>OU911039.1:28560347-30960347 GCA_918358695.1 Melinaea menophilus ssp. n. AW-2005 | reverse complement strand
TTATATAGTGTCAGTTTAAATAATATTAAATGTTTTTTTAAATATTTAATTTACAAAAAGATTAAAACATTCAATTCTCATTATCACACCTCTAACACTTCTTGTTGTTGTGTGGTTCTTCTTGTTGTCTGGTTGAGATTAACTTAATCAGAGATTTGGGGGTTTCGTTTGAGAATAAACTTGCATTTGTCCTTATACTAAAAATTCCAACTCTAAAGCTTTAAAATTGTTAGATTTTGTTATGCGTAACTCAAGTAAAGTTTAAAGAAATTAATAAATTCTACTATTATAACGAGTTAGCACGTAGCACATTAGAATATTGTAATACAGTTTGGAGACCACAACACGCTTACTTTTAGCATCAAAAGAGTCCAGATACAAATCGTCCGTTGCTTGTTCTCTGACTAAAAATATATTTATCAAAAAGTATTTTACAAATATTTCCAAATTTAAATAAATGTGCAAACTCTTATTTTTATTAAAGATATACAATCTGACATAAAGTTTTAAAAAAAACTCTAACAACGTTAAATTTACCGAAGCAATCGTTATTAACACACGGACTTACATTATCGTTGCATTTGTCGATCCCACACAAAATCATCATTTCAAAGCCAAAATTCGGTGCAAAAACAATATTTTTAAATAATATAAATAATATAAAATATAATATATAATTTCTAAAGTAATATGTAACGTATATAAAAATATGTTTTGTACGAGTAACTTTCGTCTTTCAGATTTAAGCAAAACTACTTTAAAGATTAAATTCCCTTAAATTAGTAAGATTTTTATTTTAACTCGATGTTACAAATGCTTTGTAGCAGTCGCCTTCCGTGAACACGATAACGAATATACACCAGTTAAACACATGAAATAGTTTTATTTTAAAGTATTTTGTACTTGTAACCACACTGGATTTGAAAATGAAAAACTAACGTTCTAAATAATTTGCTTGCCTTATACTTTGTATTTAGTTTCAAGCAAATAAATGTAGGTATGCTTTTCGTAATTCATAAAGACATACCTTGGCATTATCAAATGATTAAATTTTTTATAATAACTTAGTATCTAAAATGATACCTTATTTGATGTTATATACATTTTTATTTATTTTGGTTGTGGCTATTGTGTAGAGTCCGACAAGACTTTCATCATGGATATGGATATTACTTGGATAAGTATGGAATAAAATTTGTCACCGTAGACATAACTTGAACCTACAATAATAATCATAAAATGTGAATACTTATGATATTATAGGAAATTCGTTTTCATGCCACCTTATCAACAGGCGATATTTGATTTTGATCTATATTTGGATTGATCCCAGTAGTAAGTTTTGGACTATCTATAATATTATATTTTTAGATTGAAATAGATTTTTTTTTTTCAGGTGTCCCCCAAAACTGGTTTGGAATTGAGTTTCGACGCAGCCATCCCTGTACGTACTACTCGTATCTACTTTGTGACGAACTGTAAGGTGTATCTGCATGCAAAAAATGGACAAATGTGTCATAATTAATAATTTTTCAATCATATTATATATTTTTATTTGTTCGTATTAAATTATTGTACTATTTAGATGGTGTCCAGTTGCTGTGAAATTGATAAAAACAAAAACTTCTCAACGAAGTAAATACCGAGTGACGAAAGCGAATCCACTGACAAAACTCCTGATATGAATTTTGCGACGAAAAAAACCACGAACATTTTTATTCACAAACGTAAACAAACACAAAAAATGTGAATGTGTTCGGAACGTTACCAAATTGCCTTGATCAATCTAATAAAATAAAATCAAAAATGCAATTTGTGCAACGTTTCGAGCACATTCACATTTTTTGTTTGTATTTTTTTTTGTTTGTTTGTTTGTTTGGCAACGTTCCGAACACATTCACATTTTTTGTGTTTGTTTACGTTTACGTTTTTGATGTACTTCAATCCCTGAAAGTTTGAACAAAATCAGTTGAAACTACGAACATACCCACAAACAGACAAAGTAATCATCGATGGAGGCGCCAGTCAAAATTTTCAAAATGTCATGTCTCATCAACCGGTGGTCGGATTTTGGCGTTTTTGGGCTTGTTGGTAAGGTCCCGACGAGGACCTTTAGGAAAATCTTTTTCAAGGTGGAAATAAGTGATTTTATACTGATGCGAAGCCAAAAACTAAATTTTAGTCTCATTTTTCAAACGGCCGTAGAGGTGAGGCGGTAGGTATATTGCTAAGTGTAAATGCATTTTCTGGGTATCTGGGCCAAGGGCTTTCTAAAAATACCACACTCATACCAGAAGGTCTCCTGTATAAAAAAATCGATATTGCGCGTATATATACAGAGTTAGACTTTCAGTACTATGGGTGCTTTCGTCACTCTGAGCTAGCTAACGCCCGCTTTGATCAGCGAAATAAAAAGAGGCTGAAAGAGTATGGTCAAATATTTCTCGATAATAATAAAGTATGCAGTAAATTTATTATGAATACATATTTTTCCTTAACCTGTTAATTTCTTTCTAGTGTGACTACGAAATCTGTTACGTAGAGTAGAAAGGATTTTTGTTTTTTAATGGAGTCTTTGACAAAAATACATTAGAACAGATTATAGAAACAGATCTCGTGAAATATGGCAATATATTGTCAATAATTAAAGAGATATCTAAATGTAGACCTTAATCACTACGGCCAACGAGAAACGTGTTATTGAGAAAACTTGGCACCTGTATATGTTTTTTGTGCTAGCTTTAAATATCAACTTTTACATATTTGAAAAATTATAATATACAACTGTGTATAATGTACAAATTGTTTGATTTCCAATTTTTAAAATAACTTGTTATTTCAGTATTGTCTCAAAAGTCCCAAATTACATATTTTCGAAAATGTATTGAATTATAATAAAGAAAATGCCTCAAATGGGTATTAAGTTATCGGAATTCACATTGACAAATTTCTCATTATTACAGATGTAGGCTCATTAATACAGTGTTTTGTCAAGTCTGTGTCATTTCATGAGGGATGGCAGTTGTAAAAAAAATATTTAAAAAAGTAAGAAATATGTTACTTTTTTATACAATTTATTAATGATGCGAAATCACCATCAAATGTTACTATTATACAATATTTATTACCACGATATTTAAGGTGTTCATATTTTTTATTACAAAAAAAATTGCTTTTACACGTTACTTAGTGCGCGTTTTTTAAAAGTGTATAAGGAGCACATTCTTTTAAACTGGTCTCCATGAATTTTTGTTACATGCATACAATTTTTTTTGCAATCAGATATTCAGAACAATATATTTTACATGCAATATTTTAATAATTGGTATAGATGATAATTGGCATGATGACGTACGTATCTAATGAATATTTTAGAGCAATTAAAATATAAAACTTTTGACTTATCACTGATAAGTTTTTTTTCGCATTTAGCAGTAAACGTACGTCGGCATTATGATTTGCAGTCACGTGATTTTAATGTCATAAAAACCTGTTTTTTTTCTACCGCCAAGTTGGTTTACGTTTAACCTGCGTAAAAAAAAAAAAGTATTTCACCGCAATTCAATGCCCCATTATGTACTTCACAATTGCGTATACTGCAAATATTATACAAGTACACTTGCTTTGTTATAGAGGTTAATAGATTTTTAATTGTCACTGTTTTCTTTAATTATTAATTTCAATTCGAATGTAAGTAATTTACTGCATATATTTGTGTAAATTAATAGACATATTCCATTTAAAGTACTTATATAAATTAAACTTTGGTAGCTTTACTTAACTGGAGTCTATAAAATGTTTTATAATTCTGCAGCATTCAATATATAAAATCTTCTAAAAAAGTTCTATCAACTGTAAAAATGTTATATTAAAATTGAATAAATATTACCAAAATGTGGGGAAAGAGGAAGAAAATGCTAAAATAAAATAAAATTGTTGCGTAAAGTAATCTACAATTACCAAGGATCGCTTTAAGAACGACGTCATTCTCAATTCCTCAGCGATTTGTCGTTTTCATCCCGTTATCATCGGGAGCCAAGCTGCGGAAATATTAGCTGGTTATTATTTACTAAATGAATACCTGTGCTGCGTATGTTTGTAGCTTTTAAAATTTTTAATTAATTATTAAAATCTTATCATTTGAGCTCTTAATTATTTTTTTATGTTCTCCTCTCAATTAAAAATATAAACTTTATTACATATTTTATTTATTAATTCTTCCTTAATAATTATTGCGCTGTCGCATATCGTAAAGTCGTTAATATCCTGATCTTTTTATATTATATATATAATCCATTCACCTAAATTGTATCCACAATGATCTCAAGTAAAATTGTTAATAAAGTGTATGAGACAAATATGTAAAAACGTTGCTAACTTGATACATTCATAATAAATAGAATCTCTAGCGAAGTATGTAAGTGTATAAAAAAAATGACGTTAATTTTTTAATAGTAAAGTTTTAATGAAAAACATTGGAACTTTAGTATTTGTTATTTTGTGTTTTACGTTTCTTGTTACGAAAATTAAATTTAACGTTATATTTTTTTTATTATCTGCTGCTTTCAGAAAATAAAAATACTCGGTAAACTTGGAAAAACTAAAAATATAGAAACTTTAACAAATAAGAACCAGACGAACCTAAGTGAAATGTTCCAAAAATTGTTCTAAATTGAGTACAGGTATGATGGCGCTATAGCCGGGTGTAGTTGAAAGTATGAAAATAAAGGCATAGCAAGCGCTACCTGGCGAATATAGGTAGTCATAGTAGCGTTTATACTTTACTATCAATCAAATCTGTGAACAGAGTGCACTTTCCACTCAATATTAGCAGACAAGAGACAAGACAAAAAATATACTATATTAAATAAGAGACCTTACAACATAAATGCCAAATGCTTTAAATATATTTTTTAAATATTTTTTAATAATCTTATACATTAATTAATAATAATAATACTTCTTCAACAACATATTTTGATTACGATGTAAGAGGAATAAAATACTCCTTTATAATCTGGTTTGTAAATTGGAGGATTAGTGAATTAATATATACATTTATAAATTGGAGAATACACAGCTTAAGTTGTTTTAAGTAAACATTTTTAGAGTCAATATAATAATATGTCAAATAATAATAAGAAAAATTTCTGTTTTATTATATATTTCTTTCATTTAATATCTCACTTTAAATTAAAAGAATGTCCAGATTTAAAGTTTCAGATTCGTTAATCACAAATTTCTCGGTCGGTTAGGTCCAGTTCCAATTCTTAGTTAGTATCGGCTGCTAATATTGTTATGGCAGTTTGGTTTGTTGCAAACCTTAGATTGAAGATTTAGTAGCATTATACAATTAATTTTAGTGAGTCGTTCGGAGTCGCTTGAAACTAAGTAGATAATTTAAAACTTCAACTTTAGAAATGAAGGAAACTGATGAAAACGTGCTTAAAAACACAAATTATATATATTTCTGAAAGCTATTTAATAAACAAAGCAATCAATGATTTCAAATCACATAAATTGAATACACTCAATTTTAAAGTTCACTATTTAATTACCGAATACTCTGCTAGAGTAAAATATATTTTTGCATAATGTTATATAACATTGTGGAAAGAACATTTGAGGAATGACGTCGTTCATTAAATTCCTTGACGATTTAACGTTTTTATTCTGCACTCGTCTCAAGAAAAGGTATGATATTATTTTACGGCATTTTTTTATACATTTTTATTGCTTTAAATACTGAACTTCTCTTATTTGATGTTTTCACTATTAATTATTTAATGAGTTATAGTTAATAATTAAATAGTTATATCCTTGTGTGACGAAATTAAATATCAAAACAAACAAAATTCCATTTTATTTTTTAAATAAGCCTAAATACATTGATATCTCTTAAATACTGGAGTAACTTCAAAAGGCAATAAATAAGTTGTTATATATAAGGAATATTTAGGTTAAATTTGAATTTCCTGGATCTTTAAATAGTCAGTAAATTTAAAACTTTCTTTGTAAAATGAAATTAAAGTTTTTCTAAAATTAAGACATAGATTTCCACAAAATTTTTATTTAAAGTAACTAAATGTTTAATTTACTTTAAAATTCTACTACTAAGCAAGTTTTGTTGATAATAAGAATTAAAATATAATTTGGTTATCTGTTTATAAACTAAGAAAGCGTGCAAATACCTGGTTCCAGTTGTTATGAACTAAATACTGTTTAACTTAAAAGATTCTGCCTTAGAAAATATGGCCAATTATGTAAAGTGCATTAGAAATCAATAAGAATTAATTATAATAATAAATTATATCAATGAATGACGAGCTGTTTCTCGTTACTCCATCCACGTGGAATTCAGAAGAATTTCACGGTTATACAAAACATCAGTTCATAACTACTGATTTAATCCGGAAATGAAACAATATAATTATTTGAAATAGACATTATTAGGTTTCTTATTCATATCGGGTTACAATAAGTAATAATATGCCATGTTTATCTGAATACTTCAAGCCATAAATAAATGAAAAAACATGCCAAGATTATTTGGAGTGGTTAAGCACTAGCGACCTAATTCCTACACACAAGCTGGCACTCACTCCGCGCAGCACTCATGTCCAGATGACTAAAAGGATTTTTCCTATTTTTTTATCAGCTTTCCAAAACTTAATAAGTCATGACATGACAGTATATAAATAAATATTTT
Source organism: Melinaea menophilus ssp. n. AW-2005 (assembly GCA_918358695.1). Lineage (NCBI taxonomy): Eukaryota > Metazoa > Arthropoda > Insecta > Lepidoptera > Nymphalidae > Melinaea > Melinaea menophilus. The sequence continues at coordinate 30,953,638 of OU911039.1, read as the reverse complement.
TTTAAACTCGCTCAAGAATATAAAATACATGAAATTATTTTATTATTTTCTAGACACACTTTTATATCCACAACAGTAATATTCATTATACTTAAATAGTAACATTCATTATACTGAACACTGATATGTATTACAAATATTTCTCACTTCCACATCACTACAAATAGTATTGTTATTTTCAGCATTAACATTTTCTCAGTTACAGTAAAAGCTCAACTTCTGATGTCGTTAGTAAAGACTAGGCTAAAACACATTTTCAATAAACATTGGATACTATATTTTATATGCAATGTAGCCACTTACTTCTAATCACTTCCATTTTAAATTGTAAATATGTTTCCAAAAAAACTTGGATAATAGTAAAATTGACGAAATATGAAATTACAGTTATTATTAGAATTATTTTAAAAAAATCTAAAATGAATTGTTTAAATTATTTTATATATTATTACGAAATGCAAGGTACCTGTATCATAAGCTAGTGGTTATTTAAATTTACATCATTTGTATCGAGTACATACTTCTTTGATTTTTTTACTATATTTAAATAGTTTTAACAAATTTATTATTATACATAATATGTTTTTAGTCTATTATCCAAACTTCAAATCGATTTTGGTATCTTTGAAAATTATCTATATTGTAAAATAAAAAGCAATGATAAGATAAGATAGTTACGATATTTTCTTAGTATTGATTAGTATTTTCTACATCCTTCTGTTCTTTCAATTGTTTTTTGAGTCTATTCCAACAATATGAATGCAATTAAGCAAGTTTTAAAATAAATAAAAATTAACATTTTCCCTGAATTGAAATAAAGAACAAAAAATCTTTATGATACCTTCGAAACAGCTATTAAAGTCATTGTCAGAGAAAAAAATTATGAAAACTTGTTCCCAAATCCCAGAGTGATTTTACAGAAGCGCTTATTTTGTTCAACTTTATTTCGTAGGACTAAGTATTGTTATCACTAGTATCTACAGGTAAGCCGTTAAGCCTGTACACATTTTATGGATACGTGAATAGATTGATATAAAACATGTTTAGGTGAAAGTTACTTAAAAATTTTAATGATAGTGATAGTTTCATCATAATGATAATTATAATGAATAACATTGCGATATTTATGTATCTTTACCCTTTGTTTTTGATTCCTTCTGTTCGGTTTTTATAAAAATATTTTAAATTAAAACTGTGTCTGCAAAACACATGGAGCACCTTATTTTAGTAAATGCACAAAATATATCTTTCGCTGTGACAGAATATGTCCTTAAAGAAAAGACCCATAATAAACCGAAAGGCTCTTAATAACTGCTTCACAAGGGAGCACAACTTGTGAAATATGAAATTACTTCCAAATTCGACGCGATAATGTTGGTAAAGTTTATTTACACTGGAAGGTTCCTTTATTAGTCCAACAGATTATCCGACTGCTGTTATTGTGCTCGGCTCACGTTACCTATTTAGCTTTACCTGGCTATTTATTAAGGACTGCTTAATAATTACCACACAAATTTCGCACCTGTGATCGTCCCAATTTAACAAAACTATTTACTAAAACCTTTTTATGCTTTATCTTCAGATAATAGAACTATTTAAAAACTAAACAACTCAAAAGATTTATCATCGCAGTTATTATGTAGGTATTATAATGATTCGTTCAGGTTTTTGCTGTAAAAATATAATGATGACATAATTGCTAAAGTTAACAATTTATGAATGTTCTCGCAGTCGCAACTGCTATCAATAAAAGTATGCGTCAAATAACTGCTTCTCCAAAAAAATAATGTGTATGTTCGTCGTCAAATGTAAGTACCAATGTAAATGTAAACCGTATATAGAAGATCAGTTATAGAGCTCACTATAGAAACTATAAAATATTCACTTTTAGAGTAAGATTGATAATTTTATAGACTGATTTTTTTTAATTTACAGTATAGGAGTACAGCGGATAATATATCATGAGTATTTGTGTTTTTATAATTTAATATCACGGTCAGTATTATGACATTGACTCAGCTGTGCTCACATTATTTATATTAATATAAAAGTAATCATGGCCAATAAATCTTGAATAGAATATTACATAATTTACTTATGCATCATAAGTCATGATTTTCAAAGGGAGAAAATAGAATTATTATTGTATTAAGTTTATTAATAGTTCTAGTGGAACAAAAATATGGTCAAAAACTATTTTACAACTTCTACGAGCAAGTAATTCTATGTTTAGATATATTTAAAAAATAACACAGACCAGCTTTCTCAGAGCTCAATTAAAAGTTAATATCAGCAAAATGGTAATTATATATGATTTATTCTACAGACATTTTAAAATACAAATTATTTGTCACTGTAATAAAAACTTTATAACAATATGGACGGACCGCTTAAAATATATGAAACTCCGGGTCGAGGCGTTGAATTAACCAGAAATTATATTAGGTGCAATTCCTTGACTGAATCTTGTTAAGGTATAAGTGGATTTTACTTAAAGCATTGCTTCTAAAGAAATAATGTTCAACTGATTGATTCTACACTTAAATAAATATTTTTTCTAAATAATATTTATTTAGTATTTGTGTTTATCTTATAGATTTATTTAAAACGATCACATAATTAGGTTATTTATTACAAAGAAGGATAAGTTGTTTAGGCCCTCAATCGACTTCAGTGCATGACAAACTTAGTCCTTACGAAGAATTATAAGATTCACAAAATTTGTCTTTATTTAAAAATAACGAGAAGCATACCTCTTAAGCAATCACTTCGTGATTATTTTATAAATACTTCATTTTAATATTATTTATTACCAAATAAAATAGTATCATTGCAAACTGGCTATTAGTAGTAATTACTCATACTTTTGCATCTTAATGAATAACATTATAGTTATAAGACTAGTAAATTGTATCACTATCTATAAATAAATAAATCAGTACAATGATGATACAAACAGTAATAGTATTTTAAGTAGTAGATTGTGAAAAGTCATAATTGAAGTTTCAATTTCGTAACATTTTTTAACCAAAAATTTTTAAGACTACACAATATAATATTTTTATTTATAAAAAATCATTTAATGAAATAAAGAATTAATAGACAAATCCTAACTCCATTTAACTTTAGGGTTTTAAGGAAACGAACATTTACTATGACATTATTGTCATAAAAACAGGTTGAATCACACGATATACGAGTATACCAATATTTTATTTGAACACCACCGGGATATCCAAAAAACAGTTACAATTATAAATGTATATTTTAAAAGTTAACTGCTAATGTTTATGTAGTAACCGAAAATATAGTTAATTGAACAACCGATTAATACTTAATAGCACCACAATAATACAATCAAATACATTCTAGCAGACAGATACGTTTAATCTTTGATGACTATAAAACTTTATAGCATTTTATAAAGCTTTTTATACTGAATTGTTTATAAAAGGTGAATATTATATAATTCATTCTACTAAGTTACTAAATCCAACGACTCTGCTCTGCACGTTTTATTAGCATACGAGTAACACAGAATACCTTCTTCGCATGACGCTGCTATAGTTTGCATAGTTTGCATAGCCATTATAGCTTCCTAAATTATGGAAAGAGATATATTTAAATAACGTGATTATTTTAAATTGTGTTTTATGAAAGAGAAAAAGAATCGTTCTATTTTATGCAGAAATAAAATTGAAGATGGCGTAAGCATAAATAGTTAAATTTATTTATTCTTTAGTATAAAAAGTACAGTAAATGTGAAATAATCTTAAACTATAAATGACCACTCTAGATTTGGTCCATTATTTACCATCACTTCGAATGGAAAGTGTAGTCCTTTTTTCGACTAAAATAAATCTAATTCATTCCTAAAATAAAAGCAAAAAGTCGTTACGTGGTGTTTATAGTGCAGGACAGTGATATTTATATAATAAATATTGATCATATTAATCTATAATATGTTAAAATGAGGATTTTTTAAAAAAACAGCGTTATTTAACTATTCATATAAATAAGTTCGGTAGTGTGTGTTACTATTTTTTTCATATCACAAAGGAACTTTGGATTGACAACGAAACAGTTGGGGGCTCTGAAAGAGACATAAAATAGAGATTTATTAAATATTTATCATATTTATTATAGACTAAGCTATGAAGATAATATAAGTCACGATTTGATGAACTAATAATAAAATTAAAATGTTTAGTTTGTTTTTCGATGTTAATTAAATTGGCTACGCTCCAAAATAAAAATGTTCTACATCCACGACCGCTATCATATTCTTTACTGACAGAAACGGAACAACATTTTGATGATTTGCAAATCCAATTTTCCTATTAGTACACCATCAGGCTGTTTGTAAAATTTGTTTTACAATGTTTAAATTTTTTTGCAAAGGGACAAATACTAGTAACTAATATTGCACTTTGCAATTTAGAATAATTGAATTTAAGAATAATTAATATAAATTTATTCCTAAAATTACCGTTCTTTAACATACAATTCAAATTCAACGTAATTAGCGTGAAGTAATTTAATTTTTTTCAATTTAAAAATACCATTACAAAAATATTTACTTCGAAATGGATATTACTTGTTTTCAAAACACCTATTCATATCAGGTTATAAAAAGTAATAACAAGTCATGTTAATCTTAATACCTCTAGCCACAAATGAATGAAAGGAGCTGCCAAGATCATTCGGAGCGCTTAAGCCTCAGTGATCAAATTCCTTAACGCAAGCTGGCACTTACTCCGAGCAATACTCATGTACCGCGGTATAAAAAGGCATTTTCACCTTTCTTTGAAAAAATTTCAAAGCTTAAGATACCTAATAGTAATATTCAATCCTATTCTTTAAAGTCGTTTAAGAACAACGAATAAATGAAATACAGAACCCAGTCTACATGAAATGTACAAGACTGTATGTGTAAAAATGTGATACAGACAAAATTGTTTTTTTTTTCAAATAGGTAAGGTTTTATTTTACAAATATTTTTATAAGGAATAGTTACGTCGTTCAAACATCAAGTTAAGAATCGCAGCTGACCTTACGTTGAAACTCATTTACTCGAGCAAAAAATTATACAAATATTTTTGTTTTGCTTATCTTTCCTTAGCAGTCTTTATGAAAATATGTTTTTATTATAATTATAAGTTTTTAAAAATACTTCATTTGCATTTTGCATTCATTTTAATATCAAGTCATCGTGTATTTTCTCACAAGAGTAAAAAAGGAAACCTGATAACATAAATAAACAGAAACGGTAGTAGATATTATAACTATTAAAAAAAAATAATATAACAAACTGTATATTCGTTAATTTTAGACATTCACATTGGAAACTAATATGAAATTATCCCTATTATATTATATTATTTGTTATTAATGATAAATCGACTTAAATATTTAAAAAAACTTAATTTTGTACATAATTTACCAAAAATCTAAAACTATGTCTACAAATATTATGCAAAATCTAAAAACCCTGGCTATTTCCTATACCCACAATTTTTGGTGTTTAAATGGAGGAGTCTTGCAACGGTCTCCTAAAATTATCTTAGATCTATTAGAATGTGATTGTGGAGTCTATGTGGAGTATATAGTATTATACATGTTATGTAATAAAATATATTAGTTACCTTACGGCCGAAATAATTTTATATACATTTTATACTGAGCAGTGAATACAAAATTAGTTACGAAGTATCTGCGATATATATTTATGGTAGGGAGGCGCCTTTATTGGTTCAACAAAATATCCTACATACTTTATTGTACCCTAATATTAAGCATCACATTGTCTTGTGTTATCTTAATTATCTTTTACACCGTCTTGTATCATCGTTAAAAAGTGACACTCAGTATACTGACTTCTAAAACATAAATATTTCTAACTCTGACTTAACTCCAAATAGTATTGTTATTTTCAATGTTAACAGTTTTTTGGTCGCAGTTAAAGCAATACTTGTCATTTATTTTATTAGATAGTAAGGTGGAAGCTGAAATACAAGAAACATTCGATATTTTATTAACATTGCCGCCACATCTAATCACCTCTATTTTATACTTTAAATATTATATATATTTATATAATACTACTACTTTGGTTGGTATTTTTTTGTCACCTTTCTTCTGATTCGTGTTTACTAAAATATATTTAATACAAGGTTGTTAAATTTCCAGATATAGCACTATTTCACACTAGTCCAAGTCTGACAATTACTTATTGGGCTGGCTCGACCGGGGAAGGACCACCCCCTCGCAGAAGACCGACGTGTAGTAACCAAATTCATTTGGTTATGTTCCGTCGGTGAGTGAGAGAATTGGGAAGCCCAAACCCCCCCCCCCCAAACATGAAAGGGATGCGTAAAAGAAAAATACCCCAGGAGGGGCTTTGATGAAGCCGCGGACCCCCTCACCGAGCAAATGGGGGGAATAATCCTCGGATTTTGCTCGGGCTGCCCGTCGTATCTGGGGCGGGCAAAGTATCGCAGTTTGTGTTTTCTGAGGGCAAACGAAGGCAAACAGCGGCACTCTAGATGTGGACTTTTGCAACATTTGGGGGTTTCATTCGAACCTAAACGCCATCCACTACCACCTTGAGACGGCTCAGCCGGCCTTGTTGTTTTTGACGAAGACGCAGATATCTCAACCTAGCGACATAGCTTACCTATCATACCCCGGGTATAAACTAGAACATCGTTTTATACCACACGCCGGGGTATCTGTGTTCGTAAGGGAGGATATCTGCTACCGTCGCCTTCAGATTTTTGAAGGTCGGGACCTGTCCGTGCTCTGGCTACGCGTGGACATGGACGATCACGTCAGAGTCTACGCGTGCCTCTACAGGTCCCATAGTGGTAATGCACAAACAGATCAACTGTTGGGCCACGTTCAAGCGAAGTTTGACGACCTGCTTACTCAAACTCCCTCCGCTGAAGTCGTAGTCCTCGGGGACTTCAACGCGCACAATACCGAATGGTTAGGGTCACGTGCAACCGACTACGCGGGGAAATCTGTGTTTAACTTTGCTCTGGCAAATGGTCTGTCCCAGCTGGTAAAGACTCACACTCGTCTACCGGATGTGGACAGCCACACGCCCTCTTTGTTGGATCTTCTGCTGACTACACATCCCGGAAAGTACCAGGTCACTGTCGAGGCTCCCTTAGGGTCTTCTGATCACTGTCTGGTACGGAGTGTAGTGCCCATTCAATGTCCGGCTCGCACAAAACCTGCGACTCGACGCGCTTGGCACAACAAGTCAGCGGATTGGGATGAAATGTGATCCTCTTTTGCATCCTACCCATTGGGGTCGATTTGTTTCCCTTCCATTCATAGTGACTGCGCTGCGGCTGTAGCTTACGTGATACTTCAGGGCATGGAACTTTTTGTACCAAGCTCTGTGGTACCACTTGGTGGCAGATCACGACCTTGGTTTGATGCGTCTGTTAGGGCTGCAGAAGCTGGCAAACGGCAGGCTTATCAAGCTTGGAACAATGCGTTAATCACTAAGGATCCGAACTCTAGAGTTCTGAAGAGGAAATACAACCGTGCCTCCAGATTCTTCAAACGGCAAATCGCTAGAGCAAAGTTCAAGCATGTCGTCAAAATTGGGGATCAGTTGGCAGAGTACCCGCCTGGCACGCGCAAATTCTGTGCGCTTTTAAAGGCCACTCTGGGCAACTTTAGCCAGCCGTCCTTACCGCCGTTGCACATGGGGAATGACTCTCTGGCCCACACGGCAAAAGAGAAAGCTGATCTCTTGGGCACTCTTTTCGCCTCCAACTCGACTTTGGACGACCAAGGAAAGACACCGCCTATCATCCCGCGATGTCAGATCTCAATGCCGGAAATAGTTTTTCGGCAAAAAAACTATAAGGCAGACTTTATTTTCGTTGGAGGTTCATAAGTCGAGTGGGCAGATGGCATTTCTCCATTGTTGCTACGAACGTGTGCCCCTGAGTTGACTCCAGTGCTAACGCGTCTATTTCGGCACTCCTACCTTAAAGGCGTAGTCCCGGTCTCATGGAAGTATGTTCTTGTCCATCCAATCCCTACAAAAGGTGATAGCTCAGACCCAGCTAACAACAGACCTATCGCCTTTACCTCCCTTCTCTCCAAAATAATGGAGATTATCATAAAAAGACAGGTCCTAACGTAACTCGAGGATCACCAGTTGATCAATGACCGGCAATATGGCTTTTGCCATGGTCGATCAGCTGGTGATCTTCTGTTATACCTTACTCACCGTTGGGCAACGGTTATTGAAAGCAAGGGAGAAGGTCTGGCAGTTAGTCTGGATATGGCAAAAGGCTTCGATCTTGTATAGCACAAGGGGCTTCTTCCGAAGCTACCTTCCTATGGGCTTCCCGAGAGTTTATGCAAGTGGATCACCAGCTTCCTCACTGGGCGGAGCATACAGGTCGTTCTCGACGGTTTTTGCTTGGACCCCAAGCCCGTGAACGCTGGTGTACCCCAAGGCTGCATACTTTCCCCAACTCTGTTCCTCCTGCACATCAATGATATGTTGGATATTTCCAATATACATTGTTATGCGGATGACAGCACTGGGGATGCGGTATATTCCGGTCGTGCAGGTCTCTCTCGGGAAAACTTCGATGAGTGCCGAAAGAAACTTGTGTCTTCAATAGAGACCTCCCTGGGGAAGGTCTCTGAGTGGGGTGAACTGAACCACGTTCAGTCCAATACCCTAAAGACACAGGTTTGTGCGTTTACCACTTAAAAAATCCCCATTTGTCGTATCACCGCTCTTCGAGAGCACTCCTCTTATTGCCTCGCCAAGTATCACGATACTGGGTCTCGACATTTCGAGCGATTGTCGGTATCGTGGTCATCTGGAGAGCAAGGCCAAGTTGGCCTTGATGAAATTGGGAGTGATCAATAGAGCGAGGCAGTATTTCAAACCTGGCCAAAGACTTGCGCTCTATAAGGCGCAGGTCCGGCCACACATGGAGTACTGTTCTCATCTCTGGTCCGGATCACCCCAATTTTAGCTTCTACCATTTGACCGCGTACAACGGAGAGCCGTTCGGATTGTCGGGGACCCAGTGCTCTGCGAACGGCTGGACTCTTTGGCATTGCGTAGAGACGTGGCTTCTTTGTGCGTCTTGTACCGCATTTACAACGGGGAGTGTTCCGAAGAACTATTCGATCTGATGTCTACCGCCGAATTTCACTACCGCACAGCTCGCCATCGCTTCCTTTATCATCCATACCACCTGGACGCGTGGCGATCTTCAACTGTGCGGTTTTCAATGACTTTTTTCCCACGTACCACTCAAATGTGGAACGAACTTCCTTCGGCGGTATTTCCAGATCGATACGACATGGGTACCTTCAAAAAAGGCATATATTCCTTTCTCCAAGGCCGGCAACGCTCTTGTGAATCCTCGGATGTTGCAAGAGTTCATGAGCGGCGGTGATCACACATTAACAGTGGGTCACTGTTAATGTGTGATCACCGCCGTTGCAAGCTCGTTTGCTTTCCTATAATATAAAAAAAAGTATTTTCATAATATCAACTTCTCACTACTATTGCCTGCTCAAGTCGAAAATGAAACTTAAATGATTGTGTTTCTAAATAGAAGATTTCCATTAGTTATATACTAACTATTAAATTATTATTTTATTGCTTTATTAAACCTTCTCACTAGGTGTAAAAACGTTTGAATTCCGCTAAAGTGTAATTAATATCAGTAAATAAATTATTTTATTCAAATTTCTTGCTAGCATTAAACTACAATATAATTTTTGAACGAAAACGTATAAGGGTTTTGTTATGAGCACAATTAATTAAGTCCCGCATGTTTGGAACAGCATACAAACACAAATATTTAAAATGGAATGAATAACATATATTACTTATTTCAATTAAAGGTTAATTTATAACATTAAAAAAGCTTAACACGGCTGAATATGTTTGTATAAAATTTCAACATGTTTTTTAATACTTATTACACACGTTAAAAAACAATATTCTCTAGATTTTAATTATGATCTCTGATTTTTTTCTATCCTTACGTAGGTCTAGACATTTAAGCACTCTGTTATTGTTATAAAAATACGAAGTTAATATATTTTAGATACACGTTGTTTCACTCCAAACAAGTATTATTCTTTGGTTAATAGACGACAAGCAAATCATATTCCTTGAAGTACATGTATAAAATAAATCAACTGAAGTTTTAATATTTAACGACATTTTCTCGACCTTTACCTTTAATTGAGCTCTGAAAATCTTATGCGAATACTTAACACACACAAGCTTTTCAGATTTTATATATATACTAGCAACCTGCCCCGACGTCGTCCGGGTTTCGTTGATAATTAAAGATTCAGTGAGTTAGTTAGTCAGTTATACATACTAATTACTTACGATATCAGACTGGATATATCACAAATGAAATTAATATGGAGTTTTCCCTTACCAATTTAATATTTTACGTAGTTGCTTTGTTATTTTTATTTATTTATTTACCTTCACGCCATATCCCTTGCGGGGTAGCCAGAGACGACGGAGCGCCAAACGCTACGGTCTCTGCATATCTCTTTCGCCTCGGCCACAGACATCAACCTTTTCATACATGCCCTCCGGGGGGTCCTCATGCTTTTTACGTGACCTTCCTCCAGTATCGTAGCTACTGTGTTTTCGAAGGTCACTCGAGGCCTCCCCCTGTCTCTCTTACCGCTCACTTTTCCCATATAAATCTTTTTTACCATTCTTTCATCACTCATTCGTTCAACGTGCCCAAACCACCTGAGCACGTTCTTCTTCATTCTCACCGTGACATCTTCGTTAGTACCTGCCATTCTGTGGATCTCTTCATTGCGGATTCGATCAGCTAGACTGACTCCGCATATTCTGCGAAGAGATCGCATCTCCACAGCATTCATCTTTCTTACATTCTTCTTCTGTGTTTGGCTGCCGTATAACAGCGTCGGTAGTAAAACTGCATTGTGTACAGCCAAACGTGCAGCTATACTGACGTTTTGCCGTCTCAACAATGCAGGCAAAGCACCATTGACTCTGTTACCGGCAGCAATACGCCTTTCCACATCCATTTCGTATCTTCCGTCTCTGCTAAACATACTTCCCAAATATACCACTTCATTCACTTGTTCTATTATATTACCATTCACGTTGATCTTACATTCTGTTCTTTCTTAATTTCTTTCAAATATCAGAACATTCTTCTTATCTACATTCAGGTTTAGACCATGATTTTCACACCCATCTTTCAGAGTGGTGACCAATTTGCATTGTGATGATGCAATGAGCACTGAATCATCTGCATACAGCGAGCAATTGATTTTAAGGTCACCTACTTTCCCTCCCATACCACTGTCTTTCACGCCTTGGAGACAACTATCCAAATACAAATTGAATAACCAAGCTGACATAGCGCAACCTTGCTTAACACCCGATTGGATGTCAAACCAGGGCGACATGCCAGCTCCTACTCGCACACAGGCTGAGTGATCTCGGTAAAGAGACCTTACAGCCTGTAGCAAGGGTCCGTTCACATTGTATCGGGGCAGTATCTCCCATAACTTCTTTCTCACAACCCTGTCAAACGCCTTTTCCAAATCCACAAAAGCACAGAAAACCTTTTGGTTTAGGGCCAAAAACTTTTCCGTGATCATGCGGAGGGAAAAGATCTGGTCTATACACCCTCTTCCAGGTCTAAATCCTCCTTGTGCCTCCCACAACAGCCTTTCAGATCTCTCTTGCATTCTTCTCGCTAAAATTTTAGCATAAACTTTACCACCCAAGCTAATCAAACTGATGGCCCTATAGCTTGCACAGTCTATCTGTGAACCTTTGCCTTTATACAAAGGTACGATGACTGCACTTCGCCCATCGTCTGGGACCTCCCCAGATTTCCAGCATAAATTGCACAAAAACCAGAAAATCCCAGACGCGTGGCCCACCATATTTGATCATCTCGGCAGTAACTTCATCTGCTCCCGCAGCCTTACCACATTTCAGACTTCGAATCACGTTCTCTACTTCTTCCAAACTGATTTCACCATCGGCTACATCTTGAGTCAGCATTACGCTGGTTGTCAAGACCGAGGCGTCCTCACGTTCATACATCTCCTTATAGAATTCCGCCCAACGCTGCAAAACGTGTGCTTGCTCAGTTAAAATTTCACCGCTTTTCGAAAGCACCCCTTTCATTCTACAGGTTACCGAACAACCCCGGGAACCTGTTATACTTTAGTGTAATAGACTTTGTTTTATAATATGAAATGATATACTATATACGAATTTTTTGCTAGTAGTAATAGTTAAATAGTTTTTGTGTACGGTCCATTTTTCTGTTCCCACATAAATGTTAACGAACTTGAATACTGTAAGAATATCTTCCAGTATTTTGTAGAAGTCTAACTAAACTATAACTACCACTAAGTACTATACTAAGTACTAAGTACTATCACTATTACAAATAAATACTTTTCAGACATATTAGATAAGAAATGTAAAAAGTTTTTTTGTAATAAAAGTCGTATAGAAATTATGGTGTTTTTATTGAAAACTAATCATTTATGACTTCCCTGACTTTCGTGACCAGATAAATTACAGAATTTGGTTAATAGTGCAACCATCTAATGTGTAATAAATATACATGATGTCACAATCATATAAATTTTATGTTATTAGAATTATTGTACTCTCTCCCAAACTATTAGTCTATTTCTCTTGTTAACTTATTCATATTACTTGAATTCCCTTAGTATGAAGAATGTATATTTAGTTAAAATTATCAAAGGACACCTGAATGAGATATAAGCTCTCTGAACGTAATATGATCACATCATATACACATTATGATGTGATCATATGTTTATTTCGCCATTTAGACATCACATTCTTTATTACGGACTAGTAATGTTGTAATATTTATGAATCAAGGAAGTTTATTATGTTACAAAATATATTATGTTTCTTAATTTATATATACTAAAAGTACTTTTATGTAAAAAAAGAAAGTATTAGTCTATTTCAATTGTGAATATGATACGTATTTATAAATAAATGCATTAATTTTAGCTTTAGATAAGGTAAAAATCTCCTTCTAAGAACCCACAATTTACAAGCGATACAATCTATGTCGATCTCAATTGTCGAAACAGAACTAATAGTAATATTCTAAAAAACTTTTAAAGTGTTCGGGAAGTGCCGGCAATAGGAATTATGGTTATTCCATAAAATTTAATCAGCCCAAAGACTAATTAAAAATTGCTTGTCATAAGTGCTTCAGTTAAAAAACTTTAGATTCCATATTCAAAATATGCAAATAATCAAACAGTGATGCTACCCATGCAGAATGTCAAACTACAATTAAAAATAACCATCAACTAAATAATTATTCTAGTAATATTAAAGAAGAACTGATTCCATAGAAACAAAGAAAAAATAAATTTAATTTAATTTGATTTAAAACTTTTATTGATATTTTAATAATAACACATGGAAGGCAGCTTCTAAACGTCTGAAACAAGTGAAGAGACAACTACTTTTAAATAATATTTAGCCGTATACTATGAATTTACTTAATGTATATTTGAAGAAAAAATAAAAATATATATATTTTTTAAATATTTCCAGGAACTTAAAGTAACTTAAAACTGGCAACATCTGATTTCTTAGAGAAAACGAATTATCGCAAACTAATTACGTCTCTTTGATGAGCTGTTAACAAATAACTCATCAACAAAATGTCTATAAAAAGTAGTATGTGTTAGACTATTAGTCTTAAATTACTACAGAAATGAAATTCCTACGTAAAGATCATCTCGGATTTATTTAAAAAGAATTCAAATATAGGAGTCAATGTATGTGAGATGTAACTGTAAGCCTCAATTAGAAAGAGACAAGTATAAAGAAATTAAAACAAGCGTTATAACGACATTAACGAATAGCCAAAACTATGAGAAACTCCAAGGCCTTGTACTTACAAGAAATTGAATTAGCTGAAGTTTCTTAACCAAATCTTATTAAGCGTTGAGTAAAATTTATTTACAAATGAATAGCGTGAAGCAATGCTCCTAAAGAAATAGTCTTCAAATTGATTTCGACTTTCTGTACATGCGATACAAAATAAAAGTTATTTATTATTTATATTTATATTATAGATTATTTAAAATTATCACATATTTATTGAAAAAGGTACAACAAACCAAACTAATTGGTTGGTGAGGAATATTCGTTTTCAACAAGCTGTTGAATTAATGATCGCTTACGGTCACTAAAGCGATATTTCTATTTCATTATAAAAATATTTAAACGTAGTTTTTTATGCTTCACAGGGCCTCTAAACTTAATATTTAATGTTAAAATAATTTGATATATCATTCATTATCTAAGAAATCTTAGTTCGTATTAAACTTCTTAGAAGAATTCAGATTGCTATCGTACGTCTTGTTTTTATTAGATTCATTGAAAATGGTAAATCAAATTTTTTTGGAATACAACTCCAAGATTTGAATTAAAAGTTGAAATTATAACCCTGCTCTCTAATTTACATGCAGCCTTTTCTTAATCAAATAATACTTAAAAATAAATTTCAATTTGTTACTTTAATATTATTTTTATGTATAGAGAAGCGTGGTCTGGAATAGTTTGCCGATACAATTGGTCTTATTTATTCATAAAATAAATATAAAATTATTATCGTATCAAAAGGGTTTTTCCACCGATAGGTCACAAATGTCGGCATGTGTGGCTTAATATTATTCACACATGATTTCAGCAATTTAGACGTTCAAGCAGCAAAACTACATGATCCTAAATCCTTGTTGCATTTCTTAAATAAATTATAGATACGGCCAAATATATATAAGAGAAAATAAATGTTCAATCCAAGATTCTATTTATAGACATTTAAAATTAGTAATGAATGTTGATAATTCAACGTTTTGTTTTAAATAACAACTATTTTTGTGAATAAATACCAGCTAAATTAAAAAATACATTCGAAAGATAAATAACACATATTACAAAAATTATGTAGGGTACAACCCTATGATAACAAAATGATAAAAAAATAAACGGTGAGCTATATATACTCGTATATATATATACTAGATAAGTCTTACACCTTGAGGTATTATATAAGTTATCTAATCGGTGTTATTAAATTATTAATAATGTTAAATCAATTTAAATATTTCAATTATTTTTATTTTAGATTATTAAACAAACCTTTGAATAAAGAAATATAATTAACTAGACACAAAAATTATAAGTAGGTAAAATTTGTACTTTTGTTATTTTTATCTATTTTATAAGTCATATAGAACTCAAAATAATAGTTTTGGGAAAAAATTAACAGCGTTTTTTTCCGTTTGTTTGACATATTGCTTGACACATTATGTCTTATAAATTTGAAGAAACTTATCTTTTTATTTAAAAAAATAAAAATATGTTTAAAGTAAGTCTAATATACAGATCTTCAGCAAACTTCTATGACTAATATATCATAGTTATCTCTTTTTTTTTTAATTAATAATATTATAAGCTTATGAGACATACGAAATATGTTATATTACTTAATTGTTTTAATTCAATGCAATCAGTTTGTGGTTCGGTTGCTTCCATTTGGTTTAATAGTTTGTGAGGAATGCGATTGATTATTTGCTTATTCATCAATGAAACAGATTCTCAACGTTAACGGGATAGCTAAAGGTCCATGTAACGTGTTGTATTACGATCTAGAGCTATGCATACAATATGCAATTCAACGATTATGATAAATGTGAAAGTTTGTGTGAATTTTTTGACTTCGATATACAATTATCTGAAAAAAAAACAGAGTTTTACTTTGGTTAGTCCATTTTATAAAATAAATCTTTATAATTTTATGTAAATAAGTTTTCGGAACAATTGAAATCAGCTAATAACCTCATGTTGCTATAAACCAAAATCTCACATATTCGTAGAAAAGGGATTTCTGTGCTCTGTACATTATTTTACATAATACGTGAGTTACAAAATCCTTGTATTTGGGGAAAATGAGAGTAACACTATAAATTTCAGAAACTTAAGCTGTCGGATTTTAAGCCCAATGATATTTTACACTTTTAAGATCTGCTAAATATTTTTGCATAATTAAATATAATAAAAAGCGTTTATTTTCCCAAGATTCTTTATACAATATTGCATTTGAATATAGTTTTACATTCGCCGGGCGTAGATTTTGGCAGTTCGTAGTGCCTGTGTTATTTTGCTGACATTTTTCAAATGTTTATTCAGTTTCTGATGCCAAATCACTATAAAAATTCACAAGATTGCAGAACACTTGAGTGTTCTTTACTGACATAGTAGTGCTCGGCCTTCGACAGACTTCAAATTGGAGAATTTGCCATCAGAATTCGGGCCTAAAACTTTAAAGAACTAACTAATCAAGATGCTCAAATTTAATGACCATAGACAACACCGCTGACTGGGCTACAAATCTTTTGGAAAAGGACCGAAATTTGAAAGAATTATTTTGACAAAACAAAGCACATTTTTGGATGAAAGGCTGTGTTAACAATCAAAATCAATATATATGGAAAGACGACAACTGACACAAGATTAACGAGGATACGAAGTATTCTCAGAAAGTTAAAGCTTGTAGTGTTTGTTGAGCCATCGCCATCTTTGATCTGTACCTTTTCAAAACCGTTGATGAGGTGGTCACCGGCAACAGTCGGCTGTACAGAACTATGATAACCATTTTCTATGGTTCAAACTAACTACATGGACTATATGAACCTAGGCATGAAGTTGTAGCAGGTTAACGTGTCAACCGTGTGGACGCCAAGACTCACCTTCGAAAGTAAGATTATTATTCACAGAAGTGATGTGAGGTGATCATAACATAAGCCATCGCTCAAATTTTGCTGGCTTTATGTGTGAGAGTGATTAAAAATTGGATCACTTGAATCCTGACTCCGTATGAAGCTGGACCGGACATTTAAATGATATCATAGTTTGTGCTTTTTGACATATATGAGCCTTTCTTATAAAAACATAATGTGATTTATATTTCACACTCAAGTTATTTTATTTTATTTCAACAGTTACCCGCCCTTATTATGAACGTAGTCTTATAAGACACATATATGTTGTTTTTACAATCGTACTAAGATTATTTTATATTATTCCTTTGTTATAATTCTAAAACTTAAATCACTAAAAAGAGGTTTGCTAATGTAATCATAAAATAAATCATATATTAAAATTTTGTTTAAATCATAAATTACTTTTTTGGTGCTGAAAACCTTTCTACTCATACGATTTTAGGTTAAAAATTCAAAGGACAAATTTAAATTGAGGTTCACCAATAGAAGGCTGCACTACTGAAAGAGTATAAAACTAAATTAGGTCACAAGTTCTTAAAAGCATAGAAATAATCCCATTTGCTCGTTTCCATTTGCATGTATGAATAGAAAGAACGATATATACATTATAATTGTAACTGCTGCAAGCGTTTTTTGAATTATGTACTTGAACAAAAAACAATTATAAACAGTTTTATGTTATTAAACATATAAATTGGTGAGATGATATAATAATATTATAAAAATTAACAAAATCTATAATATACTCGTATTTTTAAACAGATATTAGAAAAACAAACATCAATATGAAAATATTATAATTAATTCGGTATGAGTAGACCATAATAAAAATATTTAAAGTTGTTAATGGAATAAAATCTATTTTACTTTATATAAAAATTAACATACCAATATAAAATAAATTTTACGTACACAATTAAATGAAATATAATGAATCTACTAACGAAGTGAATGCGCAGTAAAATAGACCGACAGTATTTATAATAATTACCAAGGCAAATATTCAACTAACAATGAATTACATGTGGGTACGTCAAATGTGAATTATTTTAATTAAACATTATTATTTTTTGTTTGTTAAAGGATTTTAGTTTTGTATATTAATGGGATAATCTATTATTGTTTTATCATTATGATATGTGTTGAAGTAGAAGCCACTGTGAGCGTTTCAAAAATCATAAGGTCATTATGCTTATTATTTGTACTTATAATTAGAATGCTCAATCATGGCGATAAGGTGAGTAAATATTTACTTGACATTTTTTAAATATTTTCGCATTATTTCGTTCTTATATTCGCATGATCGCATCCCTGCCATAATAATTATTGAAGACCATTAAATATTTCAGTATTAAAAATGCAAGATTTGATACAAATTTCTCGAATTTTACGTGGACTGAATTCAATTTACATTTGCATAGAAAGCCGGATCGTAAGTGCTTTGACTGGTTATTTAGCGATACTACTTTTAATAAAGCTATTTGAAAAAACAAGATGGTCAATTAAAAGAAATTACAGTGTAAAAAAAACAATGAAATTTAATTAATTGTTTGCATTGAAAAATTGAAACAAAAGAACATCTATAAGCATTGTTCATTATTTCTTCTGATGTCCTCTGATATTTATGTACTTAGTATTTTATTGTTTTGTATATATTATAAAAATACAGACGTATCATATTTAAAATGAAAATGGCTCACAAGCGAAATGTGCTTAATTGAAGTCGACTTGTTAACGAATTCAATCCGTTTACTGAATGTAGTTTTTTTTACAAAACCGTTTACCACCGCAGTAATTTCTCAGTAAAGTGCTTTTACATTCATCTGATTTTCAAAGTAAACAACCTGTGCACCTTTAATTAAAAGTATATCGAACATGTGTACCGTTTAATTTGAATTTTACTTTACTGTACGTTTAAATTACCTGGAATAATCGTGATTACGGCTATTAGATATTTATTATATACCTGTAACAGTTTCTCTGCTTAAGATATCCATGTTTTTCCAGTTGTATTTAGGGTAATCATGAACTTGGAGCTTTGCAAAAACATGATGTGAAATGATTGAACATGAAAAGTGGCGAAAAGAGGAGGAGGTTTAGTGCAGATCTTCGTTGTTCGTCGTTGATTTTTGTATACACTAAATTAGCTGAATCACTTTTTACAATATTATTTATTTCTTTTAGTGTTATTGACTAGTTCACGAACTTAGAGTGAATTTAAACTACAAAATGTGATATGTCTTGAAAAATATTTTTAAGAAATAAAGTAGTTATAGACAATACACTTATTTGCAATCCTAACTCCGCTTTTCTTAAATATAAATTATAGTTTAAACAATCCTAGCATTCATAACTTATAACAAAACTGAAAGGAACGAAAATAAGTAAATTGGTTAATTAACAATAACTTGGTTTAAAAATAAACTATTAAGATTTATTTTTACATTTAAATGAGTAACATAATTACTAATTATATTTAGGACATAAGCTTTGAAATGTACTTGAATTATTATATTTATATTATTGTAAGTGTTATCAGGAATTTCATTTGCTTCCTATGCAATAAGTCATATATCATTATACAAAAAAATACGAAATCTTTTCATTTCTAGTAATATTGTAATAAAGTTGAAATTCATAGAATTTGACGCGTCAGATATCAAACAGAAGATTGTTTAAAGATTTGTATATATTGTCTTTTGTCGCTTGTCCTTCACAATAATTAATAATAGAGCAATAATTAAATAAAATATCACAATATATAATAACTCAGAATAAATAGATCATACTAAAATTTTTTTGAAAAACGAATATGGATCCTTATTGCCTTAAAGTTACCAAATTCAACGACTTTGCTGTGCAGGTTTTATTATTATAATACAGCACACACACTTTCCTTGTGTGACAGTTACACAGTTTCCAAGGCCTTTATATCCTCCTATATTATGGTAAAAGATATTTAAGCGACGTGAAATTGCGTCTTACGTAAGAAAACTGAAATCATTTTATTTTATTCAAAAATAAAGTAAGAAATCGCGGCATACAAAATATTTATATATATTTATTCCTTACTATAAAATGTATATTCAAAATTCTATATATTAAATTATAAATGACCGCGGTAGAATTAGTCAATCAATTATTTTCACCCTGAATGAAAAACTTAGTTTCTTTTTCGGAAAACAAACATTCGCCCGTATCTACGATATAATACACTCCTTAAATAAATAAAAACGAAAATTTAAAATGTTATTTTTAGAGTTAACTGTAATAATATATATTCATATTGATATATTAAAATGAGAATTTTTGTTATATACAGCGTCTTTTAATTATTTATATAAGTTCGGTAGTGTGTGTTTATTTTTTTCTCGTACCTTCAATACGTTCAATTCAATTTATTGAATTGAATAATCATTTACACAAACAGGATTTGAACATGCTACTGCTGGGATGCCGTCCCCATTTCTCTACCAATTGTGCTGCTACGTCGTGAGCCAACTTGATTAGATAGGCATTCTTTGTAAAGGAAAATATAACGTCTTTCAGATTTCTTTCATTCATTATAACTAATGTTTCTAACTTTGAAATATAGAATAATAATAAAGCCATAATTTTTTTTTATTATTATTTTTAATGTTAATTTAATACGATGAAAAATAATAAGGACACTTAGGACTCGCATTCGTAACTCGTTGCTTTACTAATTAATTTACTGTGTCGTTAGCAGCCTTGATTAATAAATTATCCTCATGAACATGTTCTAGAAAAAGGTATCTTACTGGTATAAGCTTGTAGATCTGGTTTTGGTCCCACACGCAGTTTTATAAAATCATCATATGAAAAGCAAAATTCAATGCAAATCATAAAATTGATTTAAATTAACTATATAATACGTATACCTATAAAGTGTAATGTAAACTATTAAATAATTATGTTTCGTGCAGTGCCTTTATTTATCGCACCAAAACCACTCTCGACCGCAAACAAACATACGGGAACTGATTTACTTCTGTGAATTTATAGTACGGAAAGTACTTAATCTTTTATAAATACAAATAATTTTTACAGCATTTTTATATTATAATGTAGAATATATAAATAAAAATGTAAAGTATATTATAACAAAATATACAAATACTCTTTATTATAAATATTCTACTATATAGATATTAAACATTTTTAGTTAATTTAGGAGACATTAAAATATTTAATTGTTTTTATGTAGTGGAAATGGAGCAATAAGCTGGAGATTAACAAAACTTGGTTGCCTTTTGTTCCTTCGAGAATTATAATTTTAGGAGATAATTAAAGCAGTAAATGGTTTTACTAACTGTTATTTTTTTTATTATTTCTTTTTTATAATTAGTTACTGTTCGAATACTTAATTATGGTTATACTATATACCATAACTATGGACATACATGGATTTAATTTCATATTCTGCACGTCTATATTCAAAAAGGATAAAGAAAATCCATCACAAATAATATAAAAGACGTTATGTATTTGAGGTGTGTATTTACCATATTCAAATATTATAAACATAACATTATCACGAGGACGCTCAGGGTATTCAAATAAATAGACGCAACTGAAAAGTCAATAATATCGGTACAAACAAAGTTTCCTTATTGTTGTCAACAATATAGTCGCTCAAAAGGTCGAGACGTTTAAAATGTCATATAGATCGTTTCAGTCAAAGCGCCATAAATATGGTTACAGTCACCCCGCCAATGGTATCCAAGCATTCTAAGTGTTCAAAAATATGGAACACACTAGAAAATTAAACTTTACTTCTATATATTTTAAATATAATTTCTCATATCAATTAATATTAAAACATTTATACATAAAATGAAAGGGATAGGAACTAATACTATCCTTTTCAATTTACGCATGACGTCATAGATATGTCTTTTGTTTTGTAAAGAGATTCTTTCATAGTCGTTTACGATACTTAATTCGATGCCTTAATTCGCAAACCAGTCAAATCTATGTGAGTGAAATTTTCAGGAGGCACTTTAAACATCATAATATTTAATGGGGATTGTTTAATATAAAAACATACGAATTGCTATTTAAGCAAGGAATTGTGATAATTCTGGAATATTTTTTTTGCGAATTACGCCGAGAATCGTTTGTTGTCAAACTGAATTGAAAAAAATCCGTGCCCGCAGGGGGACACACGTGGGTAGACCTCGTGTGTAACTCGTTTAAAATATAACTCACTACCTAAGAATAACACATGATGCCGTTGTTTACATCAAAAATTTTCAAGCAAAAAGCGGTTTTTATTTTTTTTCTGGGAAAAGGTATCTTTTTTGGAAATACTTTTGATACTTAAATTTAGAGTATAAAATAACCTTTCTATTAAAAATATTTGCGAGGAGGGATTGTTTACCAGAAAAAAGTTGCCGTGGTTTTACCTACCTTAAATTTTCAAGCTAAAAGTGGTTTTTATTTTTTTTCTCGGAAACGGTACATTTTACGGAAAAACTTTTGATACCTTAATTTAGAGTAAAAAATAACCTTTCTATTAAAAATACTTGTGATGTAAGAATGTGTACCAGAAAAAAGTTATGAATTTTTTTCCAAAAATTTTTGGTTTTTTTACCCCCACCCCTAAGTTATTGAAGTTAGGTTTTCGGTTTATCTACATTAGTTATAGGTATTCATTAAAGACATCATATAATATGAACGCGATTGCTCTTCTTTGTATAGGGAAAAAGTTATGGTTGAAAAACTGAAATCAGAAAAAGTGAGGCCCTAGCGCCCCCTGTGTCCGGATTTCTCTGGTTAACGAACTTGACCTTTATTTTTGGATGGTTGATTTTTGTGCAAAGTTTGAAAGCGATCCGAGCGAAACTGCGGCAGCTATCGTGCTGACAAAAGTCGAATCTGGACGCATATATATATATATATATATATATTTTTTATTATTTTGACCAATGGTCAAATCGGACTCAGGGGATCATAAGAAGTCCTCCTGTGAAGAAATTTTTCAAAAATTAGAAAGTCGGGTACAAATGAATAGGCAGACCGAATTCTTCGAGGTCTACCCAAAATACTTTTGCTGGAGTGTGAAATGGAGTTTGCGAATTAAGGCATTATTATTTTGTAAGCAATAATCTGTTGACTGAAAATAGATGTAAACCTCATTGATAATGAGTATTAGCATGTATATCTCATAGAGCAAGAGTGCTTATCTATTATTCAATATCATGTTCATGGCAAAAAAATATATGTTAATTTTTATATTAAAACAACTATTTAATTATATTTGTGTACCTAATTAAAATGAATACATTCCATATTAACGACAAAATGAGCACGGAACACTAAAAACTTTCATCAAATGTAAAAATTAAAAAAAAACATTTTTAGCTATACTGATCTTTATTTATCTATCCAAAATCATGTGTAGCCACCGTCTAGCAGACAAATAACGTCAGAAAGACGTCTTCGCATGGATTATACAGCATTGTAGCAAAAATTGTCTCCTCTCATGGACTCCCAAACTTCTTCGAAGCGAGTCCTTAAATATGCAGTGGTTCTTGCTCGCTTACTGTCCTATACCCGAACCATTTTGCCCACAAATTTTCGGTCGGGCTTAGGTCGGGACTATGAGGCGGCATAGAAATTAACTTCAGGTCCCCATTACCTTCTAAGTCATTTTGAACAACTCTAGAGTTGTGCACGGAACTGTTATCTTGAACAAACTTAATCCTTTCATGGGGAAAAAAACTCATGGCTGTTGGGAGCAAAACGTTTTCAAAAATGTCTTTGTATCGGGGGCCATTCATTCTTCCTTCCACCTCTACTAGCTCTCCTGGTCCGCTTTAGCTCATCCATCTCCTAAGGTGATGCGACCACAGCGATTATTAGGGAGGACATTTCTTTCATTATATCTTGTGTTCGATGTTCGGTATAAAGATAAGCGTCTCTGGGCAGACGAACAAAAACTTTTTCATCTACAAAGATCACATTATCAAAATTGAAATTTAAATAATTTTATGTGAATTGGAAACGCTGCGCTTTAAGCCGAGGTGTTAATACAGGCTTTTTAGCAGGAATACTATCGCGTAACCCATGTTCTCGTAGGCGTCGTCTTATTATGCTCTGTGATGTGCCAAATTCCACAGACATGCTCATGGACTTTATAAAACGATTGCTAATAGCACGCTGCACTATATTTCTGTCGTGATTTGCACTTATTTGACTTTGACGACCAAATGAAACATGGTTTTGCAATGCACCATCACCTTGCCATCTCAACAATATTTGGTGTTTCTCTAAATAAAAGAAAGAAGAATCTGAAGAGATAGTAATTCGATAGGTAACTAACTCATAATGCGATACTTGTGGATATTCCCAGTTCATTAATCATATTTCAATATCTGTGACGGACACATTCTTTCTTTAAATACATAATTCGATGTTTCGTGGTGTCACTAATGCGATATGTAGGCATATTTAAGCATGAAACGCTATTATTGTTTCAATAGAAGTTATTGCTAACTTGCTTTAATATTGCACTTGACATTGATATAACTGATAGATAATTGACATGCAATGATGTATAATAAAATGACATGTAAACAATACTAGATTGCCTAAAGAGGTTTTCATCGTTTTATTTTCCCAGTGTGTACCATATTTTTGAACACTTAGAATGCTTGGATACCATTTGCGGGGTGACTGTAACCATATTTATGGCGCTTTGACTGAAACGATCTATATGACATTTTAAACGTCTCGACCTTTTGAGCGACTATATTGTTGACAACAATAAGGAAACTTTGTTTGTACCGATATTATTGACTTTTTGGTTGCGTCTATTTATTTGAATACCCTGAGCGTCTCTATTTATTTGACGCTGACTGTACCAGCGGTGACCCGCAAGCTCGTTTGCCCTCCTCTAACATAAAAAAAAATACATTTATTTTAAAATAATAGCATTATAATAGGTTAAATGAGTAAAAACATTTATTAATTTTTCCAGTGTTAATGTTATTTGGGTATATCAATATAATATCCGAAATGATTTTTTATAAACATTGTAGTTTTAGTTTAGATATAAAATACTTTAAAATTAATCACGGAACATAAAATCGAGATAGTAAATTTCTGTCGCATTACAAAGTTTATCGCGTTGTAAAGAATATTGCTGCAGAACTAGAAAATTTCCTTTTATATCATAAGCCCGAGTGATATAAGTGAAATAAAGCGATGCGATGTGCGAAAATCGGATTTTGCTTAGTCAGTCCATTATGTTTTGTAATATGGTTAAAAATTAAGGTGAAATAAATTATTATTGTTATTATTATTATTATTTTGCAGTTTGTATTTATATATGTATTTATAAAAATAATAATGTTAATAATTTAAATAGATCGTGGTTATAATTGGTATATATCTGTTTTATATTTTCATTTCATAAAAAGTAGTTGCACTTGTAATAGAGGTTTATCGTAGATCTAATATTTTTTAAACCATAATTAATCACGTCAGAGATTAAAACGCCGTTACTTTTCTCTAAGGCTCTGACCGAGTTCCACAGTTACTAGGTAGTTTAAGCATATTATCGGGAAAATTCTATGCCTTGTTAGGTTTACTGGGGCTTACTCCAGTTTAATGAAACGCGTGCTAACTATTAGACAGGCGATTCTAAAATACATTAACTACTGGTACATGTTGTGTTTAAATTTAATTATTATCTTAATCTTTTTTACATTTTTATTGTTTTGTTTTTATTGTTTTTATTTAGAATATACTCGTAAGTGAAAAATAGGTAACGTCTATAAATTTGATCTAATTTTGAAAATTCCATTCACTAGAATATTTAGGCAATTTAACACAAACCGTTTAAGACTTTACATTAAAACGTACCGTAATATCGATAAATTCTTCGCATACTAACTCAAGGAATGTCTGAAATCTTTTCTAAAGCTTAGATTTAAAGCTCCAACGCTTGTGACGTCTTTATTGTTGCCTTTTATCAAATAAATAGATACTTTTAAAACAGTTTCAGTATTTTACTTGATGATTTATAAAATATGCGGTTAAGAAAAAATCTCGTCCTGTATTTGACTATATTACTGATATAAAAAAATAATATATTATCCTATACTATACCATGCCGTACCACATCGTATATAATAATACAATTAATTAATAATAATACAATACTATAATATAATTATAATATACTACATCAAAATAATGTTTTATTTATTAATAATTTTGCATTAACACTGATAACATAATTTTAAAGTTAAATTAATAAATGATTATAGAACTATTAATAATTTACACCGTGACAACCACAATAATAAGTTTTCGAATTATTCTAACAATTTTCCGGTGTTTGAACGAGATTGTCATTATATTAGGTTAGAGTTGGATATTACCACGCCCCTAAGGGAATAATACTGTAACTATACTCAGGATAGGTTAACATGAAAACTAAATATTAGAATGAGATGAGCCTTTAATGGACTACGTATATAGTTTTTATTTAATACCGTAACGCAGGATTATAATATCGCAGTGCGTTTAAAAAAATCACGCCTCTAAAAAAAAATATTCAATAACAAATATTACAATAGGTTAGAATTTTTTACCACAAGATATATAAGTTAAAATCTACTTATAATTTTAGATATTAAATTAATATCAAAATAAATAATCACAACCATAATTAATTATTATCATCTCTTCCGGGCTTTCCGAGAGTTTATGCAAGTGAGTCACCAGCTTACTCACTAGGCGGAGCATTTAGATCGTTCTCGACGTTTATTCCTCGGTCCCCAAGACCGTGAACGCTGGTGTATCCCAAGGTTGTTGTACTATCCCCAAACCCTGTTCCGCCTGCACATCATATGTTGGATATTTCCAACATACATTTTTATGCGGATGTCAGCATGTGCTATATATTGCGGCTGTGCAGGAATCTTTCGGGAAAACGTCCACGAATTCCGAAAGAAACTTGTTTTCTATTATTACCTTCCTAGACATGATCTGAACGGTGTGAACTGAACTACGGCCAGTGTAATGTCCAAATGACACAAGTTTGTCTGTTTACCACTAAGAAAACCTCATTTGTCGTATCACCGTTCTTCGAAAGCACTCCTCTCAATGCTTTTCCAAGTATTAGTATTTTGGGTCTCGACATTTTGAACGATTGTCAATTTCGTGGTCATCTGGAGAGCAGGGCCAAGTTGGCCTCGATGAAATTAGGACTGATCAGGCAGGAGCGAGGCAATATTTCAGCTCTGGTCAAAGACTTGCGCTTTATTCGCTGAATTTTGTCACTGCGCTGCACGTCACCACCTCCAATATCACCTGGATGCGTAGTGATCTTCCATTGTGCGGTTATCAAGGACTTTTCTCCCACCTAACACTCGAATGTGTAAGGAACTCCCTTTGGCGGTATTTACAGATATTTCGACCTCCAAGGTCGGCAGCGCTCTTGGGAATGCTCGGAAGTTACAGAGTATATAGGCGGTGATTACGTATCATCAGTGACCCACAAGCTCATTTGCCCTCCTCTAACATAAAAAAACGAAAAAAGACTAACAAAATCCCTTTAATTTACATGCACATTCTTTAATTATATTCCTACGCTAGGTGACGTGATGAACGCACGCGTAGCGGTCGGGATAGCTCTCAGTGAACTCATTTTGCTTAACGATTTCAGTAGTTTTCAAAATTTGTAATTTTGTTGGTGGAGTCAAGTGTTTGTATTGTTGGCTACAGCGCCAAATTGGTGGCTGCCTTCTCAATTGAAATGTGCATGGAATCAAAGATCACGGGAGAAAACACTTAAGTATCAAACCCCTAACCCCTAATTATTTTTCTTTTGCTAAATATTATATGTTTTGTCCTTTACTCTGGGTGAAACCAAATCCTTGACTGGTATAGGCTGCTAAGTATCTTCCTTCTTTATATCATACCAGAAGCGTAGAAGTAAAACGTTAGTCACTATAACTAAAGTAGTCGTATACGTAGAAACTTTTTCTAAATACTAGACAGTTTTTCAATTTAAATTTTAAAATTAAAAACCATTTTACATTTTTTACTCTATGATTCTTAGAATTAAACAGAGATTAATTAATATTTTTCTAGACATTTATATAACTAAAACAACAATATTATATGAGCAACATTTGATCTCAGTTACAACATTTAAAAATAAATAATTATATATACGAGGAATTTAAGGACTAAAAGGCTGGCGAACATTTTTACTCACCAACCCCTTGAACTCCCACACTCGGTAAATTAGAAATTTAAGACGCAAAATAATATTTATTTCCTTAGTTAGATTTTCAAAGTCTTTATATATTTAACGGTTAGTTTTTCAGAACGAATTTGACGTCGATAAGATACGTAAACTATGATTTAACTATGTTATAACAATGTGGTGAGCTCATCCCAAGGGGCACAATTTGCGGATATGTTATAACCGGAATGTCACCGTCGGTTAATCTAAGGAGTTATACACCTTTACATATTAATTTAGTCTAATGGATTAATAGATTGATCCATACACACTAAACACCATCCATATTTAATACGAGATTCTATCGGCGTAAATTATAGAAGAGTGTTAGAAATTTGAAATATTAAGTAAATTAAACTTGAACCGTGAAGTCACGATCAGAAATTGAGACCAAGTGAATAAAAAACTAAACATAAATATACTTATACTTTTATATCTTCTTTAACTGTATACTCGTATAATAATAATGATCAAGATTCAGCGTCTCGTTTGCTAAACGGATCATTATTTGATATCGTTATTTTCTAGAAATCGTCTCGAAGAGCCATTCATTTCAGTTGTAAACAACTAAAGGAATAGAATTTACATTGAAAATCGAACAATGCCATTTCAAACCAGCTTGTTCCTTTGGATTTCATTTGACTACAAATATAATTAGCGTAATTGGATTGTTGTATTAAATTTATTAAATTTATAGTATTTATTTATATTATTTGTTGAAGCGTAATAGTTTTTATTCAATTTCAGTTCTTTAATATTATTTTATTAATGTTCAATTGTTAAGTCAGGAAAAAATTATAAATGTAATAATTCAATTATTATCAAATAGATAAGTGTTAATAATAACGTAAACAATTATCACACTTAAAAAAGTAACAGTTTTTACTTTATTACAATGTGGGATATACAATATTTATTCAATTCGTTGTGGCGTGAATAATTTGAGTGACTTTTGATTTAATTGCCATTGCTTTCAAAACCGTCAAAGTATCGTCAAAGTATCATAATATCTTGAGTTTTGATTTTTAAATATTTTAGTTAAATATGACACTATTTATTATATTACATATTATTGAAGAAGGCTGAATTAGCACTTATATTAATTGTAATCGCCATTAATATTCAAAATTTGTTCGACATCAGACTCGGTACCAAATTAATAATTCAGACGTTGTTAAGGTCAAAATTTTTATTGTTAAGGTCTATCTTAAGAACGAAAAAAATGTAATCAAAGTAATCGCTATGTATTAGGGAGACTTATTGAAATTCGTGACACTTGGATTGAAACCGAGACTCATACCAGTGCTGCGTCAGTTTTCCGGATACAATATAAATGAAGAAAAAATTCTACGAAACTATAATTCTATTTGTAATCTTTTCTTTGTTATTCACCCACCGGAATCGGTACGGTGAATTTATACATAGACAATTTGTGTCTTTCAATTTACCATGAGTTTTGTTTTCTTTTCTACATAATTATTAAGGCGTAATTGTAGTAGGTGTAGCTCATAAAAGTAAATCTTGTTATTTTATTTTAAATAAGATCTGAAATATTCAAACATTAAACATTGTTTATTCATTTCTTTAAACTTGGACCTCTTCATCGGCTATTTTTGTTTTCTATACGAGTCTAGTGTATTTGACATAGTGAAAATACCATCAATTATTAGAAATGGCTATTCCTATATAATCTGATGACACTCAATTGACTTGTGGTTTTTTAAATATTCAAATGAATAATAAAACTTATATATACATCATTAAGGTAAAAGTTTTGGAAGACCAGATATATCAATCATATTTATAAATATGGGTGTAACCATGAGTTACGGTCAGCGTACGTGCAGTTGACTCCGTTTATTACAACGAATGGCTTTCTACAAAATAGCTCAATCATTATTAAATATACTTTTTACATACAACTAACAGGAAGTTATGCCATGTTATGAAACTGTCGCTCTTAATTTACAATTAAAGAAAATTCTTGTTCCTTTTTTAAATATTAGATTTACTTGTAAATGTAAATATTAAAACGTTTTTAAATTAAAAACAGTGAGTACTTTTGATTTGAGGATAAAATTTTTCTATATTCTTACATTTAATAAAATAATGTTGGTATTTTTTTCTTAAGAAAAAAGAGATTACTACTACTTTATAATATTGGTTATTGAACTTTTACTACTACGAAGTTATTGGAAAAATTAAAATTGAAGGAAAGTCTTTTTAATGAAGTCGATAAGTCATAAATTTTAAAATTAACTTGGCTTCATATACTTCACTCTTACCCATCGACAGAAATCTGATTCAATAAAATATGGTTTTCATTATTTATTTCAATAAGATATAACTACGAAATTACTAAACAATATTATATAACAGTATTACAAAACAATATTATCTTATTAAAAGTATCGTTACCGGTGGCCGCCAAATTCCATCGAAAAGGAGTATACTACAGTTTACAATTCAATTATTTCACGGACATATAGATTCACTCACGACTCACGTTTATTTAATTTTATTTAAAATGTTAACTTAACGTTTTAAATGCTTTGCTGCAATAATTTCCACAAGCCAAAACATAAATATCTGCAAGTTCGTAACCTAGTTATTTGTCATCTTCTTCTCTAAGGACCTTAGTTTCCAGACATATAGCCCAGGATACATCAAACAAAACACCAACATTAATTTACGTCCCGTAGTGTGTTGATTGTTGAGTGGTTTTATGAAATAAAATACTTTAGGTTAGATAATAGCTTAAAAAGTTATTTATATGTATATACTTTCATAATTATTCATAACTCTTCTAATATAATGTTTGGTATTGGATATATTCGGTTTAATGTTGCCCGATATTTTGTCAGTTAAAAGATTTATTTTGTTTTAGTTCGTCTTATGATTAAAGGTTATAACGTGTAGTTATAATATCTACATATATCGATATTATAAGATATGAGAAACACAAAAGGGGAAGGAGCTGAAGATAATGTAGTTGTAATAGCCAATATATATATATATATATATATAAAACTATACGAATACAAGCTGATGCGTAGATTCTACATAATGATTTGAACAAACTGCTTATATAGTGTCAGTTTAAATAATATTAAATGTTTTTTTTAATATTTAATTTACAAAAAGATTAAAACATTCAATTCTCATTATCATTTCAATAACACTTCTTGTTGTTGTGTGGTTCTTCTTGTTGTCTGGTTGAGATTAACTTAATCAGAGATTTGGGGGTTTCGTTTGAGAATAAACTTGCATTTGTCCTTATACTAAAAATTCCAACTCTAAAGCTTTAAAATTGTTAGATTTTGTTATGCCTCACTCAAGTAAAGTTTAAAGAAATTAATAAATTCTACTATTATAACGAGTTAGCACGTACCACATTAGAATATTGTAATACAGTTTGGAGACCACAATACGCTTATTTTTAGCATCAAAAGAGTCCAGATACAAATCGTCCGTTGTTTGTTGCCTGACCAAAAATATATTTATCAAAAAGTACTTTACAAATATTTCCCCATTTAAATAAATGTGCAAACTCTTATATTTATTATAAATATACAATCTGACATTAAGTTTTAAAAAATACTCCAAAAGACTCATTGCCATTTTAATCTAAGCATGCTCAATTTAAGAATTCCATACAAGTTTCCCAGGAAACCCATAACCTACTTAACCCCCCATTAATAAGATCTGTTTTGGTGCTCACTCTCCCGTCTTACGGTTATTCAAACTTTGTAACAACTATTGCAACGGCGTTAATATTCACCAAGACAGCATAAAAAAATTCACAGTATAAGATACTGGGTCACAAAAATTCTCAATAGTTTTTGCAATTTACAATTTGAAACGAAAATATTAACTTTTTTTTTTGTTATATATTCTTAATGTAATTAATTAGTTAGATTAAATTGTTAGAGCTTTATTATTAGTTTTTATTATTGTCTTAATAATTAACTTATTTAGTTTCTAATCTGTATATGCAATGTTAATATATTAACATTTTAATAATATATATTGTTAATATATATTATCAAGTCATATCAAGGCATTATGTCTAAATTGTGTTTGTTATATCTTTTTGTGTATCCGGTATTATATACCTATTGTGAATACTTTAATTATTATCTTTGTACGTTTTTTATAGCTTAGCCAATAAGCTTACAAATTTTTGAATAAAATTAGAATAGTTTTTAAATATTTAAGTTCGTAATATATTTATAATATATTATATTATAAAGTCACCATTTTCACCAAAACTTAATAATGGTAGATAATAAAGAGACGTACAATCTTGATAAAATTATTCGAATGTCATTACGACGAGTTTGATTATGTCTCTGGGTGATACTCCTCGCATAAAGTGACATTTGCCAAGTTAATATCACAGTGTAGAAATGAACCTCACATTTTCAAATTAACAACCAAATTGAAGTACAGAAAGTAATTAAAATTAAAGAGTATAAAAATTACAAAAAAGTATTTATAACTAAAAATGATAAGAAGGTGACAATGTTAAAATAACCTGTACGATCAAAACACTATTAATTAATTATTATTTTATGATAATTTATCAACTTGAGATTTAAAATCTATTGAATCTTATATTTTTAGTATTATTCAAAACAACATTCTGATATATATATTCTGTTAAACACAACAACTCATTTATAACTTTAACAATTAGTCAACAATATGGTTTACTAAAATTTATGAGCCATTATATTAAATTGTCTTTATTTTTTTTAAATACGTCTCTGTTTTATTTATATTTGTGTAATTAAAAGTCACTGGAATTAAACTCTTACGAGAATTTATTTATTAATTGCGGGCGAGTTTTAACTAAACAGTATTAGCTTCACTGCCGAACTGCATTCATTTGAATATCCGTAAAAGCGAGGTGTTCATTAAAGCCTAATTAAGGACCTATTTGGTGAATTGAGAATCTATATTCAGTAAAGAGTTCGATTACAATTTTGTGGACTTAAAGCTGCTTCAATTTATTTATTTATTTTATTTCATAATTTGAATATTTATAATTTTAATATACATTATACAATCTATATTTTTATTTTTATTTGCAATTGAAATATGAATAAAATATATTTTGGGTAAATTTCTACGAGATATATAAAACCTATGAATATCACAGAAAAAGCAAATTACAATACTACTTAATAATTAAGCTTGTTTTTAGAATAAGCACGATTGAATATTATGATTAATTAAACATGGTTATTTAATTCAAAAAAGCAATCGAAATGTCTTGAATTCTAAATTTAGGTACACATTCTGATTCGATACCAACATATACGAACTAATACGTTTTTAATGTGTAATATATTATGATTGAATTTGTATTAAAATATGAATAATATTCTATCACACATTTTTATTATCTTATTATATCATTATATATAGAATTTAAAAAATCACACAACAATATTCTTCCATCTGGCATTCAAAGCCACGATCTCGTATAATAGAAACTGTTAAAGATAATAATTTACAAAGCAGCCTAGCTGAAATGCGAAACCTTATCTAATACCAAACTTTCAACTTCTAAAGCCTTGCGTTATGAGAACGTTTATTTGTTCAAGGTTCCATTATTAGTTCAACAGATTACGTTGTTGTTCCGTTGTTACCTTAGAACTTTCCTTTGTCTTTATCAACAACCTTATCTTTAGTTACCTTAATAGGCATTCCCATAATATGAAATTGTCTGGAAATGAAAAAGTGATTCAAAACAAAAATAATGACGTCTTTCTTTCTTTCTTATCATTATGTAGCACTAAAAATAAAAATCGAATTTTCAATAAAATTAAAGGATCGCTCTGAAATACAAAACAATTAAATGAGAAAGAACACTATCTCCACTGTGCGTGCTCCAGAGAGTATTTAAAGTTTCATGCACGGTTTTTTAGAAATTGTATTAAGATTAGTACATTATTATTAAGAACTTCTGTTAAAGTAGCAATGAAACGGTTTCTTTTAAATTTGAGTATTTAGATATAGTTTTTATACTAACTGTTTTTATTATTTACCATGTCTTAAAACTAAGAATAATTTAAAATCACTTATTGAATCTATACTCATTTCTGTAAAAGTTTATTGTATAACCGTTTTTAAGTCAACTATGGTTCAGTTAAAATTTTATTGTTTCTATTTTTTAAGAAAATTGCTATTATGTCATGTCATATCACTATATGACATGATATGACAATGAGAATGAAAATCAATATAATAAGTTAAGTAATGAAACAATCATTCCCATTCGATTTTTATGTTGAGTTATTTCATGTTAATTTAGATCGCAGGAGTCAATAATAGAAAATATCAATGTGTTTCCTTTATAGAAATGTAATTTATTATACTATTAAAACTAAAACGCTAAATATACAAAATATATGTATGTATGCAAAATTCATTCCAACCTTTAAATCAAATCTTAATTTCATCTTATATATTATAGCTATGTATTAAGTAATACACTATATGTATGTTTTAATATTAGAATACTTATTTATTATACTAGAATATACATTTTTAATTTGCCTTCTATTTTTTTTTGATTACTACTACTACTACCTGGCTACTAAAAGGATTAAAAAAGAAAAAAAAATCTTAATGGCCATAATTATATAGATAGGAAATTAAAGGAAAATCTATTAAGAACGTTTATTTGAATTTTAAATATTGTAAAACAGCCTGTGACCCGTAACATCGTCTTTGTGGAGGACAATGTCACAAAGTCGTGTGTGGTCGTGGAAGGGCCTATGGCAGCATTTGTAAGAAAAAAGTTTGTTAGATTCTTTCTCAACCTTTACCTTTTGCTCCCACACTTTATCCAGACTCAAATAATAATGCTTCTTGCTAACTTATTTTTTACTATTCTCTCTGTTTTTGCCGCATAATTGTTTCTTTTTCAAGTATCCTATATATGTATCTTCCCGAGGAATCTAAAAGTATTTACAGTACACTTATTTCAGGGTAACAAGTCCAGTTAATAATTATTTACTATGGAAAAAATATCGTTATATGAATAAGACCAAAAAGTATACATTTATGTTTCAACGTAGATAGGACAAAATTATTATTGTATTGGAAAACGAAACTTTGGTACCGACAGGTCTATTACAGCTTTCTCAGAGATTTTTAAGCAAATCGTGACTTTGGTTTTGATTTTATTTCCTACACATTCAGTTAATACGTTGTACCACGTTTTATGTGAATATCACAAGATGTAGTACAAGACGTGTGCTAAAAAGATGAAGACTAAAGAATATGTGTGAAAGATGATATTATAATTGGTTTTGTTAGACTTTTTTCTGTTTACTGGTGGCTAAGAGAAGGAAGTCAACACAACCACCCAAAAATTTGGAATGAGCGTAGAAAGTTGATTAACTTAATGATTTCAAATCAAACAAGCGCTGAAGAGACTATCCTATCCTAATATAGATATTTTTATTTCTTTAATTTAATAAAAGAACGAAATTGAACTTAACTTCATGTTGAGGAAAAACCATAAAATTATTGTTTATTTTAATCTGATCAAAACATACAAAAACTGTACATTCATGTCAATATTATGTCGTTATATTTTTTAAGTTTATCAAAGCAAAGCTTAAAGGAAGAGTCTGAGATTACCTTTATTTTTTATAACAATGAATAAAAAAAAAATATTTACATACATAACATAATTTTATATTGTTTCATTATTGCAATGTCAAATTCTAAATAAACATCGTCATCTATGATCTGATCCATTTGAAACCACTGGTGACAATATCTAATTAAAATTAATTTAACACAAGATTAATATTAAGTAGATTAGCATGCGTATCTCATATACATACAATATTACATTAATATATAAACATATTACGTGGATAATTATTTGATAAAAATCACCGCAGTACAATATCCCAATAAAATATAATATCCCTCATGACTAACTAATGAGCTAAGAGGTACCACGCGAAATAAATGTCCTTAAGACATGATTGATAATTAATTATTATAGCATAATTAATTTCTATATTTGAAACTCATACGGGATATCATATTTTTTAGGTAGATTCCATAGATGAATCTACCTATTGCAATCGATGCGATGACGGGATCCAGACCCCAGAGTAGGGGCGCTACGCCGTTTATGAACTGGAGATTGAGAATCCGTCGAAAAAAAAAATTTATATATCCCTCTATATATATATGTATATATGATCCATCAGTCCAAATTCATCGTAGGTGAAATCTGACTTCACAGGTCAATAGGATAAATTAGTAGGACAAACGAAACAGCTCGATTTTTTGGAAAAAGGGAAAGGGGTGGCTGGGAGGGGGGGTGAAAGTGGAAACCTTTGGGACACGCTACAGGTCGTAAATATTGACGAAGGATTTTCAAACTCGGTATACACATTCTTAAGGACAAAATGAAGGTTAAGTTCTTGAACGGGAGAAATCGGTCGTGGGGTTGGAGGGCTAGGGGGTTGATAGTTAAAAACCGAAAAAATTCACAGAAGAAGGCAAAATTTTGCAGTCGGAAAAATCTTAGAAAATTAATAAATTAAAGAGGAAACTTTTTTGTACGAAAAGTTTTTTGATGCGACCCCCCGTTTAGGAGATAGAGGTGGGTGGTGGTTCCCCCCTCACCCAATATATGCCGAGTGACCCGTCATAAGACTCGTAATGACTAGTAGAATACTGCTGGCTAATTTTTCTTTGTCGATCCGACCTCCGCCCCCCCCCACAACTAAAGTAAATCATTCATTCTAATCATTGCTACCTTCGAATATTGCATATCGAGTATCGCGTGACGGGAATCTACCTAACACGATTGACCCTGTCGAACGAGGTATTTTGTTTAGCAATTGCCAATAAAAATATTTACTGACAAAATATTTTATAGCAATTGCATAGTATTTTGAGCCTGTTATTAAATATAATATAAATATGCAAAGGTTTATATATTGTATATATAATATTAATTGTAATAGTAGAAAATGTATCTAAAAGTAAATGTAAGTAGAATTAGAATTCATTGCAGACATGCATGAAACTTTATAGAATCTAAGTATTTTTTGTCCATTTTTGTGGGTATTATATATTGTAAAATATGTTCACGTGTTTTTTGTTTCAATTAATTTATTGAAAATAAATAATTGATAAGAACCTTTTCGTTTTACTCTGCTATTTATTGTTATTTAATTAGTATTGTTTAAATGTAATTAATTAAGGAAGGTTACTAAATATTTGAAATAAATAATGAAATCTAAAAGCAATTTACCTAGATATATCAATGCAATTTTTATAACCTCAAGTTTATTGCCCTGCTTAATATATGGATATCAGACGTTAAAATTCAAATTAAAAGCGACAACTGCCACAGAGACTTAGAACATAGTATGCTAAATATAAAGAAAAGAGACAAGAGACATAAGAAGCACAGATATAAGGAAAATAACAAAAGCAACAAAGGCTCTAACCTATGCTCAAAAACTTAACAGAAAATGGACAGGACAAGTGGCGGAACTAACAGACCAGAGGTTCTTATAGAGTGCAAACTAGCAACTAGGAATTAAATAATAACAATAACGAAACTAAACTGCACTAACACTATAAATATCAAAAATTTAAATTAACTGTAAGAAATTAACGGCTTTTTTATTTATTTATTTATGAGGAGACAATCATTTGGCTTAACCGTCTTCTTTCAAAGGAATTTTGTATTGGCTGAATTTCTCATCAAACGAAGCAGGATTAGTTTAGGTTAACCCCCAATGATCTTTGCATCTGACTAGCCTAGGTTCAGAACATCTCCATGAACATGAACTTGAAGTTGTTCTACAATAAGTTCCGAGTGTCGGTATTAATTCTGCAAAGTCACCATAGTATACGACTATTTGTAAGATATTTGCAGAATTGTTTCATACCACCAAAAGGTGAAATGAGTCGTGTTCAACGT
Source organism: Melinaea menophilus ssp. n. AW-2005 (assembly GCA_918358695.1). NCBI lineage: Eukaryota > Metazoa > Arthropoda > Insecta > Lepidoptera > Nymphalidae > Melinaea > Melinaea menophilus. Next base: position 30,915,494 of record OU911039.1, on the reverse strand, counting down.
ATTACTACTAAGAAAAAGTAGTTCATATTAATTTAAGTATTTCTGTTTTGCTTCTTCTACTTTTTTATTTTGTGTTTGATTATAACTTTTTAATTACGCTTTCATTTATTATTTACTGTAATTTATGAGTTTTGCAAAAACATTCTTATATTTGTGTTTTTCGAAATCATAACATTATATTAATACTACTTACTATATTTACACAATATACAATGGAAATTATCATTATCAGTGATCACTTATTGTTTTATGTTACAAGGCGAAATTAAAACATTTAAAAAAATACGGCCTGTTCTCATAAGACATCTGATATTTGACTTTTTGTATATGGCCTGTTTACTAATTTAAATACAAGAGGTTAAAAATTGTTATTTCCAAAGCATTTAGTTTTGTAATGTTGTTATTTTTTCTTATCGACAAGTAGTCAATTAGTTGTTGTACGTAGTTATGTATATTTTGAGTTATTAATTTCTGTTATTATTTTTAAGATTAGTTTCAAATTGTTGTCCAGTATCCCTAATAAAATTTGACTTTAATTTTGATTTTGTTTTAGTTTATTGTTGCATAATTATTTAAAAACATCTTTTCATCATTACATTGTTTTTAATTTAAACTACTGAAATGATAACTTATTTAGATTATGCTGAATTGTTATTTTTGTTTCTTAAATTATTGGACTGGTTGTGCAGGTAATTTTGACTTTTATTTTTATGCTAAATCATGTTTTATATTATTATTCACTTTTTATTATTATTAGTATTTAGAATATTATTGTAATTTTTAAGTAAGTATAGTTTTTGATATGATTTGCTATTTCATATATTTAGCAATTACTTACTACCCATATAAATACGATTGTATTTATTAATTAATGTTTGATTAAAGTAACTACTTTAACTACGACGATTACTACGATGAACTCATCGTATTATGTTTGCAGTTTATTTTGTTTTCATTTGATCAATAGACTCGGATCTCTTCTTAAATTCTCTGCTTGATCAGCTCTTAAATGAATCTCGGCCTTAAAATAATTATTTAAACTGTTGACACATCATTGGGCAAAGAATACCCCAGCATTTCTTTGATTTTCTTTAAACTTTTAATGGCAATAACTTTTAAGGCATCCTTGTCTCTGAAAATTGCGTAAAACATAATCTAAATTGTACATTTTATTTCCTTCCGGACTACGTCTTACTTCGTTCTGATCGCATTAGTAAAAGGTAGGTGTTGTTATTTACTTGCGCTTTAATATATCTGCCTGCAATTATTCTGCCTCTGCTGAATTCTCATTTCTTGAAATTGATTCCAAAACCGGTTTAGGGATTCAGCACTATTCTGCTACTACAAATTATGTTTTAGAATCAACTTCAGAAAGTCTACTCTTCAAAATACATAAACTACATAGTCATGGGATTCTTCAATACTAAAATCCTGATATTTTTCTTCTTCCAGTAAACCCAAATCAATCTTTCACTATTTATCTAAAAATGATATCTTATTTATTTTTTACTTCCTGAAACCACCTTAACCTTAACCTATGATGTTGCATTTACGAAATTTCTCAAAATTTTCCAATGAAAGCTAATAAATTGCGTCTTTTCCCTTCATCCTAATAAATAATAGAACGGAGAAGAAACAGCTTTGTGTTATTTTGTAAATTATTGCACAATCGTTTCGTGAATTACTGGATTCAATGAAAAAAATTGAGAAATCAGTCCAATTAGATGGTTAGAGTTGTTAAAAGCCAATGCATTTATTTATATACATTGGACATTTAAATGAAAGTTTCTTAACAACTTTGGTTATTTCACTTCCAGTTACATTTTCTCAACAGAAAAAAAATAACCATATTTTTCCCTAACTTATTAGACCATCACTTTTCAACAGTCCCCACTTTTGATACTAATACAAAGCATCTTCACTATATTTTCTATATCTTCTGTGTTAATGCGCATCTTTACAACCTTTAAATTTTCTTTTAGAAAGTAGTAAAATAACAATACTTTTGATAAAATCAAATGCTGTATGTGATAATAAAATTTCTCGACACATAATCACATCTTTGATTGACGTTGTTCTTCTCAAACAAATTTTACTACATTTCGAGTCATCGACTATTTTCTAGAATAGAACTACAAATAGGCGAGAATACGTGAGTTCAAGAACTCGGAATAAAGATCTCTTTATTTGGATATAGTATTAAAAAATCGTCTGTTATTATTATATTCATATAAAAAGCATTATATTCCTGTAAAATTGTAAAAATACAACTAAAAAAACTATAACTACACAATTATTTTGGTTAGGTAGGGAGAGGAGCGTGAACAGTGAAGGTGAGCGTGTATGCGCATACTAAAGGGGCCCCTTAAACCTACACCTGGGTCGCAAGTCCCAGGCATTGTTTGCGCTCCTTTTCCTGCAACCCGGCACGGCCCGGCACCCGCACGGTGAATCCATGGAATGCTAAGAAGCTTCGTCTCTATATAATTCAATAACAAAAATGCTTCTATAACTTTAGATTATGTTAAAATTCACTTAAATTAAATATACACGAAAGATATTGTTTGCATCAAATCAGATTTTACGGTCAAAACTCTGATATAATCCATCAGTTCTTATCGGGTTTACTTTAAAATACAATCAGCCCTATTAGCATCAATTCGCTTAAGTTCTACCTTTATTTTGGGTATAAAAAAAGAATTTCTTATTAATATTTTAATTAAAAATTTGCAATGTTGCAACTAGTTACAAAATAAATACATTATTAATATAGTGCTACCATTATTTTTCCAAAAGCAATTATTTCACAAACAAAAAAAAATCATAGAATCTAAATTTCATACAATTGAACGACGATAATATAGACGGTTACATTGTTCATGATGATTAATGATACGATAAATGATTGAGTGACGAGAAAAGACACCGAGAGATCGCACTTTTGATTGTCAATAAAATTGACATTATAAATAATTTAAAATTTAAGAAAGCATAATGTAGTCTAACATATTTATAGAATTAAAATTTCCAGGATCAAATGGATCTTATGAAAACCTTTACAAAGCCATGATTGGTTTCCAAGAATATAACAAAGTAAACAGGTATTGTAAAATAATGTGACCTACAAGTAAGGTGTTTCTTAATTGTAATTGTAAGTGTTAATAACCTAACATAGGTGACAATAACAGTGCCAATGCTTATGCCAGCCATTAGACATTTACGCTGTTATTACCTACAAATATTCATTGCAATGCAATAACATTATTTTTAACACTAACTATAACTAATCTTTAGTAATAATAATATTATTGTAAATGTAAGCATGATTAATTATATTTGTAATCTAAATGTTAATTTTATCTAAAATATATAACTGAAATCCATTTACGAGTATATAACTTCTAAATGGGCTATTGTGAATTTGACCACATATATTACTAATAGTACAAATTTAAATAAAGTTAATGTAAGAAACTTGCGATATTCGATATTTTTCATCTGACATTAGAGCATCGAAGGAACCAATATCCGTAATCGTTTTCAGTGTAGAGTTTCGTAAATAATAACGATATAATTATTTTGTAAAAGTAGGTGTTATCTTTTAAGTTTTTTTCTGAATCTGAACAAATCAAGAATATCTCTTAAATGACATAATTGTATGTACCTCATATATATTTTTATATTTTCTTCCTTTCTGTTTTTGTTTTTTGAATAGTGCACAATAAATAATTTTAATTATAATTATCGTAAGCATCACGACACCAAGATTTTACTAAAATATAGGTTACCCGCTATTGTGGAAAAGTCGCCTGCCTGATTATTTATCTATTTCCTCACCATATCTGACTAAGTAATCAGAATACCTAAGAACGTAATTAATAACACTCATATTATGTTATCAGTTGAAATCATCTGGGCTTTAATTTGCCTTGAAGGTTATTTTCACCATTACAGAAACTATCTGGGTAGTAAAATGCGCAGCTTAGGTGGTGGCTTTAAAAATCTTCTACCATATTAAATTTATTATTAAAATATTAAATAGATAAAGAATGAAAGATTTATCGATTGGAACAGGACTCGACACTGTTACCTCTGAGAAGCCGTCCCTTTGATCTTCTAATTGAGCAACTCTGTCCCATGGGACAGGAAGGGCCGATTAAGATTTGAATAGTAATTGCTTATATAATTAGCTACTACCGAATCTATTTAGTTAAATAATTGAATCTATTGAAATCTAGTTTTCAACTCTACATAGCTTAAAAGTTCGAGCTGGTTTTGGAATAAGTTACATTTAAATCCAACGAAGTTGAGCAATTAGCGGAGAATTATTTTCATTACAGTAAGTTTGAACAATTGTAAGCAGAGCGGATGGCAATGTAGTGGTTTTATAGTTTGCTAAACAGTCTTATTTTAAATAATAGTATTGATTTTTTAAATATTTTTTAAACTCTCAGCCGCTTCTATAAATATATCTTATTATGAATCTTTTTTTCCTGTGTTGAAAAATGAGGTCGTTGTCATTGTTTTAAATTGTTATAATTAGAAATATTTAAAAATACTACGTTAATATTAACAATGTTTTGTATTTTGTCCACTTTTAATGAGCAAAGGTTATTTATTAATAAGAAACATAATTTTTACTTAGACGATTATTACAGGGTTAATAAGTGCAATAACATTTTCTTTGGATATTTACAAAAAAGTTTAAAACGTCGGTTACATTAGAATAAACATTTAAATGTTATGACAATATTTAAATTTGTATTTGTTATTTAATACTTTTAGCAAGATTTTTTATTCTTCTCCTTGGTATAACCGTTAACTTGAAAAGCCATGCCTAATTTTCATACACAATTTTATACGAGGTTATACGAGTATGCAGCTTAGTGTTGCAGTTAATATTGATATTTTAACTTCACATGAACTTGAATATCACCTTTTATTATTATTAGTATTAAACTGCAATGTTAATTTCAAAATATGTTTAACATATTATGTTGGTAAATAAATATTATTACAGATGTGTAAAAATACTGGTTTATGTAATTTTAAAGGGTTTACAACATTGAATGTTTTTGTTATCCTACTCATTTGGATACATATTTTGCCATTGTCCAATTTTTTGGTTCAGCGAATTTCCTAATCTGCCTGGATTAGTGGAAATTCGTGGCAAAAGACTATTAATATTATTAATATAAAAAACAACTCTATCTGCCTGTTAGGCGTTAACACCTAAGTCTTTTTTTTATTTTGCTGAAATTTTGTAAATAAAGATATTTTGATGTAACAAGACAGACATGAAAGATTTTTATCCCGAAATTTTATTACATTGCCGGGTGTGTTTGCCAAGTCACTGTATTGTTTGTAAGCTATTCACTAAAATTGCAAAATATATGAAGTCACAAAAAAATTATTGATCATTATTGAAATAGGTAGAAGAGAAAAAAAGGCATTCAGTATACTTGCCTGAGTATAAGATTTGACAGTCTGGGTGACTAACCAAAATCAGATTAAAATTATTGAAAAAATTGTTCACTAAATGAACTGTCATTAAAACAACATATATTGGTCAGCTTCTTATTTGTTCATAGTTGTTTAACCCTTTTAATGCCGAACAAAAACGGATGCCTATGCGAAGATAACCGAACGAATTTGAGGAATTTATTAAGGTTCCGGAAAAGCCCAAAAAATCAAACTTAGAATGATAATTAAAAAATTTAAACAGCAGCATATTAAGGAAGAATCGGAAAATAATATAATGCAAATTATATTATAATATTTATTGAAAATCGTATGAAAAATAACAATATAAATAAACAATTAAAAAAAAAAAACCAGCTGCTCGTTTACAAACAGTATTTTCACCAATCATCGTTTGGTAAATTTTTTGTAGGTCACGTGGTATCCACTATAAAATATGCCATTTTCAATAATAAACAAAGAAAAACAATATCGCCGCTAAGAACATAACGAGAACTTCATTATGCACGACAAGCGTAGACAGATCCGCTAGAACAAGTATATCGTGCAGCTGGTACACCGCGACTAAAAAAAATTTACGTATTATTATAAATATTTATAATTTGTTATCTGGCTACTAAAAATATATAATATTTTCTTGTAATGCACACATCATGTATACTTTTGTTAGAGTGAATGCAAATTGTGCGTGATCGTCGCACAGGCTAAAAGAAAGATTTTAGTTTCGCCGTGTCGATGCTCGACGACCTGTAATTTGAACTGTCCGATAACTATCATAAACACAAAGATTGCGACTACGCTTTCTTGGGAACCGATCTCAAATAATCCCGTGTCTCGTTTTTACTTTATCACTCTAACATATACAGAGCTTCGGCGCTGATGAACATAAGATATAACAAACAAAAAATTAATTCTAATAAATATTTTTTCAATTGAAGTCCATCGAAATTCAATCATTTTAACGTTTTATAAAAATATTTAATGATATGTACCTCTACTGAAGCATGTAACACAAAGCCAATGCATGAACGACGATATATCGTCGTTGGCACTTTTCGCAAGTGTATCAAACGACGATATATCGTCGTTCATCACTAAAAGGGTTAAGATTAAAATGATGTTAGGAAGCAATGACGGTAAAAATTGTCTATTTTTTTTCAATGACTTATCATTCGAAATAACGCAACTAGATTCACATCTTTTCGCTTCAAAACGTTTCGTTTTTTTTATGTGTCCGCTGTTAGCCCTACTGGCCATGACAGCGTCACCGGTGGAATACCGTTTCGTTTTATGACGTTTCATACATACGATGTATACTCGTACTCAACAAATTATTAAAAAAAATTGACTTTTATAATAATAAAAATACATTTCCTATTTGACTCATTATAAAATATCTTAATCCTTCTTAAAATAAAGTTATATATTAATTACATTTATGGTGGTATTAATTTAAGTAAAATACACATACGTATGATTAAACGACGATATATGCTTTTGTTTTTGCAAAGCTGTATTACTGTCGTTTGTGGATTAATATACATATTTTGGGGAGTCGTTGTTATGTATATGGCTGACGAATAAAATCCCGGCTATAGCGTCATGCATATTCAAGAACCTCTATTTGTGTCAAGTGCTCATGGAGTATTCATTTCTAATTAGTAAATGTAAATAATGTTATGAATGCAGCACCTTTGTTACTTATAATAAATAATATTAGTTCTGTGTTTTATATTGAATACCCTTAAAATGATTTTTTTTTATAAAAAATAGTTTAATGTACAGAAAATAACCTCTAAAGAACCTTATATATACATAAATGACGAAATTGATTTTTTTTTTAAATAAATTACTCAGAACATAACATTAAATCAGACAGACAAAAAAATTAAAAAACCGTACGTGTTTTTGGTTTAAGTTTAGTTTAATATAAATATTTCAAATAACCTCAATTCACAGAATTTGGTAAAGAAATAAAACAACATTTCAATCAGTCATTCCTCACAGAACAAATTCTATATTATTTGATTTTCAATGCCACTTAATGCATGGAAATTTTATACCTCACTTGAATACCAACAATTGAAGATGTATGCATTAAAGATATATTCTAATATCGCGCTACGTTCTGTTATTCTAGCAGTAAGCGTAAGGTTACCTAAAAAAAATGTAATTTAATAAGAGAAAAAATAACGCGTTATTTACTTAATTTCTTATTAAATTTATTTTTTAGATACAATAAGTAAGACTGCATGAAATTATTTATTACGATTTTTAACTACTGGTTTAAACGCACATTAAAGATTGAATATTATTTTGACGGCTTTTCATTAATAACAAGAAATATAAGTAATAAAATATTTTAAATATAATGACAGTTACGGTATTGGCTATATAAAGCTCCCGACATAACGCAATCTATAATAGATATTGAAGTAAACACTTCATATCCCCAGAGCATCATACTTTAGGTATTTGGCAATACTGTTTTATCCGTTAGTGCACAAATGTTCCTTGATATATTTCTGCAATTAATAGAATAGTATATACAACATATTTCAACTACAACTTTGGGTAAATTTTGCTACAGATTCAAAATTATCACAACAAAAATAATATAACATGTAATATGCAATGCATCAATATGAAACCGTCTACGTTACCGAGACTTATTTTCATAGTATTTTAAAACGCTATGCAGTAAGCGGAAAAGTGTTCAATGAGATGTGAAATAAGGGATACTTTATTATTATAACCAGCGGCCGACTACTCTATCAAAAATATAAGATATTTTAGAGCATAAAAATGGTCTAAAATATCAAGTTTTCTCTCTCCTTTACTAAAGTGAATCCAAAACGATGGATCACATCGAAAACTTCAACCTCTGATATGTAATTCGGAATTAAATTTTAAGAAAAGATTTATTTAGATTTCGCTTTGCTATTCGCTTCCAAAATAACACTTAATATTGTCCTTGCCTAAATTTTAAAACAGATAAAATATTGGATAACAGCCTTTATGAGAAGTCTTCTTCTCAAGAATCTTGTATTTAACGTCTTGATAATAAAAATAAAATTAAATCTTAAATTACTGAAAATGTTCGTATGTTGTGAAAACTGTTTTTAAATTGAATAAAAATAAAAACAGTAATACTTTCACATCTTGTATATCTTTGTTTATGAGACAGTTTCCCTTGAGGCTTTCCTCTTAACCATGAACTTAAATAATAGTACATTTTGTTAATAATAACAATTCCAAAATATTTATAATGTTCTCTTTAGGAAACAGCATAAATATGTCAATGCAGATGAATTAAACCATATAGGCGTATCACTACTTTTTCTTGTTTATCTTAAAAACAATTTAACACCTAAAAAATTTCAAAGATAACCTGTCGGTATTTTTAGTTCATACCGTCCACGCTCTATTTCTGTTCGGAACTTTGAATCCTCCTCAATATAAAAATGATTTTTAAAAGTCCGCTACATTCTAATAGGAATACACTTTTAAAACGATACAAAACTTTTGGAGTATTTTCTCGAATGTGATAATGCAAAAAAAAAGATATACTATAATAAAATGAAAATAATCATTGCTACTTGTTTAATACAACATATTACACAACAAATAGTGTTACTATTATTAATATTATATAGTAAATCTTTATTCTCCTTTTGATGTTCTTACTTGTTCTTACTCATAAAATAATATTAAAACAATAATTTAAAAATGATGTTTATAATAAACCCAAATGAATATGTATTTCTATTACATAAGATGAAATTATTAAGACTTGGAATAGATGATGTAAATTCCACGTATAATTTTAAAAATATAATCAATTAAATTTGGATGTAAGAAACATTTTGAAATTTTTTTTTGATCATAAAACAATTGAATATCACTAATTTCCCTTGAGATCTGCAATAAAAATTAACATGAAATAACTCAAAAGGAAAATCGACTGGGAATGGTTGTTATAAAAGTACTTACTATGTTAATTTTCTTTCACATTTTGTTACATTACTAATAATATCATTATCATTAAAAAATCTTTAAACTGGACCGCAGTTAACATAATGGTTATACAATATAACTTTTATTAGTATATGAATATTATTTTGTAAGTCAGCGCAATGCATTATTATATCGGAAGAAGAAATTAGGTGTTTACTTTTCTATTTATTCATATTATAGGTTATATTATTATTATTATTATATTTCTGAATATTCTTACCATGGGAGTTTTATAGTAATTTATAGTTAAATTTCACAAATATCTAAGCTGACTATAAGAAAACGATCTCATATTTCTTGTTTTGAAGCACTTTAAATATAATAAATATATTACAATTTTATCGAATTTCTCGTTTAAAAGTACTATATGTCTATAGTAATTAATATATTTTTGAAACCAATAAACAATCGTTAACAAGAATTTGCAATAAGTTTAATAAAAAACATAAACAAGAAAGGAATAACAGAATCATTTCATTGATATATATTCCATTGGACTAATTTATTTTCTGTTTATACAACATTGCTATGTAAAAAAGTTTGTTACTTATCTACTTAAATGCCAACTTAGTTAAATAAAGATAACAATAAAGGAAAGTTCTAAGGTAAAAATGGAAAAATAACGTAATCTGTTGAACTAAAAAATCTTGAATAAATAAACTTTTTCAAACTGTTAGCCTTTAGGAGTTGGAAGTTTACTATTGGATAACGTTTTGTAATTAATTCATAATAATTGAAGAATTGAAATTTTATCTGGGAATCGCGTATTTCTAATTATTACCTTTTTTTTCAAAAGTAGCAGTAATATATATCCAGATAAGTAATAGTAAATGATAATACATATCTAATAAAACTGTAATCTTACGTTAATTAAGTACCTAAAATGCAATTAGAAATGTTAGGCTGTCTCATGAATATTATCAAATATTTTTTCTAGTTATCTTTGGTCAAATTCCAGGTCAAATAAATAAGATTTGTCAAAAATATACATTAAAAATTTTAAAAACATTACAGTGTTAAATATTTTCGAATTATTGACGCTATCCTTTGAATCCAACCGAACTGTTTAACGAATGTAGTATTTCAATTCACCAGAAACGGCAGTAATTGGGCTTTGAAGAAAACCTCGCTTTTACGGATATTCAAATGAATGCGAATCGTCAGTGAAAGCTAACATTAGTTACACAAAATCTTACCCACAATTAATAAATAAAAATCCTTTTAAGTTTTCTGTTTAGTCACGTCAACTTTTATTTACACAAATTGTGTCTTGTTTTTCTTAAATATGAGAACAATTTAATTTAATTTCTCACACATTTCATACAGTTCACTATTAGCTGATTGTTCAATTTATAAATATTAAATGTGTTGTTGCGTTCATATGAAGCAATTTACAAATTTCAATGACAAATCGAAATAACTTTTTAATAAATGTCGTTATATAGCAATCAAACCATATTCAAGTTTATTGAATCATTCAATCAAACCACGAAATCGTAATTTGGACAAAGTAATAAATAATTAGCTTTTAATTAAATTATTAATTAAATTCTATATCACTATTAAATTGATAATAATGTATGACTAAATATTTAACAATTTGTTAGGCTCTCCAGCTGACCATAAAACTGAGTCGCTAAAAATGTCGAAATCCAATATTCCAGTAATCTGAAACATGGCGAGACGTTGGAAGAAGTGCTCCCAAAGAGCGGCGATAGCACAAATGGTTTTCTTTTTGTGGTAAATACGCTAATTTGTATGTTTTGGGGAGTAAACGGGTAAAGGTTCAGTTACACAACACTTATTAGATCCATCCCCAGGTAGGTATCTGTGGAAGACACACGTTTCTTTCGGCACTCGTAGTTATTTTCCCTGGAGTACTGTGTATGGTACTTCAATATCGTTTTGAAGTAATTTGAAATAAAACAGTAGAAAATGCACAATATACTGTACTAACATTTTATTAAAGTTTCAAATAAAATAGCAATTTAATTTTTTCGTTTTTTAAAGAGTAAGATTGTTGATCACACATATAACAAGTAATATATTTTTCACGTAATTATTAGTCACGTGAGTAGAATTAATAAAACTCGTGTGTGTTAGGGTTTGTTTTACCGATAGATTGGAATACGTTAATTTAAAAATAGATAATTATACAAACTCCATTCAACACCGTAGTAAATATCGGACAAATAATATCTTTAATTTATTATACAAATAGACCTGATCTTTCATTATTTTTAAATGTTATTGTTTTATAATTATTTTCAAATCGTATTTAATTATTTTTTTGTTTTTTTAATAGAATAAGGGATTTAATAAATTATTAAATGAATTAAACGGTATCAGGTTCATTTGATTAAATCCCTTAAAGTTTCATCTTTCTGAATTTGCTTATATTCCGTATGACAAATGAGCGAAAATTTTCTTTACAAGATAAAATAAGTTTTATATTTTTGAAATACATGATCAATTCAATAGATTTTATATCATTGAAATACAAATACAAAAATTTCGCTTGAAATCATTTTATTTAATATGCCATAAAACCATAAAAAAAATATTGTAAACTCTTCTCAATGAATGTTTTTAATCGCTTTTAAATTATAACAACCCTTATACAGCAATGCAAGTTACATAACATGTAATTAATATTCCATATAACTAATAAGAATAATAATGAATTATGCTATAATAATTAATTATCAGTCATTTCAATACGAGCGACAGATTTGCATAACACATAAAACCTCATAGTGCATGAGTTATGAGAAATATGTATTGTAGTAAAGTTGATGGAATAATGAAAGTCATACAATATGTATATAATGTTTTAATGTAACATTGAGTCGGTGTTTGATACAATTTTTAATGTAATAAAAAAATTGTTAAACTCATTTGAATTATAAATTATCAGAAGTGAATACAAATATTGTCAGATCAGATGAAAAATGACGATAATTATTTCGATGATGTCATTGAAATAATGAAATAGTATTAAATTAGTTATAAGAAGAATGTATAAATATTTATTTAATAAAAATTCTAAGTGGAACTGAATACTTTTAACATGGCTTTGCATATTTTTTTCGAGAGTAATGAAGGTGGCAAATGTTAGCTATAATCATTTATTTCACTATAGTTGGGGATACAAAATATCTGTCACTGAATTATTGGCATAAAATATATTTTTATATTTATTTAACATCATTTGCAATAAACAAAGTGTAAAATAAAATGACAAACCTGAATAATTAATAATTTAGTAACGACAAGAATTATAGTTTTATACATAACATTAATATTAAAATGAACAAATATTGTCATAACTTCACATTAACAAAACATTTAGTGTAATTAAATTTCTTTCTTTCAATACTTTATTTATATACAAATCTTTTTAGCACTTCTTTGCTTTGGAATCTTTATATTAATGAAACTCCTACCCTTATTCTGATGACTCGTGGTGTTGTGTTAAATTTTATCCCTCAGTCTTCAGTGACCAGTCTACAAATTAATTATACGCCTTTACAAATTAATATTTTTTGGTATTCCTTCCTTATTATACTTACATTTTATTTTTATCCAAATTCCTGTTAACATTAAAGACCAAGGCTATTAGATGGGATAATATCCTATAAATATAAGATATAGTATGGATAAGAAGGTTTAGGACTGGAAATAAGAATAAGAAGATTTGAAACACTGTGTTTTATAAAGCACATTGAAACCGACAGTGATATCTAAACTCAATTTTGCGAGACAGTCAAATGCTATGATAGTTTTAAACAATAATAGATTTGCTAAAAATGTACAATGAAATGACCTATATGCTAAGTACTAAAAAATAAAAAACTAACCGAATAAAATGTTCCCTTCTAGAATATTTAAAAGTGCTTTAACTAAAATAGATACTATTACACAATTGAATTCAACGAGGCGCAAAGAAACTTTGCTAATAAGACACGACTGCAGCTGCAGTCACGAGTCACGTTCTGAAACTAAAACCAAGAGAAATAATAACTGAACATAATAGATTCTTTTATCTACTTCAATATTTATTTTCGTAATTTATTTTATAAATTTGTAACGTTGATGCTATTGTAGTGAGCGTGAACGAGCGTTATTTAAGAAAATGGTTAAAAACCAATTAGTTAATTATTTTACAAAATAAATTTAATTGTTTTCTATTAGATGAAATGAACACAAAATACCTTTAAAAAGTGTAAAACATTGAAGTAGCACATGAAAGACGTTAATAGTAGGAAGTTAAGTTCGCCGAGCTCAAAGGTAAAATACATTTATCTTTTCACAACGATTTCTCAAGAACCTTGGCTTGATCTAATTCATTTGACAAACTCTGGGGTCTTAGTTTATTTTTATTATTTTAATAAAGTATAAAAATAAAATATTTTTTTTTATTAAAATATATTCAGTTGAAGTACTAATATGAATTCTGTAAATTATATGAGGGTATTTGGAATATAGTCACTTCCGGTATTAGGTTCAATACGATAAGTTACAAATAGTACATTATTGTAGAAGTAAGTTGCACCCCTGATTAGACGTGTACATATAACGTTATGCAATAATTGAAACTAAATAATATAAGGCTTGGGATCTTATATCTTAGGTTTCTGAATTTAGTAACACAGTTTCCACATACACAAAGTTAGTTAAATTCAGTAATTATGTAAATATTTGGGATCATGTGGAATATGTAATAATATTATACAGAGAGAACCAGTTCCGTATCAAAATGCCTTGAAGATTATTTTCATCATTTCACATGCATATGTGAATATTATTGTATTACAGTTTATTGAGTAAGTTAAAACTGATGTCGTTGTCCTCAATGCTGATGCTGATGATTTTCTTAAATAGTTTTTTTAACTTTTAGCTGCTCTAATAGATCATACCTTACTATTCTTTATTTCGTATATTGAAAAAAGGGGTCATTGTCATCGTTGTGACTTGACGTCTTAGGTTTACATATTTGTTTTAATTTAAAAGATATGTATTTGTGTTTATTATACTGTTAAATAACTTTTGGGTGCTTTTATGTAATGAGTTAGCGTGGTTGCTCCATTTTATAACTATTTAAAAATTAAATAACTTCTAATCGAAAAATCTAATGACAATACATTTTAGAGGTGGGTCACATCTAAAACTTCAACTTCTAAGAAGATGTAAATTGAGATGATACTTTGAAAGAAAATGGATTTATGGAAGAGGCATTTAAACAAACTAAATTTGTTGTGTAAAAAAAAACAAGATCTCAAATCTCTCCTTACAAAATACATTCAAAAATATTTCATTTTCAATTTTGATAAAAAAGGTTTTTTTTTTGTATTCAAACTTTATGCATAGAAATTTTACCTCTGACTTGAACACCCATAATTCTCTGTTATATATATGATATTTAATTTATTAATCGTCATTTTATTTCTTATCGAATTTATTTTTGCCCTCATTGAATAAACCTACCAATGTTAACGTAATGTCTAGTCAAGACTAAATATATTTTATAAAATATTCATAGTAATATTACTATGAAATATTCTATTAATTAAACGTTATATTTTTTTTTTTTAATTTAAAATAAAATTATAAAAATGCTGAGTTAAACTGAGCTAAAGGCACTGACTCGTTGTAGCTACGGTATCGGTGATATTAAAATAACTATTAAAAGCAACTAAAAGCCTTAAAAAATATAACATAATATAATATTATAAACATTGCAGTCGTCTGGCAGCGAGCTTTTCATATTCCCTGAACATTATGCGTTAGATAATACTGCTATATTGTTATACTGTAATATTCGTTAGTGCACAAATATTGCTTGAATATATTTCGGTAATTTTGTGATACAGTTATTCTTGAAAGTTTTCTGCGAGTTTGTAGAAAATATGTAATAACTCCTTGTCATTTACTTTCTTTATGGAAATAGTTCAGATTTTCATAAATATATTGAACACAGCCAAAGAGTAGACTGTCTTGATTAACCTTTGCTTAAAAAAATACCTTTATTTGGGAATACTATTAATTTCTCCAAATTTTACAGATTTTTTCACAAGTCGTAAATAGACTTTTATTTTTTTATTACATCAATAATAAAAACTGTTTAGGTTACATGAATAGAATGTGCAATGCACCAATATGAAGCTATCTACGTTAGTAAGTTTTTTTTATAGTATTCTAATGCGATATGTTATAAGCGAAAAAGTGTTTAATGAGAGATAGTTTATTATGACTAGAAACGACATAAAGATATAAGATATTGAAGAGCATAAGTGCCCTAAAATATCAAGTTTTCTCTCTTTTTAGTTCATAGATAAATAAGAGACTGGTAAATTAATCGAGGTGGGTGGTGATACAGTAATTAATTAGTAAAGTGACTACACCGTTTGTCCTTAGGTTACAGGTTCGAATCCTGTTCGGATCGATAAATTTTTCATTCTATATTGAAGATAAATTAAATATAAATTAAGTTAAATTTTATTTTAAAAGTCTATGATACTAACTATATTTATTAATTATATTAATTATTAATAACTTGCAATAAGTACAGTTAAAACATAACAAGAATGGATAAAACTTTCTTATTTAATTATTTTTCTTGGAATTGTTGATAAGTAATGTAAACAAAACGCTAATGTAAACAATAATACATACCTATGAAAAACAAATTTACATTAATTAATGCTTATATCTAGTTACGTATACCTACTCCAGGAGGATCGCTGACTGGAATTTACTTCCATGTGAACAAAATGTGTTTTGTGTCGTCGCGACGGAATGCATACTTGCATTTTAATTAGAATATAAGTTTAATTAATGTAATAATTAAATTCATTATTTTTTGTACTAACATCGAGTAGGTCATACTTTGTATTAGTTAATAAGTTCTTTATTTTAATTAAAGTCAGTTTTGGTTTTTTTTCGACTCTACGTCTGTAGCTAACGTAATTGGCGCAGTCGGTAGGATACTAGAATAGGGACTGTTAGGTCATCGCTAGTATCCAGAATCTACGGACCAGCTGCAGCAACGGGAGGCGAATCCAAACTTCGATTCACGAGAAGAAACCAGAAATGAAATCTATGTGAGTACATTTGAACCATTCTCGTGTTGCTCTTTCCTAGTAATAATTCCTTTCCAAAATTTATTATCCTAGAGTTTATAATCAACGGGAATCTGCATCGCAGCAGGCCCGTAAGCGTAGCTTAGATAGTAATAGAGATTTAGATAATAACTGTATTTTAAATATGGCTCAAGATCCGGATAACATTTATAAAATCCTTAGGATCGTGCCTGAATTTGACGGGAACCCTAATGTTTTAACTAGATTTATTAATATTTGTGACCAAATTGTAACTCAATACTTAAAAAATTCGCCCGGTAGTGAATTATCTAATTTGTGTCTATTAAACGGTATTCTTAATAAAATAACCGGCACTGCCGCTGCTACTATTAATTCCAATGGTATTCCCGATAGTTGGTTAGGAATTAGAACATCTTTAATAAATAACTTTTCTGATCAACGGGACGAAACGGCCTTATACAATGACCTCTCATTAGCCGTACAAGGAAATAAGACACCTCAGGAATTTTATAGCCATTGTCAAACGCTATTCAGTACGATAATTACTTATGTTACATTACATGAAACTTTATTAACAACAATTGAGGCTAAGCGCGACTTATATAAAAAAGTGACTAAGCAGGCATTTGTACGTGGCTTAAAAGAGCCCTTAGGGTCACGAATTCGGTGCATGCGCCCGGATACTATTGAAAAAGCTCTAGAATACGTTTAAGAGGAATTAAATGTTATCTACTTACAGCAACGTACAGATGGACTGAAACAGCAAACATCCACTAATAAAAACACAATACATGACAGAGTTTTTACACCTCCTCAATCTCAAGGTTATCATCCCTCAACCCCTAACTGGCCAGCCCCTATGTCACATCGACCCATACAACAACCACAACCTTTTAAATTTAACTTCAATCGAAATCAACCCCAGTATAATATGCCCATGCGTTCTAGAACTCAACAAATGTTCAGCGCACCCCCACCTAATTATAACCCACACAGTAATGTTTTCCGTTTACCACATAGGAATAATTTTAATCAAAACCCCATGCCCAAGCCTATGAGTGGTGTTCAAAGTTTTATTCCCAAGCCCTTACCTCATACCTTGATGACTGGACATGACTGGCGTAAATCTGGTAATCCGCCGCCGACAAATTACTTAAAAGCTCGTGAGATGAACATGAATGAATGTTTATCTTATGATAATTTGGAATACAATTATCCTGACTATTATTACCAACCAGACTATAATAATTATACTGAACAAGAATACTATGACAGTTATTATAATCCAGACCCTTATATTAATAATACTATCACTTATGAAATGAATAACGACGAAATAGTTAAAGAAAGTGAGCCCCTATCAGATCCTAGTTGTACAAATCAGGATTTTCGTTTAGACCTAAAATCACCAAAACCAAAATAGAGTTAAATTTACAGACACAAAGACAACTTCCATATATTCAAATAAAAAATCCCCCACTTAAACTTTTAATAGACACTGGTGCAAACCAATCATTCATTAGTCCCAATGCTGTTGAAAAATATTTCTCTAATTTTCCATTAAACTACGACCCGTTTGAAGTTACGAATGTACATACAACAAGTAGAAATGAATATTCTATAACATTACCTTGTTTTAAAGAATTTACAGACCCAGAGAATATTAAACTCTTTATCTATAAGTTTCACGACTATTTTGACGGACTAATAGGATTAGATTTATTAACGAAATGGGAAGCAAAAATTGATTTAAAGGACAGAAATCTATTAACTCGTACAGGCTCAAATCCAATTAGGATGTATAACTCTTGTAACCTAAATTTTTACGAGGATATAATACCGGCTAGAACCTCAAAATTAATTCGTATCCCCATAAACTCTCAGGACGGAGAAGTTTTTATTAAGGAACAATTAATTGGCAATTGTATTTTACACGAATGTATAACTAACGTGACTTGTAACCGTGGATACGTAGAAGTTGAGAATCCGACACCAAATGACGTAATACTATCGCTAGACCGACTGACTAATGCCGACTTATTTAATATTGAGTACGAATGCACTCAATATAAGACACGCGGACAGGACGTCACATCACGATTACGAACTAATCATTTAAATAACGAAGAAAAAGCCAACCTTATACAACTTTGTTCCAAATATTCTGACGTTTTTTATATTGAAGGCGAATACTTAACGTTTACCAACAAAATTAAACACCGTATTAATACCACCGACGAGGTCCCTGTACATAGTAAAAGTTATCGTTACCCCTTTGTACATCGACAAGAGGTTAGGGACCAAATAACGAAAATGTTGGAACAGGGTATTATAAGACCATCCGATTCTGCTTGGAGTTCACCGATCTGGGTCGTGCCGAAAAAGATCGATGCTTCAGGTAAGCAAAAATGGCGTTTAGTTGTTGACTATCGTAAGTTAAATGAAAAGACTATAGACGACAAGTACCCAATCCCTAACATTAACGACGTACTTGACAAATTAGGGAAGTGTCATTACTTTACAACCCTCGACTTAGCAAGTGGATTTTACCAGGTAGAAATGGACCCACAGGACATTTGTAAGACAGGATTCAATGTAGAGCATGGTCATTTCGAATTCCTCCGTATGCCCATGGGACTTAAAAATTCACCATCGACTTTCCAAAGAGTTATGGACAATGTTCTACGAGGCTTACAAAACGAAATATGCCTTGTGTATTTAGATGATATAATAGTTTTTAGCAGGTAACTGGAAGCAGATTGCACAGGATAGAGATAATTGGGCAGCTTTGGAGGAGGCCTTTACCCAATAATGGGGTTCCTACAAACTGTGCTAAGCTAACAATAACTAAGCATAGAAATGAATATATATTACAAAGAAATAAAAATAAATATATAAACTGGTTATTCAAACAAAATAGGTTCAAATATATTATATTAGTTAGCTTAAATAAATAAATTAGAGTTAAGTATGTAAAATGTACATGTGGAAATTAGCAGGAAATAAATGGCTTTTTTATTTTATTTATTTAATAGTTTTTAGCACATCCCTGCAAGAACACATCAACAATCTAGAAAAAGTATTCCAAAGACTTCGTGAATCCAATTTTAAAATTCAATTAGATAAATCCGAATTTTTAAAACTTGAAACATCTTACCTTGGACATATAATTAGTAAAGACGGTATAAAACCAAACCCTGACAAAATTTCAGCCATTAAAAAATATCCTATTCCCCAGACAGCTAAACAAATAAAACAATTTTTAGGCCTTCTCGGTTATTACCGAAAATTTATTCCAGATTTTGCCCGCATAACTAAACCTTTGACTCAATGTTTAAAAAAAGGTAAAAAGATTACATTCGATAATGAATATACCTCTTGTTTTGAGAAATGTAAGACCCTTTTAACCAACGACCCCATTTTACAATATCCAGATTTTACTAAAGAATTTAATTTGACAACTGATGCTTCAAATTTAGCCATTGGAGCCATTTTATCCCAAGGTCCTATAGGATCTGACCGACCAGTATGTTATGCATCCCGTACCCTAAATGACAGTGAAATTAATTACAGCACAATCGAAAAAGAACTTTTAGCCATAGTATGGGCTACAAAATATTTTAGACCATACCTATTCGGACGAAAATTTAAAATACTGACAGACCATAAACCTTTACAGTGGTTAATGAATATGAAAGAACCAAGTTCTCGACTCACTAGATGGCGACTTGGACTAAGCGAATATGACTTTACAGTAGTATATAAAAAAGGTAAAATGAACACTAACGCAGACGCCCTATCGAGAGTTGAAATCCATAATGACGAAACTAAGACCCTTATTGAAGAAATTGACGAATTGAACTCTTTACTAGGAAACCCCTCTGAACATGTACCACCTATAACAAATTCTTCAACTGACACCGTACATACAGACAAAGAGAACCCTATATTAAATATACCAATTACTGACGACCCTCTCAATAGATTTACTAGACAACTATGTTTCACAGTCGTTAGTGATACTAAACGAAAAACGACAGTTACTAAGCCATTCGACACCCATACACGAACTTCTGTACAAGTGTTAGAATCCAAATTAGAGGAAGATGTAGTTAATGCCATAAAAGAATACGTGAACCCAAAAATTAAAACCGGTATTCTCATAAATCCACCCCTTGCTATGTATTCAATAATTCCCATTATTCAAGATAAATTTAAAAGTTCTGCTATGAATCTTGTTTTAGTAAAATTCGAAAATGAAAATGTAAAAGAATATCTACAACAACAAGAAATTATTAATCATTATCATAATGGAAAAACAAACCACCGCGGAATAAATGAATGCTATTTAGCGTTATCCCGAAAATACTATTGGCCAAAAATGAAGGAACAAATTTCAAAATTTATTAATGAATGTACGTTATGTGGTATGGCTAAATATGACAGAAATCCTATTAGACCCCAATTTAACATTGTACCGCCAGCTAACAAACCCTTTGAAATTATCCATATAGATTTACTGACCATACATAGTGAAAAGTATATAACTTTTATAGACGTCTTCACAAAGTATGGCCAAGCGTATCATTTACGAGATGGAACAGCTGTTAGTATCATACAGGCAATATTAAAATATTTTACCCATCATGGTGTACCCCTAACTATAATAACCGACAACGGAACGGAATTCACAAATCAATTATTTTCAGAGTTTACAAGATTACACAAAATTAACCACCATAAAATTTTAGCTCACTCACCTAACGACAATGGAAACATTGAGCGTTTTCACTCAACAATATGAGAACATTATCGACTCTTAAAATTACAACACACAGACGAACCCCTTATCAATCTTATGCCATATGCCCTCATAGCTTATAATAGTACAATACACAGCTTTACTAGATGTAGGCCTTTTGATCTATTAAATGGACACTTTGACCCTCGAGACTGTCATGACTTGGACTTTACTCAACATTTATTACAGCAATACATGATAAATCATAAAGAAAGCATGCAAAAAGTATACGAAATTATTAATAGCACTTCTTTGGAAAAGCGTAGTGCTTTGATAAATAATAGAAATAAAAATCGCGAACCAGAAATTGTATATGCACCCGAACAACAAATTTTTATTAGGAATCCTCTGGCAAGCCGTCAAAAAACCGCACCTAGATATACTCATGACAAAGTTATAGCTGACCTATCAATCCATATATATACTTCCAAAAAACGTGGCCCTGTAGCTAAATCCCGATTGAAACGAGTACCTAAAGGATCCAACTTGTTACAGGATAATACTAGTTCTGCTGACAATCCACGTGACGAACCCCCTAGAGATAAAACTTGAAAGCTTGGACGATGGACCTGGACTATTACCATACAAACTTGGACTGATCAGACTTACGACTCATTACCATACTTTTCTACAATACATCAAACTCGACTCCATAGAAGATAAAATAGAGCTTTTAATGACTCAATTAAATAATCTCAAAACTCTTTTTAGTAATGAAACATATTTACTCTTTGAACTGCAAATAAATTACCTTACTGAAAAGCTTTTCAAAGTTTCAAATCAATTAGGATCTTTTGAACCAAATCGTGTTAAAAGAGGTCTTGTAGATGGTTTTGGTTCTGTTATAAAGTATATAACAGGAAATTTAGATTATAAAGATGCATTAAGATATAATAATGCAATAAAATTGTTAGAAAATAATGAAAATAAGATAGCATCCGAGTTTAATAATCACATAAGTTTAAGTAAAGAATGGATGGCAAAGCAAAGTGAAGTAATAAATCAATTAGTTAAAAATCAAGTCAAAATTAACAATACATTGCAGAGTATTCTAAATGCAAGTGCAGATAAGGATAATATTTTATTGAAATATGTAAAATTTGCCCAACTTTTAGTAATCATTGGAGAAAATATAGACGACCTTATGTCTGAATTAATAAAAATAGAGAATATTTTAGCTTTTACTCATACTTCAAGTATGCATCATTCTATGATAGAGATAAGTACTTTAAAATTAATGATAGATAAATTAAGGAAAATTTATATTAAGGATCAAATTAAAGATTTAGAATTAAGGGAATACTATAGTATTATAAAGCCGGCATGCTATTATACAAAAAAGCAAATAATAATACTTTTTAAATTTCCAATAATCTCTGCAGATATCTATAATCTCTATAAACTCTCTATTGTTCCTAATAAAATCCAAAATGTCCTTATGCCACCGTATCCTGTCATTGCAATTAACGAGAATTCGTTCTTGTACATGGAGGCAGAATGCCCGAAGCTTAATAAATGGTACCTTTGTGAAATTGAAGTGAATCAACGTATTCGTACAGAACCTGACTGCGTGCAACAGCTTATTTCTCAACAAGTCCTGAAGGAATACTGCAAGCATACAACAGTTACCCTAGCAAAAGAAGCAATGGAAAAACTAGATGATCAACATTATGTATTTTCTTTCCCTCGTGTCACCAAAGTGCAACTATCCTGTGAAAAAGAAGAATTTACATCACTCCAGGGTAGCTTCTTAATTATCATCCCCGTGAAATGCTACATAAAAACCGCCGAATTCACTATTCTGAATAATAGTGATGAAACAAAAGGACAACCATTAAAATTGATGCAAATACCATTTAATCCTACGAATCATATTGAGATTCCTACTCATCTCAACCTAAATTCGATAAACTTACAAGAACTTCATGGTATTCAAGATAAAATAATCAAAGAAAATCCCTTACAACTAGAGAAATTTAATCGTCATACAATCTACCATACTACAATACCGTTTTACGTCTTCATATTGAGTGCAAGTGCACTTATAATTGTGTTTGGATATCAGCGCTACAAGCTACGAAAAACCAAGGAACCTAACAAAATTACTACTTCATCTACTTCAAATGACAATATTGGTGAACAATTGGAAGAAGAAGGGACGCCAACACACAGTAAGAAGATGCCAGCAACATTTTATCTCAACGTTCTAAAATAGTTGCTGATCTGAAGATGGAGGAGTTACGTATACCTACTCCAGGAGGATCGCTGACTGGAATTTACTTCCATGTGAACAAAATGTGTTTTGTGTCGTCGCGACGGAATGCATACTTGCATTTTAATTAGAATATAAGTTTAATTAATGTAATAATTAAATTCATTATTTTTTGTACTTACATCGAGTAGGTCATACTTTGTAATAGTTAATAAGTTCTTTATTTTAATTAAAGTTAGTTTTAAATCAGTTTTGGTTTTTCGACTCTACGTCTGTAGCTAACGTAATTATCTATTCAGAGAATTATATAAACAAAAAATAATAATAAAAAATAATTATAACTATAATAAATCATAATTAATAAAGTACCTAAAATACTATTAGAAATGTGTGTCATTATTATTATCGCAAAAAAAATCTAGTTATATTTTTTTGCAAATTTCCAGATGAAAGAATATGGTTTTAATAGTCTTATCCCTCTTCTAATATATGGGCCGCTTATTTTGAAAGTGGTGAAGTCCATTTCAAAGAAAAAATTAGCTATCACGTAATTCCTGCTTAATTTAATGTATATTTTTTATGTATAACCAGTTCATGTTTAATTTCTTTAAAAAATCACTTATTTTGTACAACTTAAAATCAGTCGGTAAATAAAATTACATAATCATTCATTATGAAAGTGGTGTAAGTCCAAATAAAAGAGGTAGGTGGCTTAGCAGACGGTAGCCGATTATTATTATTTATTTGTTTTAGCTTAAGCATATTACGGGTTAAGAGTTGCTAACTTAGGTTATAGAATTGTTAATTTATTCCATTTGTTTCTAAAAATGGATAACTTCATATTAACATCAGATAGGTAAGAACAAATAGCAAATCAATATTATATTGTTATAACAATTGAAACTATGTATTTTAAAATTCACACAGACATAAAGCCTATAAATATAAACAGAAGAATAATCTTAGATTCAGAGGATGAAAATAATTCTTCTATCAACAACAAATCAGCGAATCGTAAAAAGAGAAGAAGAATAATAGAGGTAGAATCTTCATCAGATGAAGATATTGTTATTGAGAATTTAGATTCTATAGAATAAAACAAAGAAAATTAATTGCAACACATAAACTAAATTAAGGGAAATAGGGAACAAAGGTACTATACAAAAAGAGGAAAAATCATTCCAGCAAAACAAGTTGAATCCAAAAATTGTAATCGCTTCAAGAAATGTATAGAACGTATTAATGAAACACAACGTATAGAATTTTTTGATAAGTTCTGGAATATAGTTGATTTTAATAAGAAAAATATATTTCTATATGGTAGATTTCAACAAGAATCTATCAATAAAGGAAGACCTAGAAATAATTCGGGCACTAATGCTTATTTCGACACATTGCCACATACAGAGCATAAGAAAAATTTATCCGTGTCTTGTAATTTAGACAATGTAATGAGGGTCTCAAATTAAATTTTATGTCTTTTTATGTATATTTGTAAACAAAATTGGATTAAAGTAAAGTATATTTTAAGTCATATTTGATATTTCAAAATTGAAATTAAAGGATTTTAACAGTTGTCTAAATTTTAACTTGCCAAAATTTTTTAATCAACAGATATGCTAACCTTTAATTTTCTCGAAGCAAGAGAAAATGGACTTGCACCACTTTCAAAATAAACGGACCATATCACGAAGCGGAATATCGCTAGACGTACTTATTAGTACCCACTACATTCACTGTATGCATTTTTTTTTGGCTGTTTGATGGCTTTTGGAACAAACAAGCATGATGGTTAATGTATGATGATTATTACCATAACTAAATCTATTACCATAACGAGAGCTAACACTACTAGGAAATTTTATGAAAAAAAAAAACCTACACAATGTATAATAATTACATCTTCATTAGTAATGAGAATAACAAAGGACCTTGAGTAGAGCCTGTGTCGTAATGGGACCCAAGTTGGGTTTATTCATTGCTAAGCTCCGACTACTTTTAATTTTCTTTTCACTTACTCTGTATAATTTATAATATTATATTACTATTTTATATTAACAGTTGAATCCTTCAATTATAATTATTTTACTTTTATTATCTTAATTCATAATAAAAGTAAAATATTTTAATTATACTATTATAATACTAAGGTCGTAACATTTTTTTTTCAGATAAAACTGTAATGATCATAATGGTTAAAATATATTTACAGTTAAATAACTTATACTTTTTTTAATAATGACGTCATAGCTATTCGGTGACGTATTAACCGAAAATCAGGATCGGAAGCGGATAACTTTTGATATAACTAAGAGGTCTATCACATTTTTATACCAACTCATTCGATATTTTATAATTTTTTTTTCATATTTATTTCAATCATGCATTGTTATTAGTTTATAAGATATATATTTTCTATTTTTATATTTTTTATTCTAGTTATAAGTTTTATTAAGAGTTGTGTGTTACAATAAAAATATTTTTCTGGTTTTCTAAAATTAGTCACTAATAGACAAATAAATAAAATATTATTTAGAAGAATATTGTAAATGTTGTTTAGTATTTTGAAATCAAATTTGTTAAACGTTATTTTGTAATGATTCTCGCGACTTCGCTTCACGTTATCGTATTTTAATACTAAACGAATTTAACCGTTAATTATCGTAGCACGTTGTATTAACTTCCGTCTATTCATTAACGAAGAAACATGATTAATAAATATTATGCTCGTTTGTTGTTGGGGAGAATTAATACTTTACTGAAATTTATATAAAACTAGTTATATTTGATTAATCTTCCAAAGATCGTGTACTTGAAAGAGATAATTGAAAATTCATATTATTGAGATTTCTCCTTAGATCATATAAAACCTGTTTTTAAAAAATTGTAAAATACATTTCACTAAATGTTAACCGTCACAAGCCACAACATTGTCTAATTTCTTTGAAAATATTTAAACTCTTCTTCGAAAGCACTAGAACTTTTTTTGAGTAAATCCAGTCATCAACCCCGTTCTTGGTATCCTACTCAAGTGTTTCCAGGTTGTTATAGCAAATTATGTAACGTGGAGTCTAGAATTAGCATATCGCAAAATTACTTTGTTATGTCTTTCATCGCAGTCTGTTGGCCTTCAGGCCTTGGCTCAAACTTATTATTTCACTACAAGGATGTTCTGTTATAAATTATTTGGTTTCAGCAACTTTTAATATAGAACACCAAGCTGAATCCACCAGACACAGAGAATAAGCTTTGACCATGAATGTTTGGCTTTACGAGGGCCAAACTGAAAGTTTTTAGAACTGGCCACTTAAAAGCATTATATTAAAAAAAATAGTTTAAATTTTGAAAATAGAACTCTTTACCAATATTATTGAGTGTATATTTCATTCATTTGTCATTTGTTTTACGATTTGGCGGCAAATTGAAAATTGTCTGTGCACGTCAGAATGAATTTAAGCCGAGAAAATTTTCGTGCAATGATTTTTTATGACTTTCGATGTCATTTAAGTCAACAAGAAAGTTATGATAGACTTCGATTGGCTTTTCACGATGAAGCCCCATCTCGTGCCACAGTTTACAACTGGTTTAATGAATTCAAACGTGGTCGAACTAATCTCACCGATGATTTGCATGAGGGACGGCCTTCTACAGCGACGACTGAAGATAACATCAGTGTTGTGCGGCGTATGATAGAGACTGACAAAAGAGTGACCTATCAGCAGATTCGGACAAGTCTAGGCATAGGTATGAGTCAAGTGCACAAAATCCTCCATGAACATTTAGCGGTCAGGAAGCTTTGTGCCCGCTGGATACCGCATAATTTGACCGATGCTCAAAAACTCCGCCGTGTTGATTGGTGCCGAGAAATGATCCAAAAATTTAACGGAGGTGACTCAAATGCTGTGTTCGACATACTAACGGGTGACAGCTGGATTTACTGTTATGATCCGCAAACCAAAAGACAGTCTGCTCAGTGGGTGTTTCCTTCCGAAGAGTTGCCAACTAAAGTGAAGAGAGGTCAAAGTGTTGGAAAAAAGATGGTGGCCTCGTTCTTCGGAAAGACAGGTCAATACGCGACAGTCATCTTAGAGGATCAGAAAACGGTTAATGCAGAGTGGTATACTAACAATTGTTTGCCACTTGTCTTGGAAAAAGTTCGAGAGAAACGACCTCGCAGCAGGATCCTCCTTCATCACGACAATGCCTCGTCGCACACCGCCAGGCAAACGATCGACTATTTGGTGACCTCAGACGTGGAATTACTGGGTCACCCGCCGTATAGCCCCGACCTCGCACCCTGCGATTTTTATTTATTTCCGAAAATAAAAGAAAAACTTCGAGGAAAACGTTTTATAGACGCCGAAGAAGCAGTGGCTGCGTTTCAAAACGCCGTCGAAGAGACCCCTAAGGCCGAGTGGGCAAAGTGTTTTTCTCAATGGTTCCATCGAATGCAGCGATGTATTGATGTAAATGGACGCTATTTAGAAAAGTTACAATAAAACTAATAACTTGCTAGAATGCTTAGTTTTTGATTTTCTAAGAACTTTCAGTTTTACCCTCGTAGTATCGATGTTGATGGTATGTCTATGCTTTTTCCATGATTTTTTTCTCATTACCAGTGATCTTTCATTTCAAAACTTTATTTTTGACTCTGTAGTAGCAGGTCAGAAGAAATTTTGCGATCAACATCTATCGCTTTCAGTTGGGAAGGTACTGAAATTCTTTGTTTTTGGATCATACCCATGGCTTTTGAAAATTGTTGTCTGATCAACGACAATGGCTTCTGCCAACTCTTCTCACTTGTGGCATGGATGCCTCCAGATGCATCTTAAATTTTTTTCGGCGCAGCGAAAAATTAAATTGAGAGTGTGAAATTGGTTTCAACATGTTCTTTACGATAGAGTATAATTTCCATACGCTTCTACAAGAATTCTTAGCAGTCTTTTTAAGAAAATATTTATGTTAAATATTTACTCACCAAAATATTTTTATTGGTTCGAAATTCAATATCTTCAATGGGATATAAAAAATTATGTATTTCTTTGAGATTGTGATCCATACTAATAGGTTCAACATCAAAATAAAAGGGGTTTAGTGTTGTCAAATGTATATGTACGAAATGGTAACACTGATGACTCAAATAGTGAGAATTTATTCATATATATATATATTCTCCTGCTAGTAAGTTACAGTATAAAGGAATATTATTAATTTATGGATAGAAAAAATAAAACACATAAAAACACAACTTATATAATTTACACAATTAACGTTACGTTCGGTCGTGAACGATCAATACCTGCCCTTCTTGTTCTTTCCATTTTTTAAGATAATGCATAGGCAAAAAATAATAATAATAAAAGTAGTACTTATAGATAGTATTTACTCTCAACATTATTACAACCTACCAAAAAATGCACTGATTTAAAATAAAATTAATTATTTTGATAAATAGAAATAACATTAGGTATTTCCATTTCTCAAAATAATTCAAAATTTGTTATACTTTAATAATAAATAAATAAGGCTACTGTAACTCTTTGTACTGCAGAAATATTTTGTATTACCCGTACTAAGATAAAAAATAAAACACCATTTTATTTTTTTTTAATGTTATTAAACTCATTTAAGCTCCTATATAAGTTGTTATAATATTAATAATGTATTTTGGTCTATCCACAATTGCCTTAATAAGTATTATATTACATATACATATTACATGGAGGTCGTGAATTAGTTAAATCTAATTCTTCTTTGTGTTAATAAATCTATACATAGACATATAATTTAATAAGCTTTTAATTTGATTTGGGGTTATTGCAAAAAGTGATATTTAATGTAAGCTTTGGCACTATTATGTTCTAAATTGTCGCAAATACAGATTAGAAACTTCTATAGAGACCGTCTTTGTAAGATAAATCGTTACACAATACCTCTTTATTATACTTACTTGGGTTATATATTATCGTTTTCCTTTTGTATTTCAAAGTGATATTTACAGAAACCAATCACATACACGAACGAATAAATACGTTTGCTTTTCCGTGATCCTCGCGAAATAAGCTTATGTTGAAGAAGGTTTGTCAAGACATTGGCAATGTATCCACGAGAATTACCATCTATCATTCGCTAAGATTTATTTACTTTTTACAAATTAACTTTGATCCTCGAAATTGTAAAATCTTAGTCTTAGGTTATAGTTCCTACGGTCATATGTTACTATATTAATAATATATTTTTTGTATTTTTTTCATTGCAACATTGTAAAGTTTTTATTAAAATATTAGTAAAAAATCTTCGTTAGGTTATAACGAAGAAAGAAACTTAAAGCGACTGCATGCAAATCGAATTGATTTTATTTTATTCTAAAACCGATAAGAACTGGTTGACTATTTCCGAGATTTGACCTTTAAATCCGATTTTGTGCAGACTTTATGTTTAAAATATCTTTCTTGCATAGTTAAGTGAATTTAGTATAATGTTTTTTACATAAAAATTATTTGTTATTTTTTTATGAATATTTATAATTTATCTAATTTTATAGTTATAAATCGTTGTAAGTCAATAATCATTACTTTTTATAAGAATATACTAAAAATAACCGTTAAAAAATCATCCAAAAATAAGCATTCTCTAATTCAAATTTCAGAATTCATGTATTTATACTCGGCTATTAGTAAGTTGGATCCGGAGAAAATGGGCGTTCGGTCGAATTGTAGCAAAAGACACGCAATTTATTTGCGGTCGTTGCAGGTGCTATGTTGAATAATTTTACGGACTTTATTGACTTTAGTTATTGATGTGCGACAATCGGGTCTAAGTATTAATTTATTAAAACTTTTTGTATTATACAATATAGGTATTGTAACCTTTCCAATTTAGTGTTTATTAACCAGTAGTGGGTCACTTTAAATCAAATTTCCAATTTAATATTTAGGACGCAATTTATTAAATTTAAATGTAATTTAATACAATACACAATATGCCAGCTAGACTCAGCGTTGGGTCACTTGAGATAAACAATTCAAACACTTATATTTTTCAATATATTAATCTTTCAAATTTCATTCCCAGGCGCCACTGCAAATTGATAAGTGAAAACATATACACAGCCCCCTTGTTTGACAGTATAAGAAGATTGTAATCAAACACTTATTATTTAAATATTATTACATATTGTAAAACATTTTTTTATAAAGTAGTACATCACCAAATAACTTCTTAATATTTTAACGAGGATCTGGCATTTAAAGGCAGACCTCATATTCACCTACAGTTGCATCAACAGGCCAGAAAGCAGGACATGCAGGTCGATGAACAGAAGCTACACCTATAGAGATTTATTATAAAATAAAAAAAAAATCCTATAATGAACAATATATATATTAAACTACGAAATAGCACTAATCACGCCGTAATATGTTCAAACACTATTAAATTATAATACCTTATGGAGAAAAAAGGCTTCACGAGCCCATACTATAATTTATATCGTTTCCAATTGTTGAAACAGGACAAAAAATGAAATTATGCAACATAAAGTGTTAAAGAAACTTATGAAAATCAAGGAACACCTCTTGATTTAGGTTTAGTGAAAATTCAATTACTTACCAAATATCTTTTTTTTTTATTGAATTGAACTGAAATGATTTTTTAAAATTCAAATGGACCTTTACATTGACCGGGCAATGTCGACAATACGAATTATGATTAATCCATAATATTTAATCAATCGTGAAATAAGATACATGTATCGTTAAAAAGATCAACGCCTTATCAGCGTTATAAAGAACACTAATTACAACCACACTCACCGGAGGCTCATTAAAAACATATATCCGATAGAAAAAAACTAAAAAGGTCATGACGTTCAATTCTAAACAACCAATAAGCGAAATAGACTTACTACATTACGCAGAACTTTAAATTAAATGTGGGTAAATTCTTAATTATTAGAAACAGAAATAATTAATTTAGTATTCTTAAACTAAAGAACTGGATGTGTTTTGAAACAAATACGCATTAATTAATGACAACATTTTAATATAATCTAAATATATTATTATAACTAGCTTTTGCCCGCGACTTCGTCCGCGTTTCCGTCGCTTTTCGAAAAAAAATTAGCAGATGTCCTCCCTCATAGTTTTGACGTAACAGGCAGATTCACTTTCGTATTTTAGAAGGGCAATAGTAATATAATATGCCAATCCACAAAACTGTTGAAAAATATAAGTAACCGCAGAATATTATAATATACCCACGCTATACCCACGACTCGGTCAGCGTGTAACTCCTTGTTTTTTATTAAGATAATATATTGCTAATATTTTTAGATCAAATTAAAATGTTTCAGCGCAAAGCTTCTGGGTAGACTATGTTAAGAGTCGACCCGTCCGGCACGTGAACGTAAAGATTCCTAGAATTGCTAACCCGGGAAAGAGCGACGTATAATTGACCATGCGAGAAACAGCTAACACCGAGATCTACTCCAGCAACACGAAAAGTCTGCCCTTGAGCTTTATTGATAGTCATGGCATAGCACACCGATACTGGGAATTGCGTTCTTTTAAATTGGAATGGAAAATTATTTGGTATTATGGGAATTCTGGGAATAAAGACAGTTTCTCCTGCACCGCAACCTGTTAAAATTTGAGCCTCGATTACATTTTGTTGCAACTGGGTTACTTTTAGCCGAGTTCCATTGCAAAGTTGAGGTGGTCTTAAATTTCGGAGCAGAATTATCGGTATGCCAATTTTTAAACAAATTATATGAGAAGGTAGTCCAGGCATACGTAAAGAATTTAAAAATTCTATCGGGTAATTAGTGGCTTCTTGTTCATCAACCATTCTATTTATTGAACTATAAACTTTGCTTTCTCCCTGTATATTAGACAGTATTTTATTATTAATTTCAGATGCCTGGTCATTGCGAGGAGTCAAAATGGACCTTTCGCAAAGCCAAGAATTGTCCCTATTTAATATAATTGTTATGTCACCGTAAACCGAAGATATAAGATGTTGTTGGGATTGCACTATACAACATAACTCAGGTGTCAGAATAAGTTTTCCTTGGTGTAGTTGTGGATAGGTACCTTCACCAATCTTCAATAATGTATCAGAAAATTCACGATTATCTGCGTTGTCTCCAGTTCTCACTCGCATATTTATAGTCAAATGCACCGATTGTATATCACGCCACAAATAAGAGCTTTTCAGGCAAGCCCTAATCTCATCAGCTCGGGTTCCCCGTGGTATTACCGGTAAGGTTTGTCGGAAATCACCACAAAATAAAACCGTAATACCGCCCATTGGTCGATCATTTTGTCTTATGTCCCTTAGAGTTCTGTCTACTGCTTCTACTCCTTTTCGATGGGCCATCGTACATTCATCCCATACGATTAAATTACACTCACGCAATACCTTAGCTTTGTCGCTATTTCTTGAAATACTACAGGTTGGACTTTCCGTGCGATCTAAATTAATTGGTATTTTAAACATAGTGTGAGCAGTCTTACCTCCTGGTAGCAATGTTGCAGCTATACCTGATGAAGCCACGGCAAGAGCGATTTTACGCTGATTTCGAACATAAGCTAATATTAATTTAGTCAAAAAAGTTTTCCCAGTTCCTCCAGGTGCATCTAAAAACCATATTGTTCCTAAATTATTCTGCACACTCTCGCACACGCGATCATAGACTAAGCGTTGTTCTGCAGTCATCATTGGGACACCGTTTTCTAATGTTACCAGCAGTTCCATTGGGTTGTAACCAATCTCTGCGGAATATTCCCTATTGGTAACCTCTCCGACTGAGGTTGGCGTTGGCAAACCATATTCACAAAGTGATTTACCGCCTACTGCTGTTAAGTCTTCCTGAAGAGCTAATAAGCACTGATTTATAGCCAGATCTCGAAAATTATCATTAGTTGCGCCTTCATTATTGTGAGATAAATTCCGAAGAAAGTCTTCTGCAAATTTTTTTTTATATTTTTCCCATAATTGGACAGGATCAGATAAATTACAAAATGTGAGTAATGTTACAAATAAATGGCGTAACCGTCGTGGATTATCACTAACACAGGATTCTGCTAAAGCGTCATCCCAATGTTGATCATTTTCAAGCAAATGACGCGCTTGGCAAGCTGCATGATAAGTTGGATAAACAACATCGTCTACTTTTCTCAAATCTATAAATGATGTTGGTCCTCGCACTGTATGTAATAATAATCTCAAATAAAAACACTCTGCGTTGTTAGGATGAACAGTATACACTCTACCAAGAACATGTTCTTTGAAAATACCTGTCTCGCCATCTACAGGCCTGCCTCGGCGTCTACGGTTAAAGACACCTCGTTGTTTATCGTAGGTATAATACGATGGAACTTCTTCATACAAAAGAGACTTTGCGAAATTATCAGTTTGGCAAAGTCGAGAGAATGCCAATAAAGTTGTTTGTCTAGGGTTCTCTAATCGTTCTGTAACATTTTCGGCGTTAAAATATATACGTTGACCGCCTTCCAGATGAACATCCAGATGGGTCACAGGTGGATATCTTTCGTGAATATTAAAACTTAAGATCCGCCACACAGCTTCTGAAGAGCTGATATATCTGCCTGACTGAAATCTAGTAACTTCATCATGTTCATTTCTTAACGCAAACGTAGCTTGGTCACTGCCCTTGTTAATGTACTTACAAATATATTTAATTGACTCTACACTATTACACATTTCTACATTTATGTGAGCTTGAAATGCTCTGGACAATACAGGCGAATACGGAACGACCCACCTATTATCTAAAGTAACCTGTTGTCCAGACATTCGCTTTTCAACAGTAAAACCACCATTGTCTCTTGAACGGCGACGATATAATGGGTATCCATCATGTCCTGTTACAGTTTCATCCACTAATGCTTTTGGATACCTTTTAGTGCAACGACCGTCTTGCATGCAAGGAGCATTTGCGTTAAATGCACCACATGGACCATGTATCATATGAGTTTTAACAATGTCGTATAACAGGGGATCTGCAGTCGGATCTGGAATTTCAGCACTGATTAATCTGTCTACATCATTAGGTCGAACCTTATCTTTTAACCAAAGCAAGATATGTGCGTGAGGTAAGCCGCGTTTTTGCCACTCAACACTATACATATAACACAATACTTCTCCAAAAATGTTATCTTTGGTAAGAAGATCTATCATTGATTTTAATTTTAAATGAAACACTCTTGCAATAATATCATGGCGGTCATGCGGTGCCTGACCCTCAAGAAGCTCCCGAGTGATTTCATCCCACTTGGGATTGGTAGTTACAGTAACAAATAAGTCGGGACGTCCATATTTTCTTACGTAACAAAAAGCGTCTTGAGTACGTTCATGCATGTAGCGTGGACCACCAGTAAAAGAAGAGGGTAAAATAACTAAACGACCCATATTCACAGTATCGTTATCTTGCTGCATGGCATCGCGAAGGTGCACGTATTCTTCAGCGCGCAGCTGCCTTTGATTAGATCGTATATAAACTAATCTTTCGGTTTCAATTTTTGCGTACATGTCAACAATAAACTGATTAAATAAGCCACGAAAACGTTGAAAGTATACCAATCTATTCCGTCTCACTTGCAGGTGGTAACAATAAAATTGAAGGCATGACACCTTTTTATTATAATTAGGTAATTTAGTATAATTAGGCCTGTGCGCGGATCGGTTTGGTATACAGCGAAATTATAACCATCTTCCCCTCGACAGTATATCATAGGATATTGCAAACTGTCGTAAGCCCTGTGGGTTTCGAAAATACGTTGCAAACGATTGTCTCTGGAACGTATAACGATATCACGCCTATCACATTCCTGGTCGACCAGTACTACAGCAACTTCATTCGTGGATGGAACGTTATGACGCCCAGGGTGTTCCTGAGTTGGACGCTTATCGGCATTTATAACAATTTTATAATTGTTATTACCATCTTGAGAAAGGGCTTCTAATGCCGATTTAAAACTGCATACGTACGAATTAACCTGATGTAACATGTTCTGAAGTTGTGAAATGAGTTCAGTATTTAAATTCGGAAAATATTGATTTCTTATATTCGACTGTTCGTTGTAATCGGATACAAAATATATTTGAAGAAATTTAGGTTGTTCTTCAGGCAAAAGGGACCCTATCAAATGGTAAACCTGACCTTGTACCTTAAAAGTAGGCATGAAAGGGCCTTCTGAGATTTGTTTAGCACCAAAGGATGTCATTTGGAATGCACTATTATAAGTGCGAATATTATCTAAAAACTGTTTGGATTGCAAATGTTCCCCTAAAAGTAGTGATTTTAAAGGTTCCGGTGGGTCTTCGAACGAAGGCAAATTTATTTTACCTCCAGAACAACAGAAACCAGCAGACTCCTTCCTCCACTTCGAAGCATTACAAAAGGAACATACTACGTTCATATCGCCTATTTCAGAAGATGATCTGTAATCAATTGTGAGGTTATAAGCAAACCCACTTTTATATTTATCGGACCACGCCACCGAATTTGTAGATTGATCTACCACGTGTATATCTAAGTCATTAAGACCATGTCGAAATCTATCTGCAGTAAGACGGGCCTCTCGCTGTTCTTCTGTTTCAAGCGACCGAATATTTTCAATTCTTAATCTTTCATTAGATAAAGTAATCAATTGTTCTTGTCTCAAAGAATTGTAATAATCGCGTCCCGACTCTAGTCGTTGTTCATGCTCATGTTCATCTTCAAGAGATCGAATCATGTTATGGTGCGCCCTATCATTTGTCAAACGGTCTTGATATTGAGTAAAAGTTTCAGATTCTCGAGACAAAATATGACGTTCGCGATCAGCTGTAAGCCGTAATTCCCTCTCAGTGAAGGTTTCGGACTCGCGAGATAAAATATGACGTTCGTGGTCAGCTGTAAGCCGTAATTCCCTCTCAGTGAAGGTTTCGGACTCGCGAGATAAAATATGACGTTCGCGGTCAGCTGTAAGCCGTAATTCCCTCTCAGTGAAGGTTTCAGACTCGCGAGATAATGTATGCCGTTCGCGGTCAGCTGTGAGTCGCAATTCTCGTTGTAAAGCAGTTTCAGCTTCTCGGGATAACGCATGTTGTTCCCGGTCAATGGAACGCCTTAGCTCTCGTTGAGAAGAGCTTTGAGAAGCCCGTGTTGTAGCTCGTCTCGCTCTTTCAGCTGCTAATCGCATCTCTCTTTCTGGAGAGCTTTCATTAGCTCGAGATGTTGAGGCACTAACTCTCATAGAGTTTAACCGATGTGCTCTTTCCTCTTCCGATTCTTGAGAACGCGTCATTCTCATTCTCCTAGCTTGACTCGAAGTTCGAGATAAAGATGGTCGTTTTTTAGGTGGCATCGTTTATTTTATTTTTAATCGACGGTAACTTAAATTCTATTTAGTTACCCAACAAAAAACTTACGTCAGAGGTCCTAACTATAGCTAAGTATATAATAAATAGAATATAAATCTAAGTGCCTATTAAAACTAAAATAATATTCTAATCGAATTATAAATATGTACGTAGGTACCTACAAATTACAAAAGAATAAAAAATGAAAATAAAGCTATACTTAATGCGTGTGCAATACTATCTACACTTACCTACTTCACTTAAAAATTAATAATAAGAAATACCTACAACTACTGTAATTAATCAAAGTAAATATGCTAATACAAAAAAAACCTTAGATGTTCTAAGTACAGCTGCTATATAATAAAAAAATATAAATCTAAGTGCCTATTTAAACTTAAATACCTAATATTCTAATAGAATTAAACTAAGAAATATGTACCTACCTACCTACAACTTAGGTACAAAAAAAAAAGAAATGAAAATAAAGCTAAAACACGTGTGCAGTATAGGTAGATAGTAGGCAATATCTACCTATACCTACTTCACTTAAAAATAAATAAAAAATACCTATCAATACTATAATTAATAAAAGTACCTACCTACGCTTTTATCTACTCAATACAAAAAAAACTAAACATAAAATGCCCAAAACTAACCTATCAGTAACTAAAAATCTAACAATAATCTAATCTATCTATCTATTATCTAATCTAAAAATCGAATCTAAATCTACTTAAAAAGAAATAAAATAGGAACTATTAATAGTTAAGAATTTAAACAAAACTAAAACTAATTTAGAAAATAACAACAAAAGAAATTAAAATAAACTATTTAAAGACAAAAAGTCGCGCTGATAAGCACGGTTTATAAAATAACAATTATTGTCTATCAATAAAGTTCAACACTCTGAACGCATCAACAGCCAAATATTGAATGACGCTTGCGCTCGCCTCCCGCCCCTTTTATACTCTGCCGCCGCGAGCCCCGTCGAGCGCGGCAACCGTTACGCAAAAATAATCCTTATAGCTTGATTCACTATTCACGCGCGATGTCTTGTTGGCGTATTTCATGTAAGTAAGTATAAGTTTGGTGTTTCTATACCGATTTCAATGATTCTTTTTTTATTGAATTGGTGCTAATGTTTATTTTTTTTTTAATTAGGAATGATGGTGAGCATTATTGGTTTTATAAACGTAAAAGTAAACAAATATAATAAGAAATCTCCGAACTGCTAAGCTATCGAGAGTTATGCGTGTTATTGTGAGTTAACTATAAAAGGTAGATATATGCTGTCTTGGAATATTTTTCGTGTATTTTTATGTAGAATATTTCCGTTATACATAGTTTCTATGTAGCTCTAACCATTAAGGCTGCACACGCGACGGAAGCTTAAAAAATCAAGCAACTTCTCCCATTTTCTCAACATTTCCTTTCACTGCTCTGCTCCTATTCATTGTAGTGTGATGAAAAGTATACTATTACCTGCCCAGGAGTATAAAGAATAATTGTACTAAGTTTCGTTAAAATCCGTCGAGTAGTTTTTTTTTCTATAAATAACATACAAACAGACAGACAGACAGACAGACAGACAAAAATTTTTTTAACTGCATTTTTGGCATCAGTATCGAACACTAATCACCCCCTGCTACTTATTTTGTAAATATATTTCAT
The DNA here is from genome assembly GCA_918358695.1 of Melinaea menophilus ssp. n. AW-2005. NCBI lineage: Eukaryota > Metazoa > Arthropoda > Insecta > Lepidoptera > Nymphalidae > Melinaea > Melinaea menophilus. Next base: position 30,876,838 of record OU911039.1, on the reverse strand, counting down.
GTACAGAATTGACCTCTCTACAGATTTATTATAAGTATAGATAACGTAGGCAGCGTCTAAACATTTTAAAGGAAAAACAGCCAATTTTAAATAGTGTAAAGAAATATGCCATCAATTTATTTAATTGATGATATAAGAATAACACTAAATCTAAATTATAAAATAGAATTACATTTGGAAGAATCCAAACAATCCTTAAGCTCGCATATTGTAATTTCTAAAGTCCGAAATTTCACAGATTATTAAAGTCTTTCATATTACCTGTCAACACCTAATCTACCTACCTAAAGCCTAATCACAGACAAACAACATAGAAACTAGAATGTGTGACTAAGTATGTACATATTACTACATAAATTAAATTTCTACGTAGTATTAAACAGGTTTTTGTATAGATAATCGTATGAATATAAGGTAAGATTTAGGAACGATACTTTAATACTCCTGTTATATTATCTTTTAAAATGCAAAGCTACGGCCTTTACATAAATCATGATTATAAATGTTGTTGTACCCTCAACTCACAGTCTACATACGAGCGAGGCCCAAACCATGTAAATAAAATTTTCACCGGAAAACTCCATTAATTCATTTTTATTTTATGTATATCTTTCTGTTTAAATAAAAATAAATTTTAATACGAGTATGTAAATTTTTATGTCAATCATACATCTGTATATAGCTTAATTTGCAATATTTAAAAATAATTTAATAATATATAATATATAAAAAAAAACATGAATTATGATAGGATGGGAACATATCTTACTCATTTATAAATAAATGAAACATATCTTACTCATTTTGACCTATTAATTTCAATAAGATTTATAATTCATTACAGTTAACAAAAAGTACTAAAATAAATTTCCTCTAATAAATTCTCCGGCCTACGTTAAGATCTTAACGTAGGCCGGGTAATAGTAATAATCCATACTTTTGTGAACTTTTATGCACTGAATCCCTTGAATCAAATCAATTTTTATTTTATTTCAACTTTTCCACTCTATAGGTTAAAAGTATACTTTCACATTTGAGACTAGCGTCTAGGGACTAGGGGCTAGCGTCGATATATATAGGAGTAGGTTATTAGATGCTTAGTACAATATGACGTTTCCATTTGTCATGAAGCTAATAAAAACCCGTGCTAGATATAAAAAACGTTTTGAATTTATTTCCTTCTCGTCAGTTATGAGATTTATATGTAATTTTATTTGTAATTCGAGAGAAAGGATGTTTGTTCGAGTTTTATTTTAGGATTTTATTTTATTTTAAGTATTAGGGGGTAAAAAAAATAAAAATAGAATATGGTGTGTGTATTTATTGTGTAAGGAGATAGACAGAACATTATGTAAAGATTCGTATGATTTAAAGCTAAGAAAAAGGAGCGAATATTCTGTCTTCATTTGAACGCTGAAATCAATTACAGTATACATACGAGATATGTCGTTAATCTATTAGTCAATAATCCCAAAAAGTGGAAATAATAGGAAAACTGAAACAACGTAATATTTTTTTTTCTGAAGTTATCGTTTTCAGTTACTATAGAATTATATATATGTCGGAAATAGATGGCGCTGCTGTGGAAAATTCAATGATGAGTGTCGTCATTTATTTTAATTGTTACTTCAATTATTGTTATTTTTTTTTATTTGTTTCAATTTACTTTATTTATAATGATTTGAATAGTTATTATTTGATTTCAATTCAATTATTGTTTGTTTTATTGTTAAGTTAGTATGTTATTTGACTGTTAATACCTAATTAGTTTTATTTGACCAATTGTTATGTGATTTGACTCTTTAAATAAAATTGATTACACATTTCCTCGATGGAGTTGGTAACGAGGATGGGCAGTGAGTTACTGAGTTTGGTAGTGATCGGACATTCATCGAGGACTTTTCTGTAACCATATTAATATTGCGAAAGTCTTTTATTTTCTACCCACGAACTAAGAAAATAATAATTATGAATAATAAAGAAAAAGCTCATATGACGTTGACGTCATTCACGTTGACGTCATTCACAACGTCGTTGACGTTGACGGGCTTGAGCCCGGCCACCTCTGACGCGACATATATATATATATTAATTTTTGGGGAGGACAAACAAGCTTATGAAACGGCGTCAGTGACCCGATGATACGTACTTATCGCCACCCATGAGGCTTTGGAGGAGTATACGCCTTTTTTGAAGCTTCCCATGTCGTATCGATCTGGAAATCACCGAAGGGAGTTCGTTACACATTCAAGTAATACAAGGAAGAAAGGTTTTGTAAAATTTCAAGGCAGAAGAAGGTCGTCACGCATAGAGGTGGTATGGATAGTATTGCAGGCGATGACGTGCTCTGTGGTGAGTAAATTCGACGGCAGACTTCAGATCGCATATCTTTTCGGAACACTCTCCGCTGTAAATGTAGTACAAACTGGACAGAGAACTCACGTCTCTATGTAATACCAAAGAGTCCAGCTGTTCACAGAGCATCGGGTCCCAAACAATCAGAACGGTTTTCGGTTGTACGCCTTGTAGTATCACTTTAATATGTGCTCCGCAGTCATTGGAATCATTGGAAGTGAAAGAAATTGATCATGAATAGGATGCAAAAAAGGCTCACATTCCATCTTAACCCCCTGACTTGCAGTGCCAAACCGTATAGTCAGGTTACAGGGCTTTTTCGAGTTGGACGTTGAATGGGCACTACATTCTGTTCCAGATAAAGACTAGAGGACCCTAACGGCACCTTGACAGTGACCTGGTATTTTCCTGGATGGGTAGTCCATACAAGATCTAACAAAGAGGGCATGTGACTATCCATATCCGGTAGACGACTGTGCGTCTGAATCAGCTGGAATAGAGTATTTGCTATAGCCAAGCCAGATCTCCCTGCGTGGACGGTGGCACGTGACCAATCGGTGTTCACGCGTTGAAGTCCCCGAGAACTAGGACCTGTAGAAGCACGCGTAGACCCTGACATAATTGTTCATATTTACCGCAACCCAAGCATTTATAGTCTCCCTTTAAAATTCTGAAGGGGATGGTAGCAGATTCCCTCCCTTATTAACATAGATACGGCGTGTAATATAAAAAGATGGTCTAGTTTATTCCCGGGGTATGATAGGTACGCTGTGTCCATATCTGCGTTTCCGTCAAAAGCAACAAGGCTAGCAAAGGTTATAGTGGACGGCTTTTAGGTTAGAGTGAAATCCCCGAATGTTGCACAAGTCTATATTTAGAGTGGAGCGTAGCCGCTGCCGCCGCAAAACGAGATAATAATTCTCCCGATTTTGTTCAAGGAGGGGTTCTTAGGCTTCATTAAAGTCGATGTGTATGAACTGTTTCGCGGGGGGAGCTTCCGGATTATCTCACTCCCCGAAGAAACATAATCAAATGAATTCGGTTACTACACGTCCATTACAAGCTGCAGTAAATTAACTACAGCTAAGCTCTTCCACCTATTTGTTAATTTAGTTATTATTTGAATGTAATTTTCATGTTACAGTTTTTTTAAAATCTTTGAAACATTTTCTTTCTTAAAAATTGCACCCTCTCAAATTGTTTGGATATTTTTATATAATGGCGCACGTATTAAGACTTAGACAAACAGGACTATTAGATGGGTGAATATTTTATAAATATAAGATATAAATAGAATCAAAAAACTTTGGGAATTTTACGGTAACTGATTTAGATATTCCAATAGAATTGATCTCTATGAAATGCAAAGAATGTTAGCATATACGACGTCACGATACCACCTTCGCAAACAAGACACTGAGACCAAGTGAAATAAAAAATACAAAATATAAACTATTACTTTCATGTCTCTTACAATTTTATTTTAGTAATTCATTAATTCATTTTAAAAGGTTTTATTTTCATCAAAATATGTATCTTATTGCTTTCCTTAGGTAAAGAAAATTTTTACTTTGGTTTTAGTTATTAATATTTAAATAAAATATTTTTAACTGTGACGCTACGATTTGTAATGACCTCGAATGATGATGAATACAAAAAATTGTCGAGAACGAAGTTTTCCCGGGAATCAATTAGCTTCAATTATAGTAAAAAAAAATTGAAGTGCTCAATGTCTTTTTATATATGAGAGGTTTTATTTACTACTATTAATAAATATTGTATTATAAATTTAATTATCCTATAAGTTGACATACACAAGTGATTAGGATAACAATTAAAAAGAAATATATTATTTCATACACGACTTATAATAGACATTGAGTTGTTTTACGAGTATGTAATATGAGATTAGTACAAAATGCCTTTAAACATGTGAAGAACATCGAAGTAGTAGATGAAAGACGTTAATAGAAGGAAAGTTGAAAAAGCTCAAAGGGAAAATCTATTTACCTTTCCACAACTTTTCTCAAGAAACTTGACTTGATCTAATTCATTTATCAAACATTTACTAAGCACTGGGAATTTAGTTTTTGTAATAAATTATAAAAATAAAATAACTTTTCTAATTTATATATAAATATATTCAATTGCATTGAAATATATTCAATTGCAGTAGCAACAAGGGTTCTGTAAATTTAATTGTATGAGTATTTGGAATATAGTTACTTCAGGTACGAAGTTTACCACAACTAGCTATTATGTAATTTAGTAGCACCGCTGATTATAAATGTATCTTGTACTTTTTTATCAGCTGGCCGTGATTCAGACAAGTATATTTTCTGTTTTTGTGTCAAGAAGTAAGATAACAAGCACTGGAGTTTACATAAAACGCCAGTGGTGTTTTGTGTTAAAGTGTAAGCCACTAACTAATTTAATTAGTATTCTTATTATCATACTATTAATATGATTAGCTTACTATTAATGTTAATATAAATTACGCACGTCAGGGTGAGAACGAAGAAGAACTTGCTCAGGTGGTTTGGGCACGTCGAACGAATGAGTGATAAAAGAATGGTAAAAACGATTTATACAGGAAAAGTAAGCGGTAAGAGAGACAGGGGTGCCTCGAGTGATCTTCGAAAACACCGTGATACTGGAGGAAAGTCGCTTAAAAAGCATGAAGACCCCCCGGAGGGCATGTGTGAAGAGGTTGATGTCTGTGGCTGAGGCTAAAGAGGTACGCAGGGACCGTAGCGTTTGGCGCTCCGTTGTCTCTGGCTACCCCGCAAGGGATATGGCGTGAGGGTAAGTATAAATTACGTAGTGTTTTTTTTGGTTTATTAGGTACTTTACATTTTATTTATCTTTAACTTTTTAAATTGGTCAAATTTAAAATCACTGTATAATTTTTAGTTACAAATGTTATAAAAATTGTACAGCGTTATGTAATAATTATAAATTTATCTATAATTTGAAACTAGTAGTTAGTTTCAAATTAAGGTTTGCAATCCCACAGCTTAAGTTTCTAAATTTAATAGTGAGACAGTTCCCACATACACAAAGTTAGTTAAATTCAGTAATTACATAAATATTTGTGGTCATGTGTGAATGTATGATAATATTATAAAGAGAAATCCAACTACGTTTTCATGTTTCGAAGATTACCTTGGACTTTTCACATATAGCTGTGTAGTAAAATCTACACTTAATGAAAGGTATATAAAAAGCCATGTGAAAGGTATTAAAAAGCTTTTAGCCATGTTAAGTTTATTAGATTTTTGAATATATACCCAAAAAATCACCGACAATGGTAAGAATTAAAACTGTGTCCTTTGTGAACCTCGTCACTGCGAACTGCTAATTAAGTTACTACTTCCTGCTCGACACGAAGGACCTATTAAAATTTAAATGTTAATTGTAACCAATATATAAATATTAATTGGTTCTACTAAAATTATAATATTACTAAGTGACTCGATTGTACTCTTGTTTTACACATTATAAAGCTTAAAAGTTCATATTCGCCTTGGAAAAAGCTACATTTATATCTAACATGTTGATGTGAAGCAAATCGTGAAGAAGTATTTCCATTACACTACATCCAAGTCATTGCAAGCACAGTTTATGCGAATGTAGGTTTTTTATAGTTTACTGGATTGAGTTAGTATGTTAAAACTTAAAGAAAACTCTCATTAAAAGATATTAGTAGTGAAATCTTGGAAACATTTTACATTTTACTCTACATTTTACATTACATTTTACTCTAAACTACAATACGAGTTTTTTATAAAAATAATTTTTATTCTTCCCATTAACCTGTTTATAGAAGTATATTTATTAGAAAACTTGCCACTCGCCTCGACTTCGTCTGGGTTTTTTTGAGACTTAAACATTCAGAGAGTTAATTAATCAGCTAAAAATCAAAAAATCATCAATAAAAACTAAAAATTGGAAGATAATCTATTTCCAACTACATCTAAATTACAGGGAGAGGAATCGAGGAATCGAGGGGCGTTAATAGCAAGTGAGCGACATCTTCGCTACGTTTCATCGATATTTAATTTCTCGCCCGGATATTTTTATTTTGCGATAACTCATTAAATATATATTTATTTTCTTATAGTGTAATGGTAATTGAGCTGAGCGAAGCGAAGCTCTTTACTGGTCAGATCGCAAAAAATGCGAACTCTCTGTTCTTAAAAACTATTCGAGATACGTTAACGAAACTCGCCACAATGCTTGCAAACATAAAGCGCTAAGCATATATTTAATTTTTTTTAAATCGTAATTCTAAATTCCATATAATTTACTAATTCAGTTTAGGACAATTTACGTGCTAGCTCAAAAACTACTCATACCACAGTTTAGAAACTCGGCAAGGTGTTTGATGCCACATTGCTTTATGACTGTGCCAAATTTCGGATAATTTCGATCGATAGATCTTGAACAATTAACAGAACTAATTTAGTTCGATTAGTGACTCACCAGAGCGTGCCTGCTCGATGCACGAGTTACGAGTGGATTGAAATATAAGAGAGTTTGTAACTACTCTCATACATAACAGAACTGACTATAAATTCGTCAGAATGCAGTTCACATTGAACTCAAGGCACACTAAAAGAATGGTAAGTTTTCGAAAACAGCAAAAAAGTTTCATTTCACCAGAAAATTGTCCATAGACTTATCATATGGAACGTCTCATACCGGTTCGCGCCTTAAGTTAAAAGAATAGCAAAATAGAAGGAACAACTGAACTAATGCTTCAGTTGCGTGTGAGGGCTTCGAACAGGCAAGGTTCCGTCCGAATATTTTCTTTCACTTTTATTTCATCAAGCTTCCATTTAATTATTGCTCAATCTTATTATATCATCCCATTATCGTAAAATAGAACATGGACGAGGCAGAGGAAGAGGCAGTACGTGTGCAAGGCGCATATCGCGATACACAGCAACTTTTGTACGTTCACAACAGTATCGAGATAGTACAGCCACATATATCACGCTTCCTAATATCAACAAATAAGCGTCAATTCAATAAAAAAATTGAAAAATCGGCATACATTTCCTGTTCCAAATATTCAAGAATCGATTTAAAAGAAGCAGAAGTTCCCTATGCTCGCTCGGCATGCTGTTCCATTCGAACAACATGAATGTTCACCGCAGAAAATTTTATGAATCCTGGAGCAGTGCCACCACAATAACAAGGGGTGACAGATCGAAACTGTGCCCATTGCACGCATACAACCAATTATGCGAGTGTATCGGCTCAGGGCAAATGGTGGGCCCGGACAGTTTCATTATGCAGGATTATTTTAAACGTCAAACAAGAAATTCAAACGATGGCAACTGTACTTCCTCAACGATTTGCAGATCTGCAAATAATCATTGTAAGACGCGAAGCAGCAACAGAATTCCAAGACTTTCGTGTAGGACATCAGAAAGTGCTCGACGCTCTCCGGTGGCTGAAACAAAATAACGAATTCTATCAAGACATTCCGATTGATTTGAGAAAACTGGACAGGCTACCGTCTGATGATACAGATGTAATAAGCCTCCTTACATACGCAGAAGAAGGAAACAGTGGAATGGACGACGTTACCGAAGATGATAACGTAGTTGAAACTGCAGTTATTAATTTGCCATATGTTACAACTGATCAACAAGTAACGAATCGCTTAGAGTGGCCATCGTCAACTGCTCAGCCGATTAACGATTTCAGCGTGATGCCATTACGAAAAGAAGGGTGTTATGAGCAATTCTGTAGAAAATTTTCCATTTAAAGACCTGAAACGAATATCAAGCTTGACATGTTTGGCAAATGATTTATTGATAATATCCTATATTTCCATTTAAGTCTCGTGGCGTTTGTAAGCTCTAAGCTAAAGAACATCGTAGTAAATAACCTGCCGTGCACAGAGCAAAAGATAGCTCAGCTCACGACCCCGCTTGCGTGACCTAGTTTTAATATACTTTAAATGCATAACGTACCGTACGTATTAAACTGAATAAAGATTAATATTGTATTGTTAAAAATAGGTTTGGAAATAACCCATCATTTTATTGTAATATGTAAAAGCAAAAAAATATTGGTATCCTTGGACGATAGACATACCATCGCGGACTTATTTGTAGATCTATTGAAGAGGTACAATCCAACCATACATTGTTTTGCTTTGACTCAAAAGGCTTCATTTTTCTGACATGTTGAACTAATGTCGTTGTAATATCGTCAGTTTGCTCAAAACCTAAACTTATTATACACTAATACCTTCCTCCGGGATCATTCTGCCTGTTGTTTAAAACAGTATGAAAATTCGTTCAGTACTTATCGAGTTTATCGCGAACAAATATACAGACAGACAGATGCGGCGGGAAATTTTGTTTTATAATATGTAGTGATAATAGGCCAAAATTTTACATAATTATAGAATAATACCTAAACCTCTGCAATACTTTCGAATTGGTTCTTTCTAATTGTCATGTGCATGTTATTGGACATTCAAATCCATAACTCCGACTGGAGGTGGATTGAGAAATATAACATCTTGGTCATGAGTTTATGGGATACTTGTGTGCAAAATTTGGAGGCTTAACTCGTAATCGTTCTGGAGTTATGGATGGTTTAGGTGGACAGACAGACGGGCAGACGGATAGACGGAAAGACATCCCTGTTGATTCTATAAAAAAGCTTTCGCTGCTAAATAAATTGTTCATAACACAATACGGGAATCTTGACTGTTAGAATAAGAAACAAAAATTATTGTTTCATTATTTGGCCTTAAACAAGTTGTCGACCGAATTATTGTATAAAATTTTGCAACAGAATTAGAATATTATGTCCAGTTATTGTGACCGTCGTAGTTTTCGAGCAGACGTGCCAGCTTTTACATTGGACTTTGAAACTAACGCTAATTAACACAACTTCATGCATTTAATAATTTATTACATAAATCATAATAATGTATAATTAAGTAATATTAAAACTTCTAAAAGAGTTCAAATATTGTAAGTAAAAATATTAATAACATTATATGTTCCCATATTTATTCGCCAAATAGTGAATATATGTTTTTTTTGTCTCTAGGAATTTATATTGTTTCAAATTCAATTATTACAAATTATAAGCACTGTGCTGTAAATAATCTTTATACATATATATATATAATAGACACATTTACTATCCCAAGATATTCGTTGCTCAAACTGGCAAATATCATTTAAAAATTAATTATTTAATTATTATGTTTGTCTAGATTAAATTCAACTTCAAACTCGTTACACATTATCTGTATTATAAACTATCGTTATGTTTATTTCTGTATCATATTTATTTAAAAACTTTTAGATGAATTGAATCCATATGTAGCCTGATTAAAATTTATTATATGTATCTATTCTTAGTTATATTTCTTCGCATTAGCACAACCCCGTACTTTTTACTAAAATCCTTTAACCTGAAGATTGTCTGTTGCTTTTAGCAATAAGGCCGCCTTACATATTTTATTTGTTTGTACTCCTTTTGTTTCTTTATAATAATAATGTGTACATAAAATGCCATACTATCTGTATATCCAACTATTGAATAGTATTTTATTGTATTTTTGTGTGATGTTCATAGGTTTGTACATCTGATGTAAATAAAGCAATAAATAAAAATAAATGTAATGCAAAACATTTTAAATTCATTTCATTATTTAAAATATTATAATTATTTTCGTACTTCAAATTTAAATGAACTCTTTATTGAATGGAGTTTTTCAATTCACTTTCAGATGAAAGATTTTATTCAATACTCTTTATTGACCTCAGTAATTGAACATTTAAAAAACATCTTGCTGTTACCGATATTCAAATGGATGCGACTCGTCAGTGAATGCTTGATTAAAAATTCGCCCGCATTTAATAAATGAAAATCCTGATGAGTTTTCGATTTTAGTCACAACTTTAATTACACAATTTATTATTTAGTTTTCAAAATATAAGTAGATTTAATGTATTTCATACCCCTTAAAAACGCTATTATTATCCAATGATTCAATTTATAAAAATTAAAGTAGCGGCTTCATTTATGCGAAATATTATATAAATTTCATGACAAATTGAAATACCTATATAATAAAGATAATACAATTGTAACATTGTATTCCATTTCTATCATATTTGAGTTTATGAAATAAATTTATAAACTATTAGCTTTCATTTCATTTAATCGATTTTTTATTACTATTGAATTAATAATAATGTATAACCAAATACTTAGTATATTTTATCCAATAATTGCTTCAGGGTTACTCAAAGAATTCTGCCATGATTAAAAGTTTTGTTAGAGAAAATAATTGTTGGAAACTCTGTACTTAAGATTCTCTAGGAGTCTATACTTATTATCTATGATAATCGTAATAATTTTCTCTGTTAAATAAGACAAAAAAGCGTTCTACTTATCAGTCCTATCGGACTTTGACCAAGTATTCAATTTCTTTTAAAAAGAGCAATTGTTGAGTTTCTTACCAGGTCTTATCAGCAGAGCCTGTGGTAGTTCACTCACAGACTGACTACACTGACCTTATTTATTGTAATAATTGACGAATCAAACTTACGTGTAAATGCCTATTTGAATAAAGATATTTTGGATTTGAATTCTTTTGCCTCTATTTGGATTAACGTTTAGATCAAACTTAATAAAGAATAGTGATTTATTTCCTAAAATTATTATTTTGACTATAATAAAAATTATGGTACTTTTTATTTAAAATAAAAAATATATATTTTTTATTATTGTTGGTTGGAAACTTAATAGCTTGCCTGAATGGAAATTGAATGATGGCAATGATTGCGAGTGTATAAATGTACAATTTCAAAATAATATTAAATAATGTATTGAATTATAAATACCATTTTTTAACAATATTATAATACAATTTCATTTATTTTATATCACATGACATTATTACCCTACAAGTAATAAAGATAAAAATGTAGCGATAATTTTAAAATTATTTATCATTACCGCAGTTATATTTATATACAATTCAATTCAAAAATCGATTAAAATATTTGTTGTTCTAACACATATTCACATACAGTTTCTGATCTGATGATGTGACGAAAAAAACGCTTACACTGGTTACTTGAGCTCTTCTTTGAGTGAGTGAGTCAATTCGTTCGTAATTAATTATTTATTTAATAAGTTAATCAATTCGTAAGTGAATTAATTCGTTAGTTAATCAACCGCTTATTTTGGTTTCCTGCTAAAGAATATAGAAAAATCTGATCTTCAAATCAAACTGATTGTTTTTTTCTTAATGTAATTTCAATGTTTCAAATTCATTACTGAACTAATATTATAACTCTTTACTATACTTTATAAGTGTAATAATTAGTGACACTTATTAAATATAAAGTATTCATCATGTATAATCATGCAAGAAAATGACAGTCGACTAAAACGTCTATTGCGGAATAGATGTCATTTTAATTCTGTCTTTTAAAACAGACTCGTATAAAGAAGAAAGTCCAAATAAATGAAGAAAAAGGGGGGGTAACGTTTGAAATTATTATTTTTTTATTTATGATGAGGGCAAACGAGATTACGTTTCACTCATTATATGTGATCAGCGCCGCTCATGAACTCTTGCTTCATACGAGGATTCACAAGAGCGATGGAAGATAATTAATTTTTAAATGGCCCTGAAAGTAGGAGTACACACATTTTTTGAAGGTACTCATGTCGTGTCGATCCGAAAATATCGCCAAAGGAAGTTCGTTTCAGATTTGAGTGGTAGGTGAAGGAAAGGTCCTTAAACACCGCAGAGTGGAACTACGCAAGCCAAAGAGTTTAGCCGTTCGTAAATCCCGGCTTCCCGATAATCCAAAAGGCTCTCCATTCTACGCGGTCAAATGGTAGAAGCTGATATTGGGGCGATTCAGTCCAGAAATGAGAACAGTACTCCACACACGTGTGGCCGTACCTGCTCTTTATAGAGCACACGTGTTTGACCAGACCTGAAATACTACCTCACTCTATTGATCACTCTTAATTTCATCGAGGCCAACTTGGCCTTGCTTTCCAGATGACCATGAAACTGGCAATCGCTCAAAATGTCGAGGTCGAGTATACTGATACTTGGAGAGGCATTGAGAGGAGTGTTCTCAGAAACCATTGATACGACAAATGGGATTTTTTTTGTACGTTGTATATGCTTAAACTTGCAAGTGATTAAACTGATCGTTTAGGTGCAGTTCACCCATTATCAGACCATCCCCAGGATGGTCTCTATCGAAGACACGTTTCTTTCGGCACTCTTCGACATTCTCCCGAGACAACGCTACACGGCTGGAATATACCACATTCCCACTTTCTGTCATCCGCATAAAAATATATGTTGGAAGTATGCAACATATCATTGATGTGCAGGTGGAACAAAGTTAGGGATAGCACGCAGTCTTGTTGTACATCAACGATCAAGGACTTGGGTTCCGAGCAAAAGTCGTTGAAAACGGTTTTTATGCTCCGCCCAGTGAGAATGATGATCCACTTGCATAAACTCTCGGGAAACCCATAGGAAGGAAGTATTTCGAAATATTTTAAAATTAATGAAAATAAAATCACAAGATATTTTTTTTAAACACATGCCTTCCTTAATTATTATATAGAAAAAAACCCGATTGAATTTAAATTGTAAAAAAGAAACAACTCGTCTATTATCATTTAGATTCATTGTCTTTATTATAAAAATAATAATAATAGAATAACAAATGTTAAATAGTATTTCTTTCTTTTTAATTTTTGTACTCGGGGAACTAATGGACATATAATAATATATAGGTATATAATTATATATATATAATAAATATTATTGGTTTTAACTCATTTTTATATCAGAATGATAAGTTTTTGGATTGAAATATACATTGCTTTTCAAGGCCATATGTCATAGGTCCATTATGTCATAGTCCTAAAAGATAACTAATAACTCCAATCATATAGTTATGTTTAATTTATTAATTTAAAATATTTTCGAAAGTTCGTTAAAAATTTTGTAAGTATTAATATTTATACATCATAATTTATTAATGCCTTCAAAGTTGGTCAGCGAGTGTATTCAATTATCGTTGTAATATTAAAAAATATATTTTATTATATATAAATCAGAACGATTAATTTGCTAAAATTAAAGATTAATTTGTTAAAGTTAAAGTAAAAAATTAAAAAATCTACGATTTACGATATACGAGTATAACCAATTTATATAGACTTGAAGTTTAGAAGTACTTGTTAGAAGAAGTTTCTGTTAATTTCTGTAATTATTCCTAAATTAAAACTAATACTGGTACACAAACCCTCTTAGATATTATTAAAACTTTGTACTCTGTTTCCGTACAAATTGTGAATAGAAATAGTGATAACGTTTAGTTTATATCTCTGAAAATAATAAAGTTATTATTTTTAATTTAAAATATGTAACAGTAGGAAGTCAAAATGTTATGACACTTTACATTTTCAGTTTAGAAAACGACGGCAATTAAGTAACATCATTATCGAAAGTCACTCAAAGTATTTACACTCAAATTAATTTAATAAATATTGTACTTTTTATAAGTGTAACTTTATTACTAATATTTATTTACTTAATAAATAAATAATAATATTTTACTATCCTTTACTGATTTTTACTAATTTTTCCCTGGCGTTGCGGAGACCTGAACGCTATGAACCTAATTTATTCTTTTTTTATAAGAATGAGTATATTTTCGAGAAAATATTATTAAAGGACTTACTCAAAACAATTAGGCTTCAATAATAGTCCAAATAGTCATTTAGCAAAAATGCCAAGCTACCTCGCTCATGCTAAAAACTAACCCGTGAATAGAAAGTTTGAATAGTATTATTTTAAACATTACTGTTGTATATTGTAAAAGTATGGGAACTAAAATAAACATGAGTAAGCTATTGATTTAGAAATACTTGTCATTTTTTATATCCCCATGATTCTTTATTTCTTTCTAATGCAAATGAAAACTATTTAGAGAGTTTGACTGAAATAAATATGTATATACATCAAGGATATATCTTTTATTAAGTATGCAATAATAATTTTTATTCAAAATTTATAATTGAGAAATAAACTATTCTTCAGGTTTGTGTTTTTAAAAAATTTTGTCTTGTCTTTACTTATATTTGCCAAAAAAATTGTACCATCGTGACAGTACAAATTCTGTAGAGAGTACGAAAAATTCACGTTATTGTGATAATGTCTTGTTTACGTCTCACAAAGATAGGTACAACTAAAAGCCTGCAGCAGAGCAACTGCTCCCTTGAGCTTTGTCCCTTACTACGTGCTTCGATAACAGTATTCTTTAGTTTTTTTGTCGTTTAATTTTAGAACTTCGTAGAAGTAAGTTATAACTTCTTAGAACATGCTTAGAATGTTAATAAGGTTTATTCAGGTTATATTTATACAAAAAAAAATATATTACACAAAGATAATGATCGGTATATGACTATGAATTTAATACATCAAACAACTTTTTTCATAACTTTCAAACATATTCTAGATTTTTAATGTTAAAGTTTTCTTATTAATTATAAATGGAGGCCGTAAAAGAATTATATCTAATATCAGTTATATTGATAAAAAATAACGATAACATTGTAACCATGATTAATCACATTAACATTTAATATTTATTTCAATATTGAACACGTGATAAATGGAAATAATTAGTTATTTTATTTTTATGTTAATAGTTCTGTGTCTATTTAATTTAATAAAGTTATTATTTGTATAGTGATAATTCATTTCAATAAATATTTTTAGGTATACAACGTAAATGTGTAATGCCTGGTATAAACCTTGGCACTATTATAGTAATTTATGTTACGGTATTATCAATTACATTACAAATTGTTGCTAATACTAATTCACCGTAGTTGTAGGACAAATCGTTTCACAACACGTGTTTATTATAGTTAACTATATCTAAGTGTTATCACATATTATAGTTGTCCAAAATAACATTTACGCAATCCAATCAAATACATACAATCCAATAAATAAATACGTCTTTATTTCGGTGATCCTCGCCAAATAAGATTATGTTGAAAAAGACTTGTCACGACATTCGCGATGTATAAGATGCTAAGATTTTTAGCTTTTTTAAATAAATTTGTTTCTCAAAATAGTAACTTACTAAGATGTTTATTTAAATTTTAAATTGTTATAGAATTATATATATATATATATTCACATAAATTTAAATATATACATATTATAATAGATATATGCAAACGGACGGACGGACAGATGATTTGATATTTTTAAACAGGAATTAATAATATTATACAGGAATTAAAACTATATATGAAGAAATAACAAAATATCAGTTTTAAGATGTTTAAAAGTGCTTTAACTTATTAAGATACTACAATGCTATTAAATTCAACTATACACAAATGAACTTAGCAAATAAGACACGACTGCAGCTAGGCTCAGGAGTCACGGTGTGATTCTGAGACTAAGAGAAAGAAAAACTAAACATAATATTACCTTCACTTTTATATCTCTTGCAATTATAACTTATTATTTCATCAACTTGTCATAATGTTCAAAAGTTTCACATAAAAAAATAGATTCATTTTTGCCTTACGTAAGGAAAGTTTTTATTTTGCTTTCAGTTTTTAATATTTATGTAATATATTTGTAACTGTGATGTTGCTGTAGTGATCCCCTACGATCACTAATTAAAAAAATTGCCGAGAACGAAGTATTCCCGTGAGTCCATTAATTTCATTTGTAGTAAAATAAAAACTTTGAAGTGTACAATATCTTTTAATGTTTGAGAGGTTTTATTTATCTACTTCAAAGGGACTAACTATTGTAGTATAAATTTAATTCTCCCATAAGTTGGTTATACACAAGTAATTAGGATAACAAATAAAAAGAAATATATTCTTCCATTCACGATTTTAACTAGTCATTGAGTTGTTTTACGAGTATGTAATATGAGATTAGTACAAAATGCCTTTGAACATGTGAAGAACATCGAAGTAGTAGATGAAAGACGTTAATAGAAGCAAAGTTCACGAAGCTCAAAGGTAAAATCCATTTATCTTTCCACAACCTCTCTCAAGAAACTTGACTGGATCTAATTCATTTATTAAACATTTATCAAGCTCTGGGAATTAAGTTTATGTAATAAATTATAAAAAAAAACGTTTCTTATTAAATTAGAGAAATATATTCAATTCCGGTAGCAACAAGGGTTCTGTAAATTTAATTGTATATAGTTACTTCAGGTATGAAGGTCACCACAACCAGTTGACAATAGTAGAAGTAAGTAGTATCGCTGATTAGAAATGTGCCTCGTACTTTTTTGTCGGCTAACCGCGAGTCAGACAAGGACATTCCGTTTCTGCGCTAAGAACTAAGATGACAAGTGATTCTTGTAGTTTACATAAAACGCTAGTGGCATTTTTTGTTAGTCTTTCTGGTTCAGAATAAATTAAATGTTGTTTGTAATTTAATATATCGTGTACAAATTATTATTATTATTATTATCGTTTTATAGATTATATGATAGAATAAAGGTTATTCTTTTAATAATTAATATCTCTTAATGTTTATATTATTATAAATTACGTAATATATTTTTTTAATTTTTAGTTTATTATGTAATTTATATTTTATTAATCTTTATACATGCATCAAATTGTATAACTATTGGTTAGAAATGTTATAAAACTTGTACGGTGTTATGTAATCAGCTTATGCTTATTACAACCACAATTTGAAACTAACAAACTTAAGGTTTGGAATCTCAAGGCTTAGTTTGCGAAATTTAATAGTGGGACTGTTGCCATATTCATAGTTAAATTTAGATATTATATAAATATTTATAGCTATATGTGAATGTATGATAGTATTGTAAAGATATACCAAACTAGGGTTCAATATGCCTCGAAGATTATCTTCAACTTTTCACATAAATCTATGTAGTAAAATCCAATTAATTTGGTGTCTATAAAAATCTTTAGCCATGTTAAGATAATTAGATTTTTAAATAAATACACAACGAAAAATCATCCACAACGGTAGGACTCGAAACTACGACCTCTGTTCCTACAATCTGCTAATTGAGCTAACTTCTTAGGGATCCGAAAGACCACTTAAAATTAAAATATTAATAGTAACATTTTTTTATATATTAATAGGTACTACTGAAACAATAAAACAGTTAATAAATAATTGATTCGATTTAACGCATTACAAAGCTTTAAAATTCGTGCAGGCTTTGGCATAATTTACATTTAAATCTAATATGTAGAATTTGAGCTATTAGTGAAGAAGAATTTCTATTACAACACATTCGAGACATTATTAGCAAAGTTTATGCGAATACAGTTGTTTTACAGTTTACTAAGTACAATTAACAAGTTAAAATCTTAAAGCAACTTCATGTTAAAGATATTAGTAGTGGAATTTTGGAATCATTTAGCTTTAAGCAAGACCATAATTTGGTAAAGAAATAATACAAGATTTTAATCAGTGACACCTTACACTGTACATTCAAAAACATTTCATTTTCAATTACAGTATCGATAATTGAAGAAAAAAAAGAATGCACGATGTATCATAAAGTGCATCGGTCGTTTCTTATGGTGGTAAGGTTTTTGAGTATAAATAAACTCAAAGTAAACATTTAATATTAAATAATATCACAATCAAATATTCTTATAATTTTATAGAATAATTGCTTTCTTATATATATATTAAAAACACTTTAGCCTTAAATGTTGAATTTGTCTGGCAGATTACTTTATATTCCCTGAGCATCATACTTAAGATAAACGGCAATAATGTAATATTTGTTTATGCTCAAAAAAACATTTTAATGCAGACTAATTAAGCGAAAGACGATTATTAGTCACTTAATTGGCTAATAGTGCAAGTTAAAATAAATATTTTCTTATACGGGATATAACTACAAAACATGTAATAAAATAATTTTATTAAAATAAATCTGATTAGTTTATAATTAAACATTTAGTAACCAAAAGTTAGTTTAATGTATTTTAACATTTAATGTATTTTAACATTAAAACAAGGTAAAATAGAATGAAATTTATATAGAATATCGTTTAATAAGAGCATCTTAAGATATATAAAACAGGCATCAAATAGGGTGAAAGATTATTTTTACTATATTTATTTAAATCTACTGTTATTGCTAGAACCACTTTTATATTTCATTAGTCTTCTATAATGTGGTGATACAAAAGTTTATATCACCACGATATAGTATATTATATTAATAAGCATTAATCTGAACTGATTTGGCGGCGTTACGGTTTTATTTTTAGCTGAATCTAAGTTATAAGATATAAAAACAATTCTTAACTTAGATAAAATAACATGTTAAGAAAATAATATTTATCAAAATTAAAAAAATAACTATCACTATATTATTTAACTTAAAAAAAGATACAGACACTTAACCTAATTTTTGCACGGAAGAGGATAGTAAATTATTTATTAAATTAGTCGACCATAATAAATCAATCATGGATGCTTCTTAACGTAATTCAAACGTCGTCTATCAACTATTTACTAATACGTATAGGTACTTATCCTTGTTTACGTTAAAAAAAAATCAATCTCTAAAAGAATTACAAAGATAACCTGTTGATATTATTAGTTCATACCGTCCGCGACCGACCGTCCGCGACCGACGGTTATATTTACTTGTCGGAGATTAGAAACCTCCCGAATGAATAAATTATTTTTCAAAAGTCTTCAACGTCTTATTATGAATATAATTTTAAAACGATATAAACTGATTATGTAATATAATGACATAAATTTCAACACGTGTATATATATATATATATAGTTTTGCGCAATATACTGCTCTATAGAGTTTTGAATGTATCTGGTGTGGAAGGTGTGGAGGGTGTCTGGAAGAAATCGCCTTTTTTGTCTTCATAATTTTCTGTGTATCTTTTTTTGTTTCAACTTGATACTTCTATAATCTATAACACGATATTATGACCTGCACATGCTTGTACAATGACTTTAAAGAAAATAAAATCAATATGCAGATACCTTTCATTTCATTTCTACATTTCATTTCTACAATCAGTGGCTATAAACTAATATTTCGTCCCGGGTTTCGTTCATGTATTCAATCAGTAGCTATAAACTAATACTTGTTCCATATGCCCTTGTGTAAGCAACAAAATCATTGAAAACCGCTTTTAAAATAAATCACATCTGTATTTTTCTAAATGACATATAATTTTATAAATGTTTTATATTATATAATTTTTAAAAGATATTTTCTGAGATAAAACGGGAATATTGTCTATTAAAATAAGAATAATAAAGACTTTCGTTTAATTATTTGACTTCAAAACTAACATTCGACCGAATTATTGTCTAAAATTTCGTAACGAAATTAGAACTTTGTGTCCAGTTAGTGTAACTGTCGTAGTTTTCGAGCAGATGTGCCAGCTTTTAGATTCAACTGTGAAACTAACGCTAATTAACACTACTTATATGCTTTTATAAAAGTATTACAAAAATCTTAAAAAAGGTTAATTAAATAATATTCATATTTAAATATAAGTTCTAATGTTTTGTAATAAATATTAATAACATTAAATGTTATTTACTTTATTTAAATTACGATACTTTTCCATTACATAGTATTTTAATACATGTGTTTTACTCATAGATTTGTACATCTCAAGGAAATAAACTCAAAAGTATATTTTAACCGTTTTCTTAAAAATAACAATATAGACTACAAAAGATTTGAAGTTTTTGACGATGGCTATAATGGTTAAAATTACATAAAAATGAAATCGAACTCTGTACTGAATGGAGGTTTTCAATTCACCAGGAACCACAGTAATTGGGCTTTAAAAAACACCTCGCTTTTACGGGTATTCAAATGAATGCAACTCGTCAGTGAAACCTAACACTGCTTAGTTTAAAATTCGTTCGCAATTTTAAAATGAAAATCCCAGTATGTTTGATATTTGATTTCAGTTACATCTACTTTTAATTATATAAATAAATTATGATTGACTCTTTCCACAAATAAGTACAATTCAATATAAAAGTTATTGTTATTTAATTGTTCAATTTATAAATGTAAATTAGTGGTTTCGTTTATATTAAATATTATATCTAATTTCTAAGCTTTCATGATAAATCAACATAACAATACAATAAAGTTATCTGGTTGGATAATTGGACATCCCTTCTGGAGGCATATTTCCTCAGCAGATGTTAGGACGATGAAGACTATTTTATTTATGTTTTTGATTATAGAACACTTTAAATTGAATAATCTAGTGTTATAAGCTTTTGTCTATATAACTTTTGGGACTTCTGAATAAAAAATAATAAAAATAAATAAATTTCTGATTCAGTTCTTTAAGAAAGAATATTAATTTAGTTTCTAGAATTAATATTTTGACCACAATACCAATTTTGTTATTGAAAGTTAATTAATATATTTTTTATCGTCGTCAAATATTCCCTGGTCACAAACTTAATAGAATAACTGAATAGAAGCGAATAAAAAACTAAGTGGACTTGATTTACTTATGTAAATTTTAAAACTTGTTTCAAATTATACTACATTGGTGGCAAAATTTTAAAGTATTATATTATATATTTATTATATTACAACATGGTCTAGAAGAAGAAAGCTTACAGTGATGTTTAGTAATACATAGGACATAGATGACACTAATGGTAAAAATGGGTTAAATAATTTCTTTAAAATATTTGACTTTAACTTTTGACATTGCTAAAAATTTATTGATTACAATGATTGTAATTTTATAAAATTCAAAATAAATAATGAATTGCTTAGATATTTAATATACAATTAATATAGTTCCTTAATTATGACTATTATAAATATATTTTTTTTTATTTCTCAATTTACTTTATTACCCAAGTAGTAGTTGTAGCAGCAAGTAAGTTGGAAATGTATCAATTATTATTATTGATATAACTTAATGTCATTTATCATTATCGCTATGATTTTATATAAGAATCATTTCAATAATCCATCAAAATGTTTATTATTCTAATCTATAGTTTCAGCTGTAAGGTGTCACAAAAACAAACGTTAACACTGACTGCGCTTTAACGCTTCTCCTTCTTTATATTATCCAAAAAAACTTGGTTTAAGAGATGCAACTGTTGTAAACTACATCGTTTACCATTATGATACCAAAGGATGACAGGAAACTTAATGAAAAATAATCTTCATTAGGACTCATGATACTCATAAAGTCAGTCTTCTATTTTATAGAAATTGTATAAAATATAATATGTATGTTTTAGACAGCAATTTTCTTAAGACTGTTTTTATATTCAAACTTCAAACATAAAAAGTTTGCCCAAAAAAGATTAATGTGTTATTTATATGTTATATTTAATCATTTTAACTTGATTATTTTGTAATAATCGTGATCAGTGACAGCCCATATGTATTTGACAGCCATTCGTCTGTCCGGCAGATTATATATATAAAGTAACCATTAAAACTGAAAGTTTTAAACATAAGTGTTATAAAATGTAAAAATATAAAGCCTATTATAAATATGAGTAATCCATTTATTTATAAATACGTGGTATTTGTTATATCTCCATAGTTCCCAATTACTTCCACGTGCAACAATTTTACGATGAAAACTGTTTAAAAAGTTTCTTCTAAATGGTTAGAAACATTAAGTTTATTAAAATTTTAAATTAATATAAACAGACAAATTTATCAACAAGCGCAGATGTCAAACGTGCGATATCTTGCTGTCCGTTCTTGTCACTCTCCGTTTATTATATCATTGTATTAATGTAGAATCTGTAAAATTTACTTGTTTAGAAAATTATAATTTATAATGAATTATAAGTGGAAAAGTTTAATATGATATGAATAATCTATTTATTGTTTTCTTATTATTGTTATATGTTATGTGACATTGTAAATCGTAATTTTAAAATATTGATAAGAAATTAAAGATATTTTCCTTAGATACCTCTAATTAATAATAGGGATCGTAATATAGGATCATTGTATATTACTGAAAAACCATATATAAAGTATATATATATATATATATATATAAATATAAAGTATTTATGTTACTTACATAGTTATACACAAAGGTATAATTAAATTAAAATTAGTTGTATTTTTTTTTTTTATCTTATATATATATTTTTTAATCATAACCAAATAAAAACATTATTTAGCCTGACTACCAGAATTCATATATTTATTCACGACTATTTGTAGGTTGGGTTGGAGGAAATGGTCGCTTGGTCGAAGTGTGGCAAAAACACCCAATTAGTTTGCGATCGCTGCAGGTATCGTGTTGAACAATTCTACTTCACTACTACTACTGTCTTCATTGGCTTTCCTTATTGATATAAGACTATTAACTTCTAGTTGAATACTTTTTAATATTTGTTAAAACATTTAGCACAGTGTTTTTCTAAAACAGAATGTTGTGATAATATTATTACATTATTAGTAATAAGCCATCGATATAGATATAAAAATGAATACAGAAACTGAATTTTAAATGGTTGTTGTTGCTTTTACGTTGTGTTTTAAAATTCATAAACTACGATTTGTATAAGAAAAGGCGATTTAAGAATTATGATTATAAATTTTGTTATTACCGCGACTTACAGTCGGCGTACCTGCGAAACCTAAACCATGTAAATAAATGTTTATCTGAAAAGATCATTATTCAATTATTATTTTATGTATTAAGATATTTATCATTCGTTACAGCTAACAAAAAGGACTAAAAATTCTTCACGTCTCAGAAATATCCTCTCTAAAGAAACCTACTTTCTATTAAAATTATTAAAGTTTATTATCATTCATATCAAGCGAACAGGAAATTATTCCTTCTTCAACTGTATAGTTTAATAATATATACTATTATTACTGACTATAAATTTAGTTGGTTTTAATTTACTAGAATGAGAAAAAAGTAGATACTTATACTGTACCAACTGTATTCAAATAACATTTTTTTACTATATTAGGCTCCCCATAATAACATTAGATATATGCTAGTTAACAAAAGAAGTAATAATAAAAACGTTGTATTTATTTATTAAAATATATCTATAAAACAATACCAGAATAAATGTTTTTAGATTGTGCGTAAGAATTATAAGTGCATTATAAAATTAATATCTCAGAATTATTATCCTTGCGTTTTTATTACAAGGACTTATCTCAACTACGGTAGAGAGCCGTTACAGTTCTGACATTAAATAAAAGTATTAAGTATTTATGTTACACAAGCTGATTTTCATATATAGCTACTGGCATGTACTTATTAAATAAATCTTATTATAACGTTCATGAGTTTTTAGTGGTTTGAAATATGTGGAACATAATTTGTTGAATCATTTGCAGGATTTGTATTATAATGTACACCACCTAAGATTGTTATATTTCTTTTGAAAAGAGCAACTGTTGAGTTTCTGGCACTTCAAGCCGGTGGTAGCTTACCTACAGACTGACTACATTGACCTTTTAATATAATAATTGACGATTCAAATTGCGTGTAAATGCCTACTTGAATAAAGATATTTAGAATTTTGTACTCAGAATATTAGGTAACAAAATAAAGAAAACATGTGCATTTGTGTGAATATGGTTAAAAGTAATTATATATAATTATTTGTTTTGAATTTGTAGGCATGTGAGAAACCGTTATCTGTTTTATAAATAAATAATATAATTAAACGAATAGCAAAGGAAAAGGCAATTTTCCAGCGAAATATAATTCCAACATATGAAAGTCAATTATTCAGTCGGAGATATGAACATTTAACTGTTAATTTTTGGTATGGTAAGTGGTATTTCCATTTATTTACTTCAAAGTCTCCGAAATATAGGGTACAATCAAAAGGAATTTAGCATATAAATTCACTTTAACATTTGTAATAATCAAAAGTTAAAGTGTATTGATGTACTTTAAAGTTTTAGTTTTATTTGTATATTTAATCATTAATTTGAATATTTTTAAATTGATATTATAAGATAATTTTATAACTTTGATAAAATGGAAGGTATAATTACTTTCACTGTCGGCGAGATTAAGTTTATTATATAAATACTTATTTAGTTTTATTAAGAAATATCTTGTGTTGAGAGAGGATTTACTTTATTTAGAAACCTCTGGTGAATTACAAGCAAGCTTTTTTCTTAATAATTCTGTCATAACATGTAACAATTATATATTACATACTGTAGTTGACTGACAACTTTAGTTTATATTATATTAAAATCCTGTTAAATAAACATAGTTGTAATTCGCTGGTAGGTACTGTCATCTTGGCTTCGTGATTTCTGTTTAATATCTAAAATATTGACGTAAAATATAATCGAGAGTAATCTAGATCAATCAGCTTAATAAATTACTATACTTTAGTATAGTAGTAGAGTTTTGAAAAATCAGACAGTACATAAAGGTTTAGTGAAAGTGACCGATGTTGGACTGAAGGCGGCTATGCAAGGTCTGGAGCATGGAAAAGCTATAGGGTCGGATGGGATACCAGTGGAGGTATGCAAGGTGTTAAATGAGTATGAATATAAGTTGTTGCATGAAGAAGTGATCGCCGATGAAAGGTGCAACAATGTGCAGTGGATTCGTGCAATGTACAGTCGATCTAGTAATGAAGTCCGGTCGGTCGCTGGAAACACCGAAAAATTTTATGTGGCAGTAGGTTTGCATCAAGGGTTGACTTTGAGTTTCTGATGATATGGAAAAGAAGGGAGTGTGTACGGAGCTGACGAATAACGGGAGAGTCTACGTCAAACGGGGGTAGCAGAAGAGCCTATTCTGATACCATAGTTATCGAAATTAGACTTTATAATAGAATATGCCGTCGTGCGCTGCGTGAGTTGAGCTGAGCGCCTTCCCCTTCTTTAATGCTAACAAACTTAGCATATAATATTGCTCTATAACATGCTCAGCAACTATCGGGTTAGAATTTCAATTGAAAAGAAAATCAGTTCATCATCAATAAAATTATAGCCATATAATTTTAAATGAATCTCAACCTTTTGGGTAGACCTCGAAGAATTCGGTATATATATATATATACGTGCACCCACATTCGACTTTTGTCAGCACGATAGCGGCCGCAGTTTCGCTTGGATCGCTTTCAAACTTTGCACAAAAATCAACCATCCAAAAATGAAGGTCAAGTTCGTTAACTAGAGAAATCCGGCCACAGGGGGCGCTAGGGCCTCACTTTTTCTGATTTCAGTTTTGCGACCATAACTTTTACCCTATACAAAGAAGATCAATCGCGTTCATATTATATGATGTCTTTGATGAATACCTATAGCTAATGTAGATAAACCGAAAACCTAACTTCAATAACTTAGGAGTGGGAGTAAAAAAACCGAAGATTTTTGGAAAAAAATCATTACTTTTTTCTGGTAAACATTCTGACATCACAAGTATTTTCAATAGAAAGGTTATTTTTTACTCTAAATTTAGGTATCAAAAATTTTTTCCGTAAAAGGTACCGTTTCTGAGAAAAAACCAAAAAACCACTTTTAGTTTGAAAATTTAAGGTAGGTAAAACCACGGCAACTTTTTTCTGGTAAACATTTCCTCCTCGCAAATATTTTTATTAGAAAGTTTATTTTTTACTTTAAATTTAAGTACTAAAAGTATTTCCAAAAAAAAGATACCTTATCCGAGAAAAAAAATAAAAACCACTTTTTGCTTGAAAATTTTTGATGTAAACAACTTCATCATGTGTTATTCTTAGGTAGTGAGTTATATTTTAAACGAGTTAATGAGTTAAACCAACGCAATCGCATCGCAAGATTTGTGAAAGTAGGAAATGTAGAATAACATTTATCAAATAAAATAATTATTGCTATATAAGTTAACAATTACAAGCAGATAATAATACTTAACCAAATTTTTGCACAAAAGAGGGTAGTAAATTATAAGTAATCCGCTTTAACAGATCTATATGGATGACTCTTCTTAACGTAACTCAAATTCCAAAGATCATACTGTCCGCGATCTGAAGTCAAATCCCTTGCATTCTATTTACTGTATGGACTGTAGAAAACACCGAAATAAAAAAAACATTTTTAAAATGACTGCGACCACTTAATACGAATACATTTTGAAAATGATACGAAGCTTCTATTCAGTATTTACGTCAGTGTGATTATGCCTACGTTTTAGTTAAATTAAATAACATATTTATATAAATATATATATATATATATATATATATATATATATATATAATTTGGTTTAGGGCCTGGAACGGATGATGAAAATTGCAAGTATAGTTTTACAAATATAATAAATTAAATTACTATGAAAGAAACAATTCGATATTTTCTGGTGGTCACAAAATACTTGAATATCACTAATTTCCCTTGAGATCTTCTGCGATAAAAATTAACATAAAATAACTCAAAATGAAAATCGACCGGGAATGGTTGTTATAAAAGTACTTACTATGTTAATTTTCATTCACATTTTGTTACATTACCAATAATAGCAATTATAAAAAAAATAGAACAAGTAAAAATTATTTTTAAACTGGACCATAGTTAACTTAACACCAACACTGCAATATAATTTTATACATGAGTATCTATTCAAGAAATAATGATAGTTCTAAGTCATGGTAAATTATTCAAATAAGTATAATGTAAAATATTAAATACCTATATCTAAATAAGGAAACCGTTTAATTGCTATTTGAACAAAAGTTAAAAGTAATGTACTCCCAAAACTACTTTCTTAAAAACCCTGCATGAAAACTGAAGTACTCTCTGGAGCACAGCAGACATAGTGTTCCTTTTTCATTTAGTAATTTTTTAACTCAGAGCGACGCAATATTATGTCGGTAGAGAAAATTTAATGTTTATTGTTCTTGAGGGTTATATTATTATCATTAAAGTTCTGAATATTTTTACCATGGGATGTATTTATTGTTAAATTTCAGTTTGGTTGCAAATATTTTAAATTGGCTATAAGAAATCGATATCGATTATTGTTTCGAATCATTTTAAATATACTAAATATATAATATTTTAATCGATATTATTGATTTAAAAAACTATATATCTAGAGTAAATATGTTTTTTCAAAAACAATAAGCAATTGTTTATAAGAATTTATATTACGAATTATGTTTTGCAATTAAAATTAATTAATTTTATAAAATTATATTAATGAATTATAATTAAAACCTATAATTAGTTAATACTGAATGGTGATTTCAGATTAGCGATTGACGCAACCAAGTGCCAGTGCCAGTAGTATCTAAAGCAGACGGTGTAGTCTTTAGTATTAGTATTTTTTTAGTAGGAATGACTTATTTTTATTTCATATAATATTTTCTTGGGTATTAAAGTCATTACCTTATTTTGTGAATTCTTATTAAGATAACTAAAGATAAAACTATTGATAAAGACAAAGAAAAGTTCTAAGATAATGGAACAATAACGTAATTTGTTAAACTAATAAAGGAACCTTGATCAAATAAAGTTTCTCACAACGCAAGCCTTTAGAAATTGCAAGTTTGGTATTGGATTAGGTTTCGTAAGTTTTGCTTTTCCTTTTATTATTAAATGATGAATTTAAATTTAAAGTTAGAAAACCATATTACTAAGTATTATCTCTTCTTCAGTAATGTCAAGTGAAAATAATGTATGTCTAACATAGTTGTGTAACTGATTATATTATACCAACGTTAAACTGCCTCGTGGATATTATTGTAAATTTTTTCCAGTAATAAAATATCCTTGGTTAGATTTCCAGGCGGAAGAATGTCATTATGTAGTTTTCGGATTTCTATTAATGATGATATAAAGTCTATTGATAGAACATTACACTACAACCCGTACAAGTAACATCTTTTACAGAAAACAACAAATATGCGTACAATTTTTTTGTTTCCTAGGTTCAATCAAATAGTTGAAGTTGATAATAAGTCATTGAAAATTTCTAAATCCTAGATAGGCAATTGTAAGAAGATTATAATTTCTGAAATTAAAGGAGAATCTAGTCTGTTAAAATAAAAAACATACACACAAGCTCTCGTTAATGATTTGGCTTCAAAACTAATTGTCGGCTGAATCAGATCTTTATTTACAATTAGAATGACTGTCCTTAGAACGAATTAAAACTAATTATTAAATAGTATTTTAACATATTTTTGGCGTGTTATTCGTAGTTTTGTATATTTAGAGAAAATACTCAAATGTATATTTTAATCTTATTTTTATAATAAATCATTGTATAATAAACTAAAAAAATGCTAGGTATGTAAAATATACATATATAAAAAATTAATATTAATGACAAAATAATAATATATATTAACTACGTTTCAGTGTGAAATATTTCCTAACTATTGACGCCTTTGAATGACAATGGCTCTAAGTCCCTTAAAAAATTTAACCGAACTTTACAGACTATTATTTCGATTCACCACGAATTGAAAGGAAACTATGGATATTCAAATGAATGAAGTTCGTCAGTAAAAACTGACATGGCTTCTTTAAAAACTAGCTCGCAATTAATGAATGGAACTACACCAAACTTAGAATTTCAGTAACACTTTCAGTACTTTAAATCCACAAATAAGTTGTGGTCTATTTCTTCCTAAAAATAAGTGCAATTTATATTAATTGCTCATACATCTCATAAAACTCATTGTTACCTAATTGCTAAATTTATAAATACTAGTTGTTATTAGGTTCATATGAAGCAAGTTACAAATTTCAATTAGTAATCAAAATTACTTAATAACGAAGATAATACAATTTCATTGTATACATTATTCGAGTTTATTGAATCAAATTAAACAAACCACAATAGTCATAATTTGAATGAAGTAATAAACATTTACCGTTTACTTTATTTAATTAATTTCATATTAATAGTATATGACCAAATAGTTAATATAATATTTTTATAGACAAATTTATCAATTTGTTGAATTTTGGTTTGGGTTTGTTTTGTGCAAGTTTTATAATTGATATCATCCACAGTCGATTCGCTATCACAATCGATATGTTCAGATTATAAATGGGTTTGTAATATGTTGTTATCATTTTTAGCTATTTTCTGATTATTCTTTAAATATATTTTATATTAATACTAATATGTAAAGTAACCATATATATATTTGTAAGACATAGTTTGTTAAAAATAATTTTCGTTGAAATTATTTATGTTAATGGTTACTGTGGAGAATGTTACGTTGACATTACCTTTACCAGGTATAAACAAATGATTTTATAAAGGAAAAGATCGTATAGTGTTTGGATTCAAATTGTACTTTGACTTTTGTGGTATAATAATTAAATATAAGACAATTTTTTACTGAAATTCAGTTAATTTATTTTTTCATTGTTGAAAAAATTGTTACATTGTTTAATATTCTTAATTCACCCTCTGAAAATTCTGTATTTGCTCGACCTTGATCAAAATTAGTTTTTTTCTTTTATAGTTTCTTCGATCATCCTATTTTGTACATGTTTCTGCTGGATTCAGGAGGGAACCTAGTGCACGATTAATGCGCCTTTGGTAAACAAATAGGTTACATAGTCCAAAAGGCGTGGTCAGATATTCATACAAACCATCCTGTGTAATGAATTAGGTTTTTGAAATAGAAATTTCGAAAATTGGGATATGATGAAAGCCAGACCTCAACTCAAATGTACGTATTTTCCACCTTATAACCCGCTATTTGATCCCCAATCAAAGGTATGTGATAATGATCGCTTATGGTATTAGACTTTAACTCCCTGTGATCAACGCACATTCGATCATCGTCGTTTTTCTTTATGACTAATACTTCCTTACTTGTAAAGGACAATCTACTATTTTTAACTATGTAATTTGTAATTAAGTCAGAAATAATACCTTTAAATTTTTTACGCTCTATGATACTATAACGACTGGGCCCTCGCTCTATATATGGCACAACTTTTTAATCGAATTTCTAATTCGCCTTTGTTTACTCGGGTCTTAGCAGAGCCGCTAGTAAAAACGTAAAATTTAAAAGTGTATGTCGAAATTACCGATCTGGTTCTAAATCGCGTAAGTAAGATTTGTCTGATATCCTGACCGCATCATAGTCATTTATGCTATCATATGCTAAAAAAACTGTTGGAGTAATATTATTAGATGATGATAACTGTAACGTAGACCTAGCTATTCTTTCTTGATTCACAGGTTCAGATGCATCATGTCAACTAGTAATCCCTATGAGAATCAATCGGGCCAACCACCAAACGCATGACAACAGGATCTGAAACATATCTATGGCAGGCCGAACGTGATTGCCTGAGCGATTCCACTTCTGATGACGGATTCAAAACTAAATTGGATTTTAAAATAGATCAGAGTCATCAAAATCTTCGACGTTGTTATCATAATTACTCTTACTTATGAAATAAAACTCAAAAAAAAACTTTTCTTAAATTCTTAAGCATATGTAAACGGCACACTGGAAGAATAACAATTTTATTTAATTAACAAAACACATCGAAATTTTGTTATCATAACAACTAATTTAAAATAATCAATTCAAACAGTGCACTCACTTTTATAACCACTTACAATAAATGAAAGATTAAATGAAATATTAACTAAACTTAATATTTTATTATGAATAATTCAGATTATTAATATAAAATATTCTAAGGTCTCTAACACACCCACGTTTTATAATTTCTTACAATAAACGAAATCGTAACTAAACTTAATATTTTATTATGAATAATTCAAAAAAACATTTAGAGTAATTACTTATTTATAAAAAAAAATACAATTTAACACCAATATGTTTTTATCACTGTTCAACTATCTCTCTTCTCTGGGTTCTCGGAGCGTTTTTATACGGTTCTCCAATAAAGTTGATTGTTTTGCTTCAATCCGGGAAACTGTCAATATCGCACGATCACGTAAGAGCTTTAACTTAACTAGTAATATTAATCAAAGTAATATAAATTAATGATTTCTAATTTTCATAACACGAAATATTTCTCAGTGGCGACATATATAATAAGAAATAAGAAAAATATATAAAATCCTACGAATATGAACATACTGAAAGTCCCAAAGATTCTGTTAGTGCATTTTATATGGATGAAATCTATGCTTTGGAAACTAAAAAACTGTTAGAGGAAAATGAACTTACTATTTGCTAAACATCTAATTCACATCTTCTTGTATACCGGAAACACGCAGCAAAGCATTTAAAACGTCAAGCCAACATTTTAAATATAACCTGATATATACAAGTATCTCTATATATATATCTCTCTCTAAAATATTTTAGTTAATGGTTTATTGTTCGTGAATATCTTATGTTATTGAAATGCTTTTAATCTCCTTTTCAATTCGTGAAGTCTTTATAAAATTTCACAAATATAAGTTGTAAATAGCATATGGCTGCCACCGATAACAACATGGCCATCTTAATACTTATTACGTACTTGCTAAAGTTTTATTACTTCAAGAAAAAAAGGAATATGATATTTTGTTTAATTTATTCCGGTCAGTGGGTCAATATATTAAGTCTGGTTTCCTTAAAACTTATCGTGTCGTCTAAATATGAAAGAGTTTTATTTCAGCTTTTAACTTTTTCACTAAGACTTATGGCATCCACTAAGTATTATGGTAGTCAAAGTTTGATATTTGGTCAATTGTATCTGAAAAAGTTTAATTTAATGGGTTGGATAAAGTAGATAGTTTTTATGATAATAAAATAAACTAAAAGGCGACCAACTAGACAATTTTAATATTTGTTTTTACTTAAATTTTTAAACAAAATACATATTTGGTTGGCATTTTACTAAAATCTTCTTTTAAAACTACAATATGTAGACGTAGTGCTGGTATTCGGGGCTACTATTATGAAGGTGACGTGTTAAGCCTTTGTACTGTACAGCTCACTCGTGCAAAGGAACTTTATAAGTGTACGCGTATGTGAGCATTGAAACCATTACCATAACATTTTCTGAAAACCAGTTATCATTGGACTTTTATTTGTACTACATACGATTATAGTTAGCTAATATTTATTACATCAAAAGAATCAGTTAAAATTGAGTTCCTTTATAAATAATAATTATAAAGTCTTTTTTTTATTAATGGTAATTTAAGAGCGACATTCTGATTATGTCATAACTTCTTGTTAATTCTTTGATAAAGGTATATTCAATAACGTGTTAAAACGCACTTACTTGAAAATAAAATTAATAATTTCACAAATTGTTGTTAAACATTGAAGTTGATAAATAAATATAGTAGTTCTTTCTTAACTTAGAAGGTGGTATAAAGAGTTATCACTATGATCCCTTATTGTTTGTGTTATGTTATATATTGCTGATACGACAACATCGATAAAGAGATCAACAGATGTCATTGCATAGATGGGGTATAATATAATATAAACATAATATACGTATTCCCGTAATTTGTTATCAGAAGATTAGCTATTTCTTAAAATTAAGCCAACAAAATGTACTGAAATTTATTGTATTATTATAAATATAACGTTCAGTCCAAAAGCTGATACAAACATTAAGGCAGCTGTAAAAACTTAACTAAAAATCTTAAAGTCAAAACTCTAAATATTATATATGTCGGTCTAGAAAGTGACGGCGATTAAGTAACTAAAATTATATACGTTATAACGAATTTGATATTTATCGAATTCGGGGTGCAAAATATATATTTTGCAATTGCAATTTTTAGTTTTACGACTTATCTATTTGATAATAATTGATGCTTTATTACACTTATAATTTTTCCCAGACTTCATAATAGCTTAAACATCATGAAACTTATCTATTCTTCTTTTATATTACCGATGATGTTGCTTACAATAAAATATTATAAAAGCATTGAAATTTAATCTAAATTATTACACTGCGAAGAAAAATGTGAAAATTCAATGTTTAACGGTAATCAAGTTATGATATTTATACCTGTAGTCAAATGGGCCTAAAACAAAACAGCTGGTTTCAAATGTCTTTGTTCAGTTAATGAGAATTCTATTCCCTTGGTTATTTATCACTGAATTAATGCCCATCCCAGAGAGAGTTTGTAAAAAAAAACAATACTATGAAAATTATTACATTCTTTAATCTACTACCAAATTACAAGTGTTCACAGATGAGCCTATGCTCATCTTATGTTTTATAGGACGCTTCTATAGGGAGACGTTACTCGATCATTGCATCTTAAGTAAACATTCAATGTAGTGATGTTTGTATTATGAATATTGATTTTAATTGTAATAATTTTAGTTATTTTTAAAAGGATTTTCAAAATAGTCGATGTAATTAAATATTAAGTTATAATTTAATATTTCTCATTGTAAAGCGCAATCTATACCAACAAACTTCGGTTGTAGTCAACAAACAACCGACCGAAACGAACATTAAGGTACGCCACTTTTTCATAATTCAGTTCGTTGATTTGGTGGGGTGTTCCTACCAATAGTAAGTACTTTTCCTTTTCGAGCTCTGGAACAGAGTGGGCTACACATTAATGTTAAATAGTTTCAATTATTTCTTAAGAATATTTTAGTTTTAACCTTTTTGTGGATTGTTCTTTGTATTTCCACTTGTTTACTTTCAATTTTTGGGTAAATAAATTAGTAAAATTTTATTTGAATTTATAGTTATTTTTATCTTTAGAAAGTAAAAATATGAATTATAATAATAATAATCATGGTAATGTCGTCGTAATAATAACGTCTTTTAAAAATTTTATTGTTATCAAATTTATAACATGTAAGGTTAGGTTAGGTCATTCAGAAAACATAAATAAATTAGAAACATATTATTTATGTTATATTTTACCCTTTCTAATCCATATCTTTTGATATAATCTTAATCATCGAAAATCAATTTGTGTCTGACAGCCACCTGTCCGTCCGGAAGAAAACGTAAAATATACTCGAGTGGACTTAACAATAGTTATAGTCGTATAAATGTTTTATTCGTGGGTATTATTGATTCAAAAAAAATTTTTTTTTCATAAATCTTTATTTTTAGTTTTTTTTATTTTATAAATCTTGGAATGAAAGTCTTTCCATTCCAAGATTTATGAAATATAACTTTGTGGAAGGTAGGTAATTGTTTGAAATCATTTTCATCTGTTTTAATAATTATATATTTTTTTCTTAACATTAACGTAATTGTAAAACGTAGTATGTGTTATGTTAAAGGTTTTTTAATAATTTTGATTTGTTTTACTTGTATTTCATAAATTTTGTGCTATCATGATAATACACAACCTGCAGAGAGTAAGTAAGATATACATATATAGCGATAATGTCTCATTTACAGCTGACAAAGGTACTTACAACTAAAAGCTAGCAGCTGTTAAGTACTCCTTAGAGTTTTGTTCTTTAAGTAAATAATAAAACAATAAAGTTTATTTTATACATTGCATGTTTTAAGAATGAGTAAAAAATTTATAGTTAATAATGAATTTAATACATTTTATACCAAATATTACAAATACATGATTATTTAATAATTTATATTTTTATATTTGTGCAGAAAATAATATACTTTTTTTTAACAGCTTAATAGTTATGGTAATTAGGGTACCATGGTAAAGCATTTAATTACATACGGACTTCTTAAATACAACAAATATTACTCTGAAGTCTGAGTTATTTGACGCTGCCAGAATATTATACAACATTTTACCAAAACTAATTGTTTCTTACAAATATGCCGTGTATGGTATTTCATTCTATTCCTTTTGTTGAAACTTATAATCCCAATAAATAAAATAACTTTCATATTGTTACAGTTCCTTAAGTTACTACTGCATTTTTTAAATTCGTAAAATTTTTCGGCAATAGTAAATACAACCTTCTTCAATTAGGGATGGTCTGATTTGCGTTCATAGATAAAAAGAGAATGTATTTTATAACATTTTTTTTTATAGTTTTGGTATTGTATACCAATAATTTCTTTGTTTAAAAGAAACATGTGGCAACGATATGAATAACATCAAGTCGACAAACATTTAAGCTATGGTTTCTCTTTGTTATGGAAAATACTATGTGTGTGTACACAATGATAATAATCACTACAGTGATTATTTAATAAATTTTATTTCATATAAATGTTGTTTTATTGTTATACTTAACCAATGTACCCTATACAATAACAAGCAGGTATTGCTGGTATTACCTATATATCATCTATTGCAGGATTACTTTTAGGCCTTTCATAAATTAATTTGTAGATAAATTATTGTTTGCCTAGTTACTCATTTAAAATATGTTTTGAGAATATTTATGGTTCACAAAAATATGTATTTAAAAATATAAATATTTTTTAAAATTATTGTTATTGTAACAATATCACTATCAGTAGCTTTTAACGTAGTAATTTCAGTAAAGTTTAATTTAGTAAAATATACCAAAGTTTTATTCATTACGTAATTATTATTTTTTTACTTTTGTAATTATATATATGGGGTATGTATGGGGTGGTTGTGCTTGTGGTGGTATACTTAACATTTTAACTGATTATCAAATGTCAGTGCCACTTTTATTCAAGTATTTAAGTATTCTTATCACGTAACCCAATAACATGCGTTAATAATTCACATTCCTATATTTTCTTTCAACACGACTCACTTTTTGTTACTTTATACATTTTACTACTATTTTGGTATCGTATTTAAAAATTATAATGTAACATATATTTTTTGCAAAATATAGATATTTTTATTGTACACCATTCAAAATATATGAAGAAAAAAAGGCGAAAAAACATACAAAGCATTAGTTTCAAATCCTTACAAAAGTAACCTAAAGTTAGCAGTTACAGTACAGTTAGCAGGTTTTGTTAGGATTTAGAAACCTTAAACATGAACTTACGTGTCGAAAAACTTATTACATAATTATAAAACATAAACCGCTAAATTTAAGATTGGTTCCCTCGATGTTCATTTGACAGACAATATAGAGATAAGAAAGTGCGATTCTATTTTATGTAATATTTTATTTCATAATTATTTTTAAATAAGCATAACAGAACCATATCTTTGTTTTTGAATACTTTTTAATATTATTTATTATTACATCCGCAAAAGCCTTTTAGAAGTAATAGCCATGGATGCCGTAAATGCGTTATATGTAATATCAGTTATATAGATAAAATTTAACGATATCATTATAAACATGATAATCATGTACACATTTTCAATATTAATATTAATATTGAACATGTAAGTACTGGAAATAGTATTGGTAAATCCTTCTTCACATTAATATTAATCTTTGCTTATTTAATTTAATTAGGTTATAATTAGTGTTTAAAACAGTGATATTTCATTGCAAAGAATACAGCGTAAATGTGTCATTACACATGCATTCCTGGCATAAGCCTCGGTCGGCACTATTATGGTAATTTGTGTTACGGTATTAGCAATTACGTTCTAAATTGTCGGCAATACAGATTAGAAGCTTCTACAGAGACCGCAGTTGTAAGATAAATTGTTGTACAATTTCTTTATACTATAGTTAGTTGGATTACATATTATAGTTTTTCTTTGTGTTTATTATTATTATTAGGTTTAGAAAATGACATTTACTGTAACCAACTACACACACGAATAATTAAATACATCTTCTTTTCCATGATCTTCGCGAATTAAGATTATTTTGGAAAAAAGCTTCTTACAACATTCATGAAGTATCCGCGAGATGTATCACTCTTTTAGTTTTATTTTGTTTCGCTACAATTTATACTAGTTTATGAAAAACAATTTGACTCTGAAAATGTCCTAAAAAGTTATCCTATATTTATTTTGTTTTTT
Organism: Melinaea menophilus ssp. n. AW-2005; assembly: GCA_918358695.1. Classification (NCBI taxonomy): domain Eukaryota; kingdom Metazoa; phylum Arthropoda; class Insecta; order Lepidoptera; family Nymphalidae; genus Melinaea; species Melinaea menophilus. Next base: position 30,839,575 of record OU911039.1, on the reverse strand, counting down.
TTTTTATCCGAGATGAAGGCAAACGAGCATGCGGGTCACTGATTATATGATGGTACGTGGTCATCGCCGCAAATGAAATCTTTTAAAATGAGTCACAAAAGCATTGCCAGCTTTAGAGGTGGTAATATAAGCCTTTTTTGCAGGTACTCAAATCCGAGACGACTGGGGTAACGTCGATAACACCGCCGAGGAAAGTTCATTCGACATCTTAACCTCATAGTAACTACTCATCCAGGTGGTACGGATAGTTTTCCAGGTTGTAACGTGCTATGCGGTGATGAAAATCAGCTATCAGATCACAAAAAATTTCTTTACTTTTTTTTCGCGGATAAATGTCAAATACTGGACATATGTTTCTTTTTGTCTTACTGATTTTATATTGTTTAAAATTAAATAGAATAAGAATGAGATAGTTGCTGCCAATCTTGTTAAAGATATTTCTCACCAACTATTAATATCTGACATTAAGATTGAAAGTATCAGTTGCTGTCATTGCAATTTCCGCTAAACCTCTAGCCATTTTTGTCAAATTTCATGATCTGGCTCTGAATAATACGGTATGGTTTGCCATCACTAGCTTGAAGAGCACTGATATCACGTTGTCAGAGTTTTTAACAAAGTATCGGCGTTATGTGTTTGTGACTGCGCGACAGAGATATGGTATATCTAACAACTGGACCAAGAATGGTTATGTGGTGGTCATTGGAATCGATGGTTCACACAACCGTATTTCGACAATGGCAGAATTTAATAATTTAAATCACCCATCTATTGGAGTGCCCTCAACAAACGCTGCCGTGGCCACTACTTCTATAGGACACTGGGCACCTAAGAATCATAAAGTGCCCAATGTTAAAAGGTTAGGCAAAAAGTAGCTGTAAGTAAAATTGTCTCGTTTGTATCTTGCATGTTAAGTAGTTTCATTTTGTGTATTTTTATTTTTATTTTTGTCTTCTCTCTTATAAGGTGTTACAAACTTGAATAGATGTAACAAATGTAGTCAACTTATACTTTGCAACTTCCACTCCTTTACTTGCTTTGTATATTGATATTGATAATTATAATTTAGAATAAATATAATTATTTCACTTGATCACAAGTACACTCTATATTAACTATTTGGTACACTAGTGTCGCTTACTGTCAAATGTCAGTTATCACTATCGACGTCCGGTATCTACCGTACAACCATAACCATATTCCCTTCACCATCCTTACTAATACTGATGCCCAGTATTCGGAATTTTCAGAGCATATTCTTATTATAGTCTTATTTTGCCATCTGAAACTATTATTAAGAGTTTTCTACAGTTTCACGTAAACTATTTCTACAGTTCCACGTTAACTATTTTGATAACTTTGAAAATTTACTTGAACTTTATTTATCTAATTTTGATCATATAATTATGAATGATGCCTTTAATATGTGTATCACCAAAAATTTAATAAAAAAAGGTCACAGTCCATGAGTAAGCTACCATCGGCTCAAAATGGTGCTCTGTTCAGAAAAGCTGGCCAGAAACTCAACAGTTGTTTTTTTTAAAAAGAACGGTACGGTCAACTACCAGCTGAAGCCTTCTCATATCGTGATATGAGAACCTAATTAAGGTCGTGCCCTAATTTTCCTAACCTATAAAGCCCGTCTATCTAAGGTTAGATCTACCGTAGTCATGCGTTGTAGCTTTGAAGGTTTTAATAATTATGCTTTCATGCAAGATCTTAACTACATTGACTAGGAACATTTTCCATGCTAAGTCGGTCGATGAGAAAGAAGATATTTTTAAAGCTTTCTTAAATGATTTTTTTGATCAACACGTTCCGTTCCGTCCCATCAAGCTTAAGCATTTACCAGCACTGTAGCTATCCTAGAACATTAAACATTAAATGTACAACCCAATATAGCAAAATCTAGGTACAAATTAAAACGACAATTTCTATAGTTATAAACAGATCCGTAACATTTGTTATAAGATATGTAGATATAGTCAATGGCATTATTTATATAGTACGATAGAGAATAACTATTCTGCTAGAAAATGGAGAACATAGTTTTTATAATTTTTGTCTGTTTGTTTATCTGTCTGTAAATTGTGTGCGCTAATCTCTAGAACGGTTTCTTGGAAATTTGGTGTTTGTTTTACTTAAATCGATCAATTAATAAAAAAGTATAACTATGAGTAAATAAAAAGGCACCCTACCTACCTTTGCTTTAACTTTTAAAAAATATTAACTTTAACATTACAGACCATAAATATATAGGTATATATTTATGGTCTGTAATATTATAAAGGTTGAAAGTCAGCCTTGTTTGAGAGGTCTGAAGTTAGGTAACATTGAAGAAGTATTTTCTCAGTTTAGATACTGAATATGGCAATATTCCCAGGAAACTTCCTTGAATTTAATTCAGATTCAGTTTCAAACATAACTGAAGCTGAATCAGAATTTACCATACACTTGGGATAACTAACCAAAATTTGGGATTAAACAATATTTTAGAACAAATTTATAGATATTAATTTAAATGAGGATTTGATTAAAATATTTTTTCGAATGCTACTCTAGACTGATTTGTATGTGTAAGGTTATTTAGAAATAGTAATTCTTATTTTAGTTTTTTCTCACTGATTTTTTTATGAATTATAATAGAAAAAGTAGTGAGAATAAATAAACAAATATTTTCTGTAAGTACCATTATAACGTTGCCCCAGCCAGTAGGAGTTTATAAAATACCAGTTATTCCATGCCATTGCTTTTGCCGTCTTTTAGATGCTGAGTCGTTTAATTAGAAATCGATTTTGATTTTATTTCGTTCGAAAATAAACAAAATCCTTATTTATAAATTGTGTATTAGCTGTTATGTTACAAGTAGATTTTTGTTGGTGTTATTATTTAGTTTTATTTTTATTTATACATATGACATTTTGCAATAGTTTTTACATTTTCAATAAACATTGGAATTGAATTCATTGTAACGCATAAACGGAGCAATTAACATAATATTTTACCTTACCATTTATTGTCACGCGATATTTCAGCATCAAGAAGTTTCCATAATATTAAAAAATATTGTAGAAGTTAAAATTAACATTAGGATAATTATTACAGCAGTATAGACATTATAAATTGACACATTTAATATTTATCTTATCTAAATCTAATGTTATGTCTAATCTAAATAAATATAGAATTATGTTGATATAATAATTAATATAAGAGGGTAAATTTTTTTCTTTTTCTGGATGTCTTGTAATTTTTTTTCTATTTTATTTTTTCGATGCAGAGTCGATATTTTTTGTAATATTTTATGATCGTAAATCATTTAAATAGTAGCGATATTTTCATATAATTTCTACTAAAAAGTTTTGATTTCCAATTATTTACTGCATGGCAGATTATTTTTTCTGCCTACAAAAATATATTGTTTTAATATATTAACAAGTACTCTACTGTAAAAAATTTATAATATTTTTTTCGAACAGTTTCTTTATTATCGGATTACAAAAATCCTATACACTTAGTGCTTAGGTACGGCGTAACATTTTTAAAGTCAATTCAAATACAAGCCATTTCGTTCGACTAGCTAAATTAGTGCATTTGGCCTCTGCAATTTGTCACATGAATTGGGAGAAATGGCAGATCGGTCGTATGTTAGCAAGGGACACTCAATTTGTTTGCGGTCGCCGCAGGTGCTATGGAATTATTCTACTGACTGGATCAACTTCAGCTGCTCGCACTAATGAAGCGACCTTATTGCCTTCTCGTTAATTCGTGTACTTTATTGTGAAGTAAATTGTAGGTAATGTGAACTACATTACCTACAATAATATGTATTTTGTTTTATTTTATTTAATCTTTTAATAACAATCTTTTAACAACGTTAAGATTTCAACTAACTGTGATCTTTACAATATATTTTTGTATTGTTAAATCCAGCACCGCCTCGATATAGTAATTTCAGACTTAGGAAAAGCTGGCGAAAGTAAATCAGGACTTGACTTTTTTTTCTCTTGAAACATATTTCAAATATAAATAATAGAAATTAAAGTGGCTTTTCATATCCACGATACAGGACTTGATAACAATCTTATTCAAAACACCAAATCAGAAATTAAAATTTAATGTAACTAAATAAATCAGTTAACAATAACATCAAGAACAACATTAAAAATTTTGAAATTCAAGTCAGAATCACAGGAACAAAAAAAATAAAAAAAATAAATACAAAATCAATAATAAAATACAACAAAAAAGAAATTATGAAGTTATGTAGAAACTTCAGCAACATAATCTAGAAGCAATCCAAAACACAAAGTAATATAAATATTATAACCCACATAAAAACCCAAAGCAACATGGTATTTCAAAAAGATTTTAAAACCTATATTGGTCAAGATGGTAACAAAAAAGCTATTTTGTGTGTTTTCAGGTACATTTTATTAGCCCTTAGCATCTTTAATGAATTTCAAAATACTTGCTATAGTACATAGAAGAATACTATATTTATAGCATAATCTTCTACTCTTCGTAAACAGAACCCAGATTATGAATTGTTGTGATGGCTATCTATAAAAATTAAAAAAAAAGACTAACATTACCTAAAAATAATTATCAATAGTGCTGGAAATCAATAGTAAAAACATTTTGGAGAGTTAATTGACCAATAATTGTATCGAGCATTAACTCGTTTTATCTACCGTTAAACTAAAATGATTGATGAAAAATTCAACGATTATAAGATTTACAGCCTCTTAATTAATTTAGTGAAAAGAACCAGATTAACCAAATTTACGGTGAATTATAAACGTTATCATTTTACTTCTTGCCATTTGGTAATTGTGCGACTTTCACAAATGGGTTTTTGTGTATTTATTATAGAAACGCATACTTCAGGCTACATTGTAGACTGCAAAACGTTCTGTATAGTAACTCCAAATAATTAAAACACGTGTAATTTACAATTTATTTATTTTAAATTGTATACAAAAAGTTATGTAATTATTTAAAGTAATCAATAAAGTAAATTGATTTTTATTTTTTATAATATACGCTGGAAATTACTTATTACGCATTACATAGTTAAGTCGATCTTGTTCAATATAAAACACACAACAATTCTTAGAATTATAATAACATTTAGCAATCTTTTGAACCATTAAATGGTTATTTAATCAATATAATCTAGAATGGTATATTTATCAGAAAACCCTTTGATCCAATAATCTGCTTTGGAAAAGGTTTTAAGCTTATAGCGTTTAGGTCTCCTCAACCAACCTCAACCTTTCATTATTATTTCTGTAATAGTTACTAATTAATAAAAAAAAATGATTTTCTAAAAAAAATATTCAAAAATATTTTAATTCTCTATATAATGTTTGTTGAATTATTAACATTATTATTTTTATCCGTAATTGATCCAACCTTATTTTATTACATTTATTCAAAATAATGTCCATCCACGGTACATTTGTTCATGGAATAAGCTATGAGAAATTGCAAAAAGTTATAACATTCTCATTTAAAAATAACAAAGAAAAAAAACTATTTTGTAATTTATAAAAGAAAACTTAAGAAAGCTTTTAAAGTTCATAATAGTGTACTTACTATCTTTTATTAAGCGAAGCGAGCGGAGCGTTCTACTGGAGACTTTTTCACATTCTTTGTCACGAATAGGCTCCAAAACTACTTGACGGAAAATTATGAAATTTTGCAATCGAAAAGACAGACATTAGTTGATGGTTTTAAAAAATGTCATGTCTTTAAGGAATAATTATCAAAAAACTGATATTCCATTGCAGTCAATGGAAAAAAAAATCGCGCGAAAAATTTCGCGAGAGCAGCGAGTTGAAATTGAGGGTCTGTTGGCGCTCCTAGTCATTTATACTTATGCTGCAAAACTGGGTATTAATTTATATTAGAAATACAACGGTGTACATGGATAATATGTATATAATAAAGATAACTTAAAGCATCGGTTTTTTTAGGTTTTCTTAATAAAGCAAACTGTAGTATTTAAATTAGTTTTATAATTCGATCAAACACATAAGCAAACTTAATTAAAAATGTGTTGCCACCCAGAATGATGCATACTTAAATATAATAACATACAGCTTCTTTTTATTTGTAAAGTCGATTATTTGGCCTGACACATCATTTTGAGAGCGGCTATTTGTTTTCCTTTAGAAGTCACTGACTATTCAGTCCTATTTTTTATAGCTAGAAACAAATGATCTGAAAAACAGATGTGGCACTTAGCAAGTATTTCTAAAATAATTTATAACGATATTTGCTATTGATTTTTTTTACGTCGTTTTTTTTAAATTGAACTATTGAAATACAATTTTAATATTCTTTTTTTATTGAGTCTAGTGACGATAAGTTTTTTTTTTTAAATAAATAACTTCTTGATCTTTATTTTTTATGGAAAATAAAAGTTAGTCAAATTGACAAAAGTGATATTGTTTTCAAGATTTACATTGCGTATAACTTAAAAATAATTGTTGCTTTCTAATGAATTCAAAAGTCATAATGAATTTTGAAATCGTGTCCTTCCTTTACTTTTGATTTTTAGGTACTTTATTATTACAGGCAATCTGTAACAATAAAAGTATACATTTGTTAAAAATCCTTGGTTTTATGGCTTTTTAACAAACAGCTTTTGACAGAGTCATTAACCCTTCTTAAGCGCTATGTTTAAGTTTGTTCATCGTGGATAAAGGGAACATAATTTAATCATAATACCAATTAATTGGAACAGTGAGACCAACATTGCTAACAATAATTTAAGTGTATTTAATAGTTATTTTCCTCTACATACATTAACTTACTAAAATACTGCCTAATCCACAACGTATAACCTGAAATTGATAATGGTTTAGATACTAAATATTTTTTTTAAGAAGACTGCCACCGACATTTTTGTTCAAAATTATATACTATATTTATACTATATATTATTATATCTTTATAGAATTAAATTTTATATGAGTGTTATTTTGATGGCATTCTTTATTTTGTTTTTATTTTTATTAAAACATTTCAGTCATAATTAAGTCATACCGTACACAACATTTATATCAAATATTATATTCATCAGGACCAAAACAACAATTCATAAATTATAAATTTAATATTAAACAACGAACAAAACCGCCAAGTACGCTCTGGGTTTATATTGCAATTAATTAGTAAGCACTCAGATAATAATGCAATGTCGTAAATTATACAACATGTGGTATAATTCACTACAATATAATAACGTACAAGTTATAAGCTCCAAGTTCTCTCCTCAGACACGCGCTTAACCTTTATTGTAACTGATATTATTATAGAGAATGATGTATAACTCAATAATAACAACGAAGTTTGTTAATAGTTGTAACACATTGTTGATGTTAACTATAAGTATGCAAGTCTCATGTATAGAAAAGTAAATGTTACAGCTTATAAGTCATAACAATAATAATACACGTCTTAATATTAATAGAATTCCACATAAAAAGATAATACAAAAAGTAAAATTGCACTTTAAACATGAATTAAATAGTATTTGTAGTCTATTTTACTTTACTGATGTAGTCAATTATTTTGAAATTACAAAATAATTGATCTATAAAACTAATTAGTCAGTAAAAACAATGTTAAATTAATTAAATGTTAAGTTAGAAGGTTTCAATAAAATTTGTTATATTATATAGATTTGATACAGCAATATTCAAAATAATAAAATTTTATTGCTTTTTAGATTCAAAATGTTAAATGTATATTTCACTTGTTTGTAATTTTAAAACATTTTAATAAAACTATTGATTGTAACAGAATCGCCAAAAAAATATAAAAAATATAATGGATTTATTAATATATATTTAAAAAGATATCTTATCTGTACATATTTGTAAAATCATTGGTTCAAAATGTTTCTGAAGTTTTTAAGAAAGTGATTTTATAATCATCTCATTGATAATTTTTTCACTTTTTAATAAAAAACAGTCCTAAAATATTGTTTTCCATAATATCTGTTTTAACCAATACGTTACTTAATTAATTTAATTTTGTTTTTCTTTAATCCTCTACTACATTTACCATCAACAGCAATATTACAAAAATATTATAAAACGTAAATTTATAAAGGAAAATAAGTCATTTATAAATAAAGAATCCTTTAGACATATTATGTGAAGTTATTATCGTTGTTATGTTAACAGGAATATTAACATGGTAAAGAAACAATACAGCCAGCTAATCATTGTCTAACAAATCAAATTTACTATGATAATATTTAAGCTGACAAGGTGGTTATTTACTTAAGCAAGTAGGCTCATCAATTTATACTATATACATTAATTTGTAATACTGTAAATGTTTTGATTTATTTGTGAATTCTCCAAAATTATATTTATAAAAGCTTGTGTTCCTATTATTTAATTGATAAGCTATAGATGAAATATATTTTAATTTTATAATAGTAGCGAAAAGAAACAAATATAAATATTACTCTTATTTCTAATTTTTTTCAAGGTTCTTATCAAACAAACCACGTTATTTACACTGAAGGACGGCTGCGGTAAACCGTCATTTATTAAGAAAATTTATAAAAAGTACATTTTATAGGTTATAAGTTTTACAGAATTAAAAAAAAAACATTTAGTCAATTGAAATGAATGAAATGTACAAATGTACAAATTTTGTCTTATTACTATTTTAATATATACTAGCTGTGTCTCCGACTTCGTTCGCGCAGATTGTTTTTTTTTTAAGTAGCCTAAGTTACTCCTTATAAAATAAGCTATTTGCTAGTTAAAGTCTTGTTAAAATCGGTAAAGAGATTGTCCTGAACAAACAAGCAGTTAGACAAATTTACAAAAAAAATATGTTTGTAAGTACCTACCATACATAGGTACTTTCAATTATTACTGGTCGGGCTTAAATGCAGGTGTATGATGTAAAGATTTGTAGCAATTTATTTTGGCTTTTTTTATAATAACGTTCGGGTATTGTATATTTTATTTCAAACTAATTGTAATGGCTCGTATCAGACTATTTAATGACGCGAGTCTACGAGCTCTCAATGGCTCGAAACTCTCTTTTATATGCAAATGTGATCTTCGAGTAGTATTCAGAATGGGAACATAATGTTAATAATAATATTTTATTGTGAGATAAGTTTAAGAAGAGTTTAATGAACTATCCTTGTTATTTTTTTTAATCCAAATATAATAAGAATATAGAAAATTAAACTATTGTACTTATATAATTTATAAGAGAATTAAATCAAATTAATGTAATGATTTTTGAGCTTAAATACATTGATTACTGTTAAACATCGTGTATGTTATTCATGATTGAATACGAAGACTCAAGTTCAACAATAATAACAGGATTCTGTCTCATTTTTCCCCATTGAGAGGATAATTATATTATTTATTGTTATTAAAAAATAAAAATATATTTAATATTGTATTGTTCTACTTACTGATTTAAAAAAGAGACTTAAAATATATATAGTTTATTCACTTGCAACAACCGCTGAAGTCCACACCACTTTTTACATTAATAACTTGTTAAGTAGAGGCGAAACTTTTAAATTTATTATACTACGGTATTACTGCATTTTATATATTGGTCTCTTAAAAAAACCAGAGATGCTACATGCAGGTTTGTGACGTTAAATTACGATATTCTAAAGAAAAGGTAAAAAAATACATATACATAACATATTTACAAATGTGTATGAATATATGTAATAAATAATATATATTTTAATAATATTTAAATAAAATATAAGGAAGAATTAAAAGATAATAACATTTGTAATATTTAAAAATATTTTAAATCATATTTATTATATAAAATTATAAAAATAAATAAGTATGGTTTGTGCACTAAAGGACATGAAATTTATTCAGAATTAATTTTCTGAATAAATTTAATTAATAATATATTAATATATAAATATAATTTAACTATTCCTTAAAAAAGAATTACACAATACAAGCCTATTGAGTTTCTCTCGCTAGCTTTTTGCTTGCAATTATAAATAAAATAAATGTAAATAATAATAAGAACTTTGTATTGAAATATTTGGTTGTAAGATATTCGCTCATTTAAATTTAATATCATATTTGTTTTACTTACCATATATTCCAATGACAAAAAAAAAATATTCTCAGTAATTATTTTTTTATTACTATTGTTTTTTTGAATCGGCATTAGATTTCATGATTCAATTATAGTGATTTTAGAATTTTAATAATCATTCTTTGCATTTGAGTTAATAATAACAACAAGTAAAGAGCAATTTGCATATCGCACTATAATTAATACATCATACATACATTCTACAAATTACGCAAGGTAATGTATTTTTCCATACATCATAGCCACTTTGCATTGAATGAAGTTTGAACGATAACAAATTGTAATTTCATATCTGAATTATTCATAGACTGTCTACCGACATGACTCAATTCAAAATGTTTGTACCGAAACCTTGGCTACAATAATGTAAAGCTCGAAGTATGTATTAGTTACTGAGAATACGTTTTCTTACTGTTTAATTCAGCATGATTGTTAATCCTTTTTTCTTTGTAATTCATATAAATATTGTCAAGTACCGTAAAGTTTTTTTATTTTTGTTAGGTAGTAGATAATTGTAGCGCCAGTTTCTATAACATGGCTCACAGAATATATAAATAATATTTGAAGGACCTTCCATTTTATGGTTTTGGACAAATATTGTCGTTTGATTCGCAAGATTGTATTGCAATATAATAATGTAATAAGAATATAAATGCAAAGCATATGTAAATAACAACGTTACATACGAGTATCATAGTTACCACAGGACTTCCATTAGTTTCCATAACGTCAAAAAAACCTGTACTCAATTTGCTCAACAACGAATAAAATGGTAAAATATTTTTCAAATACGTTTTAGTACTGACAGAATAAAAAATAATAAAACTTGACATCTTTTGTCTCTTATTATATTCTGTTTATAAATGTCACAGACAATTTGCTTGTAATGCACCGGATGTAACTCCTTGAAATTTGATGCTTTTGATGACTTTTATAAAGGACTTTCATTATCTCCTCCGGGTTCACTTGCTTCTACAAACTACAATTTAATTATAAAAAGTAGAATGTCATAGCATACTGTGTTAATTAACATAACAAATACTTAATGTAACATACCACGTGATAAAAATACAATAAGTAACTAAACAGCCCTGTGTTAAATAATGAAGCGTCAATGTATAAAGTGAGTTTTGCTTGTGAATATGCTTCTTTCGTCGAAAAATAAACATTTATTTCGTAGCCCCTACGCTATTTCAGAGTAATCAAATCATTTTAACAGAAAAAAGAATAATATCATGAATTAGTATAACTTGTATGACTAATGGAACCTTTAAATTATTCTCTAGGGAATACGTAACAACAGGTCACGTTATTTTAGGTCAAATTTGTGGTAAAGAAAAATGTAGTTAAAACGAATAATGTTACAGTACAATAGGATCATACTTAAAAAGCGATAAAATTAAGTATAACTTTAAAATTAACCATCTTTTTTAAACTGAATTTGATTATGAACAATCCTGAAATCAAGTAAAATTCTTTGGTATTAACATAATAAGAAAAGATAGCTTCAGCCATGAGATTCTATGTTAATTATGCTTAAACAAAGCAAAAATATATATCCCAAAATGTCCTTAATAGATTAAAGAGAAAGATATTAAGTAGGTTTTAAATATAAAGCAGTACATTTTTATCGGAAACATTTTATTTAAAATTGAAAATAAACAGCAGTAATTAATCTCTGTAAATAATATTATATTATGGAGTTTAAAACAAAAAACAAGAATATTTTTCTACCTCACCACAGTGAAATAAGTAGTTATTTATAATGGTAAAAATAGTTCTCTCTGCATAGTCAGCTTTATTTTGGGTATCGTCAATATAAAAAAATATGTATCCAATACGACATTCGACAAAGCGTTGTTTGCTGATGTTAAACTTACTATGTATAGGAATGTCATATGACCTATAAGAAAATTAAAGTACAAAAAATAAAAATAAAATTAATATTTATTTTCTTACATAATAATTTTTCTTTTTGGTGTATAAATTTTAAACATAATAAATAATTGATGACTTGAATGAGCTTTTAAAAAAATATATTCATTTTTTAGTTTGTTTATAAAGATAGTATGGACCGTTTACAAATTTTGTAGCGTTAGTAGTAGATAAAGTATTAACATAAATACTATAATATAACCACTTTTATCTAAGAAGGCAATACGTACTTTTAAATGTATATTAATGTAAACCCTGAAAGTCTTTTTAACCTTTTATTTAAAAACTTGTCACAAAGCCATCTTATCAATTTCAGGTTCTAATATATAAAAGTTTGGTGAGATTACATTTAGTAAATAAGAGCATTATGTACACATAAATTTGAATGTATATACCACTTACATATAAAGTTCACAATAAAAATATAATATTGTAAAATTATTGAATCGAAAAATATATTATTAGTTTTATAGGTATATATTACTGTATTATTATTATAGTTTAGCTATTACAGGTAGACTCTAACATCACTTGTAACTCATATATTGGTTAAAACAGGCGATCTTATCACTAAATAGTGATATCTTACGTACAACATTGATTGTGCATAAAGTTTTTTTAGGCGGAAAATGGTGAGTTTTAAAAATAAATATAAGTATAAATAATGTTATGTTAATGTTCACATAAAATTCATATTGTAATAAATTTCTAAATGAAATATAATCAGTTTAGATCATTTTGGGAAAATTATTTATTTTCAAAAGCGTAATTATATCTCTGACGAATGAATTTTCATGAGTTGATATAATCCTGGCTTTGACGTCATACATATTCAAGAACCTTATGTTTGTTTCGGATGCTCATGGAGTATTCATTTTTAATTAACGAATGTAAATATCGCAATGATTGAATAATGTATATGTATATATTAAATATGATATGAACAGAAACAACAACAAAATAACAGAAAAATATTAAGAGCATTGAATGATAATATTAATTGTAAAACATTTTAAGTTAAATGATGTGTATTATTTTAATAACATAAAAGTGAAACAAATCATGTTAAATCTTATAACTTAATATCAATGTCAAGTTTTTTATACATTGAAATATGTTTAAGCAATGTCATTAAATATGGCAAAACAAAAAAGTTGTTGTCAGGTAAAGGGGGAATTAAGAAGAGCAAGATATTAAATTGAAGAAGGATGGATGATCGAGTGATAATAAATATAAAGAGTTTGATTTATCGTTTTGGTTTTTTTATTATAATTTTATACCTAAAAACTAGGAGTACTGCATATAGCAAATATCATAGAAAATAATTAATTTTATTAAGGAATGTTTATTTTAAAACCGATTGTCTATTTTACTTTCTCAATAATGATGACATAAACCGTGCACGATTTAAACTTAAGTAATGTATAATATTCTTTTAGAAAAATTTATTGGTCTTGTTTTGAATTTCTAACTTTTTGTCTTCAAATTTCATATAAATAGCTTTACAAAAGAAATTATATGATTTTAATCCTCCAAAATACCGCCTAATCTTACTATATACATATATTAGTTAGGATTAGGAGGCATAAATTTGTGTTTAGTTGTCTCCAGAATGCGACGACATAATAAGCTAAAAATTTTCTCATGTATTTTTGAGCAGAACGCGGATGTTATAGTGAAAACAGATTGAAAAAATGTTTAGCCATTCAAAAGTTATTAAGAAAAGAAGAAAGGAGAGGGGCTCAGCTCAACACCTAGTAATTATAAGATGTTGAAAATCTTCATAAAATTTAAGACCATGTAAGTATACCTTCAAACAGATAAACATAACATATAAAGTTTGTCAAACGATATATTTATCTAAATAAATGTTACACAAAAAGCTGTCACGTTAACAAGTGGCGAACTATTCTATATATTAAGGACAACGTTTGTTAATATTATTTATCTGCGAGGGAGGTATGAAGTAAGATTAATTCATAATGTATGCTTGATTTGGTTTCACAAAGTTTGTGGTTCTGGAAACTACCAGGTAAGATGAATATGTTATACGAGAATTACGTGACGTCCACTTATGTTATAATACAAAGATTACGTAATATGAAATTTTTAACAATCATTGTTATCACTATAAGTGGGTTCCGTAACCCATTTTTTCTTTCACTCACTCCTGTCTTTTGTCAATATTGTCTAAATTCCTTTTATCTTCATGTCATCTTAAACACTACTTTGGCACTTTTTTTTTTTCTTTATCCAGTCGCATATTCATTTATATTCGTATTCATAACTAGCTTAATCATGTATACTGTCATCCCATATCATGTTAACTTTGCTCTTCCCATGTTTTTCTATAACGAGAGCCACTATTCTTGTACAAACTACTCTTTATTATTATTATAGGCTATTTTGTTTTTATTGTTTATAAAAAACGTCATAAAATTGTATAATCAAATACATTATAAAAAACTCTTACTCTACAATAAGAATAGGTATATTCCAAAATTAATGAATAAAGACTGTTCATAAATTAATAAATAAAATAAAAATAGTTTGTCGAGCGCGGATAAAACTTTGGCCAAAAGAAAGTATAAAATATATATACTTTAATATTGTGAATGATTAACAACACAGTTCTTATGAAGCGTGCAACTTTCCTTAATTTATAATTCACATGTACATGTAAATATAATAAAAATATCATCAGGTGGAAAACTGTTTTTTAAGCATATTTTTAAATAACTTAGGTAAATACACAATTTGTATTTGTAACTAGTTTTAAGCAATATATATATTGCGTAAATGTAAACTAAATTATTTACGTCTCCATATATATTATTTAAAAAGTGACTATTCTAAATTAAATTCTCAATATCTTCTAAAAACATGTTTAATGGTCGTTATTTTTTATGAAATAGCGAAAGCTGTGCTTATAGAATCGTCAGGAATCTCTCCGTTTGTCCGTCTCTCCGTCTGTCCTTCTGTACCATCCATAAAACCCTAAATGCTTACGAGTTAAGCATCAAAATTTTACAAGCAGGTAGCGCATAGACTTATGACTATTAACATTTTTCTTAATCCATCCCTGGTCAGAGTAATCGAATTTTTGTGCGATCTTTTGATCAGTCTATTCATGCTAAGTCTTTAACATTTGGACATTCAATGTGCACTAAAGCATCTCTTCGCTATCGCTAATCTAGAAATATCTTTGATATTTTTAACTACACTAGTCATACCTGTTACCCAATTTACTTTGGAATTTCTACATGAAGTAAAGTAAGCTTTGTTGTGCATGGCAAAGTATCTAACCAAAATTATCGCTAAATGCAATTTACTTATTGCTTACTTGCTTAATTTATGTAGTGCGGTTTGGGTTTGTTTATGTTATATTTGTTATTTGTAATAAAAAATATATAAAATTAAGTATATAAATAAAATTTGACAACCAACTTTAGATGACTATTATGTAGTTCGCCAAGTAATAAACCCACTTACTTTGTTTATCAAAAGCGTTGAGGTAAATTTTAACTTCCAAAATTCCACTTAAGCATACACGAGGTTTATAGAAGAATTACCAAAGTATCATATCCTGAATACATGTAATTTTAAGTGATTTTCTTTTTATTATGTGTCTTAATATTTTGTTTAATATAGTACACTTTTTAAAAATATTATTAGTAAATAAAAATATTATTAGTAAATATTAATTAAATTTATAAACATATATAAGGTTATATTGTTAATTTATCACATTTTTTATGAATACTAAATGATTCTTAATTGAATTTATTAATCGCAATCTTAAATACAAGGTATCTTACTTAATAACACTTTACGACTTTGTAAAAAAGTAAACAAATAAGATGACTCAGGGTGCGGAATTTTATTAATATATTCTATATGTCGTCAAAGTAAAGTTAAGTAACATTATCAGCATTTCTTTATTACTAACAGGACAAAAATTAAACAATTGTGGTTAATATTTTTCCCATCGTTATTATTAATGGAAATGGTTATAGTGATTTCTTAGCCATGTGCAGAATATTTCTAAAATATCAATAGGTTTTGAAAGGGAAGCAGAAATGTTTATATATATTTTAAACTTGTAAGATTTCCAAATATTTTTTTTTTATGGACAAATTAATGGTTAACATAAGACTACTGGTTATAAAGTTATTCTTATAAAAACCTCTTGGTTTGTTCCCGGTGATGTAGTATTCATGATTAATTTGAAAATGGAACTTTAATTCGTACTTGCAATTTACATTTAAACCTGAACAATAAACTCTTAAAAATAAGATTTCAGGCAGCTCCAGAAGTATGTAGCTTTACATAAGAAAAAGAAATTTCAGCTGTGTAATACTCCCACTGTATTTCTGAGTGGTGAAGATAGATAAAATTAATAAGAAAAAATGTTTTATAGTAACATAAAAATATATATCACAAAAACATTAATCTATTTTTACTGACAATAGAGAAAATTTAAATATTATATTAAAATAGTAGGGAAGCAGAAGACCATTTCTTTTCATCTTATTTTCATAACTACAATTTCTTCAGCCAATATCTTTATTTAACAGGGTAAACAAATATTAAAATAATTTAAAATAGTTATGTTATTAATAATTTATTATTTTCTTGTATGCAAAGAGAACATTACAATTTAACACACTTAATTGTGTAATTATTTGTTATAAAGAAACAAAATAAATAATTTATATACATTATTAAATATTATTTTGTATTAAACATATATTTTTTTCTTAAAATAGTTCTTCTACCTACCGTATGTATATATTTTGCTATGAAGTTGCTTATATGGGCATTCGTAACAAGACTGTGACGAATATCTCGTTTTGAATATGGATTTAGGAAGACGTACTTGGATTGATCGGTGCCACAATGTGAACTGCATGGGTATTCTGCAGTTTAGGTATGTGACGAGATGCATGAGATGTAGAAAGGTTCGTTTAATAAATATTCGCTAGTCCGCATTTTTCACTTTTGTAGCATCTACATCTATAACGACAATAAAGAAACCGTTTCAAGTCAGGCATGCATTGTGCTATTGTGGACAATGGAGACCAAAATTTTGACTTTTAAAGTGTAGTAAATTTTAAATTCGTTCTGAAAATTGTCTAATATTTTACTTTTTTATTCTAAAAGACTTTATTTAGAATTTTAAAATGAAAAAAATAGTTTTAGAATAAACAAAAACCACAAAATGTGAGACATTATTAGTTTTACAATAACAGTAACATTGAATTAAAATAGTTGAATAATATACATATTATATACAACTTTATAATGTATACTTTAATCAATTTACAAGATATACAATCACCAGCTGATATTTGCATAAACATCTAATAAATTAAACAGTGGTAACGATGGAGTGTTTAATCACAAATACCGGGACACAAATCACGATAATAGTGTCGAGGTTTATGACAGATATTACAGAATGTTATTTGTGTACATTATATTAATATACAGACAATGCAAGTGCATATTAAGATAATAATAAATAATGACTTCAGAATTTTTTATACATAGTTAAATTGTCTTCAGAAGTTCTAATTTAAGAATGACTATAATAAACTTTAATTACAAATCTATCGAATCAATTTATCGGTAGTATAGTTTATTGAGTTTTAAATTAAACAAAAAAATATTGGTTTTAAACATAATACCTACCAATGTTTCAAGTATTGTAGTATTTCATATAGAATTTATTATATCTGACGTTATGATCAAGACATACAAGTGTTATGGTTTCATCTTTACATATAGAGGCTAGCATGATGAAATATAATGTCGATTATAAATTAAATATTAATTAGAATTTAAAGTTGAATGAAAATTCCTTATATTTATTTATTCTATTTCATCAACCCTTAATCTACAAATTATCCGACTTATAGAGTACAATCTATAACAGTTCATAACTTTGGAGTTTCTGAGAATATAAATTACTCAATGCTATGTTATGTTATGCAATGCTTACTACATTATTCTATGCTAAGCTATGGTATGCTATGCTCTGCTACTTCATACTATGTTATGCTACGCTATGCTACGCTACGCTATGCTATACTACACTATGCTATGCTGTGTTATGCTTTGCTTTACTATACTGTGCTGTGTTACGATGCTGTATTATAGTATATATAATGGAATCAAAAACTTATTTAATCACCAACACTATGTTTATCTGTAGCATTTTATTACATCTTCAATTATAGTTAATATTATTGTATTCCATTCATTTTATATTCTAGGAAATAATACTAAGAAATATAAGATAACATTTCTTGTGTTTTTCGGTACCAACTATTAAACAACTGTAACTTTGATGAAAATATTTTGAATATAACAGGTCAAATATTTTTGAGAGGTCAAGAAAGTTAATTAAATATTTTCAAGTAATGTATGTTCTCATCTAGTCACTAGGTAGTTAAAATTACGATCAAATATATAATTTTAGCAATGCTGATTCAGATAATGTGAATTAGTTTAATATCTATACTTTGAATAATATAAGCAAATTATGGATGAGGTTTTACTTAAATTATCAAGTATAAATAAACAGTCTATTAAGTGTAGAGATTTCAATATTAATATCTTGGAAAATAATTCAATAAGTTTTGAAATTTATTTTCCTCATATAATCTATTACACATGTTTATGAATCCTACAAGGATCACCTTCACTAGCCTCACCCGTATTGATATGTATTCACTAATATTACTCCAACTCTCAAATGTTTAATCAATACATTAGATTTAGATCAATGTGGCGAATATAAGTTATGTTTGTACTTAAATTTATCTATACATTTTTAAAATACTTTAATAATGAAGTTGCGAAACACAGGCCTAAATCTTTTTGTGACAAATAGCGTCTCACATAAATATACTAGAAACTAAAAACACGCTACGTATTTATGAAATTATTGGACTATTTTATTATTAAAAGATTTACGGACACTAATCTTTAATTTTAAGTTTAACTGATAATTAATCGCTTTGGTTTAATTTATTATATGTATATATATTCCATATTTGTTATAATACGTAATTTAATAAATAAATGAAAATTTGGGGTTTTGATATCAAAAACTCTATTTCCGAATTGAAATTCGCCTACACGACTTACTTGACAGTTTGATTACGATTGATAGTATTCACGCTTCAACGAAATTATTTCAGGCACGCATTTCTATACCAATGTAATGTTGAATTCAGTACTTCCTTAGTAACGATAAGTTTTGGTCTTCAAAAAACGCAAATAAAACTGAAACTACTCGTAAATAACTTTATATTACAACTTGGTATTATACAATAAATTTTACAAAGTTAGAAAATGTTAAAAATAGAAAATTCTTGGAAATTCTTAAGTTTTAGGATTGGATTTAGTATTTGGCACAAAACTTGTTACTAATTTAAGCATTTGCTTAACTGTTTTATTTACTATTATGCTGCAATGTTCCATTCTAAGTCTAAATAACTGAACAGATCAAGACCAATGCAAAAATGTTGAGAGAATTTGAAGTTATATTCGAGTAACTTTATAAGCCAAAAATTACAAGTTTACTCAACCAGGAAATTTAAAGGAGATATTAAATTTTCCACTAAAATCACAATAAATTACGATATATGACAACATACCCACCGATTGATACTACAGTGTCTAAAGGATTAATATCTAACTAATTTCAGTATTAGGTCCATTATAAATGCTGAAAAACTTTTTACACAAATTATTTATCAGAACAAAATTTTTGTGTCAACTTAAATTACAGTAACTAAAGTGTTATCAATTTGCTACTAATACCATATACATTCGTTTACTATTATGTAAGCTAATGCTCTGTAATTAATTTAATTAAAGTGAAAGAATTTAAATTGTATTATTTTTATCAGAGGATAGCAAACGACCGTACAGGTATCAAATGATACTGATGATAATGGGCGGCAGCCAATAAACAATTGCAACATCCCATTTTTTTGTGGTAAGCGTCAAACTTGTATATTTTGAGGATTAACTTAACCCCATTCTGAGGCCCCTTTGGTGAACACAGATTTTTTTCGGTACTCGTCGACATTTTTCCGAGAGAGCCCTGCGCGACTGGAATATACCTCATCCCCAGTGCAGTCAGCTGCACAACAACATATGCTAGCAATATCGAATATATTATTGATGTGCGGAAGAACAGAGTTAGGGATAGCACACAGCTTTGAGGTATATTAACAACGTTCACGGACTTGGGCTCCGAGCGAAAACCGTCGAGTCCGACCTGTATGGCTCCTCTTAATTAGGAATCTGGTGATCCACTTGCATAAACTCTTGGAGACCATGGGAAGGAAGGTTTGAAAAAAATCCCTTGTGCCATACACGATGGAAAACTAACTTAACTGTGAAAAATTATTATTAACCTTCTGGTTAATAATAATTTTTCGCCGACATATACTAATTATATTAATAAATATCTATATTTGCGTTAATGTACTTACCTATAGTTTATAATATACCTTATGTAATACTTTTATATATTTATACTTACTATATATTTTTGTTAAAGAGTTAGATTGGCAATTATGTTTACCGGTTTTGCTTAACGCGCCTAATAGTCTTTATTTCTTCGACACAGTCAGTCGAGACGAAGGCGAAAAATAGCATCGTGAGATATATGTCAGGTGCTTACGTGTACTACTTGCGAGTTCGTCTTTCCCTTCATAGTAAAGACAAAAATTTGTACATAACAGTATCGTACAGTACGTACGTATCGTATTGTTTGAATAAGAACGCTGTGGAAGAAAGAAGCAAATAGATTTGAGGCGAGTGCTTGCTACTGAAAGGCTGAAACAAAAAATATTGAGTTGGTTATATTAAGTGAAAAATAAATGTACATAAATGATAGTTTAAGAGTAACAACTGTCCTGTCGTGTCATGGTATGGTCATGTATTACGGAAGGATAACAATCCAGTATCGAGATGAGTTTTAAATAAGAATTTAGGTAGGAAAAGAAGAGAGGTACCGAAAATGAGATGGACTGCGTGAAAGAAAAATTGGCGAAGGAAATTATCTTTATTGATTTGACGTATGGGTAGAAGAGCTAAGAAATTATTCACATGTGTGTCGGTAGCAGAAATGTAGAAAACATTTTTATTATTTTTTTTCTTTGTTTTACTATAACCGTATTTAATCTATCAACGGAATATATCATGTATATTCGAATATTATTGAATAAGTAACTTAATATCTTATGTCGCAATTGCTAAGATTTACAACGAGCTTAGTAATTATGGTTATAACTAATCAATCACTATATGAAAGATGTCAATAGTTAGTTGACATTTCATGACTAGTTAATATATTTAATTTAGAGTTTATTTAAAACATTACACTTTCTCTTAATCCTGAATGAATTTAATATGACCACTAAAGTAAATCGTATTTTTGGTTATGTTTTAAGATTTAGCAAAAATTTTAAGTCTGGTTCAAGTCTTGCTTTTGTAACCTTTCCTAATTTATAAGCTCTTCTTGAATAAGGCTACATCATTTAGAAAACGGTATATTATTTTAACTTTCTCTAAACACCTGACGTTAATATTAATATATAACTGTCATCTTTCACTAAGAGACGTTTCGAAAAAGACCAACTATTCTTGCCTTTAAGTTTCATTAATATTAGTTGCCTTATAATAAACTCGTATTTAAAAAACTTACTGAATTAAAATTACATCCTTTGTTAGTTTTTTAGAGAAAAGAAATAAAAAAAAAATAACATACTCTGATAATAATAAAGCAATTATGTAATATATAACAAAGTAAAAGCAAAAATTTATCACTAAAAAAATAGTAATTGATAAAAATAGTAATTCGATAGACATTATTATAAGTTAAATAAATGTATTATTTAACTTATAATAATGTCTATCGAAGTCTAATGTAAAAGCCTATCCGGGGAAGGCAATTTAAATATCCCTAATGCCTTCCGGTCACACAATCACGTCCTCAGATTTTATGACTGAAATCGCTCAGTGATCCGCAACAAAGGAGTGTTCCATTTCGACTGTGTCAAAGAGGGTATATTTACGAATATTTCATCTTGAAAACATTTTATCTTTGTTCAAATTGTATTTTAGAGTGTTTTATTCACTTTTATAGCATACAACTAAAATAACAATAAAGTCGTGTTTTAAGTAGAACATTTCTATTGTTCATTGTTAAAGTTAAATCGAGCATAAATTATTAAAAATATATTTATGTTATGTATGTTAATATATATAACGACTATACATTTTGACAACTGCAGATAATTACTAAGATCTACCTTCTGAAAAAATACCTATTTAATTATCTACTAGATATAACAGAATTCCTAGAAAACAAAACGAATTTATAGATAATTATCTAAATAGTTTTAATTTCATTTTTCATGTTTTCAATTACCCTGTTTCAGAAATAATTTCATTATTTTGTTTTTCAAACAAGACAAGGTTTTTTTAATAACCTCCCGTTTCAATTTAGTTAACATTTTAATAACCTTTAATCTAGAAAAGTACATTATTTTTATTTATTTGATAGCATTTGTTAAGAAAAGTTTTGATGACTCCAGTATTGACAATATACTGACGTATATAATAGATTCACCTACATTTGCTCTTAATTAAATATGCGATGTTGACAAATTCAATCACTTTATAATAAATTAGAATGCACAAAGTGATTTTGTGAATATTGGTGTTATCATAGTTAATGTTAATTTCGTAGCTAGATTATATAAATATTATATATTATATATATATGTATATAACAAAAGAAAAAAATACAATTTCGGTCAACCAATATGTTAATTCTGTATCATTTTCTACCAAGTAACGATTACATAATATAAGTACAAGATAAGTAATATATACAGTAGTGTATAAAAATTATTTATCTTGAATCAATGTAATATTATGTGCGTTTCTTATTTTAAGAATAAATTAACTTATTGAGTACTTTTTCCTTTAATCTTGTCATGAATAAATCTACGAAGGTTTTTGATATGGTATTCATGCATCAGTGCTGGATATTTGAATTGAATACTCAGGTAGTATACGACAGATGTAATAATAATATATTGTATATTTTTCTGTTTGAATGTTCTCTCGTTTAAAAGAATATATTATTTAAAAATCTTTACGAATATTTTTTATGGTAATAAATTATATATTTCGGAAATAATCATTATATCAATATATTTGTATTCACATTTATTTCTTGAATTACTTTTGATACAATTTGCCGTCACCGTAGTAATAGCTATATTACAGTTACATCCGCCCGACGGCATCGAAACCAAAATGAAATATTACAAAAAAATACGGAAACTTTCTTAAGACCTACTTAAAATGAGTTTACAAATAAGCCGATAGATCATTTATAAACATCCCAACATATTTTACTATCTTATTAAAATATTATAATATAATATTACATTTTAATATTGAAGTCATTTAGACTTACAATGTATGTCATTCAATACCTAAAATATTTTAAAATTCTGCTGTAATAAAATCCTAGCGTCTAATATCCTACTATTGGCTGATTTGGTGTGTTTAATTGCAAATACCAAACAACGAGAAATATGCCCTGGCTTAATTCAGATATTACATAATTTCTTTTCTTTCTTATCTTATAATTTCTTTCTTTTATTCTTTTAATTTATCTTTAAAGTCAGATAATATTATTAATAAAATTATATAACTATGCAGCTTAGATAATAATTAGCGTTGAATTTCTTGATCAAAATAATTTATTAAATGAAATTTTCGAACTCAAATACAATAATAATATTAAATTCCTACGTCTAAAACAATAATTTTCCCAGTTTCCATATTATATTTCACTGACCCTGTTTGAATATAATACGCTTACGTGGTTAGCCGTGAACCAGTTTCTGTGAAATAAAGCGCAAATAGTATAAGTTTTAATATGACACATTCTTACTAATCAGGATTATAATGTCATTTAACTCTTTAAAAAAATTAAGTACTTATTTGATGATATGGTCAACGTTTCTTTATAAACCGAACAAAAAACTAGCATCGCCTCTTTGATTAATTTCAACTCAGTGTCTTTAGGTTGTCGTGATATCATAGAATTAATACAAACGGTTGTTACAAGTAATATTTTTAAGTAGTGCTTATAATTAAAATATGTATTATATAGTTTTGGCTTATATTTCACTTGGCTTAAAAATATTTTATATTTATTATTTTTCAAATGTGTGAATATTAATTTTCTAATGCCGTATCAGGGTAGCTTCCTATTTACCTAATATACTAAAAATAATATAACGAAATCCTTAAAAAATCACTTTATTATTCGCCTGCACCTCCGACCTGTCTGTTTCTCTGTAAATTTCAGAAACTTGTCTAGGTATCGAATTGAAATTAAAACCATGCTCTAAGGTGTATATACGAGTATATACCCTTTGAAGTTGTGAAAAATAAAATTTAAAATTAAAGTAAAAAAACAAGATAAGTCATTTAGGAAACTATGTCGATGAATCAATCAAAATAAAGGATTTTTCTCGTTCACCTAGAACTATGAAATGTAGCTAGTAATATCGTTTTATATTACAAGTTCAGAGTAAAATTTGAAAACTACCAATTACAAAATTTACAAAACCTTTTCTAACACTCCCTAAATATATCAAACAATGTAAGAAACAAAAAAAAACAAGTGTTAAGTTAACACTGGTAGTTATTTGACGATCGTATTTGTGCCAATCTACTTTGTTAATTGTAAAGTTGCGATTATAAACCGTCAGGCGCTGAATATACTTTTAACTTTGGGGTGTAAGTACATTTTTTTAGCTACCTCAATTTTTTTTTAAAGTATGATCGGTGTACGTTGAATCGAAGGTCAATTAATACAACACTTAAGTATGAAAACCCTGATCGCTTAATTATATCCTTTTGCTATATAAAATATTCCAAATATTCGATGAAATGAATATGTAATAACTATTTTGTTATAAATATATTTGAAATAATTGATATTGATATTCCAATGCTGTGTAATGAAACGCTGTTATTAATCAAATAATTCATAATAGACAATATGTTGATTTTATAGTTTGAAAATATTGAATATTCAATTTATTGTTTTAATGGTCATACGTTTATGTTGGCGAATTTAGTAAAACATGAAATTTGTTCATTAAAATAACTGCAAAATAGTTTAAAATAAATCGTTTAGAGTAATTTAAATTTCTATATAATAATACGAACAGTCAAGTACTTGTTATAAAGTAATCTAAACCGTTTAGTTAATTGTTTTTGCTAACAGAAAAGGAGTTGAATTCTGTAAAATTTGTTACTTCTCTATTATCTAACGTAACATAGTTAATTAATATTAGAATGTATATTGAATATGAAAGTAGACGCTGAATACCAAAACCTACGAGTATATATAGGAAGATGCAATCTGTTCTATAATCTTAGGCACACCTAATTGTTGACTGGTACAGACAGGCTAAGTAATTTATTTCCTTATTCCACCCCCGAAGTGACTATGACTAGCCGTAGCATACACAATTGTCATGTAATTGGCATCTTAGATATTGGAATTTTATATTTGTAGCTCTTTCAAGGACAAAAGTAATAAATGATTACTAACTAAATTATATATTCAACACCATAACACGGGCTACCATTAGTAATTTGGACAGAATCAACAAAGTTTGCACTGTGCGAGCTAAAAAGGTAAGGGTAAATATTTCTGCAATAAAGTCAGGGACAGTTTATCCTATTCTCTTAAACTTTCCTCCTGAGGAGATAAAATAATGAGAATAAATAATAAGAATTATATGGAGCCTATGTTATTTTTCAAGCTACCATATACTCATTAAAATTGGATTATGAACGTTTAAAATTAAAGCAAAATGTAACTTTTGTAAATTCCACCCTATTCCTACAGTGACAAGTGAGTATTACTTTTTATTTTTTTATATTTTTTATATAAAACAATATTATTAATTAAAGCAAAGAAATATTGTCATATAGTTCCAATAAGAGTATCATAAATACCGTACTATAACTGCAAGAAAATTATAGGTGACCGACTACTTTTGCAACTATAACTAGGCCTATATTGTAAATAAATATTATAAGATATATAAGATATATCTTTTTGAGGTGGAGCCATAAGATAAAATAAATTAAATGTATTCTTTTATTACAGATACACGATAAATACAAGAAATAAAAACAAACTCGTAACTCCTAAACTTCGACTTCTAAAAGTTAAAATTTCCTTCATGGGCTTCAGTGAACGCAGATATAAAGTTAGTTTTAAATCTAAAATTGTATTATTTAAAAAATCGTATTATTAAATAAATTTTATGCATTCAAGTGTTTTTAGTTGATTGAAATGTGTGAAACTTATGTTGACTTATTTCCAGGATTGATATTGTAATGTATATATCAAACATTGTTAAATTTCTTTTAAAAAAGCAACTTCTCTTCTCAGCAGAGCAGCATACCGAGCCGATGATAGATTACTCACAGACTGACTAGACTGGATTTTTTTTTTATTAAATAATTGGAAAAGACCAGTCTATTAAGTGCGTGTAAATATCTAACTTAAGAAAGATATTTTGAATTTGAATATAAATATAAAATGATAAATTATAAAAGATTCTCATAGTTTTATTGAAACTAGTGGTTAACTCTTATTTTATTTATTTATTTATATTTTTTCCACTTTTAATCTATACTAGTAATCACTTGTGCACGTCAAATGGAAATGAAAGGAGGGCCTTTTTTGATATCGTACTTATCGAAATAAGTCCTTCTGTAAAGACACTCTCCAACTTCAAGTAAGGCTACGTGGGTCCCTGCTCTGAGAAGAACCACACAACAAACTCAGACAGTTTTTTTCTTTATTTCGATCACTGTTTGATAAACGTCAATATGATTTAACAAGAATCTTAAAATGAAATTTTCTGAACTGACAGATGTAGATATCTTAATTACAAACAATAGCATCTCCGATCAAGTGCTCCATTTGTATGCTACTGTTATTCACACACTGGTGTGGCTTAACAGCTGGCAAAAAAATTACTCCTACGTGTATTAATAGAAATTATAGTGTTACACTTTATATTTCCTAGTCCTAAGTAAACTATTCTATTATGTTGTTGTACTTGGTAACAGTAACACAACTAATATTTAATTAACATTAAATAGTGCGCATTTTTTCTCTTCTTATAGTTTTTATTACTTATTGTTTTTTTAATTAGATAAAGTAAAAACCACGTCTCTTATTAATTAATTCAATATTAAAAATGCTTGGATCGATAAAACACCTAGAGTGATCCGAAAATTACTAGTAAACTAAAATATTCACTATCCAACGCCTATGAACTTATGCATTCGGGTGAACCAGCTTTGAAAACATATAAAAAATATATATTGTGTTAGATTGAAAAATAGCTATCAAAATTTTTCGGTGACCTCGCCTGCGGTGTTAAATTTTCGCTCACAAAGCATTTTTTTTTACTGTGAGAATTTGAGAGAAATGAAAAAAGAAATCGCACGATTTGGGCTGTAAGGAAGATGGCATGACAATTATATCTCCCAAGATGTCAAATAATGAAATGGAAATAATGAAAAAGAAAGCTTAAGGCTTAATATATTTCGCAATACAACTCGTTAGACCGATCTATAATTTTCTAGTGAAATTATTACTTTTTGTAAAAAACAACCCGAAATTTTCAAATATTTTTCTCCCCAAGAGCAGTTTGTAAATTTTCATAACATTAGTAAACTTTAAATTTCATATATAATCATGGAAAATTATAGCACGAAACGATTCTTGGGAGACGTCCATTGTTATAAAGAGAAAAAGGATAGCCAAATAATGTTTAAAAATATAAAAAAAAATAACTATACATAAGTGGTCAATAATATTCATCAAGGAGTCTTGTAATGAAATTAGCTATCAATTCAAAATCGTTTCGGGAAAATAGTGATTATATTTATTTTGTAACTATTAATTTTCCTAACAGTCCTCGTAGAGATAGGTTTACTTCATTCTTTTTGATTATGCATTTATTTCGAATAGTATCTATAACACTTTCAAATAAAATTTATACATGACAACAATAAGTCATACTTATTTAAACTCATCAAACCGGATTTTTCGGCGTCAAGATGAGGAAAGCAGTAACATGACACATAGGCAATTTTTTTTTATTATATCAAAATAACGATGTCTGATATTTATTTATTATTTATTTACCTTCACGCCATATCCCTTGCGGGGTGGCCAGAGACGACGGAGCGCCAAACGCTACGGTCTCTGCATACCTCTTTCGCCTCGGCCACAGACATCAACCTCTTCATACATGCCCTCCACATGCTTTTTACATGACCTTCCTCCAGTATCGTAGCTACTGTGTTTTCGAAGGTCACTCGAGGCCTCCCCCTGTCTCTCTTACCGCTCACTTTTCTCATATAAATCTTTTTTATCATTCTTTCATCACTCATTTGTTCAACGTGCCCAAACCACCTGAGCACGTTCTTCTTCATTCTCACCGTGACATCTTCGCTAGTACCTGCCATTCTGTGGATCTCTTCATTGCGGATTCGGTCAGCTAACTGACTCCGCATATTCTGCGAAGAGATCGCATCTCCACAGCATTCATCTTTCTTACATTCTTCTGTGTTCCCACGTCTGGCTGCCGTATAACAGCATCGGTAGCATAACTGCAT
The DNA here is from genome assembly GCA_918358695.1 of Melinaea menophilus ssp. n. AW-2005. NCBI lineage: Eukaryota > Metazoa > Arthropoda > Insecta > Lepidoptera > Nymphalidae > Melinaea > Melinaea menophilus. Next base: position 30,810,733 of record OU911039.1, on the reverse strand, counting down.
TGTGTACAGCCAAACGTGCAGCTATACTGACGTTTTGCCGTCTCAGCAATGCAGTCAAAGCACCATTGACTCTGTTACCGGCAGCAATACGTCTTTCCACATCCATTTCGTGTCTTCCGTCTGTGCTAAACATACTTCCCAAATATACCACTTCATTCACTTGTTCTACAGGGTGGGCCAAAAATTTTTGCAAATAGCAACACTTGGTTTTTCCAAAACCGTGAGAGCAAGGGGCGCGCGGGTGGCGGGGAATTGTGCGTCGTTTAATGCAATTTTAGTCACGATGGAGCGCTTCACGGGACAACAGCGTGCTTTTTGCGTAAAATAATTTTACAAAAACAACGATTCCTACGTTACTGTACGACGCCTCTTTAGAGTTGAATACGGATTACAACGTGTAAGTGAGTGTCCAAGTGTTAATTTAACTAAAGCTTGGGTTAAAAAGTTTGAGCAAACGGGATCGACAACGAATATTAAACAAACTGGGCGACCACGTTCAAGAAGAAGCGAAGAGAACATTCGGGAGGTTGAAATTTCTGTAAGGGACGATCCAGAATCATCTACGCGTAAGCGGTCGGCGGCTCTTGCTATACCAAGAACTAGTCTGTTGTAAATCTTGCATTTGGACCTTAAACTGCACCTATATAAGCTCCAAATTGTACAGGAGATGAAATGAAACGATTACATTCAACGCAAGTTATTTGCTGACACTATACTGGAGCGATTCTCTAGCCTTGAGAATGTATTGTTTACGGACATTAATGGTCACGTAAATAAACATAATTGTCGATATTGGAGCACGGAAAACCCTCACTATAAACACCAAAAGCCTCTTCATTCACCAAAAACGACAGTGTGGGCTGCCATATCCGCAAATGGCATAATCGGTCCATACTTCTTTGAAAATAATAAAGGAAATAACTCAGTGGAATACGTGAAAATGTTTGACACCACAGTTGCATGAATTTGAAGGATACAATAGCCGGACGTGGATGCAACAAGATGGAGCAACATGCCATACATCAAACGTGACTTTACCGGTGGTCAAAGAAATGTTTCCTAACAAATTGATTTCTCGTAGAGGTGATATCCCATGGCCTCCCAGAAGCCCGGACCTTACACCTTGCGATTTTATCTTTTGGGGATATCTGAAGAGTCGAGTATACCTTAATAAACCGACGACCATATCCCAATTAAAAGAAAACATCCACGAGGAGATAGCCGCGATTCCTCGCAGCATGTGTCAACGAGTTTTCCAAAGTTTACGTAGTCGATTGCAGGAGTGCCAACGAGACGGAGCACATCTCGACGATGTCATTTTTAAAAAATAAATTTTAATAACTGATAATTACGTTAAATAAATCATAAACAAAATAACATTTGTACTTTTATTTCTAGATATGTTTCAAAAGTGCAAAAATTTTTGGCCCACCCTGTATTATCTTATCATTCACGTTGATCTTACATTCTGTTCTTTCTTCATTTCTTTCAAATATCAGAACCTTCGTCTTATCTACATTCAGGTTAAGACAATTAATTTCACACCCATCTTTCAGAGTGGTGACCAATGCCTGCAAATTGCATTCTGATGATGCAATGAGCACTGCATCATCTGCATATAGTAAGCAATTGACCTAAAGGTCACCTACTTTCACTCCCATGTCACTATCTTTCACTCCTTGGAGACAACTATCCAAATACAAATTGAACAACCAAGCTGACATAGCGCAATCTTGCTTAACACCTGATTGGATGTCAAACCAGGGCGACATGCCAGCTCCTACTCGCACACAGGCTGAGTGATCTCGGTAAAGAGACCTTACAGCCTGTAGCAAGGGTCCGTTCACATTGTATCGGGGCAGTATCTCCCATAACTTCTTTCTCACAACCCTGTCAAATGCCTTTTCCAAATCCACAAAAGCACAGAAAACCTTTTGGTTTAGGGCCAAAAACTTTTTCGTGATCATGCGGAGGGAAAAGATCTGATCTTTAAACCTGGAGGAGCCAGGTCGAAAACCTCCTTGGGCCTCCCAACACAGCCTTTCAGATCTCTCTTGCATTCTTCTCGCTAAAATTTTAGCATAAACTTTACCGCCCAAGCTAATCAAACTGATGGCCCTATAGCTTGCACAGTCTATCTGTGAACCTTTGCCTTTATACAAAGGTACGATGACTGCACTTCGCCAATCGTCTGGGACCTCCCCAGATTTCCAGCATAAATTGCACAAAAACCAGAAAAAGTCCCAGACGCGTGGCCCACCATATTTGATCATCTCGGCAGTAACTTCATCTGTTCCCGCAGCCTTACCACATTTCAGACTTCGAATCACGTTCTCTACTTCTTCCAAACTGATTTCACCATCGGCTACATCTTGACTCAGCATTACGCTGGTAGTCAAGACCGAGGCGTCCTCACGTTCATACATCTCCTTATAGAATTCCGCCCACCGCTGCACGTGTGCTTGCTCAGTTAAAATTTCACCGCTTTTCGAAAGCACCCCTTTCATTCTACAGGTTACCGAACAACCCCGGGAACCACTAACTTCTCGCCAGAAAAGCTTCGTGTTTTCCCGGAAGTTGTTCGTCAACCTTTCATCCCTTTCTCTCTAAGAATTTTCACGCTTCATCTTTATAAGTGCTTTCGTTTTGTGCTTTTGCAGCTTGTACGCTCTTTTTCTTATCTCTCTCATACTTTTATCCTTACCAGAGGCTTTATAATCCAACCATGCTTTCTTCTTTAACTCTACAGCGTCTTTCACTTCATCATCCCACCATTCATCGCGCTTTTTACTAAAACCTCTTTTCGTTTTACCACATACTTCTGTCGCTACTTTCACCATACCATTCCTAAGGTTCTGCCAGCATACTTCAACACTTTCATTTCCAGAATCACAGCTTTCAAGCTTCTTGGAAACTCTCTCTTGATATTCCTCTCTGATCGGTGGATCTTGAAGCTTCCAGCTTCTTATGCGATAATTCGACGCCAAGTTTGGACACGTCGTGCGGCTGCGCCAACCTGCGAACAAACCTCTTATTCTAGCAACGACTAGATAGTGGTCCGTTCCCAGATCAGCACCTCTGAACACTCGCGTGTCCATAACTTGACTTCGAATACGCTGGTCCACTAGGAATAAATCAATCATACTTCTTTCTTCCGCTCGCTCCCATGTGTACATGTGAATTTGTTTGTGATCAAACATCGTGTTTGCCACAAACAAATTTTTCTCCTTACAAAATTCAAAAAATAAGCTTTCCAGCCTCATTTACCCTCTTATCACCATATTTGCCTAGCACGCTTTCGTAACCGCTTCGCGCGGTTCCTTATTTAAAATGCTTTAATGACTACTCCAATTTAAATTTTTCATTACTACATTCTCGATATGTACTAAAGAAATAAATTTCGTTATGTTCCGTTGGTAAGTGACAGTAAGTGACCGGAAGATCAACTTTTCCTTATTCCGCTAAACATGAAAGCGATGCCTCAAAAATACACCGGTAGCATATCGGTTTTGAAGAAGCCGGAAAACCCCTCCCCGAGCAAAAGCGGGGGAATGATTCTCGGATTTTAGTCGGACTGCACTACGAATCTGGGGCAGGCAAAGTATCGTACCTTTTATATATACTTTCAAAGGGCAAACGACGAGTCAACATAGCGGCACCCCTCTAAATATGGACTTTTGTAACATCCGGGGCCTTCATTCTAACCTGAACGCTGTCCACTATCATGACCTTTGTTCTTTAGCTGCGCGTGGCCATGGATAATCACGACCTGCTGTCAAAGACTCCTTCCACCGAAGTTGTAGTTCTCGGGGATTTCAATGCTCATAATACCAATTTGCTAGCAACACATGTTACCAACTACGCGGGGAGATTTGAGTTTAACTTTGCTCTGGCAAATCTTCTATCCCAGTTGGTTAGGACGCACATTCGTCTACTGGACGTAGACGCAATAAGTACACTTTGTTGGATCTTCTGCTGACTACACATTTCGGAACATACCATGTCATTGTCGAGGCTCCTCTCGGGTCCTCTGATCATGGTTTAGTGTAGAATGTAGTGACCATTCAATGTTCGGCTTGCACAAGACCTGTGATTCGGAGAGTTTGGTGCTACAAATCAGTAGATTGGGATGGAATAAGGTATTTTTTGCATCCTACTCATGGGTACCAGTTTATTTCCCTTTCAATAATCCCAAAGACTGTGCTGAGGCTGTAGCTGATGTTATATTACAGGGTTTGGAACTATTTGTACCAAACTCTGTGGTACCACTTGGTGACAGATCGCAGCCTTGGTTTGATGCATCTGTCAGGGCTGCAGCAACTAGCAAACGGCAGGCATATCAAGCTTGTGCTAATGTACTATAGAGTTCGGATCATTAATGATTATAATGATCCGTACTCTATAGTCTCATGTTAATAATAAATTATTGATTATTATAAAATATTTCTTATATAAGCACTTAATAAAAAAAAGAAACTGAGTTTAATGATAATAATAAATAATAAGAAACACACATTGAATATCTTAATGATGACGGTGGTTCTGACTTCAGTCTTCAAATATATAAGACTGCAAATAGCGCCAACGTTTATTAAATTTGTAGAAAAGTTTAAATAAGATTTATTTATTGACAAAAATAAATATATATGGCGTGATTTTGGTTAATATATGTCTGAAATACACTGTACGTATAACAACAATCACAGTTTTAAAGCTGTCACCAGATCCGCAAGTATAATTAATCAACCTACGAGTTTATAATTACAAGAAAACATTGTTTTTTTGGAAACGATTTAATTTAAATTACTCGATTAATTTAAATCCAGAGATTAACAATCTCTTTTAAGTATATATATTCTTTTTTAAGTGTTAATTCCTTTCTTCTACATCATAATGATAAAATATTTAAGTTTTTAGTGTACTCTTGTATTATCAAGGTTTAATCATGACCGAATCGTGGAATGGTAAGTAGAAATCTGAAATAAATATGTAAATATGTAATGTACTCTTTACAACATTGAAAAAATTTAATATTTTTTCCCTAATTTTGTTGCTTTGTGTTATATTAAACCTATAAACTTTTTTCGTTGTATTTTGAAGTATTTTGTTTGAAGCGTTAATTTGAGATCAAATTTTAGAACGTTACTTATTCGCCCTTCATTCACCCTATATACGGAAATAAAACATAGGTATATTAAATAAAAAGGTGTCATAAATATCTGTGAAAAATATGACTTTTGCGTTGCAATTTTTATTTCTATGAATAACGCCCCAGAGTGTCGAGAAGAATAAAAGCGCTTAAGTTAATAAAGGCTTTTCTGATGTGAAAGAAATAAAGTCGTGGACGTTTTATCTCTGTGATTCATTTTACAGATCGTGTAACTCGTCATTGTTCTAATTTAAGAATTGATTATAAGCTACACTAATTAAGTTTCTTTATAATTTATAATATAGTCCATTACACCTTTTTATTTTATTATAGTTTATTGTAATACATTACAAATAACACACATGTCTTGTATGTTAAGTAATAAGTAAAATTAAAGTGTAATTTGTCGCCTTTTCTGAATACTTTATATTAAAAACTTTATTTACAATTTTCATAGGTAGAACTTTTACAAATCAGTGAAGACAAAATAGATACAGAAAAAAAATCGAAATAAATATATAATCTTGCAGGGAAATTGAAGGATTATATCTGTCTGTAAATAGTAATTGAAAATTATTTGAGAGTTGCTTGAACAATGAAATGAATACTCATAATCTATGACACTGGCTACGATTATAATAAAAATTTGGACATTATTAGTAATAAAAACTACCTTGTATATTGAAACTTAACCTCTTGTTAAATAAAAAACAAATGTTACAACTTTTCACGTTTACAAAGATATATGTGCTTAATAATATTGCCGACGAAGAACGAGAGCACTACAAAAGAGATATTAGCACATAATATAGCAATTTTATATCAATCATCGTCTTCTTTCGTCATCCATAATATAATAAAATAGAAAACACGCGAGGTGTTACTAAATATTGAAGTTTCTAAAACTTTTAAAAACCATTTATTTCCATATGTGCAAACTTAGCAAGAACCATATAGTGTCCGAGTATTAGTTAAATATTTTCATCAAATAATGAGCTTATTGTTATAATTCTGCCTTTTAATTTTTAATAGGTTATAAACAACAACTCACGTAAAAAAGTTATACTCGATATACATTGCAGCGCGAGTTATATTATTATTATACGAATTCTGACTAATAATTAAAAGGCAAAACCTTTTTTGGCAACCTGTTAAAAATCGATGTTGAAATTCGTTTCTACAAAACAAGTGTTTATGATAAATAAAAAGATTTTCTTCATTAATATGCATTTTGTTTATAATTATAATTTATATACATATAACAAATGTTATATAAATTACTTTTATTAAAAAGTTTGCTGATATAAACCTCTACGTGCGGGATGTTAATAAGAAAGTATTAAACTTATAGCAGCAGTTCCAAGTGTAATTCTTTTGACGTGTATAATAGTGTACAACGATGTATACATATTGAATTGCCACTGTATTCTTAGGTTGTAATGTATAGCAGAAATAAAGAACAAATTTAAAATGTTATAGTATGACTGTTTTGTCTCGTTGGCAATTTGTATTTTTCTGAAATGCGGTAGATCATAACAATAAGTGACACAAGAGAAGCTTAAACCAAGAGCTATTCTTAACACTAACTTGGAATACTAAGAACTGTTAATATTTTAAGACATTTTTCAAACAAAGAATTCACAAAGGTGCGGGAGCTAACAATGATTGATGCTCACATTAACATCGCTGCCCTGAATTTATCTTACCATTCCACCTTACGTGATCTAAGCGCAAAATTACCTACAACGAGAACCTAATAATATTAGTTTAAAAGTTTGTGAATTCTTTACTTACAGTAGCAGTCCTTCTAAAATATTATTTTTTTATATTATATATTATGATTTTTTTATTTGTGAATATAGCCATCATATTTTTCTTACAAGACTTTATAAAACACGTTAATTAAATTAATTAAATTATCAATATGATTATATGCTTTACAAATTACTTTATATAATGTGTTCCGCGTGGTGATTGTTAATTAGACACCGTCTGTAGTCACGTTTATTTATGGATATTTTTTATTCTTAGTATATTTATAGATGTGGCCTTCAGGATGTAACGTCATTTTCGGGTATCCCTTGGAATAGTAGTTGACTTGAGAGTAGTTGACTCTTAGTCACTTCTTATAAGGTTTTGTGTACAAACTGAATTTCGTCTGTTACATTGGTAGTCCATTTGGTTATACTTTTCTCCATGTCTTTGGTAGAACCCAACTTACTCTTTTAAAATATGGATGACGCCTTATGTTGATATCTTTACGTACTAGTAGCTTTTCGGCTTAGAAACTCATATATTAAAAATTTGCTCTCTGGAGCATACGTAAAATAAACTTCCGTATAATTAGTTCCCATAAATAGATGTAAGCCTTTATTTAATCTTGATGACATAAGTCGTGACTTACATTTACAAACATAATTTGCAAATGTTATACTTTAGGCATATTAAAACTAATTGTACATTTAAAAATAAACATTTGAAACGAATGAACTACAAATAAAAATATGATTTCATTTCTGAGTCAACCTTTTATTTCATTACGTAATAGTGAAAAAATTAGTAGATATTTTATTCTCTTTAGCTTTGTTTAGTTCCAAGTAGACGAATGATGTAGTAACTTTTTTTGTTTATATTATTGTAAAATTTCTATCACTACTTTTAAATCATCTAATTTTATTAGATGTGTCATGTGATTCTTTTAGAACATGTTATCGCTATTAGCTGAAGTAATTGAATAACAACTTTAATCTGTTTAAACTATTACTTGATTGCATGTAGTAAGTGATTAATAAAATTTGAACTGAATAAAGTTCAGACTAACATCGCCTAATTTATAATAACCTTAGACTATTCAGTTAAAAATTAGCTGATTCAAGATAAACGAAAAATAACTATAAAACTTATCTTTCTAATGGTTACTGGCATTATGTATTCTATGTGTACTATAATTTTTCTTACCAAATCAATTTATATTTAGCAAAGATATTTCACGTACCTATATTAAATATAGAATTTACATATCATCTGCACTGGCGAAACTCGCACCTGCGAACATTGGGATACCCTACTGTGATCGCTGATTAAGCTACGGTGTCGCTAGAGTAGATATTCACTGATAATTAATTTAAGTTAATATAATTTTTAGATGTCCATTAGATTTAGATGTCTGACTTAACGTCAGTTGAAATCAACTCATTTTTCAATAATCTAAATCACAAAAAATAAAACAATTGTGACATTTTCGGCGCCTCTAACATATTTTGATATAAATTATAGACTTCATTTTGTTACTAAGTTTATGTTAAGTCATTTTTTAAAATAAACCAATATTTGTTTTTGTCTCTTAAGTTATTGACAAAAGCCAAAAGCTTAATATAAAAAATCCAATATATTTCAGGGCTTCGGAAAAATGTTTTTAATTTGGTTCGTTATAATTTATGACATCGTAGATAAATAAATATGTTGACCCATTTCGAACCCGGCTTCGTTTAATGTAAAAAAAAATATACATACATTCACGATAATAATTTATTATTTATGTTAGGAGGACGAGACAAATTAAAAACGATAGGTCGGTTTTGGCAAATGTATATTTGTCTGAAGCGGCACTATTATCAAGACGCATTTATATTTGAAATTTTAGATTAAATAATAGTTTTTATTATTTTTTTCATTATTTGTTACTCACCTCGTCAACCTGATTATTACATAATTGATATAATTATTATAATATTATGCGTAGGTTGGTAATTTTGTAGTATTTTACAACTCTTTTTGTTGTTATAAAAGGTGTCCAGGAAACAATGGATAACCTCTGAAAGGCTAATAGTAAAACTAAAGGCAGCCAAAAAAAAAAAAAAATTGTAACTCTTACACCGCTAGAAAAATGGCGCTTTAAAAAAGACATTCATTATTACAGTAACAGTAAGTCATTTGGACAGATCACAATACCAGTTTCAAATTAATTATTGGATTGGGATTATTAATGGTAAAATTATAGGCCCTTTTGAACTCTCAGGTAACTTAACAGGAGAAAGTTATCTAAATTTTCTTCAAAATGACTTACTCAATTTATTGGTAGACGTGCCCGAAGAGCTTCGCAATACATATTGGCTGCAAAATTATGGCTGTCCAGCACACTATGCTGTTGCAGTACGTGCATACTTGAACGAAACCTACCCTGACAGGTGGATAGGCCGCCTGGGACCTTTTCTATAGTCCCTCAAGATCCCCGGATCTAAGCCATTTAGACTTTTTCTACTGGGGGTGTCTTAAGGAAGAGGTTTACCGGCAGCCAGTTACTTCATTTGAAGATCTACGAGACTGTGTTCAGGTCATTGCAAACAAAATAAATGGTCGACGTCACGCGCGATTTCTTCGAAGATCCTTTATTCGTAGATGTAGGTCCAGTATCAGGATGGGCGGCAGACAATTTGAACAGTTTCTCTAAATTGTTGTAATATGTATGCAATAAATATCAATAAATTTTTTTTGGTTTTATTGTATGTTTTTAATTTTGCTAGTATTAAATAATTATCCCATTTTAAACATTAATAACAATAGTTCAATATTTTTTCATTATAATAACGACATATTACATCTTTTTAGAAACGTCATTAAACCAGGAATATTTAAAAGAGATTGGTCACTGTTGCTTTCATATTTTTTTTTACACCAGAGCTATTCAAAGTTCCACATCAAAAATATTTCTTCAGAAATTTTACACAAAACAATAGTTTAACATTATTAAAAAAAAAACTATTATACAGTTAGCTATGTTATTTGATAGTTATTCACTACAGTTACGGTTACGGATACGGTTAATAATAAATATTTGAGTTTAAAAATAATTATAATTTTAACTAATTTGACCTCGTTACAAGGTTGATTCATTACAGGTTACAGTTATTTCATATTTGAGTAAAAATATGAAATCAGACAAAAAAAAATAGGTTTTTTTTAAAGCAGCATTTTTCTAGCAGTGTAACGGTTACAACTTTTTTATTTTTTTTTTCAGTCTTGTCTTTAGTTCTACTATTAGCCTTTCAGAGGTTATCCATTCTTTCCTGGACACCCTGTTTATAAGTAAGTTCAATAGCAATGATTAGTTGAATCATATTTTTACAGTTGCTGCAGAAAATTTATTTCATGTTTGTAGTATAAATTAATTAGATTAGCAAACACGCTCAGTATAATGATTGAATGTTTCAGGTCAGAACGGCGCTTTCAAATCAGTCTATAAGAATATTAGAGAACGTAGAAAAATTTACATTTAGGAATAATATAATTCATATTATTACATAAATAAATTAAACAGCATTTCAGATACTTGATTAAGCAGGTAAAAAAACGATATTAAAAAAAACTTCTTTAATAGTAACAATAAAAAAATATGCATAAATTTGTTACATACCAAGATTACGCTTTAGAAATAAGCAAAGATAAGTTTAGTAATACTAGTTTATCTGTGTTATAACTTACCACTATTACATCGACATCGACATCAGGCCGACAGCAAGGTTACCAGCCAACGACAAAGTTGTACCCTAAACAAGTTATTTATTTTCCGCTGACCATGTATAATTTTAACGTTGGGTTTGATACGCAATGGCTCGTCCAACTATCATTTCCTATCCTATTCACTTCATAATATGATAAAAATAACGGCTTTAAAGATTTCAAACGTCAACTTAAAGACTACTTTCTAAGTTCAAAAAGTGTTGTTAAGGGATATCACTGGTTTAGCATTGAATAATATATATGTTAAATTTAAATATATTTTAAAGTTGTTTATAAAACTATAAACTGAAAATACAATGTTTAGATAAATACATAAAAAGAATAACAAAATGCTTTAACATCTATACGTTTAAGTTAAAAAAGATATTAATACACATTTTCTAGCTATCACAGGATAAATTTAACACTTTGACCCGTTATTCAATCCTCGTAATTAACCCAGTGGAAAAATTTTAGCGTAGTATTTAAGCCAGTACAGAGTGTAAGCCACATTACCATACAAATGGAGTCATCCAGTTGGTGAATGCTTTCGATTGTAATTAAGCTGTCCAGTCGGAATATTCGTTTAGATAAAACGGTATTTTGAACAAGTTCCTAATGTATTTACTTAAATCGCTTTACTATTTTATATATTGTTTCCTATCCTGTTATATATATGTTCCTCTTTTAAAGTTTTTGTCATTTAAGTTTTTGAGGTTTTGATTTCATAAAAATGTTAGTGTATTGTTTCTTCCAAAAAATACATAAAAATTACTTCTACCAATATTTACAAACATTATTTGATTTACCAGGTATCAAGTAACATTTTACATATCACGTTGCTCTGGAACTATACATTCACTTTAACTACTCTTCATTTGGGAATGAATAGTGAAACTCCGAAAATACCGACTTTAGTAAACAAGTATTTACTCATATATTGAACATATTCTGCTTCGAACATAAACGTAGTTAACGTAGGCCTTTTACGTTTATATTCAGTTGAATTTTTAATTAAAATCAAGTAATGAAACATGTTATTGTACTCGTATGTGTATGTGTTGAGTGGAAAATATAACATTAACAAAATAATAAATCTAAAGGAAAAAAAGATCACGTAGTGTTTTATTCTTTATTATTTTACAATTTTGTACTATAAAACTATAATTATTGTGTAACAGGACATAGTAGTGTTTACTAATAATAATATGCATAATAATGTATTTAAAAGTTCAATGAATGCTTAACATTGTTCCTACTACAACAAGCGTATAATATGATATGATTACTTAAAAAACAAAAATAATTATGGTTACCATATGCTAATATATATATATCACTTGCTAATATAAGAGTTGACAACAACACACATTAACCACATCATCGTAATAAAGATATATGGCGGGTGACTTATTAAGAGTGATGGTTAGATTGTGTGTTTTTATAATATGAGTAATAAAATTTATGTATGTCAAACAGAAACATTTACACCGTCTGCCAATTATTTTTTTATTATATTTTTGTTTCCTTTCATTTAGTTTTCTTTTATTTATAATATAAATAATATAGAACATAGTATTAGACTTGACTTGACCTTTCACCGTAACATAAACTGCTAACTTCACTTAAACGTATGTATTCATGTATATCTCCAACATCACCACTAATTAGTTTTTATTAGTATTAATATAATGATCGGTTAAATAAAAAAAAAATACTATTTATAAAAGAACAAGAGAAAATAAACGGTGCAGACGTCAGAACCACTTAATGCTTTTAACTAACTAAACTTTCATCTAAAAACTTTGCAGTGAAAATTTCTAGAAACATGTCATGGTTGTTCTATTTTTATTCTGTCTGCAAATTAATAGAAATGCTTTTAAAATAAGTCAACATTGGTTTCTTTATATAATACATATACGAGGTAAAGATATTTGTAAAATTTAAATCAACGTTTAAAATCAAAAACATATTAAATAATAAATACAGAAAAGTGTCGTCAAACTAGTACAATATATGAGAGACACATTGACAAACAAAAACGAAGCAGTCCGTTTGTAATCACTTATTAAACTGAATTCATCTCTCTAATCCATTCTATCTTTTAAGCTTAACATAAATAAGACAAAAAAAAATTCTTCTTAGATTTAACATTTTGAGATGTTTAACTCACAAAGCTATTTAAAATGCTAGAAATAATATTTTTTATTTAAATGGCATGTACAAAAATTATAGCTTACGTAAAGTAAAATTCCATTTTGTAAATTGACTCGAGTTATAGAACATTTTAAAACTGTTAAAAACATTTGGAAGACGAATTTTCGTTGCAGTTATTTGAGGCAATGGAATAAAGTACAAGTGAATTTGTGAAGACTCCAAAATTGGGTCAGAAACATTTAATAGCAGAAAATGAATGAAAACACTTTGCACGATTTATTACATGCAGTATAAAAGTTTTAAGTATTTGTTATTTTTTTGTTATTCGATATATAAATTGTAATTTTAAGAGGCTTAAGAATCTGGTGATCAGTTTAATTAAAATAACTATAATGGATATTATACTCTTACTGGTCAAAAGTGTGTTTCGATGTTCGCCTACTCCTCTTAAGCCATTTGAGCTAGAGCTTTAAAATTTTGCATATGCATTCAAGAAAGTGTCTTACTCGTTTAGCAGTTCTTTGGTGACATTCGTGAATGTAGATTTTGATTAAATGGTCAAAAAGTGTCCCATAGATCAATATATATTTTTAAAACTTAGCAATTCTTTATAACATAACTTTGCTATAATAATTGTGACAGGCGTATAAGGCATATACAAAATATAATAAATAGATATTGCACAGGACCCCTCACAAGAGCATACTTTTGTACGTTTAAGTGACGTGTTTGACTGCTACTCGTAAATCTAATAACTTTACCGGTTATTTTTAATTGTTATACAAGTTCTACTTTCAGTTATAACAGATAATCCCCCAATTGTGTGTTTAATCAACAAATTAAGGAAAACTTTAACGTCATTATTATTATCTTTCAGTAAAGTTATCTTTCCATTTTAACATTTATAAATGAGTCAGTGCGGTTTCGTAACTGTAGACCCAATAAATCGACATTTAGACAATCGCTATTCAGATGAATAAAATGAACGAATGCTGCGTTGGGGACCGCCAACCAACACGCCATGTTCCGAACGGCGGGAGGTGGAGGACTGAGCTACAAATGGCTATGTGGAATGTAAGAGGAGGAATGGAACAGAAGATGAATGAATTATTAGATGTGATGGATGACAAAGATCTGGATGTTATTTGTGTGTCTGAGACCAAGCGAAAAGGCAATGATGCGACCGATTTGCCTGGCAACCTGGCAAGCAAAAAAGCTTTCTGGGCTGGGGTTCCAGAGAGTGAGCGAGGTTTCCAAGGTGTGTAGGCGTGTTGTTGTCCTCTCAGATGGTTAATGCAGTAGTAGAATACAAGACCATCAACCCGAGGCTTCTTTGGGTTCACTTTTAGCTGGGGATAACAAAGTATTCTTGTTGGCCATTTATGCGCCAGTATCCTCAGCTCTAGTGAGCGAGCTCGAGGAGTTTTGGGAGAGTGTCAGGGATGTTCTAAGGAGTATCAGAGGAAATGAAAAGTTGATAATACGTGGAGATATTAACGGATGGGTTGGAACCGCGCGAAGTGGTTATGAAAACGGGCTAGGCAAGTACGGTGATAAGAGAGTATATGAAGCCGGAAAGCTAATTTTGAAATTTTGTAAGGAGAGAAAATTGTTTGTAGCCAATACGATGTTTGATCACAAACAAATTCACATGTACGCCTGGATTTATTCCTAGTGGATCAGCGTATTCGAAGCCAAGTTATGGAAACACGAGTGTTTAGGGTTGCTGATCTGGGAACGACCACTATCTAGTCGTTGCTAGAATAAGAGGTCTGTTTGCAGGTTGGCGCAGCCGCACGACATTTCGAAGGTTGCAGTCGACTTATCGCATAAGAAGTTGGCAGCTTCAAAATCCACCGATCAGAAAGGAATATCAAGAAAGGGTTTTCAAGAAGCTTCAAAGCTGTGATTCTGGAAATGAAAGTGCTGAAGTATGCTGGCAGAACCTTAGAAATGGTATGGTGAAAGTAGCGAAAGATGTATGTGGTAAAAGGAAAAGAGGTTTTAGTAAAAAGCGCGATGAATGGTGGGATGATGAAGTGAAACACGCTGTGGAGTTAAAGATGGAAGCATGGCTGGATTATAAAGCCTCTGGTAAAGATAAAAGTATGAGAGAGATAAGAAAAAGAGAGTACAAGCTGCAAAAGCACAAAACGAAACTTATAAAGATGAAGCGTGAAAATTCTGAGAGAGAAAGGGATGAAAGGTTGACAAACAACTTCCGGGAAAACAAGAAGCTTTTCTGGCGAGAAGTTAGTGGTTCCCGGGGTTGTTCGGTAACCTGTAGAATGAAAGGGGTGCTTTCGAAGAGCGGTGAAATTTTAACTGAACAAGCACAAGTTTTGCAGTCGTGGGCGGAATAATACAAGGAGACGTATGAATGTGAGGACGCCTTGGCTTTAAGTACCAGCAAAATGCTGAGTCCGGATGTAGCCGATGGTGAAATCAGTTTGGAAGAAGTGGAGAGCGCGATTCGAAGCCTGAAATGTGGTAAGGCTGCGGGAGTAGATGAAGTTACTGCCGAGATGATCAAATATGGTGAGCCACGTGTCTTAGACTTGTTCTGGTTTTTGTGCAATTTAAGCTGGAAATCAGGGGAGGTCCCAGACGATTGGCTAGATGCAGTCATCGTACCTTTGTATAAAGGCAAATGTTCACAGATAGTCTGTGCAAGCTATAGGGCTATGAGTTTGATTAGCTTGGGTGGTAAAGTTTATGCTAAAATATTAGTAAGAAGAAAGCAAGAGAGATCTGAAAGACTGTTGTAGGAGGCCCAAGGAGGTTTTATACCTGGAAGAGGGTGTATAGATTAGATCATTTTCCTCTGCATGATCACGGAAAAGTTTTTGGCTCTAAACCAAAAGATTTTCTTTGCTTTTGTGGATTTGGAAAAGGCGTTTGACAGGGTTGTGAGAAAGAAATTATGGGAGATACTGCCTCGATACAATATGAGCGGACCCTTGCTACAGGCTGTAAAGTCTCTTTACAGAGAATACTCAGCCTGTGTGCGAGTAGGAGCTGACATTTCACCCTGGTTTGACATCCAATCGGGAGTTAAGCAAGGTTGCGCTATGTCAGCTTGGTTGTTCAATTTGTATTTGGATAGTTGTTTCCAAGGCGTGAGAGACAGTGACATCAGAGTGAAAGTAGGTGACCTTAAAGTTAATTGCTTGCTATACGCAGATGATGCAGTGCTCATTGCATCATCAGAATGCGATCTGCAGGCATTGGTCACTCTGAAAGATGGGTGTGAAAATAATGGTCTAAACCGGAATGCAGATCTGATATTTGAAAGAAATGAAGAAAGAACAGAATGTAAGATCAACGTGAATGGTAAGATAATAGAACAAGTGAATGAAGTGGTATATTTAGGAAGTATATTTACCAGAAACGGAAGATACGAAATGGATGTGGAAAGACGTATTGCTGCCGGTAACAGAGTTAACGGTGCTTTGGCTGCATTTTTGAGATAGCGAAACGTCAGCGTAGCTGCACGTTTGGCTGTACACAATGCAGTTTTGCTACCGACGCTGTTATACGGCAGCCAAACGTGGGTAACGCAGAAGAAGACTGTAAGAAAGATGAATACTGTGGAGATGCGATCTCTTTACAGAATATGCGGAGTCAGTCTAGCTGACCGAATCGGCAATGAAGAGATCCACAGAATGGCAGGTACTAGCGAAGATGTCACGGTGAGAATGAAGAAGAACGTGCTCAGGTGGTTTGGGCACGTCGAACGAATGAGTGATGAAAGAATGGTAAAAAAGTATTATACAGGTAAAGTGAGCGGTAAAAGAGAAAGGGGAGGTAAAAGAGAAAGGACCTTCGAAAACAGTATCTGTGATACTGGTGGAAGGTCACGTAAAAAGCATGAGGACCCCCCGGAGGGCATGTATGAAGAGGTTGATGTCTGTGGCCGAGGCGAAAGAGGTATGCAGGGACCGTAGCGTTTGGCGGTCCGTCGTCTCTGACTACCACGCAAGGGATATGGCGAGAAGCTAAATCAATAATATTCAGATGAAAGCAGAGGGGCTCAGCTCAACATCCGCCGCGCACAGTTGGCGGATCCTAGTATTTAAATCTCTGTTAAATGAGTAAGAATTTTTAAAGCCAAATATTAAATATAATAATATTTATTTAACTCCGAAGTTTTCCCCTTTGACGGAAACATTAGTTAACTTATATGGAACCAACTATATATTATAAATTTATGTAATATAAGATTTTAACTATACTAAACCGTAAAGTGGGTTGTTTTTTTTTCTTAACGTGACTAGGAAGATTCTTTTAGGAAGTAAATTAGGACTTTTGAGATTGAAAACATTTTGGGATAAACAATAAAATAAAAAGTGTGTTTTACTATCATTATTTTTTTTATTTTAATTAACGGTAAAGGCTAATAATATACTGCACATAAATTAAATGTTATTTTATGTTTAAATAACTTACAAAATATACAATAAATTCTAAAATATTTAATGCTTCTTTGAGTGGTCAAGAACCTTTGTATAAGAGAAAGGGATGTCTTGCCTGCGAAGTATAGATATAGGCTCATAATTATTTTCTATATCTTGTTGCCGTTACTGAACATAATGTTTATTTACTACTCTAGTCTTATTTCATCCTTGAAGTTTTAATACAGTAATTTACGAAAAATGTATAATTTCAAAAATAGTAAAGAGTAAATGCCGATGTCATGAAATAAGTTACAAATTACGTTTCCAGTTCTAGATTGTAAAGTTTTGTAACAATATTATTGTGTACATTACATTACGCTGGTAATTTAGTAAGTGAAATATATATATATTAAAAAATCTTTATCACAATTTCAAAATTTCCAAAAGAAATCTATAAGTATACGAAAAAATTAAGCTGTATAGCGTTCTGGAAAAGGTTCGATAAAAGTAATTACTTTTAGGGTTATACTATACAAATTAAAATGTTCCTTCTTTAATTGTTTATGTAATTATTAAAAAAAAATTAAGTGTTATTAAAATAAGACCTTGTTTATATATTAGTAGGCAAATAAATACCTTTGTATGTTTATCATTTATTCAACTGTTTTCTGAAGAAGGTATGATTTTAATATTGACAATAGATTTACCTCATGTCACGATATTGACCGGAACATTATTGGTGAATATGGGTGTCGGCCAACTTCTTTGGCCAAATAAGTATGGACTATGATTTATACAAAGTCTGATTTAAGATATAAACGTAACTACGGCTTATACGCAAACAAATATTTATTTTCCTATTCCGTAATACAATTTAAAGTTTTTATTTAAACAATATTTATGTAATTTATAGAATCATCCGTAATTTATATTCACTGCTATTAAAAGAAAAATCTAAAAATATTACTATCTTTGCTATTAATAATTTGTACTAAATAATAGAAATGAACACGTTTAAGTGCAATTTTACAACTTCGGAGATGATAAATTTATTCTTTTATACGAAATAAGCTCTCGCTCGTTCCTGTCACTAATGTATACATCTATCATTGGATTCTCGGCGTCCCAATGGTTAAATGGTATGTTTCCATTTTAAAAGCACATTTATAAAGGACTGTTAAAGCTATTATGTCCCTTTGTTCTGGATATTCTTAATGAAATAGTATTTGTAAATGTAATTAATATTAAATTAGCCGGAAATAAAACCAGATGTTCTAATAATGTAACTAAATGGCACATTTAAAAACGCTATTTCAGTGTAATTATTCCAAAAGCATTGAAATGTTTTTGTTTATTTTTAAATTAAACAGACGTAGTTAAACAAAGAGCGAGATTAGTTCAATCAAAGTAATAAAGGAGGGGCTTTAAGTAGCCCGTTGCGATAAAATGGATAGAAAGACTTCATTTATATAGCGTCGAACGATTTTAGGCTAAAACTGCAAAAAGAAATAAACATACTAAATCAAAATAATAATAATAATAATAGCTTATATTTATTCAACCAATCTGTACTTATTCAAATCTAGAGTTAATAATAATAATAATATAATATAAAAAAATATATATCTTAATTTAAATTTAAGAAACTTACTAAGAAACACAATATTTGTGCTATATTCGCAGGTTTTTTTCATTCAAAACATAAGGAATAAGATTCATAAAAAGATTCATTCATTAACAATGTTTAACATGAAAAAAAAATTATAATAAATAAATAAATATATATATTTATATATGTTTATTATATATTTGCCATCGATTTGTTGCCATCGTTTTCGTTTTTACATACGCAACTTTGCAGTTAAGCTTATTTAGATTTTTTAATAATAAGCCAAAATAATAACGTCATTTCGATGTATAAGTTATCTATTTTAAGAATTTGAGTATTCAAACACCAACGAAACGATATCATCAAAGTTGAAGGTTCAAGTTCCGTTCCTGAAATTAACTTCAGTATTTGGGTTATAGAGAATAAAATATTTAAAGTTACTATAAAAGTAAACAACAATAAAATTATAAAATTCATTATTTTATTCTTCGTAAAATATTTATATATCATATAGACATACAAACGATATTTTACTAAATAATATTTTATATACTGCCGTCATATAAGACAACTATATTGAAATGGTAAACTTTTTTGAAATTATGTATTGTGAAAAAATAATAATAATATTATTACTAAAAACGTTTTATTTTAAACAAAAATTGTTAGGTAACTAGCAATAATTAATAATATCAAATAACAAATCGAATAAATCTTAACAAATTCCGCAGTTTAGTTATCATTTTAGAGCTATAATTTACTCAAAAGAACATTTCATTAATGAAACCTTAACAAGGAACCTGTTTGTTTTAGCCCCAATTAAGGACATTGATGAGTAAGACGAGCTGTAAAGATAACTCAGTGGTTAAGAGTCCGCGACCTAATTCCGTCGCATCAGGCACGCTTTCATTTACTTAAGTGCTTTAACTCCACTCGGCACTCTAAGACGCTATCTATTCACATACTTCTCGAAAAATGTTATTATTTTTCATATTAATTTTTATTCCAAATCAAGGTTTTTTTAAGGTAAAAAAAATTGACATACTGTGTACGATTGTTTTAGGTAACTTATTAATGAATAAATAGATAAGCACTTTTCGTACTTTTTTTACCCTTATATATACGAGTATATGTATATATATATATAAGTAATTCGTGGTAGTCGTTGCAAAAGAGCAGTATATTATAATAATTTTAGATTACACAATCTATAAGACAAATTTAAGCTGATGATTTGTTTTAAATAATACTATAACAATAAATACAATGTATGAATGTCAATACCATTTAAACTTAATGAAATAAAATATAAAATCCTGTAAAACAAGAGAAAAATAAAACACAATTATCGGCGAAGACAGAAAAACAAATGTAAAGGGAATAACAAGGGTCGCTTCCCTTACTTGTAATTATACGCTCGTACGTAGTTTAATCACTCTCGCGGGAAAATGTTCATATAGACACATGTATGTTTACACTAATTGCTTTTTGTGAATACTTTTTATGAAAACCGAATCTATTAAATGATTTTAATAGCTTTACTTGTATCTGTGTACTTATAATAAGATGTTTTATTTGATTTTTCACTCAGGCATGCGTTAATAACAATTTTGTTATCAAGAAACGATGTTATAAGTTCTTATTGATGTAAAAGTAAATTAAATGATTATTGTTTTGCACCTAATGATTGATAAATTATTACTTTTGTTTCGATATTAAGGAATACGTAGTAACAACTCCTGAAATTTAAATAAACAATTCTAATTATAAACTATTTCATGTTTATCATTAACATATATATTTTATACGAGTACAGAATACCATAGGAATATATAGGTGATATATTATTATAACAATTGTTTTATTACAATAAAAATAAGAAATCTTAAAAATATTTAGATATATAATACATAATAACCAAAGTCAAAAGTCAGTCAAAAGCAAGTTGTTTCAAATTTTAATCTTCAAAGAACTCAAACTCTGATATAAGTTTTTATCTATGCATAAGAACTGGATTTACGAGTAAGTAACTTAATCTAAAACTTCAATATAAATCATTTGGTTTATAAATATAGTTTTTTTTCCATTCTACCAAAAAATATAATATTTTTATTTTATTTCTAAATAAATTCTAAATTTGATTTTGGTTAATGATAACTAAGTTCCATTATAACGATAATTGATATTCAAATATTTTACAAGCTTTGTAAGGCCACAGAATACCTAGTGATATGGAAAATATAAAGGTAGTGTATATGTTACGTCAGTACATCATTCGAAATGAAACAGTCCTACAAATCTTGCTGCATAAGTTAATATT
The DNA here is from genome assembly GCA_918358695.1 of Melinaea menophilus ssp. n. AW-2005. NCBI lineage: Eukaryota > Metazoa > Arthropoda > Insecta > Lepidoptera > Nymphalidae > Melinaea > Melinaea menophilus. The sequence continues at coordinate 30,789,602 of OU911039.1, read as the reverse complement.
ATTAATGTCAAGTTTATGGATTTGCAATAATGTAGTCATTCAATATTATGCTACTTTATCGGAGACCCACAATTAATCAATGATTGATGCTCTCAATCATGTTTCTTGATGGATGAAGAGGCGTGGGCACGTGATTACTCATGTCCCTTAAATCTGACATGAGGGGTATTTGTAAAGGTTACAGTTATTAATATTTTATCTTGTATATGCATAATATATTTTAAAAGCTAACTTTTTACAATATATATAGAAGAAACTTGTTGACGTTTCTAAGTTGGTGTACTAGGTAACTAAATAAATTTAACAAAAATCTTATTCTTTAAAACATTTTAGTCAGTTAGGTTCATTTGAAATATTTGTCCGAATTTCTTAAATAAAAAATCCTGCTTTCGAAAATTACATTCAACATCAAACCTATGCCGTTTGATGTAGAATGTAATTTTCGAAAGCAGGATTTTTTATTTAAGAAATTCGGACAAATATTTCAAATGAACCTTTGGTATTAGTGATAAAAGTGGTATAAAAGTGGTGACAAAATCTAACTGGAAGGATTTCCATTAAATTCTATATGCAGTGTCGTTTTTTCTACACCCTTTATTTCTTTACTTCTATATATAAAGTATTTTTTTATAATCTTTTTTAAATTATAAACGTAAGTTTTTTGCTCCGTAATCGATGTATAATATCTTCTTTATGGGACTGGTTACACAAGCAACTTACGTTGCTTATATATCATTGTCACTCAGCACTTTTATCAGTTTACAGTTTTTAAAATACTGTATTTGATCTTTTTAAAAATATTGAAGTTTATACATAATAAAAATATTCGATGTTATAAACATGTTACAACATAAACATTCAATAATAATTTTATTTTATAACACTAGCTCGCACTACTTAAAATATAGTAAGGTGTCAGAAACATACGAGTAAAACTAAGATAATATTCTTTTAATATAAATCGGTATACACTGTTATATGCATGAAAAGTAACTGCTATTTAAAGCCACGTAAAATCCAACTTCTTAAGTGGAACCGAAAATATTATGCTGAATATGTTTGAAATTGGTGGATAGTAAAAAAAATAACGAGAAAATTATTAAAGGAAACTGAAATACTTTGGATCTGGTTTTTTATATAGAAAATTATTTCAGCTTCAACTTACATTTCATTTCGTTCGGCGTTGATTCATTCATTGAATGGAATTTACAATTACTTATAAGATATGGATCATGAACGATTCGTAGCACTTTCTCATATCGTGTTATAAAAAAATAAGGCAAATAGAATTATAATGATGAACTTAATCACTGTAAAGTAATTAAGTAATTTCGTACGTTTTTCAATCATTTGGATAACATTATTTTAATGCAACGGTCTACAAAAATAGTAATTATTGCCCATACAATATACGAAAATTGAATCCGATAAAAATAATTTAAAACAATAAAATCAAGAATAAATATACAGGTATATGACATTATAGGTTTGGTATTTAGTATTTCTTGTACAAAATTTTGATTGCTGCTCTTTCAAAAGAAAAAGGCTTACTTTAACGGAAACGTAAGAAGTAACTTTCTAAGTTAGTTGTTATTGAGTTTAGCCGAAAATTTATATTTTTATTTTTGTATAATAAAAACTGCCTTTTTTACTCTTACAAATAGATTAAATAAATATATATTATCTATTTAATTTTATTTTTCTGCATAATTAAATTTTTCTTTTAGATAGATTCCAACATAATTATTGCCAGTTCAATTATTATTCTGTATAGAATCTTTCTTCTAAATTATTTCTTAAAAAGCAAGGAACTCCGTGAATTGGCTGTTCTATCAACAGCCTGAATTATGAAGTTAGTATAGCAGATATTAGACATCATTTTAGAAAAAAAAATACTCCAAGAAGTTTAAATAGGGAATAAAATAAAAAAAAAGTATAAACAAAGAATTTTGACTTCATACTTTATCATTTAAATTTTATTTTGCTTTTGCATTGCTTTGTCATAGATATGTAAAATAGTAGTTTTCCTCTTCGTATAATATAGACACAGAGTGCGCAGTAAAATACAGGTGAGGCGAGTAAAAAGCAGAAACGGAATATAATTTGAAATAATATATTCTGCCTTTACTTTTACAACTTTAAAAATATTTTACTATATTTTTTAAATGTGAAATGAAAGGTTAATAGAGTGTCATAAGATACAAATAACACAATATTTATATTTTGATATAAAAGGAATATTATATGATTGTAAATTCTTTCATATACGACACTTCAACGGTACGTAAATTATGTTATGAGATTTTTCTGTTGGAAGGAAAAAAAAATGTCATAATATTAGATGTCATTAATTCATCTTACGTTGCAAATATATATACTATTGATTATTATTTTGTTTAAAAACTTTCACAGACACTTATTATATGATACTAAGAAGGTAATGACAATTCAAAAACGCTACACAAATTTCATATGATATTTATTCTATTATTCCGTTAAATAATAATATGAAAATGAAAATGTATAAAATATAACTATAATAGAAAACATTTTCAACAATCGTCTAAACCGTTGTCAACCCTGTCCTTTAGGATTTTGAAATAAGTAGTAGAGCAAAAGTTTTAAGACCTCGTTTTCGTATCTATTTTCTATCAAATATCATGACTAAAAATATCGAAATAGCCAAGTAATACAGTCCGTAAAACCATCAAATGTGGACTGTATGTCTCGTTGCAAATAATTCTCTATATAGGTCGTACGTTTCAGTTTGTAGATACTTTCGCTTATGAATTTGCTATAAGTAATTAATTAGAATATACGTTATGCTTAAGGTGGTAGAAAAATTAAAGTAAGGATATTATTATTATTAAGGAAATTTATTATTAGTTATTATTAATTAAGATAAATATTTCAATTTTAATAAGGTATTATTTAAATTGAAAAAATATCTAACTTTGCAAATTATTTTAAGAACCTGATTTTACATTTCAGTTTTAAATTACAAAATCTAAAGCATAAATTAATTATTAACCAATACTAGTTCAAGTAGAACGTGCGAGTAGATTATAACGTATCGATTATTTTACTAACCCACAGCTTAGTACAATTTAGTTAATTATTAAATATATCTTCCAATAATTCGGTTTAGAAATACATAGTTCTTTTGAGTTTTTTTTTCCTTTATTATTTATAATATAAAAGGCTGCTGCGTTCTCTACTCATAATGTGTTAAACATTGTAAGTTTAAGGTATCGTTCCCTAGATGGCGTAATGACAAAAGTAAAAGCCGCAAGCGTTTTGTTCTCAACGCGACTATATAAGGCCATTGAAGTTGTACGATTTTTGATCTCGAATATAGTACCATAGATCAGGCGAAAGTGGTTTTATTTCCCCTATTCGTCGCGAGAGGGCGTTCGTGGTGTATATCGGATCCACCCAACATTCCTTCACCTCGATTAGTGCGGGTGAGGAGTTGTTCATAATGGTTTCGTATTTCTGAAAAATATATCATATATATTGGTCTTACGTTATCAGCGCTATATATATATATATATATATATATAAATAACCAATTCTATTTAATCTATAAATATAGTCATAAAAAATAACCTAATCAATCCAGTGATACAATCTCCAGATAGCTGTCTATTCTAGCCTAGATATGATCTCATTATTTATCCGTTACATTATTCACTCCGTGCTAAGAGATATTTCTCATCACAATAAAAGGGCCGTAAACACTTTATTTCACTTTGTATACTTAGCGTGTTTTCCCTTTTAATACAACATACAATATGAGGATTATATAAAACAATGAGACAAGTTTAGATTATCGTATTGAAATCCATATTGGAGCGTTGAAACAACTTAAGAAAGCTTATTCAAGGAGATTACATTTTAGAATAATTAAAAAAAATAATGTTTTATTTAATACTAGCTTTTGCCCGCGACTTCGTCCGCGTTTCCGTCGTTTTTCGAAAAAAAATTAGCAGATGTCCTCCCTCATAGTTTTGACGTAACAGGCAGATTCACTTTCGTATTTTAGAAGGGCAATAGTAATATAATATGCCAATCCACAAAACTGTTGAAAAATATAAGTAACCGCAGAATATTATAATATACCCACGCTATACCCACGACTCGGTCAGCGTGTAACTCCTTGTTTTTTATTAAGATAATATATTGCTAATATTTTTAGATCAAATTAAAATGTTTCAGCGCAAAGCTTCTGGGTAGACTATGTTAAGAGTCGACCCGTCCGGCACGTGAACGTAAAGATTCCTAGAATTGCTAACCCGGGAAAGAGCGACGTATAATTGACCATGCGAGAAACAGCTAACACCGAGATCTACTCCAGCAACACGAAAAGTCTGCCCTTGAGCTTTATTGATAGTCATGGCATAGCACACCGATACTGGGAATTGCGTTCTTTTAAATTGGAATGGAAAATTATTTGGTATTATGGGAATTCTGGGAATAAAGACAGTTTCTCCTGCACCGCAACCTGTTAAAATTTGAGCCTCGATTACATTTTGTTGCAACTGGGTTACTTTTAGCCGAGTTCCATTGCAAAGTTGAGGTGGTCTTAAATTTCGGAGCAGAATTATCGGTATGCCAATTTTTAAACAAATTATATGAGAAGGTAGTCCAGGCATACTTAAAGAATTTAAAAATTCTATCGGGTAATTAGTGGCTTCTTGTTCATCAACCATTCTATTTATTGAACTATAAACTTTGCTTTCTCCCTGTATATTAGACAGTATTTTATTATTAATTTCAGATGCCTGGTCATTGCGAGGAGTCAAAATGGACCTTTCGCAAAGCCAAGAATTGTCCCTATTTAATATAATTGTTATGTCACCGTAAACCGAAGATATAAGATGTTGTTGGGATTGCACTATACAACATAACTCAGGTGTCAGAATAAGTTTTCCTTGGTGTAGTTGTGGATAGGTACCTTCACCAATCTTCAATAATGTATCAGAAAATTCACGATTATCTGCGTTGTCTCCAGTTCTCACTCGCATATTTATAGTCAAATGCACCGATTGTATATCACGCCACAAATAAGAGCTTTTCAGGCAAGCCCTAATCTCATCAGCTCGGGTTCCCCGTGGTATTACCGGTAAGGTTTGTCGGAAATCACCACAAAATAAAACCGTAATACCGCCCATTGGTCGATCATTTTGTCTTATGTCCCTTAGAGTTCTGTCTACTGCTTCTACTCCTTTTCGATGGGCCATCGTACATTCATCCCATACGATTAAATTACACTCACGCAATACCTTAGCTTTGTCGCTATTTCTTGAAATACTACAGGTTGAACTTTCCGTGCGATCTAAATTAATTGGTATTTTAAACATAGTGTGAGCAGTCTTACCTCCTGGTAGCAATGTTGCAGCTATACCTGATGAAGCCACGGCAAGAGCGATTTTACGCTGATTTCGAACATAAGCTAATATTAATTTAGTCAAAAAAGTTTTCCCAGTTCCTCCAGGTGCATCTAAAAACCATATTGTTCCTAAATTATTCTGCACACTCTCGCACACGCGATCATAGACTAAGCGTTGTTCTGCAGTCATCATTGGGACACCGTTTTCTAATGTTACTAGCAGTTCCATTGGGTTGTAGCCAATCTCTGCGGAATATTCCCTATTGGTAACCTCTCCGACTGAGGTTGGCGTTGGCAAACCATATTCACAAAGTGATTTACCGCCTACTGCTGTTAAGTCTTCCTGAAGAGCTAATAAGCACTGATTTATAGCCAGATCTCGAAAATTATCATTAGTTGCGCCTTCATTATTGTGAGATAAATTCCGAAGAAAGTCTTCTGCAAATTTTTCTTTATATTTTTCCCATAATTGGACAGGATCAGATAAATTACAAAATGTGAGTAATGTTACAAATAAATGGCGTAACCGTCGTGGATTATCACTAACACAGGATTCTGCTAAAGCGTCATCCCAATGTTGATCATTTTCAAGCAAATGACGCGCTTGGCAAGCTGCATGATAAGTTGGATAAACAACATCGTCTACTTTTCTCAAATCTATAAATGATGTTGGTCCTCGCACTGTATGTAATAATAATCTCAAATAAAAACACTCTGCGTTGTTAGGATGAACAGTATACACTCTACCAAGAACATGTTCTTTGAAAATACCTGTCTCGCCATCTACAGGCCTGCCTCGGCGTCTACGGTTAAAGACACCTCGTTGTTTATCGTAGGTATAATACGATGGAACTTCTTCATACAAAAGAGACTTTGCGAAATTATCAGTTTGGCAAAGTCGAAAGAATGCCAATAAAGTTGTTTGTCTAGGGTTCTCTAATCGTTCTGTAACATTTTCGGCGTTAAAATATATACGTTGACCGCCTTCCAGATGAACATCCAGATGGGTCACAGGTGGATATCTTTCGTGAATATTAAAACTTAAGATCCGCCACACAGTTTCTGAAGAGCTGATATATCTGCCTGACTGAAATCTAGTAACTTCATCATGTTCATTTCTTAACGCAAACGTAGCTTGGTCACTGCCCTTGTTAATGTACTTACAAATATATTTAATTGACTCTACACTATTACTCATTTCTACATTTATGTGAGCTTGAAATGCTCTGGACAATACAGGCGAATACGGAACGACCCACCTATTATCTAAAGTAACCTGTTGTCCAGACATTCGCTTTTCAACAGTAAAACCACCATTGTCTCTTGAACGGCGACGATATAATGGGTATCCATCATGTCCTGTTACAGTTTCATCCACTAATGCTTTTGGATACCTTTTAGTGCAACGACCGTCTTGCATGCAAGGAGCATTTGCGTTAAATGCACCACATGGACCATGTATCATATGAGTTTTAACAATGTCGTATAACAGGGGATCTGCAGTCGGATCTGGAATTTCAGCACTGATTAATCTGTCTACATCATTAGGTCGAACCTTATCTTTTAACCAAAGCAAGATATGTGCGTGAGGTAAGCCGCGTTTTTGCCACTCAACACTATACATATAACACAATACTTCTCCAAAAATGTTATCTTTGGTAAGAAGATCTATCATTGATTTTAATTTTAAATGAAACACTCTTGCAATAATATCATGGCGGTCATGCGGTGCCTGACCCTCAAGAAGCTCCCGAGTGATTTCATCCCACTTGGGATTGGTAGTTACAGTAACAAATAAGTCGGGACGTCCATATTTTCTTACGTAACAAAAAGCGTCTTGAGTACGTTCATGCATGTAGCGTGGACCACCAGTAAAAGAAGAGGGTAAAATAACTAAACGACCCATATTCACAGTATCGTTATCTTGCTGCATGGCATCGCGAAGGTGCACGTATTCTTCAGCGCGCAGCTGCCTTTGATTAGATCGTATATAAACTAATCTTTCGGTTTCAATTTTTGCGTACATGTCAACAATAAACTGATTAAATAAGCCACGAAAACGTTGAAAGTATACCAATCTATTCCGTCTCACTTGCAGGTGGTAACAATAAAATTGAAGGCATGACACCTTTTTATTATAATTAGGTGCGCCTGTGCGCGGATCGGTTTGGTATACAGCGAAATTATAACAATCTTCCCCTCGACAGTATATCATAGGATATTGCAAACTGTCGTAAGCCCTGTGGGTTTCGAAAATACGTTGCAAACGATTGTCTCTGGAACGTATAACGATATCACGCCTATCACATTCCTGGTCGACCAGTACTACAGCAACTTCATTCGTGGATGGAACGTTATGACGCCCAGGGTGTTCCTGAGTTGGACGCTTATCGGCATTTATAACAATTTTATAATTGTTATTACCATCTTGAGAAAGGGCTTCTAATGCCGATTTAAAACTGCATACGTACGAATTAACCTGATGTAACATGTTCTGAAGTTGTGAAATGAGTTCAGTATTTAAATTCGGAAAATATTGATTTCTTATATTCGACTGTTCGTTGTAATCGGATACAAAATATATTTGAAGAAATTTAGGTTGTTCTTCAGGCAAAAGGGACCCTATCAAATGGTAAACCTGACCTTGTACCTTAAAAGTAGGCATGAAAGGGCCTTCTGAGATTTGTTTAGCACCAAAGGATGTCATTTGGAATGCACTATTATAAGTGCGAATATTATCTAAAAACTGTTTGGATTGCAAATGTTCCCCTAAAAGTAGTGATTTTAAAGGTTCCGGTGGGTCTTCGAACGAAGGCAAATTTATTTTACCTCCAGAACAACAGAAACCAGCAGACTCCTTCCTCCACTTCGAAGCATTACAAAAGGAACATACTACGTTCATATCGCCTATTTCAGAAGATGATCTGTAATCAATTGTGAGGTTATAAGCAAACCCACTTTTATATTTATCGGACCACGCCACCGAATTTGTAGATTGATCTACCACGTGTATATCTAAGTCATTAAGACCATGTCGAAATCTATCTGCAGTAAGACGGGCCTCTCGCTGTTCTTCTGTTTCAAGCGACCGAATATTTTCAATTCTTAATCTTTCATTAGATAAAGTAATCAATTGTTCTTGTCTCAAAGAATTGTAATAATCGCGTCCCGACTCTAGTCGTTGTTCATGCTCATGTTCATCTTCAAGAGATCGAATCATGTTATGGTGCGCCCTATCATTTGTCAAACGGTCTTGATATTGAGTAAAAGTTTCAGATTCTCGAGACAAAATATGACGTTCGCGATCAGCTGTAAGCCGTAATTCCCTCTCAGTGAAGGTTTCGGACTCGCGAGATAAAATATGACGTTCGTGGTCAGCTGTAAGCCGTAATTCCCTCTCAGTGAAGGTTTCAGACTCGCGAGATAATGTATGCCGTTCGCGGTCAGCTGTGAGTCGCAATTCTCGTTGTAAAGCAGTTTCAGCTTCTCGGGATAACGCATGTTGTTCCCGGTCAATGGAACGCCTTAGCTCTCGTTGAGAAGAGCTTTGAGAAGCCCGTGTTGTAGCTCGTCTCGCTCTTTCAGCTGCTAATCGCATCTCTCTTTCTGGAGAGCTTTCATTAGCTCGAGATGTTGAGGCACTAACTCTCATAGAGTTTAACCGATGTGTTCTTTCCTCTTCCGATTCTTGAGAACGCGTCATTCTCATTCTCCTAGCTTGACTCGAAGTTCGAGATAAAGATGGTCGTTTTTTAGGTGGCATCGTTTATTTTATTTTTAATCGACGGTAACTTAAATTCTATTAAGTTACCCAACAAAAAACTTACGTCAGAGGTCCTAACTATAGCTAAGTATATAATAAATAGAATATAAATCTAAGTGCCTATTAAAACTAAAATAATATTCTAATCGAATTATAAATATGTACGTAGGTACCTACAAATTACAAAAGAATAAAAAATGAAAATAAAGCTATACTTAATGCGTGTGCAATACTATCTACACTTACCTACTTCACTTAAAAATGAATAATAAGAAATACCTACAACTACTGTAATTAATCAAAGTACCTATGCTAATACAAAAAAAACCTTAGATGTTCTAAGTACAGCTGCTATATAATAAAAAAATATAAATCTAAGTGCCTATTTAAACTTAAATACCTAATATTCTAATAGAATTAAACTAAGAAATATGTACCTACCTACCTACAACTTAGGTACAAAAAAAAAAGAAATGAAAATAAAGCTAAAACACGTGTGCAGTATAGGTAGATAGTAGGCAATATCTACCTATACCTACTTCACTTAAAAATAAATAAAAAATACCTATGAATACTATAATTAATAAAAGTACCTACCTACGCTTTTATCTACTCAATACAAAAAAAACTAAACATAAAATGCCCAAAACTAACCTATCAGTAACTAAAAATCTAACAATAATCTAATCTATCTATCTATTATCTAATCTAAAAATCGAATCTAAATCTACTTAAAAAGAAATAAAATAGGAACTATTAATAGTTAAGAATTTAAACAAAACTAAAACTAATTTAGAAAATAACAACAAAAGAAATTAAAATAAACTATTTAAAGACAAAAAGTCGCGCTGATAAGCACGGTTTATAAAATAACAATTATTGTCTGTCAATAAAGTTCAACACTCTGAACGCATCAACAGCCAAATATTGAATGACGCTTGCGCTCGCCTCCCGCCCCTTTTATACTCTGCCGCCGCGAGCCCCGTCGAGCGCGGCAACCGTTACGCAAAAATAATCCTTATAGCTTGATTCACTATTCACGCGCGATGTCTTGTTGGCGTATTTCATGTAAGTAAGTATAAGTTTGGTGTTTCTATACCGATTTCAATGATTCTTTTTTTATTGAATTGGTGCTAATGTTTATTTTTTTTTTAATTAGGAATGATGGTGAGCATTATTGGTTTTATAAACGTAAAAGTAAACAAATATAATAAGAAATCTCCGAACTGCTAAGCTATCGAGAGTTATGCGTGTTATTGTGAGTTAACTATAAAAGGTAGATATATGCTGTCTTGGAATATTTTTCGTGTATTTTTATGTAGAATATTTCCGTTATACATAGTTTCTATGTAGCTCTAACCATTAAGGCTGCACACGCGACGGAAGCTTAAAAAATCAAGCAACTTCTCCCATTTTCTCAACATTTCCTTTCACTGTTCTGCTCCTATTCATTGTAGTGTGATGAAAAGTATACTATTACCTGCCCAGGAGTATAAAGAATAATTGTACTAAGTTTCGTTAAAATCCGTCGAGTAGTTTTTTTTTCTATAAATAACATACAAACAGACAGACAGACAGACAAAAATTTTTTTAACTGCATTTTTGGCATCAGTATCGAACACTAATCACCCCCTGCTACTTATTTTGTAAATATATTTCATGTACAGAATTGACCTCTCTACAGATTTATTATAAGTATAGATAATATCACGCTCACAGGTGTGGGTCAAATTTAGAATTCGTAGGTTTCGCGAAGCGTATACAAAATAACAAGATCCAGAATTTCGTGCTCCAATTGTACACATATGTCAATTTATTATATTTAAACGAAAATTCTGTTATAGAATTTTCACTTAAGATGCTATAAATATTTGATTAGGCTGGCAAATATAAATACTGTTTTAAATGTTTTATTTAATATAATATCACGCTCACAGGTGTGGGTCAAATTTAGAATTCGTAGGTTTCGCGAAGCGTATACAAAATAACAAGATCCAGAATTTCGTGCTCCAATTGTACACATATGTCAATTTATTATATTTAAACGAAAATTCTGTTATAGAATTTTCACTTAAGATGCTATAAATATTTGATTAGGCTGGCAAATATAAATACTGTTTTAAAATAATTTAACAAGTTTTTATTATTGATATTAATATTACTCACGAATTAAATATTATTTATTTATTTATGTACCTCATTTTCATATATACACTTAAACCGTAAATTATGTACATAGGGTATCTTATCTCTTGGAGGAGATCTCTTTTTTCAGCTATCCCTGAGTGTAAGTGAATTGTAATTGACGTAAGTAGGTAGGTATTAAAATTTAAAAAAAAAAGGAATAATAATTATACTTACATGTTAATATAATAAAAAAAACCTATACAACTATATATATTATATATATATATATATATTTAAAATATTTAGCATTTATAGAATTCCATAGCGGAACTGCTTGCACCGTAAAGGAGCGTTTTTTATATTTAGAAAATTTATAATTTATGACGAAGGTATCTAAGATTAGCAATTCAATATAATATAGATATCACAAATTTATTGACGAGATGCTGCCCGTGGTTCTGTCCAATTGATTACAAAATAGCGTGACGTGTTCCAAACCTCTTATTGAACACGTAATATCTTAAAGGACTTCTTTTGATACTGTTTGTAAAGGTCTTTACAATAGTATAAAAACTTTTTCAATAAATAGACTAGTAGTTCGAGGAACTTGTGTATGTGATCAGCATTTTGTATTAAAATATATAATATATATTATTATCAAAATGATATTACAAACTTAATAAAACAAAATCTGACTAAGTAGGTTTTTATAATGTTCTAATAATTAAATATTGTTCATATTACATTATCAATATACGATAAAAATTTGTTACTAAAATGTTGGTGTAATTTTCTCAGTTGTATTCCAAACTGTTGTTGAGCATGAGTACCAACGCTTCTAAATTAGTCAAAATATTTTATAAGGCGAATGAGAGAGTCCAAGTATAACCATAAGTTAGAATTTTCATAATTACTAAAAAATTATGTTATTCATTATTACCAAATTTTTTAAGATAGTCATATCAGTCAAAGACATAAATTTTATATTTTATACCTATTAACATTTTCTGCTTTTTAACCTGCGACTTTTCCCTCTGACCCTTCTCCTCGGATGTAAATCATAATATTTTTTTTATTTATATCCCTAAATTTATTTTTAATTACAGGTTTATTTTAATATATCATTTAAGCAATTGACGTACTGTAAATATAAATTTTATCAAATATCGGCGATATTTTGTTTTTTATACAAAAAAGTTTAATTACTTCGCTCTATAAGGACTATTATTCGTGCAAATTAAAACAAACGCACATAGACATAATGGACTGAAAATAATGAATGGCTATAATTATTCCTCAGGAAATAAAAATGGTGCTAATACAGTGGTTTCGGACGATTACAATATAAAGACTTGTTCATGGATATCTTGAGGTTTCAGTCTATTGTTCTCTTGTAACTTCGAAAATAATTTGAATATCTTTTATACTAAATAAAGATTTTCGGAAGGAAAATATATCTATGAGAATACTTATATTTGTAAGAACCTGGGCGAAAAAAAAAACCACAACAAGGGGCTTTGTTGTGGTGTTTTTTTCGAAACTTAAATTCTGTCATAAAGTAGATCGATTACCTGCAGTTGCAGGTAATCGATCTACTTTATGACAGAATTCATTTCTTCATTTCATCATTCTAGTTAGTCACGCTGACTAGTTAGTCAGCGTGGATGGTTAATCACCACAATATTTAAAAGTATTGTTTGGAGAAATGGCGAGAAAATGTCTAGAAAATTTTAATTTGTCATTCATTCATATTTAAGACTCTTAGTAAAATTTTTTATAAACTTCCATATGATGGGACCATACTACGGCTAACGATTACTCCTAATTTCCTATTACCGGCGTTACTTTCAAACTACCTCTCAATTTCCTCACTTTATTTATTAATGATAAGCTACACTTCCATCTTAATATAGGTATTTCAGCTTAGGCTTCCTTTTCATCTATTCTTGACATAGCACGAAATTTCGGTCCATGCAACACAGCAGATCATATTATTGTAAAATTAATGCATTAATTTTATATTTCTTGTATCACAGCAGCCGTGATACAATTTCTTGTAGTACGTTATTTTAAAGTTTATTAAACAATGAACACTACCTTCAATATAATCGAATGAATAAATTTCAATAAATTTTGACGAGATTAATTTTATCTCTACAAAAAAAAATTGTTATGTATCGATTAATAATTTATTAATAATGTTTAAAATATCATATTTCTTAAATAGAAAACAAATTAGAATATAGAATATTCAATATGCGTGAGAATGGAACGAAAAATATCTTAATGAGTGAGTATTTAATAAATGTACATACAAAATGTAGGATTTCTATTCCCTTAGTTCCGACTATACATTAATATATAGATAGGACAAGTCGAGGAGCAAAACATATATTTATATTATAGCTTTAATTTTATTTTTACTTAATGATAATGAATATTACCTACATTAACAGTTATATTTTTTTACGAATATAAAAACGAGAACCAAAGCCTTTGTATTAACCAATAGAAAAAAAATAGTAATAATGTAACCTGTTTGTGTAATTTGAGCTTGTATTACTTGTTTTTTGAGAAACAAATTTGGAAACGTGCCAAAAACTAGCCTGGCCATGTTTGAAAAATGTACCAAGTCTATTATATATGAAAATACGAGTATGACACGTTGCGTTAATAGGTTATTTACTGTATTCAATTCGTTAAGGGTTAGAATCCGTTCTTATAAATGTAAGAAAAACATAGAACTAGTAGTAGTGTGGTTAGTTATTGTAGCTTTACTGTACTACTTTATTTAAATTCTAATTTGTTCTTGTAAATCAATTATGACTGTAAATATAAAGTCATATATAATATTGTACTTTACTACCTGGTTGCGTGATTAACCTTGTTTTCTGTACCATAATGATGTTGAATGAACTTCCATTGGCGATTTCCAGATTGATATGATATAGGTATCTTCAAAAAAATACCTCCTCTCACGACCAGCGCGATGATTTAAGAGTTTTTGGGCAGCAGCGATTACTTAGCTTCGATGGCCCGCACAGTCGTTTGCCCTCTTCTTATATGAAAAAAATATAATGAATTTTGACTATTGCACTTATTAATATTTATCTTCCGGATTGAAATTCTTATTTTAAACTTTGTTATTCTGGAAAAGACCTTTAATGGTCTAATACAATATAGTAATTGGTCTTGTTCTGATAATTGGACGATGGACATTATATAATAAGTCATTTAAAGTATATTTTTTTTTAATTTATGTTATGCCTATAGTACGTACAGTAGAACGTAAATTCAGGGCAGCAATGCTAATGCGAGCATCAATCATGTTTAGCTTCTGCAACTTAATGAGTTTTAAAATGTCTTGAAATATTAACAGTTCTTAGTATTTCAAGTTAATTTTAACAAAAGTTCTTAGTTTAAATTTCCTTGCTGTCACTTATATTATAACTAAATATACTACTAAATTTAAAATTATTATAAAATGTAATAAAATAAACGTTTCAGATTTCTGAAATGAGACAAAACACTTATACTTTAACATTTCCGTTTTATGTTTTATGGTACATATTCCGTTCGAAAAGGAATGGCGGTAATTGATAAATGTACACATCATGCAAGTACGTGAGACTGTTATTATAAGTTTAATATTTTGCCATTATTACCAGCGTCACATGTATAAAATTGTATTTTGACAACTCGCTAATTATGAAAAACAAACAGAGCTATATTTCACTGTTTTTGCTACATATAATTTGAGGTTATTAACGTTATTAAGGATATTAAATGAAACTCAGCTTACTTAAAAATAATTGGGCTAGTTTGACTGGAAGGAAGTCTTAATTCATCCATCGTATTTATTGCCTTAATCTTGTTCCATCAGATGTCCATATATTTCGGACTCTTCATAATTCTTTAGCTACTGTTAAGTTAACATCAAAAGAGAACTTATAAAACTACTTGCCGCGGGTTTTAATGAAAGTCCTAAAATTACTACTATAAAATACTAGTTTTCAATAAGAAGTTGCAAAATTACTACTATTATTAAAACACTGAGTATGGCTTTTCCTAGATTAGACTCATCACATTTACTGAATTATGTTATTTTTAATTAGCAAACGAGATTTGTTTCTTATTCTGCAAGAGGTTTCTGAATCCAGATTTATTAAGTTTTACACTTATTAATGACTTCTCAAAAGTAGAAAGTAAATGTATATTTCATTTCATAGTACGAGCAACTTTCAAATAAGTTTTCAATTCCCATTTGTCTACAGATGGACACAATCCCTCAATCCCTTGCCAGATTGTGCATTTATTCCGAAAATTTCCACAAACTTTATTGCCTTCAAAGACTTGTAAAACTCTATCCTATGGGAATTGTAGAATAAAGTTTCGTATATATAGTATTCAGACGAAGGGGACTCAGAACTCTTGTAACTATGCTAAACTTCCAGCCACTATATGAATGAGAAATTAATGAAATATTTCTTTTCTTTTTTGTGTTTTCCCCTGATAAAACTATAATTTATTTATATTTAAAATACCATAGAAGAGAGGGTAATTTAGACATTAAAAATAATATGTTACGTATTCCTTATTATCTCAACTTAAACTTTGTGTATAAAAGACGTTTATTTATAAAATATCTGTGAAAGTTATATATTTTTACGTTTATTTCAGGTTGCAAAGAAGCAGTGGGAATATATTAAAGGAGATAAGGGTGCTATAAGATGGACCTTTTTCTCCTTTGACATCCGTCACATTACTTTTACAATACTGAAATATGAAACATGTAGAAAAATATTAAAAATACTAATATATATTTTTTAATTCCTATAATAAGTAGATAAAAAGTAATAAGCTTCATTTGATTCTGTCCCTTTTAGTCGTATTCAGAGACTTTTTGAGATCTATGAGTACGAAATTTAATGTGCAAACTGAATCATTCATAAAAAATATAATCAATGGTTAAATAAATTGAAAACGTTTCAATTCAAGTTCTTGGATGTTTGAATATTGTACAACTGTATATTATTTAATTTTGAAGTAGAACAATCGAACTCAACATTACGACCTAGTTTGCATAAGAATTTCATGCAGGCTTATCTTGTTACTCGTATATCATTTTATGCTTAAACCAAAGCTGATTCAGGATGGCGTTACATTAATAATACTTTGGTTTAGTCTATAGACCAAAACAGTGAAATAACGGCAAATATTTCTCACAAGAAATAACTTATATAAAAGCTAAATTGCTTAAAAAAGTAATAAAATTGACAAAACTTAATATATTTGAAGACGGTACTTAATAATATTGCTGCTAAATATATTTAATTTGTGAGAAAATATAGTAAAGGAACCAAATCTGAACCTTTAATGAAAATATTTACAAAAAACCTCAGGCTGCGTGTTTATTTCATGACACCAAACTTGAAACAAAAGACTTAGTTAAGTAGAATAAGTTTTAGAAAATTATATTTGATTCAACAAAAAGCGTGAACAATTTTTACCAACGTTTGTTTAATTATCACAATAAAAAAACTTGACTACTACTGTTTATAGTTTATTTAATCGGTTAACTTACAGAATATTATAATTTTTTCACGCTTGGAGTATAATTTAAACCCAATAAACCTACTGGATAAATAATCAATAAACTACATATTCTAAATAATCTTATTTCAATAATATTTTATTATAATTAAAGAGAGGTATTAAAACACTTTTGCAATCCAATTGTTTTATAATATTTAAATTGAAAAATAAAAAGTGTGAATCAAAAATATATTAATTTAAAAATTGAATTAATTTTTGTACTTTATTTCATTATTAATTATTTTTTTATTAAAATACTTTATAATGATAACTTTATATATATATATATATATATATATATATATATATATTTTTACTATTCCAAGTCAAAAATAATTAATGATAATGATTAAACATCAGTTAGCAATGGAAATGGATGTTTAAAACAATGATGGCTTTGACGATGTGCATGCATTACTTATAGTGGTAAAGCGTCCGCGACCTAATTCCGTCGCATCAGACAGGCTTTCATTTACTCAAGTGCTTATATTCCTCTCGCCACTCTGAGGCACTATTCATAGAAATTGCAAAGCAATGCTGAATTTTTCATGGTCTTTTTCTTGCCTGCAGTTCTCTTTACGGATGTTAGGAGAGGAATATTTAAGCATAGGTAACCAGTTCTCACGTGTTGATTTAAATTCTACATGTGTAAATTAAACACAAGGATATGAAACAACATCGCCAATAATTTTACTAGAAAATAATGATATTTTATTAATCTTAAAATAACAAACAGTGACATTTTATTAATCTTAAATGAGACATGAATTATTATTTAATACTTTCGAAATTTCTACGCTCAAAAGTCAATTACAATACGCATTCCAAAATTTTAAATACATGCTCTTTTATAGGACTAACGTCATTTATTTATTTTTTGGTTTATTAAGACCTTGATTTATAAGTATGTCTATTTCTCGGAGTCTGTTAAATAATAGTATTGCTTAGACTCTGTCTTAAACAAAAAAAATATTTCCAAAAACATTGGAAATTTAATAAAAACTTTACAAAACCGTAGGTAATTGAAATTCATAAAATAAATTATCTTATCTTAAGTTTTAAAACAATTAACAAATTTACAATTTTTTTAATAATTTGTCAATAAAAACAATCATTACTAAAAAACTCAAAATATACTGTAGATAGTAAGTTAATGTTTATTTGATGATGTAATTAGAAAATTCTTTGATCGTTGTAAATATTATAATATTAGACTATCATTTTTATTATATTTACTTCAAATCATATAAATATCGAAATTTAATAAATATTAGTTGTTTTCATTTATTTCATCTCAATATTTAATTGTTATATATGGTTGTAGTATAATCTCTGTTTTGTTATCTGAAATATTAATAAAATTAATTGGATCAAAATTATACAATGGCCCTTACAAACACATTAAAAAACATGATATTAAAAAAATATTGAAAGGAACTTCTATATGATATTTATAATAAATTTTATTGCATTTGCAGATAGTTGTAATTCTACCAATTCATACATAGGTAGATATATGTAAACCGAAATAATATAAGAACTTTGTTTTTGTTTCTCGAGATGTTATGTAACGTAGTAGTTATATAGTTACATACTTTAGTTATGTCGTTACTAAATCCGTTACTTTTAGTGGTCTACGAGGTATAAGAATAGGTAAAGAAAATATACATGTATTTTAGATTTATATGTAATAGGAGGGGTGCGTCTTTCTTCCACAAAACTATCTCGTTCGCTTATGATATTTGTTTATTATAGATTTCCACAACTACTAGTCAAACTCAGATAATTATTTATTTATTCATTTAAGATAATTAGTAAAATACAAAGATAAGAGAGATGTGCTCAGCTCGAGTCCCTTAAAGTGAATGTCTCAATGGCGACAACCGTTTAACTCACTGTTTTCTTGTGAAACGGGGATGATCTAGAAATACTTAAAATACGTACAGTAAAGTGCCGGGTGTCTTATTATTTTCGTTTTTTATTGCGCCGATATATAGTCACGCACTATTAATTATATAATATTAGCAAACAAAAAATATTTTTGTAAAGTAATCATGCAATAAAATCTATATTTAATTATCCAGTATTATTAATGTTAAAGATTTGGTTTTATACTTAAAGAAATTTTGAAACTGATGGAGGATTTGATCATTGAGAATCTAATATAAAGTAAACAATATAATACTAGCCAACCAAAAATACGTTGTTTTGTTTAAGCTATAGGAATAATCATTTAAAATTGAAATAAATAATAATTAAAGAGATATTTTTAAAAAATTATGCTCACTGAAACATTTTTGCGACACACAACATTGTTAGTTTTATTTTCTGTTGCATGAATAAATAATTTTGACGGTTTTCCTACACTTTCGGCAGGCCATGTGAAAAACATTGTTTTAAAAAATAGATATCATAATTTCCCTTGCGATTTATTTATCAACATTTTAAATGCACGGGAATTTCTAGTCGTTTCAAGTCAAATGGCATGATGTTCAAAATCCTAAAAATATGTTTGATAATGAGATATTGAGATATGCTAAATTTTGACTCCAATGATTACAAAAACCTTATTACAAAAATTAACAAAAACATATTACTTATGTTACTAAATAGCTTATCTTCCTCAACATACTTATAAAGATTAAACGAGTTAGTTAAGTTAAGGGTTAAAATTTCCATTTGATATTTAACATTCCCAATAATTTTTGCAGAAAAAATAACATTTTCGCTACCACGATATTGGTAATGTCAGTATGGAATTACATGTATATGTTACAAAAATAATGCAAAAAATATCATATACCCAGAGTACAGATTCAACAGGAATTTTGTCATTACTTGTTTTATGACGCTTTAATATTTACCAGAAATTATTTAAACATTTTAATTTTAAAAAATCTGTACAAGCCTTATATGGAAATTAATAAATTTTTGACAAGACTTTGACAATGATTACAGGGAAGTGGCAGAACTGTTAATAAGTTCATTACAGCGAGGTCTTCCTACATACTCGTAGTCCTTATTTATATAAAAAACTTTGGATACAAAAACGCCTTTTCATCGTAAGCTTTAATCTTTTATGTTTTCTAAGATATAGTAATTGCATTTTAAGTATTGTAGCGTCTTTGAAAACAATTTTAAGGCGTTCCCGATATTGAATACAAAGAACAGTGCAGATAAACATATAATATACTTAGTTGTATATCGAAGTGTTTGTACCGCCATGTGGCTGGCAAAACATGTAGGCAGCACTTTCTGTCCTTATTAAGTTTTATAAACGCACCTGACTACTTTTTGTAATTTAGAGTTACAAACGTACTTTACAGCATTTCAATTGAAAGTTGTTAAATTATTTTGTGACATCCAAGCGGTGGTAAACGATTTATTGTTGGCTTTAATATGCAATTTAAAAGAATCTTTATAAAACATTATACCCAACACTTATGTTGCGCCGATTAATGTTAGTTGTATGCAGCTATGTACTGATGGATGTGAGACTCGGGCTTTGCTCAGCCTGCCCGTCGTATTTAGGACGGGCAAAGTATCGCATTAGGTGTTTTGCTGAGGGCAAATGACGGCAAATACTATTGTATCATTTCAACTTAAACGCCATCCATTATTATCTAGAGACGACGCAGCTGGCCTTGTTATTTTTAACGGAGATACAGATATCTCAACCTAGCGAAACAGCTTACATATTATACCACGGGTATAAATTTGAATATCATTTTATGGAAACTGGGATATCTGTGTTCGTAAGGGAGTATATCTGCTACCATCGTCTTCAGATTTATAAAGATCGAGATCTATCTGTATACCTATTGACCGCGCGTAGCCATGGAAGATCATGTCAGAATATTGTTATAACAAATTTATATATAATAATAAAATAAGGCAAATTCTCCATTTAGTGTATTGATATGTTATTTATTTCAATAATTTTAAAAATCTAACTAGAATTATGTTTTGTGACAGCGAAGACTGCAATTAAATTAGAAAGTTATAATAATGAATTACAATTTTAATTTACGGTTAATTAATATTAAAGAAAAGGTTATTCTAAGTCAGCCATTGACTTAACAATGCTCATAGTGAGTGACTTCTAGCCCGTTTCTCACCGATCACCGTAACGCGGGCAGTGTTATCTTCACATTACACGAGGCGCTGCGTTAGTATTTTAATATTCTACACTTTTATCGTGGGAATTGACTTGGTCTTTTATATTTGGATTTGCCCTGACTACGCTTGCGTAACAACAGTAGATTCTTTTTTGTAAATAAGACCTTGTACATGGAATAAAGAATGAGCCTTTTTTTAACCTATCTAAACAACATATCGCAAAATACCTTAGTAGTTTGTTAACTTAAAAGTTGGTATAAAATGTATGTTAAAATCATTAATAAGATTAATAAAATTATGAGGATATAAGGTAATGTTATAATTGTAATAACTATCGTCCCTCTATTCTTTTGTTTCAAAATATACTCTTTTGAAGTTTTGTTAAAATGCTACAAGTGTTTGTTTCTTAGTCGGTGCCTGCTTCCAAATTGTTGTAAATGTCTCAAAAACAAAAAAGAAACCTGGAATAATGATGAGAGTTCTAAAAGAAATAAAGCAATAGCGTATATTTGGATTGCGAATGATATTGCAAAGAGAAGTTATGCACTTGAGTATACACAGTACATACCACCGATGAAGAAAAAATAACACAGCCTACTTTTATTGGTGGTGGAAGACTATCGATAAAAGAAAGATGTTTTGTATGTGTTTGTTTGTGAATTTTACGTATAAATTGGAATAAAATAATACTCTCGAACCTTGATTTACCCATTATTTATCAAGTTTCAGATTTAGCGGTAGCGCGACCTTTAGAAATTGAATACAGAATAAAATTAATACAAGAGCCCTATTTCATTTAATAGATTATTCGACAATAATAAAAATAATTTTGGCTGATCTGAGTACCGCATTTAATTCTATTCTTAAGAACATCTATATTAAAGTTTTTCTTTATTTTCAATTATATATAAGTTATGTAATTATTTAAATTAGTCCTTAAATGAATTTGATTACTACGTTATGTAATTGGAATTTAAAATTACGCATTTACAATAAGTTAAGTCGATCTCCTACGATTAAAAAGAACAAGCTTATCATTTTTTTTTAATTATAATATATAAATAACATTTACACATTTTTGGAACGTTAAAATATTACTTATTCAATATTGTCTTGGGTGGTGTATTTCTCAGAAAACCTTTTGAGGGAATAATCCCCTTTGGAAAAGGTTTTAAGCCGCTTGAAAGCTTATAGCGTTTAGGTCTGTGCAAACCTTTCATTATTTCTGTAAATATTACTAATAATAACAAATAATGATTTTATAAAAAAAAATATGCAAAAGTACTTTACTCTCTTTATAAAATGTTTATGTTAAATGATTAAAATTATTTTTATAGTCCAACAATTTTATTAAGTTTCTTCAAAGTTTGGTTCATCGTAAGGTATATTTCTATTTCTTGCTTAATATTTGAATATCACCTCAGAAAAACCCTTCATCTGCATTCAATCGGATCAGCCCAGTTTCTGTGAACTTCATATGATGAAAACCACTGATCAGATAGATTATGTGAGAGTTATAAATAAATGATATTCGGACGGTGCAGTTTTATATCAATGGCAATTGTCAAGAACGACAAGTTTTAGACGAGGATTGAAAGTCCAACTGTCGATCACACAAAGATATGACTTGTAAGATAATGGACCCTATGACCCTTAGTAAAGCACTAACTGCTAGAGTTAAACTAAAAGTCTGTTTGTGTAAAAGAATATTTTGGTCATGCCTGTGATAATAAGCAGAGATTAGGTCAGTCTTTCGGGTTTCGGGTTTTGAGGACTACAGTAATTAATGGTGTTGGGTCTCTACCCAGCCCAGCTTCAATAATGATATCAAGTGTTGTTTTTTTCGACCCGGTTTGTTGTTAATGTTAAAAACTGCCAGGTAGTTCCTATAAATGAATAATTTTGGATTATATTAGTTTATCCACATTTCATGACGATACACTGTAAAGGGTATAAATTCGTGTAATAATCTATTGTTGTTATTTTGCAAGGAATCTTGTTTCTAATTTATCGCAATTGTAATTCTCGAGGTGCGTTAGCAGCTGTTGTTTGATGATGCTCTCCATTACTTTGGGAAGAAGAGTGCCCAGGAGATCGGCTTTCTTTTGTGCCGTGTGGGCCAAAGAGTCAGTCCCAGTCAATGGCGGCAGGGACGACTGGCAAAAGTTTCCCAGATTGGCTTTGGAAAGCGTCCAGAACTTGTGCGTGCCAGGTAGGGACCTACCTTGTCAGCTGATCGTCAATTTTGATGACATGCTTGATTTTTGCCGTAGTAATTTGCCATTTGAAGAATCTGGAGGCCTCCTCTTAAGAACACTAGAGTTCGGATCCTTAGTGACTAACGCATTTGCTTTATACGTCTACTGTTTGCCAGCTGCTAAAAAGATGCATAAAAGCATCAAACCGAGGCCGTGAACTGCCACCGAGTGGTACCACGTTGTTGAGTAGAAATAATTCTATCCCCTGTAGTATCACATCACCTACAGCCGCATTAGATTTAATTAGTTTTTTTTAACTTCAAGTTAAAAGCGGCCATTTGTTTTCGCTTAGAAGTCGCTGACTATTCAGTCCAGGGTTTTATAGCTAGAAATAAAGGATCAAAATAACAGATTTGGCACATGGCAAGTGTTTCTAGAAATACATTTAAGACATTTAACACTTTACTTTAAATATACTTTTTTATTTATTGAGTCTAGTGACGATAAGTTTCTTTTTTATTGGAATAAAATAGCTATCTAATCGTAATGGAAATATCTTTATGGAAAATAAAAACAAACCAATGTCATTATCAATACAACAAACATTTTCTGTGAAACTTAAAAGAAATATTTTAATAATATATTTATCATAAAGTCTGAAATCTTGTCTTACATTTACAGATTTTTTATACTTTATTATTAGAAGCAATCTGTAATATTGAATTGAAGCAAAAAGTTGAAAATTGAAAATAAAAAATTGTCATAAATAACGAAACTGAATTTGATATATTTGAAAAACAAATAAATATTTTACAAGATTTGTCCTTAGTTATATGCAACAATTTTTTCATAATGTAGACCTACAGGGAATCCCGCCACATTACATAACAGGAACGCATCCCAATACACAGTACTTCATAGGTGATGTCTAAATCTGTGTATTCACTGACTGGCGTTATATATCTCTAATTAAAATTGAAAAAAAATACACTAAATATAAAATAGTAATTAAACATTTTATCGATACAAAAAGTCTAAGTTCACATCCAAATTAATAGTGTGCCCAGCAAAGCGGGCGGGAATCAGCTAGTAATTTAAATGCGTGTCATTTTGATTGTTTTTAGTGTGTTTTTAAGTGCATTAAAGCATTTCAGTCAGATTTAATCCAAATCGTTAACAATATCTACAGTGGAGTTCCATAAATTACAAATTTAACATTAAACAACGAAAAAAACCACCAAGTACGTTTAAATTGCAATTAATTAGTGAACACTCAGATTATAATGCAATAACTATATCTTAAACTATACAACATTTGTTATAATTCACTACAATATAATAACATACAAGTTATAAGCTCAAAGTTCTCTTCTCAGACACGCGCTTAACCTTTATTGTAAATGATATTATTATAGAGAATTATATAAAATACAACAATAACAATCAAGTTTTTTATTAGTTCTGACATATTGCTAAAGCTAACTATAAAAATATTTAAACATTTACAAGTACACAGATTACACCGTTTACAACGAAAAATAAAATTCATTTCCTTGCAGCAGATGTTGATGTAAACTTGATCTTTTATGGTTAACTAAATAACTTTATTGTGGATAGCTGTGGTAAGAATAACGTTTTTTGGAGTGTGTGAGTGAATGTGGAGCACATAGCAAACTAAGCATTTGTTATTTTAATTATAAGTTTTTATTTTGTGGATGTATTTCCTTTACTACTGATATTATTTTACAAGATTTAACGATAAAAATAATACCTATTTATAATTAAAAAAAAAACAGAATATTTTATAAGTAAGTACATTTATTTATTTCAGATTATGTAGTTGCAAGCTGCAAGCTGTTAGTAGCTTCTTTGTCTATTGCCCTCATTTGAATTTAAAAGTTATCTTTATAAATATAGAATATAATGTAAAAATAACCTAAAATATATGGATATATATTTTAGTTTGTTTTGCATTATATTGTAGGAGGTAGAGCCCATCTGTAGTCATTTGACTATAACTCGTATTGGGCTGGCTCGGCTGGGGAAAGACCACCTTCTCGGAAGAGATTACCGTGTAGTAACCGCATCAATTTGGTAATGTTCCGTAGTTGAGTGAGAGTGTAAAGAAGTCTAACCTGCCCCCCCCCCGCAGCTATATCAACCTAGCGTCGCAGCGTACATATTATACCTCGGGTATAAACTCGAACATTAATTATACCACACGCCGGAGTATCTGCGTTTGTAAGGGAAGATATTTGGTAATGTCGTCTTCAGATTTTTTAAGGTAGTTACTTGTCTGTACTCTGGCTGCGCGTGGATATGTATGATCATGTCAGAGTCCTTTACAGGTTCCAAAGTGGAAATTCAGAAATGGATCAACTCTTGGGTCATGTCCAGGTAAAGATTGACGACCTACTTTCACAGACTCCCTCTGCTAAAGTCGTAGTACACAGGGACTTCAATTTGCATAATACCTTTTGGCTAGGTTGGCTAGGGTCACTTGCCAATAACTACGCGGGGATATCTGTGTATAATTTTGATCTTGAAAATGATCTGTCCCAGCTGGTTAAGACATACTAATCTACCGGGCATAGTCAGCCATATATCGTCTTTATTGAATCTTCTGCTGACTACACATCCCGGAAAGTATCAGGTCACCCTTGGGCTAATGCATTACTCAATAAGAATCCAAACTCTAAAGTTCTGAAGAGGAAATATAATTGTGCCTCCCGATTCCTTAAACGACAAATCGCTAGAGCAAAGTTCAAGTATGTCGCCGGGATTGAATGGCAAGGAGCTGCCTGGCACGCGAACTTCTGGGCCCTTTCTAAGGCAACTCTGGGAAACTTTTTACCAGCTCTTTCTACCATTGTAGCACACTAGAAATGAGTCACTGGCCCACACGGAAAATAAGAATACTAATTATGTCGATTTCAAACAACTAACATTAAAATTTAAAAATATTAAATATTAATTTAAATTGTGCTTTGTGGATTTGCGAAAGACGTTTGCATTTCCTTAAACGTGATAGACTATGTCAACCACTTAATATTATAAAACTATAAGTAGATGCAAAGCGTGAAATGTGAAAATGACTTTTAATATTCATTTTCTGTTATTTTGTGAGGAGTTTGTTTTCTAACAATTTGAATCTATTTTAGTTATGAAGCGATTTCTGCCGAGTAATAAGCCCAGTTTCTCTGAGTGGTGTTGTTAAAAATAAATAGAAAAAAGTGTTTTCAAGTAACATAAAAATTGTCTTCACTAAGAATGGAAAAAATTAATAATTATATTAAAAAAGTATCATGGTATATATATTGTAAATGAATTCCTACGTAATCAGAACGTGAAACGGTACTAAAAAAAAGTATTTATATGTGTAAGTGTATTTTAATAAGTCATTATATTTTATTTTCACGACTCCAGTTTCTGCAGTCAATGTGTTTATATAAATAGGACAAATAAATATTTACAGACATTATTTATTACATATGTTATAAAGGTACAACATATCTAATTTATAGGCTTTATTAAAAAACTTGCATTGGTTCCTTTGCAGCCAAATGATTTTTAGTAAAAACCAGATGGACCCTTTGAGTCTGTCCATATGAAAACTTTGGGTCTTTTGCCGAAAACCGTCATGTGTTTATTATCATAGACCCATTTTCAAAATTTTGATTATTGTATCCCACGTACCGATAAGACACTGACCGTCTGAAACTACACGTTACGAACATGGTTTCTCTAATAAAGGCGTAGTAAACCGGGAAGCTAGACTCGTGTATGCAAGGAACGTATCGGCATTAAGATACCTCAACATGTTCGCTATGAACTGCTGCTGCTTGCTGGCTCATATGACGAGTTAACCCCAGGGGCTGCGGAATATATCGTATACTCCCGAGGTGTATTCTTATATTCTTATATTTTGATCGAGAGTTTTGGCTTTATTTTAGTAGTTTAATTGAGATTTAAACCCATTTCGCACGCACTACATTTTCTTTAATTAGTTGTTGTCATTTTATGATATGAATCCCGCATAGTATTGGGGCTAAAGCAGGGGAAACTTTAATTACTTGGTATGTTGTGAGGGTTTGTTTTGAAGTGCATCGGACAAGCTATCTCGGGAGTTGGGTCTCTTAGTCTAAGGTGAGCGTTTGTCTATTGTTTTATTTATGCATTTTAAAAATCTTTTAAAAATAATGTAAAGTTGCTAAATCATTACAAGTTAGTAGGAAAATACAAAATAGTAGTAATAAAATAAAAATAATTTGAAAAAAAGTTAATAAGGAAACTGTAAGAGCTAAATATCAGAGAAGCAACCTCAAATTAAATATAAACAATAATTATGTCACTTCTGATACTGAGGTTTCAACAGCTTTTGAAATTTTCTTTAGAGATATTCCAGTTACCACGTAATTTTTCAACTTCTCTACCGTTTACTAGAAAATATAATCTTTATGAAATTAAAAATAAAGCTCTTTTTCAATGATTCATCAAACCTAAATTGAATCCTAAATTCACACAGGGTAAAATACTATATCAATCTAACGGTTTGCCAAAACATGCTTGTCCAATTATGCAGTGAAATAGTTCTTATTTACAATGTTTAAGATATCACAATTAAGTGTGTCAAGCATTTCCATAAAATACAATACGTACATTGTAATGCAGCATGCTATTTCAATGATAAGGATTAAGTGTACACTTAATTTTATATAAGAACTTGGATAAATGTGAGTTGATCACAGATGGATTTCTTAAAATTAGTTATAAATAGTTCTAGAAAAAAGCTCTTTCATATGATACATCACTTGAACTTGTTGCTTCATTATTTTACATATTTTTCAAATTTTTCTACAGATTTGTAATGTGAAAGGATATAACATAGTTCTAAGTCAACGAGAATTACCCTATAATTATAATATTCCCTCGAGAATGTCAATAAACGCATTTTTTTGTTTTATAAAAAGCCCTATCTTGTTTTTCATTTCAATTTATAAGTTTCAAATCTTCACAGATTCAAAAGTTAGATGGTTTTAACTTTAACTCAATTCGTGTTCCAGATATTGACAGAGAGACAGAAAGAGGAACAGTAAAGTGATCTTTTTAGGGTTTCATTTTTTTTCTATTAAAAGCTATATAAAAAGAAAAAAAACTTACAGATATATCATTATTACAGCTTCTTTAGCTTCATATTGTAATTAGATTATATTCTAATGACAATAAGAGTAATCAAGCAAGTAGAAATTAAATAAGTATATTCTAATGTTCAATTCGCAGGTACGCTAAGAATTACCATGTGGGAGAATCAAACCCACCTTCAGCTCCGACAAGCATTATAAGAGATATTAAATTCTAATTTTATAAGCTATTTCTAATTCAGCTCATTTTATAAGACGTATCCCAATTCTTGTAGAACAAGTTTTTGCTATTAGCTAAAGTAAATGCACAACTATTTTAATCTAACTAAACTACTCCTACTACTACTCCCTGATTACATTAAGTAAGTGATTCAGCACGTTTGAACTTCAAAAAGTTCAGACTTACATTAATTAATTCACAATTAAAGCCCCAGACTATTCAATTACAAACCAGCTGATTCAAGTTAAACGAAAACATCTATAAAACTGTACTTTCTAACTATTTGTATCATTTGTAAGTGTTCAGTGAAAACTATGTTTTTCGTAGCAAAACAGTATATATCCTGTAAAAATATTTCACATAAATATATTATCATTAATAAATGTAGAAAGAAAAATTATCGACACAGGCAAAACTCGAACCTACAACCTAAGGGATACTGTTCTGTCGCTTGGAATATTAAGCTACGGTGTCGCTAGCGTAAATATTCAAGATATGGTATTAATTTTACTAAATAATATATCATTTGTAGATGTTCATATCTTAATGTCACTTAAAATCTGCTCACTTATCAATCTCGTGGCTCTAATATAATTTTATATAAAGTATAGACTTCATTTAGATACTAAGTTTATATTAAGTTATTGTTTAAAAATAAGTCAATATTGGTATTTGTCCTTAGGTAACTGAAGTTATTGGCTTAATATAAAAAAAATCCAATATATTTCAGGGTTGCTAAAATAAGACTTCTGACTTCTGCTTTACATCGAAAAAAGAAATCATTTTCATACTTACGTTCACGGTGGTAATTTAAAATTTATTACATAAATCACTTACCAGTAAAGATGATGAGGACAAAACTAATTGATGGTTCGTCGCTGATCTGCAGAGGGAGATGTATAATTGTGTTAAGCGGCGACACTATCAAGACATAATAATTTATGTTTTGACAGTGTCGCCAGTGAACCACCCAAACATTGCTATTACAAGTAAATTTTGAGAAAGCATTAATTTTACATTTTAGGTGAAATAATATATATATATTTTTAATTTTCATTTGTTGTTAGTCGTACAGACAGAATCTTTTGCATATATTGATAATTGTGTTGTATTTAAAAAAAACAACAAATAGATACAACGTTTTTGATTGTTATGTACAAGTAAGAAATAATGAAGTTATAAACTTACATTTGGAACAGAAAATTTAAACCATGTTTGAGGTATTAATTAATAATACTCGCAAACATGCTCGGTATAATGATTGAACGTTTCTAGTCAAGGCGATGCTTTCAAATACAGTCTTAAAAATATAATTCTTCATAGTACATGTTTATACATGTACTATGAAGAATTATATTGTTTAATTTATATTAAACAACATTTAAACTGAAAGAAACCGTGGTCCGTCCAGTCTATAAAAAAGGTGACCGAAAACTTTGTTCTGATTACAGGCCTATTGCTTTTCTATCGAGTATTGACAAAATTATAGAAAAGCGCATTGTAAACCAACTGGGAAAATACCTTAATAAAAATAAAATACTGAACGAATGCCAACACGGTTTCCAAAAAGGTAAAAGTACAAACACGCTTCTGGCGAAAATTACCAATAAAATTAATTCACATTTAGAAAATAAGACAATGGTGGTAGTAGTATTTTATGACTGTAACAAAACATTTGATACATTAGAAACAGAAACATTATTAAGAGCTATGGATGAATGTGGAGTAAATCAACCGCTAAATCAATGGTTCCGTGACTACCTAACAGATCGCACTTTCCGTGTTAAGGTGGGCGACACACTGAGCGAAGAAACCGAAGTCAGATGCGAAGTCCCTCAAGGATATGGGACTGGGCTACTCTGCTATCTGTTACGCGTAAACAGTCTATATGGTGTTCCCCGCAATTGTTCAGCATACATGTTTGCTGATGACTTATGCACTTTACTTGCCGGCACTGATATCGAGGAATTGTGTGGTTTAGTACAACGTGATATAGACGCGGTAGTTAGGTGGTCGCACGACAAGGGAATCTTCTTAAATTCGGATAAACCCAAATTCATGGTAATAAGGTCACCATACGAAAACCAATCTATCTTTTCTCCATTTATGTATACACATGATTATTCCTGCCTCCATAACAACCTTATGAATTGTAATTGTAAGCCGATAGAAAATGTTGACTATGTAACATACCTAGGTGTAAAAATAGACTCTAAATTTTACTGGACGACTCATATACACTACATTTGTAATAAACTAAGATCGCTGCTATGTAAATTCTATCACCTTAGCTTTAGAGTACCAATTCTCACATTGAAAATTCTGTATTTTGCATTAGTCGATTCAGTGCTGGGCTACGCACTTGACAGTTATAGGCTCACAGTATTTAACAGTAATATTGACAAACTAGAAACACTACAGATTAGATTTTTAAAACTACTTGTAAACAAAAAACTAAAGCAAATTGTAAAGGAAACTATTTGAAATTTGCAAAATATTACCAGTAAGCCTAAAACATAAATATGTCTTAGCCATAAATAACCATAACGGTCAACGGCATTGCCTGACGCTGCTGAACCATAATATTAGAACGCGATCGGTGTCTGAGGGTAAGTATGAAATATTCAAAGTGAATAATTACTTTGGGGACAGAACACTTAAAAAACGAATACCTTTCATACTTAACAGCCTGCCCAAGGATATCCGATTGGAGTCTAATAAACGCATATTTAAATTAAAATTACGAAAATACAACAGGTATTTTGTCATTGTTGTAAATGGTTAGTTAGTTAGTTACTGTGTGTATTTTTACCTTATTGACTCTAAAGTCATAATGTAACAATATCTGAATGTTTAAAGAAACTCTTAAGACGCAATGTAATAACTTAATGTTAAAAGAGACTGCTGATCCCACACTGTTTTAACAATTTCTGGGACATTGTTTAATGATTAATGTTTATTTTCCTTTGTGTAATAAATAAATTTAAAAAAAACTTGATTAAATTGATATAAAACTCGGCAAAAAATAAGAACCTTCTTTAACAATAATAATAATTTAATATGCATAACTTTGAATACAAGAATACACTTTTAAAATAAGCAAAGAGAAATGTAGTGAAACAAGTTGGAGGTTTTATCGATAAAAATGATCCTTTTCTGGCAACCATTTAAAAGTGGTAAAAATAAGTAGTGTTTTTTTAATTAACGAAATATTAGTAGCAAATTTTCTCTAATTATGATTTTATTAAATTCGGCTCTTTCTATTTCAATGACAAATTAGAGACATGTATACTCACATTATACATCCCTATATGAGTATACTCACATTAACACAATAGAAAGAAAATTCTGGAGTAGCCAGAAAAACATAATTACAGATCGGCAAAGTTCATGGATATTATTCAAATTTATTAAAATAATCTCTAGATATCTATAGAGTTCATATTTAAATCAAATAAGATTTCTGTCTCTGTGTAGATTTAAAGAGCACTTAACTTGCAGCAAACCTAGTTACAAATATACAGAATGCATATATTTTTGTATTCATTAATAAACACGCATCTTTTTAAGAGCGATGACTCAACATTATAAATTATTCTTATCCTTCTTCCGAATACACTAACTATTCTTTTTAATGGTTATGTAAGTAAATTTTACAAGTGTTCTTATTTATTTATATAAAATCAAATGTTTTTTTCAGCCATAAAAATTTGAGCATGTAATTTTAATGGCTTATGATACGTGTCACAACTTTTTATTTTATATATTAGAGTATTGTACAATGATATTCACCAAAATAAATTTTGTAAAAGTAGTTTGTTATCAACAAACAAACAATAGAAGATCAAAATAACTGCTTTAAACATTTTAAACGTTAACATGAAGATTACTTTCGAAGTTAAAAAATACTTGTTAAGGGATATCAAGGACTTGGCAACTGCCAACTACTGAAGAATTCGTAACAGAGATTACCCGATAAAAGTATATGAAAAAAATCCAGTTAATTACGCTTATTTTAATTACCAATGTTCATTAGTAAGCTTAATTAAAATAAAAATAAAGTTTACAAATTGTTAATACTAGTCAAATACACAGTTCAATAATTTAACAAATTTAACATAAGTGTTATTCATTAAAATACGTTTTTAAAGTTGTTTACTAAATTATACACTGAAAAAACAATTTGTTTTATTTATATATATATATATATATATATATATATATATATATATATATATATCTTAAATGTTTTGATTGATCTTAAGCAATGAAATGAGTAAAACTATAATTAATTCACATTTTCTACCTATAATATAAAAATTTAAGACTGTGACCCGTTATTCAATCCTGGGTAAAACAATGAAAAAATTTTAGCGTAGTCTAATGACTAAACTTAAGGTTAACCACTAAACTTAAACCCTGTACTGGCTTAATAGCCAGTACAGGGTTTAAGTCACATTACCATGCAAATGGAGTCACCCAGTCGCTGAATGCTTTCGATTGTAATTAAGGGGTCCAGTTGGAATATTCGCTTAGATAAATCGACATATTGAATAAGTTCTTACTGTTTTTACTAAAATTACTTTTCTATTTTTAACATTCTTTACTATCCCATAAAAAGTAAAAATGTGTAATAAACATCCCATAAACCTATCCTATTTTTATTCTATTTTCTCTACTTTAGTTATAAAAGTAGATTTCATGAAGACATTAGGGTATTACTGCTCTGTTGCTTTAAGTAACAATTCATAACATTTTTAGTCAAAAACGTAACGTAAGTACATACAACAGTACATATACCATATGACATTATGTGATTGATCAGACATCTAGTTAATTTATCTATATATAAAGGACTCTAGCATGTAATCTTCAACTACTCGTCAGAGTAAAATTACTGATATGTCGGCTTCTACTCATATATTGACATGTTACATTTGGTGAATAAATCCAGATTGTAATATAAAGATCGAAAATGTACATACTACCATTATATTTAATATTGCATTCGTTAATGTAAGTCCATAGTGAACGTGTATATGCATGTGTGTAGATTTGCGGTTCTTTTGAAGAAAAGAATGGAAGAATAAGGCGTCCTGTGTTTTGGAATACAATAAAGTAATTTATTCGGTATTTGAGTTACTGATTTTTATTTACAAAAGCTTAATATAGTTGAATTATAATAAAATTAGGTTTGATATTATTGAGGAATGTAACAAAAATAGTTCTATTTTATTCTATAAATATGCATATAAAATTCATGTCTGACAAACAAAAAGATTTACACCGTCTGTTATATAATAATTATATAAAATAATATTTATATTTTTTTATTTTTCTTTCCTTTCATTTAGTTTTTTTTAATTTACTTAGTGATCAAAATACATGTTTCGTAAGATAATCCTTTTATTTAGTAGGGCAGTTTATGAAATTATATATCGACAGATATTATTTCACCGTACCGAAGCACTACAAACTACATCCAACACTATTTGTTTTTAATTACTACTTATATAATAAATAATCATCTCAATGAACAATATTTTAAAACTATTCCATTTATACGTGCACAAGAGACAATGAGCGCTGCAGATGTCAGAAGCACTTAATGCTTTTAACGTCGTCTAAAAACTTTGCAGTGAAAAGTTTCAGAAAGATGTCATGGTTGTTTAACTTTTATTCCGTCTGCAAACTAATCAAAATAATACGTTTACAGCAAAAGATTTAAAGTAAGTGATGATTTTATATAGTAAGTGTAACAGATAAGGACATTTGTAAAATTTAAATCAATTATGTTTTAAGTACTAAATAAAGAAAAGCGCCGTCAAAGCTGTCTAATGTGTGTCATCGATAAAAAAAAGAAAGCTCGTTCGTAATCACTTGTTATTAAACTAACTTCTCCTTTATAATCCGTTCGGAATATATTTTAAACTGAACATAAAAAACATATATTTTTTCTTAATTTTAAGATTTTGCCATTTTAAAGCTGTTAAAAACATTTCGAAGATCAATTTTTGTTACAGTTATTTGAGGCAATGGAATAAAGCACAAGTGAATTTGTGTGGATTCCAAAATTGGGTCAGGAACTTTTAATAGCAGAAAATGAATGAAACCACTTTGCACGATTTATTGTGTGCAGAGGGTTTCAAAAATATTTTATAAAACTTTAAGTTTTTGTTATTCATTTATTATTCGATATGTAACTTTTAATATTACAGTAGTGGTGGGGGATGTAGTAATTGTTACAATTAAAATAATTGTAATCTATATTATATTTCAATCTTTGTTGAATGAAACGTGGGCATTTGTGTTTAAAATAAAATATTTTATTGTAGATTTACTCCGAAGTATTCCGATTCGACGGCGACATTAATTAACACACACAGATTGTCCATCAAACCAAATTTATATTTAAATTATTAAATATAATATAATATTTTAACTAGAGTAAATATTAAAATGAGTAGAATTATGTTGCTTAACGTGACAATGGATAATTAGTAAGATTAGATTAGGAAGAAAATTAAGATTTTTCTGATATAGAATATTTTGAACTAAGTAATAGAATAAGAACAATGTTTTACTATCATTATATTTATAATTTGAATAAAGGCTAATAATATATTGTATATGGAGTAAATACTAGTGTATATTTACATAAACTACAAAATATCAAAGACATTCTAAGACATCTTTCTGTTTGCAGTGAATGATCTTTATATAACGGAAAAGGAGGTCTTTTGTTTTTTTTTTATATCAACTTTTTTTTTTATATCAACCGTAGTCAAGAATTAACCAAAAAAAATTCGAATGAATAAATAAAGGAGTGATGCCAATCTGGTGACTATTTCAACACGTTAGCGTAGTATAGGAAAAGTTAAAATAAAAGTTAAATAAAATAATTAAAAGATTAAATATGTTAAAGTTATAAACTAATCAGACTTGTGAAAGAAAATATTGTATAAGAGAAGTGAAATGTGTATGAACTGTTAAGTTTGAGGTCCTAGATTGTAAAGTTTTCTAACAATAGCATTGTTATGGACGGTGCTAATTTAGTAACTCAAATTTTTTAATATATTTTTTATTAGATTATTTAAGATGCATTTACTTTAGTTAAACATAAAAAAATATTAACCTTAAACATAGTAAAACAAGGTTTGATTATAATTATACAATACGGGTATAATAAATTAAGTTGGTGAAGTTATATAATAAATTCCGATATATGAACAGTCTACGATATTCTTTTGATATATGATAGTCATTAACTTGAACATTTTTATAATTTATTCTCAAAAATTTACAAAGATATGTCAAGTCAGTTAATCAAGTTTTTTTTTATTTATATCAATTGATTATTTTATAATAATTATAAATTCTGCGTGCCTCCCAACATCGTTTTTATATAAACTTGTTACTACATTTTGTAAATTCTGGCGAATGTAGAAGACTCCTGGTGATGGTGTAATTAAAATGAGTTCAAAATCCCGAATATATTCTAATTCTAGAATATAATTATATATATATATATATATATATATATATATATATATATATATATAATTCTAGAATATCTAAAATACGTAAAATAACATAATAACATTATATTCCGTTAAGTGAGTACTTACGTATGGCGACCATTTGAATAATTAATTTATTATATTGTTCTCATGTGAATCTGTCTTTTTGAGAATAAATTCTTTAAACCTGAATATACCACGAAAATGAAGTAAAAGATCTGTGTGCTATGCAATTAAAAGAGCCGTTGAATGTAAATAATTATTTATGGCTGTTCATAAGGAAGCAGAGAAGAAGCAGCTGTGGACATATTAGCATACGGTGAATAACCTGCAGGAGTCTGGTAATCATAATGCACCTATTTGGTGTGATAGTGAACTAAGTTCCTACAAGATCTGTGACTATTAATATCTTAGAACGACTGAAATAAGAAACTGTGTTTGAGTAAAGACAAATTTTGATTATGTTAATTCTTGAACTCTGTGTCTTCTGTTATTTTCTGATTAATGTTTTTAGGTTCTCTTATAAAATGTACAGATTCATCATGCTTGTTTAGAATGTTGTTCATTTCTCTAAACAATTTATCCAACATAGTTGGCATGACCGAAATTGAAGGATTAACCTTATACTGTCGGTATTCACAACAGCGGGGTAAGGGGTGTTAAGAATCCTCGTCAAAGATCCGGCTACCATCACCACCGACGATTGGCTCTGGTAACGTACCAGTGATTACGTTGCGGTTTGACGAAAAATTTATGAAACTGGAGGACAAGTTGAACAGGTTACACTGAGATATCTTAGGATTGTCCAAAAGCCGTAGAGAGATAGAAGACAATATAATTCCTAATTCAGGTAACCTGTTCAATTTTCAGGAGGCCGACCAACTGAGGCTGACCAAGGAAGCGCCGGATCTCTTGTCCACACGTCTCTTGTTAACAACATTGTCAAGATCGAAAGTGTCTCGACTAGAGTTACGTAGCTGATACTCAGAATAGAAACGTTATTCCTTACTGGCTGTATTCATGGAGAAGGAGGGTTTCTTCATGATAAACTCTTTTTTCAAGAAACACGTGCAAGGGAGGTAGAACTGCCCCAAAACGATGTGACGAAAAATTAAATTAACTTCATAATGTCGACGAGACAGCAGATAATCAACGCTGTTAAAAGTGGATGTGAACACCGAATTGTAATAGGCATGTTTAATTTACATGTTAAACTAAAAAGATCTTTAATGGCTGATTATGTCAATATGCCGTCCATATTATGCCTGTACATAATATCCTAAAAATCTTTAATACGAACTTCCAAACCGCTTCATAAGTATTTAGATAGATAAAGATAGAGAGCTTAGATAATGTGGATAGAAGAAAAATCTCGGAACTCTCCAGCTAATGCAGGTGAGGAGCGATATGGTTCTGTAATCATCTGTTAAAGCGTCCAACTATATGCGAATCTAGAGACTAATCTAAAACTCTCTGACTCCTGACATGCACAAATTTATTACAATTTATATAAAAGAGGCAATAACTATCTATCGGGCAGAGTCAGCTGTCGTAACTGAAGATCGATGACGGTAGGATTTTATCGTTCAAATTCGAGATAATGATTGTGGACGACAAATTCTATGAGCAGTTACACACTTCCAAAAGTAAGGTTGATTCAACGTCGTACCAAAGATATTTCAGACATCAGTAAGTTCTCGAACAAATCTTTATCTTATCTTGAAATAATTGTTTGAACTAATCTTGATTAGTTCAAACAAATAAGGAACAAAAAGACACCAACTGAAGGCGAAATTACGGGTGAGCTTCTGAAGGAAGGTGAACGACGAGTTTTGAAACATATTCAAAAGCTACTAATTACCATACAAATGTTTTTTTTTCTGTTAGTTAATATTATAATATAATTCAAATAATATTTATATAATTTTGGAGAATGAAGAAGAACGTGCTCAGGTTTGGGCACGTCGAACGACTGAGTAATGAAAAAATGGTAAAAATGTTTATAAAGGAAAACTGAGCGGTAAAACAGACAGGGGGAGGCCTCGAGTGACCTTCAAAAACACAGTGTCTATGATACTGGAAAAAGCATGAGGACTCTCCGGAGGGCATGTATGAAGAGGTTGATGCCTGTGGCCGAGGCTAAAGAGGTATGCAGGGACCGTAGCATTTGGCGCTCCGTCGTCTCTGGCTACCCCGCAAGGGATATGGTTTGAAGTTAAAATAAAATAAAATAAATAAACAAATACTTTTGGTATCATTCGTAATCTCTATTTGCTTCCAAGTATTTATAAAATAGTTTTACCTGGTTATTAAAGCAATTTTTAAAAATATTCCAAATAACGTTATTATTAATTTGTACTAAGTAATTAAAATAATATGTTTAAGTGCAACTTTACAACCTAGGAGTTGATAAATTTTTGTTTTCTACGAAGTGAGTTGTCGCTTGTTCCTGTCACTAATGTATACTCCTATCATTGGATTGTCGGCGTCACAATGGTTAAATGGCCTGTTTTTATTCTAAAAGCATATTTATAAAGGACTGCTAAATCTATTATGTCGCTTCATTGAAAGAGATATAAAAAAAATATTTGAAGTCTTATTAAAAGTAAACAAGTATAAAATGAATATTTTTTTAGTTCTCGTTATATTAAAATAAACATTAATATATGACCAAATAATATATTATACGCTGCCAAATGTGTATATTAAATTTATAGAATGATATTTGAAGGGTAAAATTTTGTGAAGTTATGAAGTTAGGAGTTAAATAAATAAATATATTACTAAGAACGCTTTAAATTAAACAGAGTTTTTTTAGAAGAGTAATAATAATGTGAAACGTATTACAAATATAATAAGTCTTAACAAACTCCACAGTTTAGTTAGAATTTCAAAGCTCTAGTGCCCTCAAAGGAACATTTTATTAATTTTAATGAGACAAAGAACCTGTTTGTTTCAACCTCAAATGACGAGTAAGACGAACTGTACAAATTAGTCAGTGGTTAAGTGTCCGCGACTTAATTCCGACGCATCAGGCACGCTTTCATTTAGTTAAGTGTTTTAACCCCACTCGGCACATTAAGATGCTATGCTATGCTATGCTATGCTATTCACATACTTGTCAAAAGATGGTATTATTTTTCATGTTTATTTTTTATTCCAAATGTAGGGAAATCTAGCTTTAATGATTTCCCGTAAAAGAATACTATTACAATAATTACTGTTTATGAACATCAATAACGTTTAAAATTAACGAAATAAAATAAAATCTTAAAACGTGTATAACAAGAGACAAATAAAACACAATTATCGGTGGAGACAGAAAAACAAATGAAAAGCGAATAACAAGGGTCGCTTCCCTTTACTTGTAATTATACGCTCGTACGTAGTTTAATCACTCTCGCGGGAAAGTGTTCATATAGACATAGAATTAAATATTATAAATATAAATAAAAAATAAAGTCCATTATTTTTATGAAATTGGGAAGCATTTATTGGATGATTGATACCCTTTTGGATGTAGTTAGTGGTCACCAATGTAGTTAAGGGTTTTTGTTGTGCCCTACCTTAGGTTGTGAGGTAGGTATCAATTTCCGCGAGAAAAAGCAATTGGCTGCCATTGTGCGTCCCTAAATTGCCGTAATGCTTATAATCTACAACTTTGCTCGACAGAGGCTTTTCATACATACGGCGAAGGCGGTAGTCTCCAATTCGGTGAAATGAACTATGTGAGAACCTTTTACCGAATCTGTGACTAAAGCATTAAGTCAAGCTTGGTACTTTGCTGCGCCAGGTATAAATCGCCGGTTAAAGTTTACGATCCCCAGCAATCTGCGCAGCTCTCTGACGATCTTGGGCACTGGAAAGGTCTGGATAATTTCGATCTTAGAAGACAACGGCTTTTTCCCTTAGATGAGAGGCTGTAGCAGAAGAATTTCACCTCAGACACCGAATAATAAAAATTCAGTACCGCAAAAAATCAAATTTTGAGAGGTACTGCATTTTTATTATTCTTGATGAAGGTGTTAGTAGTAAGTAAACATTTA
Source organism: Melinaea menophilus ssp. n. AW-2005 (assembly GCA_918358695.1). Classification (NCBI taxonomy): domain Eukaryota; kingdom Metazoa; phylum Arthropoda; class Insecta; order Lepidoptera; family Nymphalidae; genus Melinaea; species Melinaea menophilus. The sequence goes on along the minus strand of OU911039.1, from coordinate 30,749,481 downwards.
TTAATTCATTTATATAACGACAAAATAGTTTGTTGTCAAAATACACGGATTTGCAAAAACGTAGTCATTCAACATTACACTACCTTATCGAAGACCCACAATTAATCAATGATTGTAGCTCTCAATCACGTTCACAGAATGGTCGAGTATGACATAACATGTTTCTTGATAAATGAAGACGCGTGGGCAAACGTGATTACTCATGCTCCTTATAACTGACATCAGACATATAAAGTAGGAACTATCATTAAGAAAACTAGTACAATTTAAATTGAACCTTTGGTAATAATGGTAATGGTAGTATATTATCACGTTATAATAAAGAGATATTTTCGAAAAAGTAATTTTTAAAAATATTGGACGAAAAATTAATGAGCGACTGTGTTGCGAACAGTCAAGGTACGTATATAACAGTACGCAGGATATTTTTTCTATCTATTTTTTAACAGTAAACTTAAAGTTGCAGATACAATTTTAGGTTTATTTGGGACAAAACTCTACTAGAAGTTTTTCATAAATTTTTAATGTAGTGTCGTATTTTTTGAACATTATGCTTCTTTTAACTTTTAATTAGTCTGAAATTTGTGCGACTATTTTTACTCATATTAAAAATATAATTTTAAATTATACCTTTACTATGGAATTTCAACTATTTTTTTTTTTTTTTTTTTTTTTTTTATCTTTATTTTTTAGGGACTTTTATCCAACTAGGACACGTCAGCCCCATCGTAGCCTAACTTATATAATAGATATTCTTAATAGTTATAAAATTTAAAGGATATAACACTAACTGTCAATAAATATATTAATTAGAGGTATAAAACCTTCTGTTGCCGGAAGACAAAGTAGGTTTGTAACACCACCCAAATCAAATTTGCTTATGTTGTATTTCTGCAAAAGATTGTTCCTCTGCACTTTAAATCTACTGCATTCTACTAGTAAATGCTGAACATCATCGATCTTACCACAAATATCACAGTTGGCAGAATTAACTTTTTTCATTAAAAATGCAAATTTGTTTGAGGGATAGTGTCCCGAACGTAATCTATGAGCTGTTATTATAAATTTCCTGCTATAATTATCGTTACTAAACCACGGGAAACGATGAGGCTGACATTGAATAGTTTTGTACCAAATTCCCTTTTCTCTACTCCTGAGGTCAAAAAACTATTTATAAAGTCAATTATTTATTTATTTACTTTGGATCAGCAATTTATGAAGAAAATTGTTTGCGTTTCAACTGAACATTTCAATCCATTCGTTGTCGATTCTTTTATTGAATGGAATGTTCAATTAATTATATGTTGTGGACTATGAATGTTTCTTGCTATTATTTCAGTAAATGATAAATATTTTTAATGGTTGTTTTATAACATTATGTTATAATTTTAAGTAAAACCGTAACGATAAAGTCAAATACAATACATACACACTTAACCGTTTGGGAGACCTTTTTTTGTGTTTAGTTGTCTCCAAAATGCGACGAAATAATTAGCTAAAAATTTTCTCATATATGTTTGAGTCAAACTCGGATGATATAGTGAAAACAGATTGAAAAAATGTTAAGCTATTCAATAGTTATCAAGAAAAGAAGAAAGGAGAGGGACTCAGCTCAACACCCGCCGCGCACGGTTGGCGGATCCTAGTAATATTTAAAAAAAAAGGTATAGGTTATCATTAGTATTAATAATATATTGAAAAAACAATAATAACAGAAAGTTACTAAATATATAGCAACTGAAGCAGTTGTAGTAGTAGTAGCAGTAGTAAGAACAGCAAAATGAAGTTTATTAAAAGCAGTAGCAACAACGCCAGATGCAGAAGCAACTGTGCAGCATCAGTAGCTTCTTTCTTGTTATTTTTGTTATTGTAGGTGTAAGATAAAATATATCACTTCATCTATTTATACATGAAAATATATCTTTATGATAAAATTTACAATGGTTGTATAGTCTAAGTACATTAAAGTAAACTCGTGTTGTTAACAAATTAGTCCAATAGACAATGATAAACTTAATCGCTAGATCCCCATATCTTACTCAATAATTTGTGTTACATTATTTTAATGTAAGAGTTATCAATAAAAGTTTATAATTATTATAGCATAATCATAGATATACAATAATAATAATAAAAACAGTTCCGTACTGGATCTATCTTTATATTATTTACAAACAAACTATATCAAACTAAACTTATAACAGTTGACTGTTATCAGTTTAGTGTTTGAACACTTCTGAATGAAATTTCATATAATACATTCATTCAAATTCAGTCAATCCGTATAAAGGATAATATTTCATTCAATCTTTATATACTATTAATATAACTGTTGTAGCTATTTTATTAAAATAAATGCGGTGTATTAGATGGTGATCATTTTATTTCATTCATTTAGAAAGAAACTATTTTTAAATATCTAGTGATTATTAATATTAATATTTATTGGATTTGTTTATTTATGTTTGTTAATCATGCTGTGTATAATAATGTATTAAAATATATTATAACACCAATAAAATTATTATACATAAATAGCATATTCTAAATATTGTGCTCTTTTAACCAGTTAAAATCTTAATTAACAAAGTACGACAGAAGCAATACAATAAGTACTACTGATTTGGTATGAATAACCGTTATACCCAAAATATTTAGTAAGGTAATTAATCAACTTAAATACAAAATTGGTAACACGTTCATTGGTATTATAATTCATTACCCTCTTAGCGAGTAGTCCTGATTTATGCTAAAAACTAGCAACTCGGGTGTTGCATATTAAAATATTTTGGTTCGTTTAAACTTTCTTGATTTATGTTGTCATCATTTCTATATTATACAAAATTAACGGTGTAAGTCAAAAAGTTAATTTACAATTTCTTAAATTGATAAAAAGATAAAAAATATTCCTTTCTGATTTTGTTTTGAGTTTGTCAGAATTACAATAATTTAAATAAATTCAAATTGTAATTAATATAGTGTACTGTATATGTTTTCCAGGGGAAACGTTAAAATGTTTTTAGTTTTACATTTTAAGCATATGTTTTTTAAAAGTCTAATTAAGTGCTTAATTTAACTTTTAACTATAACAATTCGTTAGTTTTTGGTCAAAATCTTGATTTATAAATTAAAGTTACAAAAAATTATATATCTATAATTTATTTTTTGTTACTTTTTAATTCACTTTTGAAAACCTATTTGAGCATTTTATTAAAATGTGGTTTAATTATACGCATACTAACTTCTCGTTCCAGATGACAGTACTTTAACTAATTACTTAATATCGAGTGACATTTTAATCTCAATAAAAGGTTTTATTGGGATTAAAATACCACAAAAAACAACATCCAATATTTACATCGAAATGTTATAAAAATTTTCATAGATATATATCAAATCAAAATATCACGTAGCCAAGTATCCTGTATATCACCTATTTCCTGCAGAAACTCGACCCGGTGATCTGTTTTTATTCGTTTTGCTAAAAATGTGGAAATAAAACATTTATTATTATGGAAGCAAATTTAAAAATATGAACAGAAATGAAGTGATACAGTTTTTTGAAATTTGTATTTATCCATCTACAAATACTGCTAAAATAAATATCACAGTATTTTGTCGTTATTAAAAAAAAATATAATTCAGAGCAAAATACATATATTTCCAAAATAATAAAAATTTATGTCAATTTGCACTTTATTTACCAGTATTGTGCAGTTTATTTGTAAATACTCTTCAAACATATCATTGGAATGTTTATTTCATGAAATTGTATTGCGTGAAACTTATACTAAGTGTATAATAATAAAAAAATATATATTTTTGAAATTATTGTCCAATTTATTCATTAAACAAATCATTGACTCCGCCGGGCTCCATTTTTATATTTGAAATTTGTTATTGTAAAGAAGAGATATAAATAACTAAAATACATTTTGAATAACAAAAACAAAATTACAAAATGTTGTCTTAAATTTCCTCAGAACCGATAAACTAACTAGCTAACTTCGTAATAACTCTTTAACTTAATCATCTATTGCTAATGTCAGATACTCGTAGCTGTATATTTTAAATTTGTTTGTTATTTAGTGGCAATTCAAAAAAATAATTTAAACCATCTTAATATGTATGTAGGTAGTAAGCGATAGAATTTATAGGATATTGAATAGATATTTAATTTAATATGATTCGATCAGAGTGGTTTAAAATTGTTTGTAATAAAATTTGTAGTAAAAAAAATGCATAAAAGATACTTTTAGTACAATGTGAATCGTACAAGATACGCAAATAAAATCCGTTAAAGATAGTTGTATTTCATATTAAGAGGAATAAATAAACAGAAAACTTATTATATTGGTATGCTATTTAGTATTCCTTATCCAAAGTTTTTGTTTCTTGCTCTTTCAAAAGAAAAAGGGTTACATAAACAGGAAACGTAAGAAGAAACTTACTAAGTTACAACTGTAGAAGTTGTTATTCAGTTTTGTAGGTAATTTTATTTTTAATCCTTATACTTATATAATATTAAAGCTGTTTCACTTCTTACTTTTACAAATAGTTAAAAAAATTGAATATTTTTACTGTAGGTAATACGGTAATTCCTCTGTTGGATACAGTCCTATCTTTATTTATTGCCAATTTACGATTCCCCGGATAATGCAAGACTTCGAGCGAGGCGGTGATCACTTGTCATTACTGACCTGCATGCTCAGGTATTAGATAGAAATATGTTTAATTAGATAAAGTTATTATTTTATTTCTAATGAGTGTTTTACAAGATTTTATTAATTACCTTGTCTTGTTAGTAGTGTAAATCCAATATGGTATTTACATTTTGGAACCGATTGATCTGATTGATTGATCATTTGGTCGACAATGCAACAATGCGGTGATAACAAGAAATTATCATTCTAAAACTAATAAAGAAGACGTTCTAGAACATATCTCGAAATTATTAATTCACACTGATATATTTTTTTCATAAACACGTAAAAAAAAATATTCACAAGTATATTCAATAATGGATATAATTAAATAAAATTAATCACGATCCCTTATACTAATATCTTATAATAAAGGAATAATGTTTACTAAAAACAAATCTATATATTTAATATACCTTAAATTTATAGCTTAAATAAAAAAATGAAAATATAAATCAAATATTTCTATTTTTTAATAACACCATATTCTAGCATCGGTTTGCAAAATACTCTAATACATAATCCATTATTCTGCATCATGAAATAAACTTCAATAGTAATTATTTATCCCCATACACCTTTCATAAATGCTCATGTCACATTATATGTTATGGTTCCAGAGCTTGTAACTTTCATTTCCTTACTTTTATGCATAACTAGATACATTTTCATGAAAGCCTTGAAATTTTTGAAATTTTAAAAACATTTAAATTTTTCATAACATGTTACATATTATGTTGTACATTCACAGCGAACATAAAAAAAATATTTGTAGGTTTGTTGAACACAGGCCAAATACGGGTCAAGTTTCCTTAAATATTGCAGTTATTAAAACCCGCGGGGCACAGCGTTCAAAAGTATGGTTCTTCTGTCAATTATAATTTAAATGTTAATACGAAATCATTTCCAAATCCATTAAGCAGATTTCATATATTGTGAAATATATAATAATTGATTGCTTATTGAAAGTCAATATATGAATATTTGCGTGCGAAGCTGAGATTTGCAGACAGATCGTCGCTAACGACTTCAGCAATCACTTCTACTGCAATATCGTGATGGATGAACTATAATGGAATATATCTTTGTTTATATTACAAAATATTTTTATTTTTATTAAGAAAAAGAACTAAGTTTTTTTAATATTTAAAAGTATCGCTTATAAGAATAACCTATTAAAGCTAAAAGAATAAATACTGAAATTGACAGAAATCCAAAAATATCTATAGCGCATGTTAGTATTGTATTCATTCAAATTCAGTTTTCATGATTATTTGAGGAGAGGTAATTATACTTAATTATTTACAGACCATTATGCCTTTCTGTGTTTGCTATTAATTCTACAAATAACGGTACTTAGAGATCGAAATATCTAAATATATTTTAAACAATTAATGGTAATTGTTTTAATATTTTTATTGTAATCTCTTATTATATTATTGGTAAAATAATACAAATAAGGTATAAATAATATATATGTTTTGACAATATAACAAGTAAAAAGTATTTGATTTTATAATAATAACAATAATAATAATAAAATACAATATTAACGTTTAAAAAACAACAAAGGTTAAAAACCATAAAGTACTGATAAACATGATAAAGAAAATTTAACCGAAATCTATAATGACTTTTGTTGTTTGTTATTCAAATATCGTTATGTTGTCGGGGATAATTATTGTCGACCAAATTATAGTAGTAAAATATTTGATCCGCGCTGCTGGCAAATGTCATTCAACTTAATTTTTTTCTTATTATTTGCGTAAAGTAAATATAAAATGTCTGTATTATAAGCAACTCAATTATAATAAAAAAAGTTGTAAGAACCGTAACATTGTATACAATGAACAGCTTAATACCGACACTTAATAACTTAAGTATGTGTTTTATCTTTGTTTCAGGTAAGAAAATTAAAATATTTAATATCAAATTTATCTATTTACAAGTTGAATATCATAAAATGTTTTAATTATAATATTTTTTATTTAGTTGATATGTAAAAACGGGTCTAAAATAAAAATGTATTTAAGTCGCTAAGTGGTTTACGGCCCTTCCTTTATTGTGATAAGAAACATGTCTCAGGAGGCACCCCCCCATGAATAATGTAATGATCTGTCTATTACATTATTAATATAGTGAGATCAGATCTATCTTTGATTAACTGTAACTTTCTTTTTTATTTTTGTTAGCCAATATTGTTTATTTTGTACAGACCAATACTTAAATTTTATTTATATAAATATTATATTTACAGTTTATAAAAATAACGACAAAGCAAAGGCACTTTAAAATGTCAGTGTTTTTGTATTTTGGTATTTCACCCGCGTCACGTGCATTTCACTGCGCACTCTGTGTCTATATTAGTTTTATTTTTAACATTTTGAACAGTAAAAATAGGTTTTTAGAACAAACCTTATTGATTATTTAATTTAAAAAATATCAATTTATTGTTTATTTGTGTGTTTACAGTAAGTAATAGGTTTTATGACAGTCGACGTACCTGACATTTTATGTTTTATATTTTTTGTACATGTACATTTTGGCGTTGCCCCAATATTATAAACATTCTCTGTTTCTTATTAATAAAAGTAACAGAAAACATAACCTCGATAAGGATAATATGAATTTCCGTGGGCACCAAAGTGTCATCTACGCTTATTTTGTATGTTTGTTTTACGAAATTTTGGCGTTACGTGTTCTAATTTAAAGTTACGCACGCTCGTGTTTTTACAATAACGTGGGAATGTACAGTTGGAAAATATAATAAGGTTATTTTGAGATAAAGGTAGTGAAAATAGCATACACTCCAAGAGAACAGGTGAGGACAACTTAATTACAAGCTAAAATGTCCATCGACTCTGCGGCGCCATTTGTATGCTAATGAAACTCACAAACTGGACTGGCTTGACGGATACGTTTAAATTGTTTTATTGCATTACCTTGTCAGTGGTTAAGGCCATTAGTATAAATTTATACACTTGATATATTTATATTGACATTTACGCATAAATATCTAAGCATTAGTATTATCTATCACATATTAGTGGCAAGTACTTATTATTATCATGATTCGTGGGAAGAAAGACAGAGCCGATTGCCCGAAACCCCTTTATTATACTCTGAAATCTACTACATTTCATATTTAACCTATCTGCAATTGCTAAATGTCCTTAACCGATGTTAAGTGTTAACATCATGTAGTAATTTTTCAATGAAAACAAACAAATATAACGCGTATTAAATGAAAAAGTAATAAGTACTACTTCCTATTAAAATATTATATTTAAATAAATAAATGTAAATGGTGGATTATTTATTATGATTTACTTGTTTATAGCATTTATTATAAAAATATACTATTGCTACTACTACTACTACTAATACTTGTCCGACCGTGGTCCTCTGACTGGTAAGCAATTGGTTTTATACATTGGTTATTTAGACTAGTCAAGATGCACTTATCGAGGAAACTAGAAAATATTTTACTGATATGCCATCTGTGGAAGAATGTAATTACTATACATTTGCAAATCCTTAGTATTCGTTTCAAGCAAAAGCAAAGAATATTAATTCCTGTTAACAAATATTTAAAACGCACTGACACCAAAACAAGTTTTATTTAATCATACAAAAGAATCGCTGAACTGAACTAAACAAGAATACATTATATCTTAGTATATATATCTACAGTATATACGTATATTATGTAATATATAAATGTGAATAGATCTAGTAAATTAGAACTAAAACTATCTTATACTCAATTTCAGTAAGAACATCCCCAAGAGACGATCCGTACAAACCAATACCGAAGCTTGAATACTAAATTAGGCCTTTATTTTTATCTTCTATTTTCGAATAGTAGGAATACCGCAATGCCGTATATGTTTCAAAATGGAACATAAGTTATATAGCAATGATATGTTTCGAGATTTTTTTCTCAGTGGGCTAAAAAGTCCCACAAGTAAAAATCGACTACGTTGTTCTTCTTGCAGGACATATTGATATTTATTTCTTTCTCGTACTACAACGTAAATACATTTAAAAAGAATATTGTAAAGGTTTGACTACTTATACATAAATATATCGATTTTATTTTATGTATAGTGAAATCAAAATAAATAATTTCTACATAAAAGTTTGTAATCAAAATTAACAATAGCAGTGTGTACTAGGTGGATAAAGAATGCCACTGTCTATCGAGTACCTACTCGCATTAACCGACACTGTTGACCTTCTCTGCTGTCGTTTTTGTCTTGAAGTATTTTTGAACGCTCGATGTTTTGCTTGCCCAAGGATATCGATTATATCTTTCCTTTTGACGACACTGTGACTCTTATTATGCAATTTTTAGAACCTTTTTAAATACTTTCAAAACTTTTTTTTGGCATATTTATTAGTTTGTCAAATAAGCTGAAACAACTGATTGTAAAATTTCACTAGGCTTACAATGTGTCAGTTTTGATAAAAGAATATAAACCTTTCCTAATAATTATATAAAATCGTCAACATATTGGTAGCACGAAAAAACATATTGGTATTAATATAAAATAAACACACTATTTAAATTCAGATAACACTATTGTGTGCTTGCTTTCGTTCCGAGATTTTCGTTATTTATCTCCGAGCAAATGTCATAGAGTTAATCCCACTTGTCATATTTGTACCCACTTATTCTAAAAGAATATCGTTATTGACATTACGCCTTAGCCAGCTAGAACTAAAATTAGCAAATAAATAATTGGTAAATATATTTTGTATACGAGGGAACCGAAATATATTATATAAAATCTTCCTAAATGAAAACTAAAGTACAATTTACACATTACTTAAAATAATTTACGTCTATTACGTGATCAGAACCATAAACCGAAATAATGGGTGGTCCAGACCTATTTATCTACGCGGGATTTACTATAAACCTGACGTGTATAGTGTATATGCACATGTCAGAACCACCCAGTAGGATTGTACTTTGATTAATTGATTAATTGGACTCACAGAGGAAAGGTTAGTTAATACAATATTATTTTTAAAAATATATCAAGTAGAATAGACTCAAAGCTTAAAGTAAAAAGTACTCGAAACTGAATTTCATAATTATGGTTTTGCAGTAGCAAAAAGCAATAGCTTAAATTTATATTTATAAAACTATGTTTTAGTTTACACGTTCGATGTTCTTGACAAAACGGTTTACAAAAAATGTTAGTTCTTACAACAGACACGTGTAATTTACCGTAAAGAGAAGTTTTAAAACCATCTCACTATTTTATATGCACCTCTTTCAAGCTTAAAAAAGGTTTAATAACAAACAATTTATCACAGTATATTATATACTATAAGCTAACAATCTTATGTTACGAAGTAGTTTGTATTTTACAATTGTCTTTTAATAGGCGGTGGACTGATGGACTTATGACGGACTTGACACAAAGTATATAATCATAAATTAATCTCACACATTATTTTCTGGTTGATTAACTTACACTTATGTATACAGTTATAATGTAATATAAAATTAAAACAAATATTATTTCTAACTTTAACTCCAACATAATTTTCACTCTTTTTAACTATAAAAATACTTATGATTATTATCAAAGAGCTGATCTGTGGCCCTTTTATACATATTCACAAACGGGTATTTGAAGTCTATTTTCACTGTTTTTAAGAGTCTTGTATGAGTAACCAAAGATTATTTCTTCTACTTAAAATATGTTTCAGTTATTCTCAGAGTTAACTATACGTGATCGTTGATCATAATAATTTGATTAAAATGTTTGACACAATATTATTTACATTTATTATAGTCATTATAAGACAGATTTTACAAGATAAAAACCTATTTCATGTTTTCATTGTGCAAAATTTATGGACCGTATCCAGCGACGAGCGTTCTATATATTCTATTATTCTTATATAATCTAATATTCTTATATCTTCTATATATATTTAAATTATTAAAACCAAGTTTGCGATGCATTATGCTAATGATACCAGTTTTAGCGATTATTGCTGAATTGCATTTTATTATTATATGTCACATATTATTTGTTTCCATTTTCATGCTGTATATATTTAACACAAAGATTTATTTTCATTATATTATTTCATGATTTATATCATTGAATGTCTTGAAAATAATTATTTGAATAAATAAACCTATATAAACCTATATAATTTTTTCGTTTATAACTTAAATTAATAGAAATATATGTTTTATATTTTCAATGAAAAAAGACGGCCTGGAGTAAGTAGAAGAAATTTTTTACGATTTTTAAGATTTTCTTATTATGCTGTAATATTTTTGACTCCTGTAAGTTGTCTAAGCTTGTCCGACATACTTGACGCCTAACAACTAACACTTAATTTATTTCTCCAGTCAACTTCGTTATACATATAACTTATAACGTTATTGTACGCGTTGTATTTACACTTCACGTACACGTGTATACATGATTTATATACTTATTTAGATGCTCACATATGATTGTCAGATTTACATTATATTGCTAATTAAAAAATTTATATGAAAATATAATACACAAAATATATTAAGCAAGTATTTTGTTGTATATATGTATATTATCAAGACAACAAACTTCGTTTCAGCGCACGGTGGTACGTCGCTTGTGACTGAAAAGAGAATACACAGTAGCAGAAGTTTGCTAGATCAAGCGGCGAGGACGTCGGATGCTGGATGATATCAGTGTGTTACTGATAAAGCACAGTCTGCTAAAGCTAGACTAAATCTACTAACGAGTAGAATTTTAATTTTATTACTGTCTCTTATCGGTTTACGTTTCGGTGATCTTGACTTAAAATTTTCATTTAACTAACTGTTAGATCCAAACGTCTAATATATTGCAATTTACTGTTTTTGATATTAATCATTTATTATAATTTACAAAAGTAATTATTTATCCTTCACATACCAACAAGATAGGTTTCGATATAGTCGAAGTAGTTGATTTTATGTCTAATAAACGTATCAAGGTATTAGAGTAAAATAGAGTAAAATAGGAAATAGGTTTGAATATTATATTGAAGTAATATGAATTTACTGAATTATGTAATATAAAATGCTTTGACAGGCGTAAATAAATTATATTATTGCTTAATTCAGAGTAGATAAAAATACAAAATTTCTAGTCATCAAAGTTTTGACAATATGGTTAATATAAGAAGTCAGATTTAATTTATATAAGGCTGCTTATGTTATTGAAACAGTAAATTTGATCTAAAGTAGTGGATTTAAAATTTAAAGCCATAAACCATTCTACTATGCTACAATATGATTTATCCCTGCGCCATGAAGTTCCGATAGCCGTTTTGATGAGCTAGGCAATGAAATATTTTGTTACTATGCTTTTGCATCCATGCAGATTTTTCTACGCTTTTACGGTATAAAAACAGAAATATTTTTATAGATATACTTAGTTATAAAAGTTATTTATTCTTATACGTGTTTTTGAAAAGCGGAAAATTATTTACATGGCAAAGATTTCATCATTTAATTGCGAAATTATAAATCAATAAAAATAATCTTAAAAGTTACTTTGCTTGAAACAATATACAAAATGTTTTTTTTATAAAGTGTTGACATAATAAGAACGTCAATTTAAAAATAACAATAACGTGACCAGAATTCATAAAAATGAAATTATTTCTCGCCGGCCTGTAATAATAGAGTTATAATTAATGTTTCATTTTATATTTGGTTAATGTTTACTTCTCAGAAGTGGTTTATTATTAGCTTTGTAACTGTTTCCCTAGTTATACTTGTTTTTATTGAGAAATGAAATTACAGAGTATTAAATACTTATAAATTATAACGTTATTGTATCATGAAGAGTAAGATTATAAAATTAGATTTAATTTAATACTTGAATAGTTTTTGTTATAATTTTTTTCTTTATTTTACTTGTTGCATTTTTTTTATTAGTACTCGTATATTCGAATGTTTTATTTGATCAAATTTTAAACATTATTGTAAAGAATATTGAAATAATATATATAATAATAGTAAAAAATATTTTTGTTTTTATATTCTTAGTATCGGGGTAAAAAAGACCGCAATGCTTTAAAAAAATATATATTTATTTAAAAAAAAACGTATTAAATTTGAATTTTATTTACCTCTTATTTATTTATGAAATATTTAAAAATTAAGTAGAAGCAACATTATTGGGCATTATTGTTCTTAACGACTGAGTCAATGCATTTATTCTATTAAATAACAACTTTTAAATAGAACTGGAATACGTATTATGAATAGAGTGGCGTCTTCTTGACTCATTGCCCTCTTTCCGTTCGTTTTCTCGTGGTAAGGATTTTGTTTAGAACATTAACTAATTATTATTAAGTCAATGCAAGAACCAATTTTTATTTTTGTATAAAAAATGGTTTTATTTGAATCAGTTAAATTTTATTGTATTAATTTTATTAAAATGTTATGTAGTCATTGTAAAATGAATCGTAAGAAAAAAAGTAATTTAAACTGGAAAAAATATGTATTTTTAAGCTGTATAAAGAAATGCGACTTGTTTTTTTTATACGTTTTCATGCATTCATCACCAACCAAGTGAAATAAGCTTATGAATAATATTTCTAACATGTTAAAATGGTTTCCAAAATGGTACAAATACGAAACGTAAAATTTCAAATAGATTTAATCCACGGTTTTTGTCTACATACAAAAAAAAAATATAATATTATTTTTAAAATTATGTATTTAAAGTTTACAAATTTGTTTTTTTGTTATCTCATTACCTATGAGATTAGATTATTGAGGTAGATTCGAGAAAGGTTGGTCATAGATTCGAGGAGTGTCCATATTAAAGATTTTTTCGTTATATAATATTTATCAAAAAAACATTCTCTATTAAACCACATACGTGTAAACTTCTGTTTGTTATGTTATGGTAAATTATATATTCTAACCAAAATTATATTTTTTTTCTTCTTGACTAAGAAATAAATACGAGAACAATCGAGCCCCTAAACTAGTATCTTTAAAATAGAGCGCATTTATCAACATAGAAAAAAACTAATGGTGTTTTCTTACTACTAATTCCTACCATTGTTCACAATAATCGTCACTTTGGAAATAACAACACAATTTATTATTAAGCACGACAAAGAAATGTTTCACACGTCACAAACGCAAGGAGCAAATTAACTAAATTACTGTAAAGAGAAAACAAATCATTCACAAATAAGTAGCTGAAAGCATTATTAATTAATATAACTTATTTCTTTTTGTAATTAATTAAAATCTGTATTGTAAATTTAGTATATAATTTGTAATAACAGCATATACTTACCGGTTTTCATATGAATAATTCTTATTTAAGAAGACAGTTCTTAGACATAAGCATATAATGAAATCTACGAAGATAAGCTTAATCTTAACCTTATTGCTATCAGATGTTGTTATGCCTGAAAGCCTATTAACTCTGAGATCTAGATTACCTCAATGTGATTATTATATCTTCAATTTTGTATTTTTTTCTGTTGCCGGTTTTTGAGTGTTACGGAGAGAGGAGATAATCATCCCTTAAAATAAGATTACAAGACCTCGAGAAAACTTGTCAGCTATTGAGTTGTGAATTTTTTTTACATTTCATATAATAATTCATTCAATAAATTATATAAAATAAATAAGACAATTTATTAAATTTGGATCAAACAAATCCGTAATTACCACTAAAGTGACAAAAAGAATGCAAATTGAATATATATATATATATATACGTTGTTGGAAGTTATCCTGGTTACATAGATTTATTTAAGAATACTTATTAAATAATTAACGATTTATTAAAATATTTCTTCAAATTTTACGGAATAAGATTTTATCTAATATTATATATACTACAACCCCAGTGTTGAATATGTAGTAAATTTTTATTTCATCCTTTAACCTAAACGTGTCTTGAAAAAAGCTGTAATGTTATCGGTCCTTAAATCTATTTTAACGATAGGATTATTACAGAGCCGACACTTTATTAGAACCCTCGGTCTCCGGTCGCCAATTTGTAAGTTAGGAAGACCATTTAACACCCCATTCACCGTCTACTATTGAGTGAGAACAATATATTATTTGCGATCCGAAGGTCCCGATCTGATATCAAGTTGTGTCACGGCATATATATAAGGAAAGGCTTATTTAAAGATTTTTTAATGTTTTTCTCATTAAACATTTTGTATAGGTAACTTCTCGAATACTGACACAATAATGACAGTCATGGGGACTAAACTCATTAGCGCAAATTAGCGGCATATTATCCAATTATTAAATTGTTTGAGTACTAAAAGCTGGAATTGGGAAATTTATTCTATATCCTATACCATTTAGTTTCGAAGAAATTATCCGGGATTAAAGTGGAGTGGTGCCATTTTAGGCAGGTTTTAATTAACTAAAAAACTTAAATTTACTAATTTAAAGTTATAAATATTTTACGAGTCTATTAGAATTCGTTTAATATCGATTAAAACAAAATCTTATATAGGTTAAGAATAAAGCACTTTTAATTTTACTGTCACGGTTAATAATTTATTAAACTAATTTTAAACATTTTATTAAATGTAACATAATTTGTGCTTTTAATACAACTAATAATATATTGTTAATAAGAATAAAGTATGAGAGTCTGAATCAAATAATGCCTACAAATAGAGAAAAAGAATTGGGTATAAATTAAATATATAATTTAAATTTTCTGTTATCTAGATTTATGAAAATCAAATACATGAGAGTTTTGTATTATTTTAGCTTGCAATTCTCCCTCGTGCTGCGCAAAGTGGAAATAGTTGAAATGTAACGAATTTCTGTATTATATTATAATCAAAATTAAATTCTAAGCTATCTATATTTTAACATACTTTACTTTACCGCTCTGGTTAATTGTTTACAAAGTAATTATGGTGTAACTTTAGTATATTAGAAGGTCTATAATGTTGTTATATCGATAGCTGGATTATTAGGTAGCGGTGGTATAACTTTATTGTATTTGAAATTGATATTTTTAGAAGTACCAATTATCTTATTAGATACTATTGTATCATCAATGGTTTAATTAAATATATGATTCACTATTCAACATTCTAACATTATTATAACTATAATAATGAACTTATGGCTTACATTTTATACTAGATTTACATTTTCTTTCCTTATGATAAATCTGTTTGTTTCGTCTTAATGTTTGTTTGTTTGTTAAGTTTTTGTTCAATATTTATATATGTACATGCATACACATGTAGGATCATGTTTTTATATGCTCATCTAAATAAAACTATTTTACGAATTAAACTCACGATGTTGGTTACGTTTTAGTTTTAATACGCATTTTAAGTGATTTGCAGCAATCATGGTCATGAAGAGACAAAATGTAGATGTCTGTCAATAAGTCACTTAATTTGTCATGGTTAATAAATTTTTTTTTTATTTATATGTAGGATTTTAAAGGAGATACTCTACCTATATGTTACGGTGGTGGAAAAAGCTGAATTTCTTATTTTATTCTTATCGAACGGAGGCACTCCTCCAAAATATTTTTAGAATAGTAGTGAAAATATAAAGCAATAAGAAATTACGTCATTTTTCACACAGTAGGATAACGTAGCCAGCATTTCTCCAGCTCTACACAGACTGACATCCTATAGTAATAGAAAGTAGATACGTTATTAGTTTTATCAAATATAATTTTACAATTTGTACATGTGTTATGGTATTATAGGAATAAAATTTTTCGCTTTCTTTCTCTTTTACTCTGATTATGGATTATTTGGTTTATGACACAATTATAATAACATAATCATAAGAGTATCACAAGAACATAACCAATTAAAATTCTAAACAAACAAAATTTGTTGTATTTTTAGTTTATGACATTATTTTAATTTATTTACATGACTTATATTACAAAAAGGGTTTTATTTTGTATTTATAAAATAGCTCGATGAGCACATGTTGGCAAAAGCATAAATGACTTTAGGTTTATGTCTATTTACAATGAGATAAAACTTTGTTGGATATATAAAATATGTTTTATTAATTATCTAAATTAAAAAAAAAAACAAAAGTGAAAACTCAAGATCTCAAAACTTAAAAAAAAAATAATTGTTACGCAAATATATAAACAAAGGAACAGTTGAGAATAAAATATATTTTGGTCAGCTGTTTTTTATAAGCTTCTTTTTAAGGATAAGAAATGCCTTAAACTTCAGCATAGTTTCTTCTAACGATATAGGTACTCGTAACTTAAGGACTGCTACTCAAAACCATATAAAATTCGTCTATAGGAGGTTTGAAACGTTGCAATTTATATATTACCCAATTTTCAAATATCGCCAAATTAGTCTGTGGCACGCTTCAAAATCAAGTTCTCAAAGCACCATAGAAAGAGTTTAAATTATGTAAATAACTCACGAATTCGCTTTCCCCAAATTCACATAATACAAATTTTTTGTTTTAATTTCGAATAGCTATTTTCTATTTGATGAAATTTTTATCACAATATTTTTCTTCAAACTTTAATAAAACTCGTAAAATTTCAGCAAGTCCATCGATCTGAACCTCCGTCCGCAGCTTAGCTCAGACACTCTTATCATTACATTATCTTATATATTTCATATTATACGAATTATTTTATATGAATAAGAAATGTGATTTTACGTACGTTATGTTTAATATATAAAAGTTTAAAACTTTTGAAGAACTCATAAACTAATGCAACTTTATTATGAAAAGTAGTATTATTCAAATTCTTTTAAATCATCACACTGATAACTGTAACTAGTGGAGCAGTCGTTCCGTCAATGTTTATAATTATTAAAAAAAATATTATACTACTTATGAAAGTACTAAATAAAAATATTTTATATATTAAATGGAAGTTTCGAAGATGTTATCGTTAATATTTTAATGTATTTTTTTAATGCTCTTTAGTGGAGAATTAGTGTGTATCTATGTATTAAACTCCTCACTGGAATAGAATTAATCCAATGTGTTCTAAACATTTGGAATCTCATTTGCTTTGTACGTAGAAGCTCATTAGTTTAACCCACTGGTGATATTTACGTAGTGACTAGTACCCATTATTATTTCAATAATTACATTTATTTAAAAAATAAGTTGAATAATTTATTTCAGCATAATAATGTGACCATTATAATAAAATTAATATAAATACAGTAAAAATTCAAGTAATGAAAATTATAATTCAAAAGTTCAAGCCTTTTTAAAAAAAATCCAAACAAAACAATAATACTTTTTTAATTGGTTTTTATAAATATATACATTTAAATTGTTCCTTTTTAATACTCTTTTTATATTTATTGTTCCTTTACTTTTCCCGTAAATAAAAAATCACACTGAAAATAATAATAAATTAAGGTAATTAAATGTGAATGTTAATTAATTAGTTTTACTTTGCAAAATTTTAAAATAAGTACCTGTTTAGATGTCATCATGATGGTTTTTAAAGAATTTATCTTAGTATTACTTTTAAATCATTATCATTTTTACAAACTAAATTCAAAGTTAAAAATGTTTAACCAATTGAAAATCAATTATGGAATTGCTATGATGATAATATGAGATACTATTTAATATAAACTTTTACAAATGTAATACTAAGTTAGTCTAGAACAACTGTTATTGGGAAGGCTATCAGGCGAGTATAATTAAACAATATACTGGAATAAAAAATTTACAAGAAATAAATTATAGAGAAATATTCGCTGGAACGCCTAGATTTTAAAGTGGAAACGTGTACAAATAATAACAAGCTTTGTGACGTCACAAGCACTGACATCATAGTTGTTTATTCTTCGTTATATATAATATTGTTCTAAGCGGAAAAAGCAATTTGTTATATATTTTAAGGCATTAAAATAATGCAAACTAATTCAACATCTCCCCACCTAACAGTAATGAATATACTTTGTAAATTGAAAAAAAAAAACTTTATATGTTAATATATTAAATATTACATTACAAAAATATAATAATATTATAAAATATAACTCATATTATATAATCCGACTAACAAATTGCTGTTTAAAGTAAATTAGTTCATATTTAATATACGTAGTATTCATATATACTTATGATAAAGTTAAATTTGATTAATAATTTCAGTTTGTCTTCACGTCAAGATATAAGATATCTGTGTAATTCTATGAAACAAAAGTGTTCAATTTAAGATAATATTCCAATATTATATAGCTTCTGACTTTATTTCTTGCTTTTCTGCAATTACACACTGACCTAATTTGAAAGCAGTCGTGAGAACAGGCAATTATGACACTTCACAACAATATTCCACTATCGAGCTCGCGTTTTAAATACAGGAAATAAAATGCGAATTATATTCTTGATGTTTCTTTTATGAAAAAAATACTTATCTATGACTGCTGCAAAATATAATTGAAAACTCTATGCATTAAGGACATTGCATGCATTCCATAAAAATATAAAAACCTTTATTTTTAAAAACAAATGATATCCCTCTATTATTTGTGTATACATCTTATTTTCATGTTTATATATTTAAGAATACAGAAAAATTCTATTATTGTAAATTGAAAGTGAAAAATTAAGTTTTGAACTATTTCCTAAATTTTTAGCGTAAAGGGATTCTATTGGATTCTTTCTTAAAGCAATAAATGTACATTATACATATGTACATTGTAGTACATGCCTAATGTAGTGCAAATTAAGCAGACTAACTAACTTTAGACAGTTTTCAATTAGAAATAGTGTTTTTGATTTAACTTTCGTTCATAATTGAAATTTTTAATTTTAAATATTTTTCTTTATCAATATGATAACAAATTAAGTGTCGCTATTAAAAAGTTTTCCATATTTTATTTTTTAATGTAGTTAATCTAATATAACAACCTATCAATAAATCAAGAAAATTTTATTTTAGGTATGGTGTATCTATTTGATTTAGATATTACCACAGGGATTGATTAGCGATATTAAAAAGTAGAAATAGAACAATTTAAATCTACAGTTGCTATTTTATAATAAAAAAACTGATTATCAAGAAAGTAATATCTAAATTTAATAAATTATTTTAATTTTATCAACAATTTGAAGTAAAACTAACGCATTTCATTTTCTTTCAGATATGCATATCAAATATAACACTTTAATTAACTTTCGAAGTGTGCAACTATGAGATATTATAACGAACGAACCGATGCAACGTACAAATTATATATTTAAATATGTATTTATTATGACTTATTATAATAAAAAAAATAAAGAAAGAAAAAAGTGAAAATAGAGTGTAAATTTCACATATTGTATTGTATTGTTTTGTATTGTATTTACTTGTATGTTATAATATGAACGAATGCGGCAATGGGGACCGTCAACCAACATACCATGTTCCGAACGGCGGGAGTTGGAGGACGGAGCTACAAATAGCTACGTGGAATGTAAGAGGAGGAATGGAACAGAAGATGAATGAATTATTACATGTGATGGATGAAAAGGATCTGGATGTTATTTGTGTGTTTGAGACCAAGCGAAAAGGCAATGATACGACTGATTTGCCTGGCAACCGGGTCACTTTCTGGGCTGGGGTTTCAGAGGGTGAGCGAGGTTATCAAGGTGTAGGCGTGTTGTTGTCCTCTTGAATGGTTAATGCAATGGTAGAATACAAGGCCATCAACCCGAGGCTTCTTTGGGTTCGCTTTAAGCTGGGGATAACAAGAGTATTCTTGTTAGGTGTTTATGCGCCAGTATAATAAGTAAATAATGAAAAGTTGATAGTATGTGGAGATATTGGATGGGTTGGAACCGCGCGAAGTGGTTACGAAAGCGTGCTAGGCAAGTACGGTGATAAGGGAGTAAATGAAGCTGGAAAGCTTATTTTGGAATTTTGTAAGGAGAGAAATTTGTTTGTGGCAAACACGATGTTTGATCACAAACAAATTCACATGTACACATGAGAGAGAGCGGAAGAAAGAAATATGATTGATTTATTCCTAGTGGGTCAGCGTATTTGAAGACAAGTTATGGACACGCGAATGTTCAAAGGTGCTGATCTGGGAACGGAGCATTATCTAGTCGTTGCTAGAATAAGAGGTCTGTTTGCAGGTTGGCGCAGCCGCACGACGTGTCCAAGCTTGGAGTCGAATTATCGTAAAAGAAGCTGGAAGCTTCAAGATCCACCGATCAGAGAGATCCACCGAGAGGAATATCAGAAAGGGTAACCAAGAAGCTTAAGGGCTGTGTTTCTGGAAATGAAAGTAATGAAGTATGCTGGTAGAACCTTAGGAATGGTATAATGACAGTAGCGACAGGGGTATGTGGTAAAAGGAAAAGAGGTTTTAGTAAAAAGCGCGATGAATGGTGGAATGATGAAGTGAAAGACGCTGTAGAGTTAAAGAAGAAAGCATGGCTGGATTATAAAGCCTCGGGTAAGGATAAAAGATAAGAAAAAGAGCGTACAAGCTGCAAAAGCACAAAACGAAAGCACTTATAAAGATGAAGCGTGAAAATTCTGAGAGAGAAAGGGACGAAAGGTTGACGAACAACTTCCGGGAAAACAAGAAGCTTTTCTGGCGAGAAGTTAGTGATTCCCGGGGATTCGGTAACCTGTAGAATGAAAGGAGTGCTTTCGAAGAGCGGTGAAATTTTAATCGAGCACGCACACGTATTGCAGCGGTGGGCGGAATTCTACGAGGAGACGTATGAATGTGAGGACGCCTCGGCCTCGAGTGCCAGTGAAATGCTGAGTCCCGATGTAGCCGATGGTGAAATCAGTTTGGAAGAAGTAGAGAGCGCGATTCGAAGCCTAAAATGTGGTAAGGCTGCGGAAACAGATAAAGTTACTGTCGAGATGATCAAATATGGTGGGCTACGCGTCTTGGACTTGTTCTGGTTTTGGTGCAATTTATGCTTTGCTTTGCAGACGATTGGCGAGGTGCAGTCATCGTATGCTAAGCCATAAACCAAGAGACGACGGAGCTCCAAACGCTACGGTTCCTGCATACCTCTTTTGCCTCGGCCACAGAAATCAACCTCTTCATACATGCCCTCCGGGGGATCCTCATTCTTGTTACGTAATAATAAGAAACACCATCGCCAATCACAGTAATTAGTGTCATTTTATAAATCTGGAAATACTCTTCAAATCTTTATAAAATGATAAAGAATTTATTATTTAATACTTTCAAATCCAAAACTTCCTATGCATATAATTAAAAAAGATATTTTAAAAATATAGTTCTCTGTTAAATATTTGAAAGATAAACAATATTGTTAGTTTTGTTTTCTGTTGCATGAAAAAATAATTTTGACAGTTTTCCTACACGGGATTAGACGGCATACAAATGGTAATGTGAAAAATATTGGTTTAAAAGATTAATGCTATAAACAATTTACAATATCTCTTACTATTCATATATAAACACTTTATATGCACTGGAAATTTTAGTTGTTTCAAGTCGTCACAAAATATGTCGTTAAAATGACAAATGACGTAATTCTAGAATTTCTTCATCATAGGGTATGGCATTAAAAAGATCAAACAAAAACATTACTTATGTTATTAAATGACTTATATTCCCCAACTTTGACTTTAAACGACAGGTTAATTACCATTTCCACTATCATCAATTTGAATGAGAACTTATATAATCAGTTTTGGATACAAGAACGCGTTCAACGTATAATTATAATATGGAAAATTTATCATATCAACGAATAGTGTTCGCATTAGGATAATTCGTTCTTAAATTAAATATTTTGTAAGATTTTTGGACGCACGTTAAGTTTTCTAAGATAAAGTGATGGAAGCTTAAGCTTAAGTGTTATAGCATCTTTGATGAAGAACTCCTGCACCATCCGAGGATTCACAAGAATGTTACCGGCCTTGGAGGTAGGAGAAAGATATTATGTTATGTTAAAATTTTCAATTTAGGACGTATTTGGCGTTAACTAACTGCGACACTTCTTAATCATTATTTATTGTTTATTTTAGAAAAAAAATTTATCAAACAACTCTTTAAAAATCTAATAACAGAGTAATCTGACTTAATAAAATTACCGATCGGATAAGCCATGCACCAAATTTTTTTGTAATAAAATTATAATTAAGAAACTCGAAATATACCTATTATAAGAAAAACTTTAAAAAATTAAACTTAAAATTAAATAGTTAACCCAAAACTTACAGATTGATTTTATATTTTCATAGCAGTATCATCCTTGTTTTGGAAAAGTAAAGTATTTTAAATATTTTTTTCATAGTATCTAAAAAAAATATACTTAAACATAATCATTCAATATTACGCTACTTAATCTTCAGTCGACAATTGATCAATGGAAGAAACCCTCAATCACGTTCACAGAATGGTGGATGACAAACAAAACTCATACATTGACGAAGACGCGTAGATAACTCATATCCTACCTACATACCTCATATTAAATACGACTAGAAATATTAAAATATTTCTAATAGATGATATATTATTTTTATTTTTATAAAAATTTTTGTAACTACACTTATATACCTTTAATAACACTTATTAAATAAATCTAGACGTTTATGGAAATTTGATTTTTTTATCTACCTACACTATAGCTAAAATAAAAATTATGTTATGCTACTCTAGTTCTTTTCTTGTTTTTGTAATACAACTTATTAGTGGACTTAATTGGCACCTACAATTTACTTCCTACTATTTCTATGGATGAACTTGTGAGTTTTTTATTTCCTGTAATTTACCTAATTATATACTCCTGTATCTATAAGAACACTAAATGACAGATGTAGTTTATTGTTCATAGAAATGCTACTTCACATTAGTAGACAACTTTTAGCATATTTATTTAGGTTGCTTAAAAATGTATATATTATTTAATTTGTGATGGAATATAAAATTTTACCTATTATTATTTATATAAACAATTATTATTGCATTAACCACATGTAAGGCAATAATAATTGTTTATATAATTATTTAATTTTAGTTAAATTACATAATACAAATGTGTTAAAGTTTATTATTATTGTATTAATTAGATTTAAGAATTTACATTTACTTAGAACTATTGTTATTACTAAACATGTTATATTAAAGTGGTAAAAGTTAATCATTTGATTTAATGCAGAAGCCATCTTTATGGTGCTAAATTATTATCTTTTTATACTTAAATTTTTTTATTACAAATGTGTGAATTATGGTTGGACCAAATAAATTAGTATTGTTCAGAATAACTATATTGTTAGTATTTCACTTATTCAAATGTTAAATAATTGATAAATGTTGCTAAGCGATAATTATTACTAAATGCCATAAATGGCCGCGGGTGCCTATACAGCTGTTAAATTATCGGTACGGGTGACGCTGTCGTGGCCAGTAGGACTAATTGTAGAGACAATACAAAAAAAACATTTGATTCCAAATAACATTCCAGCTGATATGCTATGATACTTATATTGTTATTAGTAATATAATTTTGTGTGTACTTAAATCTATTGCGTTATGTGGGTAAAGACTTTTAAATTTGAATGAATATTTATTTATTTATTTATACTTATTAAATATGTTATTTGGTATTGATTTTTTTTCTTTTGAAGTAAGTCCCAACTAATGCTATTAAATATATTGGATATTTATAGATAGATTTTCGTAATTATTCAGCTATTTCTATTTATAGAGTGTTAAATCATCTAACATATGAATAAATTAATATCATTTTTATATAATTGTCTAGGTGGTAGAGCCTAGCTGTAGTTATCTGACTGCAGCTCGTATTGGGCTGGCTCGACCGGGGAAGGACCACCCTCTCACAGAAGACCGACGTGTAGTAACCAAATTCATTTGGTTATGTTCCGTCGGTGAGTGAGAGAATCCGGAAGCCCAAACCCCCCCCCCCCCGCCAAACATGAACGCGATGCAAAAAAGAAAAATACCCCAGGAGGGTACCGGCTTTGATGAAGCCGGGGACCCCCTCCCCGAGCAAAATCGGGGGAATGATCCTCGGATTTTGCTCGGGCTGCCCGTCGTATCTGGGGCGGGCAAAGTATCGCACTTTGTGTTTCCTGAGGGCAAACGACGGCAAACAGCGGCACCCCGCTCCACTCTAGATGTGGACTTTTGTAACATCCGGGGGTTTCATTCGAACCTAAACGCCGTCCACTACCACCTTGAGACGGCGCAGCCGGCCTTGTTGTTTTTGACGGAGACGCAGATATCTCAACCTAGCGACACAGCGTACCTATCATACCCCGGGTATAAACTAGAACATCATTTTATACCACACGCCGGGGTATCTGTGTTCGTAAGGGAGGATATCTGCTACCGTCGCCTTCAGATTTTTGAAGGTCGGGACCTGTCCGTGCTCTGGCTGCGCGTGGACATGGACGATCACGTCAGATTCTACGCGTGCCTCTACAGGTCCCATAGTGGTAATGCACAAACAGATCAACTGTTGGGCCACGTTCAAGCGAAGATTGACGACCTGCTTTCTCAGACTCCCTCCGCCGAAGTCGTAGTCCTCGGGGACTTTAACGCGCACAATACCGAATGGTTAGGGTCACGTGCAACCGACTACGCGGGGAGATCTGTGTTTAGCTTTGCTCTGGCAAATAGTCTGTCCCAGCTGGTAAAGACGCACACACGTCTACCGGATGTGGACAGCCACACGCCCTCTTTGTTGGATCTTCTGCTGACTACACATCCAGAAAAGTACCAGGTCGCTGTCGAGGCTCCTTTAGGGTCCTCTGATCACTGTCTGGTACGGAGTGTAGTGCCCATTCAACGTCCAGCTCGCACAAGACCTGCGACTCGACGCGTTTGGCACTACAAGTCAGCGGATTGGGATGGAATGCGGTATTTTTTTGCATCCTACCCATGGGGGCCGATTTGTTTCCCTTCCAACGATCCTAGTGACTGCGCTGCGGCTGTAGCTGATGTGATACTTCAGGGCATGGAACTTTTTGTACCAAGCTCTGTGGTACCACTTGGTGGCAGATCGCGGCCTTGGTTTGATGCGTCTGTCAGGGCTGCATCAGCTGGCAAACGGCAGGCTTATCAAGCTTGGGCCAATGCGTTAGTCACTAAGGATCCGAACTCTAGAGTTCTGAAGAGGAAATACAACCGTGCCTCCAGATTCTTCAAACGGCAAATCGCTAGAGCAAAGTTCAAGCATGTCGTCAAAATTGGGGATCAGCTGGCAAAGTACCCGCCTGGCACGCGCAAATTCTGGGCGCTTTCAAAGGCCAGTCTGGGCAACTTTAGCCAGCCGTCCCTACCGCCGTTGCACATGGGGAATGACTCTCTGGCCCACACGGCAAAAGAGAAAGCCGATCTCTTGGGCACTCTTTTCGCCTCCAACTCGACTTTGGACGACCAAGGGAAGACACCGCCTATCATCCCGCGGTGTCAGAGCTTAATGCCGGAAATAGTTTTTCGGCAAAAAACTATCAGGCAGACTCTATTTTCCTTGGACGTTCATAAGTCGAGTGGGCCGGATGGCATTTCTCCACTGGTGCTACGAACGTGTGCCCCTGAGTTGACTCCAGTGCTAACGCGTCTATTTCGGCACTCCTACCTTAAAGGCGTAGTCCCGGTCTCATGGAAGTGTGCCCTTGTCCATCCGATCCCTAAAAAAGGTGATAGCTCGGACCCAGCTAACTACAGACCTATCGCCATTACCTCCCTTCTCTCCAAAATAATGGAGATTATCATAAACCGACAGGTCCTAACGTACCTCGAGGATCACCAGTTGATCAATGACCGGCAGTATGGCTTTCGCCATGGTCGATCAGCTGGTGATCTTCTGTTATACCTCACTCACCGTTGGGCAACGGTTATTGAAAGCAAGGGAGAGGGTCTGGCAGTTAGTCTGGATATGGCAAAAGCCTTCGATCGTGTATGGCACAAGGGGCTACTTTCGAAGCTACCTTCCTATGGGCTTCCCGAGAGTTTATGCAAGTGGATAACCAGCTTCCTCACTGGGCGGAGCATACAGGTCGTTCTCGACGGTTTTTGCTCGGACCCCAAGCCCGTGAACGCTGGTGTACCCCAAGGCTGCGTGCTATCCCCAACTCTGTTCCTCCTGCACATCAATGATATGTTGGATATTTCCAACATACATTGTTATGCGGATGACAGCACTGGGGATGCGGTATATTCCGGTCGTGCAGGTCTCTCTTGGGAAAACGTCGATGAGTGCCGAAAGAAACTTGTGTCTTCAATAGAGACTTCCCTGGGGATGATCTCTGAGTGGGGTGAACTGAACCACGTTCAGTTCAATCCCGACAAGACACAGGTTTGCGCGTTTACCACTAAGAAAACCCCATTTGTCGTATCACCGCTCTTCGAGAGCACTCCTCTTATTGCCTCGCCAAGTATCAGAATACTGGGTCTCGACATTTCGAGCGACTGTCAGTTTCGTGGTCATCTGGAGAGCAAGGCCAAGTTGGCCTCGACGAAATTGGGAGTGATCAATAGAGCGAGGCAGTATTTCAAACCTGGCCAAAGACTTGCGCTCTACAAGGCGCAGGTCCGGCCACACATGGAGTACTGTTCTCATCTCTGGTCCGGATCACCCCAATATCAGCTTCTACCATTTGACCGCGTACAACGGAGAGCCGTTCGGATTGTCGGGGACCCGGTGCTCTGCGAACGGCTGGACTCTTTGGCATTGCGTAGAGACGTGGCTTCTTTGTGCGTCTTCTACCGCATTTACAACGGGGAGTGTTCCGAAGAACTATTCGATCTGATGCCTACCGCCGAATTTCACCACCGCACAGCTCGCCATCGCCTCCTTTACCATCCATACCACCTGGATGCGTGGCGATCTTCAACTGTGCGGTTTTCAAGGACTTTCTTCCCACGTACCACTCAAATGTGGAACGAACTTCCTTCGGCGGTATTTCCAGATCGATACGACATGGGTACCTTCAAAAAAGGCACATATTCGTTTCTCCAAGGCCGGCAACGCTCTTGTGTATCCTCGGATGTTGCAAGAGTCCATGGGCGGCGGTGATCACATATTAACGGTGACCCGCACGCTCGTTTGCCCTCCTATAACATAAAAAAAAAAAAAAAAAAAAAACTCATGTTCCATTTTGAAAGATATATAACATTGCGTATACGTACTATTCAAAATAGAAGATAAAAGGAATTAGATTATACGGATCGTCTCTTGGGATGTGCTAACAGAAATTGAGTATAAGATAGTCTAATAAGTCTTAGTTTTATATTTATTAGATCTATTAATTTTTATGTATATCTTAATATGCTTATATACCAAGGTGAGATGTAATGTAATCTTGTTTATGTTCATCGATTCATTTGTTCATGAAAATCAAATTTGTTTTGGAGTCAGTGCATATCCAAAACTTAATAACTCGAATTAATATTTATTTTTTCTCGAAACGAATATCAAACATTTGTAAATTTATATAATGTTTTTAATTTAATTCTTCTTTAACAGACGGGATGTCGGAATAATATTTCCTTGCTTCAAGACCGGATTCCGTTTTAATAGAAAATACACTTGCTTTTTTCCATTATTGTCAACCTTATAATATTTGAGAAATAGCTTTTAAAAAGTAGGTATGTCCGCATTTATAGAGACAAAAACTGTGTATGAACTATTTAATAAACGTATTTAAAAGAATGATGTCAATTTACTTTGTTTCCGACATATTAAAAAGGGAAATTATAATGTTATAAAATTTTAGAAGGGAAGAAAATTTTCTGAAATTTTTTGAAGAAAAATATTTTCAAAGACAATAATGAAACAATTAACTAATTACACGATTAAAACATTATCCGACTGAAATTAATTCTCAATTGCTCTAATATCTAAAACTGACAAGATTTCTTTAAAATAAATATAAATAACTAGTTAAAAAATAGCCTTAGTGCACGTAGACTCGAAATAAGAATCTGCGCATGACGCAAAGAATTATCCAGTGTATGAGAGGACAGATTGCTTAGCAGTCAGGGCCAGTGCACCACAGTGGGACCTTAAGTAGTAAGTAGTAAGTAGTAGTAGTATCAGTAGTAGTATATTTTATATTGGATACTATAAATACATTAAACAAAATAAGTAATCCACCTTTTATATTTCATTTATTTATTCAAACATAATATTTTAATAGACAGAGGTACATATTGTATTTTTAATTTTTATGTCCGTTATGATTATTATTATTGATTGTTTTGTTAAAAAACACAAGGGAAAATTTTATTTACGATTTAGGACGCTTGATAATTGCAGATATGTTGACATCTCTGAGAAATAATTACAGATGCAGATTACAGAGATATAAGAAAAAGATTTTGCGTACCCAACTCTCTCTTTCCCCTCACGAAACATGAATGTAATAAGTACTTCCCACTAATCTTAGACATCAATATGTAGATATTTATGTGTAAATCTTAATAAAAGTGTGCTAAGAATATAATGTTTAATTAAAGTAATAAAATAAAGTTATACTAATTACCTTAATAAGTTACATGGTTTTGCAATAAAAGGATTTGAACGCTTCCATCAAGCTAGTCCAGTTTCTGAGTCTCTTTAGCATACAAATAGGGCCGCAGTCATGGACGTTTTAGCTTGTAATTAAGTAGTCCTCACCTGTTACTCACACATTTTCCTCACTCTGAGTATACGTTATTTTCACGATATTTATCTCAAAATAACCATATTATATTTTGCAAGTGTATATTCACACTTTATTATTATTATTAAAAATAAAGCTGTAAGAGCGTGCTTTCAACTTTTTAGAATACCTAACACCAAAACTTGGTGAAATAAGCACATATAAAATTAGATATCTACATTTTAGGGTCCTTGGAAATTCTTATTATCCTTTTTGAGGTTATTGTATTCTATATAATAAAAAATAATTATAAATCTTTACAGTACATTTGTATTCTGATCGATAAAAAAGTTATGTTTAATATTTATTCCTGTTTATTCGCTTAGATTTTTGACATCTAACATTCCATAAATCTCAATAACAGTATATACATCTCACTCATAATTTGTTTATGGAAATAGCCAAAGTCTTACTTACATTGTTTAAATGGTAAATTTCAATTGTATTAAATTACATTATTAGTATATTAAAAGATACAATAAAAGATTTGCCGTAAAATGCTACATTTTCTGTTGAAAATTTTATGGGGTTTATTATTTCAATTATGAATATGATAATCTCTGGACTTTCTGTATGAATTTGGATAATTAATACAGGATATATTACTAATACTATAGGTTATGCTATCACAGAGAACGGTATACTAATTTTCTATAGCAGTCCATTTTCATCACCAAAACAAATACTCAAATGCAAAAACACTGAAATTTTAAAGTGTCATGCTTTAGCTTTTAGATAAATTTAAATATTCGTGAAATTTTTTTTCTAAATCTTATTTTACGTATTTATTAAAAAAATATATAAACTGTGCATATAAAATTCTGACCATGGTTGAGAGAATTTTTCTTATTGGTTTCAGCATGTTATCAATAGGTTTTCACCACGTATTGTAAATATCCAAATAAAATGGGAACTTCAGATCAATAGGTTGAGTGTTCCAAAATTGAAGTACCTTATTTGTCTTACAATAAAAACAAGACACGATAATTAAGATAAACGCTTGTAAAACACACATCAGTTTTATAATAAGAACATAATCTGTTCATATTTCTGGTAAATAAATATGTGTTATTATTATTTTACTCTATGTCTAAATAAAATTTCATTTATTTTAACTTGTGCTTTTCTTTTGAATAGTAAATTAGCTTCAAGACATGGAAAATTAACGTGAATATTTTATTGCTATATTTGTGTATAACTTTTGAATAATAGTGAATTTTAATTGGCAAATCTGAAAATGTTATTCTGTGTTGAAAACACTTTATGAAATTTTATACTGTTTAAAGCGTATTTGGATAGAAACCACTGAAGTAAAGTTCTTTTAAATAATTAAAGTAAACTCATAATAAACACAATAATATATCAAAGCAATTCAGGTAAATTAAATGTTGATAAAATGCACTTCACTAAATGGTTACTTTCTTTCAATTTGCTACATTCACTTCATATATTTTAAAGTAATTAAGTAGCTTATCCTTATTATGATTTTATAAATTTATTTACTTTTAAGTAATTTATGTACCAATGTTGCATACTAATTTATTTTTATAAAATTAAGTGCCAATTGTAAGACGGTCCAATTGATATTATGTAGCGCCTTAATCAATGTATATAATGAATGCGGCACTATATACAAATAATGGGATAAAAGTTAAAACTTTTAACAAAACATTTAACAAAAAGGAGATCTTCGATATTAATTACTTCAATCTCATACTGATCGATCATAATATTGTTTAGTTACGGGCGTTCTAAATTATGCATGCATATTATTATTTTCGGTAAATTCACATAACAAGAAATTTGAATTGATTCCGAATTGTTTTGTTATATTTGTTTCCATTTTTTAAATTCAGAGCTCGTTTAATTTCTTATTTAAGTCTGGTGCATTTTTCTATAAAGATAAACTGTCTATATCTATATATTTTTAATCCACCTAAACATATAGATGAGTAAATTAAAAAAAACGTCTAAATTGGATTTGTTTTTTCTCCAAAATATAAAAAAAATATTATTGTTAAAATTTTGAATACACACTTCGTATGTCAATATTTTTGAAGCAATTTTCTTTCACAAACCTCATAATAAATTTTTTGCCTTAATATTTATTATTAAATCTATAATTTATATGCAGCTTCCGTTCAGTCGATATTAACATCACATACTTGCACACTTCGAAAATTAATTAAAGCGGATTATAGGATTGGTATTTCAGAAAGAGAATGAAATGCGTTCTACTTTAAATTGTTGATAAAATTTAAATAATTTATTAAATTTTAATATTACTTTCATGATGGTCAGTTTTTAATTATAAAATTCCACGAAATTTTTAATAATGTTATTAAGAAATATGACCTATTTCAGAAAATAATATACAAGAAAATATCCAGTGTAATTTTAACAGTGATCGTGGTAAATTTGCATACAAACTATTAAAGCATGGAATACATCTTAGTTATACTATTTACGTTGAATAGATACAATACAATGAATGTACATTATTTTCAGTGTTATTTATACAGCAAATATAAAAATAATTATTTACCACAAAAAAATTGTAATTGCTGATAACGGAAAAACTATAGCCATTTTATTTGCAAATAATTTTTCTGCTGTTTATAATTCACCTTCTTACCCAAAAGAGGATGATAATGTAACAGTATCATATACTAATAATAATAATCTTAATCAAAGTTTAAATTAAATTTATACTAGGATCCTCCAATCCTGCGCGGCGGTTGTTGAGCTGAGCCCCTCTCCATTCTTCTTTTCTTGATAACTTTTTAATGGCTAAACATTTTTTCAATCTGTTCTCGTTATAACATTTGCGTTCGGCTCAAACATACATGAGAGAATTTTTTCAAAATGAGGCAACTAAACACAAAAAAGGTCTCCCAAACGGTTAAGAGCTTTTCTTTTTTTTTTTTATACCATCTGGGTTAGTACTTGACTACATTCCACCTGATGGAAAGTGGAAATGTAGTCATAGATGGTAAGGCGCATTAACCCAGTAACCTATTCACTCTTCTCTTGAAGACATACATATCGTATTGGGACGGAAATACCGACGCAAGCAAGCTGTTCCAGTCCTTCGCTGTACGAACTAAAAAAGACGAAGCAAAGCGCTTTGTTCGGACAGGGGGAATGTCCACAACGTAAGGACGGATATCTGCCGTGCGTCGGAACGTCCTATGATGGAAGGGGGACGGAGGAATTAAATCATGTAATTCCTGCGCATACTCACCAAAATGTATCCTATAGAATACTGAGAGGCTAGCAATTCTACGCCTGTGTTCAAAGCTGTGGAGGCTTCAACCAATTCAGGATCGCCTATAAGCCTCTTTACTCGCCTCTCAATTGAGTCCAGAACCGCAAGATGAGACTTAGCGGCGCCAGCGAATATATGCCCACAGTACTCCACACACGACCGGATCTGTGCTTTGTATAATACAAGAAGCTGTTTCGGTGTAAAGTACTGATGGACCTTCGCAAGAACGGCAAGTTTTCCTGCAGCTGCTCTTGCTCTGGACTCAATACACCGACCAAAGTTGAGGTTCGATTAAATCTCTAAGCCTAACAAGTGAAGTCGGTCACTGTATTCCAAAGATACACTCTGGAAAGTAGGAGCTAAGGTGAAAGGGCTCCTTTTGGCGGTGAATGGACACGTCTGCATTTTGGTGGCGTTGAATTTGACAAGATTGGCTTTGCCCCATGCGGAGACTGCCTGAAGTTTGTCATTCAAACGTTGCACCATGGCTTCTCTTTCAGACTGTACTTGATCTCCACTAGCCCGACTACTCGGCAGGTATCTTTCTACAACTGTGCTGTCGTCTGCATACCCATAGTTCTATACCCGGGCTTCAGCAGATCGTTTATGTGCAGCAGAAAGAGAGTTGCAGAAAGAAACTGACCCCTGAGGCACTCCGGCGTTTATTGTCAAGGGTTCCGAGGAACACCCATCGACAACTACTCGGAGAGATCTTTGGTTCAGAAAGTCCGTTACCCAGCCGATCAGACCAGGAGACATCCCGTATGTTGAAAGCTTGCTTATAAGGCTCACATGCCAGACCCTGTCAAATGCCTTCGAGACGCCAAGAGAGACGGCGACCGCTTCTCCGTTCTTCTCGATGGCCTCGCCTAAAATGTGCGTAGCGTACACTAGAAGGTCCCCAGTGGACCTATTTCGGCGAAACCCGTACTGTCGGTCACTGAGGAGATCGTTACTTTCAAGGTACGCTAAAAGGCGCGAGTTCAATACACGCTCCATGATCTTGCAAAGTATGAAGGTGATTGCAATCGGTCTATAATTGGCAGGATCGGCACGACTGCCTTTTTTGGGCACTGGTTGCATGTTAGCAAGCTTCCAAGATTTCGGCACTATTCCAGACTTGAAAGAGAGACGATACAGACGTGTTAATACAGGAGACAACTCAGCTGCGCATATCTTAAACAGAATGGCTGGTATACCATCAGGACCACTGGCTTTATTCACATCAAGACGACAAAATGCTCTCTATACCTCTTTGTTAGTGATGCGGATTTCAGGCATCGAAATACCGCAGTGAGGAAGATGTGCTGGGGAAGAATTGCCAGTGTCTAGATGTGAATTATCAGCGAACAGAGAAGCGAATAGATTCGCTTTCTCTGTCGCTTTATCGGCCAGAGATCCATCCGGCTTCAGCAGAGCAGGTAGTGAGGGTTGGCAGAAGTTCGACTCGATCGCTTTGGTAAGAGATCAGAAAGCTCGACTGCCCATAAGTCTGACAGAGAGCTTTTCGCCATTCTTAGCGATACGATCGCGACGAGCCTTCCGTAATGCCTTTTTATAGGACTTGGCAGCTTGGTTAAAAAGGCTCTCTTCTTTAAACTTACATCCGGAGCTTTGCAGCTTTGAGCATCAGCCCGAATTAGGTATGCCGAATGTTTTCGGTCTTTAGCATGACCACATTCGGCATTAAAACACGGGCGAGCTTTGCCACCGATGGGTACGTCAGCAAAAGGAATGAAGTACTCCATTGCCTGATGTACCACATCGGTTATAGCCTCCGCGCAACTCGACGGATCCAAAGAAGAGAAGCAGACCTTCCACCAAGGATGAGACGTAAAGAAGTGCCGCATCTCATCCCAATCTGCTGACTTGTATTTCCATACTCGCCTAACACCAGGTGGTTCAAAAGCTGGTGGGGAATATGTAAATACAGATTTCACCAAACAGTGATCGGAGGTTCCCAAGGGGGAGGTCACCTCTACACGATACCGTCCGGATCAGTTGTCAGCAAAAGGTCCAGATAATTGGCTGTATGGCCTACCTGGTACCCTCGTCGCTTGCCTCACCAGCTGAAAGAGGTCAAAAGACAACGCAAAGTTCCGCGCTACTCTTCAAGCATGGTCATTCTTCTGGTACGGGAACAGCCAGTCCTGATGACAGGCATTAAAGTCCTCCAGAAAGACGAGCTGCAGTAATGGGTACTGATGCAGAGCCACATCAGCAGCCTCACCGAGATACTCAAATAATCTAGTTGTCTACTATTCACCGCTGTGCGAACGGTAGACACGGCAATACAGGATTTTTTCGTTTCCTGTGTCTACTAAAATCCATAAGGAAGAAAAAGTAGGGTCTTGAAGGTGACGGAGACGCAGAATACAGAGGTCGTTCCGTGCGTATACACAGACCCCGGCACGTGAGTGGAAGTTGTACTCTAACGAGTAACCGGGATGATCCAGGTACGCAGCGCTTAGAGGACATTGTATCTCCGTCAAAAAGAGCAAGTGCGGTTGCTCTGCTTCCAGGTGGTGGTGGACAGGTAAGAGATTAGAGTGCAAGCCCCTAATGTTAGTGAGGTGCACTTTGAATGAGGAGGAGTGCAACCGCCGTAAAAACTTCTTCTTTTTATTGGACTTTTTCATAAAAAAAAATAAAATAAAAGAGTGAATAGGATGAGAAATGGCAATTGTACGAGGCGGTACGTATCAAACCCGGCGCCGAAATTGGTGATGTCATG
The DNA here is from genome assembly GCA_918358695.1 of Melinaea menophilus ssp. n. AW-2005. Taxonomy (NCBI): domain Eukaryota; kingdom Metazoa; phylum Arthropoda; class Insecta; order Lepidoptera; family Nymphalidae; genus Melinaea; species Melinaea menophilus. The sequence goes on along the minus strand of OU911039.1, from coordinate 30,714,114 downwards.
CCACTGGAAGGCTAGTCTGGAGACTGCAGGGACGCCCGAACCCCCCAGGGATCGCCATCGGGCCTCCTCATCTGGTCCCCAACCAACACGATGGAGCCACCCTGGGATTTTTCGCAGCTGACGGGGCAGCCTTTCGTGGGTGGCTGACCCACTAATTGGGCCCCCAACTATCTGCGGGCGGCCAGCGAAAAGCCGTCGCTTCGGATACCGCTACCCTCCTCGACTAGACACCGGACACAATAAACACCAACTCGACGCCAAACCGGTTCGCCAACGCAACGCAGCTGTTCAGACCCATTTCCCATGTAGACGGCTTCATCGAACAATGTGCCGGAACACGATTAGGTCGCTTTGCGGCACGACTTTGCCCGATGGGTGATAACCTAGCCGGCGACTTGATGTTATAGTCTACCACCGGGGAAACGCTCAGGATACGCTCAGTTCAATAACACAAATTTCGTTCGAAAAATCACTGACATACGTCTAGTTTGTTCAATATGTGTTAAATTATTTTTTAAACCTTTAAGTATTATTTATAATCTCTCTTCAAGCTGCCATATTACTAAAAATATGAATAATGCAAAAAATTAGGTATATTTTTCAAACCACAATCTGGCAACAGAAAAATATATAAAAATTATCGTCCATACAAAACAATCTATTAGTGGTTAACAACATCTATTTTTGTGGAATAGGTTGGCAGTATACTTAATCTGACTTTTTTGTTGGAAATTCGATTGAACCCAGGAGGAGAAGAACAGGAGGTTGATATTATTTATTGCGGTGTAAAGAGACATTTGATAAATTAAACCATGATATACTTGTAAGGAAGTGATGATACACAGCAACTTTGACATTTATTGATCTCTACAACAATTGTTTCAGTTTTACCTACATGAAAAAAAATATTTTGACTTCACCTATAAAACCTATAATAAAAGATATTCGACTATTGATGGATAACGAATTGCGTTTTTGCAATCAAATTTACTAGGTAATCAGTAAAAATTAGCAAATGCTAGGTTTTATTAGCCGGAATACCAAAGATTTTTAATCAATCACAGCTTTGAAAGCTTAATACTTTGGTTTTGTATGCAGCAATAGTTATTTAATTTTGAATCCTATTTATAAAAATAATATACAACAAATAGAAGTTCAGAAAATAAAAGTTAAGAAAATATTCATAAAAAGATTTATTTATTTAACCACCTGTTCCAATGTGGCTCCTATACATGAAAAAAAAAAAACATTTTAGAATAAAAAAGTTAGAACAAAGAAGAAAATGTTTGAGACTTACGTTTATTTTTAAACTGATTTATAGTCCCTAATTAATGCCATATTCAACCGAGAATAGTCCTTTCAGCAAGACTCGGTGCCGAGTTGTAAAACTCAATCTATCCAACATTATTTTAAAACGAACGTTTGGACTTCATCAGCTCTGAATACTGGCCTTCATTTAGTACTGATCTTAAACCATTGGATTAGGATTTATGATCAGTTTTAGAGAGTAAGGCTTTCTGTAAAAGCCATGATAACTTGGAGTCCTTAAAAGAATTCATACAATTGGCAGTGAAGAATTTTCCCATAGAAAGAGTACGTATTGCTATTAATAACTGGCCTCAATGTTTAAAGGACTTAATCGCAGATAATGGAAACCAACTAGAATAAGAATTACATATTTATAATGAATTTATATTATTAATTTAACTAACATAACGTAATAGGAATAAATAATACGTACTATAAAAAAATATTGGTTTCTTTGTAGCAATATTTATGGCAAGACTAAGTAGTTCTATTCCTCACAAATACAATTTACATATGTTTTCTTTTACAAGTGCTACATTAAAAAAAATATATATAATTTAATATGAGTTTTGTGTTTTATTAATTATTGTACTTTGTTACAGTAACAGTTTATTTTTCTTTTTATCTCTAGACCATAGTTATATTCATGATGTGCCTTTGAGTAAAAATTATGTAGAAAGAAGTTATATTTTTTGAAACTGGTATATTCTTGTGTTACTATATAAATTTAGTTATTTAGCCTTTAAAATAATGAATAAATAAAAATAAAAGAGTAACTGTATATTCAAAGAACTTTATTTCTAAATTTAAATTTCTTGAAAATAAAATGAATATAATTTATTGTTAGTTTAACTAACTATAATAAACAATAAAACCTACAATACTTTTTAATACCAACAATTTAAATTGTAAATAAAATAAAAAATGCCTACAAAAATTTTGAAATTTAATAAGATTTTTAATTGAAACCTGTCTATAGTTAGTTAGCCTGCGTAATCTGTAATACATTGTACATATACTCCAATAAGTAGTACATTGCTTTAATATCGAAAGAATCCAACAGAATCCTCTTGCGCTAAAAGTTTAGGAAATCGTTTAAAATTAAATTGTTCACTTTCCGTTTACAGTAACAAAATTTTGGTTAATAATGTGTCATTTTAAATATATAAACATTAAAAATAATTTTGAAGTCGGTCTCGACACAGATTAATATTTTGGAGATCGTAAATACACCAAAGGAGCTCATTGCAAATTACAAATGTGGTTTACATAAAATTTCCAGAAAATGGAAGCTGTTATATTTTCAGAGAAAATATGCAGTGTCCTTAATCCATATAGTTTTCATTTAAATTTGGCTGCAGCTGAAAGTAAATATTTTCATTTCATTCAAAGAAAATGATTCGCATTTTATTATTTGTATTTAAAACACGAACGTGATATGGAATGTTATTATGATGTGTCATCGTCAAACTAAATTCGATTTTTTAAATGTTTAAATAATTAACAACCAATTAAAGAATTGCTGTTATAATAATATGAGAAACTATTTGAGGTAATCAGGCGAATACAGGGAGACAATATAATTTTTTTTTAATGTCAGAAAGTCATTTATAAAGAAATATTCGCTGGAACAGAGGTTGGCAGTGGAACTGCGATAATAATAAGCTTTTTGACGTCAGAAACGCTGACATCATAGTTGTTTTTTCTACGTTATATATAATATTGTTCTAACCGTAAAAAAATATGTGTTTTATCATATTTTAATGCACTAAAATATGATATAACAATTAATTTGTCAATACAAATCTGTCAAAAATTATTACAAATTGGTAATAAAAAAAAAATAACTACACTATTTTACATAAATAATAATTGTATTACAATAAGTATAGAAATAATTATATTATATAACTCATACAACATTTATATCTTAAAGTTTTCTTAATAGGAATAGGATATCAATTTAGAAACATTTCATAGTTTTAAAAAGCATTACATAGTTGTGTTAAAAACTGTGTAACTTCACGTATACAAATGAATAGGTAGTAGGCCTTGGTAATAGCTGGAGTATAATTTTCATCTTTTCAAGTGACGCGAGACGAAGAATGAACTTAGAGTTATAAATTTAAATTAAATAAACCTTTAAATTGTGAACAATCTTTTCAACCTAAAATTATCGGAGCCTTTTTAGATCATAGAAAAATATAACTTAATTAATCATAAATTAATATAAAACCAATGAAGATGCAAATACCCAGGGTACATCCATCCATCCGAGAGAAGTGAAAACAATACAGAACGAACAAATTTCGTTCGTGATAATTGTGTTTAACGTACTCTATTTCATAAAAGTAACTGTGTGGACTGTGTTGACTTATAATAATAGTAAATCTTTTGTACGTAGACTAGAAAAATCATAAAGAGACACTATAAAATCCTGAAATAAATAATGAAATAAACTTATTTTTAAAATAAATCTAATTCATTGAAATAACAATGGATAATACCAGGCACTACGTAAACATCACCCGCAGATAAAGCTAATGAGCACCGTACAAAGCAAATGAGGTTCCAAATGTTTAGAGATTAGATTAATTCTATTTCATTGACGATTTAAATCAATAATAGATATACTCTATTTTTTTGCAAATAAATAAAATTAAATTTTAAATTGGTTTTAGTAAATAATTATACACTACACTTAACATTTATTTTTTTATGACACATGCAGTACCACTGTAATTTTCTGTCGCCGATCTCGAAACGCCAGTCTTGGAATCTTCTTTATGAGAAATATCAAGAGCGCTGCGATTATAAAATATGTCAGAGCGTTATGAACTGTCATCTGTATTGCATAATATATTTATGGACTCTGTCCATACATATATATAGAAATCCTATCCATATATCGTTCTTATGACGTGGAAGTAAAACGTTTGATTAAAAGAAATATATTTTAAAATTATATTTCAGGTACACACAAAATAATTGTTATTGCGATTTATAAATTGAGTCCAGTTTGGATCTATTATTTCTATGTTTTCTGAAACCTTCTGGCACAAAAGGATCAATTCTTCACTAAAGAGTAATTTAAAAAATTCCTTACCGTACTAACTTTCAGATCTGACTGAGTTTCTTTGTTCTTTGTGAGTTCCTCTAGGCTTTAAAAAAATGTCGAAAACAAACGGATTATATAATGTAATAAAAAAAAATTGTGACCAACTAATAATGTATATTGAAAATCATATTTATTAATTCCTTGAATTAAAATTCATTTAAAAGAAATAAGGGTATTATAATCTCTTATAATTTATTAATAAAAAAAATAATAAAAATAAAAATAAAAGTAAAATAAAAATCTTTATTCATCGGACAACAAAAGATCCATAATTGTTAGTAATTTTTACATAAAGCTTAATCTCTAGTGTTAGTACCTAATAACTAATAGTGACCTTGTAATGTCACACAAGTGCTCGATCAGCGGACAGTCCCCACTATCGGCGATGTCCCTCAAGATATGGTTGCGGATGCCGCGCACTCGCCTTAAAAGAGAGCTAGCTTTCTTACGAAGAAATGCCGGGAAACTGTCGACCTCTGCGTGCGCAAACATACTTGAGGCGCTACAGTACCGCGGCAGCCCCAACAATGCCCTGAAGGCATTATTATATTGAACACGCAAGGCGTTACACGACCTCTTAGTATAGTAGTAGTAGTAGTAGTATTAATAACAAAATAATATAAGTTTATTATTTGTGTTTAAAAACTTTATAATATACATATGCATATATAGTTTAACACAATTATAAAATGATATCCTTTTTTTCATTTAGTGTGTTATTGAAGATGTACCGATTTAAAGCATTTAAACGTTACCAAATAAATTATATAATGAATAGATTTGTAAACGAGGAAAGAAGATTAATTAACTATTTCAGTATATAAAAAATATCAAAGTATATAACTGAAATATGGAAAGTAATATTCGCGTGAGTCTGCAGAAAAGACAATGGGGCACTTATAAAAAAAATAAAAATATATTAAAATAATAATATAAAAAAATAAAAGACATAATGAAATAACCTCTTGTATTATCTTATGTTAAATTGACCGGGGCAATAACTTGCAACCTTTGTCCGATAACATACGATTAAGTCTTTAAAAATAAAATAATAAAACTTAGAACCCGATTACAGTACCACCTCATGAGTCTAATTTTTAATCTAAGCCATTACCAAAAAAACAAACACGAAATAAACATAAAAATCATTTAAATCTCTTAATAACAAAGACATGTTCAACATAGGTATTAAGGATATCCTTATTGTTATATAACAATGACTAAAAACAAATTTTTTTTAAAGTTGACCTTTTATCTGGTTGTTACTTCACGCCTCGCCAAAAACGATTTGTATAATAATTATTATGGAAATTTTTATTGTGATAGTTATCGCTAAAGAGTTAAAGTTATATTTTCTTATGTTCCTATCTTTTAGAATTAGATTGTTAAAAAATATATCTGATTCATCACCAGTCAGACATAGGAAGAACATGAAATCTCTAAGTTCATAATTATTCCAATACAAATGAAATCCCATCTATAGTTTCCTGGGGAGAAGTTGTGGACAATAACTAGTTAAAATAATAATACAAAGGTTAAGGTAGTTTTTTAAAGAAATTTTAAGGTGTCATTCCTTTCCTTTATCATTGTTCTTTTAAACTACAAATATACTATCAAAGTTTTGTTGTTTATACCTTCTATTCATACAAATACTAAATTGTTGTTGTATTGGTAAGTATTCGTTTGTGAAAAGGTAATTTTAAAATTATATTGACTAAGAAAAATAAAAAAGAAAGAGACAGTTAATCAAAGCTGGATCTTTACTCATTATGAATAATGTAATAGGAAGCCCATTACATTATTCATTGAGGCATCTTTCTTATCACAATAAAAGATGGGTAGTAAAACACTTAGCTACGTCAAAACATTTTTCTTACCACTTTATATATAAATTCAAACCACGACTTACTTAGCTTACTTACTTAGCTACTAACTAACTACTATTAGCTACTTTTCTAAATAAGCAACAAAAATATTTATTATAGTTTTCTTAACTGAAATAATTTATAGTTAACAGTAAATACTTAAGTCATTAAGTATCAGTATTAAACTGTTAATCACCTACAATATGACGATCAACGGTTTATTAGGATTTTTTTATTTTCTTATAATTACTATACTTATAATACAGAAAATTTACATTTAATTCATGCATATAATATAAAAGTTGAAGAACATAATATGTGAGCAGCGCGCGTCAAATATTGAACTACTATAATTTTGTCGACATTAAGTTTCCCAGACAGCATAGTACTAGATGTTATTAATAACTAAAGAGACTCTAACCAATAACTGAATAACCAATGTTATTTGAACACAAATAATAACAGTGATTAGCAAATTTCACATTAAGATTTTCTTTTGAAAATAATAATATTTAACGTAATTTTATATTTTTAAGCATTATGGTTTAAAATATATTATTGTTGATTTTAATTTATTATCATCAGAATTTTTTTCATCAGATATATTTTTAAAGCTGCTATATTTATACTTTGTTATATCATCAGTAATAATAAGATAAGATTTAAAAAATGGCTATCAACTAATAAAAATATAATTTAAAATATATAAATAGATATTTAATTAATTTGATGTGTAAGTACTAAAATAAATAAATAGTAAAATCTATTATTTGTGGAAATAAAAACAAACGCACAGAGGCGTAATGGTCTGAAAATAACCAATAGTGTAAATATACCTCACAGCAGATAAATAACATGAAAACGGGATTTGAATGAATACAATAATAACATTGGACATAGACATTTTTAGATTTCTGTAAATTTTAGTATTTATTAACTTTTAATTTAAATTAGTAAATTGCATAGACAATATTTGAAGTAAATAAATTTCATATTCTATTATAATTCATCCATCACAATCTCGCAGAAGAAGTGATTGCTTAAGTCGTTAGCGACGATGCACGCAAAATCCTTATATATTGATTTTCAATAAATAATCTTTTGTTAGGTCATTTTAAGAATAAATGAAATGTGCATAATGAATTTTCTAGACATATCTTATAAACTAAAATGTATGTATAAAAAAATAAGTAAATAATCACAGTTTAGAAGGTTATGCCCTGGTTATGCTACAGTTTAATAACTGCAGCATTTACCAAAGTTTGAACAGTATTTGGCATGTGTTCAATAATCGTAAAAATAACGTATGTTATCTTCTCTGTAAATACCACCTAAGCACAATATTTTAAAAGATACTCGTTTTCCTAGAAGTCACGAAATCACGAATTTAATAATTATTGGCCCTTATTGCAATAATTACTCATTTGTTATAATTTATATTTTTATTTTATTTTATAATTTGTTATAAAAAAATATAAATATGAAAGTTTTTTAAAAATCAAGGCAATAACGAAATGAAAGATTTTTATATCCTTAGAAGTTTTAGACTTGAGTGATAAAAAAAATATATGATCAGAGTAAGAAAATAAGAGTTAAAGCGCTCGAAATAAAACTTAATGTGATAAGTGTATTTATGATGAAAAATAAATAAATAAAATAAATAATCAAATAAAATTAAAATCGAAGCTTATTTTATAATGCAATAAATAATGGGTTACATATTACAAAGTATCCTGCAAAAACGGTATTATTCTTATAAAAAATAGATACTTTTGGTTTTTATCTCCCTAATTATTTTTCTTAGGCTGTAAATTATTTAATATAATATACAGCATTGATCCTGCAAATGATTATTTTCATTTAAGATACCGTAAAAAAATTTGTGAAAAAAAAAGATATTTTTTTTATAACACTAATATTAATTTATAAAAAAAAACTTTGTATGACCGTGAATAAAAAAATTCTTGCGGTGTTTTAGAACATCTTCCAAATTGGTTTCAGAACGATAGCATCTTGCTATCACCACGCATTGTTCTCCAAATTAAATGGGAATACTGAATTTCAAATCAATAGGTTGACTGTTGTCAAGTTCAATTGCCATATTTGACTTACAATACTAATAAGACACGATAATTAATAAAAGCTTGTAAAAAAACTCATCAGATGTATAGTAATAACTTAACAATATTTATGTTTCAGGTAGATAAATATGTGTTATTTTTAAAATTAAAATTCAAAATATCTTTGTTCAAGTAGAGATTTACACGCTTTTTTGAATCGTCAATCATTATATTTTATTTATTTATTTATTTATTTATTTATTTATTTATTTATGTACCAGGAATTAAATACAATTTACAATCTATATAAAATATAATATACACAAAAAGGATGACTTATCTCTTAAAAGAGATCTCTACCTTCATTATAGGAGAAAATATTTTGATATTTGCGGTATAGATACATACAATAAATATCGAAACAAAATTTTGATAAAAACATATATAAGAAAAGTATTAAAAATATATTCAACTAAATATATACAAATTACATAAATACACATTTATATCTGAGTATATAAACAAACATTACTTAAATATACAAAAATATAATATAATACATACTTAAATAAATATAATATATATACCGAGGACATTTTAGAGGGAGAGGAAGTAATTCTTAGTCTAAATTTAAAGGAAGTAATAGTGGGACAGTCTTTGTACAGGTGAGGAGGTAATGAGTTTCAGAGTTGAGCAGCATGAATAGAGAAGGATTTGCGGTAATGGGCAGTGTTATAGTGCGGCACCTCAAGAAATTTTAAGAAAACACAAGAGCGTTCAGGCAATTGTCTAGGTGGACATAATTGAAAGAGATCTTGCAAGTAAGAAGGAGAAGATTTTTGAAGAACTTCATAGAGAAGTGTTAATACATGCACTTTCCGGCGGAAGCAGATAGGGAGCCACTTTAACTCAACGGTATTTTGAAATGTGGTCAAATTTACGCAACCCGTAGATAAAACGGATGCATAAATTCTGAAGTCGATCGAATTTGTCAAGTAGTTCCTCACTCGCATCTAAATAACAAAAGTCAGCGTAGTCAAGAAGAGGAAGTAGGAGAGATTGGGCTAGTATAATTTTAGTTTTAAAGGGAAATAAATTTTGAAGACGTTTAAGTGAGTGTAACGAACGATATAAGCGCCTGCTTATATCGCTGAAGTGAGCTACTCAAATGAAGTGGGAGTCTAATTTTTTATAGTATCTAGGTACTGTATAAAGAAAAGATAAAAGAATAGAAGGCAAGGTCGAAAAAATGATTTTATTGCGAGATTGCTTGTTATGAATTAGAATAGCTTGCGACTTAATTGGATTAACTAATAAACCATATTCTTCTGCCCATAAGCGTATATTTTCAAGGTAGATGTTGATTGATGCTATTCCCTGTTCGATTCCAGAAAAAGTGTCGTGCCTGTAAAGCTGCAAATCATCTGCATAGATATGGTAAGAAGAAGATATTATTTTAGAGACTTCATTTATAAATATAGAAAAGAGTAATGGAGATAGTACGCCGCCTTGATGTACATCAGCAGAAAGATCCGTCCAATGAAAAGAACTGTCATCGTATTTCACAATCTGCTTACGCCCGTAAAGATATAATTTAAACCAGTTTAAAACGGAAGCAGATATAGCGAAAGTGGAGAGAATGCCAAGCAAAATATCAAAGTCGGCCTTAGAAGAGATAGAAAGTAGGGAATTTTTCACATCTCCCTCCGTTAAAACCTGGAAGGAAAAAGGAGAATCACAGATAGGTGGGGTGACATTTGACAATTGTTGCAGGGTTTTAGATTTACGTTTTTTTATAAATTATTAAGGGTGGAGAAGAAAAATGTGTATTTAAAAGATTTAAAACAACAGTATGATTAAGAGTTTTACGATTTTTACCCACACCTAGTGATTTTAAGAAGTTCCACATTTGTGGACCTGAAAGATTGTATATGGAAGAAAAGATACGACGACGTTTTGCATCCCTACACATTCTATTACAGAGATTACGCAGATTTTTGTAAATTTTTATTTTATCTGGAGATAAATCTTTTTTGCAATTTTTTTTAGTTTTATCCCGTTTGGCTATGAGTTTTTTAATTGTAGGAGTAAGCCAAGGTGCAGGAAGATGTCGAACTCTTATTTGCATTTTATTAGGTGGTAGAGCTTAGCTGTAGTTATTTGACTGCAGCTCGTATTGTGTTGGCTCGACCGGGGAAGGGCCACCGTCTTACAGAAGATTGACGTTCAAAATCGGGGGAATGACTGTCGGATTTTGCTCGGGCTGCTCGTCATATATAGGGCAGCCAAAGTATCGCAGTTTGTGTTGTCTGAGGGCAACCAACGGCGAACAGCAGCACCACCACCACACGTCGCGTTTGGCACTACAATTTAGCGGATTGGGGAATGCGGTCCTTTCTTGCATCCTAACCGATTTGGGGGCCCAGTTATTTCCCTTTCAATGATCCCTATGACTGCGCTGCGGCTGTAGCTGATGGGATACTACAGGGCATGGAACTATTTGTACCAAGCTCTGTGGTACCACTGGGTGGCAGTTCGCGGCTTTCGTTGTATCACGGCTGCAGCTGCTGGAGTTTTCCAGCAGCTGCCGTTTGGCAGGCGTATCAAGCTTGGGCTAATATGTGAATCATTAGGGATCCGAACTCTAGAGTTCTCTATTTTCCTTGCACGTTCTTAAGTCGAGTGAGCCAGATGGTATCTCTCCAATTGTGCTACGAACATGTGCCCCTGAGTTGACACCAGTGCTAACGCATCTATTTCGGTACTCCTACTTTGAAGGCGCAGTACCGGTCTCAAGGAAGCGTGCCCTTGTCCATCCAATCCCTATAAAAGGTGATTGCTCGTACCGAGCTAACTACAGACCTATCACCATTACCTCTCTTCTCTCCAAAATAATACGGAACAACGTTAACCGACAACTCCTAGCGTAACTCTAGGATCACCAGACAATCAATGATCGGCAACATGGCATCGATCGGCTGGGTATTTTTTATTATATTTTACGCGCCATTGAAAGCAAGGGAGATGGTCTGGTAGTTAGCTTGGATATAGTGAAAGCAATCGATCGTGTATAGAACAAGGGGCTTCTTTCGAAGCGTGCTTCCTACGGGCTTCTCGAGAGTTTATGGATCACCATTATATGAAGCATACAGGTCATTTTCGATAGTTTTTGCTTTGTCTGAGTGCTATCAACAACTCTGTATCTCCTGCACATCAATTATATGTTGCATAATTACACCATACATTGTTATGCGGATGATAGCTAGGGATTCGGTATATTCTGACCGTGCAGATTTCTCTCTGGAAAACGTCGACGAGTGCCGAAAGAAACTTGTGTCTACTATAGAGACTTCCCTGGGGATGGTCTCTGAGTGGGGTAAACTGAACTACGTTCAATGCAATCCCCTAAAGATAAAAGTTTGCGCGTTTACCACTACACAAAACCCATTTGTCGTATCACCACTCTTCAAGCGCACAGAGCCAAAGAGTTCCATGCCCCGTATTATCACATCAGCTACAGCCGCAGCGCAGTTACTGAGATCATTGGAAGGAAACAAATCGGTCCCTATGGGTATATACTTTTTGAAGGCATTGCTTTCATATTTGACGGGAAGGGAGTTGTCGCACTCACCGACGGAACATACCAACTGAATTTGGTTACTACACGTTGTTTTTCCGTGATAAGGTGATCGTTCCCCAGTCGTTCCCAGCTCAATACCAGATGCGTCAAATAACCACAACTAATCTCTACAACCTTAAAAAAAATCGAATTATATCAAGCTGACATACATATTATCCTATTGTTATATTTTTTGTAGTAGTTATCTTTCACAGAACTCATAATAATTATATTTTCCCTGATATTTTTTATTACATCTATAATGTATATTAACATGTCATAGTTGCATACTACGAACATTAATAAAGCGGATTATAAGATTTGCGTTTTACAAAGAGAACGAAATGCGTTCTACTTTTAATTTAATTGTTGATCAAATTAAAATCATTTATTAATTTTAATTTTACTTTCTTGATGATCAGTTTTTTTTATTATAAATTATATTATATATAGTTATTACATATTTATCAAAAAAAGGATGCCATATTTTTATTATTTCACTATTCAGTACTCTGTGGTAAAACCTAAAATAAATAGACACCACACCTAAAATAAAATTTACATAATTTATGGTTAGGTTGTTAATTTAAACTAATAACATTTAATATAAAACATAGAAGATTTTTAATATCAACATCTTACTGATAACCGTAATATTTTCAATACTCAAATCTACTGTTTCACGTTATACTTCATTCAATATTGCGTTCTTTTAGGAATGCTACATAATCCTTCTAAAACATTAAGTGAGAACTATTTAATACTAATCTTATTTAATTATTAATCTATCCGCTCGGAATACTATCTAGCACGTACGTCCAGAGATGATGTAAACAAACTATACTGATTATAGAAAGTAATAGAAAATATTGAGTGAGCCACTAATACTGTTCATTAAAGATCATGATTACAGCTTCGTTGAAATAAAATACATTTATAAGAAATTTAGGTATTATTTGTCATATAATTTATTTATTTTTTTATTTAGCTTCACGCCATATCCCTTGCGGGGTAGCCAGAGACGACGGAACGCCAAACGCTACGGTCTCTGCATACCTCTTTCGCCTCGGCCACAGACATCAATCTCTTCATACATGCCCTCCGGGATGTCCTCATGCTTTTTACGTGACTTTCCTCCAGTATCATAGATTCTGTGATTTCGAAGATCACTCGACGCCTCCCCTGTCTCTCTTACCGCTCACTTTTCCTATATAAATCTTTTTTACCATTCTTTCATCACTCATTCATTCGACATGCCCAAACCACCTGAGCACGTTCTTCTTCATTCTCACCATGACATCTTCACTAGTACCTAACATTCTGTGGATCTCTTCATTGCGGATTCGATCATCTAGACTGACTCCGCATATTCTGCGAAGAGGTCGCATCTCCACAGCATTCATCTTTCTTACATTCTTCATTGCATTGTGTACTGCATTGTGTATAGCCAAACAAAACTGCATTGTGTACCGCCAAACGTGCAGCTACGCTGACGTTTTGACGTCTCAACAATGCAATTAATTAATAAGTAAATAATATAACTTTAGTATTTATTATTTGTACATAAAAAACTAAATCAATTGTTTATATATAGTTTAACATGATTATAAAGTGTTATGTTTTTAATACAAATTTTACCACCACGTTTTGTGATATTGAAGACGTAAGGATTTAATCCTATTAAATATCACCAAATGAATCGTATTATTAATGGATTTGTAAAGAAGGGAAAGTAACTATTCAAATATGTAATAAATAACTAAGTAAAACATCAAATATATTTCAAAAACATATACAGTCATTATTGAATTTTATTATTATATAATTAATTACAAATATCATAAATTTTGAATTCAAAGAAATATCAAGCATTAATTTGGAACGGCAAATGGAGATAACTTATCGATATTTTGATGTTAAGATTCATGTTTTATAAAAGCTGTAATTGCTTTTCAAATTAATTAACGTAACTAATAGAAAGTCACGCCATTTTTTTCGGAGAATCTCTCGAGATATGGAAAGTAATTTTCGCCGGAGTCTGCAGATCTTTGCTCTTAATTAAAATTCTAGGAGGAGAAGATAACGGGTCGTTTAATTCCGAGGTACTGAAAATAATATTATCAACTTTCGTACCCACCACGTGAAAATGTTAAAATATCAAATATAAATAAGAAGTATTATATAATATTTTTGTTTTTTATCGTATTTTATATTGATCTTGAAAATTACCTGAAACGTCTGTCCGATAAAATACTATAGTCTTTAAAATTACAGATATACAAGAATCCGCCCATCGTGCATAGCGGGAATTGAGCTGAGCGCAGGAAAATCCATTAGAAAAGAATAAAAGGAAATAAAGATTTAATAACAATAATAAACAATTACTTGAAAAAGTTTGTCGCAATGAAAGTTAGACTACGAGCGACACAATCATGAGCCTCTTGGTTTTTTCTTTATAACTTTTGATTTAATCAAGCTATTTTCATTGTTTTTTTCTGTAGATGCTTATTTATTAGTTCTACATTCGTGCCAAATTTGATTAAAATCGCTCCAGTAGTTTTCATGTGATGAAGCAACTCAGCTCATTTTGAGGAAGACGATCGGCATGCGCGAGCGAGAACAGTTAAGCTTAAGTCCATGGGGATTCAGTTTTTCTGATTCTAGAAGTAAAAACCAAAAAAAATTACGGATCAACTACTAGTTACTAAACTAGTGGTTCAGTGTGATGATTATTTTGAAGAAATTAAAATTTTAAAACTTTTATATATTATTCCTCGTGTGCCACGTTATATCACGTTGCTTGTACATATCATATAATTCATATATTATAGTACAAAAAAAATATATAAGACAATGTATGAGTTCACTTCTTTCAAGTCCCTTATCATTACGGCTCTTAATAATAGTAACTTTGTATAATAAATCAAATACAAGGTGTTAAATTAACTGTGTCTGTTCATATTCTATGCTATCCACGTGAATTAAAACTAACGTGCGCACAGTGCACAGTGCTCAGTGCGCACGTGTGCACAGTGAGCGTTAAACTATGAATATAATTATCTCTCATCTCTTCATTTCATGTATATCAAGTTAATATTAAATACCTATAATTTTAAAACGCTTTATTCCTAGCGACTTCTGCATAATTTAATCCAAACATGTTTTATGTATCATTAAAACAATCCAAATAAGACTTTACTTATTACTGTTATAGCAATCAAAGTCGGATAATATCAGCAATAAGAAATTCTTTTATAAAATATTTTAATATTTTAAATGACCTCCATTTATTCATTTAAATATATTTTTGTAAAAATATTATTTTGTATATCGCATCATAATACAATTCTGAATCTATTTGTGTTTAATAAATAAACATCGTTTTATAAATAAAAATAATATAATATAATAACGACATACATAAAATTATTAACGAATGTGACCTCCACAACGTACGAGTATGTAATTAAAAGTAAATGTGAAATTGAATGTTAACATTTTAATTTATTGTATTAATAATGTTTACATGATCAGATCAATAATTTATACATGAATTAAAACGCAGTGCATACTAATAGTACTTTTAACACCTAAATGATTAAATGATCGTTCTAAATTAACCAATAGTAAATGAAATGAAAAGTACCTACTTTCAAATATTTAAAATATTGCTCATAATATAAAGATTGGTTTATATTATGTTAGGGTACTTGAAAACTTAAGTTTACAGCTTTTTTCATTACAACACTGTACCAAATTTACTAATTTTATATTTTAACGTTGTTCTTAAAATATTAAAAAAAAAACGCATGGCTGTAAATCAATTATTGTTATTGTGTATTAGTACCTTCTGCCTAAATTAGCATCACTTTGCCTTAATCCCGAATAATCCCATCGAAGCTAAATGGTTTAGGATATAGATTAAATTTAACGATGTGATCCCAATTTCGGCTTTACGTCCACAAACAATTTAATGCGAGTGTTTCGATAATATGGCGCCATCGTGCAAAGGTGTATTTCGTGACTGACATGACATCCCCATGACTGTCATTTTGAGTCGGTGTATCCGGAGTTACCTATAGTAACCTATTTGTAAAATATAAACTTAATATGTTTAGTAATAAAAATATATAAAAAATGTTTAATTAGATTTTTGATGTATTTCTACCTCTCCTTATACTCGTATATAAGCCTTGACACAATTTAATATCAGATCAGGATCTTTGGATCGACAATAATATATTGTTCTTACTCAATAGTAGACGGTAAATAGGGTGTTAAATGATCTTCCTAACTTACAAATTGGCGACCAGAGACCGAGGGTTCTAATAAAATGTTGGCTCTGAAATAATCCTATCGTTAAAATAGATTTAAAGACCGATAACATTGGAGATTTTTTAAGACACCTTTTAGACAAAGGATGTAATAAAAATTTACTACATACTACAACTTCAACATTGTTGTTGTAGTACATAAATTTTTAAGTATTTTAAAAACTTTTATTATTAAATAAGTCTTCCTGAAATAAATCTATCTAACAAGGATATCTTTCATCACAATAAGTTTTCATTTATTATTATATTAAATGAATATATGATATAATGATATATATATGCTATTCCGTTGTTTTGGATAAAATAATAAAAAAAAAATATAAACAGACTTAAATATCTTATTACTGTTGGTGTCTGTTTACTTTACTCAGTTTCCCTTCTTCTTCTTCTTCTTCTTAGCGCTTTTGTGATAATTACGGATCACTTCTGTTCTTTGTATCAATAAAAGAAACTTTTAGAAATAACTTCGTTTCTGTAAATTAAGGTATAAAAAAATTACTTAACTTTATTTTATTCAAATAAATGTAATAAAATATTATCAACATTTTGCCTTAAATCCGCATTAGAAACATAGAGGTACGGAGAGCCTTGTGTCGTCTTGATGTGAATAAAACCAGTGGTCCTGATGGTATACCAGCCATTCTCAAGACATGCGCAGCTGAGTTGTCTCCTGTATTGACACGTCTGTATCGTCTCTCTTTCAAGTCTGGAATAGTGCCGAAATCTTGGAAGCGTGCTAACGTGCAACCAGTGCCCAAAAAAGGCAGCCGTGCCGATCCTGCCAATTACAGACCAATTTCAATCACCTCCATACTCTGCAAAATTATGGAGCGTGTATTGAACTCACGCCTTCTAGCGTACCTTGAAGGTAACGACCTTCTCAATGACCGACTGAACGGGTTTCGCCAAAATAGGTCCATTGGGGACCTTCTAGTGTACGCTATGCACATTTTAGGCGAGGCCATCGAAAAGAACGGAGAAGCGGTCGCCATCTCTCCAGTTGTCTCGAAGTCATTTGACAGGATCTGGCATGCGAGCCCTATAAGCAAGCTTTCAGCGTACGGTATATCTCCTGGTCTGATTGGCTAGGGAATGAACTTTCTGATTCAGAGATCTTTCCGAGTAGTTGTCGACGGGTGTTCCTCAGTACCCTAGAGAATAAATGCCGGAGTGCCACAGGGATCCGTTTTTTCTACAACTCTTTCTGCTGCACATTAACAATCTGCTGAGGCCCGGTATCTATGGGTACGCAGACGACAGCACAGTTGTAGAAAGATACTTGCAGAGTAGTCGGGCTAGTAGAGATCAAGTACAGTTAGAAAGAGAAACCATGGGGCAACGTTCGAGTGACAAACTCCAGCCAGTCTCCGCATGGGTCAATGCCAATTTTGTCAAATTCAACGCCAACAAATCGCAGACGTGGCTGTTCACCGCCAAAATGAGCCCTTTCGCCTTTTTTCTTGTATTATACAAAGCACAGATCCGGTTGTGTGTGGAGTACTCTGGTCACATATTCGCTGGTGCAGTAAAGTCTCATCTTACGGTTCTCAACTCTACTGAGAGGCGAGCAAAGAAGATTATAGGCGATTCTGAATTGTGTGCTGGAATTACATGATTTAATTCCTCCTTCCCTCTTTTATCACAGGACGTTCCGGCGCACGGCAAGTATTCATCCTTTCGTTGTGGTCATTCCCCCTATTCGAACAAAGCGCTTTGCTTCGTCTTTTTTAATTTGCATAGCGAAGGACTAGAACAGCTTGCCTGCGTCGATATTTATTACAATGTCTTCAAGAGAAGAGTGAATAGCTGGCTATGTTATTGCGCCTTACCGCCTATGACTAAATTTCTACTTCCCATCAGGTGGAATGTAGTCAAGCATTAATCTAGATGGTATAAAAAAAATCATCAAATGTAAAAAAGAATAACATGAGCATTTGAGCTGGCAAGTTTTCTCGAGCTTATATTATATTTTTTTCAATATATGCTTATCGCCTCGTCTTCGTAATAAGCGAATACTGGTAACTTAAAAAATACAAAAATGTTTAAAAAGTGAAGTTAAGTTGCCTATCCGATTTTAATAATAATAATGAAGTAATATACATCTTAGAATTAATAGGCTAATAGGCTTTCAGGCATGATTAAATCAGATAGAAATAAGGATAAGATCTTTTTTTTTTCCTAATAGGTTTAATTATATGCTTATGTTCAAGAACTGGCTTTTTAAATAAGAATTGTTCATATGAAAACTGGTAAGTATATATATATTGTTATTACAAATTATATACTATATTTAAAATGGAGATTTAAAAAATCACAATGAAATGTAATATATTAACAGAACTTCTAACTACTTCTTTGTGAGTGATTTCATTTCTCTTTACAGTAATTTAGTTAATTTGCTCGTTGCGTGGGTGACGTGTGAAACATTTCTTTGTCGTGCTTAATACAAATAATAATAAATTGTTTTGTTATTTCTGAGGTGACGATAACTATGAATAATGGTAGGAATTAGTAGTAAGAAAACATCATTAGTAATATTTTTTCTATATTGATAAATTATTCACAAACACGCTCTATTTATAAGATACTAGTTAAGGCGCACAGTTTTCCTCGTATCTGTTAGTTAATCAAGATGTAAAAGAAAATCTTATTTTGGTTAAGACAACATAAAACACATGGAAATTTACTGGAAATTTAACTGGAACTTGAATCTTGAATCTACATTCCTCTGAGATGAAACAAAAATAATATGTTTACAGCAAATTTTAAATATTGTTTTATTAATTGTTTTTTTTTTTGTATTGAAACGTAAATTATTGATTAAATCTCCTTAAAATTATCATAACATGGCAAAGCTAAAACCAGAATATGACATACTGTGTAAAAATATTTAGAATTTGAGTTGCGTTTTTTTACTATTTTGCTATATAAGTTAGAAATTGTATTACATTGCCAGTTTATTTCAGTTGGTCAGCGGTAAAAATGTTATATATTTATTTCTTATTAAAAGCAATAAATTAAGAAACGCTTGGAAATTAAATATTATTTATTTATCATATTACTTTTTATTTTTAAACTCTATTTCATTGTTCATCAAAAATGTCATTATTACTAAAATGTATTAAATTAATATTTATTGTTACACAACATTTCAACTTACAATACGATTAGATACAATTTATTTATTTATTTCAAAAATTCTTAAAACTAAATACATGGTATACATATCAAATTTGAATTTATTGAATTTTGAAAACTACAATTTTCATTTGTAATCAAACAAACATATATCGTAAACGACTACAAAAGTATAAACTGTGTCGCAGCCGTTTACGCCCACTCCGGGACTCCGTGTATGTTCTAGTATCATATAAAATGTAATCAAATATTCAGTAAATTAACAATTCTTATAAATATTACTTTCTATACAATAACTAAATTATAATAAATAATTACTATTCGTTTTTGAGACAAAAATAAATAATAATTTATATTTTTCGCTTAAACTTAACGAAAAATTATTAAATTGTTATTATTACAATATTATTAAAGAATTAAATAATGTATTAAAATAATAAACAATGATTTATTGATTAATTATTAGAGTTAATTAGATTATTATAAGAATGTGAGGTGGGTATGTGTTGTGTGTGTGTGTGTGTGTGAGTGTGTGTGTGTGTATGTGTCATTATTAATTATAAATAAGTGTCTCTGTTTCATCGTATGATAGTTTCTGTAAGTAATTACAAATTTTATTTTTACAGCTCCAATATGTCAGAGGATATATGTTTAAAATTTTATTTAATTTATTATAAATCAATGAGGAAAGGTATTCATAATTCCGTTTTGGTAGTGCAGTATGACATCGTTTGGTTTCACATGGTTGTTTAGAGCGACGAGTGAATGAATTATCAATTATGAAAGGTAGTGTCTGATGTTTTCGTAAAATCAGTTGTCTAATATACAATTGTCGTACTGTTAACACATTGGCAGTGCTGTATAGCTCATTGGTAGGTGAAAGCATTGGTTTTGATAAAATTACTTTTAGTACAGCTCTTTGTGCTCTCTCCAATCGAAGAAAACGAATTTTACTAGATCCACCCCATGCTGTTACACAATAAGAGAGAATTGATTGTATCAGAGAAAAGTAAACTGTTGTTAGGACGTTTGGATCAGCAACCGCCCTCAGCCTTTTAAAAACAAATATCAATTTTCTTACCCTAACAACCGTTGAGTCTACCTGATCCTTCCAAGTCAATAAATGATCTATTTCGATTCCTAAATATTCAATAGTATGGGCACGGGTTAGTGTAGCACAGGAACAGCTAGTACCTCGAGATAAACAGCGATGTGCTTGAATTAAATAAGTCTGATCAGGCAAAGTGTGTGAACTGACAGAAAATGTGGCAAAAATAGTCTTCGTTAAGTTTAGTGTCAACCGGTTAATGTCCATCCAAAGAACTATATTACTCAAAACTGTCTCAGCTGAAATACGAGCTTCTGTCCAAGATCGAGCCTGAATGAGAAGTGCAGTATCATCTGCATAAGCCAAAATCTTACATTCATTCATTAAGGGGAGCTCAAGGAGGTCATTTACGTAAATAAGAAATAGCGTAGGGCCCAATACACTACCCTGGGGCACTCCGCACGTAATTGGTAAAGCTTGACTTTTATACGGATAGATTTGCACCCGTTGCTTACGGTTATTAAGATAACTTTTGAATATTTGAAGTGCATTTCCACGCACTCCAATATTCTCAAGTTTATTTATGAGAATGGGTATAGAGACGGTGTCAAAAGCTTTAGTAAGATCTAGAAAGATGCCAATGGTTTTAAGTCTTGAATTATGATTATTTACAATAGTATTTGTTAATGTTAATACAGCATCTTCTATTGATTTACCTTTACTGAAACCAAATTGATTGTCAGACAAAATGGTATGGGTCCTCAAGAAATTTTGTTAATCTGCTGTTCAAAATTTTTTCAAATATTTTGGACAATGTTGACAATACTGATATAGGCCTATAACTGTTGACACTATCTCTATCACCACTCTTATATATGGGATGAATTATGGCCTCCTTAAATACTGCAGGAAAAGTTCCAGTAGAGATACACATGTTAAAAAGATGTGTTATTACTGGTACTAAAGAATAATGAGCTGCTTTCAATAAAGAGGAGGAAATGTTATCCCAACCAACGGCACACCTTTTAAGCCCTATAATTATGCGGCGAACTTCGTCAATCAATCTTCATCATGTTTTGCTTTTTGGAACTCTGCACGTTCGTAAGATATTTTAACGATTTTCAAGATGTTCCTACAATGGGTTCTGTATCGCGTATACGTTAATTTGGCTTCGTGGTTGTTAGGATTTTTTTGTGAATTTTGTATAACCGGTCACGATTTCTAACACAACGCAAAAGACCTGGCGTCATCCAAGGCTTAATAATCCGTCGCTTACTAGGAATAGCTACTATTCGTGAATGAGACGAGACGATATCCATGACAATCTTCACCAAAGTACTAGCTGCCGCGTCAGCATCAGTCATGGACATGATAGGGGAAAAGTTGGTATTACCAAGGTCCCTCACACAAGCACTCTCATCCGTAATTAATTTAGTACAGGAAGCTCTATTTCTCCTAACTTTACCATTGCTACATAAAATAACAGGAGTGTGATCCGTGACAGAGGATTCAATTACCAGAACTGTTGAAGGTCTATTTGTTTTTAATAAGACGTGGTCTAGGCAACTATTATTTCTTGTCGGTAATACATGAGCCTTAGTGCATGAGTAGCATTGCGTGCATGGCTGCCGTAGTTAGATATATATCTGCATTAGGGTCGCCACTCCCTGGTATGATGTTAATATTTATATCACCAATCAACGCGACAGTTTTAAACTTTGACAAGGACTTTAGAATGTTATCCAATGATTCGATGAAATCAGATACATTCCTAATTGAAGGAGATCGATAAGCGGCCACTACAGCAATATCGTTATTAAACTTCAAGACGAGACAATTAGCATCTTTTAATGTTGGTTTTATAACTGTACACGCAAGTTCAGATTTAACAAAAGCTACTACTCCGTCGTTTTGGTTTGTAAAGGTGCTTTTATATAAAGAATAACCTGGCATCGCCGGGAGACAATGACTTTTACTCAACCAACATTCACTGAGTATAAGCACGTCAAAAACCAAGTTTATTCTTTTTACCAGTAATTGAAATTCATCAAAATTACAACTAATACTTCTAATATTAAGGTGTAAAATTAGGAATTTATTATTCATATTTTTAAACTATTTTCCGGAGCACAACCATATGACTGAGATATAGATATTCGTTCAATGTCATTGTTAATTAAGGAACTATCCATTGTGACTGAATAATATAACACATGTTAAATGCTTTTTTACCCATATAAACGAGAAAATAAAATAATATATACTCCATTTGCCATACTGAGTGTGAATATGAAGTGTAAAATTGTATATGTATAGTGTAAAGATTGTTAATTGAATGAACATAAATTTAAAATTATATAAAAAAGTATTACAGAAATTATTGCATGAAAATACAATTAGAAACATGAATAAATATTTTTTTAAAAATAGTCATAAACTCACAGCAGTCTTCAAATTCGCTAGATCTAACTCGCCTCTAATTGGGATGGCAGCGGTGCCCTCTTTCTTTCTAAGGAATATTTTCCCGTTTGTTACCCAAGAGAAGTCGTAGTTGTTTGTTCTTGCGTAGTCCTTGCTTAGATATAGTAATCTTTTCATTTTAGGAGTCAGATTTTCAGAGATGAACACGGGTTTACGTAGGCCAAGTATCTGCATAGATTCCGTGCTTAGTTTATTTGTTTTATTGTATTTATTATACTCTTTATATTTTATTTTATTTATTTTTTATTTTATTTATTTTATATAATAAGTTCCTTCGTTAACACACTTGTGAAGTCTACAATAATTGTTTTATCTTCAGAGTCTTTCTTGCAGATGCGAAAAATATCTCTAACGGAAATTTGGTCAGTGTGCGTATTTAGAACTTTAGCCATAGTGGAAACATGTCTGAGGAGATCCTGTTTAGTTTCGCCAGGTGCATATGGAATATTTTTAATTTCAATACAAGAGGCACGTTTATGGCGTTCTATGTTTTCAAGCTTATCTTCATCAAGGCCTGGGCCTTGAATGTGTTGTAAGTCTTTACAGCGATCAGCTTAAATTTTTTCTATTTGTGACTGTATACACTCAAATTTATGGGCAAGGAAGTCAGCAGTGTTTTGAACACTAATATTCTGTGTCCTAATTTCTTCTAGTGCCAAAGATATTTTTTCCATTTTAGTATCCTGGGCTTTCTGATGCGCTTTTAATTCCTCAAACATTAATTTCATTTCCGACATCAAATCATTAAGCTGAGTTTCGTTACACTCAGTTCGCTTCCATTTATGTAATGAGAGAGTTAGTTCTTAATTTATTAGTTCTTAATATTTATCTAATGAGAGAATTTCAAACTAAATTCACGTTAAATTATACTTTCTGGCACTGTCACTTATTAGTTCCATCTACCCACCCGAAAGGGAACTCCCAACAATCAATTCCCAACTGAACCTGTACATCAGTTTTTCAATCCTTTTATACTAATTTTCAAACAAAGGATCTTACAATGTTATAATTCGTAACAATGTCAAAACACTAATGAAGGATATTTTAACTACTACATAAGGATATTTTTTTAACTTAAGGTTTAATATATTATAATAATTTTATGTCATTCTAGAATTATTTCAAACATAATTTTTTACATTTACATAACCAATTTATTAATCAAATATATATTTATCACTTCACAGTTGGGTCAAATGATCGATTAGTGAAATACCTACAACAATATTACATTGATAAATATTTATTACAATAATGGATTATAGTTTAATTAAATCATAATTCTATGTATTTTAATGATATCCAATTAATATATACATATATATATATGTGTGTATATATATATATATATATATATAAGCGATTTACTACTCACTCACTCATCACGGTATCTCTGAAACTATCTGACCGATTAACTTAAAATTTTACATAGTTACTTCTTTTGTGATGTAGATGTCCAATAAAAACGATTTTACGGAATTCCTACCCCAATGTATTTTAACTTTTTGCATTTCGCCAAGTTTTAAACCTGTAGGAGCTATAAACTCAACGCCACGACTTATCATGACAACGATTACCCTAGCAACGGTTATCATGGCAACCAGAGTTTAGATGAGACGGGGAAGGGGTGCAAAAAGTTGACATTTGAAAACTATAAATTGTCATAAATAAATAATCAAGGACGAAAAATAAAATTGATTATGAAATTGAATTTGATATATTTAAACAATAAATAAAAATTATTAAAAAAAAAATTTTAATTTGTCCTTAGTTATATGCTGGCATTTTTTTCGTGGTGTAGGGGCTACTGGGGATCCCGCCACATTACATAACGGGAACGCATCCCAATACACAGTACCTTATAGTACCTTGATGCGGAAATCTGTGTATTCATTGTCTGGCATTATATTTCTATATTTAAAATGTTAAAAATGTACACTAAATAGGTATAACATAGTAATTAAACATTTTGTCAATACAAGAAGTCTAAGTTCACATCCAAATTATTAATGTGCCCAGCTAAGCGGGCGGGTATTTTTATATATTACATGATCATGTGACATTTTACAATCTACTCAAATCACTGCTTGATTAAATTTAACATCATGATTATACTTACAAATTTAATTTGCATAATCTTAAACAATAATAATTTAATATTATCTTTATCTTAATTATATTATTCTCGTAAATATATATTATATTTATATATTTTTCAAATTCGTAAAACTGTAGAGGATAAACAATAGTATTTATTATAGTATTTAGTAGAATCATAATAAATAATTGATGTTCTAAACCAAGCCCTTGTTGGGGTATTCATCCAAAATATTTAAGAACATTGTATACTTCAATTATTCGCAGTAGGATGGATTATGCTTGTTTCCTTTATGACGATTGTTTACAATCTCAGGCCAAAAAACTTAATCAGGTACAGAATTCCGCAATGAGACTTATAGGTGGCTTCATAAAATCTACACCAATTCATGTGATGGAAAACGAATTATGTCTTCAACCATTATTTGTAAGACGACAATATCTTGCAGGAAAGTTTAGGCTTAAATCAAATTCAATTTGTAACAATTATACAATAAATATTTTAGAAAAATGAGTAGCTTCAAGTAGTACTAGGGTTTGGGGAAGGAAAAAACTTCCATTGCTTTTAACAACGCTTGCTTTCCGTTGATTGCAGTGAAAAGTTAGAAATGTTTAGTTTAAAAACTTGGGTAAGTTATATAGATTCTAAAAGCTTTATTAAATAGATATTCCTAAAGTTACCGAACCTAAAAACTCTTACAATAGAAAGTGCCTACAAATTATTTGTTCAACTTATATTAATCGTGAATATGATAGTTTTTATAAAATTTTTACTGATGCTTCAAAAGATTTGGGTCAAGGTGTTGCTTTTTATGATGCTCTAGATTATAATTATATTAAATTAAAAGTTAAAAATGATATTTGTATAATGGAATTAGAGTTAATTGCAATATCAGAAACGCTGTCATATATTTCTAGTCTCAATTTTGATAAATTTGTTATATTATCTGATTCTAAAAGCTGTCTACAACATTTATCTCGATGCACCTCGACTTTTTGAGGCACCCCGATGGCCTATAATGTTTTAGACAGAATAAGTAGCTTGCAAGCTACAAAAAAAATAATACTACAGTGGATACCATCACACATTGGGATACAAGAGAACGAAATGGTTGACCGTTTGGCAAAGGAAGCTTGTAATGAAGGAATTCCTGTTGATAACAGGCCTTTTTTTTCAAACAGGATTAAATTTTTTAAAGAGTTGTGTAAGAAAAGATGGAAAGAGTACTTCGACAGAAGGTCTGTAGAAAAAGGCATTTGGTACAAAACGATTCAACCACAACTGTGTGATAGGCCCTGGTTTAACGACAGTAAACTATCACGACAAGATCTTATTATAGCTTTTCGGCTTCGCTCAGGACACATTCCATTAAATAAATTTGCATATATGATGAATAAGGTTAGTTCTCCTTTATGCACCGAATGTGGCAAGGTTGAGGATGTATATCATGTAATAGTGGAATGTGTCAGGAACGAAGCAAAGAGAATACAATCTTTAATATATGAAAAGTATTTGTTAGACCTAGGAGGTTGTAACTATATATTAGCTCATCCATTATCAAATGATGCTAAAATTTTATATAAATTAGTAGAACTTGCTATCAAATTAAGATAATTTTGAATGTTATGTAATGTAACCTACTATTTGTATTTTTGCTTACAGAGCGACATAGTTGCAATGCGACTTAGCTCTTTAATAAAGATTAAAAAAAAAAAAAACCTAGCCCTTAGTCCATGCTAAGGAACGGATAGATGACAATGGATAAAGAATTCATCGGATGTTAATAAGGACAACTGCATTAACAAAGTAAATTAAGAACAATAATGCCCAATCATGTTGCTTTGTTATAAATTTTAATTGTAATACATTTTTAATACCAACTTGCTTCGTCTTGTTAAGCATTACTCCTCAATCAGTATATTGTTAGAAATAATAAATAATAAGTATTCATTACATAGAATTGCTGCAATATTATATAAAACCCTTTTTACACAACTCGTAAAATTTTTATCAAAATTTATTTTTATCAATTATCATTATATTAAAATTTTATTTCGTAGTACTGAAACCAAGTTGACTTGACGACACTTTGAGTTTAATTATTTAGCTTTTCTGGTCAATCTGTATTATTTATTAATATGGTCATCATATTGATTTTTAGAGTTTGAAGATTTGGTAATGGCAAAAGTTTATAAGGTGTTGTAGTACTCGTATTGCTAATTACTCACAGTACCCACACTGTAAGTAATTAGCAATAACTTTTAATAGTAAATTAGTATTAAACTTAAGGTGTCTTAGGTGTTATCTAAGTTAAATGAATAAACCGATTACTATTTAACAAAAAAATGTAATCCACTTATTCATGTATATTATCGCCTTCACATCACTTTACGGCACAATGCTTCTTCCCAGTCAGTTATCATTGTACACATATGCGAATATATTAATAATAATTATTAATTATTATTACTATCGCATTGAAATTTAAGAGAAACAAAAACAAGACTATCAGTAATTATATAACTTGACTGGCCTTAGAGTTGAAGAGGGATCTCGACAAAGTAACTATGTAGAAATAAGAAAAAGTATAAAAGTGTCGTCGATGTAGAAGTGTTATGTAAACATGTATTTATAAATCTTAAAAAAAGTACTTAAATGTTAACATTGAATATACAACATACATCATTTGTTCTAATACTTACATATATAAATGAAACAGACAGTAGTCGTGAAAAAAAAAATATAAACAAAAGAGCTTTTAGGACCAAAATACATAAGCTATAAATATAAGCTACAAAAAAAAGTGTCGTGTATTTGTCGTATATTCTCAAAAAGATGAATTCTGACCTTGGTATGGAATTCAATAGTTAATTATTGAAGGAATTTCTTAACTTACATAAATTTGACTTACACATTGATACTCCCCAAAAGCGAAATTCTATGGGACTTGTTGAACGTTTTTATTCAACCTTAATATAAATTTACATCGTATTTTGTTGTTTTGTAGTAATTTTTATTATTATTTTAAGAAAAATAATTGTTCGTATTTTGTGTATAAAAAACTATCACGAAAATCGTGAAAACGGTAACCCAGATAATTTTGATCTAAAGTAAGGAGGAGTTCTGTCTGAATCTTATCCCTTAGTCTTAGATTAAGGGCAGGTGCAGTATAATACTGTAT
Source organism: Melinaea menophilus ssp. n. AW-2005 (assembly GCA_918358695.1). Lineage (NCBI taxonomy): Eukaryota > Metazoa > Arthropoda > Insecta > Lepidoptera > Nymphalidae > Melinaea > Melinaea menophilus. Next base: position 30,685,864 of record OU911039.1, on the reverse strand, counting down.
TAGCAGTCTTAGTATATAATGGGATGACATGATCGTTCCCATAGTAATTTGTGTAGTATTTAAAGATTTTGATTATTAAGTCACTTAGAATAAACCTCCAAATTGGCAACACGTCGTTTAATTTTTAGCACACAATAGTTTTAATTAATTTTTAAAAAGACTCCGCCGAATCTAAACCAAAACTAGCTTGAAATTATTTTTATGATATTTACATATTTATGTAAATATAATTGCGTATTTCCTTATGATAAATTAAATATCTGAAAAGATCAGGGTGAATATTTTTGATTGATTCATTTATTGAGTTATTAATCAATAAATATTTCATTTAAGTAAGATATGACGTAAAATATGTTTTGAATTGTTAAGATCTGCAATATTCGAAATACGACTACATAAGTAACATAGTTGTTTTGAAACACGTCTTCACAATTTGTCAATTTCAAATGCACCACAATTGAATTATTTACGAGTTCTTCGTGATATTAATCACCTGTACTCAATAGAAACTAGTACTATAAAGATATAATAAAATATATAAACCCCACTCAGCCTTGAGCAAATAGACCATTTTTATAAATATATCAAACTATTCAATTACTCAAATATAACTAGAAATATAATATTAATATATATAACTACTGGCTCAATTTTCTGCCTTTAATGAAAATAATATATCGTTATTGTAAGAAATAACAATAAAGAAAAAATGTTTACTACACGGTTTTTTGCGATATATAATTAATTAGTATTATACATGGGTTATCATAATTATGTTTTATTATTATAAAAAATATTATTTAATCGTTTTACAGGAAATAATTAAGGGTTTATTGTTATTTTAAACCATTATCGTACTTTTTCGGATTCAGAGATTATAATATGTAGAGATAGCGTTGAGTTTTTATTTTTATCATACCTAAAAATACTGGCATATGTATTTATCTAAGTATTTAATAAAAAAGGATAAACATTTGTTTTTTCTAATTACATTAATATTATACACGAAAAGAAACTCAATCATGTGGTCATAAAATACGTTCAATTTGTCGCTAAATGTTATTTTAAATTATTATGATACTTATGATTAAAGTTGGAAAATAATATTAATCCATATAATATAAAATAAGGCCATTGAATTCTGCAAGAATGATATTTATATTTGCTTTTATTTCAAGCTTTTAGGTTCGACTTTTGGCAAGGTAGGCCACAGATGAATGGAACTAATCGAGACCTAGTCAATAAAAAACCGCTCCAGGGACCTACCTGTCTATAGTTCGAGTTTCTATAGTGTAAACTCGTATTCATCGGGACAAAATTTAGGATCATTGTAAACGAGTACGAGTAAAAAACAAGTTTTCTACCTTTACATATAAGTAATTATTTTCAATTTATATCATTATGGCATGTGTTACATTTATAAATAACTGTTATTGTGACGCAGAAAGGAACTTTAAAAAGCTTTATTGGTGTACATCAAAAATTTAAAATGAAATATTTTTTAATGATATTTTTTTATATTATCAAAAAAAGTTTTTATTAAATCATGAATATATCTTCTCATTAAAAATATATTATAATAGTCAACTAAGGCTTTATTTGAGAAAATCTCCGAAATCAAAAAATTTAATTTTACATTGCTCACTTTAAAAGGTACCAAATTATAGAGTTTTTATTTATATTAGCTTCTAGAGAGTATAAATGTGCTTTAATTTGGTTATTTTCGGTGTTTCTAATACAACTTTTATCAACTATATTCATAAGGTTAAGACTGATTAGCCTAATCAATTATGGAGGTATTTTTGCATTTTATTTATTAAATATGCCGCACTCCCAACATGCCGTTTATTGTAACTGCATGTAAATTTGGTTGATTTGTATACTTGTTGTATTGAGTTTGAATTTGCAAAACATCTGTCGGTTACTAACAATGCTAAGAAGAAATTAGAAATATAATGAAGTTTCATTGAATTTGTCTTGATTTTTTAAGAAATTAGGCGGTATTGGAATAAATATTTGATTGAAGAAAACAAGTTATTATATTACATATTTAATATAATACAGAGAAGTTGGTTGTTTGAAAAAATAACAGTCACCGCAGTTTTATTATTTTTCTTACATTATTTCAAAATTCCTTTCTATTATAACATTACGTTACATTTTGTGTCTCTATTTTTATGTTAAGTTTCAAATTTCTTATGTTAAATGAAGTAAATGAAGTTTCACTTGGCGATTAAATTAATTATAAAATATTGTACGTTGTACTCGTACAATATTAAAATTACAATAACCTCAAAGAATCCTTGAAGGGATAAACTAGTTTCTTTTCCATATAATGAATGAAGAAGTCATTCGTTAGTCTCCATTAATTTAAAGGATTAATTTATGTGAATTGTTTTATACTTTTATTACCACCTGTTTGTTCATTTTAAATCTCTTTTAAAATATGTATAGAAACTGAGTTTTCAGCTTCAGTTTGTAAAGTTTCTCCTTCCTCATTGTTCATGTCCTAACAAGTATAGTATATCAGTAATGTAGCTTAATGGAATACAGGGTATTTGTCTGATTTTGAGTTTTATGAAACTGTTTATACAAATCCTTTAATAAAATCAATTTTGATAATTAACATTTAACAAAATGTGGTTCCATAATTTTGGTTTGTATTAGTTAATAATACTAAAATCTTTATTATCTCCTCAAACTGTACAGACATAGTTCTTCAGTTTTGCAATAACGTTTACATAAGAGTAATACTTTGAAAATATAAAAAGATTGGTACTGTGATCAAGTAATGAGAAAAACAGCCATGTATAGTGTGTGCGAATTACGAAGGAAACAAAATGAAGATACATATTATAACCGCAGAAAGTTATTTTCAGTTTGTTAAGTATGAATTTCTTGTTAACGTGTATTGAAAATATTTCAAAAGTAATGGAAATTAAAAAGATTTCTCATTTTGAAGTGCTTATCTCAATTTATAGTTTATTTTTTCATCTTTTAAATTATGTTTAGTTGTTTTACTCCTTTTATACATAAAAAATATTTTATATCAATATTTATTTTTAAATTAAAATTAGATATCGAAGTATTTAAGAAAATTTTAATCCTAACTTCTCTTATTTTTGACGAGACTTCAAGTTATCTAGTTAAATAACTTTTAAAATATTTTACTACGATTTTGGAGATAATATCGCTTATTGGGATTACTTCGTTTTTATTATTAATCTAAAATAAAATAAAATAACTTATTGTTTTTTTTTTTAATTATACTGATATAATCACTGCTATTCAGATAGCAGAGGAACTACAAAATAATTGACCGCTCTTAGAGAAATATAATTAGATTTTTAAAGTATGTGTCAACCTGAATCCCTCTAAGCCTTGGTAAACATATGTATATATAAATATTCTTTGAATAAAATGAGTTGAAATCTAAAGTAAGAGAAAATAAATACACAATATTTTAAAAAGATGTTTATTATATATATATATATATATATATATATATATATATATATATATATATATATATATATATATGTATATATAAATATGATTAATAATTATATTTAAAATTAATAAAACTTAAATACACTTGCTTTATACCACAATGGCTATATACATAATAATATGAAAATTGCAATGTAAAGTACGGAGGGGAGTGTAAGACTTTTTCTCTTGCCCTCCATTACATGTAGAGTTTCTCCTGAAAAAAAAAGCAAGAAGTAAAATAAAAAAGGAATTCTAACACAAACTATACAAGTATTGATTGAAATTTTATTTTAAAATATTATTCCTTATACTACAAAAATGTTTTAATTTTATAAATATTTCATACTCTGCAATGTCACTTTACAATGTAAATAAATGTAACTGTGAAAACAGTTACACAGCTCAGAATAAACCACTTCTGAGCACTAAACATTCAACATACGTGAAATGAAACAAACATTAATTATAACTCTATTATAACAGGTCTGCGAGAAACAATTTCAATTTAATGAATCGTGTCACGAAATTGTTATTTTTATATTAATTTTCTTATTATGTCGACAGTTAATAAATAAATACTATTTCAAGCAAAGTAACTTTTAAATTATTTTAATTGATTTATATATATTTATATTTCTAGTTATTGCAATAAAATTATGAAATATTTTCCATATCAATAATTTTCTATTTTTCAAAAACACGTATAAGAATAACTTACTGTTCTAAATTCTTTGTTCTATTTTTTTTTATATAAATTTCTTAATACCATTAAAGCACAGAAAAATTTACGTGGATGCAATAGCATAGTAACAAAATATTTTATTGCCTAGCTCATCAAAACGACTATTGGAACTTGACGACTCAGAAATAAATCATATTGTAGCATAGTAAAATGGTTTATGGCTTTAAATTTTAAATCCACTACTTTAGATCAAATTTACTGTTTTAATAACAAACAGCCATATATAAATTAAATCTGACTTCTAATTGAGCCCAGCGTAAGCGAAGCTTTTAACCGTTTGGGAGATCTTTTTTTGTGTTTAGTTGTTTCTGGAGATGCGACGAGGTAATAAGCTAAAAAACAGATTGAAAAAATGTTTCAAAATGTTCAAAAGTTATCAAGAAAAGAATAAAGGAGAGGGGCTCAGCTCAACACCCGCCGCGCACGTTTGGCGGATCCTAGTAGTAACTATATTGTCAGAATTTTAATAACTAGAAATTTTGTATTTTTACCTATTCTGAATTAAGCAATAATATAATTTATTTACGACTGTCATTTTATATTACATAATTCAGTAAATTCATATTACTTAAATATAATATTCAAAGCCAGACCTATTTTATTCTAATATGTTTATTAGACAGAAAATCAACTTCTTTGACTATATCGAAATCGGTGTTGTTGGTATGCCAAGAATAAATAATAACTTTTGTAAATATGAAAATTAATTTGATTATTATAATAAAATATTAAATATACAGAAAATATAATAATAAATTATAAATTATTGTTATCAAAAACAATAAATTTCATTAGATTAAGACGTTTGGATCTAACAGTTACGTAAATGTCAATTTCAAAATCAAGAACACTGAAACGTAAACCGAAATAAATTAAAGTACAGTAGACTACTTGTACTAACAGGCAGGCCGTAAGTACATCTACTGTACCTGAAGCCGGCTTGTTTTTATCAGGAACACACTGATATGATCCAGTATCTGACATCCTCGCCGCTTAAAATAGCAACCTACTGCTTACTGTGTATTCCCTTTTCAGTCACTCAGTTCAGTTGACTCAAAGTTTTTTGTCTTAAGAATATATCGCTCCTTAAATACAAAAGCCACACATTTCAAAAAATATCAAAAATTGTTTTATTGCATAGAATGTTTCCAAAACGATGAAACTTTATTATTTTTCTGAAACACCCGTTATTTTATGATCAAAAACACCCGCAAACGCACACACGTTAGTTTTGTTTTGTACCGTTTATGTGACTGAGTTCCGTGCAAAAGTAACACATTATCAGTTGTCAACAGTCATTCAGGACGAACAGACGTATTTTTTTGTGAAAAACTACAACATTCCAAAATACTGCTAAAAGACAGATGAAGTTATTTATTCATAAGTGCCATATTCAAAAATATATTCGTATTGCAGATCACATACGGTTTAATATCTTATCATTTTTATGTGCAATATTACAATATTTCAAAATAGGTTAGTTTTGAATTTATAAATTGAACATTTTTTCTCATTTTTATGTTCAATACTACTATATTTCAAAATAAGGTAGTTTAGAAAAAAAATATGACAATAATTTTCTTATTTCTTTATGCTAAAGTACCATATTCCGAAATCGGTTAGTTTTGCACTTATTTATCTGCTATATTCTCTTATTTTTGTATGCAATAATACTACCATATTTTAAACTAAGTTAGTTTGGCAAAAAATAATTAGAATTATTTCCCTATTCTTTATGTTAGAGTAACATATTTTGAAATATAAAATGATTTTTATAGCAAAAATTGCTAAGGCCAACAAAATAACAAATTCATGTTAGCAATGTACCAATATGCGTCTCAATAATTGCCGAACATCAAGAGCTCATGAGTTCCTAATAAAAGGGCACACCCAAAACGGAGGAGACTGCGTCCATTCTGTCATCCAACGTAACATTACGAAAGCATTGAAATCATCTCCAATTTACGTTCCAGACCAATACATCACTTTAATTAAAACAGCAAAGAAAACTGGAAAGCCTTATACTGTTAAAGAACTGACACATGATAATTTTTTTGACCTTAAACCTCTGTGTACAGGAAACTACAATAAAAATGACGATGGCAATAAATTTAAATGGATTGTTATAAAGGTTATGACGGTGGATAAAGTAAGCAATGGCATATTTTTCTTCAAAACATCCTACGAAAAGGAAGAGTTTAGGTTGGTATCTACGTTGAGAAAATTGAAGGCAGAACTTGATAATAATTTTACTCTCAACCAACTTTATACTGCAAAGCTAGTAGTGGTAGTAGCTAGTACCTGAAGAAAAGAAGCAAGGCATTTTAAAGCTAATTCAAAAAAACGTCGTGTATCTGTAAAGATTTTATGTATCTTTTTATCCTAATCTCTAAATAAGTGCATAAGTTTCTAGTGGGAATTGATTTTCAATGTTTTAGTTTTAATTTTTTTATACCTTTGCAAGTATTACGCTCGATATAGTTTTAAGTAATCGTTTTATAAAAATAATTTTGTAACAACACTATTTACATTACGTTCATATATTTTATACGGTTGTGATTAGTGTAGATCATTAGTTAAATAATCTTGGAGGTTTCTTACTCCTTAGGTGCCTTATGTTATAAAAATTGTAACTGCTATTTAAACCAAGTTGAACAACTAAGCCGTAATATATTATTTCAGTAGTAGCAAAGGAATATTGTTTTTTACGTAGCTCAGTGGCGAAAAAAAGTTTTATTTAACTAGGAGACATTAATTGGATACGACTCTTTATAGATCACTAGTTTCGTTTAATTGATAAATTATTTAGGAGTGTCTAAACAGATTAATATTAGGTATTTTTCGTTATTGAACTTCATTCTACACACCTCTGATAAGTAACCTAATACGGATTTTCAGTAAGTAACCTAATAGAGTATTTATGTACAAAACCATATGTTTGTCCTATAACGAAGAAATTAGTCTAGTTTTGTTTCGTTTGTGGTAAAATCCCACCTATACTCGTAAGTCTGATTTGATCGTGATTATAGCTTTAAAATGTTAATTATTAAAGTATACTTATTTTTTAGTTGTTATTAAATAATTATAAGGACGAGTAGGTACTACATTGTTGTAACTGAGAGCTGTTAACTTTTACCAGATGTGTATTTATTTTTTCAACAATCTTTATGTTTGTTTTGTTAATTATGTGCAAGAAGTTTATGCGTCTGTTTTTTTTAGGTGAAAAGATTTGTTTGTTTTTAACCTAAATTTATTACTCGTACCTTTAGTAGGTCATTTTAACTTTAGACTTCATTGATGATCTCATAATAAGACTACAATATTTGTTTTCCCTTAGCAAGTTTACTAATGTAGTAAAATATTATACTATTTTTTTTTTCTTTTGTATATTAGACTTTTTGTGTATTATATTTTTATTTTAAATTTTAACGTCTAAATACTTGTATTGATTATGTATACACATGTATGTGAAGTGTACAACGCAAATCAAATAATGTTACAAGTTGTATGTTTGTATGCAAAATTGACTGCAGAAATAAGTTAAGTGTTAGTTATTCGGCGTCAAATATGTCGTGCAAGTTTAGACAGCTTATAGAAGTTTAAAATAGTTAGTAGTAATTAAATGTTACTATAAGGAAATAAATCTTTGCGTAAAATATATAAATACATAGTACGAAAATGGAAACAAGTAATATGTGATATATAAAAATAAATTTCAATTCAACAATAATGACTATCACTAGTATCATTAGCATAATACATCGCAAATTTGGTTTTAATCATTTAACGCATGGAACTCTCGTCGCTGGATACGGTCCATGAATTTTGCACAATAACCCCCATTTAATAGCAAAACACGAAATAGGTATTTTCATCTTATAAAATCTATCGTGAGTATAAGAAATATAAAAGATAGTTTTGCACATTTCAATCAAATGACTAAAAATTATCATGTCTGTAGTCAACGTATAGTTAACTACGAGAATACCTCAAACTTATTTTGCAAGTTATTAATATGTCAATGGATGTAAGCTGCGGGTACTCATACTAGACGCTGAAACAAGATCAATGGATGTAAATAGAGAGATCAAGTATCTGTTTGTGGATATTTATCAACAGGACGGAGATCAGCTCTTTGACAATAATCATAAGTATTTTTATAGTTAGAGTAAAAATTTTGGTGGAGTTGAAATAAGAAATAATATTTGTTTTAATTTTTCTATTATATAAAATAGAAGATAATAATAAAGGCCCAATTTAGTATTCAAGCTTCAGTATTGTTGTTCAGTAAGTTGTATATATAAATATATCTTAATTTATATACTTTTCTATTAACAGTCATAAAAACACTTAACCGAACGCCACCATCAAATATTAATTCGACGCTTGCTTATGTACGGTCTTGTCTTGTTGTCATGTCTTTCTCATGGGATATTTCCTATTTGTTTTAAAAAAGCACCAATATTCCCATTATATAAAGCTGAAGAACGGCAAAACCCGAACAATTATCATCCAATTTTGGTTCTTCTGTCAATATCTCGACAAGAGATGCAAATATCGAACTAATATACAATATAACATTCAATCTTGACAAGGGCAACAAATGTTTAGCTATCTTTCTTCTTAAAGGCGTTCGATACAGTAATAGTAAATTTTAATTTAACAGCACTGTTTAGGAATTACCTTAATAACAGAACCCAATGTGTTAAGATAGGTGAATCAAAACATTTCCATTTCCCTATAAGTATAAATCAAAACATTTCCTGCGGTGTACCCAAGGCAGTGTGCTAAGTCCTACCCTCTTTTTAACCTTCATAAATGATCCTTCTGAGGGTAAGATCATTATTTTTACAGATGATACCGTTCTTCTGTTCACTGGTGACACTTGTGCATTTCAAATTGCTCAAAATGGGCTAAACATAGTTTGTGACTGGCTACAGAATAATCAAATGTCACTTTACTGTGCTAAAACCAAGCTATGACTTTTGTTACCAGAAAATCAGCTCTCCCAGATTTTTGTAATCATTTCACAACTACACACAGTTGTCAAACTTATGACTCCCTATGTAATTGTCACAGAATTGAGGCGTCCGATTATATGAAATACCTTGGTATTACTATTGGCAACACACCCTCTTTCCAGCCCCACATATTGTGCCTGTCCAGACCCTATCCGCAAACTAATATACGTTTTTAAACCACTACGACAAATCACAGACCAAAAAACAAAAAAACTTATTAATCTGCTATTTATCAATCACTCTTAACATACGTCATCTGTTTATTGGGTAGATCTCGAAGAATTCGGTCTGCCCATTCATTTGTACCCGACTTTCGAATTTTGGAAAAATTTCTTCACAGGAGGTCTTTTTATGACCCTCTGAGTCCGAAATGACCATTGGTCAAAATGTTTATATATATATATTCGTGCGTGCGTCCAGATTTGACTTTTGTCAGCACGATAGCGGCCACAGTTTCGCTCAGATTGCTTTCAAACTTTGCACAAAAATCAACCATCCAAAAATGAAGGTCAAGTTCGTTAACCAGAGAAATCCGGACACAGGGGGCGCTAGGGCCTCACTTTTTCTGATTTCAGTTTTTCGACCATAACTTTTTCCCTATACAAAGAAGATCAATCGCCTTCATATTATATGATGTCTTTGATGAATACCTATAACTAATGTACATAAACCGAAAAGCTAACTTCAGTAACTTAGGGGTGGGGGTAAAAAAACCGAAATTTTTTAGAAAAAAATTCATAACTTTTTTCTGGTAAACATTCTTACATCACAAGTATTTTTAATAGAAAGGTTATTCTTTATTTTAAATTTAAGTATTAGAAGTTTTGCCCGTAAAAGGTACCGTTTCCGAGAAAAAAAATAAAAACCACTTTTAGCTTGAAAATTTAAGGTAGGTAAAACAACGTCAACTTTTTTCTGGTAATATTCCCTCGTCTCAAATATTTTTAATAGAAAGGTTATTTTTTACTCTAAATTTATGTACCAAAAGTGTTTCCAAAAAAGATACCTTTTCCGAGAAAAAAAATTAAAACCGCTTTTTGCTTGTCGTGAGTTATATTTTAAACGAGTTACATACGAGGTCTACCCACGCATGTCCCCCTGCGGGTACGGATTTTTTATTTGTATCAAATTATTTGTTATTTATATCAAATTATTTGTGGTGAGGAAAATAAATAAATAATTGAAAAAATAAATAAAATAATGACAGAATTTAATTATCCGACATATAAATAGGGAAAATAATAATATTTTAATATGTTAAAGTAATGGCATTTTCTGAAATTAAGGGCATAAAAATATTTTTAAAGCCAACAATGAAACAATTAACTAGAAAAAGATAGTAAGAGTGAAATTGGAATCTAAATCTATAATACACAATTATCATTACACGACTAAAATGTATTCTCAATGCTTCCAATATCGAACAGTAACAAGACTTCTCTAGAATAGATACAAATGCTTCCGTACTAGTGAATAAAGCCTCAGTAGCCAGAGATTATGATAAGTGCACTTGAAAAAATTCTCCAGTTTATAAAACCTGTTGTTTAGGAGACAGTGGACTGTGGTCTGACCACAAATACTAGTAATAGTAGTGGTATTTGTAGTAGTATATTTTTAAATTAATTACTATAAACAAATAAATCATAATAATTAATCCACAATTTACATTTGTCTATATAAAAATATTATTGTAACAAACAACGATATTTACACATTATTAATTTTTATATGGGTTATATTTTTTTGTTTTGATTGAAAATTTTTTAAATGAAAGTTAATAAAGGACATCGCATCGGTTAAGGACAGCATATCATGCATCTGCATCTGTACTTTAAAACTTCTGATAAATAATTAGAGATGCAGTAGACTTCGGAGTTTAAGAAAGAACTTTCGTGCTCTGTCTTTCTCTTAACGAAACATGGTGATAATAAGTACTTCTCACAAATTTGTGATAAATAATACTAATGGTTAGATATTTATGTGTAAATCTCTATACAAATGTACAAAGAATATAAGATTTAAATAACTAAATAGTCGTTCTAAATAGATAGTTATTCGAAAGCATATAAAATAAACTAACTAAACTAATGGCCATAATCACTTACAAGGTAATGCAATAAAACGATTTGTCGTAACGTATCCGTAAATCCAGTCCAGTTTGTAAGTCTCATTAGCATACAAAAGGAGCCGCAGAGTCGATGGCCGTTTTAGCTTGTAATTAAATTGTTACCTCAGTATACGCTATTTTCACTACTTTTATCTCAAAATAAACTCATTATATTTTTCTTTATATTTTTGTAAAACCACGAACGTGCGTTACTTTTAATTAGAATACGTAGCACCAAAGTTTTGGCGCCCTCAGTAATTCATATTTTCTTTATTGAGGTTATGGTTTTTGTTACTTTTATTAACACGAAACAGTAAATGTAGATATAAGATATTATCACTTGTTTAAAAAATATAGTGTAAATATTGGGGTAATGCCAATATATGGTTTGTGTACAAAAATATTTAGCATAAAATGTCAGGTATGTCGAGCACTGTCCTAAAATATAGCATTTAGTGTAAACACATAAACAAGAATACAAATAAACAATAAATTGATGTTGTAATTTTGATCATTGTATTGAATCATAAAATACGATGATTTTTAAATTTGAATTATATTTTCCAAATTTGATAGTGATACAGTTTCATATAAATTATATAGAATGTATTTCTTTTAATGAAGTTTTCATAGTGCAATAAACGAAGATCTGATCTTATAAAAAAAAAATTGTATTTAACATGCGATTTTTTATGTCAACCTTTTCTATTCAATTAAATATTATAAATATTTACAATACTATTCTGAACTATTCTTAATTGTGATAAGTATTCTGAACGAAAAAATATTATATTTAGTATCTTATTCTTGTATATTCATTTGTACTCTCCATATAAGATCACAATATGCCATAATTCTTAATATACACATTCTTAATATAACAAAATATACATTTTTATAATGATTTGTCTTTGATCATTCTTACGTTATTAAAATAGTCAAATGAAATTTAATTAAATATACAATAAAAAGTATGTCGTAAAATGCTAGCTTTACTGTTCAAAATTTTAGTTCGTTATTATTTCAATTATAAATTGGAGTATTTCTGTGAAATAATACAAGACACATAGATATTCACAATACAAGTTCTTTTGATATGCCCGAGAACGATACCCTCACATCACAATATTTGTCATTTAAAAAAAAATCTGTATACAGTAAAATTGTGGAAAATCTTAAGATTTTTAAACCCTTTTTAATAAGTATATTTTGTACTGTTAATTTTATTACGTACATAACAACCACTACTAATCTAAGTAAAAAATATTGTTATTTAAAGTATTTTTATACAAAATTTTTAAACAGTAAAATTTGAAATTATATATTATAGTTTTCTTACCTTAATTAATTAAGCTGTTAATCTCGTATAATGTGACGGCGGTCCTTAATTCTTCGTTTTTATTTAATTATATTTGAAATGATTATAATACAGACAATTTACATTTACTTCACGCAATAAATAAGGAAAAAGTTGAAGAACATTTGCCAGCAGCGCGGGACAAATACTAAACTGCTATAATTTGGTCGACAATAACTTTCCCCGACAATATAATATTATTTGACTAACGAAACAACAAAAATTGTTAGTAAACTTAACATTAAAGTTTTCTGTAGAAAGAATGATTTTTAACAGTAGTTTTATATATTTTTAAGCTTTGTTGTTTAAAATATTTTATTATTGATTTTAATTGTTATTATCATTAAATAATCAATGACATTTTTACTTGATACTCGTATATACGAACACGCACAAAGACACTAAATTTTTACGCTATGCTAGATAGTCTAGCCAAAAAGCAGTCAAAAGGTAGATACTGATATGGGTGTGATCAAGACCAGAGATGACCGAACTTGTGCCTTATAGATGACTGGACTTGCGCAAGTCTTTGGCCAGGCTGGAAGTACTGCCTTACTCTATTGATCATTCCCAATATCATTGAAATCAACTTGGTCTTGCTCTCCAGATGTCTATGAAATTGATAGTCGCTCTAAATGTCGAAGAGAAGTGTTCTCGAAGAGCGGAGATAACACAAATTGTATTTTTTTAGTGATAAACGCGCCTACTACTCCCTGGAAAGTTTTTGATCGTGTATGGCATAAGGGGCTTCTCTCGAAACTACCTTCCTGAGATGAGCTTCCCGAGAGTTTATGCAAGTGGACCACCAGTATTCTCACTGGGCGGAGCATACAGGTCGTTCTCGACGGTTTCTGCTCGGATCCCAAACCCATGAATGCTGGTGTACCCCAGGCTGTGCTCTATCTCCAACTCTTATCCTTCTGCACATCAATAATATATTGAATATTTCAAACATACATAGGTCTTTCTCAGGAAAACGTCGAGGAGTGCCGAAAGAAATTTGTGTCTTCTATAGAGACCTCCCTGGGGATGGTCTCTGAGTAGGGTGAACTGAACCACGATCAGTGTAATCCCCTAAAGACACAATTTTGCGTGTACCACTAAAAAAACCCCATTTGTCATATCACTGCTCTTCGAGAGCACTACTCTCCACGCCTCACCAAGCATCAGAATACTGGATTTTGACATTTCGATCGATACTCAGTTTTATGATTTTCAGGAGAGAAAGGCCAAGTTGGCCTCTATTGGGAATGATCAATAGAGCAAGTCAGTATTTTAAGCCTAGCCAAAGATTTAGACGCTCTATAAGGCGCAGGTCTGGCCACACATGGAGTACTTTTCTCATCTCTGGTCCGGAGCACCCCAATATCAGCTTCTACCATTTGACCGAGTACAACGGAGATCCGTTCAGATTTTCGGGGCCCGGTGCTCTGCGAATGGCTGGATTCTTCGGCATTACGTAGAAATGTTGCTTCACTGTGTGTGTGTTTTACCGCATTTACCACGGGGGGTGTTCCGAAGAGCTATTCGATCTGATGCCTACCACCTAATTTCATCACCATACAGCGCGCTATCGCCTCCAATACCATCTGTACCACCTGGATGCGTGGCGATCTTCCACTGTGCGGTTCTCAAGCACCTTTTTTCTACATACCACTCGAATGTGGAACGAACTCCCTTCGGCGTTATTTCCAAATCGGTACGACAGAGGTACCTTCAGAAAAGCCGTTTACTTCTACCTCCAAAGCCGGCAGCGCTTTTATGAATCCTCGGATGTTGCAACAGTTCATCGGCGGCGGTGATCACGTATTATCTGTGACCCGCCAGCTCGTATGCCTTCCTCTTACATAAAAATAAAATAAAAAAAATGGACATGCTGAATTTCAGATAAATTGGTTGAGTTGATTGCTATATTTGCCTCATCAGATTTACAATAGTAACATTATTAGATTAAATTCATATTTATCTTCCTGCAAGAAATTTAATTTATTTTAACTTGTGCTTTTTTTTTGAAATTATTATTAACTTACTAACTTAGCTTGAAAACTTTGAAAGTTATCTTGAATATTGTATTATTATATTTTTATTTAACTTTTGAATGTTTAATGATTTTTAATTGAAAAGTCAGAAAATGTTTTTCCTTACATAAGAAGAGTTTCTGAAATATTGCCCTACTTTTATGCGTAGCTGGAAACACGCCATTTTAAAAACAACTTAAGTAACGGTCGCTTAAATAATTTAATAGAACTGGTATACGGAATAATATATCAAAGCAATTTCACTTAATTTGAATATTTATAACATTCACTTCGCTAAATGGTCCTTGATTTCTTTCAACTCGCTTTAATTACTTCGTATATTATAGTATTATAGTTTTTTTTCCTTGTTTTTTTATGGAATAGCAAAACAATCGAGCGTACGAGTCAAAGATGACAAGTGATCACCGCCGCCTATCAACATCTGGAGAATCATGTATCATCATTGAATTTAATCTATTATTCAATTTAATAATTTTTAGTACAAACACAATATTAAATATTATTCAAACCTGAAATTCGGTAACACACATTGAACAAACAGAAAACTCAGACAAACAAAGTACGACAGTATTTATTGTTTTTATATTTCAACTAGTACCTGCTACCGAAGAAAGTAACTAAGAGAGGTTCTCAAAGAGAGAAATTCAAGCACAAATTATGCAAAATTGACACCTTTTTCTTTTCGGTAAATTCATTTAACAAAAAATTTGAGCTCATTCTGAATTGTTTTCTTATATTTGTTGCCATTATGTATTCAGAGCTCGCATAATTTTAATCTGGTGCATTGTTCTATAAACTTAACTATCTGTATTCATACATTTCTAATCCACCATTAATTATATGCATAGGCAAACCTTTTAAAAACCTCTCAATTGTATTCATTTACTATTCAAAACTTTAAAAAAATGTAAAAAAAAAAATACTATACTATACATCGTCTTTACATATATATTAACGAATTGTTAATAAATTTAGCTATTTTGTTTATTATTTATTTGTTTATTTATTTAGCTTCACGCCATATCCCTCATGCCCTCCGGGGGGTCCTCATGCTTTTTATGTGACCTTCCTCCAGTATCATAGCTACTGTGTTTTCGAAGGTTACTCGAGGCCTGCACCTGTCTCTCTTACCGCTCACTTGTCTTTAATAAATCTTTTTTACCATTCTTTCATCACTCATTCGTTCGACGTGCCCAAACCTCCCGAGCACGTTCTTCTTCATTCTCACCGTGACATCTTCGCAAGTACCTGCCATTCTGTGGATCTCTTCATTGCGAATTCAGTCAGCTAAACTGACTTCTTATAATCGGCGAAGAGATCGCATCTCCACAGCATTCATCTTTCTTACATTCTTCTTCTGTGTTACCCACGTCTGTACAAAAACTTTTCCGTGATCATGCGGAGGGAAAAGATCTGATCTCTACACCCTCTTCCAGATATAAAATCTCCTGGGGCCTCCCACAACAGCCGTTCAGATCTCTCTTGCTTTCTTCTCGCTAATATTTTAGCATAAACTTTACCGCCCAAGTTAATCAAACTGATAGCCCTATAGCTTGCATAGTCTATCTGTAAACCTTTGCCTTTATACAAATGACTACCAAGCTAAGTAAGTAAGTAAGTAAATCTGAAAAGGGAGCTGGAGTCATGCAATGACCATGATTTCTATGAATATCGCCTCAGAATGGCAAGAGGGATATAAGCTCTTCGGCAAATGAAAGCCAATCTGATGCCACGGAGTTAGGTTTCGGCCTGCAGATCGTCTAACCTATCATTGTTATTAATTGAAGATATAGTACCAGATCTCATTTAGTTTTTGTTATAGTATCCATATCGTATGCCGTATGCTATGATACTATGAAAGTAGCTAAAGTAAACTATTCTAACTGTTTCAACGTTTGTCAATAGGCGTATTCTTTGAACCGCGAAGGCAGCAGAACTAAATATGTTTGAAAAATTACTAATATGAGAACCGTATTGCAACTTTGCATCTAAGGTAATGCCATAAAAAATAGTAGAATTCGCTAAATCCAAACTGGGTTATTATTTAACAACACATTGGTTTCACTTTTTAAACATTGGGTAAGATAAAATTAATAAATTTTGTTTTTATTTCGTTTGATAAAATATTATTGGAATTAGCCATTACCATTGTATAACATCAAAGAGAGCATTCTTTAAATTATCAATTACTAATTGTTGTCTAATAATTCTAAAAATTACAAAAGTTTCATCTGCAAACAATACTATCCCACGTTTTTTCCTAATAAGATAAGGCAATTCATTTATGTAAATGAGAAACGACGCGTTTTTTTATTATTTGAAGCTAGTTGAGTGAGAATATTTTTTCCAAAGATCTTACTAAATGTGGGTAATATTGAAATAGGTCTATAAATAGTTGGGTCTAATCTGCTGCCGGTGGTAATAATGGTGTTATTTTACTATGTTTCATTAAATCATTAAATGTACAATGTCAATACAAATATTGAAAATTAAAGCTAATTTTGGTGAAATAATAACTATTAGTGACTTAAGCATGTTAGTGGATATTCCCCATAGATCACTTGTCTTCTTAACACTATTTATTTTTAATTAAAAAACATTTATTACTTTTTGGAAATAAACTTTTTAAAATAAAACAAATATCACATTGATGTACATTGTCCGCATGTAATGTCACTGCTGTAGCGGTAAAGCAGTTTAAAATTTGTTAGTAATAGTAACTGGAATATCTGAAAAGATATTTTCAAAAATGTTGCAACCTCAATGTCAGAAGTGGTTATTTATTGTTTATATATAATTTGAAGTCGCTCAAGCTCTGACATTTAGCTCTTGAGTATCCTCATTAATTATTTTAATAATATTAAAATAATTAATAAATTGTTATTATAATTAATTGAGTTATTTTTTGAATACTTTTTATATTAATACTTTTTTGTGTTACGGAACACTGGCTTAAAAGTGAAGAAGTAATCTTTAATTCCAAAAACCACCAGGTGGGTAATTCGTTCAACAGAGCTAAATCTATACATGGTGGCTCTATAATTCTTTTAAATAAACAGATAAAATTCAAGACACTAAAATAAATAAAATAATATTAAAATTAAATAAAATTCAAGGAACATTCTCAACAACAACAACAAGGAAGGTTCTCTGTTGATTGGATAAATTAATTAGCTAAAATAGAATTACACTAATTCATCATCGTAAGTGTTTATAGCCACCGTTTTTTAATTTGATCAATTTGAACAAATTACGAATGAGATTATACTTAAAATCGCTTATTGGATTTCTCTATTATAGTTGTAATATTTACAGGCAGTAGACAGCTGTTAAATGTCCTTTGTCCATTATTATAAGAATTTAATACTGAGCCCATTCTCTTTCCAATCACTATACTCATATATAATATTTGGTTTGAAGGAACTATTATTATTGAGAATAAGTATATAAAGCCTCTTTTTTATTACATTTACACAAAAATTTACGAGTGAGTCAGGACATTCTATATTGCATTGTGATGTTTATATAATTTATCAATTTTCAGCTTATGCTCGTTATACATTTTTATGAGACCTCATACTTATTTGTAATACTTCTTAATAATATCGGCAGCCTACGTGTGATTCTTATATTTCTGTATCAGTTTCATATCTCCTATTTCTGTTTTCTAATTTTATATTACAAAAATGTATTTTCTTGTTAATATTAATAGATTTTGTATAGTATTTATACGTTTTGGTCAACTCTAAGATTTTATTCATGTATTTGTAAATTTTTATGTATCTTTTTAGTTTGTAATGTGTCTGCAGTTCAATCTATTCTTACACAAGGATTTGGAGTTGCAGCAGTAACCAACTGCAGAACGTTGTCGACTAACTCTTCAAGCACGCTACGAATATGAAGTGTAGTTCCAGCTCAGAGATTTCTTGATTTGCATCCCTTATCTCTAGCTCCAGGGTAGTGGTACGCTGAAACCCCTGCTCGTACGTTGTTAAGTTGGGTACACAAATCCTTGCTTAACTTTAATTCTTATAATGCCGGTTAGAATTTGTGGCGTAAAAAACTAGAGCGTGTCGTAGAAGACTACGAGTCATCATATAAAAATAAAATAAAGAACCAGTTTGACAAACCAAACAAAGAAACTTGTTAATTATATGCAATGTTTGCGTTAAAACGAGTCAACAAAGAAGTGTAGTCACAAATATCACTTCAAATTATTTAGGATTAATTTAGACCGTCATAGTTAACTGATAAGACTGATAAAACATCAATTATAATTAATAATTTTATAAGAATCAAGATTTTTTTGTTAACTCTAAACCATTATCATATTTCGTTAGAATAAATTTATATTGTACCGTTTAATACTGCATATTTTTTAATCTAAATATTTAATAAAAAAACAGCTTAAGTTTTTTATAATTACAATAACAATAACGAAAAAAAACTTCATTCTTCATTCATCAATAAATGTTATTTATAAGTAAAGTTGATAAAAATATTAATCCATATAATATAAAGTAAGACTTTAAATCTGGAAAAAAGTAAATTTTTGTATTTGTTTTTTTCCGGCTTTTAGGTTCGCCGAGCGATTTCCTAAAGCCCTAGGTGCTTTTGGCAAGGTAGGCTACAGATGAATGGAGCCAACCTAGTCAATGGGAAATCTCTGCGGGGTCTTGTCAATAGTTCGAGTTTCTATAGTGTAAGCTCGTATTCCTCGGAACAAAATGTTGGATCGTTGTAATCGTGTACGTGCGAGAAATTGAACAAGTTTTATACCTTTTACACATAAATAAGTATGCTCAATTTGTATTCTTATGACGTGCTACATTTAGAAATAACTGTTATCGTGATGCAGAATCTTTAAAAAAATAGGCTTTGTTGATGTACGTCAAAAATTAAAAATGAAATAATAAAATAAAAATAAAATAAAATAAAATAAGCCTTTATTACTGCATAAATTCTTAACAATTTCCATCTTAAAATACTGCATGCCTTAACTATTCTTAAATCTAATTTGAATTATCCTTTGTTTGTTTGTTTGTTTGTTTTAGCGGCAAATCTTCTTCCCCTGTTGCAGCTTGTCTTCCGACAAAGGCCTCCTCTAAGGAGCTCCATCTCTCTCTATCCCTCGCTATTCTAATCCACTCTGGGCCAGCTGTCGTTTTAATATCATCTTCCCATCGCTTAAATTGTCTTCCTCTGCTTCTTGTGCCATCTCGTGGATACCATTCTGTTATTGTCCCTGTCCATTTTACTTTCTTTTCTCTTAGCATATGGCCTGCCCACTTCCACTTTAAGGTCCTGATGACTGTTTGCACATTTTTAAATTTAGTTTTACTTTTGATGTCTTTCAGTTTCATTCTATCTTTTCTCTGGACTCCGATTACATTCCTCTCCATTCCATTTTGACAAACATTTATTTTCTTCAATTGTCGATCCGTCAGTGCCCATGTTTGGCAGCCGTATGTTAAGCATGGGAGAATACACGTGTTGTATATTCTCCTTTTATATTCTATAGGCATTTCATTGTTTTTCATTACTTCACTGAGTGACCAGTACCTTTTCCAAGTATTTGCAACTCTTCTGTCTATTTCTTTTTGCATAGAATTTTTTGTAGATATCATTTGCCCTAAGTAAACATATTCGTCTACATATTCTATATCCTCGTTATTTATTTTAATTGTATATGTTTTTGTCGAATTTGTCGAAAAAATGAAATAATTCTTATTAAATTTTTAATTGTAACAAACATCACTTAAATTATCAAAACAAAGGTTTTATTAAAAACCGGAATGGATAATTAAAATATATTTATTTTGCAGAAGGCTTCCTTTGCAATAATCTCGGAAATACTTTTTATTTTTTAATTATAATAATAATATATTAAATATCAAAATATAATATATAATTTTACGTTGCCTTAAAACATTGTAAAGATTTTATTTTACATTTTCTTTTTACTTTTATTATCAAAGAATAATATTATTGTAACAATAAATTAATAAATGTAATATATATTAATAGCAAGTATTTTAGTATTTTCCAGTGTATATTGTATGTAATATTTATAACATTCTATAGCTGTGCCTCTGAAGAGATATTCTACACTACAATTTAATTAGAGACGTATCGTGTAATTAAATTTAATTTCGTTCTTGTGAACTCATCGTAACGGAATACCACATATATTGCTCTGAGCTGAAATTTAATAATAATATAAAATATATTTTATGCAAAAACTTCAGAAATTAATAAAATAATCCATATTATTTAAAAATTTTAAAAACTCATAAGTTATTCAAATTCTGCATTCTATTTATTTAATATTTTTGTTTAGAGTCCAACGCACCTTTTATTTAACTGCATGTAAATTTTGGTGATTCGAATAGAACGAGATTGAATTTGTAAGACGTCTGTCGGTTACTAACAATGCTAAGAAGAAATTGGAAATGTAATGAAGTTTGATTGAATTTGTCTTGATTTTGTAAGAAATAAAATCATATTGGAATAAATATTTTCAAATTAGTAAACAAGTTA
Source organism: Melinaea menophilus ssp. n. AW-2005 (assembly GCA_918358695.1). Taxonomy (NCBI): domain Eukaryota; kingdom Metazoa; phylum Arthropoda; class Insecta; order Lepidoptera; family Nymphalidae; genus Melinaea; species Melinaea menophilus. Next base: position 30,664,566 of record OU911039.1, on the reverse strand, counting down.
TTATATTACATATTTAATACCTTGTTGATTGTTTGAAACCACAATGAAAAAATAACATTAATAACAAGAACATTGAAAATGCCTTTGTCCTTCTATTATTCGTATAAAACTTTTTAATTTTTTTTTTCTTTGATTACATGTTTTTTTAAGTCGTATGAAAATTATTGTTTATTTCTTCGGCAACTTATATTGTTAAAACAGTGTATTGAATGAATTAATATAATGAATGAAGAAGCAATTCGTTAGTTCCGAAATGCCCATTTCTTTAAAGGATTCATGAATATGAATACTTTGTACTTTGATTTCTATTTGTAGTTTTAGTTTAAACATACTCTAAGTTTTAAAAAAAGACATGGAAACTGACTTTTTGGAGAAGTTTATTTAGTTGAAGTTTATCTCTGAGCTCGTTGTTTTTGTGTGTACTAAAAAGTACAGTATACCAGTAATGTTACAAACTTATAAAAGAGAGGATACATTTTTTTATATATATGCCTCTCTTTGAGTTTTCCTTTACAGTTTATACAATATTTTTATAAAGAAAAATTTAATAAATAACATTTATCATTTTTTTTTACATATGAGTAACATATTTCATTGAAAACATAAAAAAGATTGGTACTGTGATTAAGTTATGAGAAATATGTAGTGTTTACAAATTAATAAGAAAAGAAAATGAAGATAAATATTTTAATCACAGAACGTTTTATATTTTTGAGTATGTATGGTTTGTTAACGTGTATTGTACCTATTTCCAAACGAATGAAAATTAATAAAAATCTCATTTTGAATTGTTTATTTCAATTTATACTCACTAGTTTACTTTTTCTGCTTTTAAATTCTGACTTGCTTATTTACTTCTTTTATACTACAAAATGTGTATTTTTATTACAACCTCATTGTTAGTTTTCTCATTTTATGAACACACTTCGTAAACCTATGTATTTATAAATTTAAATAAGCCCTCAGAGAGTTGGAAGAAACTTAAATCCTAACTTCTCTTACTTTTTCATAATTTCACCAACGAGACTTCAAGTTATCTAATGAAATAACTTTTAAAACATTTTAATACGATAATGAAAATTATATCGCATGTATGCATTACTTCGTTTTTGCTGTTAATCATGTAACTTATTGTTTATTTTCTTTATATTATACTGATATGACCACTGTTGTCCAGATATCAGAGGAATTACTAAATAATATCATCCGGTTTTTTAACGTATGTTTTAACGTTACAACCTGAAACATACGCCTTACTAAGCAAATGTATATCCAAATATTCTTAGAATTTATTTAATTGCAATCTAAATTAAGAGAAAATAAATATACTATACTTAAAAAAAAATGTTTATTTTAAATTAACGTCAAATTTTGAAAAACAATGTGTCTAAACTATTAATATTATTAACTTTACCTGTTACTACATATCTTTATTCTATTATACAACATTGGAATAAATTCATTTGAAATATTTTTATGTTTACAAATAGTAGGTATACGACCGAACTACAATATTTGTAATCGTAAATTCATGATTAAATTCTACAAAACAGATCAGTATATTTCATGCTATTGCAGCAACATATTTTTTAAAATCTGATTTTGTATATTTTCGTTGAATTATATTTTACCTTGGTACTAAGGATACAAAAACAAACATTTTTTACTTATCTCATCTTTACTACGATTTAATTCGATGTTATACATACTTAAAGACTAAAATATTTTTTCTATCATTTTAATAAAAATAAAACATTAAATAAAATTACTGAGTAATGAGAAATGTCGCATCCACTTAAAATACCACCAATAAATATTATACAATTATTTATATACATAAGATAATGTATGTAAACAATATCTATCAAATGATCCAATTTATAAGAAATATTTTTAAATTCAATAAATATTTACAATTCACAATAGTATTTAAAATTTGACCAAATACAACGTTTATATCATGAATAAAAGTTAAACATTTAGACTTGCTTTATATCACAATGGCTAAATATAATATGACACTGGCAATGTAAAGTACGGAGGGGAGTGAAAGACTTTTTGCCTTACCCTGCATTGCAACTGGAGTTTCTCCTGTAAAGAAATACAAGATGTAAAATAAAAAATATTTCTGACTAGTGATAAGGTCACCTATTGTTTTATTGATTCTGTACTCTCTACTCTATCATTATTTGTGGATGCAATAATGTTATTTAATAAAAAAAAAACTATTCCAGTATTGATGTCAGTTAATATTTTAACATTTACAAATAATAAACAATTTGTCAGAACTAAAAATATAACACACGTGAAATGAAACAAACATTAATTATAACTGAATTATAACAGGTCTGCGAGAAACAATTTCACTTTTATGAATCGTGTCACGAAATTGTTATTTTTATATTAACTTTCTATTTTGTCCTCACGTTATGAAAATATACACTTTGTATGTTTCAAGTAAACTAGCTTTTATATTATTTTTATTGATTTATAACAAAATCAATTTTGTTTGTACGTTATAACAAATAATAACTTTAGTAATTCAATTTGAATTTGGATAGTTGTCTCCAAGGCGTGAAAGACAGTGACATGGGAGTGAAAGTAGGTGACCTTACGGTCAATTGCTTGCTATATGCAGATGATGCAGTGCTCATTGCATCATCAGAATGCGATTCGCAGGCATTAGTCACCACTCTGAAAGATGGGTGTCAATGTAATGGTCTAAAATTGAACGTAGATAAGACGAAGGTTCTGATATTTGAAAGAAAGGAAGAAAGAATAGAATGTAAGATCAACGTGAATGGTAAGATAAAAGAACAAGTGAATGAAGTGGTATATTTGGGAAGAAGTATGTGTAGCAGAGACGGAAGATACGAAATGGATGTGGAAAGGCGTATTGCTGCCGGTAACAGAGTTAACGGTGCTTTGACTGCATTTTTGAGACGTCAAAACGTTAGCATAGCTGCACGTTTGGCTGTACACAATGCAATGTAAACAATGCAGTTTTGCTACCGACGCTGTTGTACGGCAGCCAAACGTGGGTAACACAGAAGAAGAATGTAAGAAAGATGAATGCTGTGGAGATGCGATCTCTTCGCAGAATATGCGGAGTCAGCCTAGCTGGACCGAATCCGCAATGAAGAGATCCAAAGAATGGCAGGTACTAGTGAAGATGTTACAGTGAGAATGAAGAAGAACGTGCTCAGGTGGTTTGGGCACGTCGAACGAATGAGTGATGAAAGAATGGTAAAAAAGATTTATATAGGAAAAGTGAGCGGTAAGAGAGACAGGGGGAGGCCTCGAGTGACCTTCGAAAACACAGTATCAATGTTACTGGAGGAAAGTCACGTAAAAAGCATGAGGACCCCCCGGAGGGCATGTATGAAGAGGTTGATGACTGTGGCCGAGGCGAAAGAGGTATGCAGAGACCGTAGCGTTTGGCGCTCCGTCGTCTCTGGCTACCCCACAAGGGATATGGCGTGAAGCTAAATAAATAAATAATATAAATAAAATAATCGTTTATGGTCAACATTAACAATAATGAATTACAATAGATTAGATCACCGAAACATAGAAGAAAAAGAGACGGTAATAAAATAAAAATCTGTGCATTTTCAGGAACACACTGATATGCTCCAGCATCCGACGTCCTCGCCGCTTGCACTAGTAATCTACTGTTACTGTGTATTCCCTTTTCAGTCACTAGCGATATGCCAACGCGCGTTAAATCGACATTTATTGTCTTGATCATATACGAATAAGATAATACTTACTTAGGACATTTTATATTGTCATTTTACAATATAGTAAAATGTATTTGACAATCAAAAACTACCATTTTATCGAAAGAGGTAAAATTTGATGTTAACGCTCTTTACTGATGTTAGTGAACTCGTAAATACGTGTATAAATCATGTACACAGTACGTGATATGTAAATACAACGCGCGTCGAATAATGTTACAAGTTGTATAGTAACAAAGTTGACTAGAGAAGGAAGTTAGGCGTTAGTTGTTAGGTGTCAATATGTGGGGCAAGTTTGAACTATTTATGGAAGTTAAAAATGTTTACAGCATGATATGAAATTCGTAAACAACGTGAAATTATATACTGCTTACTCTTAGATATTTACTTTACAATCTAAAATATCTCTATAAATTGAAGTTCTTATGTCTACATATATTTTTATAAATGTAAGTAATCAAAGAATAAATTCATATATCTACATATATTTCTATAAATTTAAGTTATCAAAGAATAAATTTTAGATATTTTTATTAACAATAATTATATTTACGTTGGTAAATTTTAGTATCAGAAAATAAAACGTCTGCTAAATATATTATGTATGTAGTATGAAATAGGAAACAAATAATATATGAAATATAGTATATGTTTTAATACAGTAATAATCTCTAAAACTGGTAACATTAGCGTAATGCATCGCAACCTTGGTTTTAATAATTTAAAGTATGGAACCCTTGTCGCTGGAAACGCTCCATATATTTTGCACAATAACCTACATTTGAGAATAAAACATAAAATGGGTATTTTCATCTTATAAAATCTATCGTGAGTATAAGTAAAGGTTTTAAAACTTTTCTTTACGGTAAATTACGCGTAAAAACTAAAAGTTTTTGTAAACAGTTTTGTCGACAACATCATACATAGTAACTTAAACATAATTTTATAAATATAAAGTAGAACATTAGCCAAACCATATTTATGAAATTCAGTTTGGAGTACTTTTTACTTTGAGCTTTGAGTTTATTCTAATTGATATATTTAAAAAAATAATATTATACCAACTTACCTTTCTTCTGTGAGTCCAATTGTTTGTACTGAATGGATCCGGCGTATGCCTCACTATACACGTCAGGTTAATAGTAGATCCCGCGTAGATAAATAGGTCTGGATCAGCCATTATTTCGGTTACTAGTTCTGGTCACGTAATAGACGTAAATGATTTTAAGTAATGAGTAAATTGTAGTTAATTTTTTATTACGGGAGATTTATTAGGATCTTATAGTATATATTTGGTTTCTAACGTTTATATACAAAATATATTTATTTATTTACTAATTTTAGTTCTAGTTGGCTTAGGCTTAATGTCAATAACGATATTCTTTTGGAACAAATATTACTATTGAGATTAACTCTTTGACATTTGCTCGGATATAAATAAGGAAAACCTCGGAACGAAAGCAAGCACAGAATAGGTTTATTTGCTTTTAAATAGTGTATTTATTTTATATTAATACCAATATGTCTTTTCGTGCTTATTATGTTGATTTTATATAATTATTATGAAATGTTCATATTAATTTATCAAAACTGGCGCATGGTAAAACTGAGTGAAATTTTATAATCAGTCGTTTCAGCTTATTTAACAACCTAACAAAGAGTTTTGAAAATATTAAAAAAAGTACTAAAAATTGCATCACGAAAGTCACAGTGTCGTCAAAAGGGAAGATATAGTCGGTACCCTTGGGCAAAGAATAATATACGGGAAAATATCGAGCGTTCAAACCTACTCCATGACAGAAACGACAGTCAATACGTCAACAAGATGTCGGTTAATGCGGGTAGGTACTTTATAGACGGTGGCATTCTCTATCCTCCTAGTAAACGTTGTTATTGTTTATTATTATTTTTTATTGTTTTTCCCGAACATTTCCTCGGATATGGAGATTAGAGACTTTGTTGTTTCAGATGTAATCATTATTGTTTTTAACAAATTGTTAATTTAGATTACAAACCTTTTTTGTATAAATTATTTATTTTTAATTTTACTGTAAATTAAAATTTTTTAAATATATATGTATATTTATTTCCAAGGAAACTGATATTAAGTTTTTTCATTTTCAGCATAAAAATAAAATTTTAACTAATTGTTGTTTGTAGTCAAACTTTTAAAACATATTTTTTATTTACGTTGTAGTATGAAATAGAAATATGTACTGAAAGAACTACTTAGCCGATTTTAACTTGTGTGACTTTTTAGCCCGCGGAGAAAAAATTTTTGAAAGATATCTTTGCTATATATAACTTATGTTCCATTTTGAAACATATACGGCATTGCGGTATTCCTACTATTCGAAAATAGAAGATAAAAATAAAGGCCTAATTTAGTATTCAAGCTTCGGTATTAGTTTGTACGAATCGTCTCTTGGGGATGTTCTTACTGAAATTGAGTATAAGATAGTCATAGTTCTAATTTACTAGATCTATTCACATTTATATATAGGTATATAATAAGATATATTGTATCTTATCTATTAAGAACATTACATCACAACACATCACATCACATCACATCACATCACATCACATCACATCACATCACATCACATCACATCACATCACATCACATCACATCACATCACATCACATCACATCACATCACATCACATCACATCACATCACATCACATCACATCACATCACATCACATCAAATCACATCACATCACATCACATCACATCACATCACATCACATTACATCACATTACATTACAACTTGTTTTGGTGTCAGTGCATTTAAAAAAAATCTTAACGGGAATTATATTCTTTGCTTTTATTTGAAACGGATATCAAGGATTTGCAAATGATAATAATATAAAAAACATTTCCTCGTTTCGGCCGACCGACCGGCAGAAACGAGGCCAACTTCGGTTTTAATAACTTTAAATTATTCGAGAAATAGTGAATAACTTTAGAAAACCAATATATATTAGTAGTTACATAGCCACATAGGCATTTATAAAGATGGAATTGAATTATCCGTTATATTTAAACGGAAAATTATGTTATTATAACATTTTAAAAATATAACATTTACAAAAATTTTTGATTTATAAATATTTTTTCAGTCAATAATGAAACGATTAATTAAAAATAGTTGTGGGAGTGAAACTAGAATCTAACATAAAACACATGATTATTCTTACACGATATTTTTTTTTATATGGCTCCAATGGCTCGAAAAGCAGGAAGACTTCTCTAGATTTATTCAATGAATAAATCCTGAGTCACCGGAGATTACGGTAAGTGCACCTTGACTAGTCTTAATAGTTCAGTGTATTAAACCAATTGCTTAGCAGTCAGTGGACTATGGTCGGACCAGTATTAGTAGTAGTATATTTGTATAATAAATACTATAAGTGAGTGAATCATAATAATTAAACCACCATTCACATTTATTTATTTCAAAATAATGTTCGAATAGTAAGTGGTACCTATCAATTTTTCATTTGATACGCGTTATATTTGTTTGTTTTGATTAAACAATTACTACATGAAAGTGTTAACATCGGTTAAGGATATTTAGCAATTGCAGATAGATTAAAACCTCTGTTAAATATTTAGACATGCAGTAGATTTCAGAGTATAATAAAGAGGTTTCGGGCAATCGGCTCTGTCTTTCTTACCACGAATCATGATAATAATAGGTACTTGCCACTAATATGTGAGAGATAATAATAATGCTTAGATATTTATGCGTAAATGTCAATATAAATATACCAAGTGTATAAAATAAAGTTATAGTAATGCCCTAATCACTTACAAGGTAATGCAATAGAACAATTTGAACGTATCCGTCAAGCCAGTCCAGTTTTTGAGTCTCATTAGCATACAAATGGAGCCGAAGAGTCGATGGACACTTTAGCTTGTAATTAGGTTATCTTCACTTGTTCTCTCTAAGTATATGCTATTTTAACTACCTTTATCTCAAAATAACCTTATTATATTTTTCAAGTATGTATTCACTCGTTATTGTAAAAACACAAGCGTAACACGTAGAGCACGTAACAACAAAATTTTGTAAAATAAACAAATATAAAATAAGCCATCTACACTTTGGCGCCCTTGGAAATTCATATTATCCTTATCGAGGTTATGTTTTCTGTTACTAGTATTAATAAGAAAGAGAGAATGTTTTAATATTTGTTTCATAAATATAGCGTAAATATTGGGGCGACGCCAAAACGTACATGTATAAAAAATATAAAACATAAAATGTCAGGTATGTCGACTGTCAGAAAAACCTATTACTTACTGTAAACACACAAACAAGAATACAAATAACCAATAAATTGATATTTTAATATTTAAAATTATTTTGATATTACATATTGAATCACAAAACAGATGATTTAATATTTGAATTACTTTGAATTTGATATTGACAAAGTGTAAGATAAAATATAAAAAATGTTTTTCTTATCATGGACTTTTCATAGTGCTTTAAAAAAATGTGAGATTTATTATGTCTTTTCTTTATAATAAAAATAATTATAAATCTTTACTATACATTTGTATTCAATTCGAAAGAATATTATATTTAATATCTCATCCTTGTACTCGTATATTTGTTTAGACTTTCCACGTCCGATCACAATATGCCATAATACTTAATAACAACACACATTTCTGTGATAATATGTCTTTGGTCAGTATCTTATATTATTGAAGTGGTAAAAATCAATTTAAATAAAAAAAAAAAACGGTTTGTTGTAAAAAAACTACCTTTACTGTTAAAATACAAAATGTTAAGTTCTTTATTATTTCAATAAAACTAAATTCAAATTATTTAATTCAAAATGTTTTAAGAAAATTCATCGTTTTGAAAATCTTTACTTTATGGTATTTAACATTTTAAAGCCCCATTAAAATGTATATTTGGTATTGTTAGTTATATTCCATAGCCGTCCAGTTTCATGTGCCACACATAGGTTATATTTTTCGACTAATATAAACACAGAGTGCGCAGTGAAATGCACGTGACGCGGGCGAAATACCCAAATACAAAAACACTGAAATTTTAAAGTGTCGTGCCTTTGCTTTGTCGTTATTTCTATAAACTGTAAATGTAGTATCAAACTTTTAGTGTTTTACCTTCTATTCATATAAATAAAATTTAAAAAGATAATTTAATAAATTATATTGGCTCACAAAAATAGAAAAGAAACAGACAGTTAATCAGAGCTAGATCTGATCTCATTGTGAATAATGTAATAGAGAGATCATTACATTATTCATTGGGGGTGCCTCCGGAGGCATGTTTCTTATCACAATAAAGGAAGGACCGTAAACACTTAGCGACTTAAAAACATTTTTATTTTAGACCCATTTTTACATATCCACTAAACAAAAAATATTATTATTATATTCAACTTTTAACTAGATAATTTTGTTATTAAATGTTTTAATTTTCTTACCTGAAACAAAGATAAAATACATACTTAAACCATTAAGTGTCTGTATTAAGCTGTTAATTATATACAATGTTACGGTTCTTACATCATTCTTTTTTTTATTATAATTCAGATGCTTATAATACAGACATTTTATATTTACTTTTCGCAAATAATAAGAAAAAATTTAAGTTGAATGACATTTGCCACCAGCTCGGATAAATATTAAACTGCTATAGTTTGGTCGACAATAAGTATTCCCGACAACATAACGTTATTTGAATAACAAACAACAAAAGTCATTATAGATTTTCTTTCAGTTTTTCTGTAGAAAATAATGATAGAAAATGTTTTTTAGGCTTTGTTGTTTATAAAATGTTATCAATGATTTTGTTTATTATTATTATTGTTATTATATATATAGAATCAATAACTTTTTTACTTTTTATATTGTTGAAAGTGATATATTATTTATACTATATTTACATTTTTTTTATTATATCACAAATAATATCATAAGAAACCATAATAAAACATTTAAGCAATTAGTAATAATTGTGATAAATTATATTTAGATATTTCGATCTCTAAGTACCGTTATTTGTAGAAATAAAATCAAACGCACAAAGACACAATGGTCTGAAAATAATTAATAGTATCATTATCTCTCCTCAAATAATCATGAAAACTGAATTTGAATGAATGCAATACTAATATTCTGCCAATTTCAGTATTTAATCTTTTAACTTTAATAGGTTATTCTTATAAGTGATATTTGAAATAATTTGAAAAAAATCATAGTTCTTTTTCTTTAATAAAAATAAAAATATTTTCAAATATATACAAAGATTTATTCCATTATAGTTCATCTATGACGATATTGCAGTAGAAGTGATTGCTGAAGTCATTAGCGACGATCTGTCTGCACATCTCGGCTTTTCACGCAAATATTCATATATTGACTTTCAATAAGCAATCAATTATTATGTCATTTTCAGAAAATATGAAATCTGCTTAATGGATTTTGAAATGATTCCATATTAACATTATAATTAACAGAAGAATCATACATTAGAACGCTATGCCCCGTGGGCTTTAATATATGTAATGTTTAAAAAAACTTGATCTGTATTTGGCCTGTGTTCAACAAACGTAAAAATAACATATTTGGTCTTCGCTGTAAATGGACAATGAAAAAATGTTATGAAAAATTAAAGTATTTTGAAAATTTTAAAAAATTTAAGGCTTTCATGACAATGTATATGGTTATGCGTAAAAGTAAGAAAATGAAAGTCACAAGCGCTGGAAACAAAACATATAATGTGACGTGAGCATTATAACAGGAGATTGGGGATAAACAATTACTATTAAAGTTTACTTCATGATGTAGAATAATGGATTACGTATCTAGTAGAGTACGTAGAGAGTACGTAGAGTATTTTGCAAAACGCTGTTAGACTATGATGTTATTAAAAAATAGAAATATTTGGTTTATATTTTCATTTTTTATTTAAGCTACTAATTTTAGGTATATTACATATATTATAATTATAAAATTTGATATCAGTAAACATCATTCCTTTATAAACATATTTTTATAAGGGATCGTGATTAATATATTTTATTTTATTACACCTATTATAGAATATTCTCGTGAACACAATTTTTTCAAAAGGATTTTTTTTTTTATTTTATCTTAAGTATTTATGAAAAAAATAAATAAATGTGAATTAAAAATTTCGAGACATTTCTAGAACGGTTTCCATATTAGTTTTAAAATGATAATATCTTGTTATCACCGCGCATTGTCTACCAAATGAATAAGGGATATTGAATTTCAGACCAATCGGTTCCAAAATTCAAGTACCATATTTGATTCACACTACCAACAAGACAAGATAATTAATAAAATCTTGTAAAACACTAATCAGATTTAAAAGAATAACTTCGTCTGAATAACCATATTTCTATTTATCTACTTGAAAGTATTTTCCTGAATATTAATTTGCCATGTTTATAAATAACTTTTTATTTATTTTAACTTGTGCTTTCCTTTTGAATATTACATTAGCTCAAAAACTTTGAAAAGTTATTTGAATATTATATTCATATATTTATATATAACTCTTGGCTATTTAGTAAATTCTAATTGGAGAGTCAGAAAATGTTATTCTCTGTACGAAACACTTCATGAAATATTGCCCTACTTTTATGCCTAGTTTGGAAGACTCCATTTTAATAACCACTTAAGTAACATTCGCTTTAATAATCTAAATAAACTCGTATATAGAATAAATATCAAAGAAATTCTATATCAATAATTTGATGATAAAATTCACTTCACTAAATGCGTACTTGCTTTCTTTCAATTCCCTTCAATTACTTCGTATATTATTATATAAAAAATTAGATTTTTTTAATGTTTTTTTTTTTTTTGAGGGGAAATGAGCAAGCGGGTCGGTGACAAGTGATCACGGTCGCCCATGAAGTCATGCAAAATTCGGGTAATTGCAAAAGGGTTGCCGGCCTCTAAGAGGGAAGTAAATGTCGTATCGATCTGCCGAAGGAAGTTCATTCTACATCTTAGTGGTAAGTCGAAGAAAATCCTTGAAAAACGCTCAGTAGAAAAACGCCACGATGTTTAATGAGGCGATGACGTGCTGTGCGGTGATGAAATTCGACTTCAGGCGTCAGATTAAACATGTCAATCTGGTATGATAGCATATTTCTACAGGACTTATCCTGTATGGGCCTGTAAAAATATCATCAAATGATCAACAAAATGATCAAATAATCCACATTTCCCAAACTGCGGATCATTTGATATTACGTAATATCGTATAAATTAAAATAGTGGCGCTGAATGTTTATTAAAAGGTAATCTAATTTACCAACCATATTTTCCCTATTATACAATTAACGTTCAAACTTTTGGATGTTTAAAATGAGAGTCTCAATAGTAATAATTTTCACCTTATATTGATCAATCTTAATATTTTTTATTTCTGTTTAATGAAGTAGGTTACTTACTGCAGTTCCAATAAATTTAACCTCTGACGGTAATATTATTGGGACGGAAATAATAAATATGTCTTTTTATCATTAGTAGTTTATAAACTAATATTGGCGAAGACTATTATAAATAATTTCAAAGTGGAAACATAAATCTCAATGTATTGTAATTCAATTTAAACTATCAAATGTAACATTAATCTGGTGAGATTGTTAGGCTCTTGAGGAACTCCTCAGTTAACTAACTATCGATATGTTCTTGGTTCTATTTTATGACTAAATAAGTTTTATAAACATTTTTTGTTATGTTTATAAACATTCAGCTGAAACTGAAGTATCATAGAATGAATACTTTTACCTATTTTCTAGTACACACACCATATAAAATATTATTCAAACTTCAAATTTGGTACGACAGTTCATTCAAACTTGAAAAGTCAACAGAGAAACAAAAATAGACAACAGTAACAGTTGTCATGATTTATTATTTTGTATATTTCAACTATTGTCCGTTTGAGAGGAAATATATAAGAGAAGATGTCAAAAAGAGAGAAATTCAAGCACAAGTTATGCAATCCTGTCACGGTTTTTTTTTTCATTAAATTCAAATAACAACAAATGTGAGCTCATTCCGAATTGTTTTGTTATTTTTGTTGCCATTTTTTATATTCAGAGCTTGTATAATTTTCCGTTTTCTTATTTCCGTTAAGTGCATCTTTCTATAGAGATAAACTATTTTTATCCATACATTTTTAATCCAACATTAATTATATGCAAGCTCAAACTTTTAAACACCTTTAAATTGGATTTATTTCCTTTTTAAAATTTTATACTCATAATGAATATGTTTTCCTTAATATTTATTACTAAATCTATAATTTATACGTAGCTTCCGTTCGTTTGTTATTGGCTTCTCATGGTCACACTACGATAATTAATTAAAGCGGTTTATATGATTTGCATTTCACAAAAAAAATGCGTTTTACTTTAAATTATTTATAAAATTAAAATAGAAAGTGAAATATTATTGTGACGTGTCAGCGTTGGCTGTTCTTATTACTTTGCTTTCAACTAGATATACATTTTGAAGTTAAATAATATTGGAGTTTTAACTTAAATTGAACACTTTTATATGAAAGAATGGCAATAAATTATACAGAAAACATATAACATACATGGGCATGCAGACAAACTGGAATTTTATTTTATTATTACGTAATATTGTGTACCACTATACCATATGTTAAATTTTAATTTTAATCTTAAAGTTTCATAAGTAGGAATATGATTTCAGTGACAAATGTAATAAATAACAATGAAATATAGAAAGAGCAATAAAAAAGTATCATTTAAATGTATATCTTTATACTTGTTGTAGACTTGTTGACAAAATGACACTTTCATACAAAGAATTAGGTAGAAGTAGAACTTTTGAAATATAATTTTCATTACTTGAAGTGACTTGAGACAAAGAATGGACGTCAACGAGCTCAAGTTAAATAAACAATTAAATTGTGAACAATGTTATTTCACCCTCAATCCTCGGAACCTTTTAGGAAGTGATAGAAAAATATGAGTTACTTAATTATGAATTGTCATAAAATAATTTGAATAAAAGTACAAATTAATTATATTATTCCATTTGACTAAATTAATTATTTACGAACTGTATTGACTTGGTTATAATTGTAAAACTTTTTATAAAGACTAGAAAAATCAACACGATCCCAAAATAAATAATAGATTCAACTTATTTTTAAAATAATTATATTTACGTGAAAACACAATAGATAAGCTTACTAGGCTAAAGGCTAATTTTTTTATAGATTTAATTTATTTATTTATTTATTTACCTTCACGCCATATCCCTTGCAGGGTAGCCAGAGACGACGGAGCGCCAAACGCTACGGTCTCTGCATACCTCTTTCGCCTCGGCCACAGACATCAACTTCTTCATACATGCCCTCCGGGGGGTCCTCATGCTTTTTACGTGACCTTCCTCCAGTATCGTAGCTACTGTATTTTCGAAGGTCACTCGAGGCCTCCCCCTGTCTCTCTTACCGCTCACTTTTCCCATATAAATCTTTTTTACCATTCTTTCATCACTCATTCGTTCAACGTGCCCAAACCACCCAGATTTAATACTCGGGATATTGGTTACATTCGATTTTTAACCCGTAAACATGATTGCTGCATAGCATTTGATAACATATTCTTTTACGGGAATACTAAATGTGAGACTTGTCTTTCACTTTGCCCATACTACTCGCGAAAATCTTAGACAACTTTTTTCTGGAGAGATATGAAGCTCTTAACTGACAATAAATACAGTGTTCTAACCTCAAATTTATGGTTCACGAATAAATATAAAAAATGTATTCTTAGAGGTCATAGGAAAAATACATAATATTATAGCAGGAACTTTTGAGAACTATAACAATAATTTTTCCTTATCCTACACTAGAAAATTCTTTGTACATGCAAGAGTTATGCAGAGAAATAATTTCGTCGTAGTTGTTAAGATAGAATAATGTGTGTACAACATTACCATACAAATGGCACGGCTCAGACTGAGGGTGTTATCGTTGGTGATTAACATTAAACCTACTGAGTACTGGTCAAATAAACCGTTCTTAAAATATTGTAAAACTTACGCATTTTTAAACGTTATAATATCGTTATCAAGCTACATGGCAATTCTTAGAATATGCATATAATATTTTTTACACTCTTTACTTTTAGTTAATTTCCATTATTACCTGCGTTATATAATAAAAAAACTTTTAATTACTGGTCAATTTGACGGCGTGTGGTAGGAACAGGTATACAAGAATTGTTGGTAGGTTTAGTGTTAAGCTCTCCCACAACAGGCTACCTAGAACAGTCAGTAATTTAAGAGGGCATCTTTATAATACAATTTTTTATTTTTTTAAATCTAACATGATATAAAGGCCACAAAACCTATTATTTAAAATATATAACCTCAATCAGAACTCAAATATACAAACACAGCAGACCCCAGACAGCACTGGGGATGCGGTATATTTCGGTCGTGCAGGTCTCTCTCGGGAAAACGTCGATGACTGTCGAAAGAAACTTGTGTTTTCAATAGAGACCTCCCTGGGGATGGTCTCTGAGTGGGGTGAACTGAACCACGTTCAGTTCAATCCCCTAAGACACAGGTTTGCACGTTTACCACTAAAAAACCCCATTTGTCATATCACCGCTCTTCGAGAGCACTCCTGTTTTTTCCTCGCCAAGTATCAGAATACTGGGTCTCGACATTTCGAGCGACTGTCAGTTTCGTGTTCATCTGGAGAGCAAAGCCAAGCTGGCCTCGATGAAATTGGGAGCGATCAATAGAGCGAGGCAGTATTTCAAACCTGGCCAAAGACTTGCGCTCTATAAGGCGCAGGTCCGGCCAAACATGGAGTACTGTTCTCATGTCTGGTCCGGATCACCCCAATATCAGCTTCTACCATTTGACCGCGTACAACGGAGAGCCGTTCGGATTGTCGGGGACCCAGTGCTTTGCGAACGGCTGGACTCTTTGGCATTGCGTAGAGACGTGGCTTCTTTGTGCGTCTTCTACCGCATTTACAACGGGGAGTGTTCCGAAGAACTACTCGATCTGATGCCTACCGCCGAATTTCACTACCGCACAGCTCGGGTTCGCCTCCTTTACCATCCATATCACCTGGATGCTTGGCGATCTTCAACTGTGCGGTTTTCAAGGACGTGAAAGGTGGGAAGAATCCCACGTACCACTCAAATGTGGAACAAACTTCCTTCGGCGGTATTTCCAGATCGATAACACATGGGTACCTTCAAAAAAGGCATATATTCCTTTCTCTAAGGCCGGCAACGCTCTTGTGAATCCTCGGATGTTGCAAGAGTTCATGGGCGGCGGTGATCACATATTAACGGTGATCCGCAAGCTCCTTTGCTCTCCTAGGACAAAAAAAAATATTCAAGGGATGAGTAGGTTTAGTTATATAATTATGTTCGAGAATTAGCTTCTCAAATATGAATTATTCCTAGTAAGTATAATACATGTTCTTATTACAATTAATATATTAAACTTAAAATGCAGATTTTAACAAATCGTATTTCAAAATAAATCATATTAACTAACATAACTTATACCCACTTCTTCGTAAGTAATTTCATTTCTCTTTACAGTAATTTAGTTAAGTTGCTCCTTGCGTGTCATGCTTAATACAAATAATAACATTTTGTTATTTTCGAGGTGACGATAAATATGACTAATTGAAAGAATTAGTAGTAAGAAAACATCAGTTATATTTTTTGTTGATTTATTATCAACAAATGTGCACTACTATAAAGATGCTAGTTGAGGGGAACGATAGTCCTCGTATTTATTTTTTTATGAAGGAGAAAAATCTATTTTGGTTCGAAGACATAAACTACCACAACATAACAAACATAGTAGTTAATACGTACGAAAAAAATCTTTAATATGGACGAATTTGAACCTAAATAATATTTTTATAGTAATATTTTTATAGTAAAAAATAATATTTTTGAAAATATCTATGTATTGAAAGAGAAATTCTTATAAGGCTTTATTATATAATACCCTTTATAAACAGACTCAAAAGATTTATCAACGCTTTATAATATTATTAAAATATTATTTCGTAAAACTGGAACTAATTTTCCTTATCAACACTTTGAGGTTAATTAAAAAATGACATTTGAAGCCCTGCTCTCCCGGCTTTACTTTATTACTTTTAACGAAAGCTATAACTATTATTTTATTTTCAAAGTATGTGTAACACATTGTTTTTAGTTATTTTATAAACATATTGCATTTATTAGTATGAGTTAATTGTGAAAATACTCAATAAATTGCGGATTAAGAATAAAGAATGTGATAGACAATTTCGTATATTTTTTAAAAAAAAAAAAAAAAAACAATTTTATTGCTGTTGGTTCTGTTATCAAAATTTTATTTTTTCCTTGCAAACCAATCTCATTAAATATAATCTTATTAATTATCAAAAAACTGAACCACAAGTTACTAATAAATATTACTATAACTCATTAACAATCATAATAATAAGCGTTAGGGAAATAATTTATTCATATTTAGCACATTCTTATTATATATTTTCAAAACTTTAAATATAATTTACTTAAGTATGTCGTACTTGTAACCTGAAAAAGTTTTATTTAAGTTCTCGTATTTACTTGTATATTATTGACTATTGTATATTGAGGACTACGTTTCCACCAGATAGGCCCATTTCGCTATTTTTCCCTATGTATATCTGCAAGTTTGTTCCGGCGTAGGTGGCGTATTTTTCATCCTATCGTCACGAAAATCGGCAGGCGTATTCCTTGAATTATTTGAATTTTTATATCGAGCCATTTTTTTGATTGGGCCAAAAAAAACACATGGCGGCGTTTTTTAGTTTTGTTTTTGGCGTAGCAGGAGCAATTTTCATCCGATCGCCACAAAAATTGGTGATCATGTTCTTTGAATTATTAAATTTTTAATTTGTCCGGCCATTTTTCTTACAGGGAGGAAAAATCCAAAATGGCGGTGATTTAATTTTTGTTTTGGCGTAGCAGACGTAATTTTTTATGCAATCGTCACGAAAATTGGTGGTTGAATTATTTGATTTTTTATCTCGAACCGTTTTTTTGCTTCGGCGAAAAATTTCAAAATGGCGGATTTCTGATCCGTGCCACGAAAGTGGACTTTGCGCTAGCTAGCGGACCTAAATTTCGTCTAAGTATTCTTTGCCGCAATCTAAGGTGTTTTTTATTATTTCAAAATCCAAAATGGCGGCCAAAACAAATTGTCATTAATTTTAAAATTGAATAACTCCGTTGTTATTTGGTGGAACCATATTTCGTTCGGTAGTTATGTACATACATACATAGGTATATCCCTTTTTGGAAAAGACACTTAAAAGATTGTCTCATCCCCTAAAGTACTGAGGTCTACTGTTCACAGAACGACTAGTATTAATAAATTCAAGATTCATCACCATTCCATCAGCAGTATATTGGTTGAGCGAAAACAATATCTGTGGTAAAGATTGTTGTGTAGAATATTATGAAAATTTCTTGATCAAATCTATAGAAGTGCTGGATCTCCTCATATGTATTTCACAGGTATTCTTAAATCAAAGATTTCACTTGTAACAGATTTTCGTCGTAACATTTGTCAAAAAACAGCCATTTCCTTCTTAATCCTTCTAGTTTAAGTGATACCTTCAACTGATTATACCAGCGCGTACAATAGCTTAAGAAGGTGCTTTGCTAATTATCAAACTATTCATCGGGTTTCAAGTTCGACTTAAAGTCATACAGAATCATTGTGTAAGAAAGTAACGATTGTAAATGAGTTTTATTATACCGCACATGTCTTTAACATCATAATGCTGGTTACTAATTTTTTTTTTTTAAATTGTGGAGTTATATATTTTTACTTCTAAGTTATCGAATTTCTGAAATAAATAAGTTACCAGCGTTCCATAAAAATAAAATATAAAAATCCTATTGAAATGAAACTTACTTTAAATTTAAATAAAAAAATTTGTTAATTCTACTTCTATAACTATATATTGTTAATAATATAAAAATATGCAAGTCGGACAAAATCAAAAGACAAATACGGTGATAATAAAAATTGCTGAAAGTTGCTGTTGAATTACACCAATTTTTTTTATGAAATAGGTGAAAGATATTGTGATTATTTTAATTGTGATATTTTTTTGTCAAACGAATAGTAAGTATAGTCAATGCCTTTCAAATGTATGAAACTTGTAAAGTAATTAACAGAAAATCATGTCACTTTTTCCGTAGAATCCCTCGAGATATGGAAAGTAATTTTCGTTCCCACTCTACAGATTGCAGCTCTTAATTAAAATTCTAATAAATAAAAGATAACGGGTTGTTTAATTCCGATGTAGGTATTTATGTTTTGAACACGTGAAAGGATAAATATGACAAGGCTGACAAGGCTGTTAAAAAATAATCTTAAAGGAGTAGTGCTTATTTTAATTATAGTAATATAGTACGGTATTGTTAAATTTGAAATTCGATTTCAACATTGTCAATCGAAAAATTGGAATCATTGATATCATATTCATAGTGCCTTTCATGGTATCCTTCCTACCTACCATAGCTACTAACCATTTTGGGATAACAAATATGATTAGTCGCTTGAAGTGGTTTGAATTTAAATGGTCAATAATAAATAGATTGCAGTTTCGGTTATACGGTTAATAGCAATTTTACAAAAATTTAATATAAGATTCTAATAAAAAAGTCTATTTTGGAAATTTGGACATTTTTTTTTATCCCTACATGTCATGGCCTTTGGCATATCGTTTCTTTCTAGTCAATTATCCTACATACACGTATACGAGTACATAAATAATACGTCTAATTAATTGTTATTGCATTAAGAAAGCATGCAAGAATATCAATTATTAATAATAATTTAATAATAAAAACACGTATGCTTTAGTGTATACTCAGAAACTACATTAAAAAACGTAGATATAAATAATAGTAGAATTTGTCGGCTGAAGAGTGGTTGAATAATTCTGATGGCTGCTATAATTTTGATGGCTGCGTTATCATGTAACGCAGCCATCAAAATTATAGAAGAAACAGGGGGTAGACGTATTACATACACAGACATAAAGTACAACTGTAAAGTACAAATATTTATCAATAAATATTTCATATGAGTAGCATATGACAGAAAAAAAGTTTTAAATTGATAAGATATTTGCAATACATAAGTAACATAGTTGTTCTGAAGCACGTCTTCACAATCTGTCGATTTCAACTCTACCGCAATTGTATTATTTACGAGCTCTTCGTGGGAAAAAACCATCAGTACCTAATAGGAACTAACATCTATAAAAAAATATTTTATTATTATTATATCTTTAACGCTAAATGATATATAGTTATTCTAAAAGTTTGAAAAATAATTGTAAAATATATTTTCACACATTATTTTTTGCGGCATACTAATTACAATTTAATAGTTTTTGTGACTTGTAAATAATCAATGAATTAGCCTACATTAAAAAAAAAATACAAAACATGAATATTTTAAAAGGATTATCACAATTATCTTATTTTTATAAAAAAATATATTAATTAATAATTTTGAAGAACGTTCTCAGGTGGTTTGGGAACGCCGAACGAATGAGTGATGAAAGAATGGTAAAAAAGATTTATAAAGGTAAAGTGAGCTTTAAGAGAGACAGGAGGAGGCCTCGAGTGACCTTCGAAAACACAGTAGCTATGATACTGGAGGAATGTCACGTAAAAAGCATGAGGACCTCCCGGAGGGCATGTATGAAGAGGTTAATGCCTGTGGTCGAGGCGAAAGAGGTATGCAGGGACCGTAGCCTTTGGCGCTCCGTCGTCTCTGGCTACCCCGCAAGGGATATGGCGTGAAAATAATTAATAATTTTATAGGAATCAAGATTTTTTTCTTAATTCTAAACCACTATCATATTTCGTTAGAATATTTATATATATATATAATTATATATATATATAAATTTATATTATACCGTTTAATACTGCATATTTATTTATCTAAATATTTAATAAAAAACAGCTTAAGTTTTTTATAATCACAATAACAATAACGAAAAAAAGCTTCATTCATCAATAAATGTTATTTAAAGTTAATAAAAATATTAATCCATATAATATAAATTAAGACCGTTTAAATCTGGAAAAAAGTACATTTTTGTATTTATTTTTTTCAGGCTTTTAGGTTGGCCGAGCGATTTGCTAAAACCCTAGGTGCTTTGGGCAAGGTAGGCCACAGATGAATGGAGCCAATCGAGACCTAGTCAATGGGAAATCGCTCCAGGGTCTTGTCAATAGTTCGAGTTTCTATAGTAGAAACTCGTATTCCTCGGAACAAAATGTTGGATCATTGTAAACGAGTACGTGCGAGAAATTGAACAAGCTTTATACCTTTTACACATAAATAAGTATGCTCAATTTGTATTCTTATGACGTGCTACATTGAGAAATTATAGTTATCATGATGCAGAATCTTTAAATAAAATTATGCTTTGTTGATATACGTCAAAAATAAAAAAAAAAATGTTTCTATTTAAATTTGTAATTATAACTAACATTACTTAAATGGATATTATATTATCAAAACTAAGTTTTTATTAAAAACCTGAATGGATAATTAAAATTTATTTATTTTGCATAAGGCTTCATTTGCAAAAATCTCGGAACTACTTTTTATTTTTTTTAATATAATAATGATAATATATCAAATATCCAAATATAATATATAATTTTACTTTGCCTTAAAACGTTACCAACTTATAAAGATTTTATTTATATTAGCTTCTTAAAAGTACATTTTAAAACCTTTATTATCAAAGAATTAATATTATTGTAACAATAAATTAATAAATGAAATATATATTAATAGCAAGTATTTTAGTATTTTCCAGTGTATATTGTATGTAATATTCATAACATTCTATAGGTTTGCCTCTGAAGAGATATTCTACACTACAATTTAATTAGAGACGTATCGTGTAATTAAATTTAATTTCGTTCTTGTGAACTCATCGTAACGGAATACCACATATATTGCTCCGAGCTGAAATTTATTAATAATATAAAATATATTTTATGCAAAAAGTTTAGAAGTAAAAAAATAATCCATATTATTTTAAATTTCTGAAACTCATAAATTATTCAAATTCTGCATTTTATTTATTTAATATTATTGTTTAGAGTCCAACACACTTTTTGTTGATTCGAATAGAACGAGATAGAATTTGTAAGAGGTCTGTCGGTTACTAACAATGCTAAAAAGAAATTGGAAATGTAATGAAATTTGATTGAATTTGTCTTGATTTTGTGAGAAATAAAATCATATTGGAATAAATATTTGAAATAAGAAAACGAGTTATTATATTACATATTTAATACCTTGTTGATTGTTTGAAACCATGATGAAAAAATAACATTAATAACAAGAACATTGAAAATGCCTTTGTCCTTCTATTATTCGTATAATACTTTTTTATTTTTTTTCTTTGATTACATATTTTTTTAAGTCGTATGAAAATGATTGTTTATTTTTTCGGCAACTTATATTGTTAAAACAGTATATTAAATGAATTAATATAATGAATGAAGAAGCAATTCTTTAGTTCCGAAAGGCCCATTTCTTTAAAGGATTCATGAATAGGAATACTTTGTACTTTTATTTCTACTTGTAGTTTTAGTTTAAACATACTCTAAGTTTTAAAAAAAGACATGGAAACTAACTTTTTGGAGAAGTTTATTAAATTGAAGTTTATCTCTGAGCTCGTTGTTTTTGTGTGTACTAAAAAGAACAGAATACCAGTAATGTTACAAACTTATTTTTTTTTAGTTTTTATATAATATACGACGATCTTATATAATTATTATGAAATGTTCATATTGTTTTATCAAAACTGGCGCATGGTAAAACGAGTGAAATTTTATAATCAGTCGTTTCAGCTTATTTAACAACCTAACAAAGAGTTTTGAAAATATTTAAAAAAGTACTAAAAATTGCATCACGAAAGTCACAGTGTCGTCAAAAGGGAAGATATAGTCGGTACCCTTGGGCAAAGAATAATATACGGGAAAATATCGAGCGTTCAAACCTACTCCATGACAGAAACGAGTCAATACGTCAACAAGATGTCGGTTAATGCGGGTAGGTACTTTATAGACGGTGGCATTCTCTATCCTCCTAGTAAACGTTGTTATTGTTTATTATTATTTTTTATTGTTTTTCCCGAACATTTCCTAGGATATGGAGATTAGAGACTTTGTTGTTTCAGATGTAATCATTATTGTTTTTAACAAATTGTTAATTTAGATTACAAACCTTTTTTGTATAAATTATTTATTTTTAATTTTACTGTAAATTAAAATTTTTAAAATATATATGTATATTTATTTCCAAGGAAACTGATATTAAGTTTTTTCATTTTCAGTATAAAAATAAACTTTTAACTAATTGTTGTTTGTAGTCAAACTTTTAAAATATATTTTTTATTTACGTTGTAGTATGAAATAGAAATATGTACTGAAAGAACTACTTAGCCGATTTTAACTTGTGTGACTTTTTAGCCCGCGGAGAAAAAATTTTTGAAAGATATCTTTGCTATATAACTTATGTTCCATTTTGAAACATATACGGCATTGCGGTATTCCTACTATTCGAAAATAGAAGATAAAAATAAAGGCCTAATTTAGTATTCAAGCTTCGGTATTGGTTTGTACGAATCGTCTCTTGGGGATGTTCTTACTGAAATTGAGTATAAGATAGTCATAGTTCTAATTTACTAGATCTATTCACATTTATATATAGGTATATAATAAGATATATTGTATCTTATCTATTAAGAACATTACATTACATCACATCACATCACATCACATCACATCACATCACATCACATCACATCACATCACATCACATCACATCACATCACATCACATCACATCACATCACATCACATCACATCACATCACATCACATCACATCACATCACATCACATCACATCACATCACATCACATCACATCACATCACATCACATCACATCACATCACATCACATCACAACACAACACATCACATCACATCACATCACATTACATTACAACTTGTTTTGGTGTCAGTGCATTTAAAAAAATTCTTAACGGGAATTATATTCTTTGCTTTTATTTGAAACGGATATCAAGGATTTGCAAATGATAATAATATAAAAAACATTTACTCGTTTCGGCCGACCGACCGGCAGAAACGAGGCCAACTTCGGTTTTAATGACTTTAAATTATTCGAGAAATAGTGAATAACTTTAGAAAACCAATATATATTAGTAGTTACATAGCCACATAGGCATTTATAAAGATGGAATTGAATTATCCGTTATATTTAAACGGAAAATTATGTTATTATAACATTTTAAAAATATAACATTTACAAAAATTTTTCATTAATAAATATTTTTTCAGTCAATAATGAAACGATTAATTAAAAATAGTTGTGGGAGTGAAACTAGAATCTAATATAAAACACATGATTATTCTTACACGATATTTTTTTTATATGGCTCCAATGGCTCGAAAAGCAGGAAGACTTCTCTAGATTTATTCAATGAATAAATCCTGAGTCACCGGAGATTACGGTAAGTGCACCTTGACTAGTCTTAATAGTTCAGTGTATTAAACCAATTGCTTAGCAGTCAGTGGTTTATGGTGGAACAAGTATTAGTAGTAGTACATTTTTATAATAAATACTATAAGTAAGTGAATCATAATAATCAAACCACTATTCACATTTATTTATTTAAAAATAATGTTTGAATAGTAAGTGGTACCTATCACTTTTTCATTTGATACGCGTTATATTTGTTTGTTTTGATTAAACAATTACTACATGAAAGTGTTAACATCGGTTAAGGATATTTAGCAATTGAAGATAGGTTAAAACCTCTGTTAAATAATAATGCAGTAGATTTCAGAGTATAATAAAGAGGTTTCGGGCAATCGGCTCTGTCTTTCTTACCACGAATCATGATAATAATAGGTACTTGCCACTAATATGTGAGAGATAATAATAATGCTTAGATATTTATGCGTAAATGTCAATATAAATATACCAAGAGTATAAAATAAAGTTATAGTAATGCCCTAATCACTTACAAGGTAATGTAATAGAACAATTTGAACGTATCTGTCAAGCCAGTCTAGTTTGTGAGTCTCATTAGCATACAAATGGAGCCGAAGAGTCGATGGACACTTTAGCTTGTAATTAGGTTGTCCTCACCTGTTCTCTCTAAGTATATGCTATTTTCACTACCTTTATCTCAAAATAAGCTTCTTATATTTTTCAAGTATGTATTCATACGTTATTGTAAAAACACGAGCGTGCGTTACTTTAAATTAGAACACGTAACCCCAAAATTTCGTAAAATAAACACATACAAAATAAGCCATCTACACTTTGGCGCCCTTGGAAATTCATATTATCCTTATCGAGGTTATGGTTTCTGTTACTAGTATTAATAAGAAAGAGAGAATGTTTTAATATTTGTTTCAAAAATATAGAGTAAATATTGGGGCGACGCCAAAACGTACATATATAAAAAATATAAAACATAAAATGTCAGGTATGTCGACTGTCATAAAACCTATTACTTACTGTAAACACACAAACAAGAATACAAATAACCAATAAATTGATATTTTAATATTGTATTTATATTTAAAATTATTTTGATATTACATATTAAATCACAAAACAGATGATTTAATATTTGAATTACTTTGAATTTGATATTGACAAAGTGTAAGATAAAATATAAAAAATGTTTTTCTTCTAATGGACTTTTCATAGTGCTATAAATGAAGCTCTGATCTTATGCGTAAAAAAATGTGAGATTTATTATGTCTTTTCTTTATAATAAAAATAATTATAAATCTTTACTATACGTTTGTATTCAATTCGAAAGAATATTATATTTAATATCTCATCCTTGTACTCGTATATTCGTTTAGACTTTCCATGTCCGATCACAATATGCCATAATACTTAATAACAACACACATTTCTGTGATAATATGTCTTTGGTCAGTATCTTATATTATTGAAGTGGTAAAAATCAATTATATAAAAAACAATACGGTTTGTTGTAAAAAAAACTACCTTTACTGTTAAAATACAAAATGTTAAGTTCTTTATTATTTCAATAAAACTAAATTCAAATTAATTCAAAATGTTTTAAGAAAATTCATCGTTTTGAAAATCTTTACATTACAGTATTTAAAATTTTAAAGCCCCATTAAAATGTATATTTTGTACTGTTAGTTATATTCCGTAGCCGTCCAGTTTCATGTGCCACACATAGGTTATATTTTTCGACTAATATAAACACAGAGTGCGCAGTGAAATGCACGTGACGCTGGCGAAATACCCAAATACAAACACACTGACATTTTAAAGTGTCGTGCCTTTGCTTTGTCGTTATTTCTATAAACTGTAAATGTAGTATCAAACTTTTAGTGTTTTACCTTCTATTCATATAAATAAAATGTAAAAAGATAATTTAATAAATTATATTGGCTAACAAAAATAGAAAAGAAACAGACCGTTAATCAAAGCTAGATCTGACCTCATTATGAATAATGTAATAGACAGATCATTACATTATTCATTGGGGGTGCCTCCGGAGACATGTTTCTTATCACAATAAAGGAAGGACCGTAAAACACTTAGCGACTCAAAAACATTTTTATTTTAGACCCGTTTTTACATATCAACTAAATAAAAATTATTATTATTATATTCAACTTGTAACTAGATTATTTTGATATTAAATATTTTAATTTTCTCACCTGAAACAAAGATAAAATACATACTTAAGCCATTAAGTGTCGGTACTAAGCTGTTAATTATATACAATGTTACGGTTCTTACATCATTCTTTTTTTTATTTTAATTGAGATGCTTATAACACAGACGTTTTATTTCTACTTTACGTAAATAATAAGAAAAAATTAAAGTTGAAAAACATTTGCCAGTAGCGCGGATCAAATATTAAACTGCTATAATTTGGTTCACAATAATTATCCCCGACAACATAACGTTATTTGAATAACAAACAACAAAAGCCATTATAGATTTCCTTTAACTTCTTCTGTAGAAAATAATAATATCAGTGATTTTATGTTTTTTAGGCTTTGTAAAATGTTAGGTTTATAAAAAAATCTTATCATTGATTTTGTTTATTATTATTATAGAATCACTTACTTTGTTACTTCTTATATTGTTGAAACTTATATATATTATTTATACCCTATTTGCATTTTTTTTATTATATCAGCAATAATATAATAAGAGATCATAATAAAAACATTAAAACAATTACTAATAATTGTTAAAAATATATTTAGATATTTCGATCTCTAAGTACCGTTATTTGTAGAAATAAAAGCAAACGCACAAAGGCATAATGGTCTGGATATAATTAATAGTATAATTATCTCTCCTCAAATAATCATGAAAACTGAATTTGAATGAACACAATACTAATATGCGCCATAGATTTTTTGGATTTCTGCCAATTTCAGTATTTATTATTTTGGCTTTAATAGGTTATTCTTATAAGTGATACTTTTAAATAATGAAAAAAAACGTAATTCCTTTTCTTAATAAAAATAAAAATATTTTAAAATATAAACAAAGACTTATTCCATTACAGTTCATCCATCACGATATTGCAGTAGAAGTGATTGCTGAAGTCATTAGCGACAACCCGTCTGCACATCTCGGCTTCGCATGCAAATACTCATATATTGACTTTCAATAAGCAATCAATTATTATATATTTCACAATATATGAAATCTGCTTAATGGATTTGGAAATTATGTCATATTATCATTTAAATTATAAGTAACAGAAGAACCATACTTTCGAGCGCTATGCCCCGTGGGCTTTTAATAACTGCAATATTTAAGGAAACTTGACCCGTATTTGGTCTGTGCTCAACAAACGGAAAAATAACATATTTTGTCTTCGATGTAAATGTATAACATAACATGTAACATATAATGAAATATTTAAAAATTTTTAAAATTTTTAAAATTTCATGGCTTTCATGAAAGTGTATCTAGTTATGCATAAAAGTAAGAAAATAAAAGTTACAAGCACTAGAAACAAAACGTATAATGTGACATGAGCATTTATGAAAGGGAATTCAGGATAAATAATTACTATTGAAGTTTACTTCATGATGCAGAATAATGGATTATGTATTAGAGTATTTTGTAAAGCGGCGTTAGAGAATGATGTTATTAAAAAATAGTATTTTTTTTATTTAAGCTATAAACTTCAGGTATATTAAATATATTATAATTATAAGATTTGTTTTAAGTAAACATCATTCTTTTATATATATATTTATAAGGGATCGTGATTGATAAACTTTATTTAATCATACCAATTATTTAACGTTCTCGTGAATAATATATTTTTTTATTTTATATATCTCTAACCTTGAGTTTCTCGTGATAAGAAAGCTTATAGGGGCGATAAGCGACTGGCTCAGAACTCGTTAATTTAATGCACATCTCACCAGTCTTAACAGTTGTTGTCGCGGTGCCAGAAATAAAATAGCTCGAGTATTCACTTACTACCCCCAATAAGGAATCGTATTCGATACCCTCAAGCGGAGTATCTATTTTAATCGAATCAATAGTGGATAACTGATTAACGATCTTTTTATTCAAGGAATGTGAAATGTACTGTCGATCCCTTGTCCTTATATAAACTATCCCATCCCGATTCAAAACATCAGTGCCAATAATTATAGACGTATTCATACACGACGATGGTACGACCATCAAATCTGCTTCGATAGAAATTTCGTCAAGTTCGATTACAACGGTAAACAAAAGAAGTAACTATGATCTCGCGGTTACTGATACCTTTAAGAACACAGTATGTTGACTTTGGTTGACTAGTAAGATAACGCAAAACATCGGAGGATATTAGAGAAACGTTAAGCGCACCACTATCTATGAGAACGTCCACTGGAATACCTTCTACAACTGCGGTCACCACGTCTTGAGAAGATGAACTTAAACGAGCCCCGCATAAATTCACCTGACGTTGATTACGCGCGGTTGAACGATTTTTCGCGAAACAATCCTTCTCAACGTGGCCCATCTTTTTACAAAAAGTGCATTGCAATCGACCAGTAAAATTTCCATTTCGAGCTTGACCGACACCTACGTTTGACCGTCTACAGGATCG
The DNA here is from genome assembly GCA_918358695.1 of Melinaea menophilus ssp. n. AW-2005. Taxonomy (NCBI): domain Eukaryota; kingdom Metazoa; phylum Arthropoda; class Insecta; order Lepidoptera; family Nymphalidae; genus Melinaea; species Melinaea menophilus. The sequence goes on along the minus strand of OU911039.1, from coordinate 30,635,510 downwards.
TTCAAAATGACCACGTAAACCACACTTAAAACACCTAGCATTACTTTGACTATTAACATTTTGATTCGAGTGTTTGAGTAACGGACCGTTGCCCTGCGTATTTGATTTGTTTTTAACCGTCTTTACGTATATCGATAGAAACGACACTATATTATCGACCGTTAAATGTGCATTAGTAGCTGTCGCCCGAACTTGAGTATCATCTATTCCGCGTATAACAATTAGTGTACGCAGTTCGTCGCTCAAACCATTGACTACCCGCAATCGAAGCAGAGTACGTCGGGCATATTCAGCGTAAGTTGAGTATTTATCAGATGTTTCATTCATGACGTCATAAAGTATGTTTGCGTAATCTAATCGCTGTGGACAAAGAGGTCTAAGTTCCTTTTTAAAATTTGACCACGAACGGTCATTGGTTACCCATTTCGAAAGCCATACGCGCGCATCTCCCTTAAGACAAGAAGCTACTCTCGATAGGCACTCACAATCAGACCAACTATTCGCAACACGAGCGCGGTCTACTTCATCGCACCAAATATCAATATTGTTGACGGTAGGATCAAAATTTGATACAAAATAATTGTTCGCCCGGATAGGTTGTAAATTTTTTAAAGCTTCTATTAGTTCCGGTGAACCTACCTCTCGACTACGAATGGTATCACCGTGACTTGATAAGCCCTCCACTAAACGCGGATCGTTATTGTTAACATTAACCGTGTTAGAGTTATTTGAGGCAGAATAATTAACTAAACCACTGCGCGTGTTATTAGATAAATCCCGGGGTATCACTTCGTTATTGTCAGTTTCACCTAGCTTACGTAAAATTGCATCGAGCGTTGATTGCAATCGATCGTTATTCACAGAATGAGAATATGCGGGTGAACGTGAATCGCGGCATTCGCGAGAACGTGAACGAGTTTGACGACGGCGTCGCGAGCGTCGGCTGCACCGATCCGAGCTATCACTTTTATTACGGTGACGTCGCCTATCTCGATTATCGTATGAAGTTCCTACATTCCGAAAACTAACGCGAGAAAGCCGCGGCGATTCGTTGTCACCGCGAGGCATTTCGAATTATAACCGAGCAATCACAATCAGTAATAATCACTGAACGCAAATAATTAGTCTCGATTGAAAAGTGGATAGCGTGAATTTAGTTCTTAATCCCACTTCTGAATTAATAGTCAAAATTGAAAAATAACTAAAAAAATAAACAAAATAAATCTACCCTACGTAATAACAATTATTTATTATTAGTTTCACAATCAATAACACTTAAATGGACAGATCACTTTAAATTTATAACAAATCACATAATTTGAAGGTAGGAATAAATTATTAGCCGTTCAATGAAACACCGCACTACTTATCGCAACGAGTAGCGAAACAATAATGACACCGCACTACCTATCGCGACGAATAGCGAAACAATAATGACACCGCACTACCTATCGCGACGAATAGCAAAATAATAATGACACCGATGACAGCAGTGCAGCTCTTTTTATACATTTTCTAACACTATGTCTTATTATATAATATGAAATTGTAATATAAAATGTTTTAATACAATTATAATCTCGAAAACCAATAACATTAGCGTAATGCATCACAACCTTGGTTTTAATCATTTAAAGTATGGAACCCTCGTCGCTGGATACGCTCCACATAGTTTGCAGAATAACCTACATTTGAGAATAAAACATAAAATGGGTATTTTCATCTTATAAAATCTATCATGAGTATAAGTAAAGGTTTTAAAACTTTTCTTTACGGTAAATTACGCGTAAAAACTAACAGTTTTTGTAAACAGTTTTGTCGACAACATCAAACATAGTTACTTAAACATAATTTTATAAATATAAAGTTAAACATTAGCCAAACCATAATTATGAAATTCAGTTTAGAGTACTTTTTATTTTGAGTTTTGAGTTTATTCTACTTGATACATTTTTAAAAATAATATTATACCAACTTACCTTTCCTCTGTGAGTCCAATTGATTGTACTGGGTGGATCTGGCGTGTGCCTCACTATACACGTCAGGTTTATAGTAGATCCCGCGTAGATAAATAGGTCTGGATCAGCCATTATTTTGGTTTCTAGTTCTGGTCACGTAATAGACGTAAATGATTTCAAGTAATGCGTAAATTGTAGTTTATTTTTTATTACGGGAGATTAATTAGGATCTTATAGTACGAGTATATATTTCGTTTCTAACGTTTATATACAAAATTTATTTATTTATTTCCTAATTTAGTTATAGCTGGCTTAATGTCAATAACGATATTCTTTTGGAATAAGTGAGTACAAATGTTACTAGTGAGATATATAGCTCTTTGACATTTGCTCGCATATAAATAAGGAAAACCTCGGAACGAAAGCAAGCACACAAATGGTTTATTTGCTTTTAAATAATGTATTTATTTTATATTAATACGAATATAAAATAATTTATGCTTAATAATTAATGATTATTATGTTGACGATTTTATATAATTATTATGAAATGTTCATATTGTTTTATCAACACTGGCGCATGGTAAAACGAGTGAAATTTTATAATCAGTCGTTTCAGCTTATTTAACAACCTAACAATGATTATAACAAAGAGTTTTGAAAATATTTAAAAAGTTCTAAAAACTGCATCATGAAAGTCACAGTGTCGTCAAAAGGAAAGATGTAGTCGGTACCCTTGGCCAAAGAATAATATACGGGAAAATATCGAGCGTTCAAAACTAGTCCATGACAGTAACGACAGTCAATACGTCAACAAGATGTCGGTTAATGCGGGTAGGTACTTGATAGACGGTAGCATTCTCTATCCTCCTAGTACACGTTGTTATTGTTTATTATTATTATTTTATTGTTTTCCCGAACTTTTCCTCGGATATGGAGATTAGAGACTTTGTTGTTTCGGATATAATCATTATTGTTTTTAATAAATTGTTAATTTAGATTACAAAACTTTTTTGTATAAATAATTTATTTTTTATTTTACTGTAAATTAAAAATGTTAATATATATATATATATATACATATAATATATTTATTAATTAAGTTTTTTAACTTTCAATATAAAATTACGTTACAAATAACTGTATTAATTCTAATTGACTTTTAACTAATTGTTGTTTGTAGTCAAACTTTTACAATATTCTTTTTAAATGTATTTACGTTGTAGTAAGAAATAGCAATATGTACTGAAAGAACTACTCGTACTTAGCCGATTTTAAATTGTGTGACTTTTTAGCCCGTGGAGAAAAAATTCTCCAGAGACATCTTTGCTATATAACTTATGTTCCATTTTGAAACATATACGGCATTGCGGTATTCGTACTATTCGAAAATCAGATAAAAATAAAGGCCTAATTTAGTATTCAAGCTTTGGTATTGGTTTGTACGGATCGTCTCTTAGGGATGTTCTTATTGAAATTGAGTATAGGATAGTCTTAGTCTTAGTATAAGATTTACACATTTATATATTACATAAAATAGGTATATAATAAGATATATTATATCTTAGTATATACGTATATTATAAGATAACTAAGATATATTATATCTTATCCATTAAGAACATTACATTACATTAGTAATGTAATGTTGTTTATTTCAGTTCAGCGATTCATTAGTATGATTAAATACAACTAACTTGTTTTGGTGTCAGTGCATTTTAAAAAATTCTTAACAGGAATTATATTCTTTGCTTTTTTTTTGAAACGAATATCAAGGATTTGCAAATGTATAATAATTTTATTATTCTATAGATGACATTTTGGAAAAAAAATCGCCGATTTCAGTTTTAATAACTTTAGATAACTTCGATGGACACTTTAGCTTGTAATTAGGTTATCTTCACTTGTTCTCTCTAAGTATATGCTATTTTAACTACCTTTATCTCAAAATAACCTTATTATATTTTTCAAGTATGTATTCACTCGTTATTGTAAAAACACGAGCGTGCGTTACTTTAAATTAGAGCACGTAACAACAAAATTTTGTAAAATAAACACATACAAAATAAGCCATCTACACTTTGGCGCCCTTGGAAATTCATATTATCCTTATCGAGGTTATGGTTTCTGTTACTAGTATTAATAAGAAAGAGAGAATGTTTTAATATTTGAATTACTTTGAATTTGATATTGACAAAGTGTAAGATAAAATATAAAAAATGTTTTTCTTCTAATGGACTTTTCATAGTGCTATAAATGAAGCTCTGATCTTATGGGTAAAAAAATGTGAGATTTATTATGTCTTTTCTTTATAATAAAAATAATTATAAATCTTTACTATACGTTTGTATTCAATTCGAAAGAATATTATATTTAATATCTCATCCTTGTACTCGTATATTCGTTTAGACTTTCCATGTCCGATCACAATATGCCATAATACTTAATAACAACATACATTTCTGTGATAATATGTCTTTGGTCAGTATCTTATATTATTGAAGTGGTAAAAATCAATTATAAAAAAAACAATACGGTTTGTTGTAAAAAAAACTACCTTTACTGTTAAAATACAAAATGTTAAGTTCTTTATTATTTCAATAAAACTAAATTCAAATTAATTCAAAATGTTTTAAGAAAATTCATCGTTTTGAAAATCTTTACATTACAGTATTTAAAATTTTAAAGCCCCATTAAAATGTATATTTTGTACTGTTAGTTATATTCCGTAGCCGTCCAGTTTCATGTGCCACACATAGGTTATATTTTTCGACTAATATAAACACAGAGTGCGCAGTGAAATGCACGTGACGCTGGCGAAATACCCAAATACAAACACACTGACATTTTAAAGTGTCGTGCCTTTGCTTTGTCGTTATTTCTATAAACTGTAAATGTAGTATCAAACTTTTAGTGTTTTACCTTCTATTCATATAAATAAAATGTAAAAAGATAATTTAATAAATTATATTGGCTAACAAAAATAGAAAAGAAACAGACCGTTAATCAAAGCTAGATCTGACCTCATTATGAATAATGTAATAGACAGATCATTACATTATTCATTGGGGGTGCCTCCGGAGGCATGTTTCTTATCACAATAAAGGAAGGACCGTAAAACACTTAGCGACTTAAAAACATTTTTATTTTAGACCCGTTTTTACATATCAACTAAATAAAAATTATTATTATTATATTCAACTTGTAACTAGATTATTTTGATATTAAATATTTTAATTTTCTCACCTGAAACAAAGATAAAATACATACTTAAGCCATTAAGTGTCGGTACTAAGCTGTTAATTATATACAATGTTACGGTTCTTACATCATTCTTTTTTTATTTTAATTGGGATGCTTATAATTCAGACGTACTTTACGTAAATAATAAGAAAAAAATAAAGTTGAAAGATATTTGCCAGCAGCACGGATCAAATATTAAACTGCTATAATTTGGTTCACAATAAGTATCCCCGAACACATAACGTTATTTGAATAACAAACAACAAAAGTAATTATAGATTTCCTTTAAGTTTTTCTGTAGAAAATAATTATATCCGTGATTTTATGTTTTTTAGGCTTTGTAAAATGTTTGGTTTATAAAATGTTATCATTTATTTTGTTTATTATTATTATAGAATCACTTACTTTTTTACTTGCTATATTGTTGAAACTAATATATTATTTATATCTTATTTGCATTTTTTTATTATGTCTGTAATAATATAATAAGAGATCATAATAAAAACATTAAAACAATTAGTAATCATTATTAAAAAGATATTTCGATCTCTAAGTACCGTTATTTGTAGAAATAAAAACAAACGCACAAAGGCAGAATGGTCTTTATATAATTAATAGTATAATTATCTCTCCTCAAATAATCATGAAAACTGAATTTGAATGAACACAATACTAATATGCGCCATAGATATTTTTGTAAATTTTAATTGGAAAGGCTGAAAATGTTATTCTCTATACGAAACGCTTTATGAAATATTGCCCTACTTTTATGCGTAGTTTGAAAGACGCCATTTTAAAAACCACTTAAGTAACGTTCCCTTACATAATCTAAATGAACTCGTAAATATATTTAAGGATCTCGGCCTTTCTAGAACGATCATCAGTTCATTTCTGGAACGTATTTCAAAGGCGGCTTTAGTAGGTTCTTACGATATTTGGTTAGGTAGGGAGAGGAGCGTAAACAGTGAAGGTGAGCGTGTATGCGCATAGTAAAGGGGCCCCTTAAACCTACATCTGGGTCGCAAGTCCCAGGCATTGTTTGCGCTCCTCTTCTTGCAACGCGATGGGCCCGGCACCCGCACGGTGAATCCATGGAATGCTAAGAAGCTTCGTCTCATTTTAATTGACAGCCCGGAGAGACGGGATGACGCTGGAAAGACAGCTGACGCTGGAAAGACAGATGGCAGCTGGGAAGACAGATGACTGCTGGAAAGACAGCCGAGGGTGACGGCCTAGCAAGCCAAGCCCGGGAATTTCGTTTAAAGCTAAAAGTCCGAAAAAGAAAAATACCCCTGGGACAGTCCGAGAGGGGGGGCGGAAGAACTGTCCATCGGTTGATAATAACGGCGAAAACGGCGCGAAAACGGAATTGAAATGCCTTACGTGCGGGAAAATTTACAAAAGACGAGCCTGGTTTATTAAACATATCAAAACACACGATGGTGCTGAAGCGCGGCAACCGCCGGTAATATCTTCGGTTTTCACTTCGGATAGAGTTTACCCTCACACATCCCATGGTGAACCATTGAATGCGAATCACCAGGAGTCCATAACCATCCGGACGCGTCTTAGCATTCCCACTATTAAACAATTGACATGGAAAATACATGACCAAAATATAGCGGACCTGTTAGAGCACCCGGGCTCTAACCAGGTACTCAACGCGCAAGTAGAGACTCTACAAAATACGATTTTTGACTACTTCAATGAGCACTATCCACCTTCGAATCGTTATGCTCACAAGTATAAAGAAAACGGTTTTAAATTGAAAATGAGAAGGAAAAAAAGGGACCTCATAAAGAAACTTCGTAGGGCCAAAGCCATGGGCGACAACCAACTTAGTCACCAACTGTCTAGGGCATTAAGGTCAATTCTTAAATTAATACAAGGCATATCACAACAAATAACAAAAAACCGTGATAGCTTTGACCGGGCAAAACACGAAGTAGACTTTGATAAAAATCCTTTTAAGTACTCTAAAAACATTTTCAAAGACGAAAAAGGTAAACTCCTCTTGACCAACGAGCAAATTTTTGATTATTATAAAAGCACATACGAAGTGCCTAAAAATCAAAAGCTGTATGGGGATCCCAACGATCAAAAACCTGAGAGTCCATCCATAGATTTTCATGCCAACCCACCAACTTTGGAGGAAATCAATAAAATAATTAAAAAGAAACCATCTAAGTCAGCACCAGGTCCGGATGGTATCCCTTATATAGTTTATAAAAAATGTCCGTCGATTCATAAACATCTATTGAATATATTCGATAAAATCTGGTCAAGAGGACAAACACCGGTAACATTCGGAAATGCTCTTTTTGTCCTCATTCCCAAAAGCGACAATGTCTCGGATCCTAGGGACACTAGACCGATAGCTCTAACAAATACAATATCAAAAATATTTTTTTCTTTTTTACAAACAAAAATGACGCAATTCATGATAAATAATAAATATTTCGGGCCTTATCACCAGAAAGGGTTTTTGCCTGGCATTTCTGGATGCCTCGAACATAACACGTTACTATCGGAAAGCCTTAAAGATGCCAGAAATAGTGAAAGACAAATAACGGTATGTTGGATAGACTTAGAGAACGCTTTCGGGTCGGTACAACATGAACTGATGATGTTCGCGCTAAGGTGGTATAACTTTCCTACGTTAGTAAGTGACATGATTGCATCATATTATTCAAAATTAAAATTTTCCATAATCACAAATGAAAATCATTCCAAACCATTAAATTACAACATAGGTTTATTTCAAGGTTGTTGTATTTCTCCAATTATATTTAACATAGTGATCAATATTTTAATAGATAAATTAATTAAAAACGAAAAGAAATGGGGTTATCGGTTTAAGTTTAACAATAAATACACAGAATCCATACTAGCATTCGCAGACGATCTCGCGATACTGACACGTAATCCAAAACAATGTCAGCTACTTTTAAATGTTGTGGAGGATTTCTGTGCTTGGACGGACGGATTGAGGACAAAACCCAATAAATGCTACAGTCTGTGTCTGGGTAGGCGGAACACCAGATATACCTCTTACGATCCGGGTCTTATAATAGGCGGTAAGTGCGTTACTACTATTACCGACGCAGCTCCGTTCAAATTCTTAGGCAAAAAAATCGATTACCAAGGGCGTACTCCATCTTTAGATATAATAGTCGATAGCTTTTTGAATGATCTTAAAAAGGTAGACAATCAGCCAATAAGTAACATCAAAAAGGCTTGGATATACGATAATTATTTAACATCACGTTTAAATTGGCCTTTCCTCGTTTACGATATTAATAAGACCCTTTTGTTAAAGTTAGATGCAAGCGTCATAAGGACATTGAAGTCATGGCTCGGGTTAGCGCATCCAGCGGACTCTTCTACCTTATTTAGAGACCGACACAATTTTGGGTTAAAATTAAAGAAACCATCGGAACTCTATAAACACCTAAGAGTGACCAAGAGACATATCATCTCAAAGTCGAATGATGATACTGTAACATCTCTCCCAAAAGATAAAATTGCCGCAGAGCTGGAGTCACGACTTCAATTCCATAAACAATTTATGATAGGTGCTCAAACAAATAAAGCAGGGTTAGGATCAAGTAGGAAAGAACCAGACATAGAAATAATAAAATCCTTTATTCGGCACGATGAAAATGATAATTACCGGTTGCACGCGATGAGCCTAGAATTGCAAAACGAATGGGTGACCATAGGAGATTTTTGTATTCCATTAGCTTTACGATGGCGCACCCTGCTTCATGATTGGTCCCCAGCATTATTAAAATTTTATCTTAATGCATTCCAAATGACCCTCCCAGATCAAAGTAACTTAGTAAGATGGGGCAAAGCCACCGAAAAATCTTGCAACATCTGCGGGGAGGCAGTAGGAACCGCGAAACACTTGCTAGTAGGGTGTAGGGTACTATTAAATAGAGGTAAATACTCGCGTCGCCACGATAAAGTATTAGAAATCATACGAGAAGCGGTTAGTCTTTCTGTAGCAAGAGCGCAGAGGGGTATAACAACCACCAAAAAATCAGTAGAGTTCGTAAAGGCAGGTTCGTCCAAAAAATCTAAATTAAAACCTTATTCCATCTTGGACGCGTCTCCTGATTGGACTCTCATGATGGACACGTATGAAAGGCAATACAAAATCCCCGGGGATGTTTGTGTTTCGTCATCTAGGCCGGACTTATTCCTGTATTCAAAACAACTAAGGCGCGTTATACTTGTGGAGCTTACTGTACCCTGGGAAACAAACATACCCAAAGATCATACATTTAAGCTTAACAAGTATTACGAACTGTGTAACGAACTGATCAGGAATAAATTTATAGTTAATTTGTACGCTGTAGAAGTAGGAGCGAGAGGTATAACAGCAAAATCTCTCTACAACTTATTTAAGGATCTCGGCCTTTCTAGAACGATCATCAGTTCATTTCTGGAACGTATTTCAAAGGCGGCTTTAGTAGGTTCTTACGATATTTGGTTAGGTAGGGAGAGGAGCGTAAACAGTGAAGGTGAGCGTGTATGCGCATAGTAAAGGGGCCCCTTAAACCTACATCTGGGTCGCAAGTCCCAGGCATTGTTTGCGCTCCTCTTCTTGCAACGCGATGGGCCCGGCACCCGCACGGTGAATCCATGGAATGCTAAGAAGCTTCGTCTCTCTTATTATATAAAAAAATAGATTTTTTTATGTTTTTCTTCTTTTTTCATGGAAGAGGAGGGGAAATGAGCAAGTAAGTCAGTGATAACAAGTGATTATCGCCGCACATGCAGTCTTGCAAAATTCGGGAAATCGCAAAAGGGTTGCCGGCCTCTAAGATGGAAGTAAATGTCGTATCGATCCGCCGAAGGAAGTTCATTCCACATCTTAGTGGTACGTCGAAGAAAGGTCCTTGAAAAAGGCTCAGTAGAAAAACGCCACGATGTTAAGGGAGGCGATGACGTGCTGTGCGGTGATGAAATTCGACTGCAGGCGTCAGATTAAACATGTCAAAACTATGAAATGTAAGATTAATCTGGTGAGATTTCTAAGCTCTTAAGGAGTTAACTATCGAAATGTTCTTGGTTCGATTTTATGACTAAATAAGGTTTATAAACATTGTTTGTTTTGTCATCATATTTGAATTTATAGTAATATGTGACTATAATCGCGCGAAACTGAAATTCGGGCGAAACTGAACTATTATAGAATGAATACTTTTAAATATTTTCTCTTACAAACACCATATAAAATATTATTTAAACTTGAAATTTGGTAAGGCAGTATAATCAAAATTGAAAAGTCAATAGAGAAACAAAGATAGGCAACAGTAACAGGAGTCATTATTTATTATTTTGCATATTTAATCTTTTGTCCGTTTGAGAGGATATTACATAAGAGAAGATCTCCAAAAGAGAGAAATTCAAGCACAAGTTTATGCAATCCTCTCAAGTTTTTGTTTTCGGTAAATTCAAATAACAACAAATGTGAGCTCATGCCGAATTGTTTTGTTATATTTGTTGCCATTTTTCATATTCAGACCTCGTATAATTTCCCGTGTTTTTATTTTAGTTAAGTGTACCCTTCATCACAATGCATCAGTTTTTAATTATAAAATAGCAACTATAGATTTAAATGCGGCTTTGGGGACCACCAACCAACACGCCATGTTCCAAACGGCGGGAGGTGGAGGACGGAGCTACAAATAGCTAAGTGGAATGTAAGAGGAGTAATGGAACAGAATATGAATGAATTATTAGATGTGACGGATGAAAAGGAACGACTGATATGCCTGGCAACCGGATCGCTTTCTGGGCTGAGGTTTCAGAGGGTGAGCGAGGTTGCCAAGGTGTAGGCGTGTTGTTGTCCTCTCGAATGGTTAATACAATGCTACAATACAAGGCTATTAACCCGAGGCTTATTTGGGTTCGCTTTAAGCTGGGGATGACAAGAGTATTCTTGTTAGCCGTTTACGCGCCAGTATTCTCAGCTCCGGTGAGCGAACTGGAGGAGTTTTGGGAGAGTGTCAGGGATGTTCTAAGTAGTGTCAGAGGTAATGAAAAATTGATAGTATGTGGAGATATTAATGGATGGGTTGGAACCGCGCAAAGTGGTTACGAAAGCGTGCTAAGCAAGTACGGTGATAAGAGAGTGAATGAGGCTGAAAAACTTATTTTGGAATTTTGTAAGGAGAGATTTGTTTGTGGCAAACACGACGTTTGATCACAAACAAATTTACATGTACACATGGAAGCGAGCGGAAGAAAGAAGTATGATTGATTTATTCCTAGTGGATCAGCGTATTCGAAGCCAAGTTATGAACACTAGTGCCCTAGCTTGGAGTCGAATTATCGCATAAGAAACTGGAAGCTTCATGATCAACCGATCAGAGAGGAATATCAAGAAAGAGTTTCCAAGAAGCTTGAAAGCTGTGATTCTGGAAATGAAAGTGGTGAAGAATGCTGGCAGAACCTTAGGAATGGTATGGTGAAAGTAGCGACAGAGGTATTTGGTAAAAGGAAAAGAGGTTTTAGTAAAAAGCGCGATGAATGGTGGGATCATGAAGTGAAAGACGCTGTGGAGTTAAAGAACAATGCATGGCTGGATTATAAAGCCTCGGGTAAGGACAAAAGAATGAGAGAGATAAGAAAAAGAGAGTACAAACTGCAAAAGCACAAAACGAAAGCACTTAAACAGATAAAGCGTGAAAATTCTGAGAGAGAAAGGGAGGAAAGGTTGATGAACAACTTCCGGGAAAACATGAAGCTTTTTAGTCGAGAAGTTAGTGATTCCCGGAGTTGTTCGGTAACTTGTAGAATGTAAGGGGTGCTTTCGAAAAGCGGTGAAATTTTAAACGAGTAAGTACACGTTTTGCAGCGGTCTGCAGAATTCTACAAGGAGACGTATGAATGTGAGGACGCCGCGGACTTAACTACAAGCAAAATGCTGAGTCCGGATATAGCCGATGGTATAATCAGTTTGGAAGAAGTGGAGAGAGCGATTCGAAGTCTGAAATGTGGTAAGTCTGCGGGAGCAGATGAAGTTACTGCCGAGATGATCAAATAGGCCACGCGTCTTGGACTTGTTCTGATTTTTGTGCAATTTATGCTGGAAATCAGGGGAAGTCCCAGACGATTGGAGAGGTGCAGTCATCGTACCTTTGTATAAAGGTAAAGGTTCACAGATAGACTGTGCAAGCTATAGGGCTATCAGTTTGATTAGCTTGGACGATAAAGTTTATGCTAAAATATTAGCAAGATAATTGCAAGAAAGATCTGAAAGACTGTTGTGGGAAGCCAAGGAGATTTTAGACCTGGAAGAGCTCGTAGATCAGATCTTTTCCTTCCGCATAATCACTGAAAAGTTTTTGGCCCTAAGCCGAGAGGTTATCTGTGCTTTTGTGGATTTGGAAAAGGCGTTTGACAGAGTTGTGAGAAAGAAATTAAGGGAGATACTGCCCCGATACAATGTGAGCGAACCCTTGCTATAGGCTGTGAAGTCTCTTTACAGAGATCACTCAGCCTGTGTGCCAGTAGGAACTGACATGTCGCCCTCGTTTGATATCCAATGGGTTGTTAAGCAAGGTTGCGCTATGTCAACTTGGTTGTTCAATTTGTATTTGGATAGTTGTCTCCAAGGCGTGAAAGTCATTGACATGGAAGTGAAAGTAGGTGACCTTAAAGTCAATTTCTTGCTATATGCAGATGATGCAGTGCTCATTGCATCGTCAGAATGCGATTTGCAGGCATGAGGACCCCCCGGAGAGCACTTATGAAGAGGTTTATGACTGTGGCCGAGGCAAAAGAGGTATGCAGGGACCGTAGCGTTTGGCGCTCCGCCGTCTCTGCCTACCCTGCAAGGGATATGGCGTGAAGGTAAATAAATAAATTAATAAAAAATAATAAATAGTTTGGAAATCCTGTTATTATTAAAACCTTATAAGTTCATTAAACTAAGAAAATTTTCCTATTATCCATATTCAGAAGAGCTAACGAAACCGAATGTCCAACCTACAAATATTTTTATCTGATTTTGATACTAGCATTAAGTTTTTATTCTTTTAAAGAAAAATGTTTATGAAGAATGAAGATTATTACAGAGCTGACACTTTATTACAATTTTCTTCGGCTTTCAGTTTCGGCAATTTTTTAATTAGGAAAAGAGTACGAGTCATTTATAGTCTGCAATTATTTAATAAAAACAAGTTAAAATGAGGAGCTTAAGATTGTGAAGTTGAAATTTGTTTTCTAATATACAAAATCTTAACAACATTCGAAGACATATAATGTAACAGTAGGCAGCAAGAGACAAGACTCCGTGGAAACTTACTACACTATAATTTTCAATTAACCCATTGATGTATTTATTTTCTTTTTTAACAGTTCTGTATCCAAATAAATATTTTTTTCTTATCTTCATATATTATCTAACGCTTGATTTGTTTGAAGATGGCATTTTTTTAATTTACGTACATATAGTACTAAAATCACCAGGCACCAACGTTTGATCAAAAATGAAAATGATAAAAATTGGTTATCTACAAAAATTATAATATTCTTTATATAACAGTAATTATTCAATCATGTAATAATTATATCATTTTATTGTAGTTGTTATATTCACAGTCGAGGCAATTTATTTCACAATTGAAACCAAATTAATTCTAATACTAGCTTTTGCCCGCGACTTCGTCCGCGTTTCCGTCGTTTTTCGAAAAAAAATTAGCAGATGTCCTCCCTCATAGTTTTGACGTAACAGGCAGATTCACTTTCGTATTTTAGAAGGGCAATAGTAATATAATATGCCAATCCACAAAACTGTTGAAAAATATAAGTAACCGCAGAATATTATAATATACCCACGCTATACCCACGACTCGGTCAGCGTGTAACTCCTTGTTTTTTATTGTTTTTATTAATTACTAATATTTTTAGATCAAATTAAAATGTTTCAGCGCAAAGCTTCTGGGTAGACTATGTTAAGAGTCGACCCGTCCGGCACGTGAACGTAAAGATTCCTAGAATTGCTAACCCGGGAAAGAGCGACGTATAATTGACCATGCGAGAAACAGCTAACACCGAGATCTACTCCAGCAACACGAAAAGTCTGCCCTTGAGCTTTATTGATAGTCATGGCATAGCACACCGATACTGGGAATTGCGTTCTTTTAAATTGGAATGGAAAATTATTTGGTATTATGGGAATTCTGGGAATAAAGACAGTTTCTCCTGCACCGCAACCTGTTAAAATTTGAGCCTCGATTACATTTTGTTGCAACTGGGTTACTTTTAGCCGAGTTCCATTGCAAAGTTGAGGTGGTCTTAAATTTCGGAGCAGAATTATCGGTATGCCAATTTTTAAACAAATTATATGAGAAGGTAGTCCAGGCATACTTAAAGAATTTAAAAATTCTATCGGGTAATTAGTGGCTTCTTGTTCATCAACCATTCTATTTATTGAACTATAAACTTTGCTTTCTCCCTGTATATTAGACAGTATTTTATTATTAATTTCAGATGCCTGGTCATTGCGAGGAGTCAAAATGGACCTTTCGCAAAGCCAAGAATTGTCCCTATTTAATATAATTGTTATGTCACCGTAAACCGAAGATATAAGATGTTGTTGGGATTGCACATAACTCAGGTGTCAGAATAAGTTTTCCTTGGTGTAGTTGTGGATAGGTACCTTCACCAATCTTCAATAATGTATCAGAAAATTCACGATTATCTGCGTTGTCTCCAGTTCTCACTCGCATATTTATAGTCAAATGCACCGATTGTATATCACGCCACAAATAAGAGCTTTTCAGGCAAGCCCTAATCTCATCAGCTCGGGTTCCCCGTGGTATTACCGGTAAGGTTTGTCGGAAATCACCACAAAATAAAACCGTAATACCGCCCATTGGTCGATCATTTTGTCTTATGTCCCTTAGAGTTCTGTCTACTGCTTCTACTCCTTTTCGATGGGCCATCGTACATTCATCCCATACGATTAAATTACACTCACGCAATACCTTAGCTTTGTCGCTATTTCTTGAAATACTACAGGTTGGACTTTCCGTGCGATCTAAATTAATTGGTATTTTAAACATAGTGTGAGCAGTCTTACCTCCTGGTAGCAATGTTGCAGCTATACCTGATGAAGCCACGGCAAGAGCGATTTTACGCTGATTTCGAACATAAGCTAATATTAATTTAGTCAAAAAAGTTTTCCCAGTTCCTCCAGGTGCATCTAAAAACCATATTGTTCCTAAATTATTCTGCACACTCTCGCACACGCGATCATAGACTAAGCGTTGTTCTGCAGTCATCATTGGGACACCGTTTTCTAATGTTACCAGCAGTTCCATTGGGTTGTAACCAATCTCTGCGGAATATTCCCTATTGGTAACCTCTCCGACTGAGGTTGGCGTTGGCAAACCATATTCACAAAGTGATTTACCGCCTACTGCTGTTAAGTCTTCCTGAAGAGCTAATAAGCACTGATTTATAGCCAGATCTCGAAAATTATCATTAGTTGCGCCTTCATTATTGTGAGATAAATTCCGAAGAAAGTCTTCTGCAAATTTTTTTTTATATTTTTCCCATAATTGGACAGGATCAGATAAATTACAAAATGTGAGTAATGTTACAAATAAATGGCGTAACCGTCGTGGATTATCACTAACACAGGATTCTGCTAAAGCGTCATCCCAATGTTGATCATTTTCAAGCAAATGACGCGCTTGGCAAGCTGCATGATAAGTTGGATAAACAACATCGTCTACTTTTCTCAAATCTATAAATGATGTTGGTCCTCGCACTGTATGTAATAATAATCTCAAATAAAAACACTCTGCGTTGTTAGGATGAACAGTATACACTCTACCAAGAACATGTTCTTTGAAAATACCTGTCTCGCCATCTACAGGCCTGCCTCGGCGTCTACGGTTAAAGACACCTCGTTGTTTATCGTAGGTATAATACGATGGAACTTCTTCATACAAAAGAGACTTTGCGAAATTATCAGTTTGGCAAAGTCGAAAGAATGCCAATAAAGTTGTTTGTCTAGGGTTCTCTAATCGTTCTGTAACATTTTCGGCGTTAAAATATATACGTTGACCGCCTTCCAGATGAACATCCAGATGGGTCACAGGTGGATATCTTTCGTGAATATTAAAACTTAAGATCCGCCACACAGCTTCTGAAGAGCTGATATATCTGCCTGACTGAAATCTAGTAACTTCATCATGTTCATTTCTTAACGCAAACGTAGCTTGGTCACTGCCCTTGTTAATGTACTTACAAATATATTTAATTGACTCTACACTATTACACATTTCTACATTTATGTGAGCTTGAAATGCTCTGGACAATACAGGCGAATACGGAACGACCCACCTATTATCTAAAGTAACCTGTTGTCCAGACATTCGCTTTTCAACAGTAAAACCACCATTGTCTCTTGAACGGCGACGATATAATGGGTATCCATCATGTCCTGTTACAGTTTCATCCACTAATGCTTTTGGATACCTTTTAGTGCAACGACCGTCTTGCATGCAAGGAGCATTTGCGTTAAATGCACCACATGGACCATGTATCATATGAGTTTTAACAATGTCGTATAACAGGGGATCTGCAGTCGGATCTGGAATTTCAGCACTGATTAATCTGTCTACATCATTAGGTCGAACCTTATCTTTTAACCAAAGCAAGATATGTGCGTGAGGTAAGCCGCGTTTTTGCCACTCAACACTATACATATAACACAATACTTCTCCAAAAATGTTATCTTTGGTAAGAAGATCTATCATTGATTTTAATTTTAAATGAAACACTCTTGCAATAATATCATGGCGGTCATGCGGTGCCTGACCCTCAAGAAGCTCCCGAGTGATTTCATCCCACTTGGGATTGGTAGTTACAGTAACAAATAAGTCGGGACGTCCATATTTTCTTACGTAACAAAAAGCGTCTTGAGTACGTTCATGCATGTAGCGTGGACCACCAGTAAAAGAAGAGGGTAAAATAACTAAACGACCCATATTCACAGTATCGTTATCTTGCTGCATGGCATCGCGAAGGTGCACGTATTCTTCAGCGCGCAGCTGCCTTTGATTAGATCGTATATAAACTAATCTTTCGGTTTCAATTTTTGCGTACATGTCAACAATAAACTGATTAAATAAGCCACGAAAACGTTGAAAGTATACCAATCTATTCCGTCTCACTTGCAGGTGGTAACAATAAAATTGAAGGCATGACACCTTTTTATTATAATTAGGTGCGCCTGTGCGCGGATCGGTTTGGTATACAGCGAAATTATAACCATCTTCCCCTCGACAGTATATCATAGGATATTGCAAACTGTCGTAAGCCCTGTGGGTTTCGAAAATACGTTGCAAACGATTGTCTCTGGAACGTATAACGATATCACGCCTATCACATTCCTGGTCGACCAGTACTACAGCAACTTCATTCGTGGATGGAACGTTATGACGCCCAGGGTGTTCCTGAGTTGGACGCTTATCGGCATTTATAACAATTTTATAATTGTTATTACCATCTTGAGAAAGGGCTTCTAATGCCGATTTAAAACTGCATACGTACGAATTAACCTGATGTAACATGTTCTGAAGTTGTGAAATGAGTTCAGTATTTAAATTCGGAAAATATTGATTTCTTATATTCGACTGTTCGTTGTAATCGGATACAAAATATATTTGAAGAAATTTAGGTTGTTCTTCAGGCAAAAGGGACCCTATCAAATGGTAAACCTGACCTTGTACCTTAAAAGTAGGCATGAAAGGGCCTTCTGAGATTTGTTTAGCACCAAAGGATGTCATTTGGAATGCACTATTATAAGTGCGAATATTATCTAAAAACTGTTTGGATTGCAAATGTTCCCCTAAAAGTAGTGATTTTAAAGGTTCCGGTGGGTCTTCGAACGAAGGCAAATTTATTTTACCTCCAGAACAACAGAAACCAGCAGACTCCTTCCTCCACTTCGAAGCATTACAAAAGGAACATACTACGTTCATATCGCCTATTTCAGAAGATGATCTGTAATCAATTGTGAGGTTATAAGCAAACCCACTTTTATATTTATCGGACCACGCCACCGAATTTGTAGATTGATCTACCACGTGTATATCTAAGTCATTAAGACCATGTCGAAATCTATCTGCAGTAAGACGGGCCTCTCGCTGTTCTTCTGTTTCAAGCGACCGAATATTTTCAATTCTTAATCTTTCATTAGATAAAGTAATCAATTGTTCTTGTCTCAAAGAATTGTAATAATCGCGTCCCGACTCTAGTCGTTGTTCATGCTCATGTTCATCTTCAAGAGATCGAATCATGTTATGGTGCGCCCTATCATTTGTCAAACGGTCTTGATATTGAGTAAAAGTTTCAGATTCTCGAGACAAAATATGACGTTCGCGATCAGCTGTAAGCCGTAATTCCCTCTCAGTGAAGGTTTCGGACTCGCGAGATAAAATATGACGTTCGTGGTCAGCTGTAAGCCGTAATTCCCTCTCAGTGAAGGTTTCGGACTCGCGAGATAAAATATGACGTTCGCGGTCAGCTGTAAGCCGTAATTCCCTCTCAGTGAAGGTTTCAGACTCGCGAGATAATGTATGCCGTTCGCGGTCAGCTGTGAGTCGCAATTCTCGTTGTAAAGCAGTTTCAGCTTCTCGGGATAACGCATGTTGTTCCCGGTCAATGGAACGCCTTAGCTCTCGTTGAGAAGAGCTTTGAGAAGCCCGTGTTGTAGCTCGTCTCGCTCTTTCAGCTGCTAATCGCATCTCTCTTTCTGGAGAGCTTTCATTAGCTCGAGATGTTGAGGCACTAACTCTCATAGAGTTTAACCGATGTGCTCTTTCCTCTTCCGATTCTTGAGAACGCGTCATTCTCATTCTCCTAGCTTGACTCGAAGTTCGAGATAAAGATGGTCGTTTTTTAGGTGGCATCGTTTATTTTATTTTTAATCGACGGTAACTTAAATTCTATTTAGTTACCCAACAAAAAACTTACGTCAGAGGTCCTAACTATAGCTAAGTATATAATAAATAGAATATAAATCTAAGTGCCTATTAAAACTAAAATAATATTCTAATCGAATTATAAATATGTACGTAGGTACCTACAAATTACAAAAGAATAAAAAATGAAAATAAAGCTATACTTAATGCGTGTGCAATACTATCTACACTTACCTACTTCACTTAAAAATGAATAATAAGAAATACCTACAACTACTGTAATTAATCAAAGTACCTATGCTAATACAAAAAAAACCTTAGATGTTCTAAGTACAGCTGCTATATAATAAAAAAATATAAATCTAAGTGCCTATTTAAACTTAAATACCTAATATTCTAATAGAATTAAACTAAGAAATATGTACCTACCTACCTACAACTTAGGTACAAAAAAAAAAAGAAATGAAAATAAAGCTAAAACACGTGTGCAGTATAGGTAGATAGTAGGCAATATCTACCTATACCTACTTCACTTAAAAATAAATAAGAAATACCTATGAATACTATAATTAATAAAAGTACCTACCTACGCTTTTATCTACTCAATACAAAAAAAACTAAACATAAAATGCCCAAAACTAACCTATCAGTAACTAAAAATCTAACAATAATCTAATCTATCTATCTATTATCTAATCTAAAAATCGAATCTAAATCTACTTAAAAAGAAATAAAATAGGAACTATTAATAGTTAAGAATTTAAACAAAACTAAAACTAATTTAGAAAATAACAACAAAAGAAATTAAAATAAACTATTTAAAGACAAAAAGTCGCGCTGATAAGCACGGTTTATAAAATAACAATTATTGTCTGTCAATAAAGTTCAACACTCTGAACGCATCAACAGCCAAATATTGAATGACGCTTGCGCTCGCCTCCCGCCCCTTTTATACTCTGCCGCCGCGAGCCCCGTCGAGCGCGGCAACCGTTACGCAAAAATAATCCTTATAGCTTGATTCACTATTCACGCGCGATGTCTTGTTGGCGTATTTCATGTAAGTAAGTATAAGTTTGGTGTTTCTATACCGATTTCAATGATTCTTTTTTTATTGAATTGGTGCTAATGTTTATTTTTTTTTAATTAGGAATGATGGTGAGCATTATTGGTTTTATAAACGTAAAAGTAAACAAATATAATAAGAAATCTCCGAACTGCTAAGCTATCGAGAGTTATGCGTGTTATTGTGAGTTAACTATAAAAGGTAGATATATGCTGTCTTGGAATATTTTTCGTGTATTTTTATGTAGAATATTTCCGTTATACATAGTTTCTATGTAGCTCTAACCATTAAGGCTGCACACGCGACGGAAGCTTAAAAAATCAAGCAACTTCTCCCATTTTCTCAACATTTCCTTTCACTGCTCTGCTCCTATTCATTGTAGTGTGATGAAAAGTATACTATTACCTGCCCAGGAGTATAAAGAATAATTGTACTAAGTTCCGTTAAAATCCGTCGAGTAGTTTTTTTTTCTATAAATAACATACAAACAGACAGACAGACAGACAGACAGACAAAAATTTTTTTAACTGCATTTTTGGCATCAGTATCGAACACTAATCACCCCCTGCTACTTATTTTGTAAATATATTTCATGTACAGAATTGACCTCTCTACAGATTTATTATAAGTATAGATTAAAAAATATTTATAAATAGATTCTAGCAACTAATACACACACGTGGAAAACTTTTATTATTAATTATAAACAAGGTCTCTCTTATTTAATCTTATTTCGCCAGATGATACAAACAGAAAACTAAATGAGAGATTAACATCTGTTTAGACCAAACTGAGTCATATCATAACATGGATGCGAATAAGTCCCTGGACATATATTAAAAACAATGTGTAACGAATAACACACAAAAATATATTAATAATGTCTAACATATGTTCTGGATTTATAATTAAATAATTTAAACAATTAAAATTTTTCTATCACTACTCTAATGCATTTTAGATAAAATATTTGATTATAATTATACACAATTATCAAATAGTAAACTATGTTTTTTTTTTTCAAATACATAATTTTTATGTTATCTTAAAATTTTATTTATTCATTGATAATTCTCTTGTATCCTATCATAAGTGACATTAAAATAAAAACCATATCATTTAATGAAACATTCTTCTCCTTTCTCAGAAAATCTGTACAGTACAGTTCTGCCTCATTACTATATTGTTACATACATGGATTTTTACATATTTTGTTGTAGTAACTACAAAAATAATAATTTCGGGTAATAAATCTAACATGAAAGGTGTTAAACAAACTTTTCTATTCATATTCTAGATAATTCACGTGAATTAAAACGAACGTGTAAAAGCACAATAAACTGAAAAAAATATTTTAATAGTTACTTTATTGACCCACATTTATTCAAATATATTTTTGTATATATCGTTTCAAATTACAAATTTGAAACTCTTTGTTTTAAATAAATAAACATCGTTATATAAATAAAAAATAATAAAATAAATAATGACATAAAATATAATATACACATATTAGTATTACACCAACTTCGCTTTCGATACTGCCTTTAAAAAAGCTATTCACAAATGAATAAATGGCATTCAATATGAATATCAAGAGTCAAAGTTGTATTTCAATGTCATTGTTAATTAAAACCTTCTAGTAAATTAGCATCACTTTGCTTTAATCCCGGATAATCCCATCGAAGCTAAATAGTTTAGGATATAGTTTAAATTTAACGATGTGATCCCAATTCTGGCTTTTCGCCCCTAAACAATTTAATACTTGGATAATATGACGCTACTGTGCGATGGTGTATTTAGTTCCAATGGCTGTCATTATTGAGTTGGTGTGTCTGGGAGGTTACCAATAGTAGTAGCATCTTCGGATTAAAAATAATATATTGTTCTGGCGTCTTCTATTAGACGATAAATTGGTGTTAAATAGTCTTCCTTACTTACAAATTGGCGATCGGAGACCGAGGGTTCTATTAAACTGTCGCTTCTGCAATAATTCTATCGTTAAAATAGATTTAAGGACCGATAACAATAACAAAGAGGTTTTTTCAAGATATGTTATAGGTTAAGGGATGAAAATAAAATTGACTACATACAGAACTTCAACACGGTAGTTGTAGTATAAATTGAGATAACATTTTATTTCGTAAAATTTTTAATAAATCGTTTAATAATCGTAATAATAATCGTTCCAATATAAATCTATGTAACCAGGATAGCTTTCATCCCATAACACTATATTATAAAACCATAATATATTATTATATTAAGTGAAAATATGAATAATCAATTATTTTAATAATGACTGATATTAAATGAAAATATATATATATACTGTTCCGTTGTTCGTGATAAGTAATGCTGAAATATCTGTATATACAGATTTAAATATCTCATTACTGTCGGTGTCTATTTACTTTCTCTCAATTTTCCTTCCCTCTTATGTTTAGCAACGACTTACTTCATTTGCGTAAATTCAGATCACAAAGAAAGCTTGCTACAAATTTAATACCAATTATTGAAACGATTCAAATTTAATAAAACATCACAAAACATTCGTAAAAAAGTAATATCGTTTAAAAAAAAAAATTAAAGACCACTATTGAGCTGACGAGTTTTCTCGAGTTTATGTTACATATTTTCAGGAGATGATTAGATTTAGTTACATGATTATGTTTAAGAACTGGCTTCTTAAATAAGAATTGTTCCTGGTAAGTACATGTTGAAATTACAAATAATGTACTATACTAAAAATGCAGATTTTAACAAATCGTATGGCAAAATAAATTATGTTAACTAACAAAAATTATAGCTAATCCTTCGGAAGAGATTTCATTTCTCTTTACAGTAATTTAGTTAATGTACGCGTTGCGTGGGTGACGTGTGAAACATTTCTTTGTCGTGCTTAATACAAATAATAATATTTTGTTATTTTCGAGGTGATGATAAATATGACTAATTGAAAGAATTAGTAGTAAGAAAATATCAGTTATATTTTTTGTTGATAAATTATTCACAAATGCGCATACTTGTTGAGGGGAACGATTGTATTCGTATTAATTTTTTAGTCAAGGAGATAAAAAATGTAGTTTTGGTTCGAAGACATAAACTACCATAACAACAAACATAGTAGTTTGTACGTACAAAAAAAAAAAATAATATGGACAGAATTTAAACCTACGACCTTGAATCTATTTACATTTCTCTGCGATGAATAAATAATTATAACATTTTTACATTTTTAAATATACTGTTATAGTAATTGTTTTTTTTATTTTGACAAAAAAATTGTTGATTAAATCCATTTAAATTTAGCGTAAATAAGAAAGTAAAATTCTGTGTAAAATGTATATAAAATTTTAGTCACGAATTTTTACTATTTTGCTATTTAAGTTGGAAGTAGTATTTCATAAACAGACCTTATTTCACTTGGTTGGTGGTGAATGCACGAAAATGTATAGAATGAGCATTCGTTCGTACTCCTTTATTTGGCTTAAATAGATATAATTTTTCGAGTTAACCTTTTAACATTTTTCTTTTTTAAGCTTTTATTTACAATTTTAATAAAAATATTTTATAGTTTCAAAAAAAACAAAAAGTAATATTTTCTATACATAGAATATAAATAACTTCCTACATTGACTTTATAATAATTAATTGATTAATCATGGTACATGGTGAATGAATAAAGGAATAGTAAATGACAATGGATCCAGAGGACACCTCGTTATACATAATCTGTAGTCCTTATACTCTTCTAATAATAACAATTGCATTAACAAAGTCGATTAAGAACAACAATGTCTAATAATGTTGGTTTTATTTTTCTGTTTTTAATAATCATTCATACCATTTTGCTCAATCTAATTAATTAGTTTGTTTCTGAAGCAGAATAATTTATTACCAGTAACAAATAATATTTACGAAAAATTTTAAGTATCGATGATAGAATTTTTCATATTATCATATTATATAAAACCCTTTATAAACAGCCCCAAAACTTTTTATCAACGTTTTAATAAAATTATTAAAATATACAAGGAACTAATCCTTGACAACACTTTGAGGTTAATTAAAAACAGCATTTGAGGCCCTGCTCTCCCGGCTTTTCTTTATTACTTTTAACATTACGAAATCGATAATTGTTATTTTATTTTCAAAGAATGTGTGACACGTTGTTTTTAGTTATTTTATAAACATACTGCAATTATTAGTATAAGTTAGTTGTGAAAATACTGAATAAATTGCGGATTCTTATTGAAATTAAAAAGCTTGTATAAGCTGTATAATGATTAAGAATATGGTAGACAATTTTATAATTAAAAAAAAAATCTATTTTATTGCTGTTGGTTCTAACATCAAATTTATATTTTTGTCTTGCAAACCAATCTCATTAAATATAAAAAAATGGCCACTTTCTTTTTTCTTTTTTCTAATTTAAGCAATGAACCTTCAACTGATTATACCAGCGCTCACAAAAGTATAAGAAGGTGCTTTGCTAATTATCAAACTATACATCGGATTTCAAGTTGGTATTACGAGAAATAAAGTCATAAAGAATCATTGCGTGAGAACATTACGCTTGTAGAAGAATTTTTATATTTTAACAATAGTATCACAATGCTAGTAACTAAAATTATTATATAATACTTTGAATAAATCGAATTTTTAAAATAAATTAGTCACCAGCGTTTCATAGAGTGTTTTATAAAAAGACTATTTAAGCAAAACATGCCAAAAAATAGCTTAACTCTACTTTTATAAGTATATGCAAGTCGGACAAAATCAAAAGACAAATACGGTGATAATAAAAATTGCTGGAAGTTCCTGCTGAATTACACCTATTTTTTGTATGAAATAGATCAAAGATATTGTGATTGTTTTAATTGTGATATTTTTTTGTCGAACGAATAATTAGTACAGTCAATGCCTTTCTAGTTGATTAAACTTGTAACGTAATTAACAGAAAGTCATGTCACTTTTTCAGTAGAATCCTTCGAGATATGGAAAGTAATTTTCATTTTCAGTCTACAGATTGCAGTTCTTAATTAAAATTCTAAAAGATAAAAGATAAAGGGTCGTTTAATTCCGATGTAGGGATCGTGAAAGGGTAAATACTACTACAAGGTTGTAAAAAAATAACCTTAAAGGAGTAGTGCTTATTTAAATTATAGTATTTATATATATTTTGATAAAAAATAGGTATTGTATACAGTTAACAACAATCTATAGATTGTTCAATTTGAAATTCGATATCAACATTGGCAATCGAAAAATTGCAATTATTGATATCATATCCACAGTGCCTTTTATGGTATCCTACCTAGCACAGCTACTAACCATTTTGGAATAAGAAATATGTTTAGTCACTTGAAGTAGTTTGAAGTTAAGTGGTCACTTATAGATCGCAGTTTCGGTTATATGATTGATAGCAATTTTACAAACATTTAATCTGATTCTAATTTAATTTTTTTCTAATTTGAAAATTTACAAAATTTGTTTCATTTATTAATAAGTGTTATGGCCTTCGGTATATCGCTTCTTCCTAGTCAATTATCATACTTATACATAAATCATGCGTCTAATTAATTATTATTGTTAAAGTTTTCACCAAACTGAGCAAGAATATAAATTATTAATAACAATTTAATCATAATAACACGTATGCTTGCACACTGGAGTAATACATGAAAAACAAAGATATGAATAATAGTAAAATTTATCGGCTTTATGGTTTTAGAGCGATCTTGATGAAACAGCCATCAGAAGTACAAAAGAGAAATGGGGTAGACGTATTACATACACAGACATAAATTTAGAAGCAAAAATAAATTAGACTTCATTCTTATACCAAAAACAATATGTTAACACACAACATATATAATACATAGAAATAATTACTTACAAGATAAAGGTAAGCTTTTTTGAGGTGGCGTATAAAGGAAGGACATGTTGGTGTTAGTTGTATTAGAATAAATAATTTCTAAACCGGTAGCATAACGGTAAAACAATTAGTAAATGTAAAATGAATGATGATGATCTATAAGGGTAATATGTCAAAAAGCAGTGAATAGTTTGAACAGTGCATAGTAAAGAAGACTAAGAATATTCACTTTGGGTAATTGATTGGAACTTCTTGCAAAAATGAGAAATATGGTCATATTTAAGAAGGTCATATTTCAGAAGAATCCTAGAAAAAAAAATTTTTATGCTTAAATATATTTAACTACCTATTGTAAATAGTAGACTAAGAAATTTGAAATGTACAACTGCAGAGTACAACAAATGTACAACATTTAGGTGTTAACTACAACAACAAGCTTTCTAGCTCACTTAAAAAAAAACAAGTAGTTTATTGCACTTTATGGCTCCAATTTTTGTATTGTCTTGTAAAAATAAAACATTTATCAGATTCCAAAATGTCTTAGACTAATCCTACTACTATTTAACTTCGGCAGTAAGGGCACAACCCATCAAAACAAAAAAATATATAAAGTAAATAATAAAATTTAAAACTATTTCATGTTTATAAGCTCTATTGCTCGAACAGCAGATATATTTATCTAAAGATTATTGCGCTGTGTCATTATTAGATGGTAAGATAGGAATCTTACCATCTAATTTAAATAATATTGAAAAAGTTGCTTTACCTACTCAATAATTTAATGATTATTAGATAAGATTTTATTAAGGACGAAATAATAAAGAAAAACAGGGAATTCTATCGATTTAATTCAATTTTTATAATTTGGATTGTATTGACAACTGTAACACTGTTACGACACGTATATCATAATTCGTTGTCACGAAATGTGATTCGAAATTTGAATGTAAATCATAGTATCTGTGCGATCGCTTGTAGTTCGTTTTTATTGGGCTTCATAATTTATCGTAAAAAATAACTAGATCCGGATGAATAGTTTTTATTGATTTTTACTATTTAAAACACAAAAAATATTATTAATCAATCAATATTTCATATGAGTAACACATGACAGAGAATAAGTTTGAAATTGTTAAGATAATCGAAATACCGTATATATACCGTAATATACCGTATAATACGGGATATTTATTTATCTAAACATTTAATAAAGAAACAGCTTAGTTTTTTGTAATTACAATAACAATAACGAAAAAAGCTCAACTGTATGATTATAAAATATATGTTCATTAATCACTAAACGTTATTTATAAGTAAAGTGGGATACAAATATTAATCCATATAATATAAAGTAAGGTTCTTTAAATCTGGAAAGAAGTAAATTTTTGTATTTGTTCCTTTTTCAGGCTTTTAGGGTCGCCGAACGATTTGCTAAGGCCCTAGGTGCATTTGTCAAGGTAGGCCACAGATGAATGGAGCCAATCGAGACCTAGTCAATGGGAAATCGGCTGTGTCTTTCTTACCATGAATCGTGGTAATAATAAGTACCTGCCACTAATATGTGATAGATAATACTAATGCTTAGATATTTATGTGTAAATGTCAATACAAATATACCAAGAGTATAAAATAAAGTTATACTAATGGCTTTAATCACTTACAAGCTAATGCAATAAAACAATTTGAACGTATTCGTCAAGCCAGTCAAGTTTGTGAGTCTTTTTAGCATACAAATGGAGCTGCCGAGTCGATGGACATTTTACCTTCTAATAAAGTTGTCCTCACCTGTTCTCTCTGAGTGTATGCTATTTTGACTACCTTTATCTCAAAATAACCTTATTATTTTTCCAAGTGTATATTCACACTTTATTGTAAAAACACGAG
The DNA here is from genome assembly GCA_918358695.1 of Melinaea menophilus ssp. n. AW-2005. Classification (NCBI taxonomy): domain Eukaryota; kingdom Metazoa; phylum Arthropoda; class Insecta; order Lepidoptera; family Nymphalidae; genus Melinaea; species Melinaea menophilus. Next base: position 30,607,523 of record OU911039.1, on the reverse strand, counting down.
CGCACGTTACTTTAAATTAGAGCACGTAACACCAAAATTTCGTAAAATAAACACATACAAAATAAGCCATCTACACTTTGGCGCTCTCGGAAATTCATATTATCCTTATCGAGTTTATGTTTTCTGTTATTTTTATTAATAAGAAAGAGAAAATGTTTTAATATTTGTTTAAAAAATATAGCGTAAATATTGGGGCGCTGCCAAAATGTACTTGTACAAAAAATATAATACATAAAATATCAGGTTTGTCGACTACAAATAAACAATTAATTGACATTTTATTATTGTATTTGTATGTAAAATTACTTTGATAATCATATTGAATCACAAAACAGATGATATATTTTCAATATTTGAATTATGTACTTCGAATTTGATATTAACAAAGTTTAAGATAAAATATATAAAATGTTTTCCTTCTAATGTACTTTTCATAGTGCTATAAATAGAGCTCTGACATTATGCATAAGAAAATAATAATTTGGGATTTATTGTCTTTTCTATATAATAAAAATAATTATAAATCTTTACTATACATTTGTATTCTATTCGAAAGAATATTATCTTTAATATCTTATCCTTGTATATTCGTTTAAACTTTCCACATCCAATCACAATATGCCATAATTCTTAATAACAACATACATTTCCTGTGATAATTTTTCTTTGATTAGAGTCTTACATTATTGCAGTGGTAAAATTCAATTTAATAAATTAGCATTAAAAAAATTGTTGTAAAAAACTACCTTTACTTTTCAAAGTGTTAAGTTCTTTATTATTTCATTAAAATGAAATTCTAATTTATTAAAGAAAACTAATCTTTTAAATAAACTTTACTATATAGTAACATTTAAAAACCCCAAAAAAGTATATTTTGTAGTGTTAGTTATATTCCGTAGCCATCCAGTTTCATGTGCCACACATAGGTTATATTTTTCGACTAATATAAACAGAGAGTGCGCAGTGAAATGCACGTGACGCGGGCGAAATACCCAAATATAAAAACACTGACATTTTAAAGTGTCGTGCTTTTGCTTTGTCGTTATTTCTATAAACTGTAATGGTATAATTATCTCTCCTCAAATAATCATAAAAACTGAATTTGAATGAATACAATACTAACATGCGCCATAGATATTTTTGGATTTCGGCCAATTTCAATATTTATTCTTTTAACTTTAAAAGGTTTTTCTTATAAGTGATACTTTTAAATAATTTTTAATAAAGCATAGTTTTTTTTAATTAATAAGATTAAAATATTTTAAAATATAAACAAAGATTTATTTCATTACAGTTCATCCATCACGATATTGCAGTAGAAGTGATTGCTCAAGTCGTTAGCGACGACCCGTCTGCACATCTCGGCTTCACATGCAAATATTCATATATTGACTTTCAATAAGCTATCAATTATTATATATTTCACAATGTATGAAATCTGATTAATGGATTTGGAAATGATTTCATATTAACATGTAAATTATAATTAACAGAAGAACCATACTTTTGATCGCTGTTTCCCGTGGGCTTTAATAACTGCAATATTTAAGGAAACTTGACCCGTATTTGGCCTATGTTCAACAAACATAAAAATAACATTTTTTATGTTAACTGTGAATGTACAACATAATATGTAACATGTTATGAAAAATTTAAATGTTTTGAAAATTTTAAAAAATTCAAGGCTTTCATGAAAATCTGTATAGTTATGCATAAAAGTAAAAAAATGAAAGTTACAAGCGCTGGAAACATAACATATAATGTGACGTGAGCATTATAACAGGAGATTGGGGATAAATATTTACTATTAAAGTTTACTTCATGATGAATAATGGATTATATATTAGAGTATTTTGCAAAGCGGTGTTAGAGAATGATATTATTAAAAAATATAATTTAATTTATGTTTATTTTTATTTAAGCTATAAATTTCAGGTATATTAAATATATTATAATTATAAGATTTGTTTTCAGTAAACATGATTCTTTTATAAAAATATTTTTGTAAGGGATCGTGATTAATATATTTTATTTAATTACACCCATTATAGAATATACTCGTGAATAAAATGTTTTCAAAAGGAGTTTTTTTAAATTTGATCTTACGTATTTATGAAAAAAATAAATAAGTGTGAATTTAAAATTTCGAGACATGTTCTAGAACGTCTTCCATTTTAGTTTTAGAATGATAATACCGTATTATCACCGCGCATTGTCTACCAAATGAATAAGGGATATTGAATTTCAGACCAATCGGTTCCAAAATTCAAGTACCATATTTGCTTCACACTACTAACAAGACAAGATAATTAATAAAATCTTGTAAAACACTCATCAGACTTAAAAGAATAACTTTATCTCAATAAACATATTTCAATCTATCTACCTGAAAGTACTTTCCTGAATATTAATTTGCCATGTTTATAAATAACTTTTTATTTATTTTGACTTGTGCTTTCCTTTTAAATATTACATTAGCTCAAAAACTTTGAAAAGTTACTTGAATATTATATTCATATATTTATATGTAACTCTTGACTATTTAGTAAATTTTAATTGAAAAGTCAGAAAATGTTATTCTCTGTACGAAACACTTCATGAAATATTGCCCTCCTTTTATGCCTAGTTTGGAAGACCATTTTAAAAACCACTTAAGTAACGTTCGCTTTAATAATCTAAAAAAACTCGTATATAGAATAATATATCAAAGCAATTCCATATCAATAATTTGATGGTAAAATTCACTTCACTAAATGCGTATTTGCTTTCTTTCAATTCTAGAAAAACTAGATTACTATTACTGTACTATACTCGATTAAACTAGAAAAACTAGATGAACTAGATGAACTAGATGATTTATGGAAGAGGAGGGGAAATGAGCAAGCGGGTCGGTGATGACAAGTGATCACGGCCGCCCATGAAGTCTTGCAAAATCCGGGGAACTGCAAAAGGCCGGTAGCCTCTAAGATGGAAGTAAATGTCGTTTCGATCCGCCAAAGGAAGTTCATTCTAGATCTTAGTGGTACGTCGAAGAAATGTCCTTGAAAAACCCTCAGTATAAAAACGCCACGATGTTAAAGGAGGCGATGACGTGCTGTGCGGTGATGAAATTCATCTTATATGAATCAATCTTAATATTTTTTATTTCTGTTTAATGAAGTAATTAGTAAAGAAATGAGGAATACTGGCAACACTGGCCCAGGCAAAACGTCAAAGTGCAGCTCCCATATAATTAATTAGTATAAAATATAAATAACTATTATTTGATTAAAATAAAGTGTAATTACTTATTAAAATACGTTATCAAATATAGAAATAATATTTAAAAGTAAATTTGTAGCAAGAAAAGTGTGTAACACGATAATCTTCGAAGCTGTCACTTTGTCAACGGCAGCATTTCAAACTTTGGGGAGTATTTTGTTTCAATTTAAATATACATTACACTCATTATACTGCACAATACTCATTTTATAGTGAGTGACGTCCATCCACACACTCGGGCTACGTTATTGACTCACTTTGCTTGACTAGTTGGAAGCAAAGTTGAAGACAAAAAACATTGGCCCCATACAAATACCACTTACTTTATTTTACTTTACATTATATAAGCATTTAAAAATCATTTTAAAATCGTTCCCATAAGCCTTTATTGCCAAAGTGTTAGCAGTAATAGCTATTTAATAAAATTATAATATCTTAATCATATTGGTTTAAAAATAATTCATATATAATTAACTATATTAATAATTTCATTAATTCATTGTTAAATTTCTTTTATATATATTAACATTAATATAACCTTCTTTTAATTATTTTATTAACTTATCCAATTGTTTTAGTTCATTTTTATTTGTTTATTTCTTTGTTATTTATTACAACCTTTCTTTCCTTTTCTTACTTACACTAAATCCTTTCAGTTAACAATGGAAAAAGTAGTTATGACCCGCAAGACCTCTGCGAAGGAGTCGGAGTACAAATTAAAAAAGGCTTTAGAAGAACTAAGATCTAAAGATTTTTGCAAAAAACTACTGCAGGAGCGAGAGGACAGTGAGGAGGAAATTAGAAACGTTGTAAAGAGAAATACTGATCTTAAAGGTCAGCTCGCTGAACTACATACCAATTACTTGGATATTGTGGCTCAGCGAGACCAGTTAAATAATATAGTGACTACGTTTGACCAGTGCAGCATTGAGCATGAGAGAGCACTAGATCGCATTTCAGAACTTGAGTCTGATTTGATACAGGCTAGAAAGTTAATTTCAGACCTGGAAACATGTAAGCTAAATATAGAAAGTCAGCATACTCATAGCTTATATGAGGAACTGGTTGAATGCAAGTCACAACCTACTCAATCAGATTTAAATAATAGAAATCCAGTATTAATTGATTTAACACAGGATGATTTAAGTATTGTGCCCCCCATATACTTCTCAAGTCATAATAAATTGAAGAAGTATATTAAAGTTAACAAATTAATAAAAAAATATAATAAAATAATAAATAATAAGTTTTCAGCTAAGAAAATAAATTATCTCAAAAATGAAAACTCTAAATTAATAAAAAAAGCAAACCTTTTTAATAAGAAACTGATTGAGAGTAGGTCTATGTATGAGCGAGACACCCAAAACTTATATGAAGAAATCTCACAATTGACTCTTTCTTTACAATCAATTAATAAAAAATATGAATCCGCTCAACAGCAGATTAAGGAACACATTGAGGCCACAAGTAATTTAGTGGACTTGTGTAATTATAACTTGGAACGGTTTGAGTCTTTAACAGATAATTACTCTAATTGTAGTTGTGTAAGTAAAAAATTATATGAAGTTGGTAAAATAAGCTCTGAGGTGTTGGGTGACTCGGCTATACATAATAAACTTAGTATTAAAGATGTAGATATTATGACAAACAGCCAAACAATTAATAAGTCCTCCGCTGTGCTCCAAAATAATTACTTTGTTTTCTCTGACCAATTAGGTCAAGGCTTTGGGTCCCTTTTAAATAATGAATTAGATAATTTATGTAATATATGCACGCCTGGAGCCAGTTACCAACATCATGTAAATAAAATGATGAGCTACAATTTGATCAAAAATAGTACTATTGTATTATTACATGGAGATGGTTTGTCCGTTAAGAAAAGTGAAATTATTAAAAATATGGAAAAATTATTAATTATAAATAGCAAAAATAATTGTAAATTTGTATTCTGCTCATTTCCATATTCATTATCTTATTCGGACAAACAGAACAAATACATATATAATCTTAATATGACATTGTACAATTTGACATACCGTCATAGCGACGCTTTTCTTTATTTTGACTTAAATAAATTTATTTATAATAGTTTTACAATGACAAAAGGTACAATGTATCTGCCTCAGTATTATAAAAAACAAATTGCTACTTTAGTAGCATTTAATATAAAAAACTTCGTTATAAGGGATATAACGAAAAATGACATTAATCACAATAATATAACTGTGATAGAAAATAATCGTTCCACTTTAAACTGAATAATACGACAAAGCCTAAGCTATTTAATTTATATTATCCATCAAAATATACAAGGCTTAGGTGGCAAGGAGTCGGAAGTGGAACTTTTTGTTAAAAAATTCAATATTAGTTTATTGTGCATTACAGAGCACTGGTTGTCAAAGAGCAACAATATTATAAATATCGAAAATTATAAATTGTCAAGTTCGTTCTGTAGAGAGAAAGCTATTCGCGGTGGCTCACTTATCTTAGCTCGTAGTGATGTAGTTTTTAAATCTCGTTCAGACATAGTGGCGCTCTCTGTCGAGCGAATTATTGAGCTGTCCTGCATTGAACTCAATGAATATATTATCTTATGCGTGTACCGACCCCCCTCTGGAGACTTTGATGAATTTGAAAATAAAATGGAGGATATTTTAACAACACTTTGTAATAAAAACAAATCGGTGATAGTGTGCGGCGACTTCAATATAGATATATTACAAGTAACTTCGTGTAGTGTTCGTTTATTAAATTTGTTTAAATCCTATAACCTGTTAAACGTCTTTTCGGAACCTACTCGAATAACTAGTGTTTCCGCGACTTGTATTGATAATGTGTTCTGTCACTGTAACGTATATGAAGAGAGGATAATATCGAATTTAAGTTCAGACCACTGTGGTCAACAATTTTCTCTCTTAATTAATCATGAAATTGCAAGACCCCAAAAATTCACTTGTAGACCAATAACAAAAAATAGAATGCTCACTTTTAAAAAAAATGTTGCAAAAATAGTGGTTAAAGAAAATGTAACCAATGATAATCCGAACAATTTATATAATAAAGTTTTCGATTTATTGTTAAATGAATTTAATAATATTTTTAAGCCAAAAACGTTTACGAAATACTTTAAAATTAAATTTAGTGATTGGGCTACCGTAGGAATATATAGAAGCAGAGAAAGATTATATGATTTATATGGTGAGAGGCAATGGAATCATGATCCGGTGTTCTTAAATAGAGTCAGAAATTTCTCTAAAATATTTAAGAACGTTTGCGTACAAGCCAAGTCCATTTATATAAAAAATAAAATTTTAAATTCAGAAGATAAAATAAAGGCAACTTGGGATGTTTTATCTAGCTTTACTGGAAAATCTAGGGCTTCCAATGGACCTATAAAGTTAAAAATTGATAATATTGAAATAAATAAAGAATCAAAGGTGGCGGCTGTTTTTGAGACCTTTTTTACTGAAATCCCAATAACAGTCACACGTAATTTAAATTCCTCATCATCTGTTGCAATCGCAGAATTGAACAAAAATGTTAAAGTCAATAATAAATATTTTGCTTTTAAACCTGTTTCATCAGATGAAATAGTTAACACATTTAGAACCTTAAATTCGAAGAGAACCGGTGATCTCTGGGGTATGTCAGTTAAATTGCTTAGTACTATTATAAATGATATTGCCCCTCAATTATCCCTTATTTTTAACAAATGTATCGAAACCGGTATATTTCCAGATTTGATGAAAAACAGTAAAATAGTTCCTTTGTTTAAAAGTGGCGATAGATTGGATCCCGAAAATTATAGGCCTATCTCGGTTTTACCGACCTTGAGTAAGGTCTTCGAGAAAATAATTTTAAATCAGATTTCAGAGTTTATGTATAGCAGTGGGATCATGCATAGTGAACAATATGGTTTCACCAAAGGAAAATCAACGACTGATGCGGGTGCTGCGCTTCTTAAGCACATTTACGACGCGTGGGAGAAGTCGCAGAATGCAATTGGGGTGTTTTGCGATTTGTCCAAAGCCTTTGATTGTGTGGACCATCGGACGTTACTATGCAAACTAAACCACTACGGTGTACGTAGCGCTGCGCTTGATCTTATTGCCTCTTACCTGAATCAAAGAATCCAGACAGTTTACGTAAATAATTCTAAATCGTCCGGTTCTCACCTAAAGATGGGTGTCCCACAAGGATCTATTCTGGGCCCCTTTTTGTTTTTACTTTATATTAATGACTTGCCCTTTTTTGTTAAGGGTCTGTGTGACATTGTACTCTTTGCTGATGACACCTCGCTTATTTTTAAAGTTGAGCGTGATAGGATTAATTATGACGAAGTAAACAGTACTTTGTCACGAGTCCTGCATTGGTTCGAAATTAATAATTTAGTGTTAAATGCTAAGAAAACTAAATGCGTAGAGTTTACACTTCCTAATGTAAAAAGTAAAAATTGTAACTTGCTCCTTGGCAATGAAGTGTTAGAATTGATTGACTCAACAAAATTCTTAGGTTTAACATTAGATAGAAAGCTCCAGTGGAACCCCCATCTCTCAACACTCGCAGCCAAACTCAGCTCCGCCGTCTTTGCAATTAGAAAAGTTAGACAATTAACGGACATAAATACGGCTCGACTTGTTTATTTTAGTTATTTTCACAGCATTTTATCTTACGGTATTTTATTATGGGGCAGTGCTGTCGAAATTAATTCTATATTCATTTTACAAAAAAGAGCTGTGCGGGCTATTTATAACTTAAAAGCTAGAGATTCTCTGAGAGATGTTTTTAAAGAAATAGGTATTCTTACAGTCGCTTCCCAATACATATTTAATAACATTTTATATATACGTCAAAATTTAAATAGTTATATAAAAAACAGTGACAGACACGCGATAAATACGAAAAATAAAAACAAACTCGTAACGCCAAAGTTTCGGCTTCAAAAAGTTAATAAATCCTTCATGGGTTTGAGTATACGCATATATAATAAAGTTCCACAAGATATCTTAGACCTTCCATTTCTTAGTTTTAAATGTAAAATCAAAAGTTTATTGTTAAATAAAGCTTATTATAACGTTCAAGAGTTTTTAGTGGATCGAAATATGTGGAACTTAAGTTGTTGAATCATTTGCAGGATTTATATTATATTATAATATACATCACCTATTGTTATATTTCTTTTGAAAAGAGCAACTGTTGAGTTTCTGGCCGGCTCTTCTCAACAGAGCAGCATTCCGAGCCGGTGGTAGCTTGCTTACGGACGGACTACACTGACCTTTTTTTGTATTGTAATAATTGACGATTCAAAAGTGCGTGTAAATGCCTACTTGAATAAAGATATTTTGAATTTGAATTTGAATTTGAATAATTTACTTACGGCAGTTCCAATAAATTTAACCTGTAACGGTAATATTAATGGGACGGAAAAAATTGAGTTTTTTTTTATCATTAGTAGTTTATAGACTAATATTGGTTAAGACTATTATAAATAATTTTAAAGTGGAAACATGAGTCTAAATTTACTGTAATTCAATTTAAGCTATCAAATATAAGATCAATCTGGTAAGACTGTTAGGCTCTTAAGGAGTTAACTATTGATATGTTCTTGGTTCTATTTTATGACTAAATATGTTTTATATACATTTTATTATGTTTATAAACATTCGACGAAAACTGAACTATCATAAAATGAATACTTTTCAATATTTTCTAGTACGCTCACCGTATAAAATATTATTCAAACTTGAAATTTGTTTTTTCAGTTTTTTCAACATTGAAAAGTCAAGAGAGGAATAAAGATCACCAACAAGAAGAAAGACAACAGTAACAGAAGTCATTATTTATTGTTTTGTATATTTTAACTTTTGTCCGTTTGAGAGCAAATTACATAAGAGAACATCTCAAAACGAGAGAAATTCACGCACAAGTTATGCAATCCACGTCACGTTTTTGTTTGCGGTAAATTCAAATAACAACAAATGTAAGCTCATTCCGAATTGTTTTGTTATATTTGTTGCCATTTTTTATATACAAAGCTCGAATAATTTCCCAAGTTCTTATTTTAGTATAGTGCATCCTTCTATAAAGGTAAAATATTTTTATACATACAGACATTTTTAATCCACCATAAATTATATGCAAGGGTAATTTTTTAAACACCTTTAAGTTAGATTTGTTTTCAATTTACAATTTTATAAAATTGATGTTAAAATTTGTTAACAATTACTTTTTTTTTTTCACAGAACTCATAAGTAATATGTTTTCCTTATTACTTATTATTAAATCTATAATTTATACGTGGCTTCCATTCGTTCGTTATTGTCTTTTCATAGTCACACTTCAAAATTAATTAAAGCGGTTTATATGATTTGCATTTCACAAAGAAAATGCGTTCTACTTTCAATTATTTATAAAATTAAAATATTTTATAAAAGTTTGATATTACTTTCTTGATGATTAGTTTTTTAATTATAAAATAGCAACTGTAGATTTAAATTGTTATATTTCTACTTTTTAATTTCGCTAATCAATCTACATAATTAATTGTCACATTGTTAGATTAGACCAACTACATTAAACAATAAAAAAGAAAACTTTTTAATACCGACACTTAAATTGTAATATTATTAGTATCGAAAGATATTAAATAAAGAAAAAACAATTATGAATGAATCGAATAAAATTCTTTTAGGCTAAAAGTTTAGAAAATAGTTTAAACTAAATTTTTCACTATCAATTAACAATAATTAAATTGATTTATTCTTAACAATCTAAACATGAAAATTAGATATATAATATACAAATATTAGAGGGATGTCATTTGTTCTTACAATTCACTTTAAAATCGATTTCGACACAGGCTAATATTTTAGAGATGGTAAAAATACCAAAGGAGCTCATTGTAAATTACCAATTTAGTTTATATACTGTTTCCACAAAATCAAGGCTTTTTTTATTTTTCTAGAATGTATGCAGTGTCCTTAATGCATACAGTTTTCATTTATATTTTGCAGTAGTTATAAGTTAGTAATTTTATTCCATAAAATAAACATCAAGAATATAATTCGCGTTTTAATCCTTATATTTAAAACAGGAGTTATTACTCTAAAGTGAAATATTATTGTGACGTGTCAGCGTGTGCTATTCTAACTACTCTGCTTTCAAATTAGGTCAGTATGAAATTGCAGAAAAGCTAGAAATAAATTCGGAAGCTAAATAATATTGGAATATTATCTTATATTGAACACTTCTATTTCAAAGAATGACAATAAATTATACAGTAAACATCGAGATGTAGATAAACTGGAATCTTATTTTATTATTATATAATATTGTGTACCTTTTCATAAGTAGGAATACGATTTCAGTGACATATATAGTATATACAAGTATTAAATAACAATAAAATATGGAAAGAGCAATAAAAACTAACAATTTAAATGTATATCTTTATACATATAAATATTAAAATGTAATGTACAGTTAAATAAACAATCATATTGTGAACAATGTTATTTCACCCTCAATCCTCGGAACCTTTTTAGAAGTGATAGAAAAATATGAGTTAATTAATTGCAATTTGTCATAAAATAAATTTAATAAATTTGCAAATTGCTTTTATTATTCTATTTAACTAAATGAATTATATTTGAATTCTATTTGACTAAATGAATGAATAAATAAATAAAAAAAAATATCAATGTACTATTTATTATTTATGAATTAAAAAATATATTTGAGTTATTTATATATAGCTTATACTAATTTTTAATATCGTCTCGTTCTGCAATTTTGAAGATGTACTAATTAAACGTCACCAAATTAATTGTATAATAAATGGATTTGTTAATGAAGGAAATTAACTATTTAAGTACTTAATAAATAACTAAGTGAATCGTCCAATACTTTTTAAAACCACATACAGCCAGTATAAAGTTACAAAAATCACAGATTTTGGATTTAAAAAATCATGTTAAGATTAATGTTTTAAAAACGTCGTTGTTACTTTTCAAATAAATTAACGTAACTAATAGAAAGTCACGTCACCTTTTTGGAGAATCCCTCGAGATATGGAAAGTAATTATCGCGGGAGTCTGTAGATCTTAGCTCTTAATTAAAATTCTAGAAGGAAAAGATAATGGTCGTTATTTAATTCCGAAATACAGAAAATAACGTTATATACTCACATATGTAGCCACTATGTGGTAAATATATTATAAAAAAAATATCAAATATATAAAGGAAAAATATAAAAATAGTGTTTTTTATTATCCTATATTATATTGACCGGGGCAATAACATGTAAGCTCTGTCCGGTAATATATGATAGTCTTTAAAAATGACAGCTAAAAATCAGAACTCAAATACATTGTCATTCACCGGGTACAATTATTAATTTACGTTACAACCATAAAAAACTATCAAAAAAATATATAAATCGTCCAAGACAAATACAATTAAATTTGATACCCTTACATTATTACAATTAATACAACAAATACTATTTGGAAAAGTAATTTTTGGAAAGTTTGTTAAGTATAGAAAATATAACGACGATTAAATAACAACTATTTGAAAAGTTGATCGGTTTATCTGGTTGATAGTTTACGCCTCTGCCAAAGATTGATAAGAAAGATACTCGTGAAAATCTAAGACAACTTTATGCTTGAAAGATAAGAAGCTATTGATTGAAGCTATACTGACATAGTAAACACAGTAATTAAACCTCAATTTTATTGTTCGTTTTGAATAAATATCAAAAATAATATTCCTTGCAGGTAAAATACTTAGGATTATAGGCTAGTTTTTGTGATCAATGGTTCGGGTATGAAAAGTATTTACTAATTTTGGTTATAAATTTATTATCATTAATGATATTCTGCATTGCATCCTTGATTATCGTCCATACACGAAATATTATTACGTAAACTTATTATATTATTACGAATTATCCTAATAAGTTTTCCTTATCAATGATGTGGAAAATTCTTTGTACATCCAAGAGTAGTGCAGAGAAATAATTTCGTCATAGTTGTTAAGATAGAATAATGTGTGGACAACATTACCATACAAATGGCGCGGCTCAGACCGAGGCTGTTATCATTGGTGATTAAGCTCTCCCACAACAGGCTACCTAGAACAGTTAGTAATTTAAGAAGACATCTTTATAATTCGTATTTTTATTCTTTAAGTCTAAAATGATATAAACGCCACAAAATTATTATTTAAAATATGTAAACACTTCCATCAGAACTCAATTATATTAATCATGCATGGAACCGGCTGCTGTCACAATATTATTTGCTAACATTATAGATATTGTATTTTAATGTTTCCCGATTGCTGAAGATACATATTTGCGTAGTATACTCATACAAAATTATTTGCAAGTTAAACCAGTTTTTCTTAATGTGCAATATTTATTAATGGTAACTAACAGATAAATGATATTTTATAGAAACACCACTCGTAGAGATTGTTCAAAAAATATATAAATATTCTGAGAATGTAATTATTAATGATATTATTATGAAAAATTAATACTTAAATATTAAAGTTTTACAAGCATTTAAATGACGCTACCCTAATTCTCGTTCCTTTATATGTTTTTCAATACATTGTTAGACTCTTTAATGGGATATATCGACGGATTGACGAGTAAAAAATAAACATATCGATTCTTAGCTAACATCACCACGATACTTTCTAAGTACTCGTATTGCTACATATAACTATAATAAAAATATTACTTACGGTCTTTCTTAGAAACAGTTATTTATACTGAAATTTCAGAGTTTTATTATAGAAATACATGCGCATGTATAATGACAAACTCGTAAATAGATTGCTCTTTATAAAATACTTAAGTATCGAGACAAAATACAATATATGACAACAATACAAAATTAGCACATACAACATATTTAACACAACCTAATGTCAAATGATTTTCAAGCGTTCTACTTTAATGAAAATAAAAAGCTATATTAAATTTAAATGTTCATTTTCCATCTTATATTATCCATGAACTTCTCCACTGCTATTTTATTTCGGAGATTTGCAACATGAAAGTCACAGCGTTGTCAAAAGGGAAGATATAATCGGTATCTTTGGGCAAGTAATAATATACGCAAAAAATTCAGAGTTCCAAAGTACTCCAAGACAAAAACGACCGCAAAAAATGTCAACGAGATGTCGGTTAATGCCAGTTCTCGAAAGACAGTGGCATTCTCTTTAAATCTAGTATACATTGTTAATTTACAAACTTGTGTGTATGAGTTATTTATTTTTAGTTTCATTATAAATTAAAAATAAAGATATATAGAATTTGTTAACTTTTATTACAATGTAAGTTACAAAATATTTTATTCATTGACTTTAATTAATATTAAAAGTAAATAATTAATTGTTGTTTTTAGTGAAACCACTATAATAATATTTTAATATATCCATACGTTGTTGTTAAAAATAAATAACAATATGTCATTGATATCAGAAATGCTTATCCGATTGTAACTTATGTGACTTTATAGTTCGCAGAGAAAAAGAGAGAGAGAGAGAGAGAGAGAGAGATATCATTTTGTAGAGAGATATCATTGCTATATAACTCATGTTCCATTATAAAAAAATATACGGCATTAATGTTTTTGAGGACTGCCTCCACGCGCTAAAAGCTTTTACCAAAAATATTACCTATTTGTAATTCTTGATAAGAGATTCACTTTTTCCATCGCCGTGTCTCTGTTAAGGGAGAGATGAATGTAGCATCCCCCATAAAACTCCCTGAAAGACATCAGCCCACGTATGATCCTGTTAAATCATAATAATCAACAATTCTAATTTGATTAAAAGGAATTAAAAGAACTGGACGGGGAACTTCTTGTTAAACTCCGTTTAATTATAAGAGCGATAAACGCATAAGTTGTCGTTTAAAATTCTATACATAAATAAAACAGTTTTTACTAACCAGTATATATTTAATATGAGATGTAGGTGTCTGTCGGTGAGTCGGTTACTTACAGACACCTACATCTCATACTTCATTGAACATTGTTAAAAGTTAAAATTAAAATAAAACCAAGATATGCAAATTTAATCCATAAAATTGAAAATTTAGATGTGTAATACTTGCAAAAACCTTAGGAGACATACTATATATATATATATATATATATATATATATATGAACAAACTCACCGACATTAAGATTTTACGGTTTTATTAGAAGTTCATACGAAGAATGTATAAATCTAGAATTTTAAAGAATTAAATAAAGGCTGTTAGCTATGAATTATTTATTATACTTTTAATAATATTAGAATTATGTATAATGAGCAATTTTATATCGAATTGAAACACTTTAAAGAGATATAAAGATATAAATTTTGATTAAGGCTACTTTTAGAAACTCGGTATTCCTAAACATGTCGTCACTCAATACACTATAATTAAGTTACACAACCGCTTAACCTAATAATCCCGCTATCGACATTACAATGTTTTGTGGCTGGTAGCTTGTAATGTACTAAATTTTCATCATAATTAATTTGTAAACAATTAACAAGAGCGGTAAGGCAAGATATCTTAAAGGTGCGTATAACGTTAGAATTATAAATATATTCTAATTACAATACATTGCTTTAAAATCATGGATATAAGCCAAGCTCTCGAAGACAGAAAAATTCAAGTACAAATTTTACAAACCTCTCACGTATTTCTTTTCCCTAAATGTAAATAACAGGAAATTTAAACTCATTCTCAATTGTTTTTCCATATTTATAGGCATTTTTTATTCAGATTTTTGTTAATATATTGTTATGATTACTTTATTTTTACAATCAATCAGATAAATTATAATTAATTGTAATATAAACAATATAACCACATAGATAATTTGGATTCGGTGAAAATTAGGTCAGTAAATTCTTGTCTCACAGTAAAATTAAAAGGTATTCTTAACTTGTTAAAGTTAATAATTCAATTTAGTAAAAATTAATAAAAACATTATCTTTAGTCAATCAAACAGTTTGTCGAAAGCAAATAATTAAAATTATTTAATTCTTTATAACGTGTATAACTACAGAACATTTTGTAAAATAAATACAACATAGAATTATTTATATTTCAAACAGTGAGTTAAAAGAGAAAGCCGGATGAACAGAAGACCTTCTCTCTTTTCTTTATATTTTTATATGTCTCATTCATCCCTTTTTCTTCTGAGTGGCAGCGCCTAAATAGATTTTATTTTTAAGAGGTGCTCGGGCAACGGAAGCACTTTTTATTGGGTGGACCGTCTGCTTATTTGTCATCCCATCTCATAAATAAAGTTTTGTTAGTTTAATAATTCTATTATTATTATTACCTAATAAGTCCATTAAACTAAGAAAATTTTCCTATTATCCATTATTATTATTCAGAAGAGCTAACGAAACCGAATGTCCAACCTACAAATATTTTTATCTGATTTTGATAGTAGCATTAAGTTTTTATTCTTTTAAAGAAAAAGGTTTAGGAAGAATGAAGATTATTACAGAGCTGACACTTTATTACAATTCTCTTCGGCTTTCAGTTTCGGCAATTTTTAGTTAGGAAATAGAATATAATTAGAATAACCCGTTACCTATTACTTTTCATTTGAAATACTTATTTGCATGTTATAGCAATCAAAGTCGGAAAATATCAGCAATAAGTAGTATTTTTTAATAGTTAATTAATTGACCGACATTTATTCATTTAAATACATTTTTGTATATTTCGTGTCACATTACAAATTTGAAATTCTTTATGTTAAATAAATAAACATCTTTTTATAAATAAATATAATAAAGTAAATAACGACATGAAATGTAACAAATATAAATTAGTATTACACCAACTAACTACACTTAAGCCATTATCTTAAAACTCAAAGTAGACTATCGCTTGCTACAAATGTCTTTTTGGCATACCACGATGCGACTCGGATATGCCTTTCGATACAGCCTTTGAAAAAGCTATTTACAAACAAATAAATGGCATTCAATATAATTATCAATAGCCACAAGTTGTACGGCAGCAGATTCTGATGCTTCTGAATAAATAACATTACATTTAGGTGTTTTGAAATAGCTTCCTCCTATAAATTTTTACACCAGTTTGAGTTACAATATGAATTAAACAGTATTACTATCGCCTAGTGATATAAAAACGGTTTTAAATATAATAAACAAATATAATGAAACAAAGTTTAAACTGGAGCAGTGATTTTAATTATTATATCGCGCTAGTTAGTATCTAATGAAGTGATTATTAATGAAAGTGACCTTCACAATATGTGTAATTAACCATAAATTTGAAATTAACTGTATGTTTAATTATTTGATATATAAATTATGTTAACATGACCGGACCAATAATTTATACAGTATTACTATACAGTACATAGTAATAGTACTTTTCGCACCTAAATAATTAAATGATAATATAATAATTCTGAATAAACTGATAGTAGACGAAATGTTACCAACAAGTATGTTTTGATTTTAAGACTTGCCTTAATTTTTGTTGAGGGTAACTTCTGACTAGTATTCACTAAATTTTATCTGAATATTTCTATATATATATATGTATAATAATATTGAGGCTAAAGTTTAAATCATATATCGTTGTTATATGTTTACATAATGCCAAACATATTGAATGTTTCCTCACCGTAAATTATAATGATCGTTGAACCTCTGCTACAGATATATTATGATTATAATAAACTATAATTTATTTGTATACGATTTGTAACACAATTTTATAGTTAATTTATAAGCGTCCATATTTTACAACTTTCCTCATTAGGATACGATATGATATCTACGTAATTTTATAATTTAACATTGTTATAAGCGCATAACCATGAATTAAATAATCTTATTCTGTATTGAATACTCACAGAAATAATTTGCATATTAACTGATTTCAATGTCATTGTTAATTAAAACCTTCCGCCTAAATTAGCATCACTTTGCCTTAATCCCGGATAATCCTATCGAAGCTAAATGGTTTAGGACATAGATTAAATTTAACGATGTGATCCCAATTTCGGCTTTTCTTCCCCAAACAATTTAATACTTGGATAATATGACGCTACTGTGCGATGGTATATTTAGTTCCGATGACTGTCGTTATTGAGTTGGTGTGTCTGGGAAGTTACCTATAGTAGTAACCTTTTTGTAAAATATAAATATCAAGATATCAGATCAGGATCTTTGGATCAAAAATAATATACTGTTTTGGCTCTATAGTAGACGATAAATTGGTGTTAAATGGTCTTTCTTACTTACAAATTGGCGATCGGAGACCGAGAGTTCAATTAAACTGTCGGTTCTGCAATAATCCATACATTAAAACATATTTAACGACCCATAACAATAATAAAGAGGTTTTTTCAAGACATGTTTTAGGTTAAAGAATTAAAACAAAATTGATACATACTTGACTTCAACACTGTAGTTGTACTATAAAATGAGATAACATTTTTTTTCGTCAAATTTTAGTACATCCTTTAATAATCGTAATAATAATCCTCCTAATATAAATCTATCTAACCAGGATAACTTCCATCCCAAGAACTTTTAATATTTTATTATATACAAAGAAAATATGAATACTGAATTAATAATGAATAATATTAAATGGCAATATATATACTGTTCCGTTGTTCGTGATAATTAATATTGAAATATCTGTATATATATATAAATATCTCATTACTGTCGGTGTCTATTTACTTTCTCTCGATTTCCCTTCCTTTTTATCGCCTTTGTGATATTCAAGGATTACTTGTGTACTTTGTATTTATAATAGAAACTTTTAGCAATGAATCACATTGTTTGCATAAATTCAGGTCACTAAGAAAGCTTGTTACAAATTTAATACTAATTATAATTATTGAAACCCATACAAATTTAAAAAACATCACAAAATATTCTTAAAATAAAGTTATAACGTTTAAAAAAAAAATTAAAGACGACTATTGAGCTGAGGAGTTTTCTCGACTTCATGTTACATTTCAAGAACTGGCTTCTTAAAAACGAATTGTTGTAAATACATGTTGCTATCACAAATTATATATTAAACTTAAAATGCAGATTTTAACAAATCGTATGTCAAAATGAATTATATTAATTAATAATACTTGCAGCTACTTCTTCGTAAGCGATTTCATTTCTCTTTACGGTAATTTAATTAATTTGCTCGTTGCGTTGGTGACGTGTGGGACATTTCTTGGTCGTGCTTAATATAAATAATAATATTTTTTTATTTTCGAGGTGGCGATAAATATGACTAATTTAAGGAATTAGTAGTAAGAAAACATCAGTTATATTTTTTGTTGATAAATTATTTACAGATGAGCACTGCTTTAAAGACACTTTGAGGGGAACGATTATCCTCGTATTTATTTTTTTGTCAAGGAGAAAAAATTCTAGTTTTGGTTCGAAGACATAAACTACCATAACATAACAAACATAGCAGTTTGTACGTACGAAAAAACCTTTAATATGGAGAGAATTTAAACTTACGACCTTGAATCTTTTTACTTTTCTCTGCGATGAAAAAATAATTATAACAATATTACGTTTTTAAATATACTGTTGTAATTATAGTATTTTTTTTTATTTTGTCAAAAAAAAACCTTGATTAAATATATTTTATTTAGCGTATATAATATAATAATAATTTGGCTTAAAAAAGCTTATACGAGCTTTTTAATTTCAATGACGATCAAGAATATGGTAGACAATTTGATAATTTATTAATTTTTAAAAAACTGAAGCATAAATTACTAATAAATATTTTTATAACACAGTAATAATCATAATAATAAGTGTCAGGGAAATAATTTATTTATATTGAGCACATTCTTATTATGTATTTTCGAAACTTTAAATTTAATTAATTTAAGTATAACCTGATAAAGTTTTATTTAAGTTCTCTTATTTATTCGTAGATCATATAAATAAATTCCAAATTCATCACCATTCCATCAACAACATATTGGTTGAGCCAAAACAATCTCCGTGACACAGGTTGTTGTGTAGAATATTATGAAAATTCCTTGATCAAATCTGTAGGTGTGCTGAATTTCCTATATAATATGTATTTCCAGGTTTTCTTGAGTCAAATATTTTACTTGTAACACGTTTTCGTCGTAACAATAGTCAAAAAACGGCCACTTCCTTTTTTTTCTCCTAATTTAAGAGATGAACCTTTAACTGATTATACCAGCGCTCAAAAAATCATAAGAAGGAAGGTGCTTTGTTAATTATCAAACTATACATCGGATTTCAAGCTGGACTTTCGAGAAATAAAGTCATAAAGAATCATTGCGTGAGAACGGTACGATTGTAGATGGATATTTATATTTTAACAATAGTATCATAATGCCTGTAACTAAAATTATTTAAGTTGAAATTTTTAAGTAACATAAATTGCTGGAAATTGCTGTTGAATTACACCTCATTTTTTATGAAATAGATCAAAGATATTGTTATTATTTTAATTGTGATATTTTTTTGTCGAACTATTAATTAGTACAGTGAATGCCTTTCAAATTTATTAAACTTGTAACGCAATAACAGAAAGTCATGTCACTTTTTCCGTAGAATCCTTCGAGATATGGAAAGTAATTTTAGTTTTCAGTCTGCAGATTGCAGTTCTTAATTAAAATTCTAAAAATAAAAGATAACGGGTCATTTAATTCCGATGTAGGGATCGTGAAAGGATAAAAATTACTAAAAGGTTGTAAAAAAATAACCTTAAAGGAGTAGTGCTTATTTAAATTATAGTAATATGATTTGATCAAAATAGGTACTGTATATATTGTTCAATGTGAAATTCGATATCTACATTGGCAATAGAAAAATTGCAATTAATGATATCATATCCACAGTGCCTTTTATGGTATTATACATAGCATAGCTAATAACCATTTTGGGATAACAAATATGATTAGTCGCTTAAAGTGGTTTGAAGTTAAACGGTCACTAATAGATCGCAGTTTCGGTTATACGGTTGATAGCAATTTTACAAACATTTAATCTGATTCTAATTTAAATTTTTCCTAATTTAGAAATTTACAAAATTTGTTTCATTTATTCATACGTTTTATGGCTTTCGGTATATCACTTCTTCCTAGTCAATTATCTTATACATATAGAAGTACATACATCATGTGTCTAGTTAATTATTATTGTTAATGTCTTCACCAAACTGTACAAGAACATAAATTATTAATAACAATTTAATAATTATAACACGTATGCTTGTACACTCGAGTAATACATGAAGAACAAAGATATGAATAATAGTAAAATCGGCTTTATGGTTTAAGAGCGATCTTGATGAAGCAGCCATCAGAAGTATAAAAGAAACATGGGGTAGACGTATTATATACACAGACATATATTTAGAAGCAAAAATAAATTACACTTCATTCTTATACCAAAAGCAATATGTAAACACACAACATATATAATACATAGAAATAATTACATACAAGATAAAGGTAGGCTTTATAATTTAATAATTTAAAAACATAACTACAACCAAAAGAGCTTATAGCGATAATATTAAATGAAAAAGAATGAATTATAAGCTGCTAAACTATTTTTTAAGGTGGCGTATAAAGGAAGAGTCTGACTGTATGTAATTATTTTTTGAGAATAAATAATTTCTAAATCGGTAGCATAACAGTAAAACAATTGGTAAATGTAAGATGAATGATGATGATGATCTTTAAAGGTAATGAAATAAAATGCAGTGAATAGTAGATACTTCGACCAGTGTATAGTAAAGAAAATTAAGAATATTCACTTGGGGTAATTGGTTTGAACTTCTTGCAAAATGAGAAATATGGTCATATTGATAAATTGATTAATAAAATAACAAATATGGTCATATTTAAGGAGGTCATAAGAATTTTAAGCAAAGGTCTTGTCTACAAGAATATATTTGAGCCTCTAGCCTCAAATATATTTAAGTAGCTGTTGTAAGTAGTAGACCATAAAATCCGGAAAGTACAACTGTACAGTAGAACAATTGTACAACATCTAGAATCCAACAACAAGCTAGATCTCCACTTACTTTAAGAAAAATAACTAGTTTTATTGTATTTTATAACTCCAATTTTGTAATATTTCTGTGAAAATAAGAAACTTTTCATATACCGAAATGTCTAAGACTAGTGCTGGCTTATTTAACTGGGGCAATAAGGGCATAACCCATCAAAACAAAAAATATATAAGCAACAAAAAAAATAAAAAAATATTTTATGTCTATAAGTTCTATTACTCGAACAGCTATACATATGTAAATAAATATATATATATATATGTGTTATTTCTCCTATCTTAGCATCTCACTTAAATAAAATTGAAAAAGTTGCTTTAATCTTTAATTTTTTGACAATTAGATAAGATTTTATTAATGACGAAATAAAAAATAATAAAATGTTCTATCGATTTTATTCAATTGTTAGAATTTGGATGGTGTTGACAGCCGTGACATTATTACGATACGTATATCATAATTCATTGTCACGAAATATGATTCGAAATTTGAATATAAACAGTATGTATGCGATCGTTTGTAGTTCGTTTTTATTGGGCTTCATAAGTTATCATAAAAAATTACTAGATCCGGATGTATATTTTTAATTGATTTTTACTATTTAAAACACAAAAAATATTATTAATAAATAAATATTTCTTATGAGTAGCACATGACAGAATAAGTTTTGAATTGTTAAGATATTCGAAAGACATAAGTAACATAGTTGTTCTGAAGCACGTCTTCACAATCTGTCGATTTCAACTGTACCGCAATCGTATTATTTACGAGCTCTTCGTGGAATAAATCATCTGTACTTAATAGGAACTAACATTTATAAAAAAATTGAATGTGAAACCCTAATAAAACTTGTATATGTATAACTGAGTAGGCTACAATATAATATTAAACTTAACTTAAAATTATTTAATTTTATCTTTAATGCAAAATGGTAAAGTTATTCTAAAAGAATGAAAAATAATTGTAAAATATATTTACCATATTATTTTCTCCGGCGTACTAGTTATATACCTTACTTATTGATTTTCAATTTAGTAGTTTTTCTGACTTGTAAATAATTAATGAATTAGCTTACATTCTATAAATAAATACAAAACATAAAAGTTTTAAAAGGATAATCACAATTATTTTATTTTTATGAAAAAAATATTAATTAAATATTTTACAAGAAAAAAGATTTTATTTTATTCTAAGTCATTGTCATATTTCGTTAGAACCCAGAGATTATAGTTATTTCTAGCTTGGGTTGAGATTAAATTTAAATTATACCGTTTAATACTGCATATTTAGAGTTGGATAAAAATATTAATCCTTGTAATATAAAGTAAGAAAGTTTAAATCTAGAAAGAAGTAAATTTTTGTATTTTTTTTTCAGGATTTTAGGTCCGCCGAGCGATTTGTTAAAGCCCTAGGTGCTTTTGGCAAGGTAAGCCACAGATAAATGGAGCCAATCGAGACCTAGTCAATGGGAAATCGCTGCGGGGTCTTGTCAATAGTTCGAGTTTCTGTAGTGTAAACTCGTATTCCTCGGAACAAAATGTTGGATCATTGTAAAGGGTACGTGCGAGAAATTGAACAAGTTTTATACCTTTTACACATAAATAAGTATGTTCAATTTATTTCCTTATGACGTGCTACATTTAGAAATAACTGTTATCGTGATGCAGAATCTATAAATAAAATTCTGCTTTGTTGATATACGTCAAAAATGAAAAATGAAATAATTCTTATTAAATTTGTAATTGTAACAAACACCACTTAAATTATCAAAACAAAGGTTTTATTAAGAACCGGAATGGATAGTTAAAATATATTTATTTACTTTCAATTACCTCGGAAATACTTTTTATTTCTTAAATCTCTGATTAAATAACAAAATACGATATTTTACGTTGCCTTAAAAAGTTACCAACTTGTAAAGTTTTTATTTATATTAAATTCATAAAAGTAATTTTTTTAAAAACTCTGTGTTATGGTATTTCTTACACGAGTTTTATCAAGAAGCTATGGCTACTCATGGCTTTGACTTATCAAAATTCGACGGAACTCTTTATTATTAAAGAATTAATATTATTGTAATAATAAATTAATAAATGAAATATAGGTTAATAGGAAGTATTGTCATATTTTACGGTGTATATTGTATATAATATTTATAACATTCTATAGCTATGCCTCTGAAGAGATATTCTACACTATAATTTAATTAGAGACGTATCTTGTAATTAAATTTAATTTCGTTCTTGTGAACTCATCGTAACGGAATACCACACTTATTGCTCCGAGCTGAAATTTATTAATAATATTAATTATATTTTATGCAAAATTTTAGATCATTTCATAAAATAATCCAGATTATTTAAAAAGTTTGAAATATTAAAATTTCTGCATTTTATTTATTTCATATTATTGTTTTAGAGTTCAACGCACCTTTTATTCTAGCTGCATGTAAATTTGGTTGATTTGAATAGAACGAGATTGAATTTGTAAGACGTCTGTCGGTTACTAACAATGCTAAGAAGAAATTGGAAATGTAATGAAGTTTGATTGAATTTGTCTTGATTTTGTAAGAAATAAAATCGTATTGGAATAAATATTTGGAATAAAAAAATCGAGATATTGTATTAAATATTTAATGCCTTGTTGATTGTTTGAAACCATAATATAAAAATAACATTAATAACAAAAACATTGAAAATGCCTTTGTCCTTCTGTTATAATAGTTATTTTTTTATATTTATTCTTTGATTACACGTTTTTTTTATGGATAAGTTATATTGTTAAAGCAAAATATTCGATGCTCTGATAAACGAAACTTCACTTCCCGATTAAGTTTACTTTAAAATATTATACATTATATAATATTAAAACCACAAAGAGAAAGAGAATACTTACGGAGATAAACTAGCTTCTTTTCCATACAAAGAGTGAAGAAGCACTTCGTTAGTCCCGAATTGCCTATTACGTTAAAGGATTAATGAATTTGAATACTTTGTACTTTTATTAATACTTGTAGTTTCAGTTTAAACATGCTCTAGGTTTTAAAAATACACATGGAAACTGACTTTTTGGAGAGGTTTATTAAGTTGAAGTTTATCTCTGAGCTCGTTGTTTTTGTGTGAACTAAAAAGTACAGTATGTCAGTAATGTTACAAACTTATAAAAGAGAGGATACATGTTTCTAAATATTTGCCTCTCTTTGAGTTTTCCGTAAGAGTTTATAAAATATTTTTCAGTTGTGTAATAGTTGATACATATGAGTAATATTTTCCATTGAAAACATAAAAAAGATTAGTGCTTTGATTAGGTTATAAGGAATATATATATGTAGCGTGTACGAATTAATAAGAAAAGAAAACGAAGATACATATTTTAATCAGAAAATTTTCAATTTTTGCGTATGAATGGTTTGTTAACTTGTATTGAAACTATTTCAAAATGAATGAAAATAAAAATAAAACTCATTTTGAATTGTTTATCTCAATTTATACTCACTAGTTTACTTTTTCTTCTTTTAAATTCTATCTTGCTTATTTATTTCTTTTATGCTTAAAAATATGTATTTTTTATCATAATTGTGCCCTCACTGTCAGTTTTCTCATTTTATGAACACACTTCGTAAACCTATGTATTTTTAAATTAAAATTAGCCCTCAGAGAGTTGAAGGAAACTTAAATCCTAACTTCTCTTACTTTTTCATAATTTCACCAACGAGACTTCGACTTATCTTATGAAATAACTTTTAAAGCATTTTAATAATAATATAGCTTATATTCATTACTTTAGTTTTTTGTTAATCTATATAACTTATTATTTCTTTTTTTTACATTATATTGGTATGAACACTGCTGTCCAGATATCAGAGGAATAACTAATAATATCATCCGTTTTCTTAACGTATGTTCCAAAGTTTAAACCTGAAACACACGCCTTACTAAGCATATGTATAAGCAAGTATTCTTAAAATTAAATTAATTTGAAAACAACCTAAGAGAAAATAAATACACAATATTTAAAAAAAACATTTTATTTTAAATCAACGTCAAATTTTAAAAACAATGTGTCTAAACTATTAATATTATTAACTTTACCTGTTACTACATATCTTTATTCTATTATACAACATTGGAATTTAAATTCATTTGAAATATTCTTATGTTTACAAATAGTAGGTATACGATCAAACTACAATATTTCTGATCGGAAATTCATGATTAAATTCTACAAAACAGATCACTATGTTCCATGCTATTGCAGCAACATATTTCTTTCAATCTGATCTTGTATATATTCGTTGAATTATATTTTACCCTGGTACTAAGGATATAAAAACAAAACATATTTTTTACATATCTCATCTTTACTACTATTTCATTCGATGTTATACATATTTAAAGACTAAAATATTTGTATAATTTTAATGAAAATTAAAAATTAGCAAAAGTATTAAGGAATGAAAAATGTAGCATCCACTTAAAATACCACCAAGAAATATAATACAATGATTTATATACATAACATAATACTAAATGTATGTAAACAATATCTATCAAATGATCCAATTTACAAGAAATATTTTTCATATGTAACAATAAGTACTAGAGTTATAAATTCAATAAATATTTACATTTCACAATAGTATTTAAAATTTGACCAAATACAACGTTCATATTATAATTAAAAGTTAAACACTTACACTTGCTTTATATCACAATGGCTAAATATAATATGACACTGGCAATGTAAAGTACGGAGGGGAGAGAAAGACTTTTTGCCTTACCCTGCATTGCAGCTGGAGTTTCTCCTGTAAAGAAATACAAGATGTAAAATAAAAAAATATTTCTGACAACCTGGAAGAAACCACTTTAGTGATAAGATCACCTATTGTTTTATTAATTCTATACTCTTTACTTTATTATTATTTGTGGATGCAATAAAGTTATTTAATAAAAAAATATAAAAAAACTATTCCAGTATTGATGTCAATCAATTTTAAAACATCTACAAATAATAAACCACTTTTGAACTAAAACTAAAAACATAACATACGTGAAATGAAACAAACATTTTTTTTTTTTTTTTAATTTTTTTTTTTTTTTTTTTTTTTTTTTTCACCTTCACGCCATATCCCTTGCGGGGTAGCCAGAGACGACGGAGCGCCAAACGCTACGGTCTCTGCAGACCTCTTTCGCCTCGGCCACAGACATCAACTTCTTCATACATGCCCTCCGGGGGGTCCTCATGCTTTTTACGTGACCTTCCTCCAGTATCGTAGCTACTGTATTTTCGAAGGTCACTCGAGGCCTCCCCCTGTCTCTCTTACCGCTCACTTTTCCCATATAAATCTTTTTTACCATTCTTTCATCACTCATTCGTTCAACGTGCCCAAACCACCTGAGCACGTTCTTCTTCATTCTCACCGTGACATCTTCGCTAGTACCTGCCATTCTGTGGATCTCTTCATTGCGGATTCGATCAGCTAGACTGACTCCGCATATTCTGCGAAGAGATCGCATCTCCACAGCATTCATCTTTCTTACATTCTTCTTCTGTGTTACCCACGTTTGGCTGCCGTATAACAGTGTCGGTAGCAAAACTACATTGTGTACAGCCAAACGTGCAGCTATACTGACGTTTTGCCGTCTCAACAATGCAGTCAAAGCACCATTGACTCTGTTACCAGCAGCAATACGCCTTTCCACATCTATTTCGTATCTTCCGTCTCTGCTAAACATACTTCCCAAATATACCACTTCATTCACTTGTTCTATTATCTTATCATTCACGTTGATCTTACATTCTGTAATAAAAGATAACAAACATTTAATAAAATAATTTCACTTTTATGAATCGTGTCACGAAATTGTTATTTTTATATACCTTCCATTTTGTCCTCACGTTATGAATATATATATATATATATATATATTTATGGATTTATATCTTCAGTACAATTATTGCAATACAAATGATTAAATCTTTTCCATGTATTACATTTTATATTTTCTAAAATCACGTAGAAGAATAAAAAAATATGTTCTAATAAAATATATCTATGTAAAATATTTCTGAATTTATAGACTACTAAACTATAAATTTATACAGACAAATTTTCTTGGATGAATTACTATAGTAACAAAATATTTTATTGCCTAGCTCATCAAAACGGCTATCGGAACTTCATGGCGCAGGGATAAATCGTATTGTAGCGTAGCAGAATGTTTTATGGCTTTAAATTTTTAATTTTATACTTTAGATTGAAATTACTGTTTCAATAACAGAAATGGGCATATAGGAATTAAAATAATTTCTAATATTTACTGTACTGTCAAAATTTTACAAAAATCAGTGAATTAATATTATTTTAATATTATATTCGAAACCAGATCAACTTTACACCAAACGAAACATAAATTAATTTAAGTATTACAAAATTAATTTTGTTGGTATTTATAATAAATAATATTTTTTGTATATATGAAAATAATTGTTTATAGTTGATATTCAAAAACAATGATTTACAATAGATTAGATCACCGAAACATAGAAGAAAAAGAGTCGGTAATAAAATAAAAATCTTACCCGTTAGTACATGTACTCTGGCTGTAGCAGACTGTGCATTATCAGGAACACACTGATATGCTCCAGCATCCGACGTCCTCGCCGCTTGCACTAGTAACCTACTGCTACTGTGTATTCCCTTTTCAGTCACCAGCGATATGCCACCGCGCGTTGAATCGAAGTTTATTGTCTTGATAATATATAAATAAGAAAATAATTACTTAGGACATGTCGTGTGTATATTATATTGTGATTTTACGTATTTAATATGATATAACAAAGAGTATTTGACCATAAAAAATGTCCATTTTATCGAAAGAGGTAAAATTTTATGTTAACGCTCTTTACTGATGTTAGTGAACTCGTAAATACGTGTATAAATCATGTACACGTGTACGTGATGTGTAAATACAACGCGCGTCGAATAATGTTACAAGTTGTATAATAACAAAGTTGACTAGTGAAGGAAGTTAGGCGTTAGTTGTTAGGTGTCAATATGTGGGACAAGTTTGAACTATTTATGGAAGTTAAAAATGTTTACAGCATGATATGAAATTCATAAACAGCTTGAAATTTTATTCTACTATCTCTTAGATATTTACTTTAGAATCTTAAATATCTCTATAAATTGAAATTCTTATGTCTACATATATTTTTATAAATATAACAAATTTTAGATATTTTTATTAACAATAATTGTATTTACGATGGTAAATGTTAGTATCAGAAAATAAAAGGTCTGTTAAATATATTATGTATATAGTATGAAATTGGAAACAAATAATATGTGAAATATAGTATATTTTTTAATACAGTAATAATCTCTAAAACCGGTAACATTAGCGTAATGCATCGCAACCTTGGTTTTAATAATTTAAAGTATGGAACCCTCGTCGCTGGATACGCTCCACATATTTTGCACAATAACTTACATTTGAGAGCAAAACATAAATGGGTATTTTCACCTTATAAAATCTATCGTGAGTATAAGTAAGTAGGTGTTAAAACTTCTTTTTACGGTAAATAACACGTGTCTGTTGTAAGAACTAACAGTTTTTGTAAACAGTTTTGTCGAAAACATCAAACGTGGTAATTTAAAAATATTTTTTCAAATATAAAATTAAGCATTAGCAAACCATTATTTTAAAATCCCGGAGGAAAATTTTACGAACTTTATCTAAAGAGCAATTACTTGTATATTATTAGCTTTGAGTCTATTCTACTTTATATATATATTTAAGATATTATTATTCTTACTTACCTTTCCTCTGTGAGTCCAACTGATTGTACTGGGTGGTTCTGGCGTGTGCCTCACTATACACGTCAGGTTTATAGTAGATCCCGCGTAGATAAATAGGTCTGGACCACCCATTATTTCGGTTTCTGGTTCTGGTCAAGTAATAGATGTATATTTTAAGTAGTAAATTGTAGTTTATTTTTTATTACGAAGATAATGATGTTATAGCATATTAATAAAACTAATCTGAAATAATACTGTCTGCGAATTTTATAAAAAAAATCTAATTAGTATCGTAAAACTTCCAAGTACGAAAATTCATTTCACTCGTTTATATAAAAAGTTATTTACTAATTATTTATTTACTAATTTTAGTTCTAGCTGGCTAAGAATTAAAAGTCAATTACGATTCTCTTTTAGAATAAGTGAATACAAATATGACTAGTGAGATAAGCTGTTTGACATTTGCTCGGAGATAAATAAGGAAAACCTCGGAACGAAAGCAAACGAACAATATATTTATCTGCGTTTAAATAGTGTATTTATTTTATATTAACACCAATACGTTTTTTCATGTTTATTATGTTATGTTGTTATTAAAATCTAAACTGTAAGTTTTTGTTTGTATTGTGTTGTCGAAAACCTTATTTAATTGTCATTTCAGCTTATTTGACATCATAATAGAGATGTCTTCAAGTATTTATTAAATAGCTTAGGTACATACCTCAGCGTACATACTTTTATAAAAAAATAAGCACCTTTCATTTAAGTGCTGTATTATTTGCTATATGAATAAAATGAAAGTTTATTTTTGATCGTGACATCGATGTAATCTGTATTATACTTTTAAGGTTTCATAAAAGTCTGCTCCTCAAGTATCTACTAAATGTTTTCTTTTATCCCATTTAAGCGAAGCTGAAGTCTTATAATAATATTTATCGATAGACTTTCAACATACTATCAAAGTCAGTGAAGTAAAAAAAGTCCGTTGAAGTAACGAAAATATATTGTCGTGCCATTCAAGCGAGAATTTTTGTTATACAAGGGATATTTGTTTTTTTCCCTTATGATGGCCATCATATCTTACCTACTATACTCAAATATACTGCATGACCAATTGGTGGTGTAGTTGATATCTGACACTCGTATTGTCCTGAATCCCTCCGCTGCGGACTTCGTATTCTCAACGCCCACTCTTCGGATCGTGGTTTGTGTTGTGCTTCAAATCGTTGGTCAGAGGTGTAAGTGTATCGACCCACAGTCAGAAGGTGGATGTCTCGGTGTCGCACCCATGAGACCTTGTAAAAATGTTATTTAATATACTGTCTATACATTTAAATCTGTTATTAGTAAAATGATTAAGGAAAAAGGTTTCACTGTTAGAAAAAATAGATATAATAAATTAAAAGTAGATTATTTTTATAATTTTTTTAACTTTTTCGAATACATTAAGGATGAAATAAACTTAGTTCCTATTGTCTTGGTTGTGGTACTGTGAGTTGTTATAAAAAATATTTAAGCAATTTCACATTTATCTTATATGTCGTAGTAGTTATAAGCACGTTTTAATTTAGTTTCTGAAATTGATTCAAAACAATAAGTTTTTTGTAATATATAAAATTTACCGATGCATAAGAGAGAGACGTCTTTTCAAAACCATTTGTGTTATTACTTTCTTCAAAACATTAACTAAGAGCTACAAAAAATACTGGCAACAAAAAACATCAAATTTTTCTTTTAGTAAATAAAAAAACAAATATGGAAAATTCTGTTTTACCCGAGATCTAATGGGTGTTTAAAATGCTGTTATTGTTGACTCTAACGTTAAAATTACCATAATGTGACCTTTCTCTCTCAGAGGCTATTCAATTAGGAAGAATTATTTTTAATTATAATAATTATATCTTTATAATACTAAAAAATACTAAATGTCAACTTATATTCTGTATAGCTATTGTAATTTATTGCGAGGTATTATTCTCTGAAATGAATATTTAAAATATATAGCTTATAATATTATGTAACTCAATAATATGATTTTTGTATTTATATTTTAAGATAGTATTGTTTAAAACGAAAACTATATCAGGGTGATGAAACAAATGAAAAATGTGGAACAAAGTAATTATTGGTAGCAAAATTCAGAAATATTTCTTAGAGAAACAAACCACTTTGTATTATTACAAAGACATTCTTGATATCAAATTCTCTTAAAACATCGCTGTAAGCTGAAACAAGTACTATCACAGAGAACCAGTTGAATAACTAATGTTTTAATTAATTAAATATAATAACAATTCTCCTTTTATAATAAAATTAAGAAATATTCTCAATAAAAGTAAAAGACTATTATTTAATATAAAAAAACCTTAATAGATTTACTTGTATTGAAATATAAAAAATAAACAATGTTGGTAATAACATGAGCACGCGATAAATAAACTTATCATGGACTAGACTGTAATCCGATTTTTTGGTATTTCCTTTAATTCCGAGCGGTATATTTAGGTTAATTACTCATTTACTTCGGTTTATGTTGTTCAATATTACTTAATTTCGTATTTTACTTTAAAATTGAGTTTGAAAAGTAGTATCATTCAAAAAATGTATACCATACTACTATAGATAGTTATTAATATAACTGCTAAAACTAACAAGTTCCGTAAAATATTTCCGAAACATGTTCACAACTTTCTGAAGATGAAAATTTGGTCCCAGCAAATATTTAGATAAGGTGAAACGACTGCCAAAGTTATTTGGATGCCAAATAATAATAGAGTTATAAATATATATAAGAAATATCACCGCAATATACAAGAAAAATTCAAAAAAATATTTAAACTTGAGTATCATAAATTTACTTAAGCGATTTTTATGTTATTCATACATACCGTCCGATTTTGCAAATTCTTCACTTTACACAACAACGTGACCGAATGTCCAACTAGTCCAGTCACGTTGTCCGGCGTACTGGGATCGAAGTAGGGCGCTCCGGGAGTTTGTGGCCAGTCTTCTAAGAACTCGGTTCGGAAACGACGGGAGGACTCGGAAACAGTATTTTGTTCTTTCGGCCGATTGCTACCGCTATCTTGACGGCAAACTATAGACGGTATATTATAATTTAAAGTTAATAATATATACTTAAACTTTCAAACTAATAATTTACTTCAATTTTATACACCAAACAATTATAAACTATTCAACGTACTTTAATTATACGCTAAATCAAAATGCTATTAAATCAACTATACTCGTAGGAATAACGCTATTACCCTTGTCAAAACTTTGTTGGATGACTATCAAGGATTTATGTTCATAGTTTGAGATAAATAGACATAACAATGACTATTATATTATACAATGGTTTACTACTTGAAATCAATACAAAACGGGGAGTTTACTAATGCTGATGAATGCTATGTTATAGATATACAAAAAATATATTATATATTTGATACTCAAATGTTATAAGGAAATGCAGTCTTCATTAACCTTCTGCGACTGACGTGGTAGTCTAATAGACACCGCGAAATAGAAAAATATACTTATTTTCGATAATTTCGAAATTTGAGTCCGGCCGCTATTAGTACCTTATCATAACGTGGCCGCGCATCGGTCAATGTGTGGCGGGTGATCAAAATGAGCACACGTGTGCGTAAACGGCGGAAGGTGTCCACGAGACTACCACATCAACGTTAAGGTAAGTGTTTACTACACTACCACCACAGTAAAATGGTTATATTTTCATAGTGTCTCCTGAACAACCACATCAGTACATATGTTTGTATTATTTCACTTTATTTCAGAATTTAATCTTAATTAAATTACTTATTATATTTGTTTTTACTAATGTTAATTGTGAAGTTCTTAAGGGTATAATATGATTATATAACCTGTTTAAATTACGTGTTGTAATAATATTATAGTCGGTGAAATAGTATCTATAGAATTAAAAAATAAACTATAGTTTATGCGAAGACAATCATAGCGTAAAACTGTACATTATTTAAAAAAATACTTGTTTTTAGATGGGTGAATCAAACGACAACACTAGGCCAGGACGTTTTGCTTACAAGAGAACGTCGGCTGGAACTTTTGCCAGGAATGATGATCAAATATTAGAATGGATAAAACTGGAAAGTGAAGATGAATTTAGCCATATTGACAATGAAGATGAAGATCCGACTTTTGAGCCAGAAACCCAACATGTCGAAGAAGACATCATATCATGTGTTTCTTGTCAAACAGAAATAGATCTATAGAAAGATAGAAAGTTCGTTGTATGGTCTTACGAAGGACTATACAATTTTATCATATGTGCCAAAACCTAATAAAGCCGTTTTATTGCTTTCTTCCTTCCATCATATTAATGAAATAGATAATGATACAGAGAAACCAATTATGATTGTAGACTATAATCATACAAAAGGTGGAGTAGACGAGGTGGATAAGAAATGCTCGACATATAGTAACAGCCTTAAAACTTGTCGACGGCCTATGGCAATCTTTCAAAGGACATGGCACCTTTGTACTGTATCAAAGTTGCACGAAAAGTAAGGATTAAATGAAGAGAGCCACTTTTTACTGAATATGGCCAGACATACAGTTTTGAATCATATGAAAAACAGAGTATACAATGAAAGATTGCCGAGAGAGCTGCGAATGACTATTACTAGGGTTTTAGGCAAGGATGTCTCCCCACCACCACCAGTAGTTCGGTCTGTTTCACCAAGTGATAGAAAATGATGTTATATTTGTCCCACAAAAAAAAAATACAAACTAAGTATGTTTGCTGTGATTGTTCGAAAGCAATTGCCTTCAGTGCTCCAAGCCACTATGTGATAATTGTCAAACAAAGCTGTGAATTTGAAGTTACCTTATTTTAAAATTAACCGATGAATGTATTTCATATTTGCAAGACTGATTATTGTAATGGTTAATTTTAAGACGTGTAATGTTAAATTTAAGAAAAAGTTTATTTTGTGATTTTTTTATGTCATTAATGTTTAAGTTCAAATTTTTAGACTGATTTATATGAGGTCAATTAAAACTGTTTCATTTTAAAAATATAAATAGTTTTTTTTTTTATTTCAGGTAAATGTAATAAAAAAAAGTTAGAAATCCTATAAATGTGAATAAAATTTCTGCATAATTTATTTCTATAAAAATATTTGCCTATGAAATAGTGTCTCGTGTACTACCACGTCAATACAATAGTTATAATTAAGCCACGTCAGTCGCAGAGGGTTAAGGTATAAAACAGTATGTAATACAAATTCTTAAACTTCATTTAATTAATTCTTCATTTAATTATTAACTCAAACTGAAACGGTTGAATTGATAGATAGATAGAAAGCAGTCCTATTTGAATAACTTATCGAGTCATAGACAAAAGATTATTATATTTTCGACATTTTTTATTGAAGGTTACTTTTACTTTTATATAAATATCTTTGACAATAATATTCCCTACTTATAGTGTCATTGAAACGGTAAAAAATTTTGTGATTATCATATGGTCAAGGTTTTTCCTGAAGCATATTAAAAAGTATATATTATAGTATTTCTATAAAAGATACTTCAAGTATTTAGCATGGCGCTACCTATAGGCCAGTTGAGGCTGACAAAAAAAAGAAATTAAAACCTTATCTACGTTTTTCGTGTCTTAATCCGACTTATAATTATTCATATTATCACTATATTAGATTAGAAATTTAATTGTATTAATATGTATAATTCTGGCTAAAATAATAATTGTAATAATAATTGTCGTACAAATGATGCAATTTTAAAAGTTTTATGTGATTTGAAATATATTTTTAATCATTATCCATAATAAAAGTTTATATAATTGTCTGCATCTATTATTTAATGTTATCCACCAAAATGTAACATATATTTTTCCCGTTGTCAACTTATATCGATTACATCGTGGTACAATTGTATTCGTATCTGATTGATGATTTTCTGTCGAATAAATTGTAGGTCTGAATACTACGAATTGATGAGCATCAATGTTAGATTATCATGCTCTGCTTAGTATGGCCAAATATTATTTCGTAATAATGTAACATGTTTTCTTTTACGGCTATATCTATTTCAGATAATACTAAAGATTTCAATAATTAAGGTTAAGATGAATTCATTTCTGATTTCATTTTAATAGCAATATTGTTACATAGTTTTTAGGATTTTGTCAGATTTTTTGTTGTATTTCTTTTGATATTAAATATATTTATTTCATTTACAAAGCTTTATAAAAATTTACTGCATTTTATTATACGAATATCCAGGTTGGAGTCTCGCTTGTGCTTATGGTTTTTTTGTTATAACCGTATTTAAAAAATATTATAAATATTGAACATCGTTCTCTCAAGATGAAAATGATCTTTAAATGATGTATAATTTATTAACTCAATTCTTAAGAGTGTCTTCTTGTAAATGAATACTGACGTAGCGCACTAACTTGACCAACAGACCACAAAATCCCGATAAAGACAATAATCTTATAAATATTGATATTTATCAGCTATTAAAATATAAAATATATGTACTTTAAAGGTGCACATACAATATTTCATATTTAAGGTTAAATTTTAACATTACAATATGTAAATAAATACCGAATTTAATCTAATATCATTCCAAAATTTTAATCTCCCAATTTTGTTGGCACAAAAATTGAGGACCTTTGATCAGATTAAAAATTAATCAAGCTTTTCTAAAGAACTGTCAAGAAATAGCTTGGAAAATATGTGTGTCCCCGGCGAGTAGACGTAAATCCTGATTGTCAGCTTGATTAAGTGTTAAATTTTAAATTATGACTCTCAGAGCTCAGTGACGTGACAGTTTACAGCTTTAGTTATGGAGTCTGGTGATGATTTATCAGACAAAAGCTATGTTTTTTAATCACTCGACTGATAAATAAAAAGTAAAATGTACTATAAATTAATTACGTTAACATTGTTACGTATTTCTTTTTCAAAGTATGTATGTATACTTTAATTTAAAATTTCCTCTGCTGTGTACTTTCAGACACTATTTAAGAATTAATTTTAGCATTTTAATACAAATGAGCTAAAATGAGCACACAAGGATCTAAATCAAGCTTTCAGTTTCATGAGATAGCGCACAAGTGCCTATAACTTACCAATAATGCACGAGAGAAAATGGACCGTAAAGAGGCAGGCGGTTGTAGCACGCGCCATCGCTCACAGCCCTC
This sequence comes from Melinaea menophilus ssp. n. AW-2005, assembly GCA_918358695.1. NCBI lineage: Eukaryota > Metazoa > Arthropoda > Insecta > Lepidoptera > Nymphalidae > Melinaea > Melinaea menophilus. The sequence goes on along the minus strand of OU911039.1, from coordinate 30,571,143 downwards.
AGGGGTAAGAGTTCACCGTTCCTGTAAACAAAGCCAACGTTAATAACTCCTCAAAGAAACCGTGCTGGTCTTTTGTTCTCGAAAATAAACTAGACCGTAACAAACGTATGTAGGTTGCCTAATGTTGACTCGTTTATCATGAAGATATAAAGGTAATGTTTTTTTTCTTTTATAATATATATTTTAGAAGCATAAATATTTAGGCGCCAAATCGTAAATAAGCTTTTCATCAAGTGAAAATTAAAAGTAATGGAATTGGCGGTGTTTACTTTATTGAAATATTTTTTTAGCCCTCACTTCTTATAAAAAGTAATAATAATTTGACTAATGTTAATATACAAATTTCCAAAACAAATAAATCATTTTTAACATGAAAGCTACATTAAACTCTTATTAAAATTAAAATTTCTATTTAGGTTCATAAAGTCAGACAGTTTTTGTAATATATTATATTTCCATTACCTTTATTAGATTAACGTTATTATAACCAATGTTAACTTCGTGCATAATATCACTTTAAATACTAAGCAAATTTTAATGAAATCATATTTATAAACAAAAACAGACTAAGAGTTCCCTAAGAAATATTAATAAGTTTAAGCAAAACTCATCTTTCTGCTCTAGTTACCAGGCTGTACTGGTAACTTAGAGTTTTAGTATAATCGCAGTTAAATTTTGTTTTGTACTGATATTTAATATTCTGAGGACCCGAAAGCTGAACAAATTCATCAAATGACTTTAAAGTAGTCAAGTTTTGGGAAACATCTTCTTGTTTATAATAATAGGTATCTCAACTACGTTCATAATACAATATTCGATAAATTAACTGGAATCTTGTTACTATGTTTTGGTGTTTAAAACAAAACTTTTAAAATCAATAGATAAAATTGATTTTTTGATTTTGTACAACTAAGAGGGTATAAACAGGTATTAAACTTTATTGACTGGTTGGTTTCATATCTGTATTTGAGTCTCAAATAAAAAAAAAGTATAAATACTTATTCGGCGATGAACAAAATTAATACCATAATATCCACTCGGACCACGTCGGAGCATGTGAGCTAGTACCAGTATTAAATATCATACAACAATAAAATCCCTTAAAATATTCATTTCGTGATTGAAAATACATAAAATGACTTTATATTTTTAAACAGATAAAAGAAATACGATACAAAGCCATATAAAAACTAAAGTTAAGCGTACAAAGAAACAGAAGAGGGCCCAAAAGTTTGGTCTTTTACACACTTTTGGGTAAACGCCTCTTCATTTATTTAAAAATCATTTACTGTTCATTCAAAAAATTGTAAAGTTTGTATTGTTAGTACAGTCTTTTAAAATGTTACAAAGTTATTATTAACATACGTTTTAGTTTGATATTTTTTAGTTTTAGTTTATATTTTTTAGTTTAGTTTTATAGTCCATTAATAAATTCTATTAATATAAAATAATTGTTACTTTTATTGCAGTAAATTAATAAAATATATTAATTTTGTAATTTACCCTTTTTAAAGCTTGTCGTATAATTTTTTTTCTATTTTATTTCAAAAATATAATCAGATAACATTTTTACAATATTATCATATTCCAGAAAATGAATCTGAATTGCATAAAATACCGGCCCTGTTAGTCATGGATGAACCAATTTGTCGTTTCTCAAAAGACTGATGGCTTCCTTAACGATTCATCATACTTTGTTCACTAGACTGTTTCTGGTAATATTTCTGTATCTATTATGATTTATCTTTCATCTATTTTAAAATACTGTGTGGATTTTAAGGAAATATTGTTTCGATGTGATATTCCAGTTTACTTTATAATGTCTTTAAATTTGTGTTACATAGTGACACATGGCTTTTTATAATTACTTCGTTAAATGCACAGGAATTCAGGTATTTTTTATCAATCAAACATTTTAATATAAAATGAATACAGTTCTTGGACTAGAACTTTAGAAAACAAAAGATAATTTTATTTAAACACCATTAACCTAAAAACGTCTGTATTGTTCAAGCACAAAATTTGAATAGATTTCAATAGTGTGAACAAGAAATGCAATTATACTTTCAAGAAGCTAAGATTAGATTTGCATAAGCAAAACGACGTGATTAACATTGCTGGGATAAAAAAAATATAACAGTATTGTAAAGATTTGTTTTTCTTTTACTAATAATATTTAGTTTCTTTATTAATCTATTTATTAATTTATCTCGTATTGTATCTTTTTAAGATTAGTTACTTAACACTTTATTTGGGAAAAAGCTGGGTTACTTTTCTGAAGTCTACGACTTTACCACATACGTCTGTGTTCTAAAATTTTTTATGATCTCTCTTAAAACCAAAGTTTAGTGAAGAACTTATTGAATTTCTTTTATGATTTAAAAGTGAATTTATGTGAATTTAGTTAAGTGAATATTTCAGAAAAACCTAGTTTCTGACTTGCCGATTAAAAAAGTATGTAAAAGATTTAACTATTTTGACAATATATTGTTTTTAGTAAAGGTGTATTTCATAATGCAGTCGTATCCATGTGGAAGCATTTACTGTTCTATCAGCCATTTAAACAACGAAGTATTAAATGTTTTAAAAACAAAGCAGCTGTGTAGTCACGGCAATCAATGTAACTTTAATAATAAGTACTGCCTATGCCATGCGAAAGTTCACTGCCATAACTTTTTGCCCTCTCCCCGTAATTAAAAGTCAATTCGGATTTTATGCTTCATATTTGGTGATGTTTCGCTGATTTTTACCAGAATAGTTTTACGACTCTCTATATCACGTGTAATATAATACATACAATAGTATTAAATTTGGTCAAGCAGAACATTATTATCTTCGGGACATTTAACAGTATTTTACTACAGCGAACCATAATGGTTTTAGGGATCACATAGATAAACTAAAGAGGGTTTTTTGCTTAAAAAATAGGATGGCTAATGTCTTTACTTATTATATTCATTTAAATTTTTAGAATTTTAATATTATATAAAAATTATTTGGATTGCTAATTTAATAAAGAATTATCGTTTTGATTCCAGATCTTAGAAAGAAAAAGATGAAAGAAAATTAGAAATCTGTACTAGTTTAAACTTGCTGCGTCCGTCATAGCATACGTAGTAAGTAATTGAGGTTATTGTTATTATTGTTTTTATATCTAATAATATTATTTTGAATATATAATAAAATATATCTTAAATATATTATCTATATATTATGAATTTCATGATTACACCTATTCATTATTTTATAGGGAAGGAAGGATGCCTCGGATTATATTCCTGGGTGGAAAGGAGTTCAGAGTTGTGTCATAGGTAGTTTTAGGACTCTTCTTAAATGGATACTCTTTTCAAAGTCGTTTTTCTTTATTCTTCCCAGTTTCAACAATATCAATAAAATACAATTTTATATACATAACTTTTTTACTAAATTGCATATCAATATTCTTACCTGAACAGCTGGATGAACAAAAATATACAACTACATCGAAATTTTACATTATATTGGCTTTCGGCCAGGATACTAAATGTAAAATTTGATCTTTAAACTACAGTTTCTTTTCAGTCTATTCCTTTTTATAATGAATAAAACTAAAAACAAACTATTATTACATATTCAACCTTTTTTTTTGTATTATTGATTAGTCAAACTAGAAAAAACTTAAATATATGTCAAGTTTCATCACAATAATAAAGCATCTTTGTCACAAGAGTAAAATAATAAATACAAAAAGGGCAAAAACTTTGAGAAATATTAGCTTTATAGTAATAAATACATTAAACAAACTAAATTTCTGTTTGTTGTTGTTTCTGTTGCTGTTGTTTCTGTTTGAAAATCTCAATTTTTTTCTAAAGTATAGCCGGTACAGCAACCATTACAAATTGTTACATTTTGTTAATTAAAGTCATATATGGCACCATTATAATTGATCTTCAAAACTGTTTATTTATCTTTAATATTTTTTTTGTTATCCATATTGAATTAATAAATAAAAAATCGCTTTTAATTTTTGAGTTCACTTTTTATTTATGATCCCTGTTCTTAATTTTATAAAATTATTACTTGGTAACAGTATTTTAACGTGACCTTTTTAATATGATCAAGTAATATTACATTTGATTTAATAATTAATCATAGTATTTATATAAAAGACCTTTAATCTTGGTTTTCTTTTTTTGTTTTGTTATTTTTATTCTTTTAGTGCTAAAATTTAATCCAGTACATGTTGTAAGTGAATATTATCCTGAAATCATTTATCATATTATCATTTATCTCAAAAATATTTTTCGATACTCAAGTCGCAATTATTGGGATATCAAAATTTAATGTAAAAAATAAAATCGTACCGTAATTTGGTTAGCATGCTCTATTCTCATTTGAATAAAAATTCCTACTATTTTTGACAACTATACTAAAATATGTCATCAAAATAATTTCAACTAGAATTGCTCTTAAACAATTAAATTGTTCACGTATTCACAAAAACAGCGTGAAGCCATAGCATTTCTCTTCGTGAATCGAGGCGTGGTTAAACTTTGTAAGTAATTTATTCGAAACGAGTTATTCGCGGAAATATTTTATAACAGCTACATTTTGTATTCAAGTGCGTGGTTCTGTCTGTAAATATCACGAAATACGTTTAATTACCATCATTGTATTGTGGTTACAAATTATTGAATAGTATTCGGCAGTGGAATTCGATTGCGGTCTCTGATTTTTTATATAACTACTGGTTTTTACCCATAGTTTCGCTCGCGTTGTATATAAAGCTGTACTAACATAGCTAATTATATAGCATGAGCAGGAGAGACAGGGGAGATGGGCGCGACGTGGTCCGATATATCATGGAAACAGCACTGACTCGCTTAGCAAATATTTTTTTATGGCCTAAAATTTTTGCTATTGCTGCTTGCTATTGAATTTGCTAATTCATTTATTTAAATAAGGATCAATACTGAACTGAAGATAGGAGCCTCGAAAATAACGTAACATTTTTAATTTAAATGTTGATAATAAACTTAGTTATTGTAATTTAACCATAAGAGATGGAGACATGCTATTATAGATTTCTTTGTATTATTTTTTGTATCTTCTATTCTCTACATTACTTTAGGGTATTTGTTCTGGTTTACGTGGCGCACGCGAGTAAAACTCCGAGAAGTTGAGTATTTTTACGACAGAGTAGTCGTTGTATTTTAGAAAATTAAAATAATGCCATAATCTATCTAAATCTAATATTATTTACTTAAAACTTCTTAAAAAATTGTGCTACCTTTAAGCTAAAGCTTTACAAAAATCTGATCAGTAGATTTCAGAAAATCAATTGCATACAGCCAGACTGCTGTTACGGATTTTGTTTCATAATATGTGTATGTTATCGTTACTTGAGTAGCTTTCAGAATGTACAAACACAAGGCAAGTATATTTGATCGAATAAAACAAGGAAATTTTTAAATGGCATACAACATTTTATTAATCATCAATGTAACGTTTTATATTCCAGTATCGTGTTATTGAAAATATTATTTATACTCGTATAGGAACGTATATATAATAATATAAAAAACAGTAACCCTGTGTTCGAGTTTAAATAATCATCATAATTATACCACAGTTGAGATAGGTAAAATAAATTGTAAGGTGAATTTATTTGCTTGATTGAGACTTTATTCTCATAATAAAATATTCAAAAGTAAGTATAATAAAAAAGCGTATATTTAGAAAAAATATTTTATTTCTAATGTATCCATGGAGAGTCTTTACTTTTGGGATAACTACCGATTTTAAGCTTGCTCGAACCATTGAAGCTCGAACTATAAAAAATACAGTGAAATACTTTTAATGTAACTTGTTCGTTAACTAGAAAGAGAATATAAGACAGCAAAGGACTTGTGAAAAAAATATACCTAATGTAGCAGATAGTTATAGTCTCCTAGTAGTTCTGTCTTTTTAATTGAAGATTCTGAGATGAAAGTTATATATACTTATACCTTAAATCTTATTGTATGTGTGAAAAACACATACAAATTCTTACTGCTAGTGCTTTTTCGGTGAAACTATTAGAATTACTCAATTAGTAGAAGAATTCTTTACAAATGCTTTTATTGATAACTATATTAATAAAAGCATTTGTAAAGAATTCTGTTATTTTAACATAATATTACTATATTACAGTATAGTAGTAATATATATATATATATATATATATATACACTATATATATATATACTGTAATATGTAATAGAATTATATTATAAAGTACTATCTATAGCTGAGAAGCAATAAACATTAACGATGTCGTTTAATGTAACATATTGTTGAGAAATAGCTAGCTGCCTACCCTTTGCTAAATAACCTTTCATGATACGATACTATTCCATTGATAAATATTTCAATAAATTTAAATAATACCAAAATCATATGTTACAATTATTGGAATTAATATTAATATATGTATAATTTTATCATATTTCAAGTATACGATGGTTTTATAACGAATAATATTCTTAAACTCAATTTTTATCAAAATGTTTGTACGAAACCGTTTATTTGTCAACAAAATCTTATTAGCATTTAAGTGGGTAACTCGCTCCACTCTCGTGTAGAGCACCGTCGATGGTTATCAATCATGCTTCGATAGACTTCAAGAACCACTTTAGTGGTATCGATGATTTTAACGATCTTTCTAAGACTTTTAGAAAGAAAATATTAATACTAAATTATACATAAAATAAAAAGTTTGAGATTGAATAAAAATAAATTTGAGATTGAAGATTTTAGAGAACTACTTAAATCAACAATTATTTAAAGAATATATCTCTGGCGGTATAAAATGTTACAATATAGACAATATTAATACAAAAATAAAATGATTTCAGAAACTATCTTATACATATTATTACAATGCCGTAGGCATACATAGACTATACAATATCAGTCTCAGGCTCTTTCCCATCCATTTACTTTACGACCTATCACTCTATTGGGTGTCACTATCTTATTGTTTACGGCGACATTGAATACTTGGTAATGGTATACCGGTCACGCCTTCACATCATTGTGAAGAGCTTTATATCTTTACAATATTATTACAAAAGTATATTTGCATACCACATGTATTATAATATATTTTTAGACAATTTTAGAAGATTTACCTTTACTTTAAGTACCTTTGAAAGCATTTTATTAAGTTTCAAATCCGTTTTAAGATTAAAATGGTTGTCTATTTATTTTATGCTATCAAGAATATCTCAATAAGTATTTTATAATAACTTCAAAACGACATTTTCAATTCCTTGCATTAATAATGTTTCAAGGAAACTGAGACAGACGTTTGTTAGAAAGTCAAGTTCTTTGTTAAGGTAAAAAGATAAATACAATACTACAGAAAAATTATATAAAATATACTCTTAGATGAAATATATTAGTTAATGTTTGTTACAAAACGTTTGAAAAAAATACCAAACAGAAATAGATTACTATTTTAAAAAACAAAAACCCATATTTCCGCGTTTCTTTAAACCAATGAATATAAAAATATTCAGTGAACAACTTTATTTGTGTCAACAACATTTTTCTAAATTTACGAAATATGTTAAAACATCTTTCATATACATACAAAACATATTCCAAGGTTTTTGGATTTATTATATAATAATGAATCATATTGTGTTTCTTGATAAAATAGTGGAATAACTTATTAAGCCAGCATTAATATATTATACAGATGTTATATATTATTGTAAGAAAATATGTATGTATTGTAACTGAAAAAATCTCGACATGAGTTTATTATTGTGTATGCTAAACAAGGTGATATGCGAGATATACATTTAATCAAACTATACGTTGGTGTCAATATAATAATCCCCAAGTCTGGCGCTTTGCTATAGTCGGATGCGTTTAAACCAGCGTGTTGAGCTATATACTTAATATGTACAAATTATCTTTTGAAATAGTACTCGATTAACAGTTTTGGAATTTCTACTTCAGGTGATGTTGTATATTTATAAATAAAAATATTATTTTACTAAAATGATGTATATTTCCTTATCATTATATTACAAAACTCTGGTTCATATTTTATGTAACTGGAGCGTGTCTTATCTGACTTGATAGTTACACCCTTTTCTTAAGAATTCCTTTATTGGCGTGGACAGTTCTTGAAAATAGATGCCAAAAACTGAACAAAGCAAATATTGGCTAGAGTGGAGACCTCTCTTGGCCTAGATAGTAGGCATTAGCGAGTCGTTATGTCGACCCAATTGATCTTTTACACTTTAAGCTGAGAAATTATCTTTGAACTGATGCAATTCAATACTGCTTTATTTGATTATATAGTTTCCTATTGTATTTCCTTGTTTGGTTTGGTTTGGTTTGTTTCCTCAAAATAAACCGTATTTATTTAATTTATTTAAACACTGTTAAAATTAATTAATTTAATTTAATATTAAATAGGTTAAAATTACGACATAATAATGCAATAAAAACAATTAACAGTTCTAGAAAAAGAAACAACAACAAACAAATTTGAACAGAAACTAATATTACTCGAAATAGAAAAATGCAAGTGCATTTGAAAGACGGATATATTTTTAAAGTTACTATATTCTTCAAAAGTTGAAATAAAATATATTTTAAATTGTGGATTATATGTACACGAGGCGAGTGCAATATGTCATTCTCTATTTTACCGTTCTCGCTGACGCGTGTGTTTATTGTTAAAAAGTTTGGTTTAAATATAAAATGTTATTTTCGTACTAAAATATTGTTATTTACTTTCGATATTCTTTTCTCATATTTCTATTTGTTTGTTTGTGTCTGATGGATAACAGTAATAATATTTATTATAATAATCAGTGATTACGAATCTAGAAAATAATGATAACTTTTACTTTAAAACCTTAATTAACTTTAGTTAATGTTTGTAATATGTCTTTAATGCCAATTCAAAGTGTTTTCGATAACGTATTGTATTCATTAACCGTCGGATTCTTGTTGTATGGTTCCAAAGTTAGAAAAGAATTGTTGATAAATTTTACGGATTTAATATATTTCTTAAATATCCAAAAAAAAATATTTACTTTACATTTTGTATTTAAAATTTTGTTTTATATTCTTACATTGTATAATATTGTTAAACTGAATACAATCAACAAATTGGGTAGAATCCTTTAATAATTCAATTTCTTCTAACTTTGTGTAACTTTGGTTTCGAAAAACATATGGATGATATTTTCTGATTTGTCTAAACGATTGAACGTATTTAACAGAAATTTGAAAACTGGATAAAGGAATAAAGTAGGAATTCAATAAAATCTTTAAATTATTGATGATTTTCGTAATACGAAGACCTTGCTTTACCTACATAATATTACATATGATATTCTATTAACATTTTTTAAATAATAAATTTGTAATATTTATGTATCAATGAGTACACGTGTATTATTATATATAGTTCATTTGGTCTATTTTAAATAAAATAAGATCATTTTATTTACGGTATATATTTTTTTTATCATTTAATTGCATAACAGCGTTCAAACTACACCCTAAAACTTAATCACAGTTTTAATAGGAGTCGATATCATTTGCAAATGTAAATAAGAATTTATTTTCAAGGAATATCTATTTATTCGATCACAGTCGTAGCTTTTTTGTAGAATAAGTTGTAGTAAAACAGATATTAGTTATTAAGAAGAAAAGGATGAATTATCTCTACCAGAAATCCTTCATTATTACAAAAAATACTCTGATATTTGCGGTAAAGGTACTATGAATATCGATGATATATAAATATATATATCAAATATGATATATAATGACAAATATAGATTACTTTTCATACAAGTCATTACTAAAAATCATAAAAAATATAGTAAAACAGCTATTAAATATAAAAATATTTTATACTCACCATTTTCAATTATTAGTGTCTTTCGAAAGTTATTGTTAATCGCTGGTCTTAAATTTTAAAATTTAAAAAAACCGTAAAATTTTTACCAACTTAACAAATTAATCTCAATTTATTTCATAACACTTAGCAACACTTAAGAACAAAACACTTTCAAACACAAAGAAAAGAAAAGAACGCCGTCACTTCACTTTTTTAATTGTCAAGCTTAGTACAATATAGTATTTTGCTCAAACAAAGGATAGTTTACTTTCGTTACAGTTAAGTGTCACTTTTAAATTTCGAAAAACATTTCTGAATTAATATGATCCGTACGAGTGTCCCTAGTGATAGAAGGGCCTACACTGCGATGTGGATATGAAACGCGCCTGCGTAGCTTTGCACCACGGACTGCCTGAGCCCGTGATACATTTCTGCTTCAATTAATCTGCTATATACTCAATTACACTTCTAGGTGTTGATAATTTGGAAGAATTATATATTATTTAAAAATAAATAGAATCACTGCGATTTTAACGATGACGGGGGTATAAAACAAAGTTCCACATTTACAAGATTTGTCCTTTTAAACTTTGTTGTTCTTAACTTTATTATTTATGACATGGAGATATAATTTTTATATCTCGTTCTGAACTAAAAATGTTATTTCCGAAATGACTTAATAACTACAAAAATGAAGATGTTATTATGCCTCATTTTATTATTCATAAAGATCTTATCACGCCAATTGCTTTCCTTTTATCTGTAGCACAGTATAAAAAGTATGAATCCATTAACATAAAAATCCAGTCAAAACTTTTAACTACCCACAAAATCAGTAATGGCTATATTGGTACTTAAGAGATCGTCGGTTTTCGGGTTCAATTATCCCAATATTTTTAGATAAACGTACAATAAGGATAAATTTAGGAAACTAAAGCCGTGATCAAATAATGAGATGAAAAAGGTCTTCATTCACAACCCATTGATTATTTTTGATGTTTTCTTTATATTATACAAAGGGATTTTAAGATGACCGAGAATATAATTTACTTGACTTTTTTAGGCCTAGGTCAGAAATAAAATTATATTTCGCAAGGAAAATGAATATTACTTCAATTACATTTATAAAAATAAAATATGCGCGACGCGAATTAGTGTGTTTGCTTGGTTAAACGTGATTTTGCAATATTGCACACAATTAGTAACTATTTTATTAATTTAAGATTATAATATTTATACATAACATATATATACCATAATGGTTTCATATATTAGGAAAAAACAATTGTTCGTGTTTACGTACAGATTTTTACGTGACCGTTTATTTACCACGCTTACTGAATATCAATTATTCATTTCTACATGTTAAGCTCCGTCCACACACTTTCGGTGCCACAAGTATACGGTACAAACGGTAGCTCGGATTATATAAGAGAGTTCCAGGGATGACTTCTACAGACATACATTATGTATATAGCACAAGCTTTTAATTCGTCGACGTCGACATAATTGCATCGTTCAATAATTAATAGATTCATTGCTTATGTATTAAATAATAATGGGAATTATCGCGAGGACAGCTCACTTGATTACATGATACTATGTGGCATCAGTACTCGTGATCTTAATACCACTGAAGCAAATATTAATCTCTAAGTATATTTCTTAACTATTTATTACGTATCAATGCGATTTGTTATTTAATACATTAAGTAAGACATCAGTTTAATAATTAAAATAAAATAAAATAGTGTCATAAACACTATTTTGATCGGACCCACACTTAGATACCACATTTAAACTTTTTCTCTTGTCTAACTTTATCTGTGCCATATATCCCGAAAGGCGAAAGATTTTACTGAAATTATTTTCAGTGATTTTACCTATATTTGTAGATCTTTCCTTTCATTTTTTAATATTTTTTAATAGTCACAGTATAGTCCACATAGTTATCATAGTTATAGTCATCTAGCTAGTATATTAGTGGTACATTATATCATAGTATATATCATAGTATATATAGTTATAATTTGTGACATTCAATAGAAAGACCGAATTCTTTTATGCAGTGTTACATCATATACAGTGTGATAATAACTGATTATAATGATTTGTATAGAATATGGTAAGGTTAAGGCTCAATATGGTAAAACATAGTCCTAATTCTTATGTAACCTTTGAACTTTTTAAAAACAAACGTCCTATTTCTCCTTGATATCCCTTTATTTAGATTTATGTAAATTTATACTTAGCTAAGTTATGTTAAAGATGTACATAATATTTTAGAAACAATTTTTTTTCAAAAATATTCACCCGTATTTGAAAAAAAGTAATTGTATTATATGATAAAATATTAATAGAACTAAAGCCATTATGCGAACAAGCTTCGACTGCATGTAATACTGGAAACTAGAAAAGATGTACTGAGTAAACTGAACTTTGTCGATGGAATTTTCTTTCTTTTCTTTCCTTCCCAAGGGAGTGGGGTCGCCTATAAAAGTTTTTATACAGAAGAACAACCTGTATAACGGTTGGGGACAGAAATTATTAAGAACAACAATATATTTTTATCTACAAGACAAATGCACAGCAATATTGTTTTGTTTTGTCATTCTTGTTATAATTTTAGAACCTCAATTTACAAATGTATAATAAAAATAATTATATTAAGTAATTGTATTAAATATTATGCAATTTCTTCTTATAAAGTATATTGATCTTATATAAGACAACTTCCCGAGATAAAATCAAAATCAAAATTTTTATTGAAAGTAAGTTTTAAACAAAACATTTTTCATTGTCAAAGCTATCACCAGCTAGGAAAGTTATTTGCCACAGCCCTAAAACGAGCTGACGACAGAAACTCAGAAAGGGAGAGAGTTTCTTTGAGATAAATGTATTGTTAGAAAAATATATCTTACCTTACCTAGAGGTAAACAAGAAGTAAAAAGAGGCAACATGTCTTATTCAACTTCTTTTTGGTCATAAATTACATTTTTTTTTGTATTAATATGAATTAAATTAAATGCATGGTCATATTTTTTGTTTTAATCTATCAAGCAATATCTTGTCTTTACGACTATTCGAGATCACTCTTTAAAATTTGTAGAATAACAGTATACTGTGTACATGTAAACAATGAATTTTTTAATTTATAATACATATGTAAGCTTCAGATTTTGACTTTTTTTTTCAATATAAAGTTTAACTATTGCAAATGTCCCATTCCTTTTTGTGCGCAATATGTTTCAGAAGGGATTCTCCATTCATATTATAATATAATGGTGAAATTGGATCTGTGGGTTTTCTAAAAATATTGTTACAGTAATGGCGATAAGAGATGTTGTGAAAACGTGCAGTGGATTAAAAGTATTGTCTTCAACTAATTCTAATGTAATGTAATAAATATAGTAATAAAATATGATATTTGTAAAACAACTTTAAAAATACTAAGAAACAACCAAAATTTTCACTAGTAACAAATTTTATAATTGAACATTATTAGTACGAAAATATAAAGTAACGAAAAAATTACGATAAATTAAAAAAAGTCTTTCGCCTTTTCCCATTTTTTTTATTAAAATATCTAAAATGCTCTTCATGTTGCCATCCATAACCATAATGGTTTCATATATTAGGAAAAAACAATTGTTCGTGTTTACGTACAGATTTTTACGTGACCGTTTATTTACCACGCTTACTGAATATCAATTATTCATTTCTACATGTTAAGCTCCGTCCACACACTTTCGGTGCCACAAGTATAAATAAACGGTAGCTCGGATTATATAAGAGAGTTCCAGGGATGACTTCTACAGACATACATTATGTATATAGCACAAGCTTTTAATTCGTCGACGTCGACATAATTGCATCGTTCAATAATTAATAGATTCATTGCCTATGTATTAAATAATAATGGGAATTATCGCGAGGACAGCTCACTTGATTACATGATACTATGTGGCATCAGTACTCGTGATCTTAATACCACTGAAGCAAATATTAATCTCTAAGTATATTTCTTAACTATTTATTACGTATCAATGCGATTTGTTATTTATTACATTAAGTAAGACATCAGTTTAATAATTAAAATAAAATAAAATAGTGTCATAAACACTATTTTGATCGGACCCACACTTAGATACCACATTTAAACTTTTTCTCTTGTCTAACTTTATCTGTGCCATATATCCCGAAAGGCGAAAGATTTTACTGAAATTATTTTCAGTGATTTTACCTATATTTGTAGATCTTTCCTTTCATTTTTTAATATTTTTTAATAGTCACAGTATAGTCCACATAGTTATCATAGTTATAGTCATCTAGCTAGTATATTAGTGGTACATTATATCATAGTATATATCATAGTATATATAGTTATAATTTGTGACATTCAATAGAAAGACCAAATTCTTTTATGCAGTGTTACATCATATACAGTGTGATAATAACTGATTATAATGATTTGTATAGAATATGGTAAGGTTAAGGCTCAATATGGTAAAACATAGTCCTAATTCTTATGTAACCTTTGAACTTTTTAAAAACAAACGTCCTATTTCTCCTTGATATCCCTTTATTTAGATTTATGTAAATTTATACTTAGCTAAGTTATGTTAAAGATGTACATAATATTTTAGAAACAATTTTTTTTCAAAAATATTCACCCGTATTTGAAAAAAAGTAATTGTATTATATGATAAAATATTAATAGAACTAAAGCCATTATGCGAACAAGCTTCGACTGCATGTAATACTGGAAACTAGAAAAGATGTACTGAGTAAACTGAACTTTGTCGATGGAATTTTCTTTCTTTTCTTTCCTTCCCAAGGGAGTGGGGTCGCCTATAAAAGTTTTTATACAGAAGAACAACCTGTATAACGGTTGGGGACAGAAATTATTAAGAACAACAATATATTTTTATCTACAAGACAAATGCACAGCAATATTGTTTTGTTTTGTCATTCTTGTTATAATTTTAGAACCTCAATTTACAAATGTATAATAAAAATAATTATATTAAGTAATTGTATTAAATATTATGCAATTTCTTCTTATAAAGTATATTGATCTTATATAAGACAACTTCCCGAGATAAAATCAAAATCAAAATTTTTATTGAAAGTAAGTTTTAAACAAAACATTTTTCATTGTCAAAGCTATCACCAGCTAGGAAAGTTATTTGCCACAGCCCTAAAACGAGCTGACGACAGAAACTCAGAAAGGGAGAGAGTTTCTTTGAGATAAATGTATTGTTAGAAAAATATATCTTACCTTACCTAGAGGTAAACAAGAAGTAAAAAGAGGCAACATGTCTTATTCAACTTCTTTTTGGTCATAAATTACATTTTTTTTGTATTAATATGAATTAAATTAAATGCATGGTCATATTTTTTGTTTTAATCTATCAAGCAATATCTTGTCTTTACGACTATTCGAGATCACTCTTTAAAATTTGTAGAATAACAGTATACTGTGTACATGTAAACAATGAATTTTTTAATTTATAATACATATGTAAGCTTCAGATTTTGACTTTTTTTTTCAATATAAAGTTTAACTATTGCAAATGTCCCATTCCTTTTTGTGCGCAATATGTTTCAGAAGGGATTCTCCATTCATATTATAATATAATGGTGAAATTGGATCTGTGGGTTTTCTAAAAATATTGTTACAGTAATGGCGATAAGAGATGTTGTGAAAACGTGCAGTGGATTAAAAGTATTGTCTTCAACTAATTCTAATGTAATGTAATAAATATAGTAATAAAATATGATATTTGTAAAACAACTTTAAAAATACTAAGAAACAACCAAAATTTTCACTAGTAACAAATTTTATAATTGAACATTATTAGTACGAAAATATAAAGTAACGAAAAAATTACGATAAATTAAAAAAAGTCTTTCGCCTTTTCCCATTTTTTTTATTAAAATATCTAAAATGCTCTTCATGTTGCCATCCATAATACTGAATTATTAAGACAGAATATTTCTTTACACCTCAAAGGCCCAACAGTTACCAAGTTTTATGAATTGCAATTTTGCGTGCTTAGCGTTCCATGTTCATTTTCTTGAGTTAAGGATATAATTATAATGTATCATAACAAAATTATAAATTTAAAATAAGGTTCCGGGCAAATACTTTACTCATAAAGAATGACGAATGAAATGAGAAAACGTTGTCTTCCACATAATACCTACAAAAGATTTGAAGTCAAGCAACAGAAAAAGGACAACATGATAAGCAAACAATGGCAATGGTCAGTGATCCGTAGATTAAATGAGTATCGGTATATCGACATACCCAAATTGGAATACATGTAAATATTGGCTCCATTAATTTTTAAATAATAGTGGATCTGTTTGTGATGAAGAAGAAGAATCAAGAATGGAATAATACCTGTTAATAATACTTTTCAGAATAATACCTAATTAATTTTATTCATAAAGTTTCAACTTTATTTACACGGATATACTTTTAAACTGGTGTAATTAC
The DNA here is from genome assembly GCA_918358695.1 of Melinaea menophilus ssp. n. AW-2005. Lineage (NCBI taxonomy): Eukaryota > Metazoa > Arthropoda > Insecta > Lepidoptera > Nymphalidae > Melinaea > Melinaea menophilus. Next base: position 30,554,743 of record OU911039.1, on the reverse strand, counting down.
TATATCCTGATTATGTTGTTAAAAAAGCAGAAATATTAATATTTGTCCTTGACGTGCATACAGAGGAAATTACTTCTATCAACTTTAATTGGATTCTCAGGAGAAAAACTTTTCCAATCTGGCGTTGTAACCTACCACGCTTAAAATGCTAAGATTGAAGGGATTATTACACACAGTTGTTTATGAGACAGGTCTTTATCTCATATTCCACTCGGCGTAGTAAAGATCGCATCAAATGTAATGTGAACTACTTTTGATAAATGATTGTCTCTCAAGATAAATTTATTATTTATTTATATTTAAATTTATTATTTTTTAACTGATTTTGTTTTTAATGTATTATAAAAAATACATATGTCCCTATAATTGATAGTAAACTTTTGATTTCTATTTCTTAGGTATTATGGCTGTATTTGTTACAATATTAAATTTTATTTAATATAATAGAAAAATTATAATTCTATAAGCTCCTAGCATAATAATATTTTTTTTTGTAAACAGCATAGAACAGCATAAATAAAAAAAATACATTAATATTGTACCCGTAAAAACGAAGTGTAGGTGTTAAGGTTTATTTTGTAATTATAACATTTATATGTAAAGATGCTCTCACTAAGGGACACTTTCGCCCACCATGCCCACCCCAAGATTGATCAAAAGTAAGGTGTCGGTATCGGTCGCCCTATCAGAGCGATTATATTTCTTTAAGAGTTTATTTTAAAAAACAACCTCAGTTCCCACTAAGCGGATCAATTATTGAGTGTACGCGGTATGGTACGGCACTAAAAAATAAATAAAATACGAATAATTGTATAATAAAATAATGCACAAGCCTTTATTATCACACCTTGAACTTAAAAGTTAAAATACAAAATAACTATTTCATATAAATATATACTGAAAAATTCATTATAATGCAAATACATTGATTTGTTAGCAATGACCCTGCGATATTTACAAATTGTTGATATAAACGATAGTTATAAAATTCTATAACTATTCGTTTTTAGTGGACATATTTTTAGGGTGATATCTCTCAGGATTTTTTTAGGAAATAAAAACAATTTGATCAACTGAACAATTTCAAATATTAACGATCTTTACAAAAAAAAATGTATTTAAAATCTTAATCTTGACGTTATCACATGGTGGTGTATCTCAAAATCAACCAACGTCAAGTCTTTTATTAATGAAGACATGCTATTAAAGGGAAATGAAGTTATCAAGTGCAATATTTATCACGGCATAAACTATTTGTTCGTCTGCCACTTTAATAATAAAGCACGTTAAATTTTAGTCAACAATATTAAATGCAACACTAACATCAAAAAGTCAAATTTGTCAGGATACACATTGTTTCTTGAAAGGTAACAAACCAGCAATGCAAAGTGTAGGCGAATTTAGGGCAGCATAGTCAATGGACCAATCGCAAAATATTTATATTCATAAGAAAAAAATCATGTACATAATTAACTTGCATAATAATCAAAAATTTAAAAATAAAAATATCGGTCTCAAAACAAAGAAAGTGTACTCTTAAACTTGCTCGGTTTGCCAATACACATTAAAATCATTGTATTTTAATTATGCAAGAAATTTATAGAGAAACGAGCATCGAAGGAATGTTTATTTTGCACACCGTTCACGGGTATGCGAAGGAAATTGCTTCTAACAACTTTAATTGGACTCTCAGAAGAAAAACTTTTGCAATCTGCTCTTTGTACCTTACTATGCTTAAAAGGCTAAGAATGAAGTGGTTATTACACACGGTTGTTTTAAAAACGATACTTCATCCAGCGCTAAAATCAGATCGTTAAAGTTATTAAATACATTATGTCTCTGACGTAGTTCAATATATCAAGATGACAGGATATGATTCATATTAATATGTGATTAAAACCTGGTCTTTCGTTATGTTAGATTTAAAAAATATATATATTTTTTTAACTTTTTACTATAATGGAATGTAAATGTGTCCTCAGAGTCTTATTTATATTATTTTACTAATTTATTTCAGCACCTTTTAAACTAGTTTTTATTATAATTTTATCTATTTGAAACCTGAAGTAGTAATTTAAAAAAATAAGGTATTATTCGTACTCAATTAATGTAATTTTATAATAACATTAATTGAGTAAGTAAAATATTAAATATTTACAAGTTTATTTTATTATTTAAAAAAATATATATTGGCCATAATTTATTATTCACGATGAACCAATTTTCCATATACTCGCTGGTGACACTTTGGACGTTATTGTGGTCGGAGGCATTGTAGATACACTCTATCTCTCTGTGTAAGCACAGTGATGATTGGCTTTTGAAATTTATATAATGGTTATACACAGACTAGATAGATTTGCAGACGAAACAAGCGGCTTGGCTTATTGCCAGTATGAATTTTGTCATTAATAAGTTAGTTTTATTAAGTTATGAATGTTTTTAAAAGTATTAAACATTACCAGAAACTAGATAAATATTTGATTAACAAATTCAGCTACATCTTATGATCATCATCTTCATTGAAACATTAATATTTAAACGTCTATCATAGTCCCACTTCATAAAAGATATATGTTCTATAGATTAATTATCAATGCATATATAAATAGCATATGACTGCAACCAAAAATTAACTGTTTTTTCAAATATGACTTCCAAGCAATAAATGTATCCCCTAAGCTGGACTTCTATTCTTTTCTATAGGTTTAATATTCAATTACTTCGTTTGCTATGTATTACCCAGATAATGCGTTTCTTTAATACTTTGGACGAAAATGCAAAATATTCTTGTAGTCCAATCAAATGTTACACTCAATTTATGAGAATGTAAGTCTAGAAATTATATAATCAGGTTTGTTTTTATTATAATTATTATAGTAACCCACAAATAATAACTTTGACGGTGTTCTTGTTTATTCCAAAAAAATCAATTAAAGATAAGTTTTTTCCACCAATATTCTGATACTTTAGGGACTTGGTGATCATTTTGAGGACGAACATATCTATTTTTATTATAGCTTTAATAATTATTTTCACTGATTTTAATTAAAATATGTTATTTTTCTTAAAAACTAAATAAAAAAACATTTTTTTATATTTATACTTCCTCCTTCTGGTTTCATATTCTCCTCCTGACCTAGAGGAAACTTTTAGATGTTCAATAACTGAAAAAGCCCGATGCCCAAAAGCAATCTCTCTGTTGCCATATGCTACAGTACCTTCTAGCCCTCTCTGTTGCTCATGAGTGGTAAGGCATTTACAAATCTCCTTTCAGATGACCATGAATACAGCCATCACTTAAAATGTCAATGGATTGTCTGTTCGTCTCTCATCGGATCACATAAAATAAAAAGTAAAAAATATTTTTTTTTTGCTGTACACTATTGAAATTCCTTCAGAAATCAAATATATATTCATATTTATTATTTATTTACCTTCACGCTACATCCCTTGTAGGGTAGCGAGCGACGACCGAGCGCCAAACGCTACGGTCCCTGCAAACCTCTTTCGCCTTGGCCACAGACATCAACCTCTTCATACATCCTCATGCTTTTTTCGCGACCTTCCTCCAGTATCATAGATACTGTGTTTTCGAAGGTCACTCGAGTTCTCCCCCTGTCTCTCTTACCGCTCACTTTTCCTGTATAAACTGTTTTTACCATTCTTTCATCACTCATTCGTTCGTCATGCCCAAATCACCTGAGCACGTTCTTCTTCATTCTCACCGTGACGTCTTCGCTAGTACATGCCATTCTGTGGATCTCTTCATTGCGGATTTGGTCAGCTAGATTGACTACGTATATTGTGCAAAGAGATCACATCTCCAATAACGAGCAGCTATGCTGACGTTTCGCCATCTCAACAATGCAGCCAAAGCACCGTTGAATCTGTTACCGGCAGTAATACGCCTTTCCACATCCATTTCGTATCTTCCGTCTCTACTAAACATACTTCCCAAATGTACCACTTTATTCACTTCTTCTATTATCTTACCATTCACGTTGATCTTACATTCTGTTCTTTCTTCATTTCTTTCAAATATCAGAACCTTCGTCTTATCTGCATTCAGGTTTAGACCATTATTTTCACACCTATCTTTCATAATAGTGACCAATGCCTGCAAATCACATTCTGACGATGCAATGAGCACTGCATCATATGCATATAGAAAGTAATTGACCTCAAGGTCACCTACTTTCACTCCCATTACACTGTCTTTCACGCCTTGGAGACAACTATCCAAATACAAATTGAACAATCAAGCTGACATAGCGCAACCTTGCCTAACACCCGATTAGTTGTCAAACCAGGGCGATACATCAGTTCCTACTCGCATATAGGCTGAGTGATCTCTGTAAAGAGACTTTACAGCCTGTAGCAAGGAATCAATATATAACAATGATGAATGTTATAAGAACAACTTTTCTATGCTTATTTCACTTTTAATTTCATAGAAAAAGTATACAGCTCATCTCTTATCATTAAATTGCTTCATATAGAAGATGGCTCGATAAAGATTGTATCACCATAGTTGTAGCTATTATAGCTTTTTCCAAAAAATAAATAAGGGAGCTGAAAATAAAATAATATAAAATTAATAAATGAAGTCTCGGGTTGTTAATAGTGTTATTGGCAATTATCTCATTTACAGTAAATGAAGCTACGCTTTCAGTAAGTATAACCTTTTACTGAAATTAGCAAGTTATTTAATTAATTAACTATTAGTTCTTAATAAATCGTAACTCCAGTAGTCACGAAGTTTGTACAAATGCATTTGGCTAAGTGCCAGATAACAAGTAAACTTCCGTGAATCGATTTTGAACCCTCAAACATGATTCAGCAGGTAACCCAGTTAGTAAAAATACAAATAATGTATTCAAACTTTTAAATATGACGACATAATTTTTCGTGCTATTTAATTAAAATACATGATACGTGATTCTGCTTGGTTGGTATTTTATTTGTATGTTATTCTAAATAATTTCACTTAATGCGATAAATCTTTGGTAAGTTGCTTTTCTCACTCCCGCTGATGATACTTTGGCGGCAGTTATATATTAATTTGTGGATGTAGTTTATGGTTTATTGAATTGAATAGAAACAACAATAATATTTATTACTTGTTATCGGCTAATTGTAGACAACAAATACAAACCATATTTTCCTTTACAAATAATTTATGTTATTTTAAGTTCATTAACAAATATGTTTATTTATATTTGTTATTGATAGTGTTAAAGCCGATTTAAAACCCTACTATTAAGCATTTACATTTTATTAAATTTATTATTATCTATGATTTTTTTCACAAACACCTTTTACGATAAAAATAAAATATACGATAAAATTTAACCGGCAGTACTCGCGTTATTTTTTCTAAATTTGACCGACTTGATTAGACTATACAAACAAAGTGTAATGAGATCAAGCCGTAGTTCCACCCACCACTCCGAACTCATGACTAAAGACCCCGAATGGATGCGAAATTTGTCGCTCAAAATCTGATAAATTAAAGTGAGTACAGCCGGTTAAATATAAGCATTTTATATATTATATTGCATTAGGAGATAATAAACTCAAAGGAGAAGAAGATAAAAAAATACACTAAGAGAATTTATAAATGATATTAACAACTGAATTGTTATTAATTTTGTCATCCTTTATTGAATCGAAAAGCAATTGAACGTCTCTGATGTTATGAATTTATTCAATTCACTCAAGAAGAAAGGCCTCTGCTTTGCGATTCAATTACATGGGGATATCTCAGTGTTCTTAAGAGGGAGCCTTTTTTACCGTTTAAATTACTCAATGAACATTCCTTTATAAATATTATATATTTACCTTAGTGTATAAAGACGATTTGTATGCTTTTTCAAAACACATATTAAGAGTTGTATAATGTCTACAGAATGTATTTTTTGGATATACAAATTTTATGAAAAAAACAGGATAGGCTTATCCTGGCTTTTCGTTGATGAATATAATTCATTCCATGATCTACTTATTGTATTCTTAATGAATCATTTAATTTAAAACTTATAACCTTTTTTTATTACCATTTTGTTTAGATTAATTCACATCTATTTATGAAGGTTATTAACACTATTTTGCTATATCTTTGTAAAAGCAATAATACAATGAAAATAGAATTTATAAATTGAATTAAAAAATATATTACATTTTTGAATAGAACCTGTTACATTTTATTGAAATTTCATATATCAATTTTAGAATTATATCTTTCGTAGTACAATAACATAGGTATATTGACTATCTTACATCTCTTCATAATCAACCTCATCCGCCTCACTGAGTACAGCTTTCTGAAATTCTTTATTGAAATATTCAGTTATCATACGCCATAAATTTATAGAATACCATAATATAACACCCAAAGAAAACAGCAAACGAAAAACAAAACCTATCATTATAAATAATTAGAAGATTAAAATAGCTTTATAAGAACCCAGGTGTTTCTAGAATAATTATATTTCTTTATATAATAAAATACAAGTAACAATATCGCTTATTTTAATAAGACTCTCTCCAAACACAGTAATATTTTTTCGAGACCAAACGTCCGTATCTTCCAAGATAAATAGCATTCTTCGTTCATAGATGAAGAACTCTCTCTAATACATTTCACTCACTTTACTAAGCTACAAAGCTAACAAAACAAATGACTAAGAGAAACAAAAGGACTTATACAATATTGAAAAAATATCTTGGAAAAAAGCTACAGTATTTTAAAGAATGTAGCATTTATTCTAATTGAAATATTTTGTATGACATAAAAAGACAGAATAATACAATAATTTTGAGTTACACTTCAAATTATATTGTTAATATAAAATGTTCAATTGCGTTTAAGCACTAAATAAATATAACAATGAAAAACCAGTGGCTACCAATAACTACTACCAGATAAATAGTATTAACGCGATACAATAATTAGGTCATCTATAATGACAAATTATTAATATATGCCTAAATTATACCATCAGGACCGTACAAAGCATCACTAATTAATTCAATAACGATTTGCAAATGCGGGTAGGCGAGGGTCGTCAAAAGAACAATGCTGTTGGCTATTACAAATAACTTCATATTTTCTATCCCTTCTGTTGACCTGTAACATCATATTATATAAAAAAAACTAGAAAAGTAAATACGAATAAGAAGTCTAGAAAAAGTGGCATATAATATAAAAATAAACTAAACATTAGTTGAAGACGTGTTAGTGCACGACTCTTAAAAAAGTAAATTAAAAACAAAAGAGAATTTTGCAAATGCAGCGAAATTTTTCGAGTTACTCCTCTGGTTGACATTTATTTAAATGTCTAGTACACATTTGAAAACATTATTTCATCATCAGTTATAAAATGCGATAGAAAAAAATTCTAATATCTTGGCATTGACTTTGTCATTTATATGAACTTTTAAATCTTATTACATCTATGTTTTGTAAACATTTGCATTTACAACTACTGTATCACTTTTTCTATCTAATGATCTAATTGACGTACATATTTTTCATGAATATGACCACAGAGGTCAACACTTTTACTTACTTTATGTAATATGCAAGTAATCAAAATATAGTGTTAGCAATATCAATACCTGAGCCATCCTCCGAAACCCTGGTCATTGTCATCTAAAGAATTCACTTTCGGGATATTACTGTCATTTCTAACAGGATTATTATTCGTTTTCGTAGATCGTTTTCCAGCGTTGTTACTGTGTTTTGATTTCTTCATACCTGAGTTAAAGTAGGCTTAAACATACAAAATATATACTTTAGTGAAAATAATTAAATAAAAGACATAATACTTACTTGAACAACTGTTTTATACATTTGCTGTAAAAAAAGTTTTAAACCAAGTAGCAATTACAAACATAACCCTCTGATAATTTATGTTCGCCTAATACTTGGTATTTAACGATTATATGCAAATGTTGGCTAAAATAAGACACTATGTATTTCAAACGTGCTCGAACGTAGCTTACATCCGACTGAATAAAACACCTGTCCTAATCAAATATTGCCTGATCTAATATCGCTAGACTAGTAGCGACTAACGAACCGCATTCACAGAAACCCCACAAGCTATGATCAATACGTTAAAGTTTGTTAGCGAGCCTTAACAGTCTTATTCTTATGATGCAATATAACATACGTCTAAGTCAATTACATAATATACAAAACTTGAAAGGTTTCAAATTTATTTTTTTTAATAAATTTGAAATATGTAAAATATATAATATTTCTGAAAATTTATGTTTCATTACTGAAAAGTAAAGTCATGCGTTTGCTATTCATCAAACCGTAATAATTGTTCGCAGTTAAAATTTAAAGTATAATAATTAGAAAGATTTATTAAAGGACCTTTATGAAAGTGCTCCAAGTATAGAAAGGAATTATTATCAAAAATACAGTAATGGAATACATTCCATATAATATTAAATGGACTATCATTACAATGATAGTCCATTTAATATTATTTTAAAATAGTTTTGTAATAACATTTTATTATAATTTGTTATTCAAGTAGAAACTAATGAAGCTAGCTGTTCGCAATCTCTTTTTAATCTATTTTAAAATACTCAATTAGGAATTTCATTAGGAACTTTGTAAACGTTATCATTTTATTGTCTTTAAACTTTTATTTAATATATAATATTAATATTAAACAGAAATATTGTGAAGCTTTTAATGGTGTACTTAAAGTATTAATAACTAATATAATGAATTAATTATTATTATTAAATTAAATATAAAATATTAAATTGCTAAATGACAATAGACTTCAAACAAATTTTGTTACCCGAATTTAATAGCGGATTTAGAAAAAAATAATAATAAACAATTTTATTGAGTTTTATTGAGTTTTATTGAGTTATATTTAATACGTTTATTTTTTAAGCAACTTCTAATTTACATGCCAAATGAAATTCTGCTTAAAGTTTATTATACAAAAATATAACAAATAACGTTCCCCTTTACGACACAAAATCGGTAAATTACAGAGCCTTCCCATCACATAGTAGGAAATCGCTTAACATAAATTTCCAATACTGTTACCATATTGTGGGATAATGATGTCAACATTGGCGTCTGTATTTACTCTGTGGTACAAAAAATCAACCCTTGTTTATTTAACCGCCACTCAGATGAAATCCCGACAATGGGTCACTCTGTTTTTGTGGAGAATATGTACTATTTTCAAATTTACTTCTTTTTTATATAGAATTCATTTAAATTTGATTTGAGATTATTAAAATACCCCAGTAATTTATTATATTTTTAATCAGAAGATGTTAGACTTAAATAAAAATAGTTTTCTCATCATTTTCTAGTCGGTTTTGCGATACGGAGTGTCAACTCATATCTGAAATTTAATAATAAATTGTACTTAAGCAATTGTACTATATAGCGTTATAGAGTTAAAGACTTCATATAATTTTAATTAACTTTTCACATATAAACTATTAAGATTAAACGTTAATTATGAATTAATAATTAACGTTTGATTGTGATAATTTTTTTTTATGTCGTTTGAGACTAAGGATGTTTTTACCAACATATGCGATGTTCTCTCTTAAACGTAGATTTCAAGATGACAAAAGTGAAAGAGATATTACTTTTTAAAGTTGACTAAATAATAAGGTCTTCCTTTTAAAAATAAGGTGCTAAATACCATTTCACCTAGATTGAATTTGAAAACGTTTGTGTGAACTGTAAATAAATGTAAAAGCACGTCCATAGTCCGCATTTTGCTTGCAAGCATTTTGCTTGCTCTTATGGCAATAAAAACATTCTTTGCCGTCTGGCTCCCGATATTGCAATATTAATGCTAGATAGGGAGATTGTTAACTTTGGATTTTCAAAATGTAAATAAAAGGGTGAAAAAGATTGATCCATAGATAAAAAGTCAATAAATATTCTTAGTATTAGTATCGAGTTGTAATTTTTGGAATATTCATTTCCACACAATAAAAGTGAAATATAGCAGTACTCAGACAATTCAATTCAGTATTTTTTTTAATACACTGTGTACAATTTTATAACTATTATTGTACCTTTCGGGAAATAAATTGAAATCTTAATAAATGAGGTGTAAATATAGATGGTCTGTGAAGCTCTTCCTATTAAAATTAAATAATTATCATAGGAAAACCTAAAAATTTGACGGAAATCAAGGTTACTTGTTAAATATTATACTAATAATTCTATTTAAAAAAAAAAGATGACAGGTGCCCGATAATGCCGCTGAAGGGCCTTGTATTTTAAAATATATTTTCTTATCCGATATTGTGTATCTTCTTTAACATAAAATAATAGTATAATAATAAATATTAACATTTTTTTATTCGAGAAATAAATGAAATGTGATATGATTGATTGATTGAGAAGAAGGTTATGGTTTTTTTATATATGTATTTTAATACAAATAAAAAAATATAAATCGGAAGCTATATAAGCATAGTGTTTAATTACCAAACTAATGATGCTTACTTACAATTAATTATTGGTTTAGTAACTTACACATTGTCATTAAGAAGGTTTGCCCTCATTCTGTCACAGGATATAAATGAAGCCTAAGTTAAATTACACATGTCATTAAGTATGTTAAAATATTAAATGCGGTGTCCCTTTTACATAATTATGATTAACTAACGTAGACCTTTCTCTGCCTGAGTATGCTATTTTAACTAAGATATTAATAGATAGAACACTGTAAATTTGTCATCTGGGATCTTTAAATCCCTAAATGAACGTAGTTTTTAATTGCATTGCATTATATAAAACAATAATAAAAAGATAATAACTATAATTAAAATAATTGATAAAAAATCCAATTTTTTTTTTAAATATTTTTTTTATGTAAGAAGAAAGCAAACGAGCTTGCGGGTCACAGATATGTGCCCACTGCCGCCCATGAACTCTTGCAACATCCTAGGATTCATAAGTGTGCTGTTGAATTTGGAGGTAAGCGTAAACGCCTTTTCTGTGTCTGTACGATATTGAACTGACGGGGATTCAGTTCACCCCACTCTGAGACCATTCCCAGAGAGGTAGGTCTCTATAGAAGAAACAAGTTTCTTACGGCACTCGTTTTCTCCAGAGAGATCTGCACAGCCGGAATATACTGCAGCCCTAGTGCTGTCATTCGCATAACAATGTATGTTGCAAATATAAAATATATAATTGATATGCAGGAGGAACAGAGTTGGGGATAGCACGTAGTCTTGGGGTACACCAGCATTCACGGTCTTGGAGTCCAAGCAAAATCCGTCGAGAACGACCTTTATGGTCAGCCCAGTGAATAAGCGGATCCACTTGCATAAACTCGCGGGAAATCAATAGAAAGGAAGCCCCTCGTGTCCTAAGCGTTCGAAAGCTTTTGCCAGACTAACTGCCAGACCCTCTTCGTTGGTTTTAACATCCGCTGTCCTGTGGTGCGTAAGATGTATAAGTTTCGGATTAGGAGTTGTCGGTTAGAGATATTCTCCAATGGAATGAATAAGGGCACACTTTCATGCGACCAGGACTACACCTTTAAGATAGGAGTGCCAAATAAGACGCTTTTACACTGGAGTCAACTCAGGGGCACATGTTCGTATCACAAATGAAGAAATGCCACCTGGCCTTCTCTTTTGCCGTGTGGACCAGAGAACTATTCCCCATGTGTAATGACAGTAGGGATGTCTGACAGAAGTTTCCCAGAGTAACCTTAGAAAGCGCCCAGAATTTGTGCGTGCCAGACGAGTACATGATCGTCTATGTCTATGTGCAGCTAGAGTACTGACCTACAAATTCTGAAGCAGACGGTATCAAATATCCTCCCTTATTAACACGGATACCCCAGCGTGTGTTATAAAATGATGTACTAAATTTTTACCCGGGGTATGATAGGTACGCTGCCTCGCTAGATCTCTAGGTATCACGTATGCGGCGTTCGGGTTAGAGTGAAATCCACGGATGTTGCAAAAGTCCATATTTAGAATGGAGCGGTGTACCACTGTTTTCCGTTATTTGCTCTCAGAAGATACAAAGTAACATACTTTGCCCGTGCCAGATACGATGGGCAAAATTCGAGATTCATTCCCCCGATTTTGCTCGGGGAGGGGTTCTCCGGCGTCATCAAAGCCGTTGCCCTCCTGGGGTATACTTTTTTGATGCATCGCTCTCATGTTTGTGCGGGGGGAGAGGGTTGGGCTTCCTGTTTCTCCCACTCACCGGCGGTAAATAACTAAATGAATTTTATTAAAGCTGCAGTCTTCTTTGCGAAATCTTGTGCAGGTGTACAATTTCCTGAAGTTACCATCATAGTAAAAATCATGGCAATCTTGATTTATAAATTCAATAATAAGCGTAGACGAATGTCCATTGATATTAATTTATACCATTAAAAACTAAGCTTTATTATCATTAAAAAAACCTTTATATACATAGAATGAGACAAATTAAATGTAATAGAAAAAGCTTATAAAAGTTATAAGATAGCAAAGAGGTGAATAAAATCAATTACATTATTGTGAACCATCGAAGCATTTTTGTTTTCAATAATAACAATATATTTTTTCATCTTCAAATGGTTCTCATTACACCTGGCTACGATTACCCCTGGGCTTTACATTCGAATGAACTGTGACGTGGCAAACATGTCGCTTCTGGAGTATCGTGAATCCGTGCTTCGTAGTTTGTGAAAAATACGGGTAACTATTTTTTAAGAGTCGTTTCAGTTAAATATTCTATATATATATATATATATATATATATATATATATATATATATATATATATATATATATATATATATATTATAATAATATATATATGTTATAATAAGTTGTAATAATAATGAAATAAGTAATACAATTTCGTGTGGATTTGGCTTTGTCTGAATAATATGCTTTTTTTATATAATAAAAATTATTTTAATGTGTGAAAACAAAAAAATGACATGCATTTTAATAAAATTGAATGGTTCTAAATTATTGTCACTTTACTTTTATTACGTTTCAAGATCCAGCGTTACTGCACACTATTAAAATCAATGTATTTCGGATATGAGCCATTCGTTCAATGGACGTTATCTCGCTCACGCGCCTGCACGCTTGTCATGTGAAATGTAGGAATCATTTGTACCTGTGATGCTAGCGTAATTCTGAATTAAAATTTCCCACCTAAAGATAGTGAATACGTACGAGTGTTCTAGTTTTACTGGAAAGTTGAATCGTCGAAAATATGAGTTGAACCTAGCTTATTTAAATTAATTTAGATTTAATAGTTAACTGGCATAGAATCAAAATAAAGGAGACGTTATAAAAATTATTTATATGTATTCATCACGGTTATTAACTATTAACTTATATAAGAACTTTGGTCATAAAATTTATTATAAAAATATATAAATTGTATTTCTAGGTGTTGTCGTTATTGTATTGAAATAATAATATAAAAAATAATTTAAAACCAAATATAAAAAGGTGATATTAGTCCAATATTTCTTTATAGTAATTTAATAGGTTTGTACTTTTTTGGAATTCCATTTTATCTGTAGCTCTGTTTTAAATTTAAATCTCTTAATCCAAAGAGTTTCAGCAATTTCGAATTTAATTTCTAGTCATTAGTATTTTAAACAGTCGTAGCTGGCTGAACACTACGCTCACTAAATGACTTCCTTATTTTTAATAGTGCATAGCTTAGTATATTGGATGCGTTAAAAGCATTTGCTGTCAAAGGTACTTAGCCGGAATACGATCTCAAATGACCCATTTTCTATGTCACTACTTTGACCCATTCCACTTTCTTTAGAAGAATATCAAAGAGGTATCTTAAAAAAAGCACTCTGAACTAGTTTAGGGACTCGACTTTCAATAGAATTGTATGAATTTATTTACACTGCTCCCCAACCCTTATCGCGACCAAAGGGATAAATCTTTCATTTTACACACTTAGATCGCGTTATGTTTTATTGAAACTTCCCTCCCCTAATCTTATTTGTGGTTTCGTGATATTAGCTCCAAGTCACCAATATGATGGAAAAAGTAACTTTCATATTTTTGGTTAATTTTGATATTAAATAACAAACTAAAAGGATGTGCATACATTGTAGTTTTTTATACTTTAGTTATCAAAACTAGAAAATGAAAATATTGTTTGCTTAATTAGATCTTGTGAAATCAAATTAAAATGCGAAAACAATTTATTATTCCTATAAAAGAACCAAGATTATAAGTATTTTTTACGACAGCCATTTACAAATGACGATGCCAACAGTCATATGACTTTAAATTTTATAAAACAGTAATGAATAATATAAACGTACTTCATTCGCAAGTCCCGCTACAGAGAATGAATAATTTATTTATAGTATTTAGTATTTTAAATGTTTAATGTTTAAAAATTTTGCTAACATATCAGTAAACAGAATATCAATAAAATAACAAAAACGCAACCCTTAACGTAATAACAGAGAGCTAACCCAAACTTTTATAGTTGTCTTGCGACTTCTACTGGGAATTGAAAATATTATTACGGCTCTTTCTTTTGTATTTGTTAAGATGTTGAAATTGACATTATCATGTCAAATTAAACGCTCCAAGCAATATATGATAAATAAAAAAAATCCAATATATTATTTTACGTCCTACATACTACATGCTGCATTAATATATCATAATTGCAATATTTCACATCTGAATGAAAACAATTTAGGTAAATAAGAATTAAAATTTAGCGAAGTTTACCCCAGATGGCCGATGAAAATAATGAAGCACACATTACATTACTATAGTTATAGTAAAATATACCAGGTATAGTAAAATGTTTATTAATAACGATGAAACAATGAAACGGAAAAAAAAACTGTGATACTCGTATATATATTTTTTGGTCCATATCTCAGTTTTTTTTTGTTTGTTTTTGTTATTATTTTTTATTTTATTTTAGCTTCACGCCATATCCCTTGCGGAGTAGCCAGAGATGACGGAGCGCCAAACGATACGGTCCCTCCATACTCTTTCGCCTCGCCCATTTTTGATTTTATCCTTATCATTTGATTATTTAAGACTTAAGGATTTATTTTTTTTATAAAATATGGTGTAGCTTATAATGTAGGTCAACGTATAAGGTACTCCTAAAATACAATTATCTCGAAGGGAACACTAATATATAGATGTATTTTAAACGATAATAGATTGTTTGTGTTTTCTGTCTGCATAAGAGGGAAGGCGCAAACAAAATCGGTGGCAACAGCTAGTACAAAATAAACGTGTTGTCATAAGTACTTAGCAATATGCCACCGCAATCACTAACTTGATTATAGCCAGCAACCGTTATGTCGCATTTAATAACCTTGTTAGTGGCAGTACCAGTCAATATTGTGTTATTAATATATTAAATTGAATTTATCCGATTTCATTAATCTTACAGATTATTTCATTTTATTTACACTAAGATGACAAAAATGAAATACGAGCGTAACATAAATCTTACTCATTATACCCATATTGCAATTCTAAGTTGGGTGCTTAGACATATACTCGAGAAAGTTTCAAAATATTTGACGTATTCATTGACATTCAACGTGATTTATACCTTTCAACACTAATGTACTCTTAAATCTTATTACCATATATTTAATTCCCTACTCGTTGGAAAAACTTTACATATTTTAAAAATGATTAATATTTAATAATCAACATTCACAATTATAGTTATATTTAGTTACTTATTTCCAAAAGAAATAAGTAACTTAATAAAACTCAATAAATTTTAATTTGACATATTTTTTTTTGTTAAGTGTAAAGCTAATATATATTTTTAGTTTCATGTAGTAAATATATTTTTCTAAAAAATTTTTTTCATGTTTTTCTTATTCTCTGCAGACTATCGTTATCTTTTGAATCCTTTGAATTATATCCAAAAAAGGACTGCTTGACTCAAAGAATTTCTTTTCTTTCTAGGTATATATATAACAGCAGCAATGCTATAAAATTCACTTCCTGTTGAGACACGATGCTCTCAAACGGTGACCGTTTTCAAAAACTAATTTAAACTCGTTACTGGATGTTTTATAGCGATAGATGTCCAGTTACTAAAATTATAAAAATATTTTATTATTTGCTTACCAGTTCATGTGGGTGTCCCAGACAAAATGAATAATCCTGGAGCGCCTAATAGTACAGCTATCAGGTGATCAAAAAAAGATACCCAAAAAAAATATTTCAAGTGGTGCCCAAATTATGAAGTTTAGTGAAAAAAGGTTTCTATTGACCTATATGTACTTTCATGAACATCACGGCCGCAAATTAATGAAATTGGTTGCGTTTTTGGCCTTTGTTGAAAAGAACTATACGACAACCTAAGTGACCAACTATTTAAAAAATATGCGCAGTTAATACGGTTTACAAAATGGTATACTTAATGCATAATTATAGTTAACGTCAAAATGCAGTGTATGGTATTAAGATGCGAAAAGAGAAAATTCGACTGAAAAAATGTTGTCTTAAATTGTAATATGTAAAAAAACGTTATGTTGCCTATAAATCTTTATTTTATAACAGGTGTTCGAATTGCCTGTCTCCGACCTTGATACAAGCTCGACTTCTCCTGAAACATTTAAGATCTCTCTAAGAGAGAATCTAAAATGTGGTACGTAGCGCCATTAGGTAATTTTTAAGGAGCATTCTGAACACGACTGCGTAATTTTTCCAAACTTGGAATCGGCTTGAATACACCTGTTCTTTCTGGTAGAAAAAAACTAGTGGATTTAGGTCCGGGTATCTTGGAGGCCATAAAATAGGACCCAAAAGACCAATTCATTTATTTGAATAAGTAGTATTTAAATACGCACGTATATTTGTGGCTTAATGTGCAGGACAATCAATTGTGGAGGTGAAACAATCGTCTCACCTCCACAATTGCCTGTTTCATTAAATTAGGTAGATGATTTGAAAGAAAATTCACATAACTTTGGTCAGATAAATTTCCGGGCAGTTCAAATGGACCAGTCATTTTGCCGTTTAATATACCAGTCCAATAATTTATTTCGAACTGGTATTATGATCTCTCTTCTCGTATTAGACGCGGATTTGAGAGTTGCCAGCTGTGTAGGTTATGCATGTTAAAGTTTCCTTCCTTATTAAGAGCGGATTTGTCGCTCGATAGAATTTTGTCGACGAATTGAAGTTCGTGTTGTATTTTTGCAACCATTGAAAACCAACCAAAAAACAATCTTGCGTTACAACGCATTTCTTGATTGAGCTTGAACGCATTAAATGTGGTAGGGATGAAATTAATTTTATTTCAGCACACGGCGCACAAACGTCTTTGAAATTACAGTACGTCGTGTCATTACTCTAGTAGAGGTAGACGGGTCATGACAAATTTATTCAAGCACAATATCTTGTGTCAATACTCAATTAACTATTAATTGTGCTTGAGTGGAAGGATAACTAATATCAATATATTCTTCTAGTGCACATTCTACCAATGGCTTGTATTTCACCTTCCAAGTAACACCTGTGTGTAAAATAATTTTTTCTATTAAATAATTTATTTTTATTTTTATTTTCACAAATCTTAAGCCTAACATTTATTATGATCAGAACAGAAGCTGTTTATACCTAAGGTATTATCATTATATAATAGGTGTTACTTTATTTTTATTTCTTTTATTAAAAATCATACAAATGGCGGACGTAATGCTAAAGCCCCAGTCAACCATTTTATACTCAAAAAGGACAAAACAAGGGGTCAAAAACAATAACAAAATTATAAAAACTACTAAAATATACTAACTTATATATATAATCATATATAATAAATACATGTTAAGCTAACGAGATGAAATTAAATAATAACTACAAAGTGTTAACACATTTTAGTGGTAAGAGGAAGAGAGATAAAAGTATTTAAATTAATGACCAAAGAGAAAATAATTAGTAAAAGATCCACCTTTCAGAAATTGACCACCAGATTTCAGGTCGAACCACTCTGACAAAGTGTTAATGAAAAATTAACTAGAAAGGTAAGAGAAGGTAGGATAATATCAACTCATTGAACATCCTTTAAGCGACTTACAATGTCATCGCCAGTAGCATTCGATTTAACAGAACAACTCTTTTTATCTCTCCCTCAGATATTAGAGAAAAATAAAATAATTAGTCTGTCAGAAGAAGTAGGTAAGATATAGTAGATAATTTTTTATTATAATTATGAATAGCAAATATATTTACGTTTTGTTGAAAATATCACATTTCATTATTTTTTATGTAAAGTAAGAAATATCGCAACTATATAATCAAAACACTTTATTCGTTTTAGTGAAGGCAGAGTTTCGTGACGAAATTTTAGTTAGAAACATCGTCGCGTGACGTAAAGTTGTATATCTTTAAGATGTCCAACGTAATTGGGTTCATTTTCAAACTTTCCTTTCGAATTTAAAGCTTGTGATTGGAAAACTTTGGAGTGGCTAATTAGAGGTTTCATGAGAGTTTTGAAGACCTTTTTAATTTTATGTAAAAATGTGTGATTGTACTAACTAGCGCTTTGATCTCAAACATCAGATTACTTTTTCTTTTATTAGATTTATATGACACTGGCTTTGTTTGCTCAAGACTCAACAAATAAAAACTTTAGTTAATTTCGAATTATTTAAGCGCTTCGATAGTATAATTTATCTTGGAATAATTTTGTTTACAATTTGTCGCAATAAAAGCATATTTGACGGAGATAATCAACTAACATCACACTTATCTGAATCAAAATTATGCCAAGAGTTAAGAGATTATGACAGCGTTATATTCAAGACAACTTGATAATTTATTGACTTGAGTCGATATCGATTCAATAATTTTGATTCAGGGGTTTATAATAATAAAAATTGCTAAGATTTACTTTTCAGTAAAAATGGAGTAGATATCATTTTACTACTATTCTTAAATTTGCTGAAGATGTATTGAACTATTCTTGGATTTTTTTTATTAAAACTCATTACAAATAACAATCATTACTTCACTCACATCTCAACATAAAATTAATCTTCATATCGCTTCACATACGTCAGCTTTCCAATACAGTCTTTTAAATATTTTATAGAGGATTCTGTTTTATTTCTATTCTATTTCTATTTTCTTTATGGTCGCTACCACCATCTAGTATCTTATACAAATTATTATATGTCTTAGTTCAGGCAACGGCTACCTTCTATAACTATAACTATAGTTATTTTTTACTATAACTATAAATATATAGTTTTTTTTGTATTAACTATATCCGTATCTATAGTTACATATTTTTACTAATAATATAATTGGCGTATAATTCTAATCGTCAGAAACGTTACGTCAGTCATTAATGATATCAAACTATATGCATTATGGCAAAGAACTTTTGACCCAATTTCTTAAACTTTTAGTAAGAAATAATAAATCTCAATTTTAATGTTCCTGCGGAACACATCGCAGCCTTTTACGTATTGGGTTATCGCACCTTATTTAGAGTTAACAATTTAATAAAATAACAACTAAAATAATTCAAGAGCCATATGAAATATTGCAAGTTTTCAATAAGCCTGGGCTGCAGGTAAGAATTTCACAATAAATAAACATTGATTCCTAAATTCGTATGTAATTAAAGTTTTGTTGTTTACTTCTGTATCAGTGGTGATATAAATCTCAAAGATTAATAGAAATTATTTTAAAATCTCGGGTAGTGCTAAAGTTGTACCGTACATCAGACTTTCGTTCAGTTTTATTGCTGTTTCAAAGGCAATCGTTTAGGAACGTTTTTATACTGTATAGTTAAAATAAAGTAATTAAAAAAAACTATTTTTACATTTAATTTCAAATAACAAATCACTTTGCTTTGCCTTAACAATTCAGGATGTAAGAATTAGATACTTGTCTGTACATAATATCTGCGTTTCCATAATTTCTAAACATAAGATTTAATAAAGTAATATTTCAAGTAACTAAGTTCTTTATTTTTCTATATTGTTATCTGAAATCATAGAAGAGCTAAATAATAAAAATAGTATTCATTACAAATATTAAAATTTTTATTTATATCATACATCATAAGTTAATTATATTAGTTCTCGAATATTCACAAAAAACAAATATTTCAAGGAATAGACACTTAAATTTATGGTAAATGTTATATCTACTATAGAACTACGCCATCACGTCAACATAAAAAAGTATATGACATGTAAGTAATGATTCAAACGTGACTTGAATGATATTACCACAACAATAAATATATAAAAGAAGTAAGTGCGTTATATACTAAGCTATAACAAATGTTTAAAAAATATTTACTTTGAAGAAAGTAAAATAATTTTCAAAGGTTATTGTTTTAAGTACACTGAATTTGTGACGAAATAATATATATTTAATGTTATTCTATAATGTATTTTTTATATTTATAATTTTATAAATAAAATACATAAATTATAATATAAATTATTGTAATAATGGTCTAGAAAAAATACACTACATGGAAGGCTACATATATTTATTTATTTATTTATTATTATTAATATTATTCACGCTTATTAATTTCTATTTTTATTGGAAATAAATTCTTAAGCAATAAATGACAATAAATAATTTATCGATATAATTATTTTTGTTAATAGTAATCATATTGAAATTTAATCATATTATTTGTAAACAAATAATAAGAAAACAAGAATATCAAAATATTATTATCACATGTGATGAATTTAAAGAAGATTTGCTTCATTTTCGGCTGAATTTATAATTCCAGCGACATTAAATGTATTATATCTAAAATAATGTTCAATTTCATGCAAGGTCCTTGATTTTGTTTCTGGTAGACAGTACCATAGATATATTAAACATAAGACTATTATGGTTGAGTGTAGCAAGAACAGTCCATGATATCCAAGCATAATAAACATACTTGGTGCCAACTTAACACTTAAAAATTGAAAAATACCACATATAATTCCTTGACCGAGAAAACAAAATGCCTTTATATCTAAAGGAAAGATCTCAGTTAATATTGTTTCTAATATCGGATAAGGACCTGATGTAACTGTTACAAAATAAAAAGCCAATAAGGAAACTTTAGTCCAAGCAATATAGCTATTATTTGCAGGACAGGTATAAAGAACAATTGTTAGCGATATTAGGATAACATTGGCTACTACTCCTAAACTAAATAGAAGAGATCTTATTTTAAATTTAGGTAAGAGAACACACGATATGACAGCGCCTAATACAGCAAAACCGTCTACGAAAAATGTAAAATACAAAATATCCGGTGTCCCCGTAATCTCCCGCAGCATTGTAATAGCTAGCGTCCCAAATAAAATCCGTCCACTGGCAACTCTGTATAAATTTGTCACAATTCCTAAGATATATATTTTCCAAAAGTATTTTTGTTTGCAAGCCGTTATAACTTTTCTCATGTAAGAAAATGTTGTGTTGTTTGATAGTTTTTGTTTCTCCATGGTAAGTAGCAATTTCAGTTCGCTATCAGATAATTTTGTCCAGATATGTAAAGCTTTGAATGCCTTTTCGCATTCTTTAAATCGTCCTTTAGTTGCTAACCACGGTGGACTTTCTTGCCAAAAACATGGTATAATTACCGAAACTGTAGTGGGTATTATTCCTATAAGAGCAACTGTTCTCCAGCTCATTAAAATACTAAGAATATGTCCCAAGAAAGTGCCAGTTGATGAACCTATGCATGAAATTATATTCAGGAACAACGGTCGTATTTTTGGAGGTATGTATTCCCCTATAGAAACATGTATCAATAGAAGTATGCCTCCATAACAAATGCCGATAAGTACCCGGGATAATAAGAAAGTGATCTTATTTTGACCGTAATAAATAATAATCCAATAAATGAGTACTGGTGATGTTACGATAGTTATTGATCGTTTTCGTCCAAGAATTTCAGCTAAAACCCCAGCTATCGCAAAGCCACAAAAACATGTCACATTGATTATAGAAGCTGAAAAACAATACTTAATTAGTTCTACAATATAGTGCTTAAGTATTATATATTTAAGTTTTTATTTACATTTAGCTCAGTTTAGTGTGTTAACAAGTTTAGCAAATCGATCTGACCTACTTCCAGTTGCCCGATTGCAATTCAGTTTTGCATAGACATAGTCCCAATGACAAAGATGTATCACTGCAAAACTTTGTTTATCCGGATTATATGATATGGATTGTTTATCGCAATAATAATAAATTTAATATATTTTATAAAATAGTTATTGCTGTAAAGTTATAAAAGAACGAACTTACCTATCCATGATAAATCGTCTTCAGTTAAAGGAATTGATTCTTTATTTCGATGTAATGAATCAATCATTCCTGACATTTGACCAAAAATAAACCCATCTGTGATACTGCTAAACCCTAGGCCAGTAATTACTAGAAACTGAAATATTTTTTTACGTAATTTACTACAACAATATAAAACATTATTGTTTCTAATTACCTTTCCATACCTCTGATATGTAAAAAAAGCGTAGAAAATTATATTAAAAAATATATTCAAAGTGATATAATTCTTATCTTATATCTAAACAGCTAAGTTTATATTTGTTTAGACGTCCTCACATAATTTTTTTAACTCAATTCTTAAAGGATAAAATCCAGGATTTCTATATTGTTGCAGTTGATTAAAAAATACCAACGCATCGACCTTTTCACTTTCATATTTAAATTATTGATCACAAATAAATAGCAAAGGTGTCAAAAGACATTATCTAAACAACATGAATTTTTAAATTAATATCAAAACTATCAATAGGACCTCATCTGTTTAGTGTCGTTGTTTTTTAACAGTGGCAATACTAAAGTGCTGAAGCTTTACTTTAGTCCAATGACTACAATTCAAGAAAGTTGAATCAAAGAAGCCGATATAATGTCGTGAGTAGATATTTTCATTTTTCTCATATTTCTTACTGTCATATATTTCTATGACCAACTTAGTCACTTTTTACTACCAAATGGACCATCTATTATTGGTCGCCCAATCTCTTAAAAAAAACTAACAACATAGTATGTCACTACTTACTTGACGAAATCTTTCCACTTGCATCTCTTTGAAATTGTATTTTATAAATATTTGTAAAAATAGATACTAATGTTCTCAATTCTCATTTGTCTCATCCATCTGAAATTGGAGATATATATAAAATACGTTAAACAAATATTCCTCTTATTATCATAAAAAACATTTACATTTTCATTTGCAATTGATTCACTGCATTTTCTTTCAAGATAAGCATGTTGCCACCAGCATAGAATAAAAAAAAAAGGCAGCATAATAGCTTGTTTTTTTATTATATTCTATGTTATAGTAAAGCATTTTTATGATACAATATTCAAAATATAAGTTATATTAAGGAAATCAATAAAGTATTTAGATTTTTATACTTACATAGAATTAATATAAATATTACACACGATGATAGACCGTTAACACATTATCACTCACGACTTTCAATGTTAGAATTTTATGATATTGTTTCTTTATATATGAGGCCTTCATACTTATATATTTATTTTTATCATATTATAAATATTTTAAGGTATCATATTTTAATAATTTCACTAGCTTTATTTTATTAAAATTAAAAAATTCTCAATCTTAGATTAGAAACTAGTTTTAAAAAATAAAATAAAAATACTTTAATTGATATCTTACGCAAACTAATAATAAAATCTAATGAATCTTTGGATTGTTGTAATACAGACAATTGACATGCAAAATACAAGCCTTCGCCTATCTCTGTCTGTACTGTCTGTACTGTCTATACTGTCTTTGTCTAATGGACCAAGTAAAGTCATACAATGTAAGTTACTGTCACTTCAAGCTCCACGTAAAGCGATATATAAAAATTTATTAGGAATATCAATATACATGCTTTTACAATTAAAAGCATAAAAATATTTTTATTTAATAATAATTATTCTTTAATCTTGTCAATTATATTGGATTCTAAGGTGTTGTAATGTTTTATTCCCGGATATTATGAGTAAAGTCACCAACAATAATGGGATTAAAATATTACGAAAAACCTGTATGAAGTTTATAAATGACATAATTTCATTGTAATCTAGTTTTAAAAAAAAATTAGTATTGACCACGTCGCTTTAGATAATACTTTTAACTCATTGTTTTTTAATAGCTATCTAATTTCTTTGTAAAAATACTGTAGATTTGATATCAATATAAAATAAATGTTTTATTTTAAATTTTGTTGATGTCTGTGGCCGAGGCGAAAGAGGTATGCAGGGACCGTAGCATTTGGCGCTCCGTCGTCTCTGGCTACCCCGCAAGGGATATGGCGTGAAGGTAAGTAAGTAAGTTATTTTAAATAGCATTAACGTGAATAATCGTCAAAAAACTGATATTCCATTGAAGACAATGGGAAACGAAGAGTCATTATACTGGGCTCGCTTCGCTCAATATGCAAACGGCTCCCGAGATTTCGCGAGCGCAGCGAGTCGAAATTGAGAGTCTGTTGGCGCCCCCAGTCATTTAATTTAGAATATATATTAATCTGATTTATTTTACACTTTTTTATTATGAGAATTGAACTAAAATACGTTACTTTATTTTATTTTCTGAAAAATTAAGAATCTTAGTCACAGAGCTCATATAAACCAAATAAAATGCTAAGTAATTAGTAAGTAATAATTAATTATATTTTATCAACTACTTCAACTAGAAGTAATCATTAAAAAGGTATTCTCGTATGTATTTTAGTATTTCTAATATTCAAGAATTGTATATGCAGGAACTCTCCATAATTTCTATAAACAAACATCAAAGCGTATAAATATTTCCATTTACTTTGCTCTAGTGAGTTTGCATAGGTCTGAATTTTCAATTAGTCTTCTTTATATATAGACAGTAACATAGCATCTTTTGATCAGTATCTTTATCTAGGACTGAATTAATCTTGATTGCATTGAATCCAACCCACATTATAATAAGTATAAAACAAATAACAGAGTTTTTAAACTAAAAACTAATTTAATACTAAGTGAATTCTTCAACAACATAAAATATAATAAATCGTGACACAGGAGAGATGACTTGATACCCCCAAGCGATGCGAGAAGGTAAGCTTGACTAATGATATCGGGGAACAACTACGTGACTCTCTACTAAGACTTTTTGAGAAGTTACAAAAATTGAGACATTAGAATCTACTCAATTTTAATAAAGACTGGCGGCCTGACTTTATATTTAAAATTTTGAAATCCTTAAATTATTTAAAATATCACATTTTACGAGTATATCTATCTGCACATAATATTATATGTAATCCTTGTGTTATAAAATTATATATTATAAATAATTGTATATTTATATAATTATATATGATATACACTCATGTATTATATAATAGTTTATATTATTTTTATTTTTTTAACAATATACTTATCTCCTTAGAATCTAGTAGTATTACTGTTACTCAAGTATTTATTTTTAGTACATTATTTATCTTTTATTTATCATTTGTTTGAGATATCATGCAATATTCCTTTAAAAATATATTTGTAGTCACAAGGCTTATTTAAAAAATCTTAAAGAAAAACATATGGGGAGGTACATATGTTTTTCTTTAAGCAGCTCTTTTTAAGGCGTGCTTTTAATAGTAATTTGTACTTTTTATAATAAATAGACTACAGCGCATTTAAAATTTTAATTCATTGTTTTAAAACTAACCTAATTCGATTTTTGTATTATTTAGAGTCTTTAGCGAAATTTTGTTAATTTTAAGAGCGTTTAACACTGAATGGAATTCTTAAGTGTCGTAGCGATCGGAAAAGCCGCCATTAACTGATGGACGTTCGAAAGCGATGCGCACTTGCAAAACCATCGGCTCTAATCCGTGTACACCATTGTAATTCCTGATTATTTTGCAATATTGAGTATAGAATACTTTAATCTAATTGCCTAATAAATGAACCATGTTGCTATTTCTTGGAAAGTCCTGTGTGGACTCGCCCACAATGTCGAGCAAACATAAAAATATGAATAAGCTATCCTCAGATGAAAAGTTTCGTGATTCGGCTATTCCTACATATATTGTTAGATAATAATATTATTTATTTGCATCCACTAAAGTAATTTTATATCAAAGAGGCAAAAAAAACGGTTTAAGAAATTAATTGTTTTTATAAATAAAGTAGCTTATTCCCTCCCGCTTCGCTGGGCAGACTATTAATTTGGATGTGAACTTAGGTTGCTATGGTAACCTTTGTCATATTATCCGTTGTCATTGAAACCTTTGCTATGGTAACCGTGGTTATAGTAGCTGTTACCCCAGCGTTAAGTGTATTTACACCGCAGGTTTAAAACTGGCGAAATGCAAAAAGTTTAAATCCATTGGGATAGGAATTCCGTAAAATCCGTTCTTAGTAAACGTCTACGTCACAAAAAGTAAGTAAATAAAATTTTAAGTTAATTAGACATATAGTTTCAGAGATTTGATTTGATGAGTCAGTGAGTGATAAATCGCTTATATATATATACTAGCTTATTCCCTCCTACTCAGCTGGGCACACTATTAATTTGTATGTGAACTTAGGTAGCTATGGTAACCTTTGTGATATTATCCGTTGTCATTGTAACCGTTGCTATGTTAACCGTTGCTATAGTAACTATTACCCCCGTGTTAAGCATATAGCTCCCACAGGTTTAAAACTTGGTTAAATGCAAAAAGTTGAAATCCGTTGGGAAAGAAATTCCATAAAATCCGTTCTTACTGACGTCACAAAAGAAGTAGAAGTAGTAGTAAAAATTTTAAGTTAATTGGACAGTTAGTTAGTCGACAGGACAGGGGATTTCGTGATGAGTCAGTGAGTGGTAAATAGCTAATATCTATATGGATGAAATAATAATTAAAATAGTATCCTTATATTTCATTATTTTATTTTATTGAATTCCTTTGTTTTGACGTTAGTATAATAGAAGGTTCTTTTTTTTCTGTTATATAAATGGTATCTGAAATGTTGTATACGTACTGTATATAATTTTTTAGATACTTAATCTTGTCGTTTGGAGATGAAGTGGTAACATTTATAATAAATAACAGGTATATTTTAATATTTATTTTAGGAACTTACATAGCTTTTCTAAAGTTCTAATGACTTCATAATGTTTTTAAAAGCCAAAGAATGAAGAGTCCGTAAGAAATAAGTTATTCTTTGTTATTTTCAGACGGTCTATTTGTTGAAAAATATTCTTACAACATACTACTGCTGTGTAAATGTTTGTAAACTTTTTACTTAATCTTTCTAAATTAATCCCGTTTATCTCTGAGAATTTTTGCAGATATTATTTGTTATCGATTATGGTACAAATAATAACAGTACAAAGAGCACCATTATTATCTTATTGTTGGAAATATAAATTTAAGAATTTATGTCAAACTACCTCAGACCACTATTTTTAACTAATCAAAATAGTATTACAGAAAAATCCATTTGCGTTAAAACTAGCTAGATGGTCTTTATTTAAATCAAATTGAAATGCTGTTTTAAAAAAAAAAGTTATTTTGCTATGGATTTCGTTGTTTATAATAACGAATTATTAAAAAACGCCTAATAAACCTATGGAGATGGTAAATCCTAGTAATTACTATGAGATAGCAGTGTGTATAAAGGGCTAAGCCAAGTGAGATAAGTTCATGTTCTTAGAGACATTCGGTGTGAAATAACTATTATAGCTACGATACATAAAGTGAGTCACATAATAGGACGGAGAATAGAACTGGCATATTTGTAGATATTCAAGATTCATCTTCGTTATTTACTATCACGTAAACTCTGTTTTCCTATAAAATCATCTAAAAAAGAAACATTGTTACTATTTACGAAATTTAAAGAAAGCTAATTTATTAACTTCATTATATTATTATTTCCCATTATAAGCTATCGTATATCGTGAGAGGAATGTGAAGCATGAGAACATAATAAAATAGGTAACATTTTATATTACATTAAGAAACATTAATGTGTTAATATTTTTTAAGCATACTTAGCCTAATTGATTTCTAGTATAATATGATCTTATTCTAATGAAAAACAATTTAGTGATGAAATTAGAGTTACTAATTTGATAGAAAATTTACAATAAATAATGAAATTTGATATATCGCAATGAAAAATGACTGACCCAATAAAATATCTACTGACCTAATATCAGTTAGATCATAAAAAAAAGAAAAATCTTACTCACTAGATTTATATAACAATATTTGATAAATCAATACGGATGACAGTCGGAAACATAAACTCTAGTAAAAATATATCAGAGCATTTAATATAAGATTATGGTATATCAGAATATTCAGTTTCTCGAATCACATTTATATTTAATTTTGTAGTCACAAATTCTACAAAATGTATTCAACCTGCTGTAAATCGTAGACGTTAAAAGCTTAATTAATATAATAAATACTTACTTACATTTACTTAAACCAGCAGACAATAAATCCACCGAATCAATTATTCAGCCTGCTTAAACAGTTTATAAACAATTTATTCCTGCAACTATTTTCTTTCGGGCAATTACTTTAAACAATTCTGTTTAGAGTTTTTGTTTGAACGGGCAATTAATCTTATTTATGGATTTTATAATAGAACCCTCTTTAAAAGTCTGCATAACAAATTCTTGCTAGATTAAAATAATTATTTTCTTTTATTTGAAAAAATAAGGTGGAATGTACTTAACGAGCTGTATAAGATCATTGATATATATATATATATATATATATATATATATATATATATATATATATATATATAGTTTAATACATTTATATAAGTTCTAACTATATAACTGAACTATTTGTATACAGATTAATAAAAAAAAAGATGTTCTTGATTTTCTTCTTGTAGAATTTATTAGTTTAATTTCATTAAAACTATTAAAATTAATAGCTTGATAAACTTCATGAGTTACTGTGCCAAATCTTGATACTTATGTTATATTAATGAACAAAGTGTGCCCAGAAACCTTTTCTAAATAAAGAAGTATATTTTCATTTCATAATAATAGTCATGCGACCCTTATTTAAGAAAACTGGTTTTCAACATCTTTACTTTATAGGTTGTATGCATTTCTGGGATATTATGTTCTGAGAAAAAAGCAATCGCACTTAAAAACTATAATACAAGTATAATTATAAAAAACAGGAGAATTACAAAAAGAAATGAGATCCCATAAAACATAACATGTAAAAAATGTCGAACTCTCGGTACGGCGAAAAAAATATGAAATTCAATCTATTAATAACCATGTCAGTTAATTAAGTTTACCAATATTACCTTTATTAAATGTAAAAAATATCCTATTTCATTCTTTTAATACCAAAATATTATCTTTTCTATACAAAATTTCATCAAAATCCGCTCAGTGGTGTAGGTGTGGAGGCAAGACAGAATTGCTTTTGCATTACTAATGTTAATATTGACATTGATTGAGATCAGGTGAAAAAGTAACTGTATAGAGATACTGTGCAACCATTTGCTAAAGTTCCTAATGTTAAATGACATTTTAACATTGAATTTCTTGAAAAATTTTGGAAGCAATGGATAAATTTTCCACAGAAACAGTCCATCAAGTCATAAATTCGTGACTAGACAAATTAGAGAACTGAATAAAATATTACATAACTAAAAAATACACATATATATATATATATTGGTATCACAACTTATGAGAAAACTATTTTTACAAACACAATATTATAGTACTATAACAAACTAAATAATAACTTCACAAATTTTTAATTAACTATTTCAAAAGTCTTGTTAAAATTTAATAAATTATAATTATATCAGATATCTATGAAATTGAAAACCGATATAAACGTTTGTATTAAATTTTATATAATTGAAACTGGTATACAATGGACTGCAGGCGTAACGAGAAACGCTCACACCGATAGCAATTACTTACGACGTAATGACGATTTCAATCATTATAAATCACGAGTGGCAAACACATTTTGTTGGTGCAAATAATTCATGTAACATCGAAACATTTGTATTGCTATTCATAATGTCATCGGATAGCAATTTCAACTGATTTATAGTCATATTTGATTGATGCAAAACCACATTGAGCGTGTAGAAATAATACATGGGAAAATTTTTAACGTTGTCATATAGATAGGAGTATAAATTAAAAAATATATATATTGTTTCAAAGCTATAACAATAGTGTGATCCCAGATTAGTACGATTCCTTTTCTCGCGGTCTGGAAAACTGCTTGCATTTTCTTTCTTTCCTGAACTTCTCGCATAATTAGCGCTCAATAACTTCACGTTTAGTATCTAAAAGACTGTTGAATTTAAGGGTTTATTTACCAACCTCATATTTGGCAAGTAATTTTATCTTAAAATTTGACAGCGGGCTATAAAACTACATGTTTCGAATTATAAATAATATATTTTTTTGAGTTATATTGTTTCATTATTTTTAATTATATATTGAAAATATCAATAACTCCAAGTATATATATACTAAGTAGCATTCATTTATTCCTATTACTGTTATAAAATCTTATATATCAAAGATTCTTCGTTTGAAAATGACATAAAAACAGCCTTTACTCAGAAAACGAGGATGATATAGATGACTTTTTAGTGTCAGAGACAATAAGGAAGAGAATTTTTCCTAAAGAAACTATAGGCTTTTAAGTGAAAACAAGTAAACTCTTTCACCCACAACTAAAAAAGAATGATAACCTTATGTAAGTTGTAAACAGGTGTTTTAAATGCCTGCAGGGTACTAACAGCCTATGCCAAATATACAAAAAAAAATATTGATTTATTGTGTTCTTTATCGGAAAAAAATAAAAATACACAAAAGCTTAATTCTAAAAGACATTTTCTACCAATCAACATTAGAACATACAAAAGTCGTTTACAGGCATGCAAGAGTTTACCACAGTAATATCGCTTTGCTTCACTATAGGGATGTTCGGCTCTGTCACGTCTTTTCTTCTATTGAAAAATTTTCTCTTTCACAGAAGTAGAGGTCTTTCAAGTCACTGGGTGTGGGTAAGTGAATAGCTAATTTCCTTAAAAGGACTTAAACTCACTTAAGCTTCACTTTTTCTCCATACCTTTTAAAATTTATAAGTCTCCAAAACTTTTAACTCTACAAAAACTGTTATCTAAAACTCTAATTATTTGTGATAGTTTTCACTTTCTTAATATTACAGAAACTGATGTTAAGAAGAGTAATCCTTTCTATTGCGACGAAGGCAGTTAGTAGTAATAACATCAGCTGAGACGTGCTTTCCATCCTTAACTTGATAATCCCGTTAATTATCTCTATTTAGATTTTTTCTCTCTTTACAAAAACTATCTCCTTTTCTCAATTTATTTACTATTTTTTCGAACTTTAAAAAGTTGGGCTGTACAAACAACTCACCTCATATTCTATCATGGTTTCAAGTTAGCAGAAAACTATTCTATCTCTTCTTTATAATATATAAATAAATCCTCTCTCTCTTACGTAAACTTTTTCAAGCGACCCCATCCCGAATAAGACCACATCGTTCGTGTGTATCTTTGAAATCTCTGGTAGTGCCTCATTTAAATACTTCTTTTTATTAAAATATTTATTATAATAATAAAATATTTGTGATATAAAAATGTTACTTTGCAGGTTTTTTTTTATGCTTTTATCGTCCTAATTTTCTCTTTCGCCAAAGAGTAAATGGTAGAGATCTATTAAAAAGATAAGTTAAATCTTTGTACACTGTTTTTTTATTAAATATTTTTCTGTTTTTTGAGTTAATGGTACATAAACAAATACATAAATAAACATTACTTTTCAACTATTTCGTAAACTCATTGCATTTGTATCTATTTAACTTTGAAAATTTCGTAATTACCTAATATGAATTTTGTTTTATTAAATTAAAATTTGATGTTGATTAACTGATTGAGAAAAAAATACATACTGTATCTTAAGATTGAATAAGTCTTATATAATGATTTAGTGTGGTGGATTTCATAATCATAAATAAGCACGATTGAAAGTAATTTAAAATGTATGTATATTAGTTTAAAGTAATGCAACACAAGTCTTTACAATAGTTTAAGGTTCAATTTGAAAATAAAAATGTATTTGGAGAATATTCAATTGAAATTTTTATATTAATCTAATTTTGTAAAACACTGGTGAGGAAAATTTTACTTATATACGACTATTTTGCTCTGAGAGGAAAACTTCTGACATTACTGCCCATAAAAAAATCATTAAATTATTTAATAAACAGTGTTAAAGACAATAAGTTATTTTTTATTTGAGCACTACAAGTTAATAAGTAAGTAGACTTGCAAAAAAGCAGGAACATTATAATTTTTATTTAAAAAAATTTAAATACTATACTTACTTCTATATTAAAATACAATGATGATTAACGATATAAATTTATTCCGATAATGTCAACATAAAGATCGTTTGTCTCAATGCATCATTTGTTAGGACGACATTATCACTCTGACCTCTCCTCTCATATCCAGACATGTGACACTTACAGACCTCAACAAATTGTGCTGTCCGCATTATGACTGGTGGCATTTTAGTCATAAATGAAGATAGGTATGGAAGGTCTAACTATCAGAGTTTGACAATCTTTCCTTTTAGAAGTCTTGATTTTGCTGGTCTTAATTATTTTAGATAGCTTGATATTAAAACCAGAAGGCGTTTAAAACATTTTACGTTAATGATGTGGTGTAATTTTACTTTTCATTTTAAGTATTATTTTTATATTTGAGTTGAGTTTGAGTTTATGAAACACATATGTGTTTCTTAAATAATATTTATAAACTAGGACATAGTATTATCCGCATTCAAAATAATATTCTACAGGCTAAGTTCATGTATAAGTGATACGTAACATAGTGGAACCGAATTTATTGGAGTTAAAATGAATATTTTCGATATTCTGTGTTTATTGTTTATTTATTAGAGGGAAAAACAGGAGTAAATAAAAAAAACAAAATAAATATGCAACAATAAAGTGTTCAACCATTATACCATCCAGCGAACCATGTCAATAGTTTGACGAATATAAAGCCAGTCTAATAACCTTGCAAGTATGGACGCTTTGTAAAAGCTATGTATTGAGACGTTCCCGAAACCAAGAAGAGTTTCATTATCGCACAAGCATTGCTGTTCAGATATGCAAAGCTTTGTATATGTTCAATGATCCTTACACAAACGTGTCGGCTAGATTGCGCTACCTAATACTTGCTTCCATCTGGGACGTCTGGGTTGATTTTATCCTTTGGTGATCGTAACATTGAACAAACCTTGCAAATGTAGACAATGATTGTACATCATAATTATAATATTAAATTACTTGGTTAGTTACTTCGATGTATGGTTTTTTTTATGTTATAAATTAATATCCACAGACATTTGTCCATGCCTTTCATTGTAATTTTAAAACAATTTTGCCATGATTTTCATTGTAATGGTAACTTCGCAGGAAATTAAACACCTGCACAAGTTTTCGAAAGATATTTTAGTAATTCTTAAGCAAGCTATTTAAGCTTTTGTAATTCTATTAATTATAAGTCAGTATAAGTCATAAATTTAAGCTAGGTTAATAAGATTACTATCTTTTTCATAGCCTAGGAGTTGAATCTTCTCCGTTATGTATTTAATGCAGGTATAGTTTAAACGAAAAAAGTTTTTTTAATGATAGTTTCTAAACACTTGTCGGCTCCACGTCCGCTACAGGTGCTTCAACACGGTATCACCCTTTTTTATCGGCTCGTACAGATGAAGACTAGACTGCGCCGATACACGTAATAGAATATATATAAATATGATAAGTATTTGTGAGAATTATTTGTAAATCAGTAAGTATAAGCCTGGTGTTAAATTTAATTAAGCAGTGATTTCAGAGGATTGTAAATTGATAAATTGGTTAAGTAATATTTAAAAAAAATACATTTGGTATTATTAAAATATATAGAAGAATTTAGAATAAATTAATAACAAAATTATAAACGATTATTGCAATAGATAGTTTTCAATGTAATAATTTTATTTATATAATGTTTCACTAATCGCTTGTTTGACTCAATCGTAAATTGCTACATTAATATTTAATAGATATAAATACATAAATTATATATATAAACATAAGATTTATATTTAAATTAATACCAGATTAATGTATGATTATCGTAATAGACCTTAAACCTCAAATTAATTACTTTATCCTGATGTAAAATTTTATTTTTGTTTTGACTTTAGCACACTTGTAACATTGTCATTTTCTTAAGATTATTTGTTTAAGAATTAGTATAAAAGTTTTGAGATACTGAGGTACAGGTTGAATTGGGAATTAGGAGTTGATGGTTGAGAGTTACTCCTCGAACGTTCAGGTGAAAATAAGTGACAGTGAAATCTATAATAAATACATATTTTGAGATTAAAGTGCCAGAAAGTAATATGGAACATGGGATTAGTTAGGAGTTTCTATTGCAAGATAAGTATTTACATGTTAACATGTAAGATGTAAATATTATTTGGTTTCGGCTCGTTTCTTGCTTTATTGCTTTTAATAGAAAAACGTATATTTAGTATTCTACTTACAAATTATTTAATTTATCTCACGCTCAAACTACCACTTGCGTTTTGTTGTCAAATGACATTTAGTACTTATGATATTTTCGATATATATCAAATTTTAATATTTAAGAAAAATAATATATACGTTTAGTACAATATTTTTTGGGTACATATAGAAAACAATGTTTAATTTCGTCAATATAAATAAGGTGTAAGGGAAGGAACTAAGTCTGAAGATTCATAACCAATATTTCTGATTAAGCCTGTAATCAATATCCACTTCAAAAGTTGAAAAGTAATACATTTATGTGAACCGGATTCAGTGCATTTTTACATTATTCAAGTATTAAGTATTTCAACTTTCGAGATCCATGGTCACTACCATGTTTATTTATTCAGCTGTATTGAGAGCAAATCAAATTAGCCGAATATTACAAAATTATGTAAAATTTGTAAGTTTTGATGTTAGTTACATTTAATGAAAAATAAAATGATATGTAAAAAAACATTATTTTTTTCTCATATAAATATCTAATTTAATTGAATTGAATTAAGGGATTAAAAAAATCTCCAAATGTCAATTATGAAAAATAGCATTACATAGCAATGAAATATATTGTTCTCATAAAACATTAAAGACTTCTTCTTTTCTTCCTAACTTGTAAGCCTAAAACCACGGGCACTAAGGGTTCGAGTACATTATTTATGTGGAGTTAACCAAATGATTAATGTTCTAACCCTTAAAGTTGTTATTTAATTTCCTTTCACCTCGCCGACTTCGCTTAGAACGTAAAAATGTTGAGAAATTAGATAAGGTTTATAATTTATATTGTTACTTAAAATTTACTGATACTGTAAAGCTACTTTTCCAATGAAAAAAAAAGTGGTAGTTGAAACCATTTTACAGGTGAAGATAGTTTAAAGTCTGCCGAAGGAAACAATAAAATTATATATGAACAATTTTAGACCAACTTTACTCCTTACTGCAGGCGATATTATGTACTCTTGTATATCGACGTTAAAATATTTGCTCAGCTTTCTGGCAATTGAAATTCGAACTTTCTAATTATTACACTAACGGTATAATGGGCCATTTGCACGCTTCATTAGAGTGGGATTATTGTGCGTACCTAAATAAACGAAACTCATTTATCACACATAATCCTGTTTTACCACAAAACAGGCCTCTCATTAGCCGGAATCACAGACCGTTCAAAAATTCAAATAGTTTTAACCCCATGGTTTTGAGAGTCAACACTCTCGTTATAGATTGAAGTAATCCAATAAAAAAGTTTACTTAATCATATCTATTCTAATGATACATAGATGTATTATATTAAACGTAAATATTTGTCTTTGAATGTAAGTATACTAATTTTGATACAGTTTACTTGTTTTTTATACATGAACAGATATTATTCATTTTATTAAGATGTTTAGTTAGTAAATACACAACCTATTGCTTTAACCCTAGATACATAACGTTTCTATATAACCCCAATAGCATAACGTGAGGTCAATTTGACACACACAATTCACAACCAATTTATAAACTATAACGGAATTGTTTTTTTAATACTTCAATAAAGTTTGTTAAATAACATGTTTAAAGGTATTTAAGAAATAAAGTAACAATATCAAATAATTGTTTTTTTTTATTATACTTAAAAACAAAAAAAAAAGGCAAGAATTCTTAGAAAATAAAACATAAATTGAGTATCTCTTCTTTTTTAAGGCAAAAAAGACTTAACAAATAATTAATTATAATTTTTCAATATATTTAAATAAACACAAAACATTAAAGAAATGGAAATATTAAGTAATCAGTCTCGAAATAGAAACTACTTGCAGTCTAAGCAAGTCAATATCTTATGCTCGCCACATACAGGTTTTTTACATTTGCTGCACTCTGCCTGTATTTTTCTTCTAAGTTTCCATGGATAGAAGGCACAGTATTTTTTTTTCTTTACAGGAGGTTCATCTTCACCTTGTACTAGGTTAGTTACAGAAGAATTTGATATAATATTCTGTATGTTCTCACGTAATTTTCTGCTCAGATTAGGAATTTCTATCCTTTTCTAAATCCATGATTTCTTGTTCATCGATAGTCACATGAGATCCTGGTAGTTTATTCTGTACTGTGTAATAAACAAATTCCAAACTTTTTAGATGGGAGCAAAAACATCTAGAGAGCGATTAGTAGGTCGTATAGATTTGTTATCAAAACAGAGGCACGCTAGAAGAAATACGAATCGATCTCTACTTATGAAATGTGAAATATCAAACAATTCAATAGTGGTGAGGTGGTTGTCTTTAATTTCTGCGGTCAAAGTTAAAATTCCAACAAAAACTTTCGTCTCGACAAAATTTGTGTCACGGCAGACACATCATTCATGTTATGTTTTTGACTAATCTCGACATTGGTCCATATTACTATTTCTTCAATTATTTCGTCAGTAATAAATATACCAAAACACAAGAATGGTTTAAATAGTTTTCTACACATTCTCGTTGGTTCTCTCGCTACTCGTACAATATTTATAGCGGCAGTTCTTGTCTGAGTTCGCTCCTTTACTGTAGACCAGCAGCAGATCTTTAAGGCAATATGATTATTCGATTTGTCGTCGAAGTTGAAGGACGAGGTTTTATATTATTATTTGGAATATTTTCGTTTACCCCCGCAACTTTTACTGAAATAATCTAATCTTCTCATAATTACTTTGTACGTCATCTACCCTCAAATGATCCTCTTCGTTCTCACTAAATGCATCAAAAGTTTCTGACTCTTCATGTCATCCTGGAGTAGAATTAGCCGAATAATCAACTATAAAACCTAAAACAAGAACATAATTAAAATATATCAAAATTAAAATAAATTAATCGAAATAATATTAAGGCGCATTAAAACTAAAATGTTACGAATTACATAACGTGGAGTCCTTCTGACTCACTGTGTTACTATATCTACGTAAATACAATGCTCACCTGCGACGCTCGTGCACCGTTCGGACCCTCGGGCTGCGTATTGAGTTGGCTAGCACGGACGACGCGATACATTAAATAGATGGAGAGAGAGAGATGAAAACGTTTGAAGCGTGAGTCGTTCTGACTCACGTTATGCATCTAGGGTTAATGGCACATATTATGAATTTACAATTGGATACACCTTGGCTGAATGATCTGTCATTCACAAAATATAGAACTTCAGCAGGAACATTCTACGTAGTTTGCCTATGGTATGATGTAAGTGAAATGCATAGGAACATAAATACTGAAACAATTTTCAATTCTAATATCTTCATGCAAAACATAATATAATGCTTCGATCATCCTACAACTTTAAAACAGCCCTTTTATCACATAAATGCTTTTCCTTACAATTCTTTTAGAGTTCAAGCCTGTTTATTCTGGAACGCCCAACCTGAAAAAATAAAAAGAGCACCCACCAAAAGGTCTCCTAAAAACCTGTTAGCAAGTACTTATTAGAATCATCCTAATAAACATTCCATTCAGATAATGTGTTGTAATTATATAACTTACATGTGTATATATATTGAATAGAATATGTATTCAATTAGCAATATTTTTATATATATGTACATAAATATAATATGGAATTACATTTTTTTTTTAATTTTATTATATTTATTTCCTATTTCATTACGATATTCACAAAGGATAGCTGGTAGACAGTGCGAAGTAAATATGTTCACCTTACTGTAATATACCATAAAAGTTAAGTAAATAAATATTTCAATAAATTAACATGGTTTTTAAATTGTGTTATGTGGAACTTTGTGATACTACTGAAGCTATTTATTTGAATTATAAATGAAACTAGAAGTAGTATAAAGCCTAACAATATTTATTTCTTTTTTGACCTATCCTGACAATATTTATTTTTTTACAAAACTTAAAAGATGATGCTAAGACGTTTCCTTAAAGAAGTTACTATATGTTTGAAGTCTACTAAGAAGCTATAAGATTGTGTTGGTTTCTAATCATTTATTTTGCTTAAAAAGGTCTAGCACCTATTTGGTTAATATGTAATATATGTGCCTCATAATAATGTCAATATCAATATGGATTTGTGGTTGAATGTAACATCGACAGATTTAAAAAAAAATATGAGTTTTATAGGGTTAGTAAACAAAATTAAAAAAGAATAGATAAAATAAATGAAAACGAAGGACTCTTTTTTAGCAATAAAAAAAAATAAAAAAATAATAACATCTTCCGTTACGTCTAACAATATCAGAAAATGAAATGTCTTTTACTTTTTCGCTGCTAGTGCAAGTATATCAGACCTTAACGTAAAGTTTGATGAAAAATTAGATCTGACTTTGAATAACACAGCCTATATCTAAGTGAAAATAACTAAATGTCTTTTAAGGGGTATTTAGACACTTTCACAAATATGATTCTCTTTCTTCTCATTATTCTGGAGTTTGTGGATTTGAGTTTAGCTATTTTTTATATTATATTTCTGTTAAATGTAACTAAGTAATAAACATTTCAAATACATCTTAAACTCAAAAAAAAATTACTAGAAGCCTAATACATAAACGAAGACAAATGATGAAAAAATAAATATATTTACTTTATAAATGTCAAGTTTTTTAAAAACTAAAACTAGGTGACGCCAAGTAGTTTGATATAAAATTAGTGGAGCAAGAAATTTCGCAAACGTGGGCATAATTATTTTGGACGTTAGGGTGCAAACTTGCACTATTACCGACGTCGTGCTCAAAGTACCTTATATTTTATAATTTTCAAAGCATTTTTAAAGTTATTTCTACAATATTTAAATAATTGGTAGGTGTTAAAATATTTTTTTTCACTCCAGCACTATTTTACAGAAATTGATACAATATACTTTGTTTTATTTATTTTTATTATTGTCTCTGTATTAAAATGTTTTTTATTCTATGTGATGTCTAAATATAATATTTTAAATATGATTATTAAAATAAAAATACCTTTTGGTAGGAAAAGCTTATACAATTGGGATATTTCTTTATACTAGCGAACTCTGCTATATGATTATGTCGATGACAAGCTTGAAAAGAAGTTTATAGCAGCACTTTGTTCGTAAAGTATACCATGTTTGAGCTAAAATGGAAGCAAACTGAGATGACATTTAATTATTGTATAAGGTATGTAACATAAAGGCTCTATTTATAGTAAATACAAGAATATTTAATAAAGGTTAATCTTTTCATGAAATAGGAAGACTGATATACAAAACTTTTATATATTCTAAATTGAATAGAATCTGTGACATTTGTTTATTTTTATAGTATTACTAATATCTTGTTATTCTTACTTTTTTTAACCATTGACGTCAATCGAGACCTATAAAATATATGGAAACGACAGCTGCGGAAACCTTTTGAATATATCATGTGACAGTCTCATGTTTTTATTAGAGCCCCTGCGGTTAAGGTAAATATTTGGCCTAGAAAAAATGTAGCATCTAGTCGAATCATTCTCTTTTTATTAATTAAACTAAATGTAAACATTACGATGCAAAACATTATATTATTAAAAAAAGATTTATTTCATAATTATGGTCCTGAGAAAGTATTAAAAATATATATAAACAAGATTTTTTCGAATAGTATTTCTGAAATATATTTAATGAGTATATAATGTACGTTGACATACATTAATATTTTTTGGTTGTCATGTTTAAATTTTATCTAAATTATTTTCAACTTAAACTTGATTTTGAAACTACATAGATTATTACAATATTAAGAAAATACTTTTTGAAAGTGATATATTGGTTAGTGAAGTTATCTAATCCGGTTTATTTATAGGGCAATAACATCTATTGTCACGCCAAACCCGTCAGATGCCATGAAAATAGTAGCAGGAATTTTGTCACGTTAGTGTAGAGTACAAACGCAATATAAGCTTCAGAGAGGTGAACTTTAAAACTTTCAAATATTAAATAACACATTATATAGTGAAATAAAGAAATGACAAAAAGTTACAAGTATACGACCAAACTTAATCTCGTATATTTTTCATAACGATGCAAAACGAGGAATAAAAAATTGCGGATTAAGGTCAAATGTACAATGTAGCAGCGAGTTGTCATTTAAAGTCTGTTTATTTTTTTTTAAAGTAAGCTGTTGAGTTTTCCGAATTAAATATTTTTCTGTTATATCAAACGAAAACTAAGTCTTCTTTATTACATAAATATTTCTAAATCTATAAAAAGCGTTTTTTATATTCTTAGCAAGATTTTAGCAGTAATCTTTAAATATCTATTTGATTGAAAAAATACATTAATTAGTAAAAATGTATTTATAAATGTGTATATACTAAAAGATAAATTATTGTTATTTGTTTGGTCACATTATATTAAATAATTTATAAAACTTTATTATTTATAGAAAAAAACAAGAGAGGTTCGGTGGTAAATAATTGAAGTCACTTTCGCAAATTTGGTTTACCAAAACTACTCTCGATCTCAATTTAATATTATTTTAGAAGTTAAGTATTCTAAATCATTTCGTTAAAACTATGAAGTCAAGTACTCTTAAATGAATATGTTTATGGCGAATATGTTTAAAATAATTTTTATTTTATCTTTTATATTCTCGGTCTACAATAAAACATTTATTATTATTATTTTCATTATCATAGTGAACAATGCATTTGTATAGTAAATGATAATCAAATATGTCTTTATATATTTAAATTTTCAATATTTAATTAGATAATAATATTTGTAACACTAAAATAAAAATGAACAAAAATGAAAAAAAACTATACAGATTGTAGCTTATAAAATTATTTGATACTGGTATGATGGTATGGTACGATTATTGTACACTTACGATGATAATCCATTCAAGTAGGTATTCCAAATTACATATTCCTAATTCCGCCTCTGATTATGAATGTTGCATCACCAAGACATTCAATAATTAATTATTTCCCATACAAACATTTAGTCAAAGTAACAAATTATGCATGCGGCGCCAGTACCATGATTTCAGCAGTAGCTTAAATTAAATTGTGTTCGAGATTTGGATCAGGTTCATCAGGATATTTTATTAGTATATTTTACCTAATATAGAAAATATGTGTATTTTTTTATTATTTTTAAGTATTTTACCATTGTTTATGTTAACATATATTAGGAGGAAAATAATAGTTAGTATTAATTTTATTACTATAGACTGGATGTGCAAAGAGTTTTT
Source organism: Melinaea menophilus ssp. n. AW-2005 (assembly GCA_918358695.1). Lineage (NCBI taxonomy): Eukaryota > Metazoa > Arthropoda > Insecta > Lepidoptera > Nymphalidae > Melinaea > Melinaea menophilus. Next base: position 30,512,887 of record OU911039.1, on the reverse strand, counting down.
GTTCCATTTATATATCAAGTGAATTTTGTATAAAATTAATATTGATTATTTTTCCTTTATTTTGGCGCATCGTGTAAAATTTTGTAAGAATTATTAAGACTCACCATTTTCAAACTTATTACTGAAAATATTCAAACCCTTCTTCGAGTTTGTTAAAAAATTACCTATAGTTTCACTTGCAATATAACGTAATCATCGTGAAATGGTTATTTTTTTTCTAATCTCTGGGTTAGGGAAAAATAAATACCTTTTTAAGATGAAAATCCTTAAAAAAATATAAATTAAACATCATCAAACAACAATACAAACAAGCATGTTGAAAAAAACTTTTTCTTTATAAGAAAAAAAACTTTTCGCAATATGAATTTTATCGTTATTTTGTTAACACTGTTTTTGTCAACATAGATTTTTTTTACTTACAGTAACTGCTATTATACTATTATAAGTCTTTACTGTTTTATGCATTAGATTTTGATGCAGACTTCCCCATTAATTTTGATAATTAATTAATTAATTCTTAATTATTCTTCTCCATTAATGTCATAATTAATTTTGTTAGGAATATCATTACAAAACCCTATTATATTTTGTATAAAATATGTATCACAGTAAGAATATTGTTGTGTATTATGTTTATAAGTTTTTGGGCGATTAAAATGATAGAGAAAATAAGATGGATTGAAACTATAACACATGTCCAAAATAGTTACTGTGCTACGATTTAGATATTAGTATTAAAAAGTGATTCTGTATAATGTCAAAAATTTATTAATTAAAGTTTGAATGATAACTTTGCATCTTACTAAATGTTGAAGTGTTTTCTTAATTATATTACAACTTTGAAAATAATATTATAAAATCCTATGCATATAATATATAAATTTTATTATGTCCTACTAAAAATATATATATAACGTTCCATAATATATATTTGTTAATCGAATAACCGAATTCATCAATTTTACCAACGGGTTTGAATAGCAAGCAAGGTGATGACTCTGTTAAGATCACACGCTCCGAATTTATTTCATGGCATTGAGAGGAGATATCTTACTACCTGCATATTGACGAATGATAGTTTACTAGATAGGCTAATACAACTTGTAAGAGGACTTATTTTGTATTTTGACTAAAATTAAACAAGTATGCTAGGAGTATGATTAACTATTCATTATTAAAAATATCACTGGTAATATTATGAAATAAGGATTAAATTATTTTGTATCACTTATAAGTTTACAAGAATACAAAATACAGCAACGTGTAGAACTATATACTACAATTGTTCACTTACTATTACAATTTCTTTAGTCAGTTCCAGGAAAAATATGTCTTGCCTTGAGCATTTCATATCGTCTTGAAACACGCGTCGGCATTTACCTAACCTCCCCGGAGTCCCTACGTGACGCGCTTTCAGTCCTAAAATATTTTTACTATTCATCGTCTAAGGGCCATTAAAATGCTCGCAATGCAGACTCGCTTTTTCACGCTTTTTTATGCATATTTGTTACACTCGTGCTGGTGATTAATTTTTTGATGCGGAAGTTGGAATTTCGAGAGATGTGTTAGTTAAATGGAATTTGTGCAGTTGGTAATAAGTATAAACTGTATCTGTAAATAAAATATTTTTTCTAAATTAATTCTATATGTATAAAAGTTTAAATATTTTATTTATATATGTGAATATATAATATATTTGAAAAGGAATGAACATGTAATAAATGAAAAAATTCCAGCAAAGGTAAACTTGGGTACCCTTTAAAAAAATTAAGTATATCAAGCATTTAAGGGAAGATTTTTTTGCTATAAAAGTTTAAAAGTGGGGTACCTTAAATTCAAGAAGCTCATTTTGGGTCAATTAGCAAATGATAACGCCGCTCAAGCTAAATTACAAAACATTCTTGGCTAGAAGAGCACTTGCTTATACGGCGTCAAAAAATATGCAAGAAAAATACTCTTTACAGAATTGTGATTACATTATGTTGAAATCCCCGAGCGGTACCTTCGGCCGCGGTTTTGCAATTTAGTTAGAACTGGCATGGAGAAAAATTTGCGGTTGCCAACATCGGGGAAGGCGTTTGACGCGCATGCGCAAACTCGTTGCGTCTCGCGCCTTCTCGGACCCCGCAGTTGAAATCGCGTGTGTTACAACTTACCCGCGTTTCTACGTGCCGCGTTCTACCACCCCGTTTCCCCCGCACGTCAAAATAACTAATTGGTTCTCTGTATGTAAACTTTAAACTAACTTTGAACTTAAAGGAAAGTGATGTGCGTAGGTAGGTAACATTTTATTTATTGTTAACTCACAGCAATCTGTCATTCTAGTGACATGAGATGAATGATCGTAAATATTAGCGGTCTTTGCGTTTCTTGTTTAAAGCTGAGTCAGCGTGACTGTTATGCTGCTAATGGATTCTCTCCATACACTGCGTAAATATGGATCTTTCAAATCTTCATCTTTGTAATGCACGCAATGAATTTAAAGAATAAAGTAAATATAAGGTGATCCTTTTGCAATATATAAAATAAATTTAATTAATTAAAGAGCTTACATAAATACATAAGAAAATTACTAAATGATGTCATGCATATTTATGTTTTAGGGTAACTCTACGAGTACTAATTAGAATAACGTGTTAGTTGTATTAATAGGGATAGTGACAGATAAAAAAAATTGACTCATATATAAAGATTGAAACACAACTCTGTGAAGTAATTATATTCTTTATATACTTTTTAGTCATAAAATGCGTTTTTTATCTTTGGACTGTAAAAATCTATATATATCAATTTTAAAATATTTGAAGAATTGACTGAACACTGTTACAACTAACTTTAACGTATTATGTAGTTTAAAAAAAACTTTTAAACCTTAAGATTAAAGTCTTTTCGTGATACTTTTACCTACTTCGGGTCAATAAACTGATATCTTGCTTATCAATTCCTAATCTATTATTAAATTAAAATCAAAAATATTTTTAAATATTAAATTGTATTGTGAATATACAAAAATGAATCGAATATAATTAACGTTAATTAATAGGTTAAGAGAGTGGCTAAGAAGTTTTAAGACTATTCTTCTCCATTAACCTTTTATCTTAAACCATTTAAAAATAGAGTCTAAGGGTTAATAACTGTAATGTACGTCTATTTTCAAAGAAAAACTGTTATTTTAAAATGTATATAGAATATATAACTTAACAGTACCGCCATCTAGTTGACTGTGACATAACTAACAAAGCTGGCCGGCACCTTCTTAATAAAACTTTGTATCTAATATGTTTTATTTATACATCTTAAGTTTATATCTAGGTTTATAATTATAATATTTGAAATGGACCATCGAGATGGGCAAGACCTACGTATTTCTATTCGATTTTTTTTTATTGCAAGGATTAGTTGTACAATAAGAGTTTAAACAGAAAGTATTTAAGACTGCGTTCCTTACTAAGACTGACTTTTAAAACCGCCAGGAACTAGTATTAAATTTTTTTAGGAAATTAATTTATTCCGTTATATATCAATGTTCTGTTCAAATAACTATGTGTAGTATAAATGCTAGTATTATTTCAAAATATCTAATGAATATGAATATAAAGTACGCGGGTAGTTCATAATATCTATTGAGCAAAAGATATTTATCGTACATCGGTCGGACGAAAACTGAATAGAAATAGTTCTGAAATGTTTTTATCCCAATTTATTATATGTAAGTTTGTGTCTGTTATTGGTTTGATTGTAAGTTTATTGCCTAACTTATGACACGGTATTTATTTGACTAGATATAATATATATTTGGTATTTAACAAAACTATTACACATTGATCATTATTTTTGTCATAAGATCGATTTATTTATTGAAAAATTAATAATAAAATTAAACATTGTTTTACTAAATTTTAAAGTGTAACAAATTATTCTAACATGCTTTCGTTATTATTTCAATGGCTTGTTTCTTTATTATTTAAATAAAGGCAGTGTACTCCTAAGTAAACGTAATTTAATTGTAGGCTTACCTTAAAAATAAAAGTAAATAGAAACAGCGGTGGCGAATGCAAAAACATAGCGCGAGTCAACAAGACCGTTGGAGCGCTTGGTTTGAATAATTCAAACACTGATTTCATATAGCGGTATAAAGTTTTTGACATATCTTTTAGATGATTTGAATGCTTTGCAAGAGTATGTAAATATATTATGATAAATTTATAATACAAATACAATTATTAAATACATATCATTTGAACTTTAATATAAAATACCTCGTTCGACAGGGTCGATCGTGTAAGGTAGATTCCCGTCGGTCGGATCGACAAAGAAAAACTAGCCAGCAACATTCTACTGGTCATTACGAGTCTTATGACGGGTCACTCTGCATATATTGGGTGAGCATGGAACCACCCACCACTTCTATCTTCTAAACGGGGGGTCGCATCAAAAAACTTTTCGGACAAAAAAGTTTCCTCTTTTAATTTGTTAATTTTCTAAGATTATTCCGACACAAAAATTTTGCTTTCTTCTGTGACTTTTTTCGGTTTTTAACTTTCAACCCCCCCCAGCTCCTCAACCCCTAGACCGATTTCCCCCGTTCAAGAACTTAACCTTCTTTCTACTACCTTTTGTCCTTAAAAATGTGTATGCCGAGTTTGAAAATCCTCCGCCAATATTTGCGACCTGTAGCGTGTCCCAAAGGTTTTCACTTTCACCCCCCCCTCCCAGCCCCCCCTTTCACTTTTTCCAAAAAAACGAGATGGTACATTTGTCCTACTAATTTATCCTATCGACCTGTGAAGTCAGATTTCGCCTACGATGAATTTGGACTGATGGATCATATATACATATATATATAGAGGGATATATAATTTTTTTTTTCGACGGATTCTCAATCTCCAGTTCATAAACGGCGTAGCGCCCCTACTCTGGGGTCTGGGTCCCGTCATCGCATCGATTGCAATAGGTAGATTCATCTATGGAATCTACCTAAAATTACATAAAAGTAGAATTCAACTTCTTTGTTCTAATAATAAAAATCAAATCATTATATTTTATGTAGTTCTATATTTTTAACTGTTTTACACATCGACCGAACATATTATTAATAGGCAGGTTATTTGTACTTTACCATATATTTTTCTTATAATAGTAATGTGAATTTAAAATTTCAAATCCAGAGGTTTCATACATAAAAAGCAAACAAAGAATTATTTCAATGACAGCTTTTTTATATTCATGAATATTCATTACACGACAATACCTTAATCGATTTTTAAATAACTTAAGCCATGGTTTGTCCCTTTTTGTATTGACATGTACAGGGATCGAGTAAACAAGAACGGGACGTGTAATGTACTTGTTTATAACCTTTTTATATTACAAGGAGATTAAATATTCACTTCACTTGACATTGGGACCTAAATAAATATTCCGCGTAAGAACGCTTACAAAAATGACACAACCGGTCTTAATTAAATATCGCTCCCAGATTGTCGTGGTTTTATTCCATTAACAAAATTGAATTACATTCGCTAAATATTACCTGCTCACTTAGGTGTGACTTAATTTACATTTAAAAACGTTTCATTTAAACCATGACGTTATTATAACTTTCATTTCGTGGATTTTTTTATTAGCTGGCGTTATAAGTCAAAAATATTCGACGAGTCAGCAGTAGAAAATTAGGTTGGGAAGTTTAAATTGCGATTTATGACAAAAATGTTACACCAAATATTTTTATCACCTTACTTTTAAGAGGATAAAGTTTTGATTGACATTTCTATATATCTTCTTTTTTGTAACTTTATTTTAAATTTCTTCAATTAGGTAAATATTATTAAAAGTACATGTTAAAAACAATGGATGAATAATACTAATATCAAATAAGGCATATAATTCAATATTTATTATTGTTGCCGTCAACTTCATCTGTTTCTCCTTTCTCTAACTGAAATAATGAACATATAATTATATATATTTTTTTAATATTTACTAATATTTTAAATTGTAGATAATTAATTTAGCCGGGCTAACCTTAATATATGGAAATAAAATATAATTAAAAATGTATTAACACGGGTAGAATTTTACTCCACTGGAATACCTTTGCCAACTGAGCGACGGTATCGTTATCCGTCTTGATGAATTAATCATGATGAATTAATATACAATCGTTTTTAACAGGTATTGAGGTGATATCTATAAGAACATGACCGAAGCCCAATGATAACGAGAATAATAGAAAAAAAAATCAATGTTCTCTTTGTACTTCTATTGGGAAAATCAATTGTTTTCAATCTTAAACAAGGCAGCTACAAAATGTTCTTTGAAATTTAACATTAATTACTATAGTGACCGGTTTAACTTTATTTTTATTATCAATATTTGTGAGTTGTTTTTATTAATAAATAAAGATATAAATATGAATTCGCTTACGTATAATTATGATAAATATGTACACGTTACATTTTTATAGTAACGATACAATATTTGTACATTTGAGATAGATAAAAAAGAATAGTTCAGGAAGAGATATTGCAAAGTGGATGAATCACCATACTGTACATATAATGAAAGGACAACGAAATCAAAATCCAGCAAACGAGAATATGTAGTTTTATATTAGTTTACTAGGTGGCGTTATATGTGTTTACGCATTTATAAAATTTGGTTTACTTATTTCTAAGAATTTTGTTTTGTTACTGGAGGAATGAACTTACATAATATTGCCTCGTAAAAAGTAACGATATCACATATTTTTAATGTATGCCTGCATGCAGTATATAATATTGATATATTTCATACTTGTTCTAATTTCTGGTATAAATTATTTACAATTACTTAATCGTTGGGTTTGTTTAGAATTATTATTACAAAGTATAAAATATATATCGTAATGAAAACTTTAAGAACTGTTTTATTTTCTCAATAAATAATATTATAACTTTCATACAATATCTTATCTATTAACCAATTTGGCATTTTTTTTAACGTAACTCTATATCTAAATAGAAATTTATTTTTTACCGAACTACATGAAATTGATACTTATGTTTTGTAAATAGTCAAGATACAAAAATACATTTTATAAATATAAATTAAAATAACTGAAAACGGGCTATTTAATCTTCAAAATAAACTTTTTATCTTTGTATTAACTTTTTTGGTTTGTACTGTAATTACATGTTCAATTAATGAAACTTTACCACAAAATTTGTATTTTTAAAACAAGATATTTAATTACAAAGCGGTACAGGTACATCCTTATTGTAAGATAATTATTAAACTTATAAACATTATAATAACTCGACGAGCATTGAAACATTTATTTATATAAAACCAAGGATGATATTTTATATTTTCTAAACTTCGCTGATTAGATTGGACATTGTAGGACCTAAAATGACTAGAATGAAACTAAGCTAAATGAAAAACGGCACTAAGAACCCAACTTTCTTGACAAATATAACAATGACGACGTTTATTAAAAAAGAAATAGCAAAAGTAAATAACAAAAAGGAAAATTATATATTCTAGAAAATATCATAGAAGTAATAGTAAATCCTTCAAGTGGGCCGATAAATAGTATAATAGAATAACGAAGGTTGGGGTCCAGTATTGACAATTACTGCATCACTTGACCTTTCAATATACACGTAACTTTGAACCGTTATACAAAGGGAGCGAATGAGGCGATCACGCGAACGAGGTTTTTCATTGTGCTATTATTATCCTGTAGTAAATTGAATAAAAGGCGGATACGAGCCGGCTCATCTCGTAAATTACTGAAAATGGACTTCGACTGTAACGGGGCAGTGATGTTATTTATACAAAATCACTCAATTTATATTTTGGAGAAGATGAAATAAAATAAAAAATACTGATAATACAGAAATGTTTCCAAAAACTTTAAGAATAAACGTAAAATATTAGAACTTTAATTATAGATTAACAAAGAAAAAACTCTTGACTTATCCAATAAACCTTTCATTAAAATATTAAAATATTTTTTCAAGGCAGTTAATCGTATCAGTTAATGAATTAAAATCTATTGTACTATTTGGCTCCTTAGTGGCCATTGTTTCTATGAAAAGATAACATTATTTGTATTAACCCCTTTATTTAAAAAACATTGTGATATGTTCAATTATTTTGAAATTATATTTTTATTCTGATTTACGCCTACACCAAGATAGTTAATGAAAGGATAGTATTGATATTGACACGAAATTATTTTAGAAATATACATTTTGTGGTTATTTCATTTATAAACAAAGAAATCAATTAACAAACATAACAATCTGTAACTTACATATACAGTACAGAACTACTGGACGGCTTTTATACGAACAATGAAAATAAAAGGTATTATGAAGTGATAGAGAAATCGAAGAGAATACTCCGATTCCATTAACAAAATACTTAAAAACCTATCTTTACGCTCATTTCTTTATCTTATATGTATTCAATACTCAACAAGTAAAACCACAAAAAATATTATTTATGTAGAAGTAGAATCTTTCACGCAAAAATGACGATAAATTTCTATTATGATCTTTGAAATGACAAATCGTTTGTTTGTGTAATCGAATAGAAATCACTCGCCAATATTTGGTCAAACAAAACTTCCCTTGTTCAATGAGACGGAATACAAAAATGTTTGATGAAGCCAAACCAAAGAAAATTTTAAGTCAATCTCAGATCAGATTAAATTTATGCATGAACTTTTCATCATTTCATTAGTGTTTAAAATTTGTTAAAAAATATCCGATTTTTTTGTAAATATGTAAAAAACAGTTTTTTTATATAATAATATCAATAAATATCGAGTTAGAGATATTATAAGTCAATTAAAACAAAACAGTTAATAAATCTCCTTTAGAAATTAAAAAAAAAAAGGTTAAGGTTATAAAAAAATGTTCATAATATAAATGTTTTGATTAAACAAATGTTTTCAAACCAGCATCAAAGTGTTCACGCGACACAATTTCTCCCTTACATTATTACTCCGTTTCAATTCTTCATGACAAATGTTACTTTCGTGACACAAGTATTACATGGCACTTTTGTTTTAAAGGAAATTGTTACGAAATAATAATATAATCTTTTTTCATCACATAAAGGCGTGAAAAAAACTAAACATTCCTCCAAAAACCTTAGTATATTTTCATGTATTTCCTTTACCGACGTATTTAAATTATTTTACATCAAGAGAATCATGAAACGACCAAAATTTATAGATTCTAATCACTGTAATTGTTAGACTATTGCTAGTACTGTTAACTATATCGCCTACGGCGGATTAGACTTGCCTTTTCAACAAACTTTCAAATATCAATTTTAGTTATAAATAATAAAATTCATTATTTATTTTATTTTTTCTTGTGTTAGAATATTCCAGACCTTAAAAACTTTGAACACGATAACATAAAGCGTTAATTAATAAATTAAACATCATGCAAGATCATCATCGATTATATTTAAAAACATTTACTATGAAATAAATTATACATTAAAAACTTGCACAGTTTTGCAGCGGAAATGATATATCATATTTCTTGCTCCTTAGTTGTTATAATACTTTGGACATTTGTGTCTGTTATGAAACTGTTTTTCTTTTTAATTTTAAATTTGTAGCACCAGCTAACGAAGCGCATACAAATCTAGGTCGATGGCATTTTAAAACCTACAACAATTTATATTTCTATATAACAAATGTTTATACATGTACTAAAATAATAATAATACGCCACTTTATTTATTTGCTTGAAAATTTAAAAATAAAGTAATTACAAAGTAAGTAAGTAAGCTTACCATACAGAAACTTAAAATATATTTTTTTATTTCATCCATTTCTTTACCTATCTGTTCATTTATCCACAAAACAAATCTGAAAGAGTTTCAATTGAGTTTGAAAAGGTTATAACTTATTGTCAGAATCAACTAGGTACCTATTTATTCAAATAACTTTTACAGGGTTATTCCTTTTATTTTTATATCGTATTTTTACCGTATACCAGAAACCAATTTAGCTCTAAAACTACGAGACAGATGTGATTATATTAAACTATTTGAAATCTTGTATGTTAATTTACAAACATTAAATATATTATCAAGGGTCCTATTTAAACAGAAGCTACGGTAAAATCAGTTGAACAACTATAAACTGAAAATTCAAAAGATACAGATTTCTTCAATAATTGATGTGATGATAGTTTATTTATAATATTTAATATAACAAAAATGTATATTCAATGCTCTAATCTAAATAATTTATCCGAACAGCTCGATTAAATGTTCTATTTAGGTTCGACAGACGTCACATTACGACCCTTAACTCTAGTATTACAGATTGTCATTTAAAAAGGCATGATGTTGAATACAATGTACCTAAAAAAAATTGCAGGTAGTTAAAATTCATACTGTTTTATTTAATTATTATTAAAAAATAAACATTGGACAAAATTAATTATGAAGCGTGAATTCACATGGTTTAGGTTTTATATACTATAAAACCCAATTTTTAATTATTAAGTTACAACAATATATATATATATTATTGCGAATTAATATTATAATAAATATGAGACAGAAATTCCCAGTAATTTTTGTGAAAATACATTATAATAATTAATACTTTTACAATCATACATAAGTAATGTCAAAATCTGTCACCGTATCCACGTTATATAGCAATTTAATAGGTTGTATGTACCGAATATACCTAAATAAGATTACAGTTAATCAATACCTTAATAGACTAAAAATATGTACTGTTATAGCAAGCTAAACTTTGCCATAACTCAGTATTTAGAGAGTAAACACATCAGAAGGCACAAACAATATTCAATTATTCGCGAAGTCCTTAACTGTCTATTTCTAAGTTAGTTCAGACTAATTGAAAACTCTGTTCTAAATACATGTTCGAAAACAACATTTAGTTTTACTAAAATATATTTTATTTTTCATCCCTAATTATTTTGTATCATATTTTAGAGTACTACACAGTTTTAGAAAAATATTTAAGAGTTAGTCAAGATAGTTCAATTTAATTATTTGAATTAATAATAAATAGTAGTAAACACATATCTTCTTTGTTAGTTTTATTTCTTTAATTATAATTAAGTAATAAGACTAATTGTCGAAGAGTTAATGACTATTGCAATTCCAATGTTGTACCTTAAAGTTTTAGGCGAGAGTGAACAAATTAAGTAATAATTGCCTAAATTGGAATTCCAGTCATCGGATCCATTGTTACATCTATTGGATTGTTCGTTCCAATTTAATAAAATAGGCACAGTCCTTGAGGACTTACTTAATGACATACTGCTCTGACGAAAATGTTTTTCCTTAAAACATTTGGAAAAAATCAAGAGCTCTGACTTTGTTGATAATAAAACCGTGTCACATTACACATTTTTTCTCAATATTCTCATCTGATAATTACGAGATTAGTTAAATACCTATAAGAAAAACTATATTTAGATATTTTTAAATATTATGTTTTTTCAAAGTTGATATAAAATTTATCAATAAAAATAAAATTAAAATTATCATATTTTTTTGAGTACTGTAAGGTTCCTGAATGTCATAACAAAGCGCTATTTTGAAATATGCTAAGCAACCAACTATTGTTAAAGTTTTTAATTTGGAATTTCATTAATTTAAAATGATAAATTTAATATTCAAAGTGATAAAATTAATATGAATAAATGAGGTTCAACTCTGAACCCGCTATGAATTTCAATTTCTAGTTGTTCGATGTGGAGTTAGACAAGAATCGCTGAAGAAATGATTGAGAGAGTTTTGTTTAACTATCGTCGATTATCATGATTATGTATAAATTCTAATGCAATTTTCAAAATGCAAAATTCTGAAGTATTAATTTGTCGAAATACTCAACTTAAAATTTATTACTTTCAATAAAAAAAGTACTTTAAACATTAATATATACTCGTATATATTTATTTTATCGATTAAAGTACCAAAAAAAAAACAGACATAATTTAAAACAAATATTGTGTAGATGGGATAACTTATCTTTACAACTACATTTTTTCCATAAGAGTTTTCATATTTTCATAAAAGTGGAAAGAAAACATTTTTCAAAAACAGATAGATACATTGGTACATTAGAATTAACATATTAAAACGTACCCCTACCCTGGCTAACCCGCAAGGGATATGGCGTGAAGATAAATAATAATTAATAATAAATAATTAAAACGTATGGCAATAACCAACACAAAGAAAGATATAAAAGAAACAGATACATAATTTATTAATAATATATATTGTATAAGACTTATATATGAAATGAAATGAAAGAAAGAAATGACAAACATTTCAAGAAACTATTTTAGGCTACTTTTAAAATAGATGTTAATACTATAATAAAAGAGAGAAATGCATTCAAATAATTTTACCTTCACAGATAAGCAAGTGTAGAGCATTATGGTCCAAGCAGCAAGCTGCAATTCCACATTATGGATATCTCTTCTACACGGATGCCTTTTCCTTATTGGTACGTATGCGAGTTCCATGTATGATGGGTGCTTTATATTAATGTTTATAAAGGTTAGGAGGTCGTTAGACTAAGTTTTCTCACTGAAAAAAATATTATAATTGACCTAGAACATTTCATCGGAAGCAATAAATAACTGCTCCATAGCATAAGCAAATTATAAGTAGTAATATAGTGGAAATAACTTTTTCACTAATATGAAATGAAGGAAATATTAAAGTAATAGGAGTTGGGCTGCCTTATTACTAATCCGATCGTCTGTCCGTCACAGCGTTCATTCTATATTATATATTATAGCATGAATCACGACAAATAATAAAATTCACTCGACCTCGTCCGTGGCCTATTTATTATTTTTCCTTTAAATTACTTTTACTGTGGGTGAAATTAACATAATCATCAATTTATTAAAAATTCAATCAATATTCTAATAACACCGTTTTAATATTTCATTCCTTCTAAAGTAAACGATCGTCTTTCATAATAAAAAAATATATATCTTAAATCATATTTCTATGTGTACACGTATTATTTATTTCTTTTCAGACGACTGACTTTGAGTGAATAGGTGAGCAATGAGATTGCGTATAGAGTATAGCAAAATGAAAGACCTTTTGTCTCTTTAACAGGGCCCATGGTATTATACATTTTTGAGGAAACCGTAGATACGTCGGCATTTACTTTGTTTTGATAGAGTTTGTTTTATGCTTTAGAAATAATATATTATTTTAAGTATCTTTAGCACATAACCTTGGAAGGTTTATTCTTTGTTATTTAAATACACTACAAAAAAAACGAAAGAAAGATGTCTTATTACTTTTTTATTATAAAAGCAAGTTGTGTAAATGTCTTGTCCTGAATGACTTCATTTTGTATTTTTTTTTAATATTAACTATAAAATTTATTATTTTTATAATTTTTTCCTAATATGTTATGGATATTCGATTACAGTGAAAAACTATTTGACTAACGAAACTAAACTAACTAAACTAGTGTATATAAAAATTATAAAGACATGATTACGTAATTGAAAAAGGAAACGACAGAACTTTTGTAAAAATTATCTCATTTTATTAACATACATTTTCTTCGTAAGAGCCAATACGGACTTTATTGGATCGATTCGCTATATATTCAATTCTTATATTACGATTACCAATAAAGCTACAAGAACATAATTAAAAAAAGAAATTTATGAACAATAGAATAAACAATTAATTTACTATCAGCGCAATGAACTTGAAATATACACTTAAATATTTAATATAAAATAATATACTTGCCGAAAATGAAATTAGTTTCCCAATGTGGTTAAATGGTTGGTAATTCATGTAAATTAAGCAGGATAATCTTCAAACCCAGTTAATCCATAGCTCCAGAATTATAAGAGACTTAAATTGGATATGCTTGGAGAATTGGAGTTTTATTTTTGATTACCCTATTGCTATTGTTTTCTGCAATATTGCAACACTTTCAATATATGAAACATAAAAAGGGTTTGATATAATATGTAGCTTAGACATTATACATTATACATTGATAGAATATTGACTAATTTTATTTTTTAAGGAGGATCTGGCACGGAAGCGCCCACAGATAGTTCAACAATGGACATATCTTCCCAAAGATTCAGAGCGGAATTCCTTCAGGAATGGCAGGCGGTTCCCGATGCCCCATTCTTCGATCCAAGTACACCGAGAAATATTACTGGACTAGTTGGTCACCCCGTAAGACTGCTCTGCAAGGTTAAGAATCTACAAAACAGAACTGTAAGATTTTTCTACTATTATCACTACTGCTACTACTATATTACTATACACTTGAGTACAGTCAGTTTTATAAAATCTTCAGGCAAGTATACTTTTTTTATTCTTTTTTAGTAGACTTTCAATATTTTTTACAGATTTAAAGTAAATCTAAACGAGTTACATTAATAAGTACCTTTAAACGAATTCCATTAATCTAATTAGTTTCTTTACTCATTAAGCTTACTTTAACTCAACCTCGTTACCCGCACATTTCACGTTTGCCTCCATTGAAATACGATATGGAATATCAAGTAGTACAAATTCTTTAAATAATATTTTCGAAACTCAATAACATAAATATTGCACATTTTTAAATTTATAAGTTTTATTTATAATAAATAGTCTTTATTATATGTCTTTAGCTACAAATAAATCTTCATTGTCTTATCTCAATTAAAGTTTCAAATATTATGGTTACTAAATTTGGTAATTTAAAATAATATGATATAATTATACACTTTTATATTTAATATTACCCTCATTTATAATAACTTCAAAGACAAACAATCTAGTATCTATCTAATCTATAGTAGAGTAAGTGTATCTGGATTCTATTTTCTGAACTCAATTCGTAAGCTTATTACATTAAGCCTCAACGTATCTTATATCGATGATATCGGCACTCTCAATTTAATAAGAAAATACATTTACAGCATCAAGATTTCAATCAGCGTCAATACAATGTTCATCGATTATTTAATATTTTATTTTATTAAACAGTCCAAATATTAAACGAGTGTAATATTTATCGAACAAAGGCTGATCTTTTTTTTACTCGCAATCAGTATTTAATACGTCGAAGCCATGTTTATTCGATGAGAACATAAAATGTTCGGTGTTATGGCTCTAGAGGTTTTATATTTATGATTAGCCTTTGCAAAAGCGATCGTTTCGGTTCTAAAGTACGCACTTAAGCATCCCCATTGATAACGCTAAGACTGCAAATATCTCAATTTTAAGGGATCGTATGAAAGTTCATAAACATTTTAAATAACTTTTCGCATGAAGTATGTTTTATACTAACCCTCAACTCAAAATATGCTTAGTTAAAAATAAATTTAAGAAAGGGAATTATAAAATATTCTTATATCAACAATCTTATTAACTATTGGTAAAAAGTTTAAGTTAAGTTTAAGCTGAAATACCTTTTCATCACCCAAATATAATAGTCGAATCACTTAATTTTAGTAACGCAATGTAACACAGTTTTGAAATTAAACCAAGGATCTCCTCACTAAAATATATATAAATTTATAACACAGCAATACACCAAAAAATACTATGAGATCACACCCGTTATAACATAAACAACGGTACTACGAGTATCTATGCCACTCCAAAAACAAATTAACCGTTATAAAGCCCGCTAATAATGTTTGAGGGTGTTGCTTATTTTTGTATAATCGTGTTCTTTCGTTCTCAGTCCGAAAAGTTATTTGAATATTTATGTAAATTTTAATATACCTATAAAAACTGCTAGTTAATTAAATATTTCCACTTATGTTTCCTATATTCTCAAACTGTGACTATTAGCCAAGTAGGTCCATGTTATTTATTATTTTTTGAGGTCTAAATACTGTCAGCGTCATTAAATAACATCTGTATTCAGTTTGGCAACGCGTGATGGGGCAATCGCGGTATATGCAAATCATACATAACAGTGCCTTGTAAAATATTATTTTGCAGATAAAGCTAATTTATTGTATTCTCAAATATTCTAAAGAAAGATAACAATAACAGTTCTGATGAATTTCAGCCATAAAATTGTACTTTGCATTTTATCCACATTCCTTCCTATCGATGGACGAAGTTTTACTAAGTTATTATAATTTATACAAAAGTTTATATCAATCCTTAAAGTTTTTTCAGGGACTCCATCAAAGTTACTTATAAAAGTTTATATTGGTACAGTTTAATTTTAACATATTAATATCGATATGTAATTGATTTTTTATTACGTAAGTTTAATAACAAGAACATGAACATGAACTTGTGAAGATCTTAAATTGTTCAGTTTAATTACTTTTTTTACGGTACCTTTAACAATTGCAATGAATAATATTTAGCCAATAAGCCATCAGAGATCAAACAAGATGGACCAGTAAAGGTAAACACTTTTATGAAATGTATATTATTGTACGAACTTAATCTGTATAATAGATAATCTGAACCTTATTAGTCCAACTTGATAAATATATTACTCCTTATCTTAATAACTAACTACTAGAATTGTTAAAACAGTTTATTTTTTATTATATTTCTTTTAAATTTCACGAATGAAATGTGCAGAAATAATCGACTTTCATGTATTATAAATAATAAAATGAAAGTATTTGTAACTAGGTTTACTTATTTATAAGCTCAAATTTTGGCTATAGTACATATTGATAGATGAGCTAAAACGAAAAGTTGATGGCTGTCAGTGAATTAGTTAATTAGTTATTTATGTCCAATTGTTCCATAGTATCCGGGATTAAGAATACTGAATAATCGATGTCTGTCTGAATTCAGAATGGAAGTTATGTTGTATTATCGTGACATTTGATAAGATTAAGATTTCATGGTAAATGTTCTTCTTAACAGGTTCTGGCAAATTTGTCACAATACTAATATTTAGTATATATAATGTACTAAATATTAATACTGAATTTCTAGGAATATTGACCGTTGTCCTTTTTAGGTTCAGTATAATTATTGTGTGTTGTAAATACACCTAAACAAAAGTTTACTTTCATATTTGCTAACTACAATTATTACTACGATCCAACTAATAAGAAGCGATATAAAAAATTGTATTAGGTGAATGTATATGTCATCATATATAATATAATACCCTTAACCTAATTATTGTCAAATGTAACATAATTACCAATAATACTAATTATTCTTGTTTCAGTTAGTAAAGCAGAATCATCAAGAAGTTTGAGTGCTAGCACATTATTGTAACTCTTATTTTATACAAGAATGAATTAATTTAATTAAACTTATTTTAACGCTCAAATTAAATTTCGAGTAGCCCTAAGCAGATAAATGGCTAAGTAAGACTCTTTAGTTACGAGCTCTTTCTGGGACAGTAATTTCTCTTTTACATTACCTGCTTAAGATTTTACGGAGTTTTCTTTATATACTTACTATTAATTTCATAGTTTAAACATAAAGACGGCTAAATATAGATGTTAATATTTTAACTACATATAATAAAAGAAAATATAAGATAGATGTGAATACTAAAATGTAGTTAACATATTTCAGTAGGTATTTTTTAAAAACCATAGTACTTAATTTTATTAATCAAATAGCCATGATATTTGCTATTCCTCCTCTTTGCCGACTTAGATCATAAACTATCTATCACCCTGTAAAATGGTTAAAAATCCATACTTATTTTGTTTTATTATGATTACTGATAGTCATAACAAATTTATATATTTCTTCTATGTGAATTACTGAATTGTCCAGTGTCTAAGACATCCTGTATTTTGACATACAATTAGCTTAAGCCCAAAGAAATATCATAAAATTTGTTCTGTAGTATGATGCGCGAACAAACAAAGAAATAATGTACTAAACATGTATCAATTAGTTATTTAAAAAAAAAATTGATATTCAACCTTATCACTATTTAACTGTACTATTAAATATTTATATAATAAAAGTTGTTACGTTATCAACATACTTGCATTTAAATTTATTCAGATACTTTAGTTGATTGGTTGATTAGATAAACTTTGGTTGTATTGTCTAACTATCTATATATAAAAGTTAAATATAATATTTTTTCAAGAAATTTCCCAAAATAATTATCATTGAAATTTAGTATAAAAATGCGACTTATAAATCTCTAAAATAAAATGTAAATATTAAACGACAAATACAGTTAATACCATTAATGTACGCTGTTGAAAATTTGGTAACTTCAAATCAACGAATCAACCCCCAGGTATCATGGGTACGTCATCGCGACATTCATCTTTTAACCGTGGGGAGATATACCTATACTTCGGATCAAAGATTTGAAGCACAGCACAAACCGAGGTCTGAAGAGTGGGCTCTAAGAATAAGGAGTCCTCAACGTCGAGATTCTGGACAGTATGAATGTCAGATATCCACAACACCGCCTATAGGTCATGCTGTTTTTCTCAATATTGTTGGTAAGTAAAAGAAATATCATTAACCCAGATAAGCCTGAAACTAAAATTTTCTGAAAATTTTGAAAAAAGTTACATTATTTAGTTTATTAGATCTTATGCAACATAAAAAAAATTATGAAAAAAAAAATAAATGTAAGGCTTTCAGGGAAACAGCCGTCCTATATGTAGGACAGTAGGATAATAAGAGGAAATAAAAGACCATTTATGACAAAACAGAATGTAATCAAAAAGTGTAGTTTATTAGATAACTATTGATTATATTACCCATTGTTATATGTAATTTACTAGATTCACACTATTTATGAATGATATGTTTCAAAACACTTGACACACACTCCAACATCACATTTCTTGCAACGCATGTGACATTGACGACAGTGTGTTTGCTTCGATTGAGGAATAACCAGATGATTCATTTGGTCTTTACGACTATCAGCATGTTCATGATGGGAGGGTCGGCTAGGCCCTCTTTTGGCATTTTTTCTGTTTGATTCAATCAAAGCAATTGCTACCCTTCTGCGAAAGCTAAGATGATCCAGTTTTCCATGATTTATTTTATATAACTGCCATGCATTATGTTCGGCAAGATCAATCATGTGTGTGAGCAACGGCATGTACCATTTCTTACCTCGTATACCAATTCGGTAATGTGAAATATTTTCATCAGACCGATCCACTCCTCCCATATATTTGTTATAGATGGACACCATATGTGGTTCTTCTATGACAATGTTTCTCTTTTCACTTTGTGAGAAGCGTTTGGCAGATTGTTTAGGATTTATTCCTACAGCATTAGAAGCAATACTGAATATATTATTGTTATGCCATTTAGCAATAATGAACGTGTTGTCATGTGTCGTTCTGTAATCGACAGCACCACGTTCCTTTTTTTTCAGTAACTTCGATGTAATCAGAGGACAACTAGATGTCCTGTTTTCTCGAACTGTCCCAGTGCAACGAAGGCCTTTCTTTGTTATCTCTTCCAGCAAGGGCGTCCCAGTAAAAAAATTATCAAAAACTACGTGGTAAGGACGGTCGAAGCCACGTGAAATCAGCACATCGCAAAAAGTGAGAACAACGCTTGCACCCAGCCCCAATTCTTTATATATTGTATTGCACATAGTTGTAGCACCTTGGTATGGTTCCATCCATAAAACATACCCTAGCCGTGTAGCACCAACCCAAGCTTTGAACCCGTACCTAACAGGTTTACCTTTTATGTGCTGTTTGCAGCCATGTCTACCATAGTAGGGGATCATGGCCTCATCTACACTGTAATGCTCTTCAAGAGGAGAAAACTCTAAGAACTTTTTATTTAGAAGTGTAACTAGGGGGCGTACTTTTGTGTATTTGTCTTGCAAATCCAGATTATCATTTACATGAAGGTGGCGAAAAATAAAGTCAAATCTATCCCTAGTCATAGCCGAGCTGATCAATTCATTCTTTGTATCAGGGGAGTTTTCCCAATACATTCTTCTACGGGGGAGCCATGAATAACCACTAACCAACAATATGCCGATGAAACATTTCATATCTTCAGTGGTTATGTCTCCAGGCAAATTCTTTTTGACAGCATATTTATTGCTCTCTGACACCAACAACAACAACAACAACAACAACAACAACAACAACAAACATCTTCATCTAAGAAGTTTTCAAACCACTCAATTGGGCGCTTATCTTGGCAAGCGCCTTGAACATCTGGCCAATTCACGGGATTTTTTGCCAAGTCCCGTTTTCTCCATGCGTAGGTACGCCTACGTTTAGTTCGACCTGTAGAATCAGAAGGTTCTTCTTCTGTATTACTCACCATAATCTGCCCTTGAATCATTACTTCAGCCGGTTGAAGCAGAATGTTTCGTGGCAAATTATTCAAAGTTACATTATCTTCTTCACCCGAATCTTCGTCAGTGAGACAGTCAGGATCAACAGGAGGAGGTAGAATACATATCAGTCGTTCTCTATAATCTTCTTCATTATCAGAAACATTTTCTAAAGCATCTAAAATTTCATGCGCAGCTAACGGTCTGTAAAGAAAAAGTTGTATTATTGTACTCATGTATATTATCCTACTGTCCTATATATAGTACGCTAGTATTTGTAACAAGTTATACGTAATTTATTTATGTTATTTTGCTAGAATATTTATTTAGTACAAAAGTTAAGGTTATCAACTAGATATTAACACAGAAAAAAATAACTCACGAGTAAAATATAACTTTTTATACATACCTGTCATTTGCCATGTCTGCCGCACTTTTATTACACACTTATAAGGTAAAATATAAGGTAAAAACTGTTAAAATAACTGTCTTTTTATTTTTTCTAATAAAGCTGACACGTTTCTTACTGCAAATCATAAGACTAAATAATCTTAGATAAAGAGGGTATTCTGATATTTTTTTTTATTTCTACTGTCCTAAATATAGGACAGTAGGCTTATCTGGGTTAATATGAAATGTTACGAAATTGGCACGGGTTAATAATGTTCTTTAAATAAAATTGTCGTCCTTCTAATATGCCATTTTACTGAACTAAACGAAGTTTGTAATTTTTTTTATTATTAGAGAGAATTTTAGATTTTTAGAGATATTTTTTTTTAATTATTAAGTATAATCATTTCAAAGAATACTTTTTTTATTATCAGAACCTGAAACAGCGATATCGAGTGGTGCAGAATTATTTATTCAATCCGGTTCCACGATCAATCTTACTTGTACGGTCAAACACACTCCCGAACCACCTACATCTATTACATGGACACATAGAGACCAGGTACACCATGTAATCTTATTTGTCTTAGTGATATGAAAATATTTATGCGTTTCTTCTATAGATACTTCTATCCTATGTTATAATATTATAAAAAACATTAAAATTAAAAAAAAAGTATTAGGAAGCCTTGTGATCGTGAGGTTAATGTTGGTTTAGTTTATGCCAGTTTTTGACAAGGTAAAAAAATACTGAATACATAAATTCTGTAAGATGAGCTGGTGATCATCACTGCTTAAGTTTGAATAACTTTAATAATAAATAATTTGATGTATTGAACCACTTTTAAAGTTCTATCTTATAAACTGTTGTTCAATTATGTGAATTTCCTGTTACATCCCTCAACTAATTGCGGCAAACCTCAATATTCCCGCATACCTATTTGCCTAATAGATAGGCGGAAACATTTGATATGATAGTAATAATCAATTTATTCGCTATAATTGTATATAATAAGGCCATCAATATACTGCTAACAATATAGGCTTAGTATTCCATGAAATGGTAACAAGCAATATGTTAGTCCCATGAGAACTCTGAAGTAATTGGCTTGTATTATCTTAGAATTTATATGTTATTCTTTTATAACAAAAACATACGATAAAAACAAAGATATATTTTGAATTTGTTTAAAAATTGTATGAGTATTCTCATTGCTATTTATTATTCTTTCGTGAAGGTTTTATATTTTGCAAAAACAATATATATTTTGATTGAATATATTTGTTAAGTATTTGTGTGTGTACACGTAATCACTATTTTGTGTTACCTTATCTTACAGATTATTAATTTCGACTCCGCGCGGGGAGGTATATCCCTCGTAACTGAAAAGGGTCTCAAAAGCACAAGTCGTCTGCTAGTCCAACGCGCCAGAGGTTCTGACGCAGGATTATATACTTGTGGACCTAACAACGCTCCCCCGGCGGTCACTAGAGTCCATGTTCTATCTGGTGAGATGATTTATAATATTATATGAATTATTCTCTAAACCAACTGATAGATTCAAAGCTGCAATAATATAGTAAATATGTTGTGACTCGATTGTCTCATACAATATTACATTTTATGTCTATATTCTTCCAAACAACCTGACAGATGTAATAATGTAATATGGGATCAGATGTTACTTGAAATATAAGTACAGATTTTATCACTATACGACTACAGATAGTATATTGTTACATTATATTATTCTTGAGAGAAAACTGTAAGCAGATAAATTATCAAGTATCTTAAAAATATAACCACACCTTAATGATCTGGTAATTTATTTCACAATAACGTATTTATGGTATTGTTATAATAGACATGGTCTTATGTTTGAAATTATCTATAAATAAATACGTTAAGTTTATTGTATTATAAATAAATATAGAATTATAAAATCTTTTTAAGTCAATAGCAAACATTTTCTAAACAATTACTTTTGATGAACAGGTGAACATCCAGCGGCTATGCAGCAGGGTTGTGTGAAATCATATTTAGACTTTTCAGTTTCCTTATGTTATATTTTTATATTAATGACGAATATTTATCTTGTGGATTATTTGTAATTTGGTACATGAGTCAATATAAAATATTAATGAATGAAATACTACAATCATTAGTTTTTGTATAACTTTGGAGTGATACTTTTTTGTGTCAATTAAAAGATTGATGAATATGGAGTACAATCAAACATTTTTATTGACTTATTTTATTCATTTATTATGGGACCGATATTATTTTCTTATAAATAATAATATATATAAAGTTTAATATAATCTATAATTATTATTTTCTTTTAAGTCGATATCTTACTCATTATGACTTGATACTAAAAAAATATATAATTAAGCTATTGTATAAAAAACATTGTTGTAATTTAAATATTCACAAAAATTGCTAATTAAAATTTTTTAAATTGATGTCTAATAAGCTAATGAATATTTTTCATTAGCTTAGAAACATCCAAATCGACCAAAATTAGTTGATTTTACATATTTATTTAATTTTCAAATATGAATAAATTTCTATGCGATCACCAAATTTAAACAAGTTTAGTTTAGTTTAGATGTAAAGTTTGGTATACAATTTCCAAAACAATATAAAATTCAAGCAAAGTCCTATAAACACGGGGCGTCGATAATATTATTACAAAATTTAGGCAACAGCTTACTTGTAATAAATGGGCAAAGGGAAAACGTGTTAACGAACTGAGATAAACGAAAACCGATAAATCACAATCCAATTACGCTGGTTGATGTAAGATGATAAAAAATATTTAAGATAACATTTTCAACATACATCGCAAAGTACGAAGATACAGATACATTACTGATGGTGTCGGAAAATAGTAAATTTATTGTTCAAGTGTTCAACAAGAAATACAGAATCATTTTGTTAAATAAGATCTACTATTACAATATTTGTTATATTCTTTTCGAGTATGCCGTATCATTTTCGCTACAAATACACAGGATTTTTTTCGAAGTACGTACACATACACGTTGTGTTTACTATTTTATAAATATTGTTTAGCTTTAGTAAATATTTTTTTTGGTTCCAAAGATAAGAAATAGGAAATTTTGTTATAAAAATATTCCTATTTGGCGAGGTGTAAAAAAATGTACTTATTATGGGAGACTCTTTTTAAATTTTAATATTTTTAAAGGATTATAAAATTTAAGCATGGTCTTATAATGATAAACATGAACATGAAATTAAATGTTAAGGATAATAGTTAAATTAAAAACATGACCAAATCATGAGTTCACATTACTCTTATGTTTATTGTCAATTTGCATGAATATTAATTAGTATTTATTTTTAAAAATAGTATTTCGTAAGCATTAAGTTCATATTATAAACATATGTAATTATTCTTGTAAATTAGTCGATATAAGAATGAAAAATGTTAACAAATTATAGTATATTGTCATGTAAATACTACCAAATAAAGAAAACTTTTTTTTATAAACAAACTCTTTTTCTTTTTCCGAACTTTTGTGGAGTCAGTTATTTTCTTAAAGTTGCGTTTGAAAGTGAGTTTACTTAAAATAGTTAAGCTTACTGAAATATAAAACTTAAACGTATAAAAGAATGAGCTTTATTCACAATATTTCTACATAACTTTAATTTAATATTAATATTTATTTATTTAGATCTTACAGTTTTTCATTTCGCTAAGGTTCAAAAATAGTCTATATTTTTCTCTTATATAGATTTTTTTAGTTTTTATCTGTTATTCTTTCTGTCTTATTACATTACATATTAAATAGACGTAACAACAGCTTGCAATTGGTGATAAATAACATGCAATTAGATTATTTATTGATATGAAATTTTATAATCAGCAATATTTTATCGATTTTGGATCTTTATTAATGGTACTTTGACTAATTAAAGTAACCATAACTATAATGTGCATATAAATTAAACAACAACAATACAAATTATAGCATATAATATTTAAAACAATTATCAAGTTACAAACTACCTATCGACCTATTACTAAAATATAATGGTTAATACTTTTTTACTTTTAATACTATGGCAACAGCGAAAAGTCATTTGACCCCAAGGTTTGTGAACGACTGGAATGTTGCATTTATGGTAAAAATAAATTGTAAATGCTTGAGGTCTCTTTAGTCAAAAATAACTGAGTATTATAATTTTAGCAAATTATTTTGATTATTGGTACATTCAAACATTGGGCTAGTGAAGCAATGAAGGCTTTCAAATAAGAGAATAATGAAATGACTCTTAATTATCTATAAGGTGTTTATAATTCTATGACTTATCAATAGAGATAAAAATATGATTGTGATAGGGAGATGAAGAAAATTTATGGAATCAAAATATATTTCTTATTCAACGTTTAAGTGTTTTCTGACTTTATAAATCTTTCTAATTTATTGCATACTAAAGAGTCATTAATTTGTTCTTGGACAGAACAAATTAACAACTCTTTGAATACCTGCTCTAAAACGTGAGCCTTTACCTTAATATACTCAGGTAAAGAGGCAATTAATTACTTAACGTTGAAAAGAAGACCGTTGTTTAATCAAGCAACCGTTTATAAATTACAAATACATTATTACTTAGGTACGATAGGTTTTAGTATTTCGTAATCCGGTATTTAATGGAACTTTAAATCTAAACTAACTAAAACATGTCGATAAATCTCAAAGGAATGTAGTTTGCTGGACCGAATACGTAAACGTGCAATATATTATGTATTATTTACGTTACTTAAAAAGATGTATTTTTTTAATGCATTTCAGGGAAGCAATAACAATATATTCATATCAACACTTTCAGAGTTGTTATAAATACCCACATACTTTTACTATTTAGTAACTTAATATATTAAATTAATTTATTGCTAAAACAATTCGATCATTATACTTAAGATAATTCTTTTATTTTCATAGGAAAACGCAAAAATAGATTTTGCATGTAACTACAACAACACCAAACGGTTTTTAAATAAATTTTACATAAAATGCTAACTAGCTTATTAAACTAGCGACAGGAACTTATAGATATATATTTTTTTGTAGCTTCATTGAATTAAATTTATAAAATTGCTTCTGTAACAAACAGTTTTTTGTGATGTATGTTTGTATGTTATTAAAGTTAATTTATATTCCTTATTTCACTTACATCGTAGATACGCTATAAAAATATTCTAACAGCCATGACAGTGTGTGGAGCATTAAATTTTATATTTATTATCCACACACAATAGAAACCTAGTGAAAAATTACAGACTTGATAAATAAACTTAAAGCAAAATAGCATTGGGAGGAAATACGAGTATGTTCTGAAAATCATACATACATGACTCTTATCTATTTTTTTTCTTTAAGTTTGGGTGCTATGTGATAGTTAGTGCAAAATGTCATTTACCCAAAGGAGAAGTACCACATAGAGTAATGGAGATGAATTCTTGGCAACAGTTAAAAATATAGTAACTATCCTCTTAATTAAGCACAAGAAGCACATTTTCAAAGCCCTGTGTTTTAATTCATTACATCACAGTACTGCTGTGTCCATATAGGTATTTGCATCCAACGACTATAATCGTTTAATCAGAGTATTTGTTTTGCTTTTTTCAAATATATTTCATATATTTTTGTAAAAGTAAAAACTAAGTACTGTTGGATATTTTCAATGATATTTATATTTATTTGTTCAATTGAAACTTTACTACTATTTTTATACTTCTTTAAATTAATTAATTATAATGAGGATGCCTTATGTGTTTTTATTTGTTTTCAAATAACGATAAATTTATATGATCATATTACGGTACACCTAGGTATTCTTAACTTAACAATCTTTATTCATCAAGATTCTATATATATTCTTGTTTCATCTTCACATAACAATAATCAATTTGCACCTTGAGTTACTCAAACTTCTTACAGTTAACACCTCGTACGCCCTCGGCAGAGTTTATAATGTAATCACACACGAAAGCGAAAGTTAATATTAAAATTGAGTTACGTTTTTCTGTATATAGACTTTATTATGGTATAATGATTTTAAAAGGAAAAGATTTCTGACGTAAATCATTAAAACGGAATTTATATTTGAAATAAATGTCCATAATACAATACATAATAAAGTATTTTTGTTAAGATATAGGTGCTATTTTTGCTTAGTACGATTTTTTAAGTTCGTTTCTCACTAGTTGCCATATATTGACCAAAAAAATTCTCTTGTTATTTACAATAACAATTCGCACGTTTCCGGTTACGGTAAATGGTTGTAAACTCTACAGATATAAATACTGTTTACATTTAGATGAATTAATATTCTTTCGGTGTCTGAGTTTTGCGTATTTTATCAGTAAACCCATCCAAAATAAATCATTACTAATCTGATCGCCTTGTTTCAAAAATTATGTATTTTCCGTATATAAATACGTTATAGTCCAATGTAAAGGATAATATAAGCCTCGGTTTATTTTGATAAAAGTTGATAGTGAAATTCAGAATATTAAGAAAAATGTTTGACAACATAAGTATGAACGGAATAAATATTTTATAATTTGAAAAAGTATGATAAATTTATAAAAGCGTGGATATTGGAGGCTAAGATAGGCACAAAAATAAGTATCGCTTCAGTTTTGAAACCCCACCAATAGTAATTTTTCACTCATTAAAAAAATATATATTGTTAATAAAAAATAAGAACATAAAAATAAATTATATATAACAGCTTTTCTCCTATCAACCCTTTCCCGACATTTTAAGCGACCCTCATCAATTTCGCCAAAACCTTTGCGAAATTAATTCCATTGCCGATTTCTAGCACCGATTGTACCAATTTGTCCGAAAATGAGAAGAGCTAAATTGTACCCTTAAATATTTAAATTAGCGAAAAGTGGACTTTTCGATTTTATTACAATTGCAACTATAAATCGACAACTAAAATGGTATACCAAATGCGTTATATGATACAATTTCGGATTTAAATTAATCCGCATGAATATAAGGAGTTAATGATTTATTAAATTCCTCAACAATATTCTAATGGTTGTGATGTAAACTAATGTATATTTAACAATAGCATAAATAAAAGAATTAATAACTCCTGAAACAAATATTTGTTTCTTCAGCAGTCTTCTCTAATCGGTAGCACTAACTTTGTTTTTATTGGCAGAAACTAATTAACGCAAGGCAAACCAATCATATACATATGAAATATATATAGATTAATCCTTTAAACGTTGTCTCATTTAATGAATACATTTATTAAAAATTTTACTTTTGATCCAATCTACTTACAATTATTAATTAAGTATACTTTCAATATGCTAGAGATTAAATGTTATAGATTCTTCGAACTCGTAACTAATTATTATATACATTAAACCAACCTTTAATTGGAAAAGATTGATTGTTTACCAATTGATTTTTGAAACATATATAATTAATGTCGTTCTAAAGTTCACGACAAAACAATGTGTTAATTCACATTAACATTTTTTGTGTCGACATTAATATTTGTAGGTAATTTTAAAATGACTTGGTGTTTTGTTTGTGACGTATTTTGTTCAATATCATTTTGATAATCTTTTTACTATGTTACGAGATAGTGACATGATATATGAGTTGGAAATCAGTATATGATTGTTATTATACTTAAATATATACAAAACGTCTAATAATATTGTAATATTTACCAGTTCTATTAAACACACAAATAAATTATGAGATCGCAGCATCCTCCTGAGACAAACTATAGGCGACAACGCAAATATACTTAAATGTTAATTCATTAACAAATCTCCTATCACTGCAAGTTTTGGTTCGTCTTGAACTCCCTTAATTATATTAATTATTTAATAAGTTCAATATTAACAACATTTAATTGTTTACTACATTTGTCACAAATATACATCATATTCTTTAAAAAAATGGCAATTTGTTATTAAGATAATATTTTTTAAAGAAATATATTTATAATATAACAGACGTCAAAACATATATCTTGAATATATATTTATTGTTGCGAATCACAAGATTCGGTGCATAGAACACTCAGCTTATGAATCATTTCAAATCTCAAGGTAGTTCACATCCAATAAGGACTAAATTTGTCAAGACCACTGAACGCAGCATTATGTCGTCATATTTGCATTTAGAATTATTAGATTACAACAAATCTATATTCTAATAAACTCGAAATTATATATTGGAATAATACATCATAATATAATGTATAGTTATAAATATCATAAAGGTAATATTTCTGTAGAACATTTATATTCGAAATCTTTAATCACTTGTAAATATTGTAAATTGAGTGAGGGATGTCTAATACTCACAACTGAAAATAAATAAGTAAAAGTTTTTCCTACGTCTTACTAGTTGATACTTCAACTGAGAATTCTATGTCAACTATTGAAAGTTATTATAATTTTTCAGTATCTTAGCTTAAACTTTTTAGATATAAATGTATAAGGTTATGTAGTAAGATTACTACATACAATAACTTTTAGAAGCTTGAGACAAAAATAATTAAATATATATTTTTGGGTAGACCTCGAAGAATTCGGTCTGCCCATTCATTTGTCTCCTACTTTCGAATTTTGGAAAAATTTCTTCACAGGAGGTCTTCTTATGACCCCCTGAGTCCGAAATGACCATTGGTCAAAAAGTTTATATATATATATATATATATATATATGCGTGCGTGCGTCCAGATTCGACTTTTGTCAGCACGATAGCGGCCGCAGTTTCACTCGGTTCGCTTTCAAACTTTGCACAAAAATCAATCATTCTAAAATGAAGGTCAAGTTCGTTAACCAGAGAAATCGGACCACAGGGGGCGCTAGGGCCTCACTTTTTCTGATTTTAGTTTTTCGACCATAACTTTTTCCCTATACAAAGTAGATCAATCGCGTTCATATTATATGATGTCTTTGATGAATACCTATAACTAATGTAGACAAACCGAAAACCTAACTTCAATAACTTAGGGGTGGGGGTAAAAAAACCGAAAATTTTTGGAAAAAAAATTATAACTTTTTTCTGGTAAACATTCTTACATCACAAGTATTTTTAATAGAAAGGTTATTTTTTACTCTAAATTTAAGTATCAAAAGTATTTCCAAAAAAGATACCTTTTCTGAGAAAAAAAAATAAAACCGTTTTTTGCTTGAAAATGTTTGATGTAAACAACGGCATCATGTATTATTGTTAGGTAGTGAGTTATATTTTAAACGAGTTACACACGAGGTCTACCCACGCGTGTCCCCCTGCGTGTACGGATTTTTTTTATTTTAGTGACAGTTTTGTTTCTATATTATAATTTTGTTTAAGTTTTTATAGAATTTTTAATTCGAAAGTGCATTTGTGTTTTACCTTCTCGTCTAAATTGCTGAACAGCTAAACCAAACAAATTTAGCAAGATAATGAAATACATCCTGAAAAAGAACTTATTCTATTCTTAAGCGTCAAACTATTGTTAGATGGGGTAGTTAGAATGGGTGACGCCTTTTCAAAAACCATATATAATATTTCTTTATTTATGAAATAAAATTACGTACATTGTAAAAATTAGTAAATAATTTGTGTTAAAAGTGGATAATTACACAGTGAATACTTTCTTTATATTTATATTTTAAACGTAACATTGTTTCTTAGTTGCTCTCAGTCTATAAAATTAAGTTTTATAATTCACATATCTATTTAAAATTCTATTACGGAATCTAAATTGCTCTTCATAACTTATGTATGTAATAAAATAAGAAATAATAACATGGAAATTGGAATAATCCCTTGTGTCTAGTAAACAGTTTTGGTATGAAAGAGTTTAAATAATAAACATAACACATGCATAACATGTATACAACATTTTACCAAAATATTGATCAAAGGAATATGTATTTCCATTTTTTTTATAAGTTTTTTGCAATTCGAACAAACGACTGCGGGAGGAGTTAATAATTGCAATGGATAAAGGTAACTACCCACTTCCTTATTCTTATTTTATTAGTTATTCTAACTTTGAACATCATGAATGATATTGATGGATATAAGTATATCTATATTTGTTTAGTCGATGAACTGTAATACTGGGTGGCTGATCCATCCGATCCCTAAAAAAGGTGATAGCTCGGACCCAGCTAACTTTAGACCTATCACCATCACATTTATCTCGTTACCATTATATTTGTCTCTTCTCTCAAAAATAATGGAAAATATCATTAACCGACAGCTTGTAACGTACCACGAGGATCACCTATTGATCAATGACCGGCAATATAGATAACTCTGTTCTTTCTGCACATTAATAGTATGTTGAATATTTCGAACAGACACTGTTATGTAGATAACAGCACTGGGGATGCGGTACATTCCCGCCGTGCAGGTCTATCTCATGAAAACGTGGACGAGCGCTGAAAAAAACTTGTATCTTCTATATAGACCTTCTTAGGGATGGCCTTAGAGCGAGATGAACTAAACCACGATCAGTTCATTCCCCAAAAGACACAAATTTTCATGTTTACCACTAAGAAAACCATTTGTCGTATCACGGCGTATGTCGTATTACAAGTACTTAACTTAATGCCTCGCCAAGTATCAAAATACTGTGTATCGACATTTCGAAAGATTGTCAGTTTTGTAGTCATTTGGAGAGCAAGGCCATTTTAGCCTCGATAAAATTGGAAGTGATCAATAGAACGAGGCAGTATATCAGACCTGGCCTAAGACTTGCGCTGTATAAGGCGCAGGTCTGACCATACATGGAGTACTGTTCTCATCTCTGGTCCGGCTCTCCCCAATATCAGCTTCCACTGTTTGACCGGTGATCC
This sequence comes from Melinaea menophilus ssp. n. AW-2005, assembly GCA_918358695.1. Lineage (NCBI taxonomy): Eukaryota > Metazoa > Arthropoda > Insecta > Lepidoptera > Nymphalidae > Melinaea > Melinaea menophilus. Next base: position 30,481,327 of record OU911039.1, on the reverse strand, counting down.
CTTTAGCGGTATTTTCAGATTGATAAGACGTTGGGACCTTCAAAAAAAGCGTATGCTTCTACCTCCAAAACCAGCAATGCTCTTGTGAATCCTTGGATGTTGTAAGTTCATGGTCGGCGGTGATCACCTACCAATTAGTGACCTGAAAGCTCGTTTGTGCTCCTTTTAGATAAAAAAAAAATAATTATAATGCAGGATGTACTAAAATTATCTGCTTCCAGGAACTAAACAGATTTATTTCATCCAAGTTCAATAGCTTTTCTTACTAACGTTGGTGCATAATGACGCTATATTGATAACATTTGTAGTTTGTCCATTTTCACTCGATAATCAAAAATTTATTTTGTTATTTAAAATTTTTGTACATCATTATTTTTTGCAACTCTGACTTGTTTTTAGATTCGACATGATAAGGTGCGTTTGATCTATGTTTGTACCCACTTCATAATTTTTTTATTTATTTATTTTTTATCCAAGAAAATTATTATTTTAGTTTCTTAGATTTCTGATTTAGTAAAATATTACTTTTGTTGAAATTCCTATTCAAAACGCAGAAAAGCAAAATTATTAAAATATTAGTACTTGTATAAATGATGTTTTCACCCATGAAATTTAGAAAAAAAAACAATAAATTATGTAATAAATATTTGTTATTGGATTTGGATTCAATAAAATAGTTTTATGTATTTATTTTAAAGGAAACATCTGGCACCTACCCTTTTTAGTATTTGAGGTCGAAATAATATGTCAAATTTTTACACACTTCCCTATTATACAAATAAGACTTGACGGAGACATACTTCTTTGTCCTATCATTTCCGATTGCCATACTATATAATCACGTACTTCATCCATATGATATTCTGTTGAGAAAGACAGTCTAATTTCTGATACTTGAAATTCTTGATACATACATTATGTGACCGCAACAAACGATTACATTTTTTATTCCCTACTATCAGTGATAGTTTGAAACAACTCTTTGCATATCTATATTTATCACCTATGCATTGATCTTAACTTTCGCATTTAAGTAAAATATAAGAGAAGGCTCTTTCCCACTTGTATTTGTCCTCCCGACTTCTACGATAAACTTTAAAAGATATGTCGTCCTATTCCACGCTGCGGCTGGATAAAATATATATTTCATTACCAAATTTATTTTTGTTATTTTTAAAGTAAAATATAAATTACTTTAAATTACTTTTTCTTGAACAGTAAAATAATAATTCTTGTAACTACAATTAAGTTTTAAATATATTTAAAACATAACTTATAGATAGCTTCTATCTTAATATTTCATTTACATACACAGATATATAAAACGACTTTTTATACAGTATCAAATAAATATTATTTATATAGATTTATAGGACAAATCTGAAAGTTCACGACCCGACCGGATAAAGTTACCGATATAAATAACGAGGGCATTTACATGAGTAAACATTTAAAAGATCTCTGGAAGTTAGGCATTTTATCACAAATAAACAGACTCGAAATAAAGTCTACTAAACGTTACTAAATTTTTATTATCTCTATATCTCTATAAAAAGATCTCTAAAAGCTACATATAAGTGTGATAAAGATGGCTTGAAAGAGGAAGAAATATGTACATACTACATAAAATATGTATTTTCAATAGTGAATAACTACTAACTAAATAGGAGTATTAACTAACTGTTATGTTACGTATGGTATCATAAATTTGTTTTCACATACAGTAGGTACAAATTATTATTTGAAATTTATTTACTTCAGAAAAATATTTTCTCTGAAATATGGGTGTGAAAATAGTGGTCTAAACCTGAATACAGATAAGACGAAGTTTATGATATTTGAAAGAAATGAAGAAAGAACAGAATGTAAGATCAACGTGAATGATAAGATAATAGAACAAGTGAATGAAGTGGTATATTTGGGAAATATGTTTAGCAGAGACGGAAGATACGAAATGGATGTGGAAAGGAGTATTGCTGCCGGTAACAGAGTCAACGGTGCCCTAGCTGCATTGCTGCATAGCTGCACGTTTGGCTGTACACAATGCGGTTTTGCTACCGACGCTGTTATACGTGGGTAACACAGAAGAAGAATGTAAGAAAGATGAATGCTGTGGAGATGCGATCTTTTCCCAGAATATGCGGAGTCAGCCTAGCTGACCGAATCCGCAATGAAGAGATCCACAGAATAGCAGGTACTAGTGAAAATGTTACAGTGAGAATGAAGAAGAACGTGCTCAGGTGGTTTGGGCACGTCGAACGAATGAGTGATGACAGAATGGTAAAAAAGATTTATACAGGAAAAGTGAGTGGTAAGATAGAAAGGGGGAGGCCTCGAGTGACCTTCGAAAACACATTATCTAAAATACTGGAGGAAGGTCAAGTGAAAAGCATGAGGACCCCCCGGAGAGCATGTATGAAGAGGTTGATGTCTGTGGCCAAAGCGAAAGAGGTATGCAGGGACCGTAGCGTTTGGCGCTCCGTCGTATAATATAACAATGAAATATAATATAATAAAACAATGAAATATAATAAAAAATATTTAATTAAGATAGGAACTTGTTTCATGGCACAAAAGTAAGGACTATAATGAACAAATTAAGTACTAATTAATATTACAATAACAATCTACACAGTGACCACACATACCAATATTATGTGGACCACAAACAGTTTTTCTACATCTGGTGCAACGGTGCTTGGTCATTCTCCCGGCCTTTGATGGACATAGGTAGCAAATTTTACGCGCGTTTGATGTAGAAGGAATAGGAGCTTCTATTGTTGAAGATTCGCCAAGAATATCCTTAATCATGACCCTTATATTACGCCTCAAACTCACGGTCTGTTATCGTTGCCGAAGCCAGGGTTTCTGATTAGCTGATCTCCTAACTTCATTACAAAATCGCGCCAACTCATTGGCTTTTTCTTATTTCTCATGTTGTTACAAACATGAATAGCGTAAGAATGAACAAAACATATATTTAGAATGTTATAAAAGATACACATCGGCCATTTCTTGGTCTCCTGGTTAGAGCGTATATTTGCACACATTTGATCGTCAGTTTCCACTGCACCTTTTGTGCTATTATAAAAATGTATTATTTCTGGTTTTCATGTCGTTTCATTAATAATAGGTTGATCATGAATAGTTGACTATAAAAATACAACTTTGTTGGATTTGGCTTTAAATGAAACTAATATCTTTCTCTAAAATGTCATCCGTTTCCGATGTTCAGCTGTAAGATCTCTCCTTCAATTTGCTTTACGGTGCTGACTCCAGCCAATGACGAATCTGATCCTCTTGATTCCTCAAATCCATCTAAAATAAATATAAAAAAGTGAAAACATCTCTACATCTCTCTTTACCGTGTATCTAAACGGAACCAAAAATTTACTTACTACTAAATTCTGCATTAAACTTTCTATTTAAATCAATCCAATAAGTTAAATTAGAAATTTAATAAATACTATTCTACATTTATCGATAAAAAGCAGATCTACAATATGTAAAACAATAAATATAAGAATTTATTAATGTACGTACCGTAACAATAAACTTGTTGTTATTACTAAACCTTCGTCCAGCGGACGACGAAAAGGTCACAGAGCACGTCCTATGATGCGCGTGGACCCGATAGCGTCACGGGCTGCACTGTTTACTCAAATTAGTAAGGTAATGAAAGAGTCAAGGTCAGGGGACGGAGCGAAGTAGGTGATTTCGAATTTCGTCAAGTGGCGCGTCGTCGCCTCGACGAGTGATTAGTTATACAGGGTTAAATCTGTTTATGTCAAAACTCGAACTCGGTCTATTCCTTCGTATAATATCTGTTTGGGATAATGTAATAATTAATTTAATTGTCCAAAAATAAAAATATTATTTGAAATTTCCAGCTACGGCTGCTATCTAGACAGTTTGCATATATTTTCTCAAACTCATAACAAGTAACTCAGTTCTTGCTAGCTTCAACAACTATTATTTAGAAACTTTGAGAGCAAACTCTGATATAGACATAAATCGCAGTTGAATTATTATTGCGGTTTTATTTTTAGAGTACGTTTGTTGGAGCGTTTGGTAACTTCTACCAGTGTCCTAATAAAAAATTACAAGATCATAGTTAAGTACAATTGCAAAAAAGTTCAGTCAAATTTATAGATTTTCTTTTGTAGTCATAGCCGTTGCAACGTAGCTATTTATTCAAAAATGAAAAGGGTTTTAAATTAATATTTAATTAAAATCGTGTTTCATTTAAATCCTGTTCCTTCTTAATGTATTTTATATTAAAATAATTGAAAACAAATAGAATGGAAATCAAATAACATATAAAAGAATAAAACAATTTTAGAATCTAAAAAAAGCGTCATAATTATAAAGGATTCATAAATAAATTCTCTTATACGTAAAATAATATTTATTTTAGACAATACTAAATACTATTGTTAAATTAAATTGTGATAATAATATATATAGTAAATGTATGTTTATAGTTCCAGTAAGTATTAAAATATTTCTTTGATTTCATTCTTAAATCTTTTCTTATCTTTTATCTCTCATCAACTACTCAAACACGGAATCCAATTCTTAGCGTTTGCTTTAGTTAATTAGACTTATAAGATTTTATAAAACAATTTTATAATAAGAATAATAACATTATTTATTTCGCATCCTCAGAAAATAATAAAAGTACATGGTAAGAGCAAAAATAAAAAATGTACAAATGCGCTTTGTCGCTTATAAACGGTTTCTTCAAGATAACCCCAATGTACCCCAAATAAAAACGGAAGAGGTATCCAAATAATAAAATAATATGAATACACATATCATACAACTTATATAACATATACATATATATATATTAATATATAACACTACAATAGAATAAATATTAAACATATATTTGAAGTATAATACATCAATATAGATTACTATAAAGATAATAATGAAGATAACATTGCAGATACGAACAAATTTTAAGAGCAATTAGTACAAAATATTTTTTTTTTTAATATGTAGGGATTGAGCGTGTCGAATACATATATATAGAAACAAGGAATTCCAGAGACCAGAAGCTTAGACTATGCAGGAGTTTTGTATATGGTAAAAGGTAGTAAAGTGAGAAGAAATTTTGAGTAATAAATTGTAATGGAACAAAGTGAACAGTTTTGAAAATCTTTTTGCTTAAACCGTTTTTTTTTTAGATAGGAAAGTGTGAATGGATTGAACAGTATAGAGTAGAGAAAACAAAGTATATTAGTATTTCTGAGAGAGCGAATCGGCAGCCATTTGAGTTTTTCGCGAGGAAGAGAAAATTTATGGTCATATTTAGGCAAATCATTTGGTTTACTTACAAAAGTTATTAGATATATTAGATTTATAAATATAAATATAAACCTAATGCTTAACTAACATAACTGCTTTGTTTATCTGCTCTTCAATATATGTATGTTTGAAGTAGCAAGTGACAGCGTAATCAAGAATGAATAGGATAAGGGTTTGACAAAGGACAATTTTAGTGGAAGTGGCAAGAAAGTTATGTAACCTTCTCAACGCAGCAGCAGAGGCTAACATCTTCTTGTTCACTTCAGAAATTTTTGGTCCCCAGGAAAAGTTCCGATCAAAGGCACTTACCGATTTTTTTTATGTACGTCAAATATTATAACTGGTATTTGGATAAAAGTCTAGAATCATACCAACTATTTGATACCAAAAAAATTACTTCAACTATCTACAGATTGAAAATCTATAGGACAAGCACTTATTTTGCTAATCTTTTAATATCTAGTATTTATTTTACTTAGCGTTTCAACTCAACATTTATGAGCGGCAATAGAATAAGAGATCATCAGCATGCGTAGAGATAATATAATAACGCTTTGCTTAGCTGATGAATACAGAAAAAAAGTGCTACAAAACACCACCTTGCGGAATTTCGGTTATGGTTAATAAATGAATCGTCAACTCTTACTATTTGCCTTAGTCTGCGTAAGTGCGAATGAAATTATTCAACCACCTTAAAATATATGTTAAGAAAACCTAGAATATCTAGAAATACAACAAAGTAAACAATACTAAAAGCATTACTAGGGTCTAATAAAGTTAAGACCGAAACCTGTTGGTGTTAATTGCCACCCCTGATATCATCCGTGATTTTAACTAATGCACTTGTCGTACTGTGGTCAGAAGAGTAACCAAATTGTAAGGAATTGAGTAGACTATGTTTTGAGAGGAAACGGCTTAATTGTTCATGGACAAGAAGATCAAAGATCTCGGATAAAAAGGAAAGGATTGATATAGGACGATAATCAGAAGAAGATTTCTGATTGATTTTTTTAGGTATGGAATAATCTAAGCATCTTTCCAGATGGAGCGCACTTATCATTCAAATCAGTCAAAAAGCAATGAAACATTTCTCCTGATCGTCTTAACAGCTCTGTAATGAAATAAGAAACAATTTTACTTTTGACTCATCAGCTTTTAACGCTAGATCCATCGCCACAAAATTGCGTTGTAAGAGAAATTTGGCTCTTGCCTAAAATAAGTAGATAAGAACGTGGAAAGAAAAAGTAATAGTAGCCCAGAAGAGAAAAAGAAGAAGGTAAACATGGTTTTAACCAAGACTCGGAGACTAAAACAACATGAATATTTTTATCATTGATAGATGAAAGCAAGCCGAGATAATGTGCAGGAATATACTGAGTACTTCAATAGAAAATATATATATATATATATATACATATATTATATATTCTATTAAAGCACTCATATATATATATATATATATATATATATATATATGTGTTAATATTGAAGCTTCACTGTAATGAAAATAACTCTACAACATTTCACAGGAAAAGCAATATCCCTGAAGTGTTATATTACATAGTAAAGGTAACTTACGTAATATGATAAACTAATTAAGTGCTCACTGTTCACCGCTACTGGTTAAGTAGAATTATTATTATTTTAGAATACGTCATAGAGATCACTTACTATTCAAAATTTAAGTATTTGAGAGATTATTTTACTAAGTGACAAACTTTTTAACAGCTGTTTCTTTGTGTTTGAATTGAAATATAAACACATATTTAAATAGTAAATAAATTCCAAAGCTTAGTAAGTATACTTCACTATACACCAGCAATAAATATATATCTAAAATATATAAATATGTACGATATACACAATTATTTACATTGACTACACAACAAATTTTATTATAATTTTGTTGTTTTGTAAGGAACTACTAATTTTGTATTTTTTTAGATATATACTCGTAGATATTGCAGCTTCAACTAATGTTCCTTACGAATACAATAAAAACGTTATTCATTTTAGGTATCTTTTTCTTATATAATTATTTCTCTGATCGTTCAGGTGCGGTTACCGTGATTACTCACAATATGATCTGTAAGTAATGTAGATAAATAGTCTCAGCTTTCATCAAGTTTTTGTTTGTGTTCATAAGTCGGTCAAATTATTTGGATGTACATACATGAAAGAAAAAATCTTCAAAAAGATGTATAACAGAAATTTTCACATTTAATTGTACATGCCTAACATTTACCATAAAACTTTTCAAGTTTGCTAATCACCCGAACATCTAAATAAACTCATTAAGTCTGAGCCGAGTACCTAACGCTGATAACACAAACATTCGCTAACTAAGTAAATCTATTCCAACGTTGAATCAACAACAAATCGCCTGCAAGTCATTACGTCATGACTTCGTCTAAGTACATACATTATAGTATAAGTATAATCGTACTAGATTCAAAGGCGATTTGTTTTATTGACAAACCGCTTTTCTACAATAGGGTATTTTAAATATGAAAATTATATATATGTGAAAGCATATCGACTAATTCCCAAGCAGGGTTGGGGTCTGGCGGCCGGCCATAAAACAAGACCAAACCTTTATCAGTATGGTAATACCGGTGCCACGCAGAAACTAGCCCAAAAACAATGAGTAAGACTGAGTGTTGGAAATTGGAATATTGGTTCGATGATTAGAAGAGGAAGAGAAACTGAAGACTGTAGAAGAGAATACCATTATTTACGGGAGACGAAATAGAAGGGATCAAAAACGAGAGAGATTGGGGAAGGATACGAGTTTTATTATTGCGGGAGTGATGGAAAAAGGAATTGTGTCAAAATTCTACTTGATGATGAGAGTATGTAACTGGGGTGAAGAGGGTGATAAAATCATTGCTGTGAAAATTTTGAAGGTTTAATCGTTAATGTATTAAATGTATATGCTCCTCAAACTATGATAGAACAAAAGATAAGTTTTGGGAAGATTTTTAATCTATGTCTAACGATGTTCCGAACAATAAGCATACATATGGGGTGGTAATTTTAATGGGCATGTGGAATGTATGTATGATAGTTATTAAAGATTACGTGGTGGTTGGGGTTTCAGTAGCCTTAATGATGAGAGTGCGATCTTGTTGGATACCGCTCTAACCTTCAACTTCACTATATACAATACATTGTTTAAAAATAAAGATGAACACCTAATCACCTACAACAGTGGCTACTATATGACGCAGATTGATTATTTCCTAATAAGGAAAAGTAAATTAAACTGCGTTAAATATTGCAAGACACCGCCAGGTGAAAGTGTAGTCTCACATGACAGGCTCCTTATCATGGAAATTAAAAATTTAGTGCGACAAATGTGTTTAAGAAACGAACCTCAATATAAAATTAAATCGTATTATTATATAAAATTGATAAATGGTATTTCATTATTTTTCAATCTTCTCGTCCGACGAAGTAATTATTTTACGTGGAACTATACATATAATAATATTTTTTTTCATAATAAAGATAAGCTTTGACCGAGCTTTATTTGTCAGCCGTTAATTGTGGCTTACTTGTAAACTCTGATTCAACTTCAGTTTGAAGGTGTGGATGAGTTTATTATACTATCAGTAATAAATTACTTTAAAAGATCTGTAAGTGATTAATAGTCTTATTGTTTTCTATAGTACAGTATTTACTAGGAGTAAACATGAAAGCAGGAACAAAGAAGGGGGTGCATTATCGCTTACTCACAAACATAATTAGGGAAGCTCAGTATTTAGTTCCGCCGTCTGCTGTGCGCAGGTTTAGAAAGTGATAATGTTTAACATTTTCTTAAAACCTATTTATCCTACTATACATGATGTGAGTTTTCTCCATACCAACAGCCACTTGCAAATAGCTATCCATACCATTGCTAGATATTGTTTTCATTAATATAGTTCCTTATTTTCAACACAACCTTAGCAATTTATCATGTAGTATAGATTCTTATTTATTATCGGAAAATTTCCTCTTATCATTTACAGAATCAATTCGCACGTTCACAACCCAACCGGCCGAAGGTACTGATATAAACATCGGGGCCTTTTAGTTAGTATTCTGGCAGTTTCTCGGGGTTAGAAATATTTCATCGGTGAGAAACAAACTCCGGGTTAAATTTTGTCTACCCGAACATCTACAGATGTGTCTAATGTTTTGAATTTTTTATGAAGTCGATTACAGAGACGAAGCTTCTTAGCATTCCATGGGTTCACCATGCGGGTGCCGGGCCCATCGCGTTGCAAGAAGAGGAGCGCAAACAATGCCTGGGACTTGCGACCCAGGTGTAGGTTTAAGGGGCCCCTTTACTATTAGCCTACTTTACTTTTCTTATTAAATCCAAATCAACGAAAATAATGAAAAAAATCCGACCATAAAAAATCTATTTAAAGATTATACATTATTTTCAAAATAAGTAAAATAAAATACCCAAATTCGAGAAATATGTGTTTAAAGAACTCGTAAACTTAAAATGAGACTACGAATATTGTTAATAAATATTTGCATTTATTTTTGTATCTGACTTTTATTTGTTATATAAGGTCTTAATTTTAAATAAAAACTTCTTCTATGTCTATGACAGAGTTCTGAATCTTCATTTTGTGTAAATATTTCCTTTTAATAAAAAAGTTACTTACGATCATATTGAATTCATTCAGACATAGAATCAAATTCTAACATATGGAGAAGTAATTCGAGAAGTGAAGTAAATACATTACTGTTATAAGTAAATCTTATCTAGCAATAATCTTACATGATACATACCGATGTTCTTACATAAATTATATGTAATAATTTATTTATTCATAGTTTCAAGAAAAGAGAATCTACGGATTATCTTGCTGGTCTCTTGACGTGAGACTAACCTTTTAGATTAGATTCTAACGTTTCATAAGAGCAATAGGTGCTTACACGATATAAAAAAATACTAACTCTGTATATTCAATTAAAAATATTAAACATCAAATAAATTTAGTGCAATATTTTATATAATATAAGGATATATCTTTCTATCTAGTAAGTTACTCCAATAGAGTAGAACTTTAACGTCATACCTGTTATAATATAGAATGACCATAACATTGCTAGAAGTACAATATTATTGTTGTACTAAATACAACATTGTAAGATGTACTTATTGTCGTTTTACTTACACTACAATAGGGATTTCATAGAACCTATAAACAATAAAACTGACATAACTATAAACAATAAAACTAATATTTGAACTAATTTTATTTAGGGAACAAGCTTTGTAAATCTAAATCACATTTTTTAGTAGATTGGAAGTCGTGTGCTAGTACTTATTACTAAATTAGATTTTCATATTTTTATTTCTTGTATTTTCCTCATCTATAATACTAGAAATTTGTTTGAATTATTACCATAAATAAAATTATGCAGAGTGACAAGCTACTTCTTTAAAGAATAATTCAATGATAAACATAAATTTACGAACTATTTTATGACAATTACATAAGTGTATCAGAAGTTTTCAATTAATATCTCAAGGCCCTTAAAGCAAAACGTTTTTAGTTTGTGCCTTTATAACAGATTTCTAACTCAGTTTTATTTCAGAGTGATCTCCTCAAACATTTCTCTTAAAGGATGGGATTTCCTTTTGACTTTTATTACTGTCTGATGACACGGATACAAATTATTTAAACATATTAATATACTTAAAAAATGAAAGAACGGTGTCAAAATTGAATTTATGAGAACTTATTTATTAGTTATAATGCATATTAAATGGTACATTTCATATATTATGACAATATTTTTTTTTATGTAAGAGGAGAGCAAACGAGCTGGCGGGCCACAGATGCACTCTTGCAACATCCGAGGATTTACAAGAGTGTTGCCAGCCTTGAAGGTAGGTGTAAACGCCTTTTTTTGAAGATACCCATGTCGTACCGACTTGGAAATACCGCCGAAGGGAGTTCGTTCCACACACGAGTGGAACGTGGAAAAAAGGTCCTTGAAAATCGTACAGTGGAGGATCGCCACGCATCCAGGTGGTAGGGATGGTAAAGGAGTCGATGGCGCGCTGTGCGGTGCTGAAATGCGGTGCTAGGCATCAGATCAAATAGCGCATCAGAACACTCTCCGTGGTAAATGCGGTAGAAGACGCACAAAGAAGCAACGTCTCTACGCAATGCCAAAGAGTCCAGCCGTTCGCAGAGCACTGGGTTCCCCACAATCCGAATAGCTCTCCGTTGTACTCGGTCAAATATAGATATTGGGATGATCCGGACCAGAGATGAGAGCAGTACTCCATGTGTGGCCGGACCTGCGCTTTGTAGAGCGCAAGTCTTTGGCCAGGATTGAAATACTGCCTCGCTTTATTGATTACTCCCAAATTCGTCGAGGCTAACTTGGCCTTGCTCTCCAGATGACCACGAAACTGACAATCGCTTGAAATGTCGAGACCCAGTATTCTGATACTTGGCGAGGCAATGAGGTGAGGTGAGGTGAGGTGATACGACAAATGGGGTTTTATTAGTGGTAAACGCGCAAACTTGTGTCTTTAGTGTATTGAACTGAACGTGGTTCAGGTTACCCATTCAGAGACTATCCCCAAGGAAGTCTCTGTAGAAGATACAAGTTTCTTTGGGCACTCGTCAACGTTTTCGCCAGAGAGACCTGCACGGCCGGAATATACCGCATCCCCAGTGCTGTCGTCCGCATAACAATATATGTTGGAAATATCCAACATATCATTGATGTGCACGAGGAACAGAGTTGGGGATAGCACGCAGCCTTGGAATAAACCAGCGTTCACGGGCTTGGGATCATAGCAACAACCGTCGAGAACGACTTCTATTCGTCCGAACTATCACCTTTTTTAGAGATCGGATGGACAAGGGCACACTTCCATGAGACCGGGACTACGTCTTTAAGGTAGACCATAGGTAGGTAGGTAGGTAGGTACCGAAATAGACGCGTTAGCACTGGTGTCAACTCAGGGGCAAATGTTCGTAGCACAACTGGAGAGATAAAGGAGGGCTTTCCGGATGAGTTGTTGCCGAAAAAATTTTTTATTAAGCTGGACACCGCGGGATGACAGGCGGTGTCTTCCCCTGGTCGTTCAAAGTCGAGTTTGAGACCAAAAGAGTGCACAAGAGATCGGCTTCCTTTTTTGCCGTGTGGGCCAGAGAGTCGTTCCCAGCATGCAATGTCGATAGGGATGGCTGACAAAAGTTGCCCGGAATGGCTTTGGAAAGCGCCCCGAACTTGCGCATGCCCGGAGGGTGCCTTGCCAGGTGATCTACAATTTTGATAATAACAGCTTGGCTTGATATTAGCAGTTTAAATTAGAAGAATTACATAAAAATGAACAAATAACAATTTAAAAATAAAATTTAATATTTTCAATTTACAAGCAAACCACCTTTCAATTTTATTATTTATATTATTTATGAAACGGGTTTTATGATTACAATCAAGATTTGGTCACTAACGACTATCAGTTCAATTTTGAGATACCTTAGTTATTTTGGATTCATTAGCGCTATGCATGTCAGTACTTACTCCTACCTATGTCAGAGCTTATTAGACATTACTCGTAAAGGATTTACAAAAATGACAAAATGTCCTAATATATATGTATATATTTTCTTAATTTATATTATTATTAAACTTTTTTTTTATTAATCAATATCAGAAATACCTACGGCGTTGGGAACCGCCAACCAACCCACCATGTTCCGAACGGCGGAAGGTGGAGGACGGAGCTACAAATAACTACGTGGAATGTAAGAGGAGGAATGGAACAGAAGATGAATGAATTATTAGATGTGATGGATGACAAAGATTTGGATGTTATTTGTGTGTCTGAGACCAAGCGAAAAGGCAATGATACGACCGATTTGCCTGGCAACCGCGTCGCTTTCTGGGCTGGGGTTCCAGAGGGTGAGCGAGGTTGCCAAGGTGTAGGCGTATTATTGTCCTCTCGAATGGTTAATGAAACGGTAGAATACAAGGCGATCAGCCCCAGGCTTCTTTGGGTTGGCTTTAAGCTGGGGATAACAAGAGTATTCTTGTTAGCCTTGTTTGCGTCAGTATGCTCAGCTCAAATGAGTGAGCTCGAGGAGTTTTGGGAGAAAGTCAGGGATGTTCTAACATCCTTGACCCTGACACAATCTTCCAAAGTAAGTAAAGTAGTGTCAGAGATAATGAAAAGTTGGTAGAATGTGGAGATATGAATGGATGGGTTAGAACCACGCGAAGTGGTTACGAAAGGGTGCTAGGCAAATACGGTGATAAGAGAGTAAATGAAGCTGGAAAGCTTATTGTGGAATTTTGTATGGAGAGAAATTTGTTTGCGGCAAACGCGATGTTTGATAACAAACAAATTCACATGTACACATGGGAGTGAGCGGAAAAAAGAAGTATGATTGATTTATTCCTAGTGGATCAGCGTATTCGAAGTCAAGTTATGGACACGCGAGTGTTCAGGGGTGCTGATTTGGGAATGGACCATTATCTAGTCATTGCTAGAATAAGAGGTCTGTTTGCAGGTTGGCGCAGCCGCACGACGTGTCCAAGCTTGGCGTCGACTTATCGCATAAGAAGCTGGAAGTTTCAAGATCGGTGGATCTTGAAACTTCCAGATCAGAATGCAATTTGCAGGCATTGGTCACCACTCTGAAAGATGGGTGTGAAATTAATGGTCTAAACCTGAATGTAGATAGGACTGGTTCTGATATTTGAAAGAAATAAAGAAAGAACAGAATGTACGATCAACGTGATTGGTAAGATAATAGAACAAGTGAATGAAGTGGTATATTTGGGAAGTATGTTTAGCAGAGACAGAAGATACGAAATGGATGTGGAAAGGCGTATTGCTGACGGTAACAGAGTCATTGGTGCTTTGACTGCATTGTTGAGACGGCCAAACGTCAGCATAGCTGCACGTTTGGCTACACAATGCAGTTTTGCTACCGACGCTGTTATACGGCACCCAAACGTGGGTAACACAGAAGAAGAATGTAAGAAAGTTGAATGCTGTGGAGATGCGATCTCTTCACAGAATATGCGGAGTCAGTCTAGCTGATTGAATCCGCAATGAAGAGATCCACAGAATGGCAGGTACTAGCGAAGATGTCACGGTGAGAATGAAGAAGAACGTGCTCAGGTAAAAAAGATTTATGTAGGAAAAGTGAGTGGTAAGAGAGACAGGGGGAGGCCTCGAGTGACCTTCGAAGACACAGTATCTATGATACTGGAGGAAGGTCACGTAAAAAGCATGAGCAAGGAGGGCATGAAGAGGTTGATGTCTGTGGCCGAGGCGAAAGAGGTATGCAGGGACCGTAGCGTTTGGCGCTCCGTCGTCTCTGGCTACCCCGTAAGGGATATGGCGTGAAGCTAAATAAATAAATAAATAATAAATACCTGTTTATTTTTTATTGCAAAAAAGTAAAATAAATAATAATTTACATTTTTAGGGCTTAGATTGACGAATGTGGATAAAGTTCACTTTTTTCATAATATTATAATTTACAAATAATTTATTGATAACTATTTGTAACTTTCTAACCAGAAAGCGGTAATAATGGCAATTACAAAAGTTTAATTGAGAGCAGTGGATTCTTTTCTCGAACAGGTAGACGTATGTGCATGCACTTTATTAAATTGCTTATTCTAATTTTGACATTGTACATATTAAATTTTAAATAAACGTAGGTAGGATCCGAACCTGTAAATTCTGGGCACCCGTCCCACTGGGTAGTACCTTAATTAGTAGATACTTATTAAGATACCGTATCACTACAAGCCTCGGTGTTTTTTTTATGTCATATTTATTTAATTAGCTAACATAGCTCCGTATACTTAATGGTGCATTCAATGTTTTTATAAACTACAAATTTAGGAACATTAGTTAAAACATTCAAAAGAAATCTTTAAGACGTCACCTCTGTCCCGATGAAGACGATTATATATAAGATGTTTAAATAGTTGAACAAAGGGTACGGCTTAAGAGAGGTAACAGGTTGATGTCGATAAGTTTTTCAGTCATAACCAATATGTTAAAATATTTTTTATACTATTTTGCATGAAATCGAAATATTTATATGTAAATACTGTGCTACGTCACACAAAATTATTTATAATGATATTAGCTTTACTGCTACTAAAAAAAATTACGGAAAAGATATTCGTGACACTGCATCAACACATAAATCTAAGCACTTCAAATTAAAGTTTTGCACATAACAGCAATAGTTTGTTATCGATTACTTCACAACAGCCTTAAAATAGTGAACTTCATAATATTAAAATAAATTCTCACCAATTTTAGTGATTCATTAAAATACATACCTCAGTCAGTATTAATATGGAATCAGTAGCAGGAGTTTCCTTAGTTTGTCTCAATATAAGTTATTGAAAAAAAAAGACTGCGCTGAATTTATATCAGCTAAAGATAAAAGCAGACGAAAAAGAAAGTTAAGTAACTTTTTACTTAACTATTACTTTTAAGGAGGTTAGCAAATTGTTGACCTACACATTTTTTACAGTCGAAAGTTTATAAAATGTTTTTTTTTCTAAATGTATGATGTCATCAAAAATTCTATATACATTGCTAGAACTTGGCTTCACCTAGGCGGGGTACCTACAGAAAGTATCTAAATTAATTTATGTACATTTCTTATGACTGGCAACAGGTAATACTACCAATCTTTAACAAAATAACCAATATTTATCAAAATAAAGACAAATGCTAAGTTCAAATAGGCGGAAAAACAGTAGCGTGTTTGATAGAACAAGGAGCAGTGGTTCGGATCATATCAAATTTATTATAATTTTTTTAAAGCAAACAATTTTTGTTTGATAAATAGGATAATTAACATTATTATTTTTTTTTTAATAATAACGAAATACAAATATTTTTTCAAAACAAGTTAAAGAAGCCTTGTAAATGTTTCGCGTCTTAAATTACTAATTATGTATTTACTAATACTAAGATACTGTAGCAAGCAAACAAATACATGACATTTATAATTGTGACACGTTACTGAGAGTATAAATATCTTAAAAATGTTCTTAACCAACAAAAATCAAGGTAAACGTTTCGCAGCATACTCATTTTGTTTAATGTATAATTTATAATGAACGTAATTTAAATCTTAAATGGACATATGAAGCTACATATTTTTAGTTTTTAGATAATTTTTGTGACAACTTATCTAAAAAAAATAATTTGTTTATAATACATTGTTGTCATTTACCTTGCGGTCTATATTCGAGCACTGTAATCATTCAGTCCGGTTGCAGCTATTACTTACAAAGGTGCTCCAAATGTCAAAATCATACCAAGTTCACAGGATTGTGGACGTTAGGTCTAGAAGATAAGCACTAAATTAAATTACACTATACTGTTTAATATCACTCTAAGAGGATATGGTTGTGGCAGCTTGAGTTGCTTTCCGGTTCTCTAAAGCCGATACAAGCTTATAGTTTATACCACTAATTATTCTCATATTCTGTTCAGTTTTAGATAGTACTTTACATATACATTAGTACTTAAAAATATTAAAGAAAAAACAAAAGTTAATTAGTCCAATTCCTTTACATAGTTAGATAAAATATTAGACAAGTATGTATTAATTAATTAATTGTAATTATTATTAATAAATTAACACATAACATCACAATTAATGCATTGTAATCACAGGAAACAACTATATATAAACAACAATATTGTAACCTGGGCGTATAAATATATATAAAAGGGTTAAAATTAAGTGATTCAGGAAATAATCATTAAATATGTTTCGAGTAACATTGTTTAAATTTAAACTAAACGATACAATAAATTATTAATGATAGCTTATTCTTCTCCCCGAAATATTAATCACATACTTAAGCATGAATATTCTATTGTTTTTTTGCAGATAACGAAATATAGATCGCCCTATAATTTTTTGGTTAATAAACAAAATAACATTGGGCTTGAAGGCATTTACTTGCAAGGGTAAGGAATTATATTATACGAATAAATAGAAATTGGAAATTAAATTTATAATGGGCGAATTAAGTTGTAGTTTAAGAAGTAAACAAATATTCTTATACAGGTAAATCAGATGTTTTTACAATAAAGAATTGTTTATGCACGTAACACTTACTTTATATTTTATTTTATAAATTAGATTGTTAAAAGTCTTTTACTATCATAATGTAACTGTCTATCATTGAACAAAGGATCTGTTGTACCATTTTCGACTTCTACACGACGACATGTATAATGAATTTAAATGCTGACCGCATTCAAATTTGATTTTTTAATTTGAAAGGGGGTAAAAAAAGTAGTTCTGCTTTGACAGCTGTTATAGAGGAAGTTTGTGGTGCACAAGTAAAAATTAAACCAAACTAGTTAAGAGAGGACTCAGTACAATCTGCAAATTGGATCATGAATTGTTTATAATAATTTATTTAACCATCTTCTGAACGTAGCGCGGGCGCGCATTGAATGTTGTTTCAGTATGATTGATATAATTATTAATGATGATTACACAGGCACACAAAAAAAAAAAAACATCATGAACCAGAGGGGAGACCCCATTATTCTTAGGTTTTTGGGATCGCTGAAACCGAATATGACAATAAAAACTATTTTTAAATGCCAGTTTTCCCGCTAGCACCCCCTTACTACCTCTTAAGGGGTGAAAATTGAAATTTTTGTATAAAATCAAGATTGATGTGTATTTCTACGTTTTTTGGGATGCTGAAACCGAAAATGATATTTAAAAATAAATTCATGACCACTATCACCCCCTACCACCCCTTACGGGGGGTGAAAATTTAAATTTTTCAGGAAAGTCAAGATAGATGTGTATTTCTACGTTTTTTGGGATGCTGAAACCGAAAATGATAACTAAAAATTAATTCATGACCACTATCTCCCCCTACCATCCCTTATAGGGGGTGAAAATTTCAATTTTTCTATAAAATCAAGACAGATGTATATTTCTACGTTTTTTGGAATGCTGAAACCGAAAAAGATAACTTAAAATTAATTCAAGACCTCCATAACCCATTAACACTTTCTTACTACCCCTTATGGGGAGTGAAGTTTTCCATTTTTGTATCAAATAAAGATGAATGTGTATTTCTATGTTTTTTGGTATGATGAAGCCGAAAATGACAACCATAAGTGAATTTGATACCTCTTTTACTCAATACCACCCCCTAACCACCCCTAACGGGGGGTTTCAATTTTGTATAAAATCAAGATGTATGAAGAAATTTTAACGATTTACAGTAAGTGACATGTTTATCAAACTAGTTTGAGGTAACTCTTAGCTCTTATATTAGAAATTCAAATGCTTTAGCGATCAGAAGTATCTGATATATATTCATGATTTAATTCTACTCTAATCCTGATGGAACCTTTCATCTTGCTCCTCACTGTAGTCTCCTAAATTGTCAGGAAAATAGTTCCTTCTATTTCGGAGGCATAGAATTAGGTTCAGCATCTTTTAGTCTCCTAAATTTTCAGGAAAATAGTAACAATTCTATTTCAAAGGCATAGAATTAGGTTCAGCATATTTTAAGCGTTTTACAACACTGCCGGATGGATAACAGTATAAGTAGTATTAAATAGAAAACAAAAAAAAAAGGAAAAATGAAAAAACTTGTTAAGAATAGGACAAAAATCATGATTCAGTCTTAGCATCATAATAACAAATATATGCATACAATAAGGTTACCATATACTTTATAATCATTTTTGGTCTCAGCATCTTGAAAAACATAGAAATTCACATCCATCTTGATTTTATATAAAAATGAAATTTTCACCCCCCGTAAGGGTTGGTGAGGGGTGTTAATGGGTGATAGAGGTCTTAAATTTATTTTTAGTAATCATTTTCGGTTCCAGCATCCTAAAAAACGTAGAAATACACATCTATCTTGATTTTATAGAAAAATTTAAATTTTCACCCCCTGTAAGGGGTGGTAAGGGGGTAATAGTGGTCATGAATTTATTTTTAGTTATCATTTTCGGTTCCAGCATCCCAAAAAAACGTAGAAATATACATCAATCTTGATTTTATACAAAAATTTCAATTTTCACCCCTTAAGAGGTAGTAAAAGGGTGCTAGCGGGAAAACTGGCATTTAAAATTAGTTTTTATTGTCATATTCGGTTTCAGCGATCCCAAAAACCTAAGAATAATGGGGTCTCCCCTCTGGTTCATGATGTTTTTTTTTTTTTGTGTGCCTGTGTTATTAATAAATAATGATTAATGCAGAAGATATCTGTGTTTGTCAAACAATTAAAAGTAGTCTTTTTAAATTTAATACTCATACGTTTATTGTTGCCTTCAACATCCATATTGAGTCACAGTTTTTAATATAGACAATTATATAACTTTTTCATTAAGTTGAAGAAATTCAAAGTTTAAGAAACATGTAAGAGAAAAGTAACTTTATTAATTAAATTTATTTGATTCTGTATATAATACTTAAAGAAGGAATAATTTTATTCAGTTAAACCCAATTAACAATTTCTTATAAGTACTTTATAATCGTAATCTCAATTAGGTCGCTTTTACCACTTGGAGCCTAAGAGCCTTGGTAAATACTTAGTTAGAAATAACACCCGAAAACAAGTATAGCATAATAGTCCTTTTTTCGCAGTTGACACATTTAACAAGATACGTCGACTTCCTAATTGGAGTTGGAACAGCTACTAATACAATATAGCGATATGTAGCGTTATAAAATAGTAAACAGAAAACCACAAGTAAAAAAATAATTCAAGTAAAAATATTCTAATACGAGGAACATTTTGCCTCTTAAAGTCGGTCGTAAAAAGAAGCTGGGTTACTTCTACTACTTTTTTATTATTATGAAATCTTATGAACTTCTCTTTATGTTCATTATAACATATTTACTTAAAATTTTGATGAAGCATAATTTTATTTTAAAAGTGGCTAATGGATACGATTTAATATTTATTATTAATAGTCAGTACGTGGCAGGATGTCTTGATTTCTCAGTTTCTGCTATTCCAAGACAGTGATAGTGATACTTAAGATCAATATTGTTCCACTCAGTGTTTATTAAATAAATATCTATTATGAATAAAATATTTTTTTTAATTATATAATCAAATGTATTGTAATTGTTGGAGCCAAAATAACAGTAAGTTATATTAAATGCAACTATATTCAATGAGGTTATTAAAGATCAAACACAAGAAGTTTCATCAAACAATTTATTACAAAATACGGTATTTGCCCTTTATAAGTTATATATTATATAGTTATAGTAAAATATACAAAAGACAAACCTAAAAGTTAATAATTAAAATTAAATATAACATTCTTAATAGATATAGAAGACAATTCTAGTAAAACTTTAACTACAATAACTATTCTATAATCCTTTTCCAACAATTCTTACTCTATTACTTCAGCAACTCAAATAGTAAATCAATTTCATAGTATTTGATTTACTTAATAATACAAAAGATAAGATTGAACTTTAGTTTTTAAATTAAGAACTATAACATTTTGAAATAAGCATTTTCTCTCAATTAATTTGTTATGATGAAAATTCTGTACAATAAAACGTATTCAATACTTATATTTATTTTTACATATTTCTCTTGTATTTATTCTTATTTAAAATAATTTCGGATTATGAAGATAATAAGAAAATTATTTTGCAGACGAAGTCATTTGCAAAGTGAATAATTTTGTTATTTTTGCATGTTTACATAGATAATATTTCTGTATTCGATTATTATTAAAAATATTTCTATTTTTAAAATCATTCAACATAACACAGATCACTTATGTAGATGTATTTACTGTAAACACGCTTATTTATTTTACTACTTGTTATTATTATTAACGTTACATTACAAAGTTCAGTTCAGACAGATATTCCCTTAAGCGTTACAACCAAATGTGTACAAAACTTTTATATTTGTTCAAATGAAGTCCATGCGCGGTAATTCAATATGTCGTCGGCTACTACAAAGGAAGGCGCATTTCGAAACGAATATGATATGCCGTGGCTTTTATATGTATGTTATAAAAATCTCCGACATTTATTTATGTCTAATATTTTTAAAGACAAGGAGACCCTTGATTGAATAAACAGTTCGTTGTAATTATTGTTAGATTTTTAGTTTTTATAAGGATCAGTCCTCGGAAAAAGATTAACTAAATATCTCTGAAAACGTTGCTTGCAAATATAAAAAGTAAAACCAGGTTGTATAGTGGAACCCACACTGCACGAGAACCAAGATCTGAATTGACAACTATCAAAACCTATTTTAGTATCCCGAAATTCAATTATTTGAAATATATAATATTACTAGCAGACCCGGTCACGCGTTGCTGTGACTATTGTTTTTGATATATTACATGGTAGTAAACTATTTAAGGGGTAACGTTCAGAGTACATCTGTCATGAAAATCATAATGTTTTCTTACAGTCGACATTAAGCAAAAATAGAAACAAAATTATTTTTTAAATTTAATCCAAATTTATAACACTATTTGTAAATTACAAAGTTTTTAGTAAATAACTTGGAACACTAAACTTACGAATGAGGTAGGGTAGATACATCATTCGTAATTATTCAATCCAGTCAACAGATACCGCCATCTTTTAGAATTGTTAGGAACTGCAAAATAATAAACAAATAAAATAATATTGCGACTATGAATTGAGTTGAAAATTATTATATATCTTTTAAGTTAGGTCAAACTGTACGTGGTGTGTAAATTTATTAAAATCGGTTAAGTAGTTTAGGAGTCCATCGCAGACAAACAACGTGACACGTGATTTATACATATTAAGATTTCTGGTGGATCTTTTTTATCATTTAATATTTTAAATAATATGATAAATAAATCGTAAAATTATGCTTTTTTTAATATGTTACTTTATCATTTTAATAAGATGAAATAAAGAATAATGAAATAAAACGTATATAAGTATTTTCAGTAATCGTATTAATAACAAAAATCTGTTTTATTTTTATTGTACTGCTTTATGATACACAATGTTTTTTGTTTGATTACCTGGCGAATACAAACAAATCTGATGGTTTTCCAACATGGGAACAGGCAACGTACAATTGACCCCTGGGACTTATTTATGGTCATAGCAAAAGCAAGCCGCACTGGAAACTGTCAGTCGGAATCATTGCGATGCGTGGTATCAACACGTCTTCTCCTTTATACTTTCCTTTCAGTATAGTTGCTTCTATCACGTTGTTCAATAATTTTTTTATCGCTAACCGTGTGCCGTTGCAAAGACGTGATTGGTTGATATTTCTCAACATTATAACTAACGATAATTAAAGGTTTAATTGAAGATTGTGAGGTGAGGTGAGGCAATCCTGGTAAATCCAGCAAATTTAAAAATTCAGGATAGTTGACGACATCATCTTGGTTAGTAGCCGAATCAACTGATATATCCCCACTTCGCCTGTTATTTGTTCTTGAATTTTGAAATTTAATTCAATTACATCTATGTTTTTTGCAGCCAATATAACCCTTTCGCTCAACCAATCATGATTTCTGTAATTTTGAGCAACATCTGGAAACACCTTTTGAATAAGTTCATCTTTTGATCTAGTTAACTGACAAAAACTTTGAGGCAAGTTAATGCAACCAGTCAAGGTGTCTATAGGGAATTTGCCATTACCAATGTCAATGAGTTGTTTAGAGAATATGTCTCCAGATGGGTCATTTTGCAACTTGACACGCATATACTTGCTTAAATGTAATACCTTCACATGCTTCCACAAATTGGAGGACTTTAAATATGCATTAAGTTCATCAGCTGGCGTTGATCGTAGAATCACAGGCAATATTTGACGAAAATCTCCTGCTAATAAAATCATTGCACCACCAAATGGGTTATGATTGCTCCGTAGATCTTGTAAGGTTCTATCTAAAGCCTCAAAAGATTTTTTATGTGCCATCGTGCATTCATCCTAAACAATCAATTCACATTGCTGCAAAACTTTTGCCATTGCAGAGTTCTTCGAAATGTTGCAGGTTGTGGTTTCGTTGCTTTGCATGTGTAATGGCAATTTTAGTGCTGAATGATGTTCTACCACTTTCAAGCAAAGTTGATGCGATTCCCCACGAAGCGAGTGCAAGTGCAATTTTATTTTGTGAGCGAATTGTTGCTAATATCAATGAAATCAAAAAAAAATCCTGTACCACCAGATGCATCTAAGAAGTAAATCCCTCCTCTTTTATAATTTATTACTTTCATAAGTGTATCAAATACATACTTCTGTTGTTCATTCAATAGTGGAAGATTTGTTTGAATTAATTCTTTCAAAGTGTTGAGATCATACAGTTTTTCTCGGTGCAACTCTTGGTTAAAAGCATCATGCATTAGACGATTGGGTGCGGCCAGGCCTAATTGAAATAATAGTTTGTTTGACATCATCAAGCACATGTCCTCAATTGAAATCAATACTTCATTGTAAATTTCTTCGCCTGTTTGTATATTTGGATTTCCCCTTCTAATCCGTATTTGATACAAAATATCATCACACATATTATCTTTGTACTTGATCCACAAATCCTTTGGGTTTGATGGGAAGCATGTAGATATGATTATAGAAAACAATGTTCGTATTTGATGAGCTTGTGATGATATTACAGCATCATTGAGAGTTTGATCCCAATGAGCATTTTTCTAGCAATCGCAAACGTTGGCAAGCTTTTTTTGTATGATCCACACAAATCACCATCAAAGTGAATAATTTTGTTATTTTTGCATGTTTACATAGATAATATTTCTGTATTCGATTATTATTAAAAATATTTCTATTTTTAAAATCATTCAACATAACACAGATCACTTATGTAGATGTATTTACTGTAAACACGCTTATTTATTTTACTACTTGTTATTATTATTAACGTTACATTACAAAGTTCAGTTCAGACAGATATTCCCTTAAGCGTTACAACCAAATGTGTACAAAACTTTTATATTTGTTCAAATGAAGTCCATGCGCGGTAATTCAATATGTCGTCGGCTACTACAAAGGAAGGCGCATTTCGAAACGAATATGATATGCCGTGGCTTTTATATGTATGTTATAAAAATCTCCGACATTTATTTATGTCTAATATTTTTAAAGACAAGGAGACCCTTGATTGAATAAACAGTTCGTTGTAATTATTGTTAGATTTTTAGTTTTTATAAGGATCAGTCCTCGGAAAAAGATTAACTAAATATCTCTGAAAACGTTGCTTGCAAATATAAAAAGTAAAACCAGGTTGTATAGTGGAACCCACACTGCACGAGAACCAAGATCTGAATTGACAACTATCAAAACCTATTTTAGTATCCCGAAATTCAATTATTTGAAATATATAATATTATATAAAAATACAAAGTACATATTTTTATATAAAAATTAATGAATAGTGGCGGGATACTGTTTTAATTTTTTTATTTCTTTTAACATGTTACATTTAAGTGGTATAAAAACCAACCAGTTACAAACTATACAATCAAAAGATTTTATTACAAATTTTGACTGGAAAATACGGAAATAAAGTTTTCTTAGCATAATCAATCTTGTTATCGTTTCTCAAATAAGTATACATTAGCTATTTAAAAACTTCTAAGAGTCTCCTTCATAAAACAGATCGCCGTCAAGACTTTTGTAATACATTCATTTTTGCATACAAACATTTAAATGTTACTACATTGCAAACTTCCACAGTCAACGTGAATAGTTCCCTATCTGCTTTTTATAAAATATGCATTATATTATATTCTGAAACTCATTCCTCATACGTATATGAACGTTTTCATATATCCTTAGGTAGTAGCAGGTCCAAACATTATTTTCCTTGCTGTTCAAACTCTTGATATTTTCCTTTATAATAACTTATTTAAATCATATATCGTACATGCAGTGTTTTATGAATTTTCATATAACAAACTACTGCAGGAATATATATTTAGATTGTCTATATTTAAATACAAAACAGATAGTAATTATACTATTTAAATTATTGTACTATGTTCTTGTGAGAACCATTACTACTCTCTAAAATAAACTTTATTATGATCATGGATCTCTTTATCATGTCATCATTCTATAATAATTTATTTTATTAATAATTTATATTAATAAAATAAATTATTTTCGAGTAACCGGCGTTAATAATAAAGATACTAAATAGGTACCTATTTATTGTGTTGGCAGCAAAGTTGAATGACAACTATATGAAAGCTGATATGTAAAGTGAAATGAATGACTTACTTTAGGCACATCAGCCAAATAGGAGAAAATGTTGCTGAGTTAAAATTATTGCTAAAGAGAGAATTGTCCTATTAAGGACACGTTTAAGGTTAAGCCTCTAACAGAGGTTTGCTTCTTAAAAGTAATGTGCTTAAGATAAGGTTAAAGAATTCACATTCACATGAATTATTTTTAATCAATATAGTTCTAGTAATCTACCGGACTAGGGGAAGGAAATCCAAGATATTCTTAAAATATTTAGGTATATATGATCAATATATATATAAAAATAACAGTAACCCATTTTCAATAATTAATTTCGATATCACTTCAATTTTCAATTTTATATTTATTGAATAAGCTAAAAACATATTTTTTGTGCTCATATTATTAAGTATATATTTTATGCTCATATATTATTAGTATTTATATAAGAATATAAAAATTACTAACATATTTTATACCAAATTATCGTTTAATAATTTTTAGCTTACAATGGCGACTTTAAACGTCTCGCTCAGTAAAGTGTTACTTGTTTTAATGATGGCAAGAATTTTGAAACCATGCTTACAGATAATGTACTCGTAATATGATGTCCCACAAATTAGTTTGACTAGTGTTGCTGAGCATTAAAACATTGTAGATTTACAATTACAAACAATTTATATTAAAAACAATATTTAAAAAAAAAACCTTTGCTTTTTAACCTACTTTAACGTTTTTTTTCCTCTATAACATATTGTAACCTTAAATGACACATTATAATATATTTAAATATATTGTTGTACATATTTAACAATTATTATATTTTAGAATTTAAATAATTCATAAGTTAATACCACTGTAAACCTTTACATAAAAAAATACTACCATATGCCATCCATAGCGACTTATAGAAGATCAATATCTAAAAAAAAATAATTATAGTATACAAGATACGTAATGTAATATAGAATACGTAATATATAGATAATATGTTTATCTATAATGAACACAATATACACCTATATGTTTCGTGTGCTCTATAGTGTACAACGTGTACGCAGTTCTGATACGATTAGAATTATATATATATATATATATATATATATATGTACGATTATATAATAGTAATATCCTTATAATATCAGTTTCTCACGAACAAAGTACTCATCCTAGGAATACTTGGATGAGTTATAATGTCGTCCTTGAAATATACAATATAATAATTGATATTTAAAAATTTTGCAATTTACTGATACTAGGCAAAATATATCATTTGCGGTTTTCTTGGTAGATAATTCGTTTACGATATTATTATATTCAATTTGAATATAGGTTCAAAACGCAAAAATTATTTTTAAAATGATTTATATTTGTGAACTTCATTTGAAAATATAATGTGAATATAATTTTACCCATGTATATTACTTAAAAATATATTGATGATGATAGATTAACTTATGATAATTTGAATCAATTAAAAATAGGTTTATAATAAAAGAAATATCTAATATTTTATTTATCACTTTATAAGGATAACAATTATAACAATAATATAATTAATAGTAATAATAATAAGGTCTCATTCTGTGACGTTCTTATTTTTCAATATTTAATATTTATTATATAAACGATCTTAGAAAACAAACGTTTAATAATTCTATTTTAATAGAACGCATAGTCTCTATGGAAAGAAAATAGACTATCATACTAATTTATATACTATAAATTTACGACTTTTTATAGAAGTAAGCTACTAGTCGTTTATCAAAATATTATTGCTTTCCCCGAGCCCAACTCGGTCCACTTTTTGGAAAAGATAATTAAAAAAGTGAGACGTCATGTGTCACGTATGTCAATAGGTGGGTAAGTAATAAAGATAGTACTAAAAGATATTATTTCAAAAAGTCGTGCAAGTTTTACCTTGAACTTTTTCGGTACATAATAAATATATTTATATACTCAAATTCTTTTTTAGATTTATGTATGAACACAAAAATATATCTTGTTTAAGAGGTTCGTGAAGATATTGAACCGTCGAGGAGAGGATTATTTGAAAAAGCTATAAATTCTCTGAAGCCTATAGAGCGGCTCGTTTTAACTTGTTTTGACATTATTCTTTATATATCTCTCTTTTTATTTTGGTTTAAAAACCTAATAAAAAAAGATTTTACTACAATCATCATTTCATTAAAATTGCGTTAACAAAAACATTTTTGATTATTATTGCTGCTAAAGACAAAACCAAATTTTTTGTTTTTTATTGCTTCTTATTTTTTTCTGTGTTGCGGGCAATTAACAAAATATAATAACAAATTAATCAGTATTAATAAATTATGTACTTAACATATTTATTATTTTCTTTTCTGTGGATATAAATTATGTTCCAATTAGGTGTTGTAACTCTAGATGTGTCTTTACATAATGGTGAAAGAAATATAAAGATTAAATGAAATATTCTCTAAAACAAGTTCAAAAGAACTTGTGGTCTATTAAAATTAACAATATTAAAAATGTTTATCTCGATACATAGAGATTCTCACAATGTTTTTTGCGTTTGTTAAATGTTTCTTAATAAGTACAAAAGAGGCGTATAGCTTTCATCTTGCAGAACGAATTAGAGATCTGGTTATTGACAAATAATTCATGATTTTAACCCAATGCTAATTAACGTACATTTTATGGATATTTCGTAAAGCTCTCATAAAGAGTTCCATTTAATCTTCTTTGCCAATTATTTCTTGAACATTTGGGTATTTGAATATTTCAGGATACAATATTTTTTTTATTTAAGTTTCTGTTATGTAATTATTTTAAATAACATAGAAATTGGTACAATAAATATTAGGTGCTTAACTTAACCTTTTAAAAATGCTGGAGTTCATGTGGAGTTACACCGTATTCGTGCTACAATTTTTTAACGTTCACTTAATAACATAACATAACAAAAAATGCAAATATTCAAGAGAAGTTTTCATGAAGCTTACAAAATATTTTTCACTCTTTTTTTGTTCATGGGGTGCAGCATTCATTGACAGTTGAATTCAATGCATTCCAGAACGCTACTTTTGAATCCTTTATAATACAAAAAAAGGAAATACATTAATCTTAGATGGATCCCAAATAACTAGCTGTTTTTCTGTAAAGTTGCCGTTTAAATTAAGAGAATATATTCACATGCCAAAGTTTGCCTCGTATTTCTCAAAACTGTATTCGTTGAAAATCAAAACTAATAAAAGACTTATGAAAGTACACTCACCTACTGTGTTAAAATTGATGTTAAATTAATAAATTATATCTTGGTAAATTTAATATAGATTATATATAATTTTTTATAATTCTACCAGGAAATATATTAGTTGCTGAATCTTAATCAAAAATTGTAATTTGCATTTTATGTTACATTCGACTTCCATCCCTTCGTTTTGACTTTTGGATGCTGCAAAAAAATCTGAAAAAATCCCAAACATACGGATCAAGGATTCTTTCATAAATTATGCTTGACATTTTAAAATGTAGAAGATAT
The DNA here is from genome assembly GCA_918358695.1 of Melinaea menophilus ssp. n. AW-2005. NCBI lineage: Eukaryota > Metazoa > Arthropoda > Insecta > Lepidoptera > Nymphalidae > Melinaea > Melinaea menophilus. The sequence goes on along the minus strand of OU911039.1, from coordinate 30,452,229 downwards.
AGGAATATATATATATGAGGAAGTGACTGCTACTTTAATAAGGCTTTTATTAGATAAAAATGTATGTTGTCTTTTATGACAAAACTAAGTACATGTTTAACAGAATAACAGATCAAAAATTATATACATATTCCGTTTTATATAATTATATTGAGACAAACATAATTTTATTTCCATTTATTTAATGTTGAATGTTATTTTGAGATATCAATTATTTAATTTGAAGTCTTTGAAATAAAAACTGTAGCTTTTAATTTAGAGTCCTAAGAAAAGGCCACTTAAAGTTATTACCTCTAAGGATTACTTATTTATTCGGATTACGAAGACAAATGTTTTTATATCTTTATGTCTTAAATGTGAAATAACTGACTTACTTTAAGTCATTCCACTATAGGCAAAGAAAGCTTTTATTTAACACACATATCTAGTATGTAAAGATCTAAATGAAACTGACTGAAACTAATTTAAAAGTGTAGTTAACTGTAAAGTTAAACTGGTAACGGAGGCCAAATAATTATACCAATTACAAGATCAAAACTGTTTTATACACGGTTCAAAACCATTAGCATCAATTAATTTCAGTTGACGTGGTCCGCGTACTCCACCGGACGTAATAAGAGAGGAAATAAGAAATTAAAAAATATATAAACAATATAAAAAATAAATAATAAGTTCGGAAATTATTATTTTATGTCAAATATACAAAATGTTTTATGGACTTACAAACAATAATCCTTAATACTTTCTCGTAGGAAAATTTGTGAATTTTGTGAATTTATGGTTTATAACTTAAGGTTTGATAAATAGTGGGGACGTGAGTCCATTGAAAATTACCAGCGTAGTGGAAGGTCTGTGGAAGCAACCACACTTAAAATCGTCGCCAAGGTGGAAAAGCTTGTGCATTAAGATCGTCGTTCAAAAGCTTCTCAATTAGAATGCGGCGTTTTAGAATCAACGATTTTGGCAAATCTACACGAACGTTTGTTTCATGAAGAAAGTCAGTACAAGATGGGTCCAGAATACTGACACCCCTCCAGTAGGAAAACCGTGTTCTGATTTCAAATGAAAATTTGAGCCTATTTTAGGAAGGGAATGAAGCTTTTTCGTCTAAGTTAGTAACGATAACGGGTGCTGAGACGTGGTTTCGCCATTTGGAATAGGGAAACAAAACAGGTATCCATGCAATGGAATAACAGAAAAAACTTCGCACCTGATAGGTAGATTACTTTTGTATCTCCCCTAGTACATATATAATATATATTATAAAATATTAACGTAGAGTAATTACTCTCCAAGATAGGATTAACAAAATATACACGAATTACGTCTATTGAACACAACTCAGAAGAATAGTTTCCAAATAATTTTATATTTATTTGTACGCGCACCACGCATAAAGTAGCGGAAATTTCATTTTTATATATTTTTTGGTATTAAGCATCAAGCTATTACCTCACCACGTTGATGATTTGAATCAAACACATATTATTTCAAAAAGGAACGTGTTTCTGCGGGATCTAATTTATCTATCAGAAAGTTGTTATTAAAACTGGAGACTTTAAATGCCTTAAACGTTTGTAAAAAGATACTTGTTTTAGCAAATTCAAACATTTAATGAAAAGTGTGTAATTATGTGTTATGACATTAGAAATGATAGTAAACCATGGTAATTTATGCTAACGGAGTTATATTTTCCTGTTTCAATATATCACTACTGAGAAGATTTTTATAACTATGAAAAATGCATCTGTAGCTGCAAATTGATTTTGAGTTTGAAAAGTATTTTTAACAAAGTTTACACACAGAAGTGGATGTACATTACAAAAGAAAACTTTTAGGGGTATATATTTGTACTTCTATTGGTAAATTGGAAAAAGCAGAATAGAAATTTGATAGTTCTCTTTGTATAGATTTGTAAAATTATTTTATTTTTACTATTAGAAACAACACTGTAAAACAATCATGTGTTTGTTTAGTTTATTTCATTGTGATCGTTTTACTTCTCAATGGTATTTTTCTACTTTGAATTGAAATAAGTAGGTATTTTTATAACAGGTTTATTTCACCTTTGAAGTTAGAGATTAGACTACATTGTGTATTAATGTGATTTGATTTTTTAATTAACACAGAATTGAGTTGTATTTTTTTTTACAGTCTTTTTCAAGTTATAATTCATCGTTTACAATATACCTAATCTATCTTTTGTCTTTAAAACATTTAAAAGGACGTTTTGTACGGTGCGTATTAAAACGGAACCTCTAAAACTAGTGTCTTCCTTATCGATTCATCCCTCGATAGTTCTATGGTGTAATAATTAATTTACTAATTCTTCTTACTTACGAAACATAACTGGATAGGTTGATTTATAGTTAACAAGTGTACAGTTACTACTTAAAATATAGGAAAAGTAGGATTAGTTACGATCGACGGTTCGTAAAATGTTTGCTGAACCTATAATAATTGTTTTATTATGCTTTTTTAAATAGATCTCGGTGGATTCTTAAAATAATATATTTTTTCGGTCGTTTATCTAATATCATAAAATATTTTTAGAAGCAGGTGCGAAAACACCATTATTACGTACATTTATTTTTTATCGCTACTCTTTATTACTTGTATTGCGATTAAATCCTTCATATCCTTAATAGCCGTCATAATTTAGGGTCTTAACTGTCTCTCGGTAGAGAGTTCTCCAATCCGAGGCAAAAAATCAAATACAGCAATATTTAGAAAGTATATTTCGCACTGTTTCAGTTTTCGTACTTGCCTTTTAGTATACGCAATAGTTATTTCAAATATATTTTTTTTACGTTTTGTAGCCCAAAAAGAACAATGACAATTAAACTTTAGGAATGTACTAAATGACTCGACGTCTTATTTGATGCATGAAGTACTCGGACCATTAAGCAACGTGCCGATATTCTTAGAACACTCCATAAGAGCAATAAAGGGAGAGGCGGCATGCGAGTACAGGAAAAATTATTTAGCGTAGACACCTTAAAAGCCGGATAATATATATATATTACATGTCTCAGAAAAAGCCAAGCACAACTTGTGATTCCTCCTAGGCCTCAAAAAACTTCTGAAATACGACAATTTTTGGTGAGTGTCCTCCTGGCCATTTACTCCTGTCAAACCTAATAGTTTTTAATTCAAAAGGTAAGTTTTTTAAAGAATAGAATATTTTTTCAAAGCTCTTACTAATTGTTGGTGAAACTGAATTACTTCTATAGTTGAATCTATTGTACAGTCAGATTTAAATATAAGAACAGGAAATATACCACATTAAATACAGTTATTGAAAATTAATGCTAATTTTGTGATTTCGAATAAATTACTTGTCCTCTAAACAGTAATTAATTTAAAAACATTTATTACTTGTTAGGAATTACGTTTTTATATTAAAATTTAAATCACATTGATTTACATTGTCCGCAAGTAATGTCAGTGCTATAGCGGTGGAGGAGTTTAAAGATTTTCAAACAAATCTTTCTCCACTGTAATTCTGGTAATGTCTTGGAGTTTGTTTTTCTCCTGACATGAAAGTCCTCTATAAGTCATTATTCTAAATTAAAATAAAGTACCAATGTGAGTAAACCCAAGAAACCGAAAACATACTGACTTAGTAGCTAAAAAATCTGCGTTAAAACGGGACAAAGGAGAGTTGCACTTACAAATATCTTTTCTGATTACGTACGATTATTTTATACTATTGTAGTTAACAATAGTAAGACTAAAACAACACGTATTTACTATGACTATATGAAAATTGTTAAAAGTTTGTACATTATCTATCAACTGTAATTTTTTGCCTGCATATTTTAAAATATTTTAAACAACTTAAATACTTACTTACTATTAAATCACTAAATATACAAGTTAAACAATCGATATTATAGGAATTAGTCTTTGAATAGACACGATTAATTAATTTTATATTAAAACATTCGAATCAATTCATATCAGCTGTTAACACCAATGTTGCTACAGATAAAAAATCGGGAGAAATGTTGTTACTAATTGTGATAAGAGTAAATTTCAAAATATATCGACTAAATTAATCAAACTGCATCTTAATAACTGCAATTCTAGAATTGCATTTGCATTGCAAGCTGAATTGAAATTTCAAAATTGGAATAGCTAAATAGATTACAGTACTACTATACTATACTGCAACCTTTTTGAGAACATATACTTGCCGATACTTATTATTTGATTTCCAATCTGCGTCTGAATACAACACTTGTTGGAAACTATTACTTTTAGTTGTGCGATAAGATAAAATATTTTGGTTCAAAGAATATAGAAAAAATACATTCATTCTTGTATTATTTTCTCTTTCATAATCTTTGCTTATTCCCTTACGCTTATATAATATTTTACCACACACAAAGACAATAATAATACTTTATATATGACCTAGTTGATAAATATTAATATTATATCTAAATATGAAACTCTAAAACTATGTTATGTTATGTTATCACAACCAAACAGCCTGACGAGTTGTAATTAATTAGAAACAAAGTAAGAAATGTGGTATATTTGACCCCAAAAATGAACCATTAATTTCCAAACAACTTTTACAGGAATTGGCTTCTCAACTCAATTTACGAAGCCATTTTTCAAAATAAGAACTCAATTTACAGTATCGCAATTTATTTCATCGTAATACGAATGTTCTTGCAGCTGATATATCAGAAAGTTAATATTTCATTCTATAAGCATAAAGTCAGAATACTTGACAAATTATGTGATTTGTGAACGTCTCATCCGAAGCAACCGCTGGAATATAAGGAATGTTATAGTCCGGTTCAGTGCCCTCAGTAATATCACTTCAATTTCTAATATGGCGTATACTCGTACATCACATGTAGACATGAGCCACATATCAATTTAAATCATGTATAAATTGTTATATTATTTCGCAGCTTTTTAACATTTTATTCTCTCTTTGAAACAATAATGTTTTATTATCACATTAAAAGAAACTAGGATTATTCCACAGTTGTTTGGAGCTTAATACTCCTTGTCGATTAATATTTTTTTTTTTAAACAATGTACGTTTCTATCTTAAAAGTTTATAAAAACATATTAAAATATGTAATTTTAAACTTTTATGTATAATTTAAAACTATGGTTTCTCAATATTGAATTAAAATATTTATTGAGCTTACTTTTTGTCTGTAAAAAGTACAACTGCAGAAAAAATATTCTCAAATTTGTGTTTGGAGATAATAAAAAAATAAGTTTTTTTTTAAACTATACTTTCTTTATGAGACAAAATATTTAATTTAATATTAAAATGACATAAATTTGAAAAATACATGTACTGTGAAAGAGAATAAAATTTACTCTACAATTAATATTAACTATTTATTAATAAAACTTTTTATGCTAAAGTTACATTATAGATATTAATAAAAATATAGAAACATCTATGAATTCTATCAATTAAGTTATAATTATAAATAATATATAATTCATTTATCCCTTCAAAATACATGTCAGAGGTTTGTGAAACTTTTTTATAAAGATTAAATTACATTAAGCTCGCGCATGATTATTGCAATCTTCATTTTTTCCTTATAAAACAGACAACTTTACTAGCCGAGAATTACAAATAGATTTATAATGAGTAATTAGATTTAATATTAATTTACTTTAAACGTATTTATTTAACATGTATTTATCATTTACAATTGAGATGTACCATAGTGGTATAGTGCACTTAGTTTTCGTTACAAATAACTTAGTAAAAGTAATTTAAGGCTGTTTGTCAAACTATGTACAAAGTAATAAAAATTTGATAGTGCAATGGGCTATTTTGTTAATTTTTTTGTATGAATACGATAGCTAAATCTTAACACAATAAGAACCTACAACATTATTGTGAAAGGTTAAATTATTTTTACCATAACAACAATTACAAAAAAAATGCTTATAGAAGTAGGAACAGCATTAGGTGCAAATATGTAGCCAATACCCCCTATTTCTTCCTTCACCTTCTTGTGAAACAAAGACGACACCGCCCGCGTTGCAGCGATCGATGGAAAACGAGCTGCAAACTACGTGCACTACAGGTATTCTTGGGTCAATCGCTGACTCAGAATCACATTTTTTAGTAATAATTAATTGTAAGTTTTAATTGTGACTCATTAATACATAATTTAATAAATTGATTTTAATTGAAATCTTCCCTGCCCCCAAAACATGATTTGCTGGCTACATCCAAGATTACATTAGTAATAAAATTTTATAAGAAATACATAATACCAAAAAGAGAATAGGGAATTTAAAGGAATGGGATATGTCTAACCTACAGGTACGTTAGATATGTAACTTTGTTTATTTTTTTCAGTATATGCATAATAATCGTAACAATAATAGAAATAGTTAAAAAGGTTTTTCAAACATAGTGTACAAGGCAAGGGCTAAATGAAATAATGAAAGTGTTACTTTATGCATGTATTTTTTTATTGTACTTAATTTAAATCAGAATTGCCTATTTCTTTTCTCATCACGTCTGTTAGAGTACGAGGACCATGGACAGAAATTAATTCATGCAAATGTTCTTGTGCCTTATCTTAAATGTTTTTGATCTGGTAGTAGATATAATGTAACTTAACTTTTTGTCTTTAATTTGGTCATTAGTCTGCCAATTGAAACAAACTGAAATATTTCCTGCTACTGGCAACCATATTAGGGTTAATTAGTAATTACATAAGCCATTAAAAAAATATACAAAAGTTTAATTTAGGTTTTTTAATTTATGCGTTAAATGCGTTCCTTTATTTAAGAAATCATTATTATTTTGTCTCATTACTATTTTTTCATACAAGTAGATAACAAAATATTTTTGTGTCTTTTAGATGACTAGATTTAAATCTTTGTAAGCAAAATGGTATTTAAAATCTGTCGCAATCATAAAACAGTCAGATTAGTTCGAGGGAGTAGGTAACGAAGCATCATAGGTGTTTCATGTATATTATTGCATATTTGAGTAAGAAATTTTAAGCAATAATCAAATTAATCCAAATGGTATAAATTGGGATTTTTTTTTTTTATGTAAGAGGAGGGCAAACGAGCTGGCGGGTCACGGATGGACGTGATCACCGCCGCCCATGAACTCTTGCAACATCCGAGGATTTACAAGAGTGTTGCCGGCCTTGTAGGTAGGAATAAACGCCTTTTTTGAAGGTACGCATGTCGTACCGATCTGGAAATACCGCCGAAGGGAGTTCGTTCCACATTCGAGTGGTACGTGGAAAAAATGTCCTTGAGAACCGCACAGTGGAGGATCGCCACGCATCCAGGTGGTAAGGATGGTATTGGAGGCGATGGCGCGCTGTGCGGTGATGAAATTCGGCGGCAGGCATCAGATCGAATAGTTCTTCGGAACACTCCCCGTTGTAAATGCGGTAGAAGACGCACAAAGAAGCCACGTCTCTACGCAATGCCAAAGAGTCCAGCCGTTCGCAGAACACCGGGTCCCCGACAATTCGAACGGCTCTCCGTTGTACGCGGTCAAATGGTAGAAGCTGATATTGGGGTGATCCGGACCAGAGATGAGAACAGTACTCCATGTGTGGCCGGACCTGCGCCTTATAGAGCGCAAGTCTTTGGCCAGGTTTGAAGTACTGCCTCGCTCTATTGATCACTCCCAATTTCATCGAGGCCAACTTGGCCTTGCTCTCCAGATGACCACGAAACTGACAGTCGCTCGAAATGTCGAGACCCAGTATTCTGATACTTGGCGAGGCAATGAGGGGAGTGCTCTCGAAGAGCGGTGATACGACAAATGGGGTTTTCTTAGTGGTAAACGCGCAAACCTGTGTCTTTAGGGGATTGAACTGAACGTGGTTCAGTTCACCCCACTCAGAGACCATCCCCAGGGAGGTCTCTATTGAAGACACAAGTTTCTTTCGGCACTCGTCGACGTTTTCCCGAGTGAGACCTGCACGGCCGGAATATACCGCATCCCCAGTACTGTCATCCGCATAACAATGTATGTTGGAGATATCCAACATATCATTGATGTGCAGGAGGAACAGAGTTGGGGATAGCACGCAGGCTTGGGGTACACCAGCGTTCACGGGCTTGGGGTCCGAGCAAAAACCGTCGAGAACGACCTGTATGCTCCGCCCAGTGAGGAAGCTGGTGATCCACCTGCATAAACTCTCGGGAAGCCCATAGGAAGGTAGCTTCGAAAGAAGCCCCTTGTGCCATACACGATCGAAGGCTTTCGCCATATCCAGACTAACTGCCAGACCCTCTCCCTTGCTTTCAATAACAGCTGCCCAACGGTGTGTAAGATACAACAGAAGATCACCAGCCGATCGGCTATGGCGAAAGCCATATTGCCGGTCATTGACCAACTGGTGATCCTCGAGGTAGGTTAGGAGCTGTTTATTGATAATGCTCTCCATTACTTTGGAGAGCAGAGAGGTAATGGCGATAGGTCTGTAGTTAGCTGGTTCCGAGCTATCACCTTTTTTAGGAATCGGATGGACAAGGGCACGCTTCCATGTGACCGAGACTACGCCTTTAAGGTAGGAGTACCGAAATAGACGCGTTAGCACTGGAGTCAACTCAGGGGCACACGTTCGTAGCACCAATGCAGAAATGCCATCCGGCCCACTCGACTTATGAACGTCCAAGGAAAATAGAGACTGCCCAATAGTTTTCTGCCGAAAAACTATTTCTGGCATTGAGCTCTGACACCGCGGGATGATAGGCGGTGTCTTCCCCTGGTCGTCCAAAGTTGAGTTGGAGGCGAAAAGAGTGCCCAAGAGATCGGCTTTCTCTTTTGCCGTGTGTGCCAGAGAGTCATTCCCCATGTGCAACGGCGGTAGGGACGGCTGGCTAAAGTTTCCCAGAGTGGCCTTTGAAAGCGCCCAGAATTTGCGCGTGCCAGGCGGGTACTTTGCCAGCTGATCCCCAATTTTGACGACATGCTTGAACTTTGCTCTAGCGATTTGCCGTTTGAAGAATCTGGAGGCACGATTACATTTCCTCTTCAGAACTCTAGAGTTCGGATCCTTAGTGACTAACGCATTGACCCAAGCTTGATAAGCCTGCCGTTTGCCAGCTGCTACAGCCCTGACAGACGCATCAAACCAAGGCCGCGATCTGCCACCAAGTGGTACCACAGAGCTTGGTACAAATAGTTCCATGCCCTGTAGTATCACATCAGCTACAGCCGCAGCGCAGTCACTAGGATCATCGGAAGGGAAACAAATCGGCCCCCATGGGTAGGATGCAAAAAAGGACCGCATTCCATCCCAATCCGCTGACTTGTAGTGCCAAACGCGTCGAGTCGCAGGTGTTGTGCGAGCCGACCGTTGAATGGGCACTACACTCCGTACCAGACAGTGATCATAGGAACCTAAGGGAGCCTCGACAGTGATCTGGTACTTTTCTGGATGTGTAGTCAGCAGAAGATCCAACAAAGAGGGCGTGTGGCTGTCCACGTCCGGTAGACGAGTGTGCGTCTTTACCAACTGGGACAGACCATTTGCCAGAGCAAAGTCAAACACAGATCTCCCCGCGTAGTCGGTAGCACGTGACCCTAGCCAATCGGCATGGTGCGCATTAAAGTCCCCTAGGACTAAGACTTCGGCGGAGGGAGTCTGTGAAAGCAGATCGTCAATCTTCGCCTGAACATGGCCCAAGAGTTGATCCGTTTCTGCATTACCACTATGGGACCTGTAGAGGCACGCGTAGACTCTGACATGGTCGTCCATGTCCACGCGTAGCCAGAGTATAGACAGGTCCCGACCTTCAAAAACCTGAAGGCGACGGTAGCAGATATCCTCCCTTACGAACACAGATACCCCGGCGTGTGGTATAAAATGGTGTTCTAGTTTATACCCGGGGTATGACAGGTACGCTGTGTCGCTAGGTTGAGATATCTGCGTCTCCGTCAGAAACAACAAGGCCGGCTGCGGCGTCTCCAGATGATAGTGGACGGCGTTCAAGTTGGAATGAAGTCCCCGGATGTTGCAAAAGTCCACATTTAGAGTGGGTCGGGGTGCCGCTGCATTGGCTCGTCGTTTGCCCTCAAATAACACAAAAGGCAATACTTTGCCCGCCCCAGATACGATGGGCAGCCCGAGCAAAATCCGAGAATCATTTCCCCGATTTTGCTCGGGGAGGGGGTCACCGGCTTCATCAAAGCCGGTACCCTCCTGGGGTATTTTTGTTTTTGGCATCGCTTTCATGTTTGGCGCGGGGGGGAGGTTGGGCTTCCGGATTCTCTCACTCACCGACGGAACATAAACAAATGAATTTGGTTACTACACGTCGGTCTTCTGTGAGAGGGTGGTCTTTCCCCGGTCGAGCCAGCCCAATACGAGCTCTAGTCGGATAACTACAGCTAGGCTCTACCACCTACAATTGGAAACTTATTAGAATATTAGATGAAATAAACTATTTGCTTGTTTGCATGTAAACAAAACCTACTACACACGTAGAAAATATGGTAGCCAATAATAAGCGCTCTTTTAGCACGAAGGAATTATAAATCACACGCTTTTTCAGCATAGTTGGAAAACTAACATGAACTACCACAAACATATTCCACTGAAGCAATTTATATTAAACACTACATAGCACAAATAATTTTGTTACTTATCTCTTGGAAATAACGTTCACGATTCTGTGAACATTTAATATTTTGACACTTATAACTTCAATGTAAGTAATATCTGCAAGTGAGGTCTGAATGATCGCAGTGGTTAAATATGAACAGAAAAAGCAATTTAAAAAACTATAGCTTGAACAAGATTATTTTACGGAATCTATTAAAAATGGCATAACTCGCATACATTTGTTATATAACAATTTTATAACCAACGTGTATTTATAAGAATTGTGACGTTAGCCTAGAACTAAACGTAACAAATTTATCGAGAAAATCTTTAAAATATTAATGATTTGTTAAAAAAAAAATGTTGTTTTGGAATAAGACATATAAAAATATTTAAACGCGTAATAAATAATTTTGTTATTTGACGGATCGTAACTTAAAAAATATATTTAGTTTTCAAAATGCATTATATTCGACACATAGAAAATTGTTTAGGGAAAAATCAATTCAAATGAAAATTTTTCAAATACCTTCCAATCTAACCAATCTGTTGATCTCAATCTATTAATACGTGACGATAAAAACTGTGTGTTCCATTTGAGATATGTTGTGTAAACAGAAGAACGTGAGGTTTGAGTTCAGTAAGATGATTACTTACTGTATTACAAATAAACTTTAATTCTACATCGAGCCTAAAATTACATTTTTTTTCAATTCACCCTCATTGTCCCGTAGTATACCTACAGGTACCTATCGAAATGACGCAGCGTACAATTAATAGTTTCAATTTAAACTTGTGGTTTCATTTTAAAGTTTTATTTCCAGTAACTGAAACTAACTATAAGCGACATATCGATTCCTGACAAGATTTATATGGAGGTTGTACTGAGTACTTTAATGAGATGTGATTAACGTTTTTTATATATTTTTTTTGCTGTGAGTAAATTGAAAAATATATATTACCTATAACATTTATTCTAATTTTATTTAACTACAACTTATTAGTACATATTAAAAAAATCCGTGCCCGCAGGGGGACACACGTGGGTAGACCTCGTGTGTAACTCATTTAAAATATAACTCACTATCTAAGAATAATACATGATGCCGTTGTTTACATCAACAATTTTCAAGCATAAAGCGGTTTTAATTTTTTTTCTCGGAAAAGGTATCTTTTTTGGAAATACTTTTGGTACTTAAATTTAGAGTAAAAATTAAGCTTTCTATTAAAAATATTTGCGAGGAGGGAATGTTTACCAGAAAAAAGTTGCCGTGGTTTTACCTACCTAAAATTTACAAGCTAAAAGTGGTTTTTATTTTTTTTCTCGGAAACGGTACCTTTTACGGAAAAACTTTTGGTACTTAAATTTAGAGTAAAAAATAACCTTTCTATTAAAAATACTTGTGATGCAAGAATGTTTACCAAAAAAAAGTTATGATTTTTTTTCCAAAAATTTTCGGTTTTTTTACCCTCACCCCTAAGTTATTGAAGTTAGGTTTTCGGTTTATGTACATTAGTTATAGGTATTTATCAAAGACATCATATAATATGAACGCGATTGATCTCCTTTGTATAGGGACAAAGTTATGGTCGAAAAACTGAAATCAGAAAAAGTGAGGCCCTAGCGCCCCCTGTGACCGGATTTCTCTGGTTAACGAACTTGACCTTCATTTTTGGATGGTTGATTTTTGTGCAAAGTTTGAAAGCGATCCGAGCGAAACTGCGGCCGCTATCGTGCTGACAAAAGTCGAATCTGGACGCACGCACGCATATATATATATATATATATATATATATATATATAAACTTTTTGACCAATGGTCATTTCGGACTCAGGCGGTCATAAGAAGACCTCCTGTGAAGAAATTTTTCCAAAATTCGAAAGTAGGGGACAAATGAATGGGCAGACCGAATTCTTCGAGGTCTACCCAATAATAACATTTATGATAATTAATAGTATTTTATAATTAAAATATGACATTATTGACGTATGACATTTATTATAACTTATATTTATCGTACTCGTATATTCTCTGTAAACTCTTATTAAATTAATTTATAATTAGATACTTAATTTACATCATAACAATGAGTATTTAAAAATGATTGATCGGCATAACCTTTCGCTTACCGTATATCGTATCCGTCGTTTATTGCATTTTATCTGTCCCTTTCTTTCACTCATTTCAAAGGCTTTCAATAAACCTAAATAAATAGAAGTGTTTCATCCCCGTGTATGTGACTCACTTCTTGTATTAGTTTAAGATATATTCATGAGACAATTTTATTTCATATAAGATTTAATAGGAGATAAATCTTAGTTTATTCTGCTTTGCGAAATGAAATAAAGTAATTGATTTTTATTATTATAATTGCCCTTGTCTTTAAACAGACTTTCAAAACTACATTAAATTCAAAGGTACATTAATTTAAAGCATTAATGAATTTATTAATATAGAAAAATCTTAAAGGCTTAGAGCCAAAATTTACAGAAAAAATCCGTGCCCGCAGGGGGACACGCGTGGGTAGACCTCGTGTGTAACTCAATTAAAATATAACTCACTATCTAAGAATAATACATGATGCCGTTGCTTACATCAAAATTTTTCATGCAAAAAGCGGTTTTAATTTTTTTTCTCGGAAAAGGTATCTTTTTTGGAAATACTTTTGGTACTTAAATTTAGAGTAAAAATTAAGCTTTCTATTAAAAATATTTGCGAGGAGGGAATGTTTACCAGAAAAAAGTTGCCGTGGTTTTACCTACCTAAAATTTACAAGCTAAAAGTGGTTTTAATTTTTTTTCTCGGAAACGGTACCTTTTACGGAAAAACTTTCGATACCTAAATTTAGAGTAAAAAATAACCTTTTTATTAAAAACACTTGTGATGCAAGAATGTTTACCAGAAAAAAGTTATGATTTTTTTTTCAAAAATTTTCGGTTTTTTTACCCCCACCCCTAAGTTATTGAAGTTAGGTTTTCGGTTTAACTACATTAGTTATAGGTATTTATCAAAGACATCATATAATATGAACGCGATTGATCTCCTTTGTATAGGGACAAAGTTATGGTCGAAAAACTGAAATCAGAAAAAGTGAGGCCCTAGCGCCCCCTGTGACCGGATTTCTCTGGTTAACGAACTTGACCTTCATTTTTGGACGGTTGATTTTTGTGCAAAGTTTGAAAGCGATCCGAGCGAAACTGCGGCCGCTATCGTGCTGACAAAAGTCGAATCTGGACGCACGCACGCATATATATATATACTAGCTTTTGCCCGCGACTTCGTCCGCGTTTCCGTCGTTTTTCGAAAAAAAATTAGCAGATGTCCTCCCTCATAGTTTTGACGTAACAGGCAGATTCACTTTCGTATTTTAGAAGGGCAATAGTAATATAATATGCCAATCCACAAAACTGTTGAAAAATATAAGTAACCGCAGAATATTATAATATACCCACGCTATACCCACGACTCGGTCAGCGTGTAACTCCTTGTTTTTTATTAAGATAATATATTGCTAATATTTTTAGATCAAATTAAAATGTTTCAGCGCAAAGCTTCTGGGTAGACTATGTTAAGAGTCGACCCCTCCGGCACGTGAACGTAAAGATTCCTAGAATTGCTAACCCGGGAAAGAGCGACGTATAATTGACCATGCGAGAAACAGCTAACACCGAGATCTACTCCAGTAACACGAAAAGTCTGCCCTTGAGCTTTATTGATAGTCATGGCATAGCACACCGATACTGGGAATTGCGTTCTTTTAAATTGGAATGGAAAATTATTTGGTATTATGGGAATTCTGGGAATAAAGACAGTTTCTCCTGCACCGCAACCTGTTAAAATTTGAGCCTCGATTACATTTTGTTGCAACTGGGTTACTTTTAGCCGAGTTCCATTGCAAAGTTGAGGTAGTCTTAAATTTCGGAGCAGAATTATCGGTATGCCAATTTTTAAACAAATTATATGAGAAGGTAGTCCAGGCATACTTAAAGAATTTAAAAATTCTATCGGGTAATTAGTGGCTTCTTGTTCATCAACCATTCTATTTATTGAACTATAAACTTTGCTTTCTCCCTGTATATTAGACAGTATTTTATTATTAATTTCAGATGCCTGGTCATTGCGAGGAGTCAAAATGGACCTTTCGCAAAGCCAAGAATTGTCCCTATTTAATATAATTGTTATGTCACCGTAAACCGAAGATATAAGATGTTGTTGGGATTGCACTATACAACATAACTCAGGTGTCAGAATAAGTTTTCCTTGGTGTAGTTGTGGATAGGTACCTTCACCAATCTTCAATAATGTATCAGAAAATTCACGATTATCTGCGTTGTCTCCAGTTCTCACTCGCATATTTATAGTCAAATGCACCGATTGTATATCACGCCACAAATAAGAGCTTTTCAGGCAAGCCCTAATCTCATCAGCTCGGGTTCCCCGTGGTATTACCGGTAAGGTTTGTCGGAAATCACCACAAAATAAAACCGTAATACCGCCCATTGGTCGATCATTTTGTCTTATGTCCCTTAGAGTTCTGTCTACTGCTTCTACTCCTTTTCGATTGGCCATCGTACATTCATCCCATACGATTAAATTACACTCACGCAATACCTTAGCTTTGTCGCTATTTCTTGAAATACTACAGGTTGGACTTTCCGTGCGATCTAAATTAATTGGTATTTTAAACATAGTGTGAGCAGTCTTACCTCCTGGTAGCAATGTTGCAGCTATACCTGATGAAGCCACGGCAAGAGCGATTTTACGCTGATTTCGAACATAAGCTAATATTAATTTAGTCAAAAAAGTTTGCCCAGTTCCTCCAGGTGCATCTAAAAACCATATTGTTCCTAAATTATTCTGCACACTCTCGCACACGCGATCATAGACTAAGCGTTGTTCTGCAGTCATCATTGGGACACCGTTTTCTAATGTTACCAGCAGTTCCATTGGGTTGTAGCCAATCTCTGCGGAATATTCCCTATTGGTAACCTCTCCGACTGAGGTTGGCGTTGGCAAACCATATTCACAAAGTGATTTACCGCCTACTGCTGTTAAGTCTTCCTGAAGAGCTAATAAGCACTGATTTATAGCCAGATCTCGAAAATTATCATTAGTTGCGCCTTCATTATTGTGAGATAAATTCCGAAGAAAGTCTTCTGCAAATTTTTCTTTATATTTTTCCCATAATTGGACAGGATCAGATAAATTACAAAATGTGAGTAATGTTACAAATAAATGGCGTAACCGTCGTGGATTATCACTAACACAGGATTCTGCTAAAGCGTCATCCCAATGTTGATCATTTTCAAGCAAATGACGCGCTTGGCAAGCTGCATGATAAGTTGGATAAACAACATCGTCTACTTTTCTCAAATCTATAAATGATGTTGGTCCTCGCACTGTATGTAATAATAATCTCAAATAAAAACACTCTGCGTTGTTAGGATGAACAGTATACACTCTACCAAGAACATGTTCTTTGAAAATACCTGTCTCGCCATCTACAGGCCTGCCTCGGCGTCTACGGTTAAAGACACCTCGTTGTTTATCGTAGGTATAATACGATGGAACTTCTTCATACAAAAGAGACTTTGCGAAATTATCAGTTTGGCAAAGTCGAAAGAATGCCAATAAAGTTGTTTGTCTAGGGTTCTCTAATCGTTCTGTAACATTTTCGGCGTTAAAATATATACGTTGACCGCCTTCCAGATGAACATCCAGATGGGTCACAGGTGGATATCTTTCGTGAATATTAAAACTTAAGATCCGCCACACAGCTTCTGAAGAGCTGATATATCTGCCTGACTGAAATCTAGTAACTTCATCATGTTCATTTCTTAACGCAAACGTAGCTTGGTCACTGCCCTTGTTAATGTACTTACAAATATATTTAATTGACTCTACACTATTACACATTTCTACATTTATGTGAGCTTGAAATGCTCTGGACAATACAGGCGAATACGGAACGACCCACCTATTATCTAAAGTAACCTGTTGTCCAGACATTCGCTTTTCAACAGTAAAACCACCATTGTCTCTTGAACGGCGACGATATAATGGGTATCCATCATGTCCTGTTACAGTTTCATCCACTAATGCTTTTGGATACCTTTTAGTGCAACGACCGTCTTGCATGCAAGGAGCATTTGCGTTAAATGCACCACATGGACCATGTATCATATGAGTTTTAACAATGTCGTATAACAGGGGATCTGCAGTCGGATCTGGAATTTCAGCACTGATTAATCTGTCTACATCATTAGGTCGAACCTTATCTTTTAACCAAAGCAAGATATGTGCGTGAGGTAAGCCGCGTTTTTGCCACTCAACACTATACATATAACACAATACTTCTCCAAAAATGTTATCTTTGGTAAGAAGATCTATCATTGATTTTAATTTTAAATGAAACACTCTTGCAATAATATCATGGCGGTCATGCGGTGCCTGACCCTCAAGAAGCTCCCGAGTGATTTCATCCCACTTGGGATTGGTAGTTACAGTAACAAATAAGTCGGGACGTCCATATTTTCTTACGTAACAAAAAGCGTCTTGAGTACGTTCATGCATGTAGCGTGGACCACCAGTAAAAGAAGAGGGTAAAATAACTAAACGACCCATATTCACAGTATCGTTATCTTGCTGCATGGCATCGCGAAGGTGCACGTATTCTTCAGCGCGCAGCTGCCTTTGATTAGATCGTATATAAACTAATCTTTCGGTTTCAATTTTTGCGTACATGTCAACAATAAACTGATTAAATAAGCCACGAAAACGTTGAAAGTATACCAATCTATTCCGTCTCACTTGCAGGTGGTAACAATAAAATTGAAGGCATGACACCTTTTTATTATAATTAGGTGCGCCTGTGCGCGGATCGGTTTGGTATACAGCGAAATTATAACCATCTTCCCCTCGACAGTATATCATAGGATATTGCAAACTGTCGTAAGCCCTGTGGGTTTCGAAAATACGTTGCAAACGATTGTCTCTGGAACGTATAACGATATCACGCCTATCACATTCCTGGTCGACCAGTACTACAGCAACTTCATTCGTGGATGGAACGTTATGACGCCCAGGGTGTTCCTGAGTTGGACGCTTATCGGCATTTATAACAATTTTATAATTGTTATTACCATCTTGAGAAAGGGCTTCTAATGCCGATTTAAAACTGCATACGTACGAATTAACCTGATGTAACATGTTCTGAAGTTGTGAAATGAGTTCAGTATTTAAATTCGGAAAATATTGATTTCTTATATTCGACTGTTCGTTGTAATCGGATACAAAATATATTTGAAGAAATTTAGGTTGTTCTTCAGGCAAAAGGGACCCTATCAAATGGTGAACCTGACCTTGTACCTTAAAAGTAGGCATGAAAGGGCCTTCTGAGATTTGTTTAGCACCAAAAGGATGTCATTTGGAATGCACTATTATAAGTGCGAATATTATCTAAAAACTGTTTGGATTGCAAATGTTCCCCTAAAAGTAGTGATTTTAAAGGTTCCGGTGGGTCTTCGAACGAAGGCAAATTTATTTTACCTCCAGAACAACAGAAACCAGCAGACTCCTTCCTCCACTTCGAAGCATTACAAAAGGAACATACTACGTTCATATCGCCTATTTCAGAAGATGATCTGTAATCAATTGTGAGGTTATAAGCAAACCCACTTTTATATTTATCGGACCACGCCACCGAATTTGTAGATTGATCTACCACGTGTATATCTAAGTCATTAAGACCATGTCGAAATCTATCTGCAGTAAGACGGGCCTCTCGCTGTTCTTCTGTTTCAAGCGACCGAATATTTTCAATTCTTAATCTTTCATTAGATAAAGTAATCAATTGTTCTTGTCTCAAAGAATTGTAATAATCGCGTCCCGACTCTAGTCGTTGTTCATGCTCATGTTCATCTTCAAGAGATCGAATCATGTTATGGTGCGCCCTATCATTTGTCAAACGGTCTTGATATTGAGTAAAAGTTTCAGATTCTCGAGACAAAATATAACGTTCGCGATCAGCTGTAAGCCGTAATTCCCTCTCAGTGAAGGTTTCGGACTCGCGAGATAAAATATGACGTTCGTGGTCAGCTGTAAGCCGTAATTCCCTCTCAGTGAAGGTTTCGGACTCGCGAGATAAAATATGACGTTCGCGGTCAGCTGTAAGCCGTAATTCCCTCTCAGTGAAGGTTTCAGACTCGCGAGATAATGTATGCCGTTCGCGGTCAGCTGTGAGTCGCAATTCTCGTTGTAAAGCAGTTTCAGCTTCTCGGGATAACGCATGTTGTTCCCGGTCAATGGAACGCCTTAGCTCTCGTTGAGAAGAGCTTTGAGAAGCCCGTGTTGTAGCTCGTCTCGCTCTTTCAGCTGCTAATCGCATCTCTCTTTCTGGAGAGCTTTCATTAGCTCGAGATGTTGAGGCACTAACTCTCATAGAGTTTAACCGATGTGCTCTTTCCTCTTCCGATTCTTGAGAACGCGTCATTCTCATTCTCCTAGCTTGACTCGAAGTTCGAGATAAAGATGGTCGTTTTTTAGGTGGCATCGTTTATTTTATTTTTAATCGACGGTAACTTAAATTCTATTTAGTTACCCAACAAAAAACTTACGTCAGAGGTCCTAACTATAGCTAAGTATATAATAAATAGAATATAAATCTAAGTGCCTATTAAAACTAAAATAATATTCTAATCGAATTATAAATATGTACGTAGGTACCTACAAATTACAAAAGAATAAAAAATGAAAATAAAGCTATACTTAATGCGTGTGCAATACTATCTACACTTACCTACTTCACTTAAAAATGAATAATAAGAAATACCTACAACTACTGTAATTAATCAAAGTACCTATGCTAATACAAAAAAAACCTTAGATGTTCTAAGTACAGCTGCTATATAATAAAAAAATATAAATCTAAGTGCCTATTTAAACTTAAATACCTAATATTCTAATAGAATTAAACTAAGAAATATGTACCTACCTACCTACAACTTAGGTACAAAAAAAAAAGAAATGAAAATAAAGCTAAAACACGTGTGCAGTATAGGTAGATAGTAGGCAATATCTACCTATACCTACTTCACTTAAAAATAAATAAAAAATACCTATGAATACTATAATTAATAAAAGTACCTACCTACGCTTTTATCTACTCAATACAAAAAAAACTAAACATAAAATGCCCAAAACTAACCTATCAGTAACTAAAAATCTAACAATAATCCAATCTATCTATCTATTATCTAATCTAAAAATCGAATCTAAATCTACTTAAAAAGAAATAAAATAGGAACTATTAATAGTTAAGAATTTAAACAAAACTAAAACTAATTTAGAAAATAACAACAAAAGAAATTAAAATAAACTATTTAAAGACAAAAAGTCGCGCTGATAAGCACGGTTTATAAAATAACAATTATTGTCTGTCAATAAAGTTCAACACTCTGAACGCATCAACAGCCAAATATTGAATGACGCTTGCGCTCGCCTCCCGCCCCTTTTATACTCTGCCGCCGCGAGCCCCGTCGAGCGCGGCAACCGTTACGCAAAAATAATCCTTATAGCTTGATTCACTATTCACGCGCGATGTCTTGTTGGCGTATTTCATGTAAGTAAGTATAAGTTTGGTGTTTCTATACCGATTTCAATGATTCTTTTTTTATTGAATTGGTGCTAATGTTTATTTTTTTTTTAATTAGGAATGATGGTGAGCATTATTGGTTTTATAAACGTAAAAGTAAACAAATATAATAAGAAATCTCCGAACTGCTAAGCTATCGAGAGTTATGCGTGTTATTGTGAGTTAACTATAAAAGGTAGATATATGCTGTCTTGGAATATTTTTCGTGTATTTTTATGTAGAATATTTCCGTTATACATAGTTTCTATGTAGCTCTAACCATTAAGGCTGCACACGCGACGGAAGCTTAAAAAATCAAGCAACTTCTCCCATTTTCTCAACATTTCCTTTCACTGCTCTGCTCCTATTCATTGTAGTGTGATGAAAAGTATACTATTACCTGCCCAGGAGTATAAAGAATAATTGTACTAAGTTTCGTTAAAATCCGTCGAGTAGTTTTTTTTTCTATAAATAACATACAAACAGACAGACAGACAGACAGACAGACAAAAATTTTTTTAACTGCATTTTTGGCATCAGTATCGAACACTAATCACCCCCTGCTACTTATTTTGTAAATATATTTCATGTACAGAATTGACCTCTCTACAGATTTATTATAAGTATAGATATATATATATATATATATATATAAACTTTTTGACCTATGGTCATTTCGGACTCAGGCGGTCATAAGAAGACCTCCTGTGAAGAAATTTTTCCAAAATTCGAAAGTAGGGGACAAATGAATGGGCAGACCGAATTCTTCGAGGTCTACCCAAAAGGCACTACATAAATAAATAATTTGTTTATATTTCATAAATAAAAACTTAACATTGGATATGTTTTGTTTTAAATTTCGTTTAGTATTAAACATAAATCACTTAATTGGAGTATGTTTGTTAAAATGTTTATCAGCTTTACTAAATTCCTTTTTAAAATTACAAAGACAAAATTCAATAGAATTATAAAGAATCAAATGAAATTCTAGCTAACGCAGCATTCGAGCACAAAAAATTGGAACGTCAATATTTATTTGTAGTTTAAAATAATAAAAAAGGGTTTTAATTGATATTTAAATTAAATTATTATTTCAATGTATATATTTCAGTTAATACAGTTACATCGTTCCAGGAACGATTATAATATTTTCATGATTTTATTTTCACCATTTTTATCCAACCTTCGGTCTGTCATCAACTACTCAAACACAGAATCCATTTCTTAGCGTTTACTTTAGTTAATTACACTTTGAAGATTGGAATTGTATTTAGTTATTATAGATTGGTTTTAACAATAATATATTAATATCTCATACTATTTAAATTTTAATACTAATTATACATCACGCATTCTCAAATTATTATATTACTTAAACAGTAGCAGTTAATATTGAGTACTTAATTTATCATATTACGTAAGTCACCTCTTCTGTGTAATATAACACTTCAGGGATATTGCTTTTCCTGTGGAATGTTGTAAAGTTAATTTGAATACATTAAAACTTCAACATTTTTCACTTGTTTCAATATCAACTGAAATAGTTTCGGGTCACAATTTTACTATTAAAGAAAGGATTTATATAAATTGATTCAAACGTAGATAACATTTGCTTAATTTCATAGAGTAGCTAGAAACAGTAGTTAATCTGAAAAAATACAGAGATCAAACATATATTTAATGATCAATAAATTTATAATATTAACATTAACTATTGTAAATAAATTTTTATAGCAATAATGTCTTTTTAGTTAGATATTTTAATTATATTATTGACGTTTGCCAATTTTAACATTTAAATTCGACTTGACCTTTTAAGTAAGAGTTGTCTCGATTAAGTCATAATTTATTTCTAGAGATAACATTTAATCCTATTTAAAATATTTGTGTTTAAAGTGTTCTACTCGTAAATTATAAAAGAAAAGATCAAAATTATTGGATTCTTTAAAAAATATCTCGAATTTAATATTATTTTATAAAACTTTAATGATTAAGCATTATTTTGTTAATTTAGCCTATTTTGGTTAATACTGGATGGATATATTGGATGCGTTTTTTTTGTATTTTCTTTAGATCTTATATTTTTTTGGATATTGTTTTATTTTATTTTTTTCTCAAATCATTTAAATTATATCATGTAATATATAATTACACTTATACACTAAGTTTTGAAGACATATTTTTCTATGAAAAACATATACATATCCTCAAGCGAGAAGTGACCTCACGCCAAAACAAGTTTTCTGTCACTATATGGGCAGGTGTCATTGGGAAGGACCTCGTAGGACTCCATTATCTCCCAGATACACTAAATGGCGAAAATAACCTGGAATTTTTAATCAATGACTTACCGGAATTAATGAGACACCTGCCGATTTTTGACCGGGCAATCATATTTCAGAATGACGGCTGCCCGGCACACTACCGAAACATTGTATGCAAGTATTTAGATGACTGCTTCCCCAATTCATGGATCGGGAGGCGTGGCCCAATTGAATGGCCCGCACGTTCCCCAGTCCTAACACCGCTCGATTTCTATGTCTGGGGACGTGCTAAAGAGTTGGTGTGAAGAGGTGGAGGTCGAAATCACAACAAAAGAAGAATTGGTGGCAAGAATTAACGACGCATTTGCAAAAATTAAAGCAGAAATGAGTCTAAACACCACCACAAAAGAAATACGTTGTAATAAGGATTTGAAATAAAAATTATTTTCATTAATTTCTGTTGTTTGTATTTTTGTTGATACCTCATTTATTGAACAAGCCGATAAGTATTATAGCATTTTTTATGTCATTGTAATAAGTGATAAATGGAGAACTTTTTTAATGCATACTACCTCCAGAATCGCTAGTATTTTTTTTAATCATTGCGAATGTTGAACTTAGATGTCAAGCTTAAACTTATTTTTACACTTTATGATTTCTACATCAGTTATGTAGTTCAGATTGTATCTAATTTTGCTTTTTGTGGCTTAAGCATGCATTTGAGAGTAAAATTACATGAAAACATCCGGTCTAAAATGGATTTTAGAAATGTTATTAAAGTGATTAGGTACAATTTCGGTGAAAAAGGAAAAATTTACAAAAAAATTCTTTAAAAAAAAATAGGAGGTCAGGGATTTTTTTTGGCCAATTTGTATTCTCTAAATAGGTACCTGAACTTGGTTTGTCGGACCCTCTACAAAACACCCTGTAATGTATATATTTACTTGCTTATGGCGTGTATACTGACTGGAGACATATTTGCTGGTATTCATATTTTAAGGGCAAATATGACTCATAATATAAAAAAATAATAAAATTGCTTACATTAAAACATTTATATTATGTTTAAGTGTGTCGAAACGATAAAATGCATCTGGGTCTTTATGAAATTATTACGTATTACGCGCGAGGTATTTACGAGTACACATTTATTTACATTAATTAACATTTATTACATATAAAATACTATTACAACTCAGTTTTAGGTAAAAAATGTTGTTAATTATTATAATTTTGATCCTTTTTATAGATCTTTAAGAATTTCAAATTCAACTATAACTCTTGAAGAATAAAACTAAAACTTGCAGTCAGTGTTTTTTAAATAACCTTTGAAGAATTTACTGGTTTATGTACTTATTATAGAAATTTAAATGTTTTATACAACTTCCTATATTCCTAATAAATAAATAAAAAATTAATTAAATCGAAAAATAGACTCAGCTTTTAGATATTGGTAAGTCAGTAATTTTTTTTGGAATAGCTCGAAGGAAAAATTCAGAATAAAACAGAAATTAACACATTTAATTTGTTATTCAAACATTAACTAGCAAAACCGAAATTTTCTAGGTATGCTATGCTATGCTATTCAACCTGACTTCTAAATATACTCACTGAGTCGAAACAGAGTATCTAACGCTGATAACACAAACATTAACTTGCTAAGTAAATGTAACGTTGAATCAACAACAAATCTGCAAGGCATTACGTCGCGACTTCGTCTACGTACATACATTATAGTATAAGTATAGATTCGACTATAATATATAGAGTATAAGTACTAGAGTCACAGGCGATTTGTTTCTTTATGAAACCTAAAGTCTACAATAAAGTATTTTAAGTATAAAAATTATAAAGTACATCGACTTCTACTAATAATTTTAGCAACTCGTCTCTCATCTAGTATCTCTTGTTAGATAGGAAAAATATTTATTACGAGTGGCACGAATACAAAAGAAAAACAAAAATAATATGTGATAGGAATAGTTTATTTGGTAATGTGATTATTTCTAAAGTTTATCTCTTTTTCAGTCCACATGTATTTTAAAGTGAGAAATTTATAATAGTAAAATAATATACTAGTGAGATAATATATATCAAGACCGAAAGTTATTTCAATAAAATCATACTTCACAAAATGAAATAATTAAATAATGAATCTAATAATCATATGAAAACAATACAGTGCTTACTTTTAAAACAAGATTAGTAATTAATTCGTATTATTAATAATAATAAATGAAGAATAAGGTAAGGTTGCAAAGATTGAAGGTTGTCTCTAGTTATTGATTTCATTTTTGTTTACGTACTTAATATTTTTTGTATTTGATATTATGTTTTTTCTATAGTAACGTTCAAATTTTTGTATTATATATGTAGTTTGTTATCTTTATTCACTGGATTTCATTTTGGAACGTATATATATAATAATATATACAGTAAAATATATCATTAAATGCAAAAATAATATTAATTAATACGAGATATTATTAAAAGTGTACTCGTCCGAAGAAATACTTGTTTTACGTTGGAACATACACAACATTCTAGTTTTTTGTATCCTAGAATGTTTACTAATCATAATAAAGATAACGAAAGTTCTGACCCAGGCAAATAAGCAAAAATTACCGCCTGACAATAATTTGTCAGGCACATTAATATAAGGTTATTTTGCTACCTAGCTAGCTAGCTGCTGTTTGAAAGTGTTGATGACTTTTTTATAACAGTAAATTATTTTAAAAGATCTGTAAGTGATGGTCCAGGTTTTCGATTTCTGTATTACAGTGTTTACTAGAAGTAAATATGACTGCAGGAACAAAGACGGAAGGTATCGCTTGCTTACAAACATTATTTGGAATGCTCAGCATTTCCTTCCGGTGTTGTTCACAGGTTTAGGAAATAGAACAGTTTAGCTACTTTTTAGGGGACATATTATTTATCCTACCAAATATGTTAACTAAGATTTTTTGTCTATTGAATATAAAGGACATGTAGATATTATTTAGACTCTTATATTAATATTTACGGTATTATTGTAAAAAATACTTTTACTTTAACGTAGTGCTTATAATTCAAGTATTGTTAATTATCTCCAATTTTTTAACTTTTATACTTTTTGTATAATCACTTATAGAACATAAAACAGTATAAAAGTCATTTGTAGTATAAAAAATACACTAAATAAACAAACAGCCAGTCGAAAAAGCTACTTTATGTAATACTAATGTTAGATATTGCTTTCGATAATATATTTCCTTATTTCTAACACTGCCTTACTAATATATTATGTAGTTTAGCTTTAGATTCTTGTATATAATTCAAAATATCCTCTTATGATTTACAGAATCAATTCGCACGTTCACAACCCAACGGGCCGAAGGTACTGATATAAATATCGGAGCCTTTTAGTTAGTATTCTGGCAGTGTCTGGGGGTTACAAATACTTCACAGGTGAGAAACAAACTCCAGATTAATTGCCTACCCGAGCATCTACAAATGTGTCTAATATATTTTGAATTTCTTATGAAGTTGATAACAGATATTAATTAAATCCAAATAAGCGCAAATAACGGAAAATATCCGACCATAAAAGATATTTTCTATTTAAAAATTTGCATGTTATTATCCGAACAAATAATATAAAATAGTCAAACTCGAGAAAAATGTGTAGTATGTAGTAGTAACTTAATATGAGACTAGCACAAACTTTCAAAAATCACAATTACTAGAATTAAAGAATAGAAGGAGTGAGCAGAAGAACAATAGAAATAGGTAGATGGGTTTTAAACTAATTAGTTAATTTAGCCACACGAAAACATGAGAACATGAGTTGAAAGCTAGGCGCACCGATCATGACTGACGACCCGTAGGAACTCGCGGGAGAACCGTAGCGGGTGGGGACGGGTAGACAGGTGTGCGCCCGCCTCCAGCGAGAAAAAATAGACGACCAGCCGGTCGGTAGTTACAATTTTGCTACTAATAAAAATCTGGATAATAATACAATTTTTACTTAACTAAAAATTATTTAAGTATAGTTAGACAAACTAAAAAATAGTTTTGTAATGAAAATTAATTATTCTAATAATAGTGACCACACGCCAAATCTAGGTTCTTACACAAATTAAATGCAATAACTTATTTATTCATAGTGGCAAGAAAAGGGAATCTAAGGATTACCTTGCTGGTCCTTTGCCATGAAACTCACCTTTTAAACTATATTGTGACGTTTCATAAGAGCAACAGGTTCTATATGAAATGAAAAACATACTAACTATGAATATTAAAACAAAACCTTTAATTTTCCAATAAACTTCGTACAATATTTTATGTAAGGGGATATATCTTCAGAAATATGCCGTTTTTGAGACGATAGCAAGTTACGTGACGTTAACTCCATACCTGATATAATATATATCACGACCGTAACATTGTTAGGTGTATGTGTATATGAACTACATACAATCAAGAAACTATTATTAAATAGCTATTAATACAGTACCTATAGCAATCAAACTGTTATTTGAACTACTCCTATTGAGAGATCAAACTTTGTAAATCTAAATCATATTTTAATGTTTTCATAGTTTGGAAATATTACTATATATTATATATTAAAAAGATTAAACTCGGTTAACTTAATATTTTTGTTTTCTGTATCGTCCTAATACATTTTACAAATAAAATAAATAATTATTTTTTAGCATAAATACATTGACATTGTTTATTAACATAAAATATAATTCAAATTTAATTAAATGATAAATATTTATTTACAAATAATATTTTATTATACATAAAATAATATAATATTAGGAATAAGTGGTGAACTGATGGAGTGAGACATAATTCGAAGTACTGGATTTTTCAATTAATGTCTTAAGGTCTTTAAATCAAATCGTTTTCCGTTTATGCCTTAATGACGGATTTTCCACTTCAAGTCAGAATGATTTCCCCGTACATTTCTTTTAAGGGATGGGATTTTATTTTGTTTCCTTTTTCCTTTTACTACTGTTTGGGATGAGATTATTTAAATATTATAATATACTTAGAAGATTATTTAGATATGTTTACATACTTAGAGGATGAAAAAACTGTACAAATACAATTTAATTTCTGGGAAGTTGGTAATATAGTATTATTCTGATTAAAATGATACATTTATATTAATATAGTATTAATAACTTGGTTTGGGTATTTAGCAGTTTTAAATCGAATTTACATAAAAAATGAATAATAAAATTATCAAAAACCTTAAAAGAAATTTAAATATCTAACTTTGAGACATTTTAATTATGGTTTCATTAGCGACATTCATGCTTGTATATAAACTACGTCAGATCTTATTCGAAATTACTCTAGAAATATTTACAATGACTTATTGTTTAAATTTATTTTCGAACACTTCAATCATTCAGACCTCGTTTTCAGCTGTTACTTCAGGGGTGGTGTAAGTATCAAAATCATACTAAGTTCAACGGATTATGTTACATATGTTTGTGGCAGCTTGATGTGCTTTTCAGTTATCTAAATCCGATACAAGCTTATGACTTACATGACTATTCATTCTCGTATTCTATTCAGTTTCATGTACTTTAGATCTTACTATGTAC
This sequence comes from Melinaea menophilus ssp. n. AW-2005, assembly GCA_918358695.1. Taxonomy (NCBI): domain Eukaryota; kingdom Metazoa; phylum Arthropoda; class Insecta; order Lepidoptera; family Nymphalidae; genus Melinaea; species Melinaea menophilus. The sequence continues at coordinate 30,424,134 of OU911039.1, read as the reverse complement.
TGACATTAATACTTATTAAATTGTGTATAACAGCAAAGATTAATTAATGTACTTCTTTTACATAATCCAAATATTAAAGGTATGTTATAAATAAATTAACATACGACTCTACTCTTAGTATATTATTATAATTACTGGGAACTATAGTATCCTTACTATATAATAATGAGCTAATTGACTCTGTATGCACGCGCATCGCTTATCACCCACAAATCACACAATAATGTGTAATACATAAAAAAAAGCTATTGAATCAGGCTACAAAATAGGGTGGGTGCCAACCTCATACGTGACCTTTGACCCTTTCCGGCCCTTAGGGCCGGGAAGTTCCCTTGTATAATAATAATATTGTAAGTAGAGTACATACATACATATACCATGGGTAAAAGTAACTGTTTTAAGAAATAAACTTTCAAAGATTTTCTTGTACACTTACTAAAATTCAAACAAATTGATACAGTATTTTAAATACATCTCTTTTTTGGGTAGACCTCAAAGAATCGGTCTGCTCAGTCAGGTGTACCCGACTTTCGAATTTTCAAAAATTTCTTCACAGGAGGTCGTCTTATGACCCCCTGAGTCCGAAATGACCATTGGTCAAAAAGTTTACGAACTCTTGCAACATCCGGAGAATTGCAAGACAATTGCCGACCTTAAAGGTATATGACTTTCTAGATACCGCTGTTTATCGTTTCGATCCTAAAATACCGCCACAAGAAGTTCGTTCCAGATAGTGGTATGTGGAAGAAAGGTCTTTGGATACCGCACAGTAGAGGATCGCCACTTATTGGTATGGATGGTATTACAAGTGATGACGTGCTGTGCGGTGATGGAATTCGGTTGCAGGAATCAGATCCGGACCAAAGATGAGAACAATACTCTATGTGTGGTCGAACTTGCTCCTTATAGAGCACAACTCTTTGGCCAAACTTGAAATACTGCCTCGCTATATTGATCACTACCAATTTTATCAAGGTCAACTTGGCCTTGTTCTTCAAATGATTATCAAATCGACAGTCGTTCGAGATGTCGGTGCCTAGTATTCTGATACTTGGAGAGCATTGAGAGAAGTGCTCTCAAAGAACAGAGATATGACAAATGGGGTTTTCTTAGCAGCAAATACGCAAACTTATATCTTTTGAGGATTAAGTTGAACGAGGTTCAGTTCACCACAGATTATGATTGGAATTAGTAATACATAAACAAAATATCTCTGCTTGAATCAAAACGTGAAACGTAAAAAGTAAAACAAGGATATATACTTAGGTTTACAAGAAAGCACAAAAACCAGAAATTGAATTAACAACTTACAAAACCTAATTTATAGTATCCCTAAACTAAAATATATTCGAAAAAATTAAAAAAGTCATCATAATATATATTTTTTATTTTATGGTTACTAGTTTTTATGTGCTGTCAATGAAATTTGTAATTTTTAAATACATAAGTGGCTATTGTAAGGACTTTCGAACTATCACGGAATGGTTTTTACTGCTTTATGTTTGATCTATTTGATCTATTTTTAAAATAGAAAAACAATGTATCAACTTAATTATAAATCTGAGTATAGTTTGAAATCTGTATTATAATGGTTTCAGTTCTAAAGTTTTATATTTAATTACTATACATTTTAGGATTTATTGCGCTTGTTGTCCCTGTTATTGGGAAGTGGTTTTTTGCTTGAATAACACAATTTTCAAATTACTACAAACTACTGTCTACAATCTACTATAACTAAAGTGTAATTTGAATCAATTTATAATCAAAGAAATAAAAAGTATTTTAAATTGTCATTAAATAATAAGAATATAAAATGACTATTTAAAATACTTACTTTGTACTATGTATGTTAACATTTGTTTTGATATTTAATAACTCATTGTAATGATTAGATAGTGATTATTAATTTATTTTATAATTCATTTCAGTCAAATTCTAAACGTATTCTCTATCTAAAGAGAAAACACTATCATATCCGTGTATATAATTCCAATTTCTTTCTTTTTATTGAAGTAAGCTGCTAGTCGTTAATCAAAATAGTATTGCTAGCCCTGTGTCCCTTATTTTTATTTATGTATTAAACCACAAAACAATGAAATAAAAAATTAAAATAAGTCAACTTTATCCCCTTTTTGAAAGAGATAATAAAATAACAGAGACGTCATGAAGATTAATGGAGGAATAGGTGTACCCACCTACGAGTATTAGTAAGAAATATAATATTAAAAGAGAGTAACTAAAAAACTCAAGCAAGTTTTAACTTGAACTTTTTCAGTAGATACTTATTTCATACTTCTTTACTTACTTATCTGCACGCCATATCCCTCGCAGGGTAGTCAGAGACAACGGAACGCCAAACGCTACGGTCCCTGCATACCTCTTTTGCCTCGACCACAGACATTAACCTCTTCATACATGCCCTCCGGGGGGTCCTCATGCTTTTTATGCTTTTTACCTGACCTTCCTCCAGTATCGTAGCTACTGTGTTTTCGAATGTCACTAGAGGCCTCCCCCTATCTCTCTTACCGCTCACTTTTCCATTATAAATATTTTTTAGCATTCTTTCATGACTCATTCGTTCCACGTGCCCAAACCACCTGAGCACGTTCTTCTTCATTCTCACCGTAACATATTCGCTACTACCTGCCATTCTGTGGCTCTCTTTGCGGCTTCGGTCAGCTAAAACAGTCGGTTTATAACAGAATATGCGGAGTCCCGCATATTTGGCGAAGATATGGCATCTCCACAGCATTCATCTTTCTTACATTCTTCTTCTGTGTTAACCACGTTTGGCTGCCGTATAACAGCGTCGGTAGCAAAACCGCATTGTAAGCAGCCATACGTGCAGCTATGCTGACATTTTGCCGTCTCAACAATGCAGCCAAAGCACCGTTGACTCTGTTAGGCACAGGCTGAGTGATCTCTATAAAGAGACTTTACAGCATGTAGCAAGGATCCATTCACATTGTATCGGGGCAGTATCTCCCATAACTTCTTTCTCACAACCCTGTCAAATGCCTTTTTCAAATCCACAAAAGCACAGAAAACCTTTTGGTTTAGGGCCAAAAACTTTTCCTTAATCATGCGGAGGGAAAAGATCTGATCTATACACCCTCTTACAGGTGTAAAACCTTCTTGGGCCTCCCACAGCAGCCTTTCAGATCTCTCTTACATTCTTCTGGCTAATATTTTAGCATAAACTTTACCGCCCAAGCTAATCAAACTGATAGCCCTATAGCTTGCACAGTCTATCTGTGAACCTTTGCCTTTATACAAAGGTACGATGACTGCACTTCGCCAATCGTCTGGGACCTCCCCCGATTTCCAGCATAGGTTGCACAAAAACCAGAAAAAGTCCAAGACGCGTGGCCCACCATATTTGATCATCTCGGCAGTAACTTCATCCGCTCCCGCAGCCTTACCACATTTCAGACTTCGAAACACGCTCTCTACTTCTTCCAAACTGATTTCACCATCGGCTACATCTGGACTCAGCATTACGCTGATAGTCAGAACCGAGGCGTCCTCACGTTCATACATCTCCTTGTAGAATTCTGCCCACCGCTGCAAAACGTGTGCTTGCTCAGTTAAAATTTCACCGCTCTTCGATAGCACCCCTTTCATTCTACAGGTTACCGAAAAACCCCGGGAACCACTAACTTCTCGCCAGAAAAGCTTCCTGTTTTCCCGGAAGTTGTTCGTCAACCTTTCATCCCTTTCTCTCTCAGAATTTTCACGCTTCATCTTTATAAGTGCTTTCGTTATGTGCTTTTGCAGCTTGTAAGCTCTTTTTCTTATCTCTCTCATACTTTTATCCTTACCAGAGGCTTTATAATCCAGCCATGCTTTCTTCTTTAACTCCACAACGTCTTTCACTTAATCATCCCATTCCATCATTCATCCATTCATCGCGCTTTTTACTAAAACCTCTTTTCCTTTTACCACATACCGCTGTCGCTACTTTCACCATACCATTCCTAAAGTTCTGCCAGTATACTTCAACACTTTCATTTCCAGAATCACAGCTTTCAAGCTTCTTGGAAACCCTTTCTTGATATTCCTCTCTGATCGGTGGATCTTGAAACTTCCAGCTTCTTATGCGATAATTCGACTCTAAGGTAGGACACGTCATGCTGCTGCGCCAATCTGCAAACATACCTCTTATTCTAGCAACGACTAAATAATGATCTGTTTCCAGATCAGCACCCCTAAACATTCGCGTGTCCATAACTTGGCTTCAAATACGCTGATCCACTAGGAATAAATCATTCATACTTCTTTCTTCCGCTCGCTCCCATGTGCACATGTGAATTTGTTTATGATCAAACATCATGTTTGCCACAAACAAATTTCTCTCTTTACAAAATTCCAAAATAAGCTTTCCAGCCTCATTTACTCTCTTATCACCGTACTTGCCTAGCACGCTTTCGTAACCACTTCGCGCGGTTCCAACCCATCCATTAACATCCACACATACTATCAACTTTTCATTACTTCTGACACTACTTGTAACATTCCTGACACTCTCCCAAAACTCCTCGAGCTCGCTCATTTGAGCTGAGGATACTGGAGCATACACGGCTCACAAGAATACTCTTGTTATGCCCAGCTTAAAGCGAACCCAAAGAAGCCTCGGGTTGATCGCCTTGTATTCTACCATAGCATTAACCATTCGAGAAGACAACAATACGCCTACACCTTGGCAACCTCGCCCACCCTCTGGAACCCCAGCCCAGAAAGCGACCCGGTTGCCAGGCAAATCGGTCGTATGATTGCCTTTTCGCTTGGCCTCAGACACACAAATAACATCCAGATCTTTGTCATCCATCACATCTAATAATTCATTCATCTTCTGTTCCATTCTCCTCTTACATTCCACGTAGCTATTTGTAGCTCCGTCCTCCACCTCCCGCCGTTCGGAACATGGCGTGTTGGTTGGCGGTCCCCAACGCCGCTCTTATTTCATAGATATACTCAAATAATTTTTTAGGCTTATGTGAAAACACAAAAACATAACATGTTTAAAGAATTCGTAAAAATATAGTACCATCGAGGATAAAATTATTTTAAGGAACAATAAATTCTCTGAAGCCTATATAGCAGCGTGCTTTAACTCCTGTCGACAGTGTTCTGTATATATTTATCGTTTTATTCTTTTAAACCATATAAACAAATACCTTTTAAACCATAACAGACATTTTGAACCAAACAAAAATAAACTTCAGTATGTTCAGTATCATCATTTTACTGAAATTAAGTGAATAAGAATTCAGTAGTTTCAATGTCGATTGTTGCTGTTTTAAACGTATTTGTCGCAACGTTTAATATTGCGGTCACACAACTGTTGTGAATTCCTGAGTTTTTTCATCACTTAAACGATATGTAATTTATAAGAGGGCGAGTTTCGTTCGATTCGGACCTACCGTTCGCCAATTATCGACCAAGAATCGTTGCCCAAGACCCTCTCACCCATCACCAGAATGAAACAAACAATTTTTTTATTTTATATTATTATTGCCTTCAAGTATCAGAATTTAACTTTTTATTCTAATGTTTGTCACCGTTAAAATACAAAAAGGAAACATGTTGTCCCATGATGGCGCTCAAATAACCACCCTCTTTCCTTTAAAGTTGCTATTTTAATGAAATATCACGCTGAAATGATTTGTCTCCTAAAACTGTATTCATGAAAAGTTAATAAATACCGCCAACAAGAACGCTTACTCTGTTAAAACAGACGTTAACAATAAAATCTAGAAGGTTCAACTTTTAATGGCTAAGAGAAAATTATATAGCTAGCTACTAGCTAGCTATATAATTTTAATTTTAACTAGCTTAGATTAGATTTTATTATTTTTTTATTTGATGGCAGACTTGGACATTTTTTTTTTATATTTTGTATTTGTAGGATTTTATTGATTTCCAATATACATAATATAAGTTTTCGCGACTTAATAATGTATTTCTAGCAGAAATAAAATGAAAACTTTTGTCCCTTGAAAGTCTAATATTTTAGGAAAAAAGATTGAAATTTTATTTTGTGATTGATTTCCATCCCTACTGTCCGACTGTTGGATGTGGCATAAGAAATATCTAAAAAAATTCCAAACGTACAAAGTACAAAGGATTCTTTCATACATAAGACTTGACATTTGAACCTGTAAAAATATAGGAGCATATACATTCCTATTATATTACGAAGAACTGACAGCCATTCTGTATTATTTTGTATTTTATGACAAAACTATTAAAAAAAAAATTTATACTCTGCCGTAAAAAATATATTACAGCAAAAAAAAAATAATTTCGTTTATTCAATGTTGCATGTTGTTTTAGGATAGGTAACAACAAAGGTAACACTTATTTGATGAGGAAATGAAGACTAGTTTTTTATCTAGCGTCCTAAGAAAATACCACTTAAGGTTATGAGGTAATTTGTTTATTTGGATTGCGAACATAAATATATTTATATCTCTATTCGTTAAATATAAAATAAATGACTTGTTTTAAGTCATTTCACTTTAGTTGCTCCTAAAAGCTTTTTAACGAATACTTACTAGAAATACCTAAACGGAAAAATCTAATTTAAAAGTACATCTAACTGACAAATGGTTAAATTAAAGAGATGTACAAAGTTACACTAATAACGGAGGCCAAATAATTATACCAATTACAAGAATAAAACTGTTTTAGACACGGCTCAAGAACATTAGCATGAATTAATTTCAGTTGACGTGGTCCTTGCACCGGACGTGACGAGAGAGGAAATGAGAAATTTAAAAGTTATGTGAACAATATAAAAACAAATCATAAAATTATTATTTCATGCAAATTATACTAAATTTATTATGGACTTACAAATAATAATTGTTAATACTTTCTAATACCACAACTTGTGATTTTTTATTTTTTTTTTACAGATTCTATAGTTATTAATTTAAAGCTATAGTGTTATTTTAGTATATATCTACTAAGTGATGCATAAATCAATCAGGCTATGTACCTCCGTGTATTATAAAATAGTAACAAGAAATTACGGTCCGTGGTATGTTAAAAAGTATATATGCAAATTAATTTCATGGAACAGAACTTAAAAAATAGATCCCAAAACGTTGTTTATTTATTTGATCACGCGTCACGCAGAAAGTGCCGGACATTTTATTTTCATATATTTGGTTATACAGAATTCAAAAATGTTTTCGACTTTATTTTATTGGCTTATCTTATTCATTTATGTCCTTTTATATTATTCCCACATTTTTGTCAATTCATGTCATCATTACTGATACAATTTATACGTATTAAATTAAAAACTCCTTAAGATTATTGTCAACTAACGTCATAAACGTGTCGCTTTGTAATAAGATACTCATTTTAGCAAATTTCAATAAGTAATGTGAATATAATCAATGCCTAAGAAATCAGTAACAATAAATTATGAGTGCGTATAATTTAAAAAAATGTTATTTTTTTTCTATTCCTGCCAATACATAAGTGATATCTATTTGATATTAACTTTTAAGTTGAGTTTTGTTATTCACTGATACAATACATATTTAAGCTACATCATCCGCCTTCTTTATTATTCTAATGTTACTTTCAAATTTAACCTATTTTTAAAAACAAAAATTGCTTTTAATTTGATCTAAAATAAAACACTTAGCCTTAATAAATCCCGTATTTAAATAGAAGCGAGATAAATAATAATTCAAATACAGACTAGGACATCCATTTCACTCCAGCGGTTGCTTTGTCCCAAACGTCAAGTCATACGAGTATAACTTATCATGTCTTCGGGCTTTATGCTTACGGAATGATATTTTCCTCTTTCATTTTATCAATATATCACTGCTAAGAAGACTTTTATAACTATGACAAATATATCTTATAGCTGTAAATTAGTTTTGAGTTCGAATAATATTTTTAATATACAAAACTGGATGTAAATTATAAAAGAAAACTTTCAAGGATATATATTTGTATTCCTGTTGGTAAATTGGAATACAATAAAATAGAAATTTAATAATTCCAGTTTGTATCTATAAGATTTGTAAAATGGTTTTATGAAGAAAATGTTATATTTGTTATTAGAAGCAACAATTTAAATCAGCTATTTATTTGTATTATTTGATTGTACATGATCAGTCTTGTTTCCTTTTTTCAACTGAAATTAAAAGTAACAGGTATTTTTACAACAAGGTTATTTCATCTTTTAAGTTAGCGATTAGAGTACATAGTGTAGTACTTTGATAACTTTTATGGATTTTGCAATATGTTTTTGTATTTTATTATTATAACAATTAAATTGCAAAAAGGTGTATTAGCAATAAACATACTTGTAGATGTTTAAAAAACTAATTTACCTTCAACTTTTTTTTCTTATGCTCATGTTTAAGTGTAAAATTAATTATTAGAATAATATAATGATAGATGTTCAATCACTAAAGAACAAAATGTAAAAGAACAAACAGAATATTGCACCATAAGCAAAATTGAGAAGGGGATGATTTGAAAAAGCTATAAATTTTCTAAAGCCTACACAGCGGCTCGCTTCAACTTGTCTTAACAGTATCCTTTTTATATTGCTCTTTTTATTCTAGTAGACATTTTAAATCGAAGAAAAATAACAATGGATTTGATAAATCACATTAAAAAACTGTTTCATTAAAAAATGTTTTAATTAATTGTATATTACATTTTTATTAATAATTGATAAATAATTAAGCCATCGCATTAAATGATTTTTTTGTCATATGACAATCGAATAAAGAATGTTTCTCCGTCTCTGCATATTCAATATATATAAATAAAAATATCTTACCTTGAATATAATTAGTTCACAAATGAAATAACGGCTCCAGAGAGCGACAACAATACCAATGTGCAGTTTCTTTGAAATCTTCAAAACAAAACTGTACTCTGTTCAAATTATCAATTGAAATAATATATATATATATATATATATATAAGTATATATATAAATATATATATATAAGTATATATATATATATATATATATATATATATATATATATATATATATATATATATATATAAATATACCTATGTTTTCAATTTTAGTTTTATTAATAATGAAGAAGATATAAAAAAAACACAAAATCTTTACTGTATCTTAAAAACGGACGTGAAGTAATATAAGTAAATATTTAATTTATTTTTATTAAAACATTTCCATTGAATATTAATACAGTTTACTATTAAGGATATTCTTTTCATATTTATTTATTTATTTATTTATTTAACTTCACGTCATACCCCTTGCGGGGTAGCCAAAGACAACGGAGCGCCAAACGCTATGGTCCCTGCATACCTCTTTCGCCTCGGCCACAGACATCAACTTTTTCATACATGCCCTCCGGGGGGTCCTCATGCTTTTTACGTGACCTTCCTCCAGTATCATAGCTACTGTCTCTCTTGCCGCTCACTTTTCCTTTATAAATCTTTTTTACCATTCTTTCATCACTCATTCGTTCGACGTGCCCAAACCACCTGAACACGTTCTTTTTCATTCTCACCGTGACATCTTTGCTAGTACCTACCATTCTGTGGATCTCTTCATTGCGTATTCGATCAGCTAGACTGACTCCGCATATGCTGCGAAGAGATCGCATCTCCATAGCATTCATCTTTCTTACATTCTTCTTCTGTGTTACCCACGTTTGGCTGCCGTATAACAGCGTCGGTAGCAAAACTGCATTGTGTACAGCCAAACGTGCAGCTATGCTCACGTTTTGCCGTCTCAACAATGCAGTCAAAGCACCGTTGACTCTGTTACAGGCAGCAATACGCCTTTCCACATTTATTTCGTATCTTCGGTCTCTGCTAAACATACTTCCCGAATATACCACTACATTCACTTGTTCTATTATCTTACCATTCATGTTGATCTTATATTCTGTTCTTTCTTCATTTCTTTCACACCACAAACAAATTTCTCTCCTCACAAAATTCCAAGATAAGCTTTCCAGCCTCATTTACTCTCTTATCACCGTACTGGCCTAGCACGCTATCGTGACCACTTCGCGCGGTTCTAACACATCCATTCATATCTCCACATAATATAAATTTTCATTGTCTCTGACACTACTTAGAACATCCCTGACACTCTCCCAAAACTCCTCAAGCTCGCTCACTGGAGCTGAGGATACTGGCCCATAAATGGCCAACAAGAATACTCTTGTTATCCCCAGCGTAAAGCGAACCCAAAGAAGCCGCGGGTTGATGGCCTTGTATTCAACCATTGTACTAACCATTCGAGAGGACAACAACACGCCTACACGTTGACAACCTCGCTCACCCTCTGGAACCCCAGCCCAGAAAGCGACCCAGTTGCCAGGCAAATCGGTCATATCATTGCCTTTTTGCTTGGTCTCAGACACACAAATAACATCCAAATCTTTGTCATCCATCACATCTAATAATTAATTCATCTTCTGTTGCATTCCTCCTCTTACATTCCACGTAGCTATTTGTGGCTCCGTCCTCCACCTCCCGCCGTTCGGAACATGGCGGTCCCCAACGCCGCAATATTCTTTTCATCAGCAAATAAATTATAAATTACCATGAAATTAAGAAGCATCTTTTCAATTGCTTTCGTATTAATAATGTAAGTCACTTTTATTAGACCCCTTTTATAATTTAATTCAAGATCTAAGAAATCATTTGTCTTGGGCATCATAACTTAAGAAGTAATTTTACTGGTCTCATAAATAATCCAGTGAAACGAGAAGAATAATGTTAAGTTACGAGTTACGAGTTAAGAGTATAATCTTTATAAGCATTCATGAAATGTTTTATTTTGTTATAACTATGCCTCTATCTTTATATAGATATTTCATTTATTTTCTACTAAATGTTTCTTTATAATAAACTAGAACTATCCTTAAGATAGTCGTATTTATTAGAAAAATGACAAAACTCACAAAGCAACTCTGTGTACGACGCTATCAATCAAATTGATGGGATTGTTCACATGAGTTAGAACTACGTACAGTTAACTGTGAATAAGAGATTTAGGTGAGATTCACGCTTGCGGCAGATCTAAGCTTTAATCTTATAATCTGCATCTGCTGAGTAATCCTTGCTGCATAAAGCAGAATCTGTATATATAAGATATCTGAAGAATATAATATCACCAGCCATGCTCTAACTATTTTCCTTTATAACTGATTATGGAATAAAATAAAGCATGTAAGAAGAATATGAAATGTTCATATACAAAATACAAAAAAACAACAATTAATATTGTTGCTTTTTTATTTACGTTTAAAACAATCTGGATGTAGGTGTATCTCTTTTAGGTAATAATATTACTTTCCGGTTACGACATTAAAAATCATGTATTATTACGTTCTTATTATATCAATAATACCGTTAATGATACCGGAATGAATCAGCTCCATTATTATATTTTCGCTTGAGTTTTGACCACATGCAAGTAAATTTGAGTTAAACTTACACACCAAATTATTTTTAAAAGGGCCTTGCGCTTAAGAGAAAGTCGTCCTTTGTTGCGTTATTCTTAAATTCATTGATTAAACTAATAATATCGTCACAAAACAAAATATTCCCGGAAACCAGATCAGAAGGGTCTTATTTCGAAATAATATTACACATAGTTCAAAAATCACTTTTTTTATATTACAAAAACTCTGACAATTCTACACTTTGAATTTACAAATCCTAGACTATTATTATATATTTTAAACGGTAAAATAAATCCATTCCAACGACACGATACAGACAATTATGTAAGACAAAAATGTTGTGACCGAACAATATACCGCACCGACTGACGAAACGTAAAAAGCGTAAATATCACTCCTACTCCTATTTCAAACCAAAAGACTTGACTTCTTCAAGTAATATATCCCATGCTCTCTAAAATAAATAATTATCCCAGGCTTGAAGGTCTCTCCAGGGATAACTTTTCCGATGCACTCCAAGACAAACGGTTACCTCAGATCTTATTTCCCCATAGCTGTCACATCAGTGCTTTACACCTTTGTTACCGGTAGTTGCACCCAATACAGACCATGTTAAGCACAGTATGATAATAACATAATGCTCCACTTGTTTGTTAGACTGATGCATGTCAGTCATGCATGCATGTCCTTGACCCAATTAAAGAAATCTATACTTTGAAATATGCATCCCCTATTAGCATTTCATTATATAAAGCATCTATTGACGTTTAAAAATGTTCTAATCTTAAAAAAACTCTATTGTACTTTAAAACCTTTAAAGAAAACATTTGAATTTATAGTGATATAAAGATTACATAATATTTACTTCAAATAAAGAAATGATGACCCTTATACGAGTATATGCTGGAGTTTACTAAACAATAATTTAACAGGATATCATCATCAATCAGCTCTTAAATCAATATCTGTATATGTGTTCTTGGTTTTCTTCCTAAGGGATTAATACCCGCATTCTCAAAGATTTCCAATGAAGATGTGATGATGAGTTTGTATTCAAAGTTTTTTCTTGTGTAAATTTTTAAGATTGTTGATTTTATTGTTTATTCTAAGGACAGAGTCAAAATTTTTATTAATTATTATGCTCATTGAAACATAATTATTAAATTGAACTAAGTGCCACTGTACCAGCAAAAAATATTTAGACAGTTACCTTATGTTTTGACTGCTGAATATTCAAAAAATAAGACAATTAATAATATAATTTAGCTGCTATTTAAAAATATGTTAAATAGCTAAACTATATTATAAATATAATTGTGCATCAACATGTATTTTTATTTTTTAATTATAGTAGTTCTTTTCTTCAGTCCTTAACAATGTCCGCCATGTCCATGCATGCCATGTCCGTGTCATTATAAATAAGTTGACCATAATATATACATATTATAAAGTAGGAAACCAGTAAAAGAATTATAAACACAAATTTATAATAAAAGTTGCCCTAATTCAATAGATATAAATACATACTTAGTTAAATAGACCCAAGTATGAATACATACTTACCCTAAGTAAAATATTTTTTTTTTGCTGTGAAATTTTGTAATTATAAATTGGTAACCATAAGTTAAGCAACTATTTTTGAAGTTCTAAATAAATGTGTAAACTCTAAAAAACAACGACTCCAAGAAAAGTAAAAAATAAAGTTTCTTAAACAATCGACCTTCTCCTTCTATTCAACCTATATACATTATAGTTAACGTAACATATTTCTTAATATAATAATCTTTTACCATTTTACTAGATTTACCATTTACTGAGTCATCACGAAATCTCCGAAACTAGATAGTTTATTTCGAGACGTCCACTGAGAACGGATCTTACAGAATTCCTATCCCAACGCATTTTAACTTTACTCATTTCGCCAAGTTTTAAACCTGTAGGAGCTATACACTTAACGCAGGGGTAAGAGTTACTATACCAACGGTTACCATGGCAAGGGTTACAATGACAACAGATAATATGACAAATGTTACCATAGCAACCTGAGTTTACAATCAAATTAACATCATAATAACACACCACACACACCAAAATAACCCATCCCATCCGCTTCGCTGGGCACACTGCACAGCGAAGCGGATGGGAATCAGCTTGTCTACTTATATGACTAACAACCAATTACCAAAATATTTATTAAATTTAGAGTTGATCTAAACAAAAATTTGCCAAATTAATAAATACCAATTTTTTGGCTGCTGTTTCTACATAATTAGTGGTTTAAAAATTAAAGTTTCCAAAACAAATCATAAAAAAGAAATCAAAAATAATACTCAGATATAAGCTTCATTTAAGAAGATGAACAGCTTGATAGGGTAGAGTGGATCCTTTGAGGTGCTCTATTGTTATCATGAAAGGATCAGCGAACCGAAATCTATGAGGCTTTCAAGTGACTATTTATGACGATGAGAATATATTTTAGAACACGTCGTTTAAAATAATCAAATAATTTTGATAATTAATTTTTGTTTACATTGAAAATTTTGAAAAATTAAATAAGTTAGAGTTTAAATTATTGATAGTAGGTTTATTGTAAATTGTTTAATTTGTATATATGATAATATTGCAAATTATATAATAAAAATAAAAATAAACATTATCATTCTAAAGAGAAACACCATTCTATCGGTAAACAAACTATAATGCAAACTTTCTGAGAACGTACTCGTATGTTCTTGCCGACACTTATTATTATGAACTTTTACTTATTATTTAGGGCACCAATAAGTGTCTGAACTAAAAGCATTTGTTGGAAACTATTACTTTTAGTTGTGAATTGTGCAAAATAGAAAAAAGTACATTTGGTTCAATAAAAGAAACATTTTAAATATATAATAATACTCTTACACTTCTTACTCCCTTATTATTTTATTATAATATAATATAATTTTACTTAATATAGAGAGAATAATAATGCTTTAGATATAAAATCTTATTGAATAATTACTATTACTATATCTAAGTGTGGATGTTTTGTTATGTTATCACAGATAAGCAGCGTGACAAGTTATAATAAATAAGAAAGAAAGAAATGTAGTATATTTTACCCCAAAAATAAACCTTTAACTTCAAATTGTTACAGGAATTGTCTTCCCAATTGAATATAAGAAACAATTTGTCAAAATAAGAAAACCATTTACAGTGATAAACATCTTTTTTAAACCGATATATTGAAAAGTTAATATTCCATTCTATAAGCATAAAACCAAAATACATGACAAATGATCAACACAAGGTGTGTTATAGTCCGGTTCAATGCCCTCAGTAATATCACTTCAATTTCTTATATTTCATATACTCGTAAATCACATATCGACGTAAGCCACATATCAATTTCAATCATAGTTGTATCTACAAATTATTAAATTATTGCGAAGCTTAAACAGCCAAATGGCGAATACGAATTCTAAAATTTTAAAACGAATTAAATAATTAAATAAATATATATATATATATATATATATATATATATATATATATATATATATATACATTGTCTATATAATTTTTATAATTTAATCATTAAAATTTTAAAGAATTAATGACTAAATTCGATTCATAAAGTGTTTTTTCCAATAAATTACTTTTCTACCGAGGTACTACGTTAGTTGTAGACACTAAGTCACGTTAATAATAAATAATTAAATTTAACATTAAGTTACTCTAAGTGTGTTTACTCATTTAGTATTGAAAAGTATCATAAAATCATAGTGCAATTTGTTTTCTTTACAAATAACATGAACAAAGAAATTTAGGAGCAACTATCAACATTATTGTGTAAGATTTAAGGTATTTTTACTACACCAACAAAAATTTTACAGAAAAATATATATAGAATTAAGAATAGCGATAGATGCAAATAGGTGCATACCCAGCTATTTATTATTCTTAATAATCATATAAGACGTTAACTCGCAGAGTGAAATTTAGCAAGCAAGCAAGCGTGAAGGAAAAAGAATCCTCAAAACACCTCTATCTACAACCCCTATGAAATTCCGATTCCAAAGGAAAATCGACTTTAAGAATATTTTTTATTTTTTTTGATTGTTCAACCATAGGAATGGAGCTGTTATTTATATTTTACAATATCTTTGACAGTTAGTAAAATTATACTATTTATTATTAAGATGGATAGTTATCTGCAGAAAGGTTAGAAATTGTTAAAAATATTTAAAAGAGTTTGTATATATGCTAAGTCCAATGTTATTAGTAAAATTGAAAGTCAAAGGACTAGGATATCGATATATGTCTGACTTATGTTGGATACGTAACTTTACTGTTTGAATGAATGTTGATTTGCCTGACTGTTTTTTCTCCTCCGGAGAACCATAGACAGAAATAAATTGATGCAAAGGTTTTTGAGCCTTATTAATTTGGTTAATTACCTACTAATTATTACCTGCATCTTTTAAAGGTAATATTCTTTTTGCATCAAAAAAGATTATATTTATTTAGATGGTTGTTAATTATTGGTTTAAAATTTATTACCTTAAATATATTTAATACCTTGAATAAGACTTAAAAAAATATAATTATACTATATTATTTTTATGTATTTCAATATCATATACGGAAAATATAATTATTATACTTTAAGATAAGCAATAATCCAGCTGTCATTCTAAAATAAATAAAATGTTCGATGATTGTTTTTTAATATTTAGTAAAATGAGCTTAGTCCTATATTTTATATTATATTAATTCGATTTTTCGATTTAAATCCGAAGCGACCTTTCATCATTTAAAGTTTTATATATAACCAAATATTTAGTTGTTATTTATTTGTAATTATATAACGAATCAGCTTTCGATTTTTCGTTAGAATAATAACTTATAATAAAACTGACAAAGCCAAACCCACAATTAAAAAAAAAAAAGAATAAATATAACAAACTATCCTTTAACAATTATGATTTTGTCTATTAATGAGAAAGAAAAAAATTACGATCTTTATCGATCTGACTACTACATTTGGGTTATTTAGTAATGAAACATAAGCCATTCAACAGCTTAACATATAACTTAGATTTGTGTTCTATGAATACAGAAACGGAAGCCTCATAGATGTTTCATGAACGTTATTGCAGCTTGTCCCTGTATCAAATTATGTTTATCAAAATGTTATAAATTCGGCTAAGACACTGAGTATATATAATATTTATAATAATTTTGATAAAGTTAACTGTCTGTTTTTTTGTAAATACAAATAACCTCATAGAAAATATGAAATAGTGTTAATATTAGCACTTTCGTAGCACCAAAATATTATAAATCAAATAGTTTTTCAGCATAACATAGTTTGGAAACTAACATGAACTACCACAGCCATATTCCACTAAAGCGATTTATGTTAAACACTACAAAGCAAAAAACATTTAATTACTTATCTCTTGGAAATAACGTTCACAGTTCTGTGAACATTTAATGTTTTGATAATTATAGCAATGTAAGTAATATCTGCAACCGAGGTCTAAATGATTACACTGATTAAATATGAACATAAAGAGAAAAGAAAATACGTTATAAAACAAAAATATTTAACTGAATTTAATAAAAATGTCATCACTCGCGTATATCTGTTACACATTATTATAATAACTACAGCGTATATTTGTAACATTTGTAACCTCAGGTTAAAATTAAATGTAACTAATATATTGTGAAAATGTTAAAATAGCTGTTTTGAAATGTGATATATGAAAATATTTAAAAAATCGATAAATCGAAAAAAAATTGGGCATTAGAAACATATTCCGTTCTTTGACGGATCATTAGTATTAAATATAGGGTGGGCCATGAAATAGTTAACATTTGAAAAAATCGTATAAAAAAAACATTTAACATATTTTAGAAATAGCTTATTTACGAGAAAGCTAATTAGTTGTAATTTATTTTTTAATAATTATTTCGTCTAAATGACCACCGTTTCGGTTTTTGCACTCATCTAAGCGAGTCCTGAAGTTTTCGAATACTCTTCTGCAAAGAGACCCCGAGATCGCCGACATCTCTTCGATGATTTTTTCTTTAAGTTGACGTAGTGTATTCGGTTTATCAATGTAGACATGACTCTTTAAATAACCCCATAAAAAGAAGTCTGCTGGGGATAGATCTGGACTTCTGGGCGGCCATGGGATGTCACCTCGTCTGGAAATCAGCTTTTCCGGAAACATTTCTTTGACCACCGGCAAGGACGTTCGATGTGTGACACGTGGCTCCATCTTGTTGAAACCATGTGTTACGATTAAAGCCAGCAAATTCCAGTAGCATCGGTGCTAAAAACTCCCGTAACATTTTCACATACTCGGCAGAATTAATAGTAACTGAACGGCCTCGAGAATCTTCAAAAAAAGTAAGGTCCGATGATTCCTTTTGCTGAAATTGCAGCCCATACAGTTACCTTAGGAGAGTGAAGTGGCCTTTCATGTTTAGCTTTGGGATTTTCGCTGCTCCAATACCTGCAATTCTGTTTGTTTACATGTCCATTTAGGTGGAAATGGGCTTCGTCAGAGAATAAGATGTTGTCAAAATTACTGAATCGAGTTAACATTGTTTCGGCATATGACTTACGCAAATTTAAATCATTAGGGTTTAGTTCTTTCAAATCTAATTTCAAAATACGGCGTAATGATGTGCGGGATAATCCTAATTCAGCCGAACGTTTGCGCGTCGATAAATCTGGATCACGTCGAACAGAAGCGGAAACTTGCTGCACGTTCTCTTCGCTTCGAGAAGTCCGCGGGCCGCCGGTTTGTTTCACATTTAGTGTAGATCCCGTCTCTTCGAACTTCTTCACCCATTTCTTTTTTAAAGGAGCACTTGGACACTGACTTAAGTCGTGTAAACCATATTCAACGCGAAATAAGCGTCTCACAGTAATGAGCGAAAAGTTGTTTAAATAAAACTGTTTCACACAGTAAGCGCGTTGTGGCCCCGTGAAGCGATCCATTGCGACTAAATTTCCAAGAAGCGAGCTATTGCCCCCGCCCGCGCCCGCGCCCCGCGCGGCATTAGTTTGCGTGGTAAGTTACATTTAAATGTTAACGAATTCTTGGCCCACCCTGTATATATATTTAGATTTCATAATGTCTCATATTATTCTCAGAAAATTGTTTGTAAATAAATCTACTCGAGTAAAAAAGTTTTGGATACTTTTTATGCGATAAAAAAACTGAAATCCTAATTTTTATATTAATACGTGAAGAGAAAATCTTTGCGTTACTTTTAATGGACGTTCTGGACATAGAAGAATGTGAGGTTTGAGTTAAGAAAGCTGATTATTTACTGTATTACATATAAATTAATATATTTTGAGAAAATATAAAAAAAATATCTTAATTAAAACACGCACTAGTTTAAAATACAACAAGAAAAAAATATAAATTGAGGACATTTTAATAACAATATAAAAAATAAGTCTGTAAAGTAAAATGATATTAATATTAAAATATAAATAATATAATAATAATATGTTATAATAAATATAAAATAATAATGCTAGTTATTTATTATCGAGGAATGTGTGTTTCCTCATTGTTCTGTAATATACAGGTAATTGCCTCTAGGAGCGTACATCTAATAGTTTCAATTTAAACTTATGGTTTCAATTTCAAGTTTTACTTCCAGTAACGAAAAGTAACTAAGAGTGACGTATTTAGATATGATAAAATTAATATAAACTCGTAGGTTGTGACTGCCTTAATAAGATTTGAGCATCCTTTTTGTATATATATTTTTGTTTCAAGCAAATTTTTATCACTTTTAACAATCATTTCAATGCAATAAATAAGTATACAAATATTCTACTTTTATATAAAGTTAATTTCTCCTCCGTTGTTCATACTAAAACGACGTCCTTAGCACTACAATTTTTCACTCACTCCATATACTCGTGTCTTCTTCAATCTTCTACTCTTATCTTATAATAACCCACTATTGATACTTTGAACTCTTTTTACTTCAAGTATTTGTTATTTACATTCTCTTGTTTATGTAAGAATGCTTTTGAAAGAAAACCAAGATAGAAGTTAAGTTGATGTCCTTAATAATCAAATTTTTTAATTATATTATTTTAAATTATATAAATATTATATTATATTATATTTTATTATATCACATCACATCACATCACTACACTACACTACACTACACTATTACATTACATTATATTATATTATAACCTAATTGAGTATTGAGTTTATACCTACAACATAATATTGGATATTTAAATATGAGTGATAGCTGTGATATGTGGCGCAGAGAAAGCAAAGATTTCAGATGTCATCACTAATTTTCTGCTCGAACTGATCACGCAAAATTTGCAAGTGATAACATGACATTTCTTTGATCAAATATACTAACAGATCACGAACATAAAAAATTACATTTATTTGGAGTGGTCTAGTTATTGCCAAATAAAATCAAAGTATACATTTAGTACATAAAAGGCAGGTACTAAATAATTCGAAGTCCACGTCATTTTCTCATAACTAAAATTTTACTACAAACTTCAGTTTGTAATTAAAAGAAATGCTTACTTAATATCCTTTTTGAAAAAATGGCAAACTATCTACAATTAATTAATCTCAAAAATCCTCCTTTGCAGTTCGTAAGCAATGAGGTCGATCCATGGGGGAAAAAAGAGACATATCTTAGATCAATTTCATTCGTGCTGTGTTTCCAGCCGGCAGTCAATATAATTGCTTAACGCAATTATAATGGCTACCGGACGGCTATTATATCGGTAAACTATGTGAAATTAGTTTTTGGCATATAGTTCTTTAATAAAAATGTTAACATTGAAAAATAACGTTGGTCCTACGGATCAGGTATTTTACGTTATTATTTAAACTTTTGAGAACGTTTACTTATACGTTTGCTTGCCAAAGCACATTGAGACCGTTCAGACTTGGCAAGCATACTTCGTTGTCACAGTCGGTATAACTGTTACACTCATGTCTTCAGATAATTTCAAACTTAGAAAAACTGTTGAAAGTACTTCTAGCTTACCGATTTTTTTGTCATTGCTTTAAGCTTTGTAAAAAATAAATGTTAATAATATTTTTTTTAACATTTTTTGTAATAATTTTTATACAATCGTTGGATTGGATTCTGTCTGTGTAATGTCTTTTTATTCTATGAAACCAAACCATTTGTTTTTTATTTTGTAGTATAGACATCGACTTATCTAATCCATCAATGTAGCACTGGAATTTTTTATATAGGTGTCTTTAATTAGATAGTATAAGAACTTAATAAGGCTATACATTTAAATGATCTATATGTGTCAGGGTTTTTATTTTCAGCCTAATTCCGGCAGTTCCGTCGAACAAAAATATGAAGAGTTAAATAGTCAACTTAAACTTGAATTTAACGATTACATTTCTTTGACTACAATTATATATATAATAAAATTTGAAACATGTAATGTAACTAAAACACTTATATAAAAAAAGGTCAAAGTTTTAAAAATTTCTAAATTCCAGAATTTTATAGAAAAAAATATAAAAATTACCATAATTAAATTTAATGTTAATAAATAAGAAAACTTAATATCAGCAAACATTAAATATAATATTTAATACGGTACGACATAGAAATTATTATTTTATAATGAATATATAATATATTAGATAGTAATATATTAGATATACTAGATATTACTTAATTAAATCGGTTCATATTTAAGTAATATGCTGTTTCTAAGTACTTTTATTAATTTTTTGAGGAATTGCAATAAAGAATATTATTATTATTATTATTATGATTATTATTCTATAACATGTTGTCCAAAAACAAATATATTTTTTTACTTCTTCTACTACAGCGGCTCTCTAGACAGTCTGCATATGCATTTTCTCAACTCATAACAAGTAACTCAGTCCTTCCTAGCTTCAACAACTGATATTTGAAATTTTGAGACAAACCAGACAAACTCTGACTTACATACAGTTGAATTATTGTCTCTGTTTTATATAGAAAAATATAATATTTTTTTGAAAAAAAATATTATTCCATATATCGGAGTTAATTCCACAAAATGCACTAGATCTATAAATCATCTGTTTACTTTTACATAGATAACAACTTAATATTGGATGTGCCATATTAACTTTAGATAATTTACGAAAGAATTGCTTATTTAGTATTAAACATAAACAACTTAATTGATAATAAATATAGTTATATAGGTCTAAGGACTATAATAATATTTCTATGATTTCATTCGCATAATTTTTATCCTTACTTTGGTCTGTTATCAACTATTCAAACAAAAGATTCCATTTCTCAGCATTTGCTTTAGATAATTACACATCGAAGACTGGAATTGTATTTGGATGTTATAAGTAACGCTAAAAAATTTATATTCATATCCTAAACTATTAATTTCTAATACTAATTAAACATCACGTATTCTAAAATTATAATATTACTTTAATATTGCAGTTAATATTGAGTACTTAATGTAAGTCACCTCTTTTATGTAATATAACACTTCAGGGACATTGCTTTTCCTGTAGAATGTTGTAGAGTTATTTTGATTATATTGAAGCTTCAATATTCTCACATCTCTCAACCTACTCAAATAATTCCGAGTCACAAAATCATTATTAAGGAAGGGAGTAATATAAAATTGGTTGAGACGTAAATAAGATTTGTTTAATTTAATAGACGCGAGTAACATTAATCTGATATAATATAGCAATCATATATTTTTATTCCTAATAAACATACTATGTTAACATCA
Source organism: Melinaea menophilus ssp. n. AW-2005 (assembly GCA_918358695.1). NCBI lineage: Eukaryota > Metazoa > Arthropoda > Insecta > Lepidoptera > Nymphalidae > Melinaea > Melinaea menophilus. Next base: position 30,401,886 of record OU911039.1, on the reverse strand, counting down.
ACTATTACAAACATATTTTCTTTGTGTCAGTAAGCTTTTTAATTTCATTAATTTTTTTTATTATTTGCATTCTTCAAATTTTAATTCGATTTGATCTTTTAAGTAAAAGTTGTCTTTATTAATTCATAATTTATTTCAAAAGACAACAATTTATTCTATTTAAAATATTTGCCTTTATACTAAATTATAAAAGAGAATTTTTTTTTTTATTCTTTATAGAATGTTTCTAAATTAAAATGTATTTTATAAGTCTTTGATGTCCATCGTTTATTAATTTAGCCTTGTACAAAGCGTAAAGAAATTTAGCTTGCTTTAATAACACAAAACATTGGATGCGTTTTCTATAGTTTCTTCAGATAGATTTATTTTAATTAAAAATATGTTTCTAGTTTTAATAATTTAATTAAGGTCGGAAAATAATATGAACTACCACAACCATATTCCACTGAAGCGATTTATATTAAACACTACATAGCACAAATAATTTTATTATTTATCTCTTGGAAATTACGTTCACAATTCTGTGTACATGTAATGTTTCGATACTTATAGCTTCAATGTAAGTAATATTTGCAACGGAGATCTAAATGATTACAGTGATTAAATTTAAACATAAAGAAAAAATAAAATATGTTGCTTAAATAAAAATATTTTACTGAATTTAATAAAAATATCATCACACGCGTATATCTGTTACACAACATTATTTATTATAACTGTAGCGTATATTTGTAACATTTGTAACGTCAGGTTAATATTAAATGTTACCAATATATTGTGAAATTGTAAAAAAAAAAGTAATTTGTTACTTAAAATAGTTATTTTGGAATCTAATATATAAAAATATTTAAATACACGATGATTGAATAGAAAATTTTACATTAAAAACAAATTCCGTTCTTTGACGGATCGTTACTATTTCAAAAAAATATTTAGATTTCATAATGTTCTTATATTGGCTAACAAAATAGTTTGTAAAGAAATCTACTAAAGTAAAAAGTTTTGGAAACTTTTTATGCGATAAAAAAACTGAAATATATTAATACGTGGAGAGAAAAACTGTGCGTTACTTTTAATAGATTTTGTGGACATAGAAGAATGTGAGGTTTGAGTTGAAGTTGAAAGAAAGCTGATTACTTATAGTATAACAAACAAATTAAAGAATATATTGAGAAAATAAAAAAATCTTTTCAAAAACATATGTATTAGTTTAGAATACAACAACAAAAAATATAAAAACACGACATTTTAATAACAATATGATAAATAAGTCTGTTAAGTAAAATAATAATACTATTAAAATATAAGTAATATAATAATAATATGTTATAATAAATATAAAATGACAATGCTAGTTATTTTTTATCGAAGAATGTGTTCCCTCATTGTTCTGTAATGTACAGGTAATTGTCTCTAGCGGCGTACATTTAATAGTTTCAAATTAAACTTGTGAATTAAATTTAAAGTTTTACTTCCAGCTACTAATAGTAACTAAAAGCGACATATCTATTCCTGACAAGATTTATAATATACTCGTAGGTTGTGACTGATAAGAATAAGATTTGAGTATCGTTTTTTTGTTTCAAGCAAACCTTTATCACTTCAATGCAATAAATAAGTATACAAATATGTACTTTTATAAAAAGTAAATTTCTCCACCATTTGTTCATACTAAATCGGCGTTCTTAGCCTTACACTTTTTTACTCACTCCATATCCACTATTGATACTTTGAACTCTTTTCATTACACCTATTTGTTATTTACAAAAATGTTAAGTTGATGTCCTCAATAATCAAATTTTTAAAATATATTATATTATAACCTAATAGTAGTATGGATAGTACCTAGTATATATTTACAACATAATATTGGATACTTAAATATGGTTGATCGTTGTGACCTTTCTTATATTATTATTTATATCAATTTATGGTTATTTATATGTTTCTTGCATTCACTTAGTCAATTAAATGTTTTTAAATAAGCGCTACATAAATAAAGAAAGCGTATCATCGCCGCATTTTTACACTCTTCTTGAATTACTTTAAGATAAATTTATAAGACAAATTTATTTTAGACTCAAATATTAATCTGAAAAGTAAATTTACAATGTTTGGTAGCAGGTTAATTCCTATTTTAACTTTGATTTGCAAAATAAAACTATGTAAATGTAAATCTTTATAAAGAATTTCAAAAGTAGGTAAATTAATTCAAGGCATTAACGTTTTCGTGAAATATAATAATCTAACACGAATTAGGATGAGCACATGATGATAATGATTCAAGATATATTTACTATATCTACCTATTTAACTTTATTTATACATATAATCTAATTTCTTAATAATATAGTTTTTAACTCTTAACATACAAATTCTTCGAGCCTTAGAGAAACCGAGTAGATTTATATTATATTTTGCAAATTGTTTATTATAGCAAATATAATTTATGTTTATCAACAATGTTAAAGGTAATGTTATTTTTTAAGGAGAAAAGAGTGATCGGTTAATAACATTCAATAATTATGATTACTGATATATCAAATTCTATACATAGAATCTAAACTAAAGCCTAATACTGTCAGGTTTATCTGTGGCGTAGAGAAAGCTAAGATTTCAGATTTCTGTCTGCTTAATTGTGTGCTGGAACTGAGCATGCAAGATTTGCAAATGATACATTAGTGACATGTTTATTCAATTAATTGTTAGCATTAGACTATGTTTAGTAGAATTATTATTATATTCTTTGAATTCTTTAGCTACGGTGGCACTCTAGACAGTCTGCATACATTTTCTCAACTCATAACAAGTAACTCAGTTCTTCCTAGCTTCAACAACTTCTATTTCCAACTTTGAGTGCAAACTCTGATTTATATACAGTTGAATTATTATTTCTGTTTTATATAGAAAAATACAATTTTGTTTTAGAAAAAATATTTAATATATCGGAGTAAATTCCACAAAATGCACTACATATATAACTCGTCTGTTTACTTTTACATAGATAACAACTTAATATTGGATGTGTCGTATTAACTTTTTTATAAATTTTTCTGAAAGTATTTCTATAGTATATGTACTGGGAAGTTGTTAAGTATTCTATATAAATCACTTAATTAATTAATAAATCTCACAATTTTTATCCTTTCTTTGGTTTGTTATCAACTATTCAAACAAAAAATGTCATTTATTAGCGTTTGCTTAAGTTAATTACACTTAGAAGACTTGAATTGTATTTGGATTTTATAAAAGGATGCTAACAATATTATATTAATATCATTAACTATTAAATTTTAATACTATGATAACAATATTACTTAAACAGCAGCAGTTAATATTGAGTACTTAATTTATCATATAACGTAAGTCATCTCTTCTGTGTAATATAACACTTCAGGGATATTGCTTCTCCTGTGGAATATTGTAGAGTTATTTTGATTACATTGAAGCTTCAATATTCTCACATCTCTCAACCTACTCAAATAGTTTCGAGTCACAAAATTAGTATTAAGGAAAGGAGTAGTATAAAATTAGTTGTGACGTAAATAAGATTTATTAATTTCATAGACAAATAAGATAAATGTTTATAGAATTCATAATAAATAACATGAATCTGATATGATATAGCGATATATTTTTATTCTTAGCAGTAATATATGGCATTTGTCAGTCTTCAAATTTAAACTCGATTTGATCTTTTAAGTAACAGTTTTCTTTATTAATACATAATTTATTTCAAAAGACAACAATTTTTTCTATTTAATATACTTGCCTTTATACTAAATTATAAAAGAGAAAAAAAATTTTTTGATTCTTTATAAAGTGTTTCTAAATTAAAATGTATATTAAAAGTCTTTGCTGTCCATCTTTTATTAATTTAGCCTTGTACAAAGCATAAAGAAATTAATCTTGCTTTAATAATACAAAACATTGAATGCGTTTTCTATAGTTTCTTCAGATAGATTTATTTTATTTTAATTAAAAATATGTTTCTAGTTCTTTTAATTAAAATATATCAAATATTTTTCACACGATAGATCAAAAGTTGTTAAACAATATAACAAAAACCTTTTAAAGCTGCCTCGTTGTTTCTAAATAACATATGTTGTGAAAACCAAATATTCAATATTATTTATTTATTACAATCTAAAAAATAGAAACTTTTCTTGTCCTACAATACACGATTTGACTTCACCAAAATACTCATAATATTATACTTACTTAGTCTCATAGTTTCATAGTTTATATGATATATCTTTCGCTAAGGAAAACCTATTTTTCGGCGTTACAGAACAATTTGACACAGACATATTTGAACAGATATATTTCATGCATATAGACAAACTTTATGAAGTTATTACGTATTACATGTGAACTGTTCACACATTTTGTTGCATTATTTTACATTTACCATATACGAAATTTTATTAGAACTCAACTGTGGGTATAAGATGGAACTTTTATTACATACTTATTTATTTAAATTCAACTAAAATTCTTCAAGAATGAAATAACAAAACCGTATATGTTTTGAACCGTATATCCTTTTTCCTATTTAACTATTTCTGATCGTTTCCGATTGCCCTGATTCACAACTTGAACAGTAGTAATGTATAAAAATAGACTCGGCTGTGAGATATTCATAAGTCAGTCAAATTATTTGAATTAACATGACTGTAAAAGTCTGCAAAAGACTTTGTAATCAAAAATTTCACATTTAATTGATCAGTCATAACATTTCACACAAACATGCCTTAGCTCAGTAAACGTATACTAACGTTGAATCAACAACGAATCGCCTGCAAGTCATTATGTCACGATTTCGTCTACGTAAACAGATTATAGTATAAGTGTAATTATACTTGATTTACAGGCAAATTATTTTATCAACAAACTTGAATTCTACAATTAGGTATTTTAAAAATAAACTTGTGATTATATATGAAAGTACATCGACTTCTACTAATAACTTTAGCAACTCGTCTCTTGTCTAGTGTCTCTTGTTCTTCTCATTCTTATATTTTAATAGTTATAAATATAATAAGAAAACAGATATAAAATAAACAAAAAGTGACAGTTAAAATTATAAAATTTTGTATAAGTGGCAAGACTACAAAAAAAAACAAAAATAATGTTTAGTAAGAATAGTTAATTTGACGTATCTCTAGACATTGTTTGTCGTTTCTAATTCCTATTTTATAGACCATCATTATTTTAAAACGTTAAACTTATAATACTAAAATTAGGTATCAGTTGAGATCAGACCATTTGATCTGATCATCTTGATCTTGATTAGATAATTTATGTCAATACTTCACAAACTGAAATAAAAATTTTAATAATGAATGAAAACATTACAGTCCTTAAGTTCAAGATAAGTAATTAGTTCGCATTATTAAGAATAAAGAGTGAAGAGTAAGAATTTTAATGTGTTTTATTTTGATGGATTTATATAAATAAAATATATATACATATTACTATTAAATATCTCTGAAAGCAGATATAATATTAATTGGTACAAGATACTTTAATATTTTTATAAACAGTATCTAGTATTTACAAACTAGTATAAAATATTTAAATACTTGTGGTCTAAAAAATAGGAATTAGAAACGACAAACAATGTCTAGAAATACACCATCAAATTAACTATTCCTATTAAACATAATTTTTGTTTTACATTGTTGCTTTTGTTAATATATTTCGTTATTTTCAACACGGCCTTCAATTCATTGTATATACATTTATATATCTACGTATATTTATATATGTATGTATAAATAAATGTGTATGTAGTTATAGCTTTTTGTATATTATCGAAAAACTTCCTCTTATGATTTACAGAATCAATTTGCACGTTCACAACCGGCCGAAGTTAGTGATATAAATATCGCGGTTTTTTAGTTATTATTCTGGCAGTGGCTGACGGGTTAGAAAAACTTTATCAGTGAGAAATAAGCACTGAGTTTAATCTTGTATACCTCAGCATCAACAGATGTGAATTTCTTATGAATATAATAATATAAAATAACGAAAAATATCCGACCGTAAAATATATTTTCTATTTATTTACTATCAAAATAAATAAAATAAAATAATCAATCTCGAGATAAATGTGTTTATAGTAAACTTGAAAGAAAACAAAATATACTGTTACTAAATATTTACATTTATTTTTGTATCTGAAATTTATTTTAAAGTTTTCATTCTACTTCTACATAATTTTTAATATAACTTTTTCTATGTTTGAATCGAATTTTGGAATCTTCAGTTTTTGTAAACATTTCCTTTTAGTAAACACGTTACCTACGATCATTAGGTGGTAGAGCCTAGCTGTAGTTATTTGACTGCAGCTCGTATTGGGCTGACTAGACCGGGAAAGAACCACCCTCTCACAGAAGACCGACGCGTAGTAACTAAATTCATTTGGGAATCCGGAAGCCCAATCCCCCCCCACCCCGCAAAACATGAAAGCGATGCCTAAAAAAAAATACCCCATGAGGGTACCGGCTTTGATACTTTGGTACGAAAAATAATATCTTATTATGTATTGATAAAGTAACGTTTTCATAATTGAATATTTAATAGGTTATTGTATAGCAGTTATTATTTGTTTATTGCATTATCTTATGTTTTATCAGTAAAACCTATAATATTTCTAAAAAGAAGTCTCTATGGACAGAGGAAATACTATAATACCAATTTATATATTATCAATTTATAGATATAAGATTCAATCAATCACAACAGTTTATTTTATCAGTATTAAATTAAAGAAGGACATATATTTTTTATTTCAGAAGAAATTGAAATAAATCGGTCCACTTTTCAGAAGAAATAATGAAATAAGAGCGACGTCTTGAAGGTTAATGAAGAAATAGGTTGGTAATTAAGAAATATAATATTATTTTTAAGTTAAACACAAAAATATATATTTATTAAGAATTCGTAACAGCAGACACTTTAAACCAAACCAAAAAAACATAGAAATTTATTGGTTTGAGTATCGGTTCTTGGCTTTTTTAAGGCGTTAAACGTTCGTAACGATTACTAACACTATCACACTATCGATTGTTTTCATAAATAGCTCAATTTTATTTTCTTTACCAACCATTCCTTGAACACTTTATGCACTAGGTGCTTAAAATTTCTAACCGTATTCCTCTGACTACAATCGATAAGTGATGGAATGTTTTTATGTGGAATAATTATGCTAAATAATTATATGATTATCAGAGAATACCTCATATGTCTCAATAATTAACGTACATGATCTAAACAGATTCCAAATTAATAAAAGACAAATTATATTATATTATTCATCTTATTATTATTCTATTTAATAAAAGCAAAGGTTTTATTATCGATATATTTAGCTGAAATAAAAAGTAAACAATAAGATTTTATTTAAGTAGGTGATACATGTATGTCATCTTACAATATTTTATTTATTATTGAATTTTTTGTTATGTTATTATTGTAAATAACATGGAATTTGTTACAATAATTATTGTATGCTTAACTTAATTTACAATAAATTTGTGGATTTCATGCGAAATCCTGCGTAATAGCTCGAAAACGGGATAGCCATCTCGAATTCGAGATATTATGTTTTTAGGCTCACAAATATAAAATAACATAAAATGCATTTATGTACAAGGCCTACGTTTTTTAAATCTTATTTCCAACCTAACTCTAATGTCTAAAGTCTAACCGTCATTGAAATTTGAATTTATTGCGATCCGGAGCGCTGCATCTGCATCTTTGATAGCGCCAAACTAACTAGCTGCTTTTCATTAAAGTTGTCGTTAGAATAAAAAGAAAATATAATAATAAACACCCTGAGACGGTGTTTATTATTATAATTTCTTGTTTGTATGTTAAATTACTCGGTTAAAAATAACGCTAACAATATATTTTCAGTTATTGGAACATTTAATAGAATTTCGTATGTACACGATATAATTTTTAGCTGTAAGAAATACTGGGGGCGCTAACAGATCCTCAATTTCGACTCGCAAAATTTCAAGTGCCGTTTGCATATTGAGCGAAGCGAGCCCGGTGTAATGACTCATCGTTTCCCATTGACTTCAATGGGATATCAGTTTTTTGACGATTATTTCTCAACGACATGATATTTTAATTTTTTTTAAACCGTCATTTAATATGTGTCTTTTGTGTGTGTAAAAAAGTCTCCAGTAGAACTGAATAATTCTAGCAGCAGTCAGTTAAATTTATAAATAATAAAATGAAAGCGTCCTGGAAAGCATATTAGTTTGGGAGTCTTACTCAAAGGTTGAAATTGTTATTTTATTTGCCTTTGATTTCATTCATCCCTACTATTGATGTGACAAAAATATATCCGAAAAAGAAAATCTGACATTTACATTTATATGGATTGTTTCATAAATCATTTGAAACTGTAGAAAATATAAGAATACATTATTTATCAAAACAATTAAAAGAAATTACAGGTTTCATAGTTCAAAAATTTAATAAATACTCTGCTGTAAGATATTCAGTCAAAAATAAATTTAACTTTTAATGTAGGATGTTATTTTGAGATAATTGGAACCAACAATAACAAAGATATCACCTATTTGACGTGAAAACGTATTTGAAATGAATACTATAACTTTTTAGATAGCGTCTTAAGAAAATACGACTTAAGGTTGCAACCTCCAAATTGGCAAAATTGCCGGGATAAATATTTTTGTATCCTTATGACTTAAATGTGAAATAAATGACTTATTTTGTCAATTTACTTTAAGGATAAGAGCGTTTTATTTAACATACGCTTTTATTTTACATAACGTACATACTAGAAGGACCTAAACGGATGAAACTAATTTAAAGGTGCAGCCACCTGGAAAATTGCTATATTAAAAATAAATAAAAAGTTAAACTGGTAACGGAGGCTAACAATTATCCGAATTACAAAGTTAAAACTGTTATAGACAAGGCTCAAGAACAATAGCAGGAATTATTTTAAGTGGACACGATCCTCGTACTCCACCGGACCTGACAAGAAGAAATTGAGAATTTAAAAAGTTATAAAATATTAACAGTATCCAAAATAAAACGTAAATTGTGAAATTGTTATTTTGAAATAAACAAAATATTTATGTAAATAGAACAAATAATAATTCTTAATGCATTCTATTTACGTAGCACAATTTGTGGAATTTTGAAAGATTCCATGAATTGTAACTTAACGTTTGACAAGTATATTGTTACACGTTTAATATAAGTTTAATTTTAATATAACCTAGAATTCGAATACAAATACTAATAACTCTAGGGTTTTTTACGAACGAACTTTGTTCGTTCTGTATTGTTTTCACTTTTCTCGGATGGATGGATGTACGGATGTCTGTGGATAGGAAAAAATTTCATTACTGTTGAGAGATGGCGCTGATTATAATTTACTTATTTAGTTTATTTTCATATTGAATTATATTACTATTTTGTATTATTATTAATCACACTTTTTTGTAATTTTTTAGTAATTATAAATAAACATGAATTTAACATTTTCTTTTCTTCAATAAATAATAATCATTTTACTCAAAAACCTATTGTTTTTATTAACATTTATAATTTCGTCAAAGTTCGTTCGGGAAATACCCTGGATATTTCCGTCTTGACTCGTTACTTATTATTATTTTTAATACTAGTAGTTGTAATTATGTTAATATTTAATAATAATATTATAAAATAGTAACGAGTTAATTGAAAGGAACCCGTAAGAATAGTTTATATATTTGAGCGCATATCACGCAAAAATTACCGAACATTTTAATTTCATGTATTTGGTTCTTATATATTTAACTTTATAAGTATATCTTATTAGGTCACCATGTGGAGGTTTTGATACAAACACATTTATATTATTCCTAGAACAAAACGTGTCTGTGTGTGTGCACGATTAAGCTTTTTCAATATAGTTATGCAATTTTATAACTATGTATAAGAAACTCGTCCTTAACACTTGAGAATTTAAACGCCAAAAATACTTAGTAAAACAGTACTTGGCTTAGCAAATTGAAATATTTGATAAGTAGTGTGTATATAATAAGATCGAATGTCTAAGAAATTAGTAACACTTTATGCTAAATACTCGTCTATTGTTTTTCATTAAAAAAATCTTTATTTTTAATTTGAGTATATTGATGCAAATTTAGGTATATCATCCGCCTTCTTGATAATTCGGGTATGATATTGTTAGAATTATTATAATTTCAAACACAAAAGCTACTTATTCATTCAATCTAAGTTAATGAACTGAAACTTAATAATAAATTCGGTATTTAAAAAGGCGATATTAATGATAATTCGGTTGCTTTCTCCGAGACGTTAAGCCATAAAACTTGTCATGTCTTGGCTGTATGCTTACGGCATAATTTTTTCCCCATTCGACTTCTCAATATATCATTGCTAAGAAGATTTTTATTAGTATAAAAAATATATATTTTGTTTTCACTTGAATAAACAAAACATTACAGAAAAAACTTTTAAGGATATATATTTTTATTTATGTTGGTAAATGGGAACAATAGAATATAAATATAATCATTTTCTTTATATTTTGTTTATAAATTATCATTTCGTGTCAAAAGTGTGTATTTACTATTAAAAGCAACAATATAAAAGAACTATTTGTTCCACTTTTCCGACTGTTATTCTTGTAGTCTAGTAGTTTTGTTTTCTATTTTTCTACTGAAATAAAAAATGGCAGGTATTTCTATAACAAGATTTATTTCATGTTTTAAGTTAGTGTTTAGACTACATTATATAGTAATTTTAATTACTTTTTTCAATTTTTGAATATTTTTCAGTATTTTTATAATTCTGATAATTAATGCAAAAATTATATTACAATAAAATTATTCGAAATATTATGATTAAAGAACCAATTTCACTTAAATTTGATTATTTTGTATGTAACGACTCTAGTATAAATTGTTAAAGAATTAAAAAAAATATAGATTGCAGCGTAAGAAAATTGAAAAGGTGATGATTTGAAAAAGCTATAAATTTCCTAAAGCCTACACAGCGGCTCGCTTCAACTTGTCTTGACGGTTTTTATGTTAGTAGACATTTTAAATCGAATAAAAATAAGAATGGATTCGCTTTGTTAATAAATTTTAGTATACAGATACATCAAAATTATTATACATATCAAAGGGTTCACGTCAAATACATGTATTATTAAATAAAAAACGTAAATTATTACTTTGCTACTTCTTTGTATATTTTAATTTTCTTAAACCAAACAATGATATAACCATGATCACGATGAATTCAAAAATGAAGCAACGGCTCTAGAGAGGGAAAACAGTACCAATCTACAGTTTTCTTTTACTCTTCAAACAAAACTGTACTCGATTTCAACCATTGACATAAATAAAATCTTTCTCCATTAATACTCGCAGATGTTTAACACACACACGTTTAAACAGAGATTAAAATGCTACTATTTCTAATAGTTATAAATATATGTTATATATGTATCTGTATTTTTTTATGTATTGGTCCATGAGTAATTAAGTAAGTAAGTCAGTCAGTCAATCAGTTAGTGAGTAAATAAGTATAATAAGTAAGTTTTTTGTTACCTGTTTTAGCTGTTTTAATAGTAAAACAATAAAAAAACATAGAATCGTTAACGACTGTTAAAAGAAGAGGCATTAAAAATAGCCTTGTAAACTACTTTTGTAATAATAATGTGGTCACTTTCATTAGGTCCTTTTTATATTTTAATTCAACTTGCCGACGCTTCACAAATTGCTCGCGTAACATCTTAGAACTCATTTGTCTTGGATATCATAACTTAAGCAGTAATTTTGACGGTCTCATAATTAATCCAGTGAAACGAGAAAAATGTTAAAAGAGTATAATTTTCATAGGAATTAGTCAAAAGTATTATTTTTTAATAACTGTGCCTTTAACTTGGCTCGCATAAAACATTTATTATATTGATGTAGGTTTACTGAAAAGCTTTATGAACTGATTTACGAGTATGTCATTTTCTAAAAAAGGTTTAATAGTAATAAACCAGAACCAACCTTGAAATATCAACATTTATTAGATAAAACAAAGTCTCACAAAGCATCTCTGTGTACGACACTGTCAGTCAAATTGGTGAGATTGCTCACATGAGATAGGGCTACGTACAGTTAACTGTGAATAAGAGACCTGAAATCCACGCTTGCGGTAGATCTGAGCTTTATTTATGTTAATGGCTAAGCAGATGCTGAGTATAAACTATATTGCCTGAAGCACGACTGCTAATTGTTGGATATAGTGTTTATCTGAAGAATATAATATCATCAAACATGCTCTAAATATTGTCCTATATATCTGATTGTGTAATAAATTAATGGCATGTATGAAGAAGATAAGGAAATGTTCTTAAAATACAAAAACCACAAATATAGATCTCAAGTTTCATTAAAATAATACTTTGAGATTACAACATTAAAATTCATATTTATTTGCATTACGTTCTAATTAATATATTATATCATTATTGAGAAAATGATACCGCAGTTCTGGCCTCTAGCTAGAAGAAAGTCAAATGTGAGCTAAGCCTACTATACGCCCTAAACACTTTTAAAAGGTTCTTGCACTAAAAGTTTTGTACGTAAAAAGTCATCCTTTGTTACGACATTCTTAAACTAAGAATATCGTAACAAAAATTATATAAATATATATATATATATATTATACTATGAACCAAGTACTACTGCATATCTATATAGCTACAAAAAAATAACAACGTGACTTACGACTTTCCATTTCTCATGTCTAGGGTAAAGAGGTCCAAAAAATACTCTTTTTGTTTATCTTTGAAACTTGACGACTATTTAAAAATTAAGTTTTTTTTGTGATTAAATGTACTTTATATTATAAATATACATTATATTCATAACTTTAACTTGTAAAATACAAGAAAATTAAGTTTAGTTTCTTTCGAAAGTTCGGAAAATTCTATTCCGATCAGTACTAATTTCTTTATTATTCCTTTTTATACAATTTTATTGTCATAAAAAAAAAATATTTCTTAAGCATAAACAGGTATATAGACCATTTTATTTTGTTTATTTAAAAAATATAACTATTACATAGATATCGGTGGTTTCATAAAATATTTAAGAAGCAAGTGGTAAAACAACATTTTTACTTAGTTTTATTTTTATTGCTACTCTTTACTTACTACTTACTTATAATACAATTAAATTCTTCATATCCTTAATACCCTCATGATTTATGGTCTCAACTGTCTCTCGGTACAGAGTTCCCCAATCTAGGATACACAGTGAAACACAGCAATATTTGGAAAATATATTTCAGACCATTTCAGTTTTCATATTTGCCGTTTAGAATATGCACTTACTTTTTTCGAATATATTGACTACGAAACTTCACTGAACAACTAGGCGTCTTATTTATGGTATGACGTAGTAGGACCGTTAAGCTACGTGGCAAAATTCGTAAAATACCCCATAAGGGCAATAAAGTGAGCGGCGGCGTTCAAGTATTCTTTTTACACAACCGTTTAGAATCTTTACCTATTATGTTACAAGATGGTCAAGAAATATAGAGCTCCTTATACAGGCAAAATCTTTTAGCGAAGACCCTTCAAGAGTCAAGTGATACGAACGTTAAAAACTTTGTAAGCTTTGATTTTCCTGAAACAAAACCGTTTCACAGAATGACTTGTTAATGGAGTTGGAACTTCCAGCATCAGATAGGTCATTGTTATGCACGATGCACAATGATCCATTAAAAAGAAAATAAATTAAAATTTATGTTCAAAATTCGTAACCACTTGAAACAATTTTTGTTCAGATAATTATTTAACTTAAAATAATTAAAAATAAATTAAAGAATTGTGTAAATATGTAGGTATATGACAGTCAAGTTGTAGTCTTGTAGAAACTTTCAAATAACCTTTCAAACCTGAAACACTAACTAGTAGTAGAAAATGTAGTATTTTACATTTATAATTGCTTTTGTCTACTGTTAGGCTTGTATAACACATTTTTGGATAGAAAAAATCATTCATTCGTTGTTGAAAAACGCATTAAAATATACGATTTTTAAAGTTTTTTTGAAAATTACAAAGACATAATTGTATGAAAATGTAGAAAAAGCAAGCAAAGACAAAAAATATATTATTATGACTAAAATATAAAAGGTCCTAAATATCATAATCAATTTTATGTATAAACACATCTACAAAACTATAATAAACCTAACTACATTAGCTTAGGTAGCTTTTTTTTCTAATACTCTCAAATTTACAAATAATTTACCCAAATAGTTACAATTATCTATATATTATACAATCTGATTTACCCTATGTACCCGGTGATTTTAAATACCTATAATTCTAGCTTCAGTAAATATTACACGTTTTGATATTTACAAATATTTTAGTAGTTAAAAACCTGTGAATCTCTAATGAAAAAATCAAATTTTCTTAGTAATATACAGATTACATATTATTAACTTTATAAGAGCCAATACTTGTCTCATATATATTACACATACTAACAGCAAGGCACTTGAATTCACTGAATTAAACTAACAGGATATCATCATTTATCTGTATATGTGTTATTTGTTTGCTTCCTGAGGGATTAATAACCTGCATTCTCAAACGAACTCAGTGGTTAGGTATTTCGAATTGCGTATACTGATCTGGAACTCTAAAACGAAGACATAACGAAATTAACTAGATGTATTACAAAATTTACTAAAAAAAATATTTTTGGAAATCAAACTTTATGGAGATAATTAAAAACAAACGTGTCCTGTGGTATTACTCTTTATTTCTTGTTAATTTAGTATAGTGACGTTATATTATATATATATATATATATATATATATATATATATATATATATATATATATATATATATTATAATACATTTATGATTAGATAATCATATGGATTTATATATATATATATTTTTTTAATAAATAAATTATCTATTTTTAATAAATAATTGATCAGAAGGAGAACAATGCATTTTATCCACGTTAATCTCCTATCTCTTACAGCCATTGTTAAAGTGGGACTTGAAATGCCTCTCGAGAGTTCCAACTTGCTTATTCACGCATTAAATTTTACGAACTCAATATACATTTAAGCATAAGATGTAATATTAAGTACAATATTAATAATATAGTTTAAAAAATACGATTGTACACAGTTTTAAAACAGTACAATATTGTACTTGACGTCTACGAAAATAATTTAACATTATTATTATTATTATTATTAAGTTTATAAAACAATAACAAATGATGGTCTTTATTTTTTATTTTCAAAATTGTTTTGTCTAAATGACTGTTAACCTGCCCACAAAAATATTATAATAACACATACTATTATTACCGGATACGGAAATGGGCGATCGTTAACCCATAACACTGCTCCACTGGGAACGCAGGGACTTACATAACATATAGTAAACCCACAAGATCTGAATATATTCTGGCAAAATTTTATTCCGCAGAATATTAATATTATTCGGAAATATTTAAAAGATTACTTAAATACAAGGTTTAATCATTTAAGAAACTTCTCGATGCAGTAGTAAATCTAAATTTAAAACCTTTTAATTTGTAAACCAAATAATATATCGGTTCCTTTCAGTATATAAATATTATGTATATTTTTTTGCTGCTACAAATGACATTACTGAATTTTAGATTGTTTTAATTTAAAGTATTCGACCTACTTGTGAAGAAACTCCCAGCAAGTTAGATGTGACTGTATTAGCTTGATAAAATCTAGCGGAATAGCAAGAATACAATTTTAGTTTGTCTTAAAATAGATTACATATTAAGAAATATTTTATTTAGAAGGTTAATATCATACTAAATGGAAATAGCTAATCACATTAATTTGTTGTTTTAAACATAAGCAGTCTGAATAAACATAATGAATAACAACGTTTCTTTTACATGATTAATAACACCTACTCCATTTTAGAAATTAATGATATTAACGATCCAATTAACGAGATGTCAGATTTCATTTTTAGAATAGATAAATAGAAGTTACTACTTATAAAATTCTAAAGCCTTATCAGATTTGGCTTAAAAAAATTTTTGGTGATCATGATTTAGTCTTTGGTTGAAAAGAAATTGATGGTGTAGTGATACAACCACATATATAATTCTAAATGTTATAAATATTATTGAAACTCTATAAACTCGGGACAAGTCTAATTTTGTAAGTTAGAGAGCTCCTTAGCTTTATATTAGCAATAATAGGTTCAAATCTTCAGAATCTTTATGCCGTAAATTATTTGATACAAATCTGGTTATTAATTATTCATACTAATTCAAAACCATCTCCTCTTTCGTGTGTATAATACACAGACTACGAGAAAAAAAAAGGGTTATTTTAACACCTTGTATATAACTTTTAAATAGAACTTGAAAATTTGAAATTCGTTATTACAACTGTTGGAATTAGACGAGAGAAATTCGTATGTTATATCCAGATAAAACTTTCGTGTGCTTCTCCATGATATACGCTTTTTTTGGTGCTGAATGAAGAATGAATTAATTAAGGTTTTGAATAATTTTACAGCAGGATATTTACTTATATGTAAATTTTTATTTTGCAATCTCTTCATATGTCAAAGTATCTCACGGCTTACATTTATCTAATACTGAAAAAAGTATAAATTGCCCACCGATCTATTTGGCTACCATGAATAAATAAAAAAAAAGCGATCGACACCCACAGCACAATTAATCAGCTCAGCAGAACTGATGGATGAGCTGAAAGCTCGTAACCTGTACGCCTATTACATATTTTAGACATTAAGTTGACTTTTTATAAGATATATGAAAAATAAACATTAAAAGCGCATTCTCGGCAATTTACTGACAGAATTTTAAATATATGCAATCCCAGATATAAGATTGTTAAAAAATCATGAAAACATTTTTACATCCAGAATAAACTTACACTTGTCGTAAGTGTATATATATGTCTTACTTGTTCGAAAACTATTTCAATTAAATGTGGTTTTTTGACTGAATATTTCTATGTTTTGCCTTGCGTTATTTTTTTTCACATTGAATGACTTCAATATTCCTTCAGAGATTTAATGTTTTATATCAAAGTAACTTTAAAATTCTGATTAAAAGGCCCGTAAGTTAGATTTTTCTTTCTCTATTCCTTATATTAAAACCTATATTAAAACTCAATAAACTTGGGTATTATAGAGTGAATAAACAAAATTATTTATTATTAAAAAAACTTCTTTATTAATAATAAAAACTAGTTAAATAACAAACAACTTTAGCTATCAGTAGAACGTCTGATCAATAATTTTGACCTGATTTAATTACGTCAGTATTTAGTAAGTAAGTATTACAACTAACATTTTAAGCCTATTATCAATATTACATTTTATGACTTACTTGAAGGCACGTATATTGAAGACAATAATTGAATTACCAATGTTTTATATTTGTATTTTAACCCAACATGATGTGTTTTAATAAAAAACTACGAAAACATGTAACAAAAAACCAAAAAAACGGACTTTGCGGCAGCTAGTCTCAAATCTAAGGTGTTTTTTGTTGTTTCAAAATCCAAAATGGCGGCCATAGCGAACTATCAAAAATTTTAAAGTGGAATAACTCTGTCGTTATTCGGTGGAGCCAAATTTCGTTCGGTAGTTATGTACCTACATACATACATATTGAGGTCTACTGTTCACAGAACGACTAGTTTGTAGTTTAAAATAATAAAAAAGGGTTGTAATTAATATTTAAATTAAATTATTATTTCAATGTATATATTTCAGTTAATATGGTTACATGGTTCCAGGAAGGATTGTAATATTTTTATTTTTTTATTTTCATCATTTTTGTCCTACCTTCGGTCTCTCATCAACTAACTACTCAAACACAGAATCCATTTCTTAGCGTTTACTTTAGTTAATTACACTTTGAAGATTGTAATTGTATTTAGTTTTTATAAATTGGTTTTAACAGTCATTTAATAATATCTCATACTATTTAGATTTTTATATTAATTAGACGTCATGTTTTCTAAAATTATTATATTACTTAAACAACAGTAGTATTATATATAATATTGAATACTTTATTATATAACACTGCAGGGATATTCCTTTTCTTGTGGAATGTTATAAAGTTAATTTGAATAAATTAAAGCTTCAATATTTTTCACTTGTTTCAACATCAACTGAAATAGTTTCGGGTCACAATTTTACTATTAAAGGAACGAATTATATGTATAAGTTGATTCAAACGTAAATAAGATTTGCTTAACTTCATAGAGTTGCTAGTAACAATAGTTCATCTGAGAAAATACAGAGTTCAAACATATATTTAATGATTAATAAACACATAATGTTAACATTAACTATAATAGATGTATTTTCTATAGCAATTACTGAACCCCCTAAGGGTTTTAATTTAAAAATTGAATTGAAATTAGAAAATTATTATAGTAAAATAATATACCCGCTAGATAATCAATATCAAGACCAAAAATTATTTTAATAAAACCATACTTCACAAAATGAAATAAGAATTTAATAATCAAATGAAAACAGTACAGTGCTTAAATTTAAAACAAGATTAGTAATTAATTCGTATTATTAAGAATAAGGTAAGGTTGGAAATATTAAAGCTTGTCTCTAGTTATTGATTTGATTTTTGTTTACGTACGTAATGTTTTTGTATTTGATATTATGGTTTTTTCTATAATAACGTTCAAATTTTTGTGTTATATATGTAGTTTGTTATTTACTGTTTTTTTATGTATAGAAATAATAATATATAAATTATTATATATCATAAAAGCAAATGTAATATTAATTAATACGAGATATTATTAAAAGTGTACCTTTCCGAAGAAGTATTTATTATACCTATGAACATATACAACATCTAGTTTTTGTATCCTAGAATGTTTACCAATCATAATAAAGATAACGAAAAGTTCTGCCCGAGTTAAATAAGATAAAATTAACGCCTGACCAAAATTTGTCCGACGCTAATTTTAGGTTATTTGCTACCTGACTAGCTGCTGTTACAAAATGTTGGTGACTTTTATGACAGTAACTATTTAAAAGATCTATAAGTGATAGTTCTGGTTTTTTAATTTCTGTACTATAGTATTTACTAGGAGTAAACATGACTGCAGGAACAAAGGAGGTGCATTATTGCTTTGTTACAAACATTATTAGAAATGCTCAGCATTTCCTTCCGCTGCCACACACTGCTTCACAGGTTTAAAAAAATAAAACAGTCCTTATTCATTCTGACAAACATGTTAACTAAGATTTTTTGTCTGTTGAATATAGTCTACATGTAGATATTATCTATACTCTTATATTTATATTTTCGCTATTATTCTAAAAAATACTTTAACTTTACTCGTAGTGCTTATGATTCAATATTGTTAATTATCTCTAATTTATTTTTAACTTTTATACTTTTTGTATCACTTATAAAACATAGAACAGTATAAAAGTCACTTGTAGTATAAAAGAATAGACTAAATAGACAAACAGTCAGTCTCAAAAAGCTATTTTATATTATACTGATGTTAGATTTTAGCTTTTGATAATATATTTCCTTATTTCTAACACTGCCTTACTAATTATTATGTAGTATAAGCTTTAGATTCTTGTATATTATCCAAAATTTTCTCTTATGATTTACAGAACCAATTTGCACGTTCACAACCCAACGGGCCGAATGTACTGATATAAATATCGGGGCCTTTTAGTTAGTACTCTGGCAGTGTCTGGAGGTTACAAATATTTCATCGGTGAGAAACAAACTCATGATTAATTGTTTACCCGAGCATCTACAGATATGTCTGGAATCAAGTTCTGAAACCTTCAGTTTGTGAAAACATTTCCTTTTATTAAATACGTCACCTACGATCATATTGAATAAATTCTAGTATACCCAGAAATAAATCGATGGGATAATAAATACATTACTGGTATAAGTAAATCTTATCTATCACGAATTTCATGCGATACATATCTATGTAGTGCTTGTGGTTGTATTGTGCCCCACCTTAGATTTTGAGGTAGGTAGGAATAGTGCAACGAAGCACAGTTATTTCCACGGATATTGTTTGTTTTTACACAAAACTCACAAAAATTACAATTACTAGAATTAAAGTATAGAATGAGAGAGCGGAAAAACAATAGAAACAGGTAGATGAGTTTTAAATTAATTAGTTAACGTAGCCACACGAACACATGAGAATATGAGTTGAAAGCTAGACGCACCAATCCTGACTGACGACGCGTAGGAACTCACGGGAGAACCGTAGCGGGTGGAGAGACCGGCTACACAATAGACGGCTTGCCGGGCGACAAATGTGCGTCCGTCTCCAGCGAGAAAAATAGACGGCCAGCCGGTTGTTAGTTACAATTATCTACTAATAAAAATGTAGATAATAATACAATTTTAACTTAACTAAAAATTATTTAAATATACTAAGACTAAAAAACAGTTTTGTAATAAAAATTAATTAATCTAATAATATTGGTCACACGCCACAACCAGGTTCTTATATAAATTATATACAATAACTTATTTATTCATAGTGCCAAGAAAAGAAAATCTACGGATTACCTTGCTGGTTCTGTGCCATGAAACACACCTTTTAAACTACATTGTGATGTTTCATAAGAGCAATAGGTTCTATATGACATTAAAAAATACGAACTATGAATATTAAAACAAAAACTTTAAAATTCAAATAAACTTCGTGCAATATTTTGTATAAAATATAAGGGGATATATATTCAGAAATATGCCGTTTTTGAGAAAATAACAAGTTACGTGACGTTAACGTCATACCTGATGTAATATATAATGGCCGGAACATTGTTAGATGTATAATATTATTGTTATACTACATACAATCCAGAAACTATTGTTAAACTACTATTAACACAGTATAACAATAAAACTGTTATTTGAACTATTCCTATTTAGAAATCAAACTTTGTAAATTTAAATCATATTTTAATGTTTTTATAGTTTGAAATTATTACTATATATTAAAAAGATTAAACTCAGTTAACTTAATATTTTCTGTATCGTTCTTATACATTTTACAAAAAAAAAAGTATTAGCTATTATTAGAATAAAATATCATTAAAATTAAATTAAATGATTTATATTTATTTACAAATAATATTTTATTATACATAAAATAACATTATTTACATTACGAATAAGTAGCGAACTAATGGAGTTAGAGATAATTAGAAGTACTGGATTTTTCAATTAATATCTTAAGGCCTTTAAATCAAATCGCTTTCCGTTTATGCCTTAATAACGAATTGTCCACTTCAAGTCAGAGTGATTTCCGCGAACATTTCTTTTAAGGGATGGGATTTCATTTTGTTTCCTTTTTCCTTTTACTACCGTTTGGGATGAGACTATTTAAATATTATTCTAAACTTAGAAGATTATTTAGATATGTTTATATACTTAGAGGATGAAAAAACTGTACACAATACAATTAAATTTCTGGAAAGTTTACCAACTTATTGTATTATTCTGGTTAAAATGATACATTTATATTAATATAGTATTAATAACTTGGTTTGCGTATTTAGCGGTTTTGAATCGAATTTACATAAAAAATAAACAAATAAAATTTTCCATAATCTTAAACGAAATTTAAATATCTTACTTTAAGACATTAATAACGGTTTCATTACCGACATTCATGCTTGTATATATATATTACGTCAGATGTTATTCGAAATTACTCTGGAAGTGATTACAATGTCTTATTGTTTACATTTATTTTCGAGCACTTCTATCATTCAGACCTTGGTTGCAGCTATTACTTTCAAAGGTGGTCCAAGTATCAAAATTATACTAAGTTCGACGGATAATGTTACACTATATACTTTTTAATATCACTATAAAAAAATATGGATGTGGCAGCTTGATGTGCTTTTCAGTTCTCTAAATACGATACAAGATTGTGATTTACATAACTATTCATTCTCATGTTCTATTCAGTTTCATGTACTTCAGATATTACTATGTACTGACATTAACACTTATCACCTTGTGTATAAGAGCAAAGATTAATTAATGCAGTTCTTTTCATATCCAAATATTAAACAGGTATGTTATAAATAAACTGACACATGACTCCACTCTTAGTACATTATTATAATTACAAGAAACCAATAATGTATATAATCTTAAAATTATATCTAATTTGATCGTAATGTATGTATATAACCAATAGAGCTTATTCATCGGAAGAGCGGCTCCATCCTCCTCCGTGAGCCACTCCGCCGCTTCTTTCTGTGACATTACATCCTCGCAGAAGGAGTGAGCCACGCTCCTAGCTTCTTCGCTCTTGGCTATAGCGTTGACCACGGTTGGGAACGAGAGGTCCGTTCTGATGGTTGCTACGAGTGTAGCACACGGCTCCGCCCAATGCGGGTACATTGCCAGTGTGTGCTGCTCCGTATTCTCGTCGCCGACGCACTTGTAACACTTCATCGAGCTTTTTCAAACCGCCACCTTACACAGGTACCTCCCGAAACAACCGTGCTCCGAGAGGACCAGCGTCAGGTGGAACGTTAAAACCCCGTGCTTGGGGCTGACCCAACTGGGTCAACTAACAATAGAGCCAATAGCCGTGCTAGTAGAGACACTGAAGCTTGGTGCCCTGATCCTCTCTCGCCACCTTTTGAGGAGCTCATCCTGTGCCCTGTGACGCCAACTAAACTTCCCACTTTCCCCTGACTGAAGATATCTCCCGGAATACGAGCAACTATCCTCCGTCGGTACGCAACTGCTAGTGTCGCCGCGTCCAGATTCCACGGTGAGGTCACGGCCAGGGCAGAGGCTATCTCACAGGAAATGATATGATACCCCCTGACCACTTTAATAGCCATGACCCTCTGCGCACCACACAAAAGAGTCAAATTACGGGCGTTCAGAGTGCCCGCCTATATGGGTGCTCCATATAGAGCATAAACCTAACATACGTCGACTTCGTAATTAGAGTTGTAACAACTAAACATAAACGATTATATTTTTTAACATAATTTAAGTAACTTTTGATTACTTCAAGTTTCATTCTAGTAATATATTGTGCAAAAAAAAAATTTAGATTTTAAATTAAGAACTGCAACATTGTTAAATAACTATTTTTATATATAATTAACATGTTAGGCCAGTAAACATAATCATAGTATGAAAATTGGGGTTTATTGATTTTTCTTCTGTACAATAAAAAGTATTCAATACTTATGTTTATTTTTCATTAACTTCACGTATTTTTCTTACTCAAAAAGATTTCGGGTCATGAAAGTTATAAGAATATTATTAGGCAAACGAAGTCAATTGAAAAGCGATTAATTTTTGTTATTTTTATATTTCTACGTAGATAATATTTCGATATTCAATTACTTTTAAAGCTTTATACTTGAAAATTATTCTACCTTTAATAAAGATCACTTTTATATTTTTAAAGCCAAGTTTGTACTTTTGATGGAATAAACAGTTTTTATAATTATATATTATGTTATGTTAACATATATATATATATATATGACGGCGCGTTGATTGAAGTTTATTTTAAAATATAAGTTACGCAATTATATTACTTGATTCTGTAATGGATTGTTATAAAAAATATTAAAATATGAGCGGATAATCCCGAATAGGGTAGTAGGTGTCGACACTGGTAATGGCGGTTGTCATGGAGTTGACAGCTGTTTGCAAGAAGTGCACATTTGCTAACCTATTGGCTCTAAATCCCGTTTAATCTTATTGATTGTGTAATATTTTGTTAAACAGTTTTAAAAGAATTAATAATAACGTTTTGAAGAATACGAGTGTACTTCTATTTTTAATTCCTATCGTTACAACGCCCATTATGAACAATAACAGCCAAGACCGCTATGAGGCTGCTCCCGACGCTCTTACATCAGAAGTGGGATTACCAGCGACGAATAAGGAACAGAATAGAGGTCAGAACGTTAATATTTCTCTAAATAACGAGTGTGAACGTTGGAAATATCTCTTTGAAGTGCAACAACAGAATATGATGGCATTAATTCGCACTATACGAGAACCATTTGTATCTAGTACTAAAATAACATTACCCGAGTTTAACCCTGATACTCCTGAGTACGACGCTCGAGCGTGGTGTGAAACCGTGGACATATGCTTACAAGAAAAACCTATTTCCGGCAGTAATTTAGTAATCACTATGAGCAAGGCACTCAAGGAAACGGCGTCAGCATGGCTTGCGCAATCTAGTTTTACCGGTATTACGTGGCCGCAATTAAAAGATCTCTTCTTAGCTAGATTTGATACTATTGAGACACCAGCTGCGAACTCATGGCGACTACTCAATAGTAGTCCAAGGGAAGGAGAGTGTTTATCTGCGTTTGCCGGGCGATTTATGAGCACTATATTAGCAAGATGGAAGTCTTTATCGAAAGAACAGATTGCGATCGCGCTTACTTTAGCACATACTTCAAAAATTGAGTCACGATTGCAAAGAATAGCATTTACTACTGAGATTGACACTCGTAATAAATTGCAACAGGAACTTATGGCTTTCGGCTTTAGAAAAAGAGGACCCCCGACTAGTGAGAAGACTACTCCGACTGAATTAAAGAAGCCGCGTACAGATAATGCACAGCGATGCTATAACTGTGGCAAGCCGGGTCACGTATCTCGGGAATGTCGAGGAAATAGTAGTCGTGACAGCAATACTACTACACAATTTGAGATTTCAGATACTACCTCCTCTCAGCATTCGAAGGACGCTAGCTCGCAGAAGAAGACAATTACACCAACATGCTTCAAGTGTGGGGAACGAGGCCACATCGCGCCCCGTTGCCACAGTGCGGATGTCAAGACCAGCGATGCACGAACTGAACGACGAGTGAATGTCTGATCCATCCAACCTGCCATTGATAAACTTTTAGATGAAACCGGTGAGAAGTTTTCATTTTGCTTTGACTCAGGTGCCGAATACTCGTTAATAAAACGAGTTCTATCTGATAGATTTCTAGGTAAACGGCAGTATGATGCAGTATTATTGTTAGGAATAAGTAATGCGCTTCTTAATTGTAACGTCCAAATTCTTTCTACAGTTTCATTCAATTCAATTACTATTTCATGTGGTGCCCGATTCGTGTATTTCAAATGATATAATAATCAGGAGGGATCTACTTTCATTAGGGTTTTCAATAGAGATTTTTGAAAATAATCTTATCCTTAAAAATAATAGGGCCGTTTCTATTTGTGACATAGGTACAAAAGAAAACAAATTCGAAAGTATAGATTGTGATGACGTCATCATTCCATCACGGACAGTAGGCGAGGGTATTAAACGTTTACAGATAGTTCTTAAAGCGTTAACTGATTCAGGATTTTCGTTGAACATAAAGAAATGTAGATTCCTTAAAACTTCTATCCCATAGCATACCATTCATATAGATGCCAAAGAGTATGTTTTTGTATCAATAGACGCCTTTACTAAATACGTGATATTGTATCATACACGCAATATAGACACAAATAGTGCCATTAAGGCATTAAAATTCAATGTGTCTTTGTTTGGTGCCCCTACATGCGTTATAGCTGACCAGGGTCGATGTTTTGCTGGAAAAGAGTTTAGGGACTTTTGCAATGCATACAACATTAACCTACATCTTATAGCTACCGGTACAAATCGTGCAAATGAGCAAGTAGAACGTGTCACGTCCACATTAAAGAATATGTTAACTGCTGTCGAGGTAGATAATAATAAGTCATGGCAAGCTGCACTGCCTGATATACAGCTATCCATCAACTGTATTATGATTAGGGATATAAAAGCGAGTCCTTTAGAATTGTTAATAGGAAAGGTTGCTAGGCTCCCAAACTTAATGACATTAGAAACAGATGACATAGAAGTTGATTTAAATCTTATAAGAGAGCAATCGACACGAGCAATAGAAGCTAATGCTTTTTCGGAGAAAGTAAGGTTTGATAAAAGTAAAGCAAAATTAAAAAAGTTTGAAGTAGATGATTATGTGCTACTTGAAAACCACGACCATAACAAAACCAAACTTGACCCAAAATTTCAAGGCCCTTTTAAAGTAGTTGAGCTGTTGGATGGTAACAGTAAATTTACTTCGGGCCCTTTATTCTAATAGTAGTAGTAGTATAGTACAACTAAGGACGCACACGACCGTGTACGGGCGAATGTTATGTTCCATTAGAGTTGAGTGGTGGACTAGAGATTCCAATCCAGTCAGAATGTGCCGATGACGGCCATGGTAAGTAATTACATAACCTGTGCATCCTACTTTTTAGTCTACGAGACAATGGGTAGCCTGTGTGGCATCTGGCCTGTGTGGCATGAACTGGCCTGTGTGGCATGGACTAGCCTGTGTGGCAAAGACTGGCCTGTGTGGCAAAGACTGGCCTGTGTGGCAAAGACTGGCCTGTGTGGCAAAGACTGGCCTGTGTGGCAAAGACTGGCCTGTGTGGCAAAGACTGGCCTGTGTGGCAAAGACTGGCCTATGTGGCAACGACTGGCCTGTGTGGCAACGACTGGCCTGTGTGGCACCGACTAACGTGTGTGGCAGAAAACTGCCTGTGTAGCAAATGACCTATGTAGCATTAACTGATGTATGTGACATATGTCATACGTTGAGTGTGACTTTTACCAAATATTTAATACTATTAAAAAAAATGTAATCGCTGTAAGTTGTATGACATGAAAAAATAAGAATATTGTGTGGTCAGGAAGACCGATCGTGATATAGTATAAAGCGCTATATTTATTGTCCACAGATGAGAATGGTACACACGAGGACGTGTGACAATGCAGGACGGCCGTGACGGCGCGTTGATTGAAGTTTATTTTAAAATATAAGTTACGCAATTATATTACTTGATTCTGTAATGGATTGTTATAAAAAATATTAAAATATGAGCGGATAATCCCGAATAGGGTAGTAGGTGTCGACACTGGTAATGGCGGTTGTCATGGAGTTGACAGCTGTTTGCAAGAAGTGCACATTTGCTAACCTATTGGCTCTAAATCCCGTTTAATCTTATTGATTGTGTAATATTTTGTTAAACAGTTTTAAAAGAATTAATAATAACGTTTTGAAGAATACGAGTGTACTTCTATTTTTAATTCCTATCGTTACAACGCCCATTATGAACAATAACAGCCAAGACCGCTATGAGGCTTCTCCCGACGCTCTTACATATATATATATATATATATATATATTAGGGTGATTCAAAAATGCATGTGAATTTTTTTTTAAATTTTTTTAAGTAGGCACTCTGTCATTTTGTTCTATTGGTTAATAAACTTCCACCAAATTTTTTTTAGTTTTTAAAACAGGTTTTAGGGGTGAAACCAGGGATGAAAAGTGTTGGGTTTTATGAACGGGTAAAAAATAAGTAATAACCTATTTTATTAAATAACTACAATAAAAATTTAAGGATAACTACTATTATAACTAAGACTAGTAACTTAAGATGTTAATGTAGATTTGTTACAATCGGGGAATTTTCGCCTTAAGCCTATGACCGCCAACAATAGGTACTGTTTCTGGTCTTCGTCTGTCATAGGAAGGCTATTGTAAGGAATTGTACTCTTCAATCAACGATACTCCCCTCTCAGCTGTATCGTTGATAACTTTTAGACCCTTTACAACATGGATAGAGATACTTTTACAAAACGTTAATGTGTGAGAAGATACGAAGTCCTCCAGGTTTTTTGTTGCAATAAGGTTTGGATCCAGGATGGCTCGCTTTGGAGAATCTTCTGACCCTTCTATTTGAAGAGCAACAACCATCTTTCGCTTAGTTTCCAAAGAAACTTGGTCGTCAGAGAAGGCCAAAGCTACAAGTTTTTCTGATAGGTACCAAAGGTGCCCCGACGCTTGTTTCATAGCAACTTTTAAAAGTGATTCATTCACTTTATTGTAAGCTAATAAATCCTTCAAAAGCTGTAAGTCATTCCTTGGCACGGACCATGCGCAAGGAGCTTGATACCAGTATTTGGCGTAAATTCGTTCAGTAAAAATGCAAATTTCTTTGATTCCTTTAATTTCCCTCTTCGTCAGTTTTAGTTGTTCCCGAAAAAGATATATTTTAAAAGAATAGATGGCCTTTTCCATCCACCTCGCCCGGTGGAGACCAGCAGGTTGCTCGAAAAGATACACCTTTCCCAGGTGTTCCTCCCAAAAATATGATTATCAGGTTAAGTAGTTTCTTATAATCGTCTCGTGGTTGAAACTCGTTAAGCCGAAAAGATGACATTATTTGCTGAAAGCCACAGCAAATAATGTCATCTTTTCGGTAACATCCGCTACTTGTTTTAGAGTTTCAGGGTCCGCAGTAGCTGCCCTAAAGTCCTAAAGTATTTTAGGCCAAATTTTGCAGTATTTTGAACATTTGTATATCTGGCCAACTAGAAGCATTAGTTGCTGAAACTACGATGACTTCAAGCACAATCTTCAAAATGTGATGCCTGCATGGAAGTCATAATAATTTTTTTTCCAGCGTTTGCTCTAGTAAGGTACAAGCTCCATTGAATCGACCTGTGTTTGATGCTTTGGTATCAAAACACATCGATTTTACTTTTTCATCCAAGCCCCAGGACAATAACATTTCATAAACAGCTGAGGCCATCGCCTGCCCTCTTCCATTCGGAAGTTTTGGAACACCCAAAAGCTGTTCCACTCCCTGTCCTGATACTATAACAGGCTAGCGATCCACAACCTCATGTCCCGTTATGTCCTCGAGCATTTTACCATCCCATTGAACGGTAAGCGGAAACTCTGGCTTAAACTCTTTAGACTTTAGACTTTAGAGACTCTGCGATTTTTTTTTCGTGGCTGGATTCGCTGACGCCGAATAGAAGAAAAGCTAACGTTATACTTCTCAGCATCACAGCCAGCGCTCTTGAGAGTCGATAGCCGGTAACGATCAGAACTAGTTACATACAAAAAAATATTCAAAACCATATACAGTTTTGTTGTTTTACCCTTAAAGAACTTTAGTTGAATTTGAAATATGTAATAAAAAATGGATATACCCTCAGCTTCAGTTCAGTTAATAGGTCCATCAGATACCCACAGCTGAGTTTTAATAAAATTTCGTATATAGTAAATGTAATATAATACAAATAAATATGTTTACAGTTCACATGTAATACGTAATTACTTGATAAAGTTTGTCTATATGTCTCAAATATATCTGTTCAAATATGTCTGTCTCAAATTGTTCTGTAACGCCGAAAAATATGTTTTACTTAGCGAAAGATATATCATATAAACTGTGAGACTAAGTAAGTATAATATTATGAGTGTTATAGTATAGTAAAATTGTATACAGTATAGGACAAGAGAAGTTTTTGTTTTTTAGGTTGCGATAATAATAAATGAATGATAACATAATAATATATAATAATAATATAATAAATATAATAATAATAGATGAATATTTTTTTGGTTTTCATAACATGTGATATTTAGAAACAATGAGGCAACTTCAAAAGATAACAAAAAATATGTTTCTTTACCAACTTTTGATAAATTATGCGAAAGATATTTGATATAATTTAATTTAATGACTACAAATAAATTTTTCATCAAAAATAAAAAAATCTATCTGAATAAACTATAGAAAACGCATCCAATGTTTTGTATTATAAAAGCAAGGTAAATTACTTTGTGCTTTGTACAAGGCTAAATTAATAAAGAATGGACATCAAAGACTTATAAAATAAATTTTAATTTCGAAACATTTTATAAAGAATTAAAAATTTATTGTTTTTTCTTTTTTATAATTTAGTATAAAGGCAACTATTTTAAATAGAACAAATTGTATCTTTTGAAAAAGTTATGTATTAATAAATAAAACTCTTACTTAAAAGATCAAATCGAGTTTAAATTTGAAGACTGGCAAATGCCATATATTATTGCCATAGAAAATATAATTCTAACAGGCAATGTTAACATAGTATGTTTGTTATATTATATCAGATTACCGTTATTTTCGTCTATGAAATTAAATAAGTCTTATTTAAGTCTCAACCAATTTTATACTACTCCTATCCTTAATACTAATTTTGTGACTCGAAACTATTTGAATAGGTTGAGAGATATGAGAATATTGAAGCTTCAATGTAATCAAAATAACTCTACAACATTCCACAGGAAAAGCAATATCCCTGAAGTGTTATATTACACAGAAGAGGTGACTTACGTTATATGATAAATTAAGTACTCAATATTAACTGCTGCTGTTTAAGTAATGTTGTTATTTTAGTATTCAAATTTAACAGTTAAGGATATTGACATAAAATGTTAGCGTTTTTTTATAAAATCAAAATAGAATTCACAGTCTTCTAAGTCTAATTAAGTAAAGCAAACGCTAAGAAATCGAATCTTTTGTCGAGTAGTTGTAGTTGTCGAGTAGTAGATAATAGACCAAAGAAATTATAAAATTTGTGAGAATAAAATCATAGAAATATTGTAAAACTCATAGTCCCTGGGACTAATAACTATATTTATTACCCATTAAGTGATTTATATTTAATACTAAACAAACTCGCATTACATATAGTATAGAAATACTTTCATAAAAATTTATAAAAAATTTAATATAACACATCCAAAATTAAGTTGTTATCTATGTAAAAGTAAACTATAAATAAAATAGATGTAGTACATTTTGGGAATTTAGTCTGATATATTAAATATTTTTTGTAAAATAAATGTATTTTTCTATATAAAACAGAAATAATAATTTAACTGTATGTAAATCAGAGTTGGCTCTCAAAGTTTCAAATACAAGTTTGTTGAAGATAGGAAGGACTGGGTTACTTGTTATGAGTTGAGAAAATGTATGCAGACTGTCTAGAGTGCCACCGTAGCTAAAGAATTGAAAGAATATAATTGTATTCCTAATAAATATAGTCAATTTTTTTGGAGGATCGCCATCCAGGTGGCAGGGATGGTAAAGTAGTCGATGGCGCGCTGTGCGGTGATGAAATTCGGCGGTAGGCATCAGATCGAATAGTTCTTCGGAACACTCCCCGTTTTAAATGCGGTAGGAGACTCACAGAAAGCAAGTCTCTACGCAATGCATAAGAGTCCAGCCGTACGCAGAGCACTGGGTTGTTGACAATCCGAACGGCTCTCCGTTGTACACGGTCAAATGGTAGAAGATGATATTGGGATGATCCGGACCAGAGATGAGAACAGTACTCCACGTGTGGCCGGACCTGCGCTTTGTAGAGCGCAAGTATTTGGCCAGGATTGAAATACTGCCTCGCTCTATTGATCACGCCCAATTTCATCGAGGCCAACTTGGCCTTGCTCTCCAGATGACAACGAAACTGACAATAGCTCGAAATGTTGAGACCCATTGTTCTAACACTTGGCGAGGCAATGAGGGGAGTGCTCTCGAAGAGCGCTGATACGACAAATGGGTTATTCTTAGTGGTAAACGCGCAAATTTGTGTCTTGTCGGGATTGAATTGAACGTGATTCAGTTCACCCTATACAGATACCATCCCCAAGGAAGCTCTATAGAAGACAAAAATTTCTTTCGGCACTCGTCGACGTTTTCTCGCGAGAGACCTGCACGGCCGGTATATACCGCATCCCCAGTGCTGTCATGCACATAACAATGTATGTTGGATACATCTAACCTAACCCAACGATGCGTTAGATATAGCAGAAGATCACCAGCCGATTGACCATGGCGAAAGCTATATTACTGGTAATTGACCAACTTGTGATTGTGTGAGGTATTTTAGGAGCTGTTTATTTATAATGCTCTCCATTCCTTTGGAGAGAAGAGGGGTAATCGCGATAGGTTTGTAGTTAGCTGGATCCGAGCTATCACCTTTTTTAGGGATCGGATAGACATGGGCACGCTTCCATGAGACCGGGACTACGCCTTTAAAGTAGGAGTACCGAAATAGACGTGTTAGCACTGGTGTCAACTCAGGGGCACGTATTCGTAGCACAACTGGAGAGATACCATCTGGCCCACTCGACTTATGAACTTCCGAGGAAAGGAGGGCTTTTCGGATGAGTTAGTCTAATGCTAATATTTAATCGAATAAACATGTCACTAATGTATCATTTGCAAATCTTGCATGCTCAGTTCCAGCAGACAATTAAGCAGACAGAAATCTGAAATCTTAGCTTTCTTTGCGCCACAGATAAACCTGACAGTATTAAGGCTTTAGTTTAGATTCTATGTATAGAATTTGATATATCAGTAATCATAATTATTGAATGTTACTCAGCGGTCACTCTTTTCTCCTTAAAAAATAACATTACCTTTAACATTGTAGATAAACGTAAATTATATTTGCAATAATAATAAACAATTTGCAAAATATAATATAAATCTACTCGATTTCTCTAAGCCTTGAAGATTTTTGTATTTTAAAAGTTAATATCAAATATATTAAGAAATTATATTACATATATTGTATTTTAACCAAAAGTAAAGACAAATGGGTAGTTATAGTAAATATATCTTTAATGATTATCACCATGTAATTATCCTTATTCGTGTTAAATTATTATATTTCATTAAAACGTCAATGGCTTGAATTAATTTATCAACTTTTGAAATTCTGAATAAAGATTTACAAATGTAATAAAATATAATTATGGAAATGTATAGTTTTATTTTGCAAAGTTAAAAAGGAATTAACCTGCTACCGAACATTATCAATTTACTTTTCAAGTTAATATTTGAGTGTAAAATTAAATTTGTCTCATAAATTTATCTTAAACTAATTTATTATTATCATTTAGGTAACACCTATTTAAAGGTGTTGAAATGGCTAAGTGAATGCAAGGGACAGATAAAAAACCACAGACAATTTATATAAATAATAATTATAATTATTATGGCTGGATTATAAAGCCTCTGGTAAGGATAAAAGTATGAGAGAGATAAGAAAAAGAGCGTACAAGCTGCAAAAGCACAAAACGAAAGCACTTATAAAGATGAAGCGTGAAAATTCTGAGAGAGAAAGGGATGAAAGGTTGACGAACAACTTCCGGGAAAACACGAAGCTTTTCTGGCGAGAAGTTAGTGGTTCCCGGGGTTGTTCGGTAACCTGTAGAATGAAAGGGGTGCTTTCGAAAAGCGGTGAAATTTTAACTGAGCAAGCACACGTTTTGCAGCGGTGGGCGGAATTCTATAAGGAGATGTATGAACGTGAGGACGCCTCGGTCTTGACTACCAGCGTAATGCTGAGTCAAGATGTAGCCGATGGTGAAATCAGTTTAGAAGAAGTAGAGAACGTGATTCGAAGTCTGCAATGTGGTAAGGCTGCGGGAGCAGATGAAGTTACTGCCGAGATGATCAAATATGGTGGGCCACGCGTCTGGGACTTTTTCTGGTTTTTATGCAATTTATGCTGGAAATCTGGGGAGGTCCCAGACGATTGGCGAAGTGCAGTCATCGTACCTTTGTATAAAGGCAAAGATTCACAGATAGACTGTGCAAGCTATAGGGCCATCAGTTTGATTAGCTTGGGCGGTAAAGTTTATGCTAAAATTTTAGCGAGAAGAATGCAAGAGAGATCTGAAAGGCTGTTGTGGGAGGCACAAGGAGGTTTTAGACCTGGAAGAGGGTGTATAGATCAGATCTTTTCCCTCCGCATGATCACGGAAAAGTTTTTGGCCCTAAACCAAAAGGTTTTCTGTGCTTTTGTGGATTTGGAAAAGGCGTTTGACAGGGTTGTGAGAAAGAAGTTATGGGAAATACTGCCCCGATACAATGTGAACGGACCCTTGCTACAGGCTGTAAGGTCTCTTTACCGAGATCACTCAGCCTGTGTGCGAGTAGGAGCTGGCATGTCGCCCTGGTTTGACATCCAATCGGGTGTTAAGCAAGGTTGCGCTATGTCAGCTTGGTTGTTCAATTTGTATTTGGATAGTTGTCTCCAAGGAGTGAAAGATAGTGACATGGGAGTGAAAGTAGGTGACCTTAAGGTCAATTGCTTACTATATGCAGATGATGCAGTGCTCATTGCATCATCAGAATGCAATTTGCAGGCATTGGTCACCACTCTGAAAGATGGGTGTGAAATTAATGGTCTTAACCTGAATGTAGATAAGACGAAGGTTCTGATATTTGAAAGAAATGAAGAAAGAACAGAATGTAAGATCAACGTGAATGATAAGATAATAGAACAAGTGAATGAAGTGGTATATTTGGGAAGTATGTTTAGCAGAGACGGAAGATACGAAATGGATGTGGAAAGGCGTATTGCTGCTGGTAACAGAGTCAATGGTGCTTTGACTGCATTGTTGAGACGGCAAAACGTCAGTATAGCTGCACGTTTGGCTGTACACAATGCAGTTTTGCTACCGACACTGTTATACGGCAGCCAAACGTGGGTAACACAGAAGAAGAATGTAAGAAAGATGAATGCTGTGGAGATGCGATCTCTTCGCAGAATATGCGGAGTCAGTCTAGCTGATCGAATCCGCAATGAAGAGATCCACAGAATGGCAGGTACTAGCGAAGATGTCACGGTGAGAATGAAGAAGAACGTGCTCAGGTGGTTTGGGCACGTTGAACGAATGAGTGATGAAAGAATGGTAAAAAAGATTTATATGGGAAAAGTTAGCGGTAAGAGAGACAGGGGGAGGCCTCGAGTGACCTTCGAAAACACAGTAGCTACGATACTGGAGGAAGGTCACGTAAAAAGCATGAGGACCCCCCGAAGGGCATGTATGAAGAAGTTGATGTCTGTGGCCGAGGCGAAAGAGGTATGCAGAGACCGTAGCGTTTGGCGCTCCGTCGTCTCTGGCTACCCCGCAAGGGATATGGCGTGAAGGTAAATAAATAAATAAATAATATAAGAAAGGTCAGGGCGATCAACCATATTTAAATATCCAATATTATGTTGTAGGTATATACTCAGTACTATCCATACTAGTATTAGGTTATAATATAATATGATATAATTTGAAAATTTGATTATTAAGGACATAAACTTAACTTCTATGTTGGTTTTCTTTCGAAAGCATTCTTTCATGAACAAGAGAATGTAAATAACAAATAGGTGTAGTAAAAAGAGTTCAAAGTATCAATAGTGGATTGTTATAAAATTAAAGTAGAAGATTGAAGAGTGAAAATTTATAGGGCTAAGAACGTCGGTGTAGTATGAACAACGGAGAAGAAATTAACTTTTTTAAAAGCACATATTCGTATACTTATTTTAATGATTTGAAATGATGGTTAGAGGTGATAAAAATTTGATCAAAGCAAAAAAAAATAAAAGAAAAAAATATTTTGCTTTACTCAAATCTTATTAAGGCTGTCACAACCTACGAGTATGTATAAATCTTATCAGGCTTAGATATGTCGCTTTTAGTTGCTTTCAGTAGCTGGAAGTAAAACTTTAAATAGAAACCACAAGTTTAAATTGGAACTATTAAATGTACGCTGCTATAGACAATTACCTGTATATTACAGAACAATAAGGAAAACTACACATTCCTGGATAAAAAATAACTAGTATTTTATATTTATAGAATAATTTAAATAACCTACACTTTTATTATTTATATTTTAATTAAAAATATAATATTACTTTCACAATATTTTTTTTTTTTGCTGTTATGAAAATGTCCTCATTTTATATTTTTTCTTGTTGTATTCTAAAACAATACATCTGTTTAAAAAAAACAAACTCAATATATTCTTCAGTTCATTGGTAATACAGTAAGTAATCAGCTTTCTGAACTTATTAATATATAGATTAGGATTTCAGTTATTTATCGCAAAAAAGAATCCAAAACTTTTTTACTTCAGTATTTTTTAATTTACAAATAATTTTATGAGCCAAATATAAGACGTAAAATCTAAATAGATTTTTTTAAATAATAACGAGCTCTCAAAAAACGAAATGTATTTCTAATGTCCATCCATTTAATTTTTATTTATCGAGTATTTAAATATTTTTATATATCACATCCCAAAACAACTATTTTAAGTAACAAATCACTTAATGTTATTTAACATTTTCACATTATATTGGTTACATTTAATTTCAACTTGACGTTGACGTTGACAAATGTTACAAATATACGCTGTAGTTATTTATTATAATAATGTGTAACAGATATACGCGAGTGATGTCAATTTTATTAAATTCAGTAAAATATTTTTGTTTTAGCAACGTATTTGCTTTTCTCTTTATGTTCATATTTAATCAGTGTAATCATTTAGACCTCGTTTGCAGATATTACTTACATTGCTATAATTATCAAAACATGTCCACAGAACTGTGAACGTTATTTCCAAGAGATAAGTATTAAAATGATTTTTGCTATGTAGTGTTTAATATAAATCGCTTTAGTGGATGGCTGTATGGCTGTGGTAGTTCATGTTAGTTTCCCAACTATGTAATGCTGAAAAACTATTTGATTTATATTATATCTTTGTGCTACGAGAGTACCAAATTGGTACTACCAATATTAACACTAAACCATATTTTCTATGAGTCTAATAGGGTATTTTACTTACAAACAGGCAGACAGTTCACTTCATTAAAATTAAAATAAAAATACCCAGTGTCTTAGCCCAATTTATAACACTTCGATAAATACAATTTAATACAGAGACAAGCTGCAATAACGTTCATGAAACATCTATGAGACTTCCGTTTCTGTCTTCACAGAACTCTAATCTAAGTTATATGTTAAGCTGTGGAATGGCTTATGTATATTTACTAAATAACCCTAATATAGTACATTAATTCTTTATTTTTTTTTTTTATATGGTTTTGGATTTGTTATAAGTTATTATTCTAACGCATAATCGAAAATTAATTTGTTATATACTTACAATATAATGACAGTACTGAATGGATTTTCAAGAAATTTAACTCATTATTTGATAAAATATTTTCTATACAAATGTTGTCACAAGAATTCTAACTTTTGCTCTCATTTTCAGAAAAAAACTATATTTATTAGTTAGGGTTGCAAATAAATTACAATTAAAAATATGGTTAAATATTTAACTTGAAAGGTCACTTCTGATTTAAATCAAAAAATGTAATTAATTAATTAGAAAATATAGGACTAAGTTCATTTTACTAAATATTAAAAAACGATCATCTAACATTTTAATGAATTATTTTAAAATATTTATTATAATCCATGTAATCGAACTTAAGTATAATCATTATATTTTCTATATATAATATTGAAATACATAAAAATAATATAGTATAATAATATTTTTGAAGTTATTTAAGGTATTAAAAATACTTAAGGTAATCAATTTTAAACCAATATTACAACCATCTATATAAATATAATCTTTGTTGATGCAAAAAGAACGTTACCTGTTAAAGATACAGGTAATAATTAGTAGGTGATTAACCAAATTAAAAAAACTCGAATACATTAATAAATTTTTATCTGTGGTTCTCGTAGTCCTCCGGCGGAAATAAGAATAGTCAGTCAAATCAATATCCATTCAAAAATTAAGTTATATCCAACATAAGACCGACATATATCGATATCGTATTTCTTTGACTGTCACGCTTACTAATGACATAGGACTTAGCTACTATACAAACTCTTTTTAATATTTTTAATTGAGCTGAGCGTAAGCGATGTTCTGAACCGTTTGGGAGACCGTTTTTTGTGTTTAGTTGTCTCCAGAGATAATTAGCTAAAAATTTTCTCATGTATGTTTGAGCCGAACGCAGATGTTATAGCAAAAATAGATTGAAAAAATGTTTAGCCATTCAAAAGTTATCAAGAAAAGAAGAAAGGAGAGGGGCTCAGATCAACACCCACCGCGCACGGTTGGCGGATCCTAGTAATTTCTAACCTTTTTATGAATAATTATTATCCATCTTTGACAACTGGTGCAAGTTTTACTAACTGTCTGTAAAATATAAATAACAGCTCTATTCCTGTGGTTACCAATTCACAAAAATAAACTATATTCTTAAAAGCGATTTTCCATTGGAATTGAAATTTCATAGAGATTGTAGACAGAGGTTTTTGAAGACTAATTCCTTCACGCTTGTCTTCCAACTTGCGAAATTTCACTCTGCGAGTCAACGTGTCATATGATTATTAAGTCATAAATCTCTTGGTATTGAATAATAATTAGCTGGGTATGCACCTATTTGCATTTATCGCTATTCTTAGTTCTATATGTATTTTTTTGTAATTGTTGTTGTAGTAAAAATACCTTAAATCTTACATAATTATGTTGATAGTCGCTTCTAAATTTCTTTGTTTATGTTATTGGTAGCGAAAACAAAGTGCACTATGATTTAATGGTATTTTTTAATACTTAATGAGTAAATGCAATTAAAGTACTTTAATATTAATATTATTTATTATTAATGTGACTTAGTGTTCTAGAAGTTCTCGGGCAGAAGAGTTATTGGAAAAATCTTAATAGATAAGTTATAAAAAAAAACTTTATTGTTTTTTAATTAATTCATTCGCTCTAAAGTTTTAGAAATCGTATCCGCAATTTGGCTGATTAAGCTTCGCAATAATATAACAACTATGATTTAAATGGATATGTGGCTTATGTCTAGATGTGACGTATATGCTTGATAATGCTGAGGGTACTAAACTTTACTACGAGTATATACATAACTTATGTGCCAGTGGTTGCTTGAGATGAGACGTTCACAATTGAAATCATTTGTCATGTATTTTGGTTTTATACTTATGGAATGAAATATTAACTTTTTAAGATATTAGTTAAAAAAATATATTTATTACGATTAGATAAATTTTGTCACTGTAAATGAATTTCTTACTTTGAAAAATGGTTTCTTATATTGAGCTGAGAAGACAATTCCTATAACAGTTGGAAATTAAAGTTTTATTTTTGGTAAATTATACTACATTTCTTTCTTTCTTTCTTATTTATTATAACTTGTCACGCTGTTTATCTGTGAAAACATAACCTACATTCATAGCGAGATTCACATTTAGATATAATAATAATAATAATAAATCTATGTTATCCGAATAAAGTGTTTTGATTTGATTTGATTTAATTATTTAATAAGACATTATATCAGTATTATTTTCTTTATGTTTAGTAAAATTATATTATATTATTATAAAAACGTAAGGGAATATGTACAGTACAAGTATTATTATATATTTTTAATGTTTCTTTTTATGAAGCAAAAGGTAATTTTTTTATTTCGCCCAATTCACATCTAAAAGTAATAGTTTCCAACAAAAGCTTTTAGTTCAGACACTTATTGGTGCCCTAAATAATAAGTAAAAGTTCAAAATAATAAGTGTCAGCAAGAACATATGAGTACGTTCTCAGAAAGTTTGCATTATAGTTTTTTTATCGATACAATGTTGTTTCTCTTCCAAATGATATTGTTTATTTTTAATTTTATTATATAATTTGCAATATTATTATATATACAAATTAAACCATGTACTATAAACCCAAGATCAATAATTTAAATTCTAACTTATTTAATTATACAAAATTATTCGATTAATTTAAACGACATGTTCTAAAATGTATTCTCATCGTCATAAATAGTCAGTCAAAGGCCTCATAGATTTCGGTTCGCTGATCCTTTCATGGTAACAATAGAGCACCTCAAAGGATCCACTCCACCCTATCAAGCTGTTTATCTTGTTAAATGAAGCTTATATCTGAGTATTATTTTTGATTCCTTTTTATGTTTTGTTAAATTTAATTTTTTTTATCACTAATTATATGGGAACAGATACCATCAAATCGGAATTTATTAATTGGTTAAAATTTTGTTTAGATGAACTCTGAATAAGTATTTTGTTATTTGTTTGTTAGTCCTATAAGTAAATATGTGTTAGGTTAACTATAATGTATAGAGGTTGAGTGGAAGGAGAAGGTTGATTGTAAGTTTTAGAAACATAATTTTATACTTTTCGTGGAGTCGTCGTTTTTGTTGAACTTTGCAAGCTTATTTAAAACTTCAAAAACAGTTGCTTACCTTTTGGTTATTAATTTATTATTACAAAATTTCACAACAAAAATATTACTTTTGTTTATTTAACTAAGTATATATTTATACTAATGAAAATAGGGCAACTTTTGGTATAATTTTTTAGCTGCTTTCCTACTTTACAATGTGTATATTATGGTCCATTTATTAATAATGACACAGACTCGGCACTTTGTTAAGGACTGAATAAAAGGACTACTATTATTAAAAATAAAAATTCACGTCGATGCACGTTTATATTTATAATATAATTTAGCTACTATTTATAACATATTTTTAAGTAGTAGATAAATTATATTATTAATTGTCTTATTTTCTGAGTATTCGGCTATAAAAATATAATGCAACTGTCGAAATTCTTTTCTCTTGTACAGCCGTGACAATTGGTACTATTTAGTATTTATGTTACAATGAGCACAATATATAATAAAAATTGAGACTCTTTGTCCTTAGAATAAACAATAAAGTCAACAATCTTAAAAAATTCAAAATGGACAGCTATGGGGGAATCGGATCTGAACTAACCGTTTGTCTTGGAGTGCATCGGACAGGTTATCCCTGGAGGGACTTTCAGCCTGGGATAATCGTTTATTTTGGAGAGCAACAGACATATTATTCTAAGAAGTTAAGTCTCTTGGTTTGGGAAAGGAGTAGGAGTAATATTTAAGCGTGGGTCAACGGTAGTCAGGGCTTTTTACGTTTCAGTCAGTCAGTCAGTTGTCAGTGTGATATATAATATTGGGCAAAATTGTCTGTATCGTATCGTTGGAATCAGATTTATTTGACCGGTTAAATTTAATAATAAGTAATAAGTCCAGAATTTGTAAATTCAAAATGTAGAATTGTTAGAGTTTTTGTAAATTCATGCCAGGCCAGAATCCAAGCAAAAGATATAATAATGGAACTGATTCATTTCGGTATCGTTAATACAATATTATTGATATAATAAGAAGTATTATATTTGAATTATACATGAATTTCAATGTTGTAACCGGAACGTAATATTACTGCCTAAAAGTATTATTAAAGACATCTAAGATTAGGTTGTCATAAATGTAAATACAAAACCAACAATATAAATTATTGTTTTTTTGTGTTTTATGAACATTTCATTTTCTTCATACATGCTTTTATTTTATTGCATAATCAGCATAGAAGAGAATAGTTAGAGCATGGCTGGTATTTTGCTTTATGCAGTAAAGCTTATGCAGCAGATGCAGATTATAAGATTAAAACTCAGATCTGCCGAAAGCGTGAATTTCACCTAAATCTCTTATTCACAGTTAACTGTACGTAGCTCTAACTCATGTGAACAATCCCACCAATTTGACTGATAACGTCGTACACAGAGTTGCTTTGTGTGTTTTGTCATTTTTCTAATAAATATTACTGTTTTAATAAGGATGGTTCTAGTTTATTACAAAGAAACATTTAGTAAAAAAATACAAATATCAATTCACAAAGCTTCTAGGTGAACCTACATCTATTTAACAAGTAAGAGGCACAATTATTACAAAATAAAACATTTTATGAATTGCTATAAATATCATACTCATATAATTTCACATTATTCTTCTCGTTTCACTGGATTATTTATGAGACCAGTAAAATTACTTCTTAAGTTATGATGCCCAAGACAAATGATTACTAAGATGTTGAATTAAATTATAAAAGGGGTCTAATAAAAGCGACCTAAATATTATTACAAAAGCAATTGAAAAGACACTTTTTAATGTCATGATAATTAATAATTTATTTGCTAATGAAGAGAATATCCTTTATAGTAAGCTGTATTAATATTCAATAGAAATGTGTTAATAAAAATAAATTTAATATTTACATAAATTACTGTACCTGCGTTTTTAAGAGATTCAAAAAATGTTGTGTATTTTTCCTTATCTTCTTTTTTACTAATAAAACTAAAAGCAAAAACATATATAACTAATAATTTGAACAGAGTACAGTTTGGTTTTTAAAGATTTCAAGGAAACTGTACTTTATTGTCTTGCTGTACTGTATTGCTGTCCCTCTCCGGAGCCGTTGCTTCATTTGTAATTAATTGTAA
This sequence comes from Melinaea menophilus ssp. n. AW-2005, assembly GCA_918358695.1. Lineage (NCBI taxonomy): Eukaryota > Metazoa > Arthropoda > Insecta > Lepidoptera > Nymphalidae > Melinaea > Melinaea menophilus. The sequence goes on along the minus strand of OU911039.1, from coordinate 30,359,718 downwards.
TTTATGGTTAAAATTTTTTTTTATAAATATTAAATATAGAGAGAAGTTGTAACATTGATAATTTGTTTATCATATAATAAAAAAAATATTTTATGCGAAGGCTTAATTAATTTTCAATCATTAATAATAATGTAATATGCAATCAATTAAAACATTTATTAACAAAAAGTTGTGATTTATTAAATCCATTGTTATTTTTCTTAGATTTAAAATGTCTACTCGAATAAAAAGAGCAATATGAAAAGGATACCGTTAAGACAAGTTGAAGCGAGCCGCTGTGTAGGCTTTAGACAATTTATAGCTTTTTCAAATCATCCCCTTCTCAATTTTCTTACGGTGCAATATTCTGTTTATTCTTTTACATTTTATTCTTTACGGATTGAACATCTACAAAATAATTAATTTTAAACTTAAACATGAGGACAAGAAAGAAAAGTTGAAGGTAAATTAGTTTTTTAAGCATATACGTTATTATTTATTTTATTTATTTATTTAGTTATTGTTATGCTTGTTGCTTTACATATTTGTTGCTTTACATATGTTTATTGCTAATACATATTTTTGCATTAATTTAATTGCTATAACAATAAAATCCAAAAACATATTGCAAAATTGATAAAAATAAACAAATTACTACACAATTTACTCGAATCACTAACTTAAAAGATGAAACAATCTTGTTGTAAAAATACCTGTTCGTTATAATTTCAGTTAAAAATAGGAAACGAGACGATCATGCACAATTAAAAAATAGAAGTAATTAGCTGTTTTAGATTGGTGCTACTAATAATAAATATAACATTTTCTTCATAAAATCATTTTACAAATCTTATAGATACAAACTGGAATTATTACGTTTCTATTATATTGTATTCCAATTTACCAACAGGAATACAAATATATGTCGTTGAAACTTTTCTTTTATAATTTACATCCAGTTTTGTATGTTAAAAGTATTTTTCAAACTCATAATCAATTTACTGCTATAAGATGTATTTTTCATAGTTATAAAAGTCTTCTTAGCAGTGATATATTGAAAAGTTGAAAGAGGAAAATATTATTCCGTAAGCATAAAGCCCGAAGACATGACAAGTTATATGACTTGACGTTTGGGACAAAGCAACCGCTGGAGTGAAATGGATGTCCTAGTCTGTATTTGAATTATTATTTATCTCGCTTCTATTTAAATACCGGGTTTATTACGGCTAAGTGCATTACTTTAGATCGAATTAAAAAGTAATTTTGTTTTTGAAAATAGGTTAATTTTGAAAAGTAACAATAGCATCATCGAATAATTAAGAAGGCGGATGATGTAGCTTAACTATGTATTGTACCATTGAGTAACAAAACTCAACTAAATGGTAAATATTAAATAGATATCACTTAAGTATTGGTAGGAATAGAAAAAAAAACATTTAAAAATGATAAACTCTTATCATTTATTGTTACTGATTTCTCACACATTGATTACATTCACATTACTTATGCTATGCTAAAATGAGTATCTTATTACATAGTGACCCGTGACTAATTAAATTAATTTAATATATAGGTATAAAATTGCATCGGTAATGATGACATGAATTGACAAAAATGTGGGAATAACATAAATGGACATAAATGGACAAAGTAAGCAAATAAAATAAAGTCATAAAATTTCAGAATTCTGTATAACCAAATACATGAAAATAAAATGTCCGGCACTTTCTGCGTGACGCGAGCACAAATAAATAAAAGAATGGAATCTATCCTTTTAAGTTCTGTTCCATGAAATTAATTCGTATATATGTTATTTAACATACCACGGAGAGTAGTTTCTTCTTACTATTTTATAATACACATAGGTACATAACCTGAATGATTTATGCACCACTTAGTAGAAGTATATTAAAATAACACTGTAGCTATTGTTTATGTACTTCTAATTTAATTGTCTAGAACTTGGGAGATAATTACGTTAAGTTATAAAATATAGAATCTGTAAAAAAAATCACAAATTGTGCTACTAGAAAGTATGAAGAATTATTATTTGCAAGTCCATAAAATATTTTGTATATTTTACCTAAAATAATAATTTCCGAACTCATGATATATTTTTTATATTGTTCATATATTTTTTTAATTTCTTATTTCTCCTTTCATCACGTCCGTTGGAGTACAAGGACCACGTCAACTGAAATTAATTCATGCTAATTTTCTTGAGCCGTTTTAAAAAAGTTTTATTATTGTAATTAGTGTAATTATTTGGCCTCCGTTCTTAGTGTCACTTTGTATATCTCTTTAATTTAGCCATTTGTCAGTTAGATGTACTTTTGAAATTAGTTTCATCTGTTTAGGTATTTCTAGTATGTATGTGTTAAATAAAAAGTTTTATTTTACATTTAAGGGATAGGGATATAAAAACATTTATCTTCGCAATCCAAACAAATAAAATATCTCTTAACCTTAAGTGGTATTTTCTAAGTACGCTGAATAAAAAACTATAGCCTTTATTTCATCATCAAATAAGTGATACCTTGTTGTTATTGGTGACAACTAGTGATCTCAAAATAAAATGCAAATTTAAAAAGACGGAATTAAATTTATTTTTGCTGTAATATATTTTTACGACAGAGTATTTATGTTTTTTTTTAATTAAACAGTTTTATTAAAAAATACAAAATTATAAAGAATGGCTCTCAGTTTCTCGTAATATAATAGGAATGCATATATTCCTATATTTTCTACAGGTTCAAATGTCATGTCTAAATTATGAAAGAATCCTTTGTACGTTTGGATTTTTTTTATATTTTTCCTTTATGGAAAACAAAGACAAAATAAAATTTCAAAGTTTTTTCCTAAAATAATATACTTTCAAAAGACAGAAGTCTCATTTCATTTTAATAAACTATATTTCTAGCAAGAAATATATTTCTAAGACGCTAAACTTTGTATGTATATTGGAAATCAATGAAATCCTATCAAATACAAAATATTAAAAAAATGCCAGTCTCCCAACAATTAAAAAAATAATAAATCCAATCTAAACTAGTTCAAATTAAATATATTTTGGAAATATATTTAGATATATAATTCTCTCTTAGTCATTTAATGTTGAAACTCTTGGATTTCATTGTTCACGTCTGTTTTAACAGAGTAAGCGAACTTGTAGGGGTACTGTATTCAGTATAATATTTATTAGTTTTTCATGAATACAGTTTTACAAGACAAATCTTTTCAATGTGACATTTCATTAAAATAGCAACTTTAAAAAAAAGCAGCTAGTTTTTTTTTATTATTTAGGCGCCATCATGGAACAACGTGTTTCCTTTTTTGTATTATAACGGTGACAAAGATAAGAAAAAAAAGTTAAATTCTGATACTGAAAGGCAATTGTAATATAAAATAAAAAACATTAAATTCCTTTGTTTCACTTGTGATGGTTGGGAGTGTCTTGGGCAACCGTTTTTAGTCGATAACTGGCAAACGGCAGGTCCGAATCAGACGAAACTAGCACTATTATAAATTACATATCGTTTAAGTGATGAGAAAACTCAGAAATTCACAAGACCATACAACAATTGTGTGACCGCAATATTAAACGTTGCGATGAATTCGTTAAAAACAGCAATAATCTACAGTCAACAAGAAAATATTGATCATATTGGAGTTTATTTTTATTTGGTTTAAAATGTCTGCTATGGTTTAAATGGTAAAGAATGTTTGTTTATTGGTTTGAAAGAATAAAAAGATAAATTTATAAAAAACACTGTCAAAAGGAGTTAAATCGCGCTGCTGTATATATAGGCTTTAGAGAATTTATTGCTCCTTAAAGTAATGATATCCTCGACGGTACAACATTTTTACGAATTATTTAAACAAGATATATTTTTGGGTTCGCACATAAGCCTAAAAAATAATTTGAGTATGATATTGATCTATGAAATAATTATGTATTGAAAAAGTTCAAGTTAAAATTTGCATAAGTTTTTTAATTACTCTCTTTTAATACTTTATTTGTTACTAATAGGTGGGTACACCTATTAGTATATTAATCTTCATGTCGTCTCTGTTCTTTTATTATCTCTTTCAAAAAGTGAATACTTATTTAAATTTTTGATGTCATTCGGTTGTGGTTTAAAACATTCATAAAAATATGGGACACAGGGCTAGCAATAGTATATTTATAAACGACTAGCAGCTGATTTCTATAAAAAGAGATAAATGGAATTTATATACACTGATATGATAGTGTTTTCTCTTTCAATAGAGAATGCGTTTATAATTTGACTGATTAGGTTGATTATATAATAAACTAAAATAACTACATTACAATGACATATTAAATATCGAAAAAAACATTAACTTGTACATAATAAGTATTTTAAAAAGTCATTTAATATGCTTATTTAATGTAAATTTAAAGTACTTTTTATTTCTTTAATTATAAAAAGATTTTAAATTAATTCAAATTATATTTCAGTTATAGTAGAATATTTTCAAATCGTGTTACTCAAGCAGAAACCACTTCTCAATAACAGGGACAAGCGTAATAAACCTTAAAATGTATAATAATTAAATATAAAACTTTAGAACCGACACCATTATAACCAAATCCAGATTCCAAACTACACTCAAAATAATAACGAAATTGATAGGTTGTTATTCTATTCTTAGAATAGATCTGATATATAAAAGCAAAAATTTAGTGGTTTTTTTGTAGAATTCATTTTTGAGACAAAAATAAAATTTTAACATAAATTTAATAGTCACTTAAATACTTCTTACTTCAACATCCATTTAAAAACGTTCATTATTAATTTCATAATTTCAGATTCTTTAATGTAATTATAATAAAAAATCTATGGTAATAAAACATAAAAAAAAAACCATTTCGTGATATTTGGAGAAAGTCCCTACAACAAAATGGATATTATAGTCTATTGGAGATTTATTTAGTTCTTGATATTCTTATTTAGATCGCATTAATAGATTTACAAGTTATATGCCTAGGTAAATTTAAATCCAAATGAATCTTAAAATGGAATATCTTCAAATTAAATTCACACATTTAAATAATTTTAAACATAATTTAGAGTTTTTGATCCAATATTTAATTTAAATGTTATAATATCTTAAACGAATTAATTAACAAGAGGATCCGCTTGCTATACTTTGATTCGCATCAGTAACTTGCAAAACTTTTATAATATTCATTATTTTTTGTTTCTTCCAAGCACTTCGTTATAACTTGTCCAAGTGTTCACAGGAAGAAAACTTTGAAGAACTGGTATTATATAAATATTATATACTCGTACCTACATGTAATTCTTACCGAATCTGAACTGTGTACAGGTTACACGCACAGGAACCATATATATGTATATCGTGTTCACTTTACACAATGACATTATGTAGTTATTATATATTTAGTGATCTGTACTTACATAATACTTACATAAAGGATATTCATCAAGAAGTTGTTGTTAATGGCAAATGGTAATATTTTCACTTGTATAAACCCTAATATGAACTGCATAAAAATATTATTTCACCATAAGTTTCAATGTAATGAATTTGGTATTTAGATTTGGGCGATTTTATTTTTTGTCATTCGAATTTTCGGGAACCTAGTGCTCTGAAAGCGGCTGGACTCTTTAATATTGCGTAAAACGTTGTTTCTCTGTGCGTCTTCTACCACATTTACCACGGTGAGTATTCCGGTGAGCTATTCGACCTGATTTTCATCACCGCACAGCGCTTCATCGCCTCCTGTACCATCCATATCACCTGGATACGCAGCGTTCTTCCACTATGGACTTTTCTTCCACCAATCGAATGTGAAACGAACCCTTTTCGATGGTATTTCCAGATTGGTACGACATTGGTAATTGCAAAAGTCGTTTACTCCTATCTCCAAGACCGGCAGCGCTCTTGTGAATCCTCGGATGTTGCAAGAGTTCAATGGCAGCAGTGAGCACGTATCATTACTGACTCGCAGGCTCGTATGCCTACTTTCAAATACAAAAAAAAAACCTAAACTTATTTCATGTTTAATTTAAACAATTTTATTTTAAATTATTATGATGTGGCAAGTGATTTTATAATATTTATAAACTTATATAATTATAAGATTTTTAGTTTATTAAAAATTTTAAGTAAATATAAAAAATTTTTATTCAATGATTCGAATCTATATATAAAATATATTTTAGTTTACAATTGAAAATGTAGCTGCTATCGAAATTAATTATAAATAATATTTTTTTAGTTTCTTTCTTTCATTTATACATATATTGGTTATACACCTACCTGATTTCGAAATATCTCGAGTTTTCCTTCCCGACGTTTAGTACTAGGAACACAGCGACAAAAATAATTCACGTGAATGTTCTTTAATCTTATTTTAACTTTTAAGAAGCAAACCTTCGTTAAAGGCTAGCCTTTCTAATTTTGTGTTATCGTAACCGGGTCACTTTAAATCAAATATCTAATGTAATATTTAGGACTCAATTTATTAATATTTAAATTTTAATGAAAAAAAGATAAAAGGCCAGCTAGACTCACCGATGGGTTACTTGAGGTAAACGAATAAAAAACTTATATTGTATAAAAATATCCTTAATATTAATCTTTTAAATTAAATTCCTAGGTGCCACTAACAATGGACCCGTGAAGACATATACACAACCCCCTTGTTTCTCAGTCTGATGACTGCAGTCAAACACTTATTCTTCAAATATAGTATAGAATAGATAAAATAGCAATAATCACTTTGTAATCTATTCAAATAATAATAAATTATGATACCCTATGGAGTAAAAAGGCGTTACAAGCAATACTATTATAGCCTATGTCGATTCAAATTATCGAAACAGGACAAATACTAAAATTATGCAACGTAAAGCAGTAAAGAAAGTTATTAAAACTAAAAAACACCTAATTTATACAGAAAATTCAAATTACTTACTATAAGTCCCTCAAATGAACTTTTAACCTGACCGGAAAATGCCAGTAATACGAATTATGGTTAATCGATTATATTTAATCAGCCTTTCAATAATACACATGTATAATTAAAAAGATCAACCTCTTATAAGTCTTATTAAGTACACTACTTACAACCGCACTCACTGGAGGCTAATTAAAAAAGAAATATTGGAAGTGCTTTCGAAAGAAATAACTAACAAGGTCATGACGTTGAAGTCTAAACAAGCAATAAGCGAAAAGCGAATGGTATTACTACATCACACAGAAGGTCAAATTTAATGGAGGTAAATACTTAATTATTACAAACGAAAATAATAAAATTAATTAATATTAAACTAAAGAACTGAATGTCTTTTGAAACAAATAAGCATTATTAACTAACAACATTTTAATATAATCTAAATATATGAATATGACAACGTAGGCAGCAGCTAATCGTCTGAAACGAATGACAGCTAATTTTAAATAATATAAAGCAGTCTGCTGTTACTTTATATAATTTTTTACATAAGAAAAATACTTAATCTAAATAATAAAATAGTATGATCCTCAAGCTGGCAACATCTAATTTCTAAAATAGTACGAAATGTCAGAAACTATTAAAGTCTTTTGAATTACCTTTCAACAGGCAATTAATCAACCTAATCAGAGACAAATTAAATTTCTAGGTAACAAGGCTTAACCCTATTTGTGTTTTTAATAGACCACACTTCGTTATAGAAATATTTTTAACTTACCAACATTCTCTTTTATGTTAATGATGGGCCAAAAGGGAATGGGCTTAAAGTGAGGAATTTTTTTCAGTTTATATATCATCCTTTATATAGAAGTATTTTTAACTTTTCTGTCTAAATAAATTATTGTCTTAATAGCTAATAAATAAATAGGGTCTCTATTTGATCTATTACTCTAGGGTTCCTATATTATTTATACTATTATAGTTATTATATTTAATAATCTATCAGTAATGCATATAATTTTTCTGGTGGCTAGAGAAATATGAAAATGTTTATATCAATAAAAAGCTTTATTTGAGAAGACATTATGCATGCGTAGCTAATATATCTTTATTTTTAACAAAAACGGAATGGAGTTATTTAGGTTGAATGTTGAAGTCTGAAACATAGTAAAATTTGTGGAATTCAAAAATCCATATATTACAAATATTGCGATCTGTTTTGTGAAGTAGGTCCTTAAAAGCAACCAAAACAATATTTGATGAATGTCAGTTTCAAATTATAAACCACATAACGAAATTATAATTAATTATGCTAACTGGTGGAGTATATGAAGTGTACTTCCATGTATAGAATTATAAATGTTTGCATTTATTTCAAATAAAATCTAATAACAGAAACACCTTTAATAAGATCAGACTTTTTTTCAATCGATACGCATATTTAAAAAAGACTATTTTATATAGTCTCTAGGTCAGTCAGGAAATAGTAGGTATTTTTGTATTTTGTAGTAGAAAATTGTAATAAAATATTTTTGATTGTATTGTTTGTGATTAGTTAAGTAAAGATACCATTAAATGGTGACATATAAAAAAAAAAAAAAAAAAACACAACCAAACCAACCATTATTCATTTGTTTTTATGTCTACCACAAATGGTCAATCCAACGAAAAAATTAGATAAATGCAATAAGAAGAAAAAAATGCGACCCATACCACAAAAAATATTTGTGATATTTATCGATCTATACACTGTGAGTAAGAGTAGCATATAATTGGTTTATGCGTTTTCATTAATTAAAGGTAGTCGAAGGTCGGTCAAGATGCATAGAATATCGTGATATTCTATGCATCTTGTCAATAAAGAAAGAAAAAGAAGAAAGAAAGAAGTCAATAAAGATAATTATTAGTTTGACCGAAGCTAATTTGTCAGGCGCTAATTTTAGATCACTTGTAACCTTTTATATAGCTACAGTTTTAAAGTATTGAGTTGAGTTTATTATCAGAGAAAGAAATAAGTTACAAATATCTGTAAGTTATAGACCTTTCTTTTTGATTTCTGTATTACCGTATTTACAAGCAGTACACGTGACCGCCGGAACAAAGAAGAAGACGCACTAAGCCTTACTCAGAAACATCATCGGGAAGGCTTAGCATTTACTTCTATGTGTTTTGAACAGGTTAATATTTATAAAACACGACTAGGCAATTATCTTTTTAGAACATTACTTGTAGTATACAAAAGTAGACTGAAAGGACAAAACAAAAACTATTTTATATTATAATCATTGTTAGATATTGCTTTTGTTGATATATTTCCTTATATTCAACACGGCCTTCAATTTATCGTGTAGTATATTTAGCTTTAGGTTCTTGTATATTATCGAAAAACTTCCTCTTATGATTTACAAAATCAATTCACACGTTCACAACCCAACGGTCCGAAGTTAGTGATATAAATATCGGAGCCTTTTAGTTAGTATTCTGGCAGTGTCTAGGGGTTAGAAAGACTTTATCAGTGAGAAACAAGCTCTGGGTTTAATCTTGTCTACCTCAGCATCAACAGATGTGAATTACTTATGAAGTCGATTATAGATTTTTATAAAATTCAAATAAAATAACGAAAAATATCCGACTATAATATATTTTCCATTTAAACGTACGTTAGTGGTACGTTGCAATCAAAATAAATAAAATAAAATAGTCAAAATCAAGAAAAATATGTTTCAAGTAAACTTGAACTGAAACTACGAATATTGTTACTAAATATTTACATTTGTAATTATATCTGTAATTTATTTTAATGTTTTCAGTCTACAAGAAATAACTTTGAACAGATTTTATTTCTGTCTTGGAATTTGGAGTTTGTGTAAACATTTCCTTTTATTAAACACGTTACCTACGATCATATTTAATACATTCGGGAGTGGCATCAAATTCTAGCATACACAGAAATCATTCAACAGGTGAAGTAAATGCTTTACTGGTATAGGTAAATCTTATCTAGCACGATTCCTACATGTTACATACCCATGTTCTTATATAACTTATATGCAATAACATATTTATTTAAAGTTTCAAGAACAGAGAATATAAGGATAACCTTGCTGGGCCTTGAAACTAACCTATTAAACTAGGTTGTGACGTTTCATAAGAGTAATAGGTATCTCAATGAAATAAAAACACTAACTATGATTATTAAAACAAAGACTTAAAATATCAAATAAACTTCTTGCAATATTTTATTTAAAATGAAAGGGGATATATCTTCGGAAATATGCCGTTTTTGTGAAGATATGTTAAAATTGTCGGCATTACATATACATTTTCTAACAAGTTATTCCAATACAGCTGAGCTTTAACATCGTACCTGATATAATATATCATGACCGTAACATTGTTAGGTGTATAATATTGTTGTTAAACTACATACAATTAAGAAACTATTGTTAAATAGCTATTAATACAGTACCTATAGCAATAAAACTGTTATTTGAACTACTCCTATTAAGAGATCAAACTTTGTAAATCTAAATCATATTTTAATGTTATGTAAATAGATTGGAAATATTACTATTTATTACACAATAAAAAGATTAAACTCAGCAAACATAATATTTTTAATTTCTGTATCGTTCTAATACAAAAAATGTACTAATTATTAGCCCGAGGAAAATTATATATAATGACAGTGCTTATTAGAATAAAATTTCCTTAAAATTTAATTAAAAGCTAAATATTTAATTACAAAGAATATTTTATAATACAACATTATAAATAAGTAATAAATTGGGTTAGAGATAACCCGAAGTACAGAATTTCTATATTAATATCTGAAGGTCCTTAAATGAGATCGTATTCCGTTTATGCCTTAATTACGGATTTTCTACTCCTTTTTATGTCGAAGTGATTACCACGAACATTTCTTTGTATATGATTATTTGTAAAATCTTTGAAATGTAAAATGATCTCAGTAAATAATATATTTGTGACATGGTTTGTATGTTTACTGTCAGGGGGCCTGATTTCATCACTAGAGACCATTGGTTATGCGTCAGTAAATCTGTCTTATTTTAATTATGGATTTATTTCCGACATGCACTTTTGTTTATATTTAAGTCTGAGCTTACTGAATAAAAATGTCTATACATATTCAATCTTTACTTTAGATAATTCATTTTTGCAGTATTCTTGTTGGTTAATCTGTCTTATTTTTATATTAATAAACATTAAGTTTAACATTTTTCTATCGAAATAAATTTTACAAAGGAATATATATCCTTTACTATATAGTATCATCATTTGTTTTAATTTAAACTTTGTAATAGCTAAATTACTGGTGCAAAAGATATAATAAAATGAAGAGCGAAATTATACCGAAATAAGGTAATTAAAATTTTAAATAAATATTATCACATTACTAAGAAAAGGTGCAGCTTCTTTAAATGTAAGTCCTGATATAAGTAGATTTATGAATAAGTGGTGCATGTTGAAATTTAAGGACGATTGTTGAAAGAGGAAGAAAACTATCTAATTGATCCAAACTAGAATGTAGCAGTAAATCAAACGGAATCATAATCTTCATTGAAAGTCAGTTTTATACAAAACATTTTATTATTGTCAAAGCAACCACCAGCTTGGATAATTATTTTCTACTGAACAGAAAAGATCTCACGACAGGAAATTAGCAGACTTGGGTTTTCCTTTTTTTTTATAGCCGCATTTAAGACCTAAACTACATTCACAATAATTCCTGTAATAGCCTGGCATCGTTTCATATCCAGAGTTCATCATGTTCTAGACATTTGCAAATACTGTATCTGTTAACATACAAACTTTTTAAAAGTGTTTAAAAATTTATGAAAGAAATTTTTAAATTCGAAAGTTTTCTGGCTTGTTGAAAAAGAATTACTCACTTTTTTGAGACGAGTGTCGAGTGTTAAGCAAGTAGTAGTTGTAAAAAATATCTTTATTCTAAGGTACGTATATAAGATTTTAAAAAATATATAGTACCTACTAATCAACCGTAAGTATATTGTTATCTCCTATCGCCCAAACGCAATCTCTAGGGCCCAGATAGTAAATTACACGCAAATTTCTCTTTTGTGCAACAAAAATGGTATTTATATCAGCGGTGTTACCCCGGAGTAGGATACCATACGACATTATACTATGAAAATAACTTTAATAGCGGGAATCTCATTTTTTTAATGGCATACGCTACAGAACTAAATTTATTAGTCAATCCAGCTATATGAGATCCCTATTGTAATTTAACATCTACAGTGATGCTAAAAACTGTTAAACTGATTCACTTCCCCTTCACATCCACTTCCATCGCTTCCTCAATAAATAATATATCAGTTGGCACATGTTCTAGATTTTGATGATATTTATATAGTTTTAGTCCACATAGGCAAGTAAAGAAACGGTAGGTTATTTGGTAGAGTCATAGGAAGAGGTTCCATCCAGTCCTACTCGTTTCGATTTTTTTTTAGTTTCGATATTTATAAAAATATAAAAATAAGCCTAACATGTTTATTTTCTACGCTTATAAATTATCTTAAAGAATGCAATATTTTCATATTAGGTGTGGGACTTTCAGTTTACTAAATTACTTACATAGCTTTAATATCTGGTAAAAAAGTATTGATACTCTATCTTTATACCAATTTACCTTAATTTATAATATTGATATTGTTTTTAGACAATATTTAAAAAATGTATATAATTTATGAAAAAATATTTTTTTTATAATACAATGTCAGTCATTTATCATTTAGTCAGTCCATATTGGAGCACTGTAATCATTCAGACATCGTTTGCAGCTATTACTTACAATGGACTTCCAAGTGTCAAAATCATACCAAGTTCACAGGATTGTGGACGTTACACCCATGAGATAGAGATTAAATTATCATATACTGTGTACTGTTTAATATCATTCTAAGAGGATATGGTTGTGGCAGCTTGAGTTGCTTTTCAGTTCTCTAAAGCCGATACAAGCTTGTGGTTTGTACGACTAATCGTTCTCGTATTCTATTCAGTTTTACTTACTTCAGATATTACTATGTACTGACGGTACAACTAATAAATCTATTTCAAAAAAAGCAAAGATGAATTAGTCTAGTTCCTTCACATAATCTAAATATTAGACAGTTATGTTATAAATAAATTAACACAAGAGTACTTTCAGTACATTATTGTAATAACAGTAAATCAGTGTCAATAATAACAATATTATAAGTTGAGTATATCCATATATATACAATGGGACAACATAACTGTTTCCAGGAATAAACCATAAAATGTTCCGAGTACACTTATTAAAATTTAGATATATACATTAGTTTAAACAAAGCAATTTTATCCCTTTAAAACTCTATCACATACGTAACGACTAAGCTTATTTAAATATTTTTTAAAGCAGATCACAATATACGAGTATAGATACCTATAGTTTTTTCCATTAATAAACTAAAGAACATTGCTCTTGAAAGTGGTTTCCTTGCAAGGGCCAGAAATAAAATTAAAAGAATAAATAAGTATTAAAACATTTGAAAATTTCATAAAATTACAAATAATTTAATAAGGGGCGAATTATTTTATGGTAAATTAAGTAAAAAAATATTTATACACTGGCCAATAGAAAAGTTAAGCGAAAAAAAAAATAGATAAGATTTATAATTTTTTATTTTTTTAATTATTACATTGTAAAGGTATATTAAGTACCATTATATAACTATTGACTATCATCAAAATGGATCTGCCTCATTAACATGTGATTTTCTCCTAAAATAACTATATGCCGCTAGTATAATGAGTTTAAATCGGTCGCTTCAATTAGAAAAATGTCAAATGTTGTAGTTTTGCTTTTCCTCCTGTTAAGGAAAAACCTGTGGGTCACCAGTAACAAATTTGTTTAAACAAAACCAAATTACATACAAGGAGATTTAGTACAATCTGCAAATTGGACCGAGAATTGTTCTTAATATTCTACTTAGAAAAAGGATTATCTAATTGGGCACCCCAGATTGTTGCTTCGATAAGATTAATAAAGTTATTATAGATGATTAATAAATAATGTTAATATTGAAATGCATGTTTATAAATGTGGTAAAAAAATCTCAGTAAGAATTCACACAAAAGATCAATCAATTAAGAATAAATAGTTAGTTTAAATTTAATCGTGTACTATAGATTTATACATGTTTATTGCATATAACAACCACATTGTGTCACAATTTATAATGTAGACAATTATAACCTTTTTTGATTAATTCGAATTATTTTCGAAGTTTAAGAAACATGTAAATGACATAAACATGAAAAAAACAATCTTATTGACTCAAAGCCAAAAAATTGTTTATTGTAAATACAAGTGATTTGTATTTTATAGTCGTAATCTCCATTTTAAGAGTTGTATTTTGTAAGTTAAATTTAAGAAGTTTAACTTACAAAATACAACCCTTTTTAATTATTTCATTTCATTCTAGTTTCATTCTAGTGAAAAATTGTGCAAAACAAAGGAGTTTTTGCTTAATAAACTCGGGCCTAAAGCGAATGCTGAATTATTCGTGACTTTGTTTTTATAATAAAATAATGCCTCTTAAACATCCGTCTTCCGATCCATCAAATAAATGTGACCTTAATGATATTTAATTGTCTGTCACACAATTTTTGCTTTTCCAAAAATCAATAAGTCCTCATAGACTTCTTTTTATAAACATCTTAAAGTTACTTAAAAATTCATGAAGTATTATTTTATTTAATATCGAATATAAATTCTTTACAAGTATGATTCAGCTATCCCAAGATAGTGATGCTTAAGAACCATACTATTAGTCTTTGCATTAATTAATATATATATACAAACATGTACAAGAAACGACCCCCACCTAAAATAAAATGGTATTTGTTAGAGAAGGAAGAACGTGCGAGTAAATTTTAAAAAAAGAGTGACAGATAAAATTATAAATATGAGTAGTATAGAAGGAAAATCCTTGAACGATAGTTGGAACGAAATAGCGGGATGCATAAAAACTGTGGCAAAGGATGTATTAAGTGAAACGAAAGGAAAAGGTGTGATAAATAAGGAAACGTGGTGGTGGAATGGAGATGTGCAAAAGATTCTAAAAGAGAAGAAAGATACGTTTAAACAATGGCAGGAAGTACCGGATGATAATGAAAGTATGAAAGAGGAGATGAAAATGTTATATAAAAGATGTAAAAAGAGAGCGAAAGTAGCTGTAGCCATTGCTAGAGCTGAAGTGCAAGAGGAGTTATATAGGTCGCTAGAGTTTCCTGCAGGTCAAAAGGCATAATAAAGCGTAGGGAGAAGAATGCTAGAGATGTCATACATGTAAAATGCATAAAAGATGATACTGGAAGGGTGTTGATGACAGATGAGGATATAAAAAAGAGATGGAAGGTATATTTTGAAACATTAATGAATGAAGAAAATGATTGGAGTGGAGCTTTGAAAAACCAGCCGGTAAATAAAGGATTAGTGAAAGAAGTGACCGATGATGAAGTGAAAGCGGCTGTGCAAGGTATGAAGAATGGAAAAGCTGTAGGGCCGGATGCGATACCAGTGGAAGTATGGAAGGTTTTAAATGAATATGGGTATAAGTGGCTGGCTTTATTTTTCAATAAGTTGTTGCATGAAGAAATGATCCCTGATGATTGGTGCAATAGTGACCTAGTGCCCATTTATAAAAATAAAGGTGACATACAAGACTGCAACAGTTATCGGGGTATAAAGCTCATGTCACATACTATGAAAGTGTGGGAGAAAGTGATAGAGAAAAGAATGCGAGACGAGAGTTATGTTTCGGAGAACCAGTTCGGTTTTATGCCTGATCGGGGTACGACGGATGCTGTATTCGCTCTTCGTCAGTTGAGTGAGAAATACAGACGAGCCCATAAGAACCTGCACATAGTGTTCGTTGATCTCGAGAAGGCATACGACCGGGTTCCCCGTAATCTGATATGGTGGGCTTTAAAAGAGAAGGGTATACCTGGGAAGTATGTGGAGTTGGTTCGTGCAATGTACAGTCGATCTAGTACACAAGTCCGGTCGGCCGCTGGAAACACCGACAAGTTCAATGTGGCAGTAGGTCTGCATCAAGGGTCGGCTATGACCCCCTACCCTACTACCCTACCTCTACTTGTTGATAATGGATGCTCTGACATTGAACATACAGGAAGAGGCACCCCGGTGCATGCTATTTGCTGATGATATTGTTCTTGTCGGCGAGGATAGAATTGAGATGCAGAGTAGACTGGTAAAATGGCAACAAAAGCTGGAGAGTGTTGGCCTGAAAGTAAGCAGAACAAAAACAGAGCACATGTTCTGCGATTTCGGCGGTGTCTCCGGTTTTGTTCCTATTTTGTTCGACGGAGTACCGTTACCAGTCTGCTCGGAGTTTCGCTATCTTGGTTCTCTGATTCAAAGCGATGGCAATATTGACCGTGACGTAAAGCACAGAATCAACACGGGATGAATGAAATGGCGACAAGTCACTGGGACGACATGTGATGCCCGAATTCCCCTTAAACTAAAAGGGAGAATTTATAAAAACATCATTAGACCTGTCGTTATGTATGGAGCTGAGTGCTGGGCGATGAAGGTGATGGATGAAAAGCGTTTGCATGTAACGGAGATGCGAATGTTAAGATGGATGTGTGGGGTGACAAGAAGGGATAGAATAAGAAATGAGTATATTAGGGGAAGCTTAGGAGTAGCGCCAGTGACAGAAAAAAATAGAGCTAGCCGTCTGTCATGGTATGGGCATGTGACCAAAAGAGTGCTAGGTATGGTAGTGGAGGGATGGACAGGTAGAGGACGGCCGAAGAAAAGATGGATGGATTGCGTGAAAGACGATATGGAAAAGAAGGGAGTGTGCACAGAGATGACGAGTAACAGGAGAGTATGGAAGGAAAAAACATACTGTGCCGACCCCAAAATGGCATAAGGGCAGGAAGATGATATATATATATATATATTTAAATAAACAAAATTGATAGTAAGTAGTGTTAATGGTAAATACATTTAATATTATAAAACATAAGAAGTTCTATCAAACAACTTATGTTATGTTATACTGTATTTGTCCTTTATAAGTCATTTTCCAACGGTTACAAGATTTTAGAAGAGAATCCTAAAAAGCAAAAAATAATATTTATAATATCTATTTAGTTAAAATAATTCCAATTAAACAAATATTATTCAAAAATATAGAAGACAAATGCAGTAAAATATTAAACCATAATAACTACTTCTATAATCCTTTAGCAATAATTCTCACTCTAATACTTGATAATCCGATATCTTACTACAATATTTAAAAACAAGCATTTTTTTCTCAGGTAATTTGGTAAGTCACTATAGTTGATAAATAAATAAAAATTTCGGGCTATTGATTTTTTTTCCATACAATTAAAGAGTATGCAATATATGTATTTTATTTTCTACAAAAACAATATATTTAAATATTCTTATTTAAACTGATTTCGGTAATGATTCTTATAAGATTATTTTTTTTAGGCGGACGATGACTTCGTCGTCGATGATTGAATAATGATTGGAATACAAATGATATTTCAGTAATCAAATACTATTATATTAAAGCCATTTCTATTTTCTAAACCATTATATCAGACATATCATTTATATATTTATAATTTACACTCCTGTCTCTTTCATAACTTGTTATCAAGGTACCACAAAAAATGATTTTATTTCGATGCGGATTAGTTCTCAGTAATGCTGCTTCAAGTAAAAAAGGGGAAACAAGCATGTTTACTAGCGCCCACGAGAACGCACATAAAACAAGAACTGAATTGACTACTAAGAAAAAAAGTAAAAAAATATAGTTACAAATATAAAGTTCGTAATTAAATAATATTATTAAATTGTTGACTTTGTATTTGCATATTTTATAAATCCATTTTATTAAGCGTTTGTAGATTTATCTAACGTATCGGAGTAAAGTTTCCTTAGTAAAACCTCTCACTATCGTTTCCTAATTACACCCACATTAGCTATTTGGACGGTTCTCAGGATCTGCTTCATAAAATAGATTGCCTTCAAGAATTTGTACTACATTAATTTTCGCATTGATGAAGTTTTCATATTTCAAACTTCTACAGGCAACGTAAATAGCTCCCTATCCGCTTTTTCCAAAATATGTATATATTAACATCTTCTCAAATTCAGCAATCTTATTCATATGAATGTTTTCATATGTTCTTAACAAGCAGCCGCCTATACATTTTTTTCATTATTGTTATAACTTTTAATATTTTTCCTTATTATAGAATTTTCAAGTATTTTCAAACATTTCTAACACTTAGTTATGTTTTCTATATTTCAAAATAAGTGTAATATATAGCACAATATATGTCATATTTTTACGTGCACCACTTCTGCTTTCTAAAATAATCTTTCTCATATTTATGGATGGTAAAAGAGATCTCTTTATAGCGATGAGCTCATGTAAAGTCCAATCTTATATGTCACCATTCTAGTAAATTAATAATCCAGTAAATAATTGTCTAGTAATCACCGTAAATATTAAAGAAACTAACTAGTCCTTTTAAGATAATATTTTTGTTTGGACAGCAAGGTTAAAACTATTTCTATATAAAGTGAAATAAATTACTCACCTTAAAACCATTCCCATTGGCCACATCAGTAAGATAGAAGGGAACGTTGGTAAGTTAAAAGAATTGCTAAAAGTAGGATTGCCCTATTAAGGATACGTATAAAGTTAAGCCTCTATCTAGCACAGTTAAGCTTCTTAAAAATTAAAGTGCTTAAGATAACATTAAAAACATTCACGTGAATTATTTGTAGTCTATATAGTGTTATACCGGATGTGAGGGAAGTGAAATGAGATATTCAGAAAAAAGATAGGTAAATAACCAATATAGGAGTATGTATATTGTCACTATGAAAAAATGAAAAAAAATGAAGAGTAAAACATTTTCAATAACTACTTTCGATAACACATACATTTTTATGTGCTATTGCAATAGATGTGTAGTAGATGTGTTTAAAAAATAATATTATATATATAGGTATAACAATTTGAAAAAAAATATACAGAAAATCTATCCGGTACTTCAGGATTATAAACCGAAAAATCATTTCAGGATTTTTTGGTATAAAATACCGACTTTAGACGCTCAGTAAAGTGTTGTTCAAACATGGCAAGGATTTGCAACCTAAAATGAGTAGATTACATTCAAACAAGGTTGCAAAATCCTTATCCTTGTAATGTGGCCCAAATCAGTTTCACCCTCTTCACCCCAGTTACACTCATGAACTGTATTTTTTTTCATGCCGTTCATGAACTGTATTTTTTTTTTGTAAAATATATAAATATATTATTGATATTATTTATATATATAGATCTAATTTCATATTTAATCAGGTAAAACCACTTTATTTTACGTAAACATTACCTATTTTTATTAAAAAATAATTAGTTATTCGGAGCAACACTTTTGACAATAGATATATACGTTTCGTTGCGCTCTACAGTTTGTAATGTGTACACAGTCCAGATTCGGTTAAAAGGTTCGGTTATATAGGTATAAGATATTTATATCCTTATAATAGCAGTTCTTAACGGACAAAGTTTTCATCCTTAGAATACTTCGACAAGTTATAACGACGTCCTTGAAAGAAACAATAAAATAATTGATATTATAAAGTTTTGCAATTAACTTCTGGAACCAAAGTTACGTTTACCTTCTTCTTGATTAATTAACTCATTTACGAAATTATTATAATTATTGAATTCATTTTGCATTTTATACAAGTGATTTCTTATCGTAATGAAATAACAATCTATCAGTTTTATTATTGTTTTTTGTATCATTTTAAACCTGTACTGTAAAGGTTTTAGTTGTAAAATTTTATATTTCATTATTATAAAATATTTTTAGAGTTATATTTTTAGGTGGTAGAGCTAGCTGTAGTTATCCGACTACAGCTCGTATTGGGCTGGCTCGACCGGGGAAGGACCACCCTCTCACAGAAGACCGACGTGTAGTAACCAAATTCATTTGGTTATGTTCCGTCGGTGAGTGAGAGAATCCGGAAGCCCAACCTCCCCCCCGCGCCAAACATGAAAGCGATGCAAAAAACAAAAATACCCCAGGAGGGTACCGGCTTTGATGAAGCCGGGGACCCCCTCCCCGAGCAAAATCGGGGAAATGATTCTCGGATTTTGCTCGGGCTGCCCGTCGTATCTGGGGCGGGCAAAGTATCGCCTTTTGTGTTGTTTGAGGGCAAACGACGAGTCAATGCAGCGGCACCCCGACCCACTCTAAATGTGGACTTTTGCAACATCCGGGGACTTCATTCCAACTTGAACGCCGTCCACTATCATCTGGAGACGGCGCAGCCGGCCTTGTTGTTTCTGACGGAGACGCAGATATCTCAACCTAGCGACACAGCGTACCTGTCATACCCCGGGTATAAACTAGAACACCATTTTATACCACACGCCGGGGTATCTGTGTTCGTAAGGGAGGATATCTGCTACCGTCGCCTTCAGGTTTTTGAAGGTCGGGACCTGTCTATACTCTGGCTACGCGTGGACATGGACGACCATGTCAGAGTCTACGCGTGCCTCTACAGGTCCCATAGTGGTAATGCAGAAACGGATCAACTCTTGGGCCATGTTCAGGCGAAGATTGACGATCTGCTTTCACAGACTCCCTCCGCCGAAGTCGTAGTCCTAGGGGACTTTAATGCGCACCATGCCGATTGGCTAGGGTCACGTGCCACCGACTACGCGGGGAGATCTGTGTTTGACTTTGCTCTGGCAAATGGGCTGTCCCAGCTGGTAAAGACGCACACTCGTCTACCGGACGTGGACAGCCACACGCCCTCTTTGTTGGATCTTCTGCTGACTACACATCCAGAAAAGTACCAGATCACTGTCGAGGCTCCCTTAGGTTCCTCTGATCACTGTCTGGTACGGAGTGTAGTGCCCATTCAACGGTCGGCTCGCACAACACCTGCGACTCGACGCGTTTGGCACTACAAGTCAGCGGATTGGGATGGAATGCGGTCCTTTTTTGCATCCTATCCATGGGGGCCGATTTGTTTCCCTTCCGATGATCCTAGTGACTGCGCTGCGGCTGTAGCTGATGTGATACTACAGGGCATGGAACTATTTGTACCAAGCTCTGTGGTACCACTTGGTGGCAGATCGCGGCCTTGGTTTGATGCGTCTGTCAGGGCTGCAGCTGCTGGCAAACGGCAGGCTTATCAAGCTTGGGTCAATGCGTTAGTCACTAAGGATCCGAACTCTAGAGTTCTGAAGAGGAAATATAATCGTGCTTCCAGATTCTTCAAACGGCAAATCGCTAGAGCAAAGTTCAAGCATGTCGTCAAAATTGGGGA
This sequence comes from Melinaea menophilus ssp. n. AW-2005, assembly GCA_918358695.1. Classification (NCBI taxonomy): domain Eukaryota; kingdom Metazoa; phylum Arthropoda; class Insecta; order Lepidoptera; family Nymphalidae; genus Melinaea; species Melinaea menophilus. The sequence continues at coordinate 30,338,368 of OU911039.1, read as the reverse complement.
TCAGCTGGCAAAGTACCCGCCTGGCACGCGCAAATTCTGGGCGCTTTCAAAGGCCACTCTGGGAAACTTTAGCCAGCCGTCCCTACCGCCGTTGCACATGGGGAATGACTCTCTGGCCCACACGGCAAAAGAGAAAGCCGATCTCTTGGGCACTCTTTTCGCCTCCAACTCGACTTTGGACGACCAGGGGAAGGCACCGCCTATCATCCCGCGGTGTCAGAGCTCAATGCCGGAAATAGTTTTTCGGCAGAAAACTATTAGGCAGTCTCTATTTTCCTTGGACGTTCATAAGTCGAGTGGGCCGGATGGCATTTCTCCATTGGTGCTACGAACGTGTGCCCCTGAGTTGACTCCAGTGCTAACGCGTCTATTTCGGTACTCCTACCTTAAAGGCGTAGTCCCGGTCACATGGAAGCGTGCCCTTGTCCATCCGATCCCTAAAAAAGGTGATAGCTCGGACCCAGCTAACTACAGACCTATCGCCATTACCTCTCTGCTCTCCAAAGTAATGGAGAGCATTATCAATAAACAGCTCCTAACCTACCTCGAGGATCACCAGTTGGTCAATGACCGGCAATATGGCTTTCGCCATGGTCGATCGGCTGGTGATCTTCTGTTGTATCTTACACACCGTTGGGCAGCTGTTATTGAAAGCAAGGGAGAGGGTCTGGCAGTTAGTCTGGATATGGCGAAAGCCTTCGATCGTGTATGGCACAAGGGGCTTCTTTCGAAGCTACCTTCCTATGGGCTTCCCGAGAGTTTATGCAAGTGGATCACCAGCTTCCTCACTGGGCGGAGCATACAGGTCGTTCTCGACGGTTTTTGCTCGGACCCCAAGCCCGTGAACGCTGGTGTACCCCAAGGCTGCGTGCTATCCCCAACTCTGTTCCTCCTGCACATCAATGATATGTTGGATATCTCCAACATACATTGTTATGCGGATGACAGTACTGGGGATGCGGTATATTCCGGCCGTGCAGGTCTCACTCGGGAAAACATCGACGAGTGCCGAAAGAAACTTGTGTCTTCAATAGAGACCTCCCTGGGGATGGTCTCTGAGTGGGGTGAACTGAACCACGTTCAGTTCAATCCCCTAAAGACACAGGTTTGCGCGTTCACCACTAAGAAAACCCCATTTGTCGTATCACCGCTCTTCGAGAGCACTCCCCTCATTGCCTCGCCAAGTATCAGAATACTGGGTCTCGACATTTCGAGCGACTGTCAGTTTCGTGGTCATCTGGAGAGCAAGGCCAAGTTGGCCTCGATGAAATTGGGAGTGATCAATAGAGCGAGGCAGTACTTCAAACCTGGCCAAAGACTTGCGCTCTATAAGGCGCAGGTCCGGCCACACATGGAGTACTGTTCTCATCTCTGGTCCGGATCACCCCAATATCAGCTTCTACCATTTGACCGCGTACAACGGAGAGCCGTTCGAATTGTCGGGGACCCGGTGTTCTGCGAACGGCTGGACTCTTTGGCATTGCGTAGAGACGTGGCTTCTTTGTGCGTCTTCTACCGCATTTACAACGGGGAGTGTTCCGAAGAACTATTCGATCTGATGCCTGCCGCCGAATTTCATCACCGCACAGTGCGCCATCGCCTCCAATACCATCCTTACCACCTGGATGCGTGGCGATCCTCCACTGTGCGGTTCTCAAGGACATTTTTTCCACGTACCACTCGAATGTGGAACGAACTCCCTTCGGCGGTATTTCCAGATCGGTACGACATGGGTACCTTCAAAAAAGGCGTTTATTACTACCTACAAGGCCGGCAACACTCTTGTAAATCCTCGGATGTTGCAAGAGTTCATGGGCGGCGGTGATCACGTCCATCCGTGACCCGCCAGCTCGTTTGCCCTCCTCTTACATAAAAAAAAAAAAAAAAAAAAAAAAAAAAAAAAATATTCTGCTACTAGCCCTGAGAAGCGGCTTTCGCTCGATTAGTCCTATTAAATGTAATTTGAATAAATTTAAAATCAGTTAATAATCAAACAAATATTTAATATTCTAAGTTTACTCTTAGTCGTACGAGGAATAATAACATCTTATTATTTACTAATAAAGTAACTTTTTCATGATTGAATATTTAGTAGGTTATTGTAAAGCAGTTATTATTAATACATTGCAGAAACTGTCTTATCAGTAAAACAATAACATTTCTAAAAAAAAATCTCTATGGACACAGAAAATACTGTAATACCAATTTATTTATTATCAATTTACGCCTTATTAATAATATTATTATAATACAATATCCCGAATACAGGATAGCCATCTCGAATTCGAGATATTATGTTTTTAGGCTCACAAATATAAAATAACATAAAATGCATTTATTCAAGACAAGATTGTACAAGGCCTACATTTTTTTATCTTATTTCCAACTGCCTAACAGTCATTGAAAGTTGGATTCAATGCGGTCCGGAACGCTGCATCTGTCTCCGTTATAATACAAAAAATATTTCCTTTTTTTGTATTATAGCGGAGTCGACCCTTGATGGTGCCCAAATAACCAGTTTCACTGAAGTTACCGTTAAAAAAAAAGAAAATATAACAATAATGACTCTCTCAATGTAAATTTACTCTTTTAAAAATGACTTTCTAAAAATTTTTATTTAGATTTCTTATGTACAAAATGTAATATAATTATTTGCTGTTAAGAAATATAACTCTAGCGGCAGTCCGTTAAAATTATAAATAATAAAATGAAAGCGTCCTTGAAAGTATATTAGTTTGGGAATTTTACTCAAAGGTTGAAATTTGTATTTTATTTGCCTTTGATTTCCATCCCTACTGTCCGACTCTTTGATCTGACAAAAATATATCAGAAAAAAATTCAGACATTTACATTTATATGGATTCTTTCATAAATCATTTGAAACTGTAGAAGATAAAGGAATACTTTATTTATCAAAACAATTAAAAGAAATTACAGTTTTCATAGATAAAAAATGTAATAAATTCTCTGCTGTAAATAGATATTCAGTCAAAAATAAATTTAATTTCGTTTATTCAATGTAGGATTTTAATTTGAGATATTTGGAACCAACAATAACAAAGGTATCACCTATTTGACGTGAAAACGTATTTGAAATGAATACTATAATTTTTTAGATCATTAGATCAGCATCTTAAGAATCCGAATCAGATCTTAAGAAAATACCACTTAAGGTTGCAACCTCCAAATGGATGGAGAAATTGATTGCAAAGATAAATATTTTTGTATCCGATAACTTAAACGTGAAATAAATTACTTATTTTGTCATTTCAGTTTAGTCACGAGAAAGTGTTTTATCTAACACATACATACTAGAAGGATCTAAACGGGCGAAACTAATTTAAAAGTGCAGCTAACTGGAAAATAGCTATATTAAAAATAAATAAAAAGTTAAACTGGTAACGGAGACAAGTAATTATATGAATTACAAATTTAAAACTGTTATAGACAAGGCTCAAGAACATTAGCAGAAATTAATTTCAGTTGACATGATCCTCGTACTTCACCGGACCTGACAAGAAGAAATTGAGAAATTAAAAAGTTATAAAATATGAACAGTATCAAATAGTTATCTTCAAATTTGTTTATAAATTGAAATTTTTAAAATGAGTTAGTGTCGAAAGTGTATATTTACTATTATTAGAAGCAACAATTTAAAAGAACTATTTGCTCCCGTTTTTCGATTGTGATTCTTTTTACGCCTAGTTGTCTTGTTTTCTATTGATATTAAAAATAACAGGTTACTTTTTATCGAAATACTGTAGTATTAATTGTTAAAGAATTTAAAGAAATATGATGCACCGAAAGAAAATTGAAAAGGGGATGATTTGAAAAAGCTATAAATTTTCTAAAGCCTACACAGCGGCTCGCTTCAACTTGTCTTGACAATTTTTATTTTAGTAGACAATTTAAATCGAAGAAAAATAACAACGGATTCGCTTTGTTAATAAACTTTATTATATAGATACATCAAAATTATTATAAATAACAAAGGCTTCGTAAAAAATACGTGTATTATTAAATAAAAAACGTAAATTATTACTTTGCTACATCTCTGTCTATTTTAATTTTCTAAAACCAAACAATGATAATATAACCTTGATCACGATTAATTCAGAAATGAAATAACGGCGCTAGAGAGGGACAATAATACCAATCTATAGTTTACTTTTATTCTTTAAACAAAACTATACTCGATTTTAACCATTGACATAAATAAAATCTTTCTCTATTCATGCCGCGCGTATATTATATACCTAGCCATATTATAAACAGCCCAACTGTTGTATTCTTTAAACGAAGATAGAAATTCTACTATCTCTACTAGTTATAAATATATATGTTATACATGTATTTGTAATTTTGTTATGTATTGGTAAATAAGTAATTAAGTAAGTAAGTCAGTCAGTCAACGAGTCAGTGAGTAAATAAATAAGTATATAAATTTTTTGTTACCTCTTTTAGCTGTTTTAATAGTAAAGCAATAAAAAACATAGATTCGTTAATGACTGTAAAAAGAAGAGGCATTCATATATTAATATATTTAAAATAGTAGCCTTGTAAATTACTTTTGAAATAATAATGTAGGTCACTTTCATTAGGTCCTTTTTATATTTTAATTCAACTTGCCGACGCTTCACAAATTGCTCGCGTAACATCTTAGAACTCATTTGTCTTGGATATCATAACTTAAGAAGTAATGTTGACGGTCTCTTAATTAATCCAGTGAAATGAGAAGAAAAATGTTAAAAGAGTATAATTTTCATAAGAATTAGTCAAAAGTTTTATTTTATAACAACTGTGCCTTTAACTTGGCTCGCATAAAACATTTTCTATATTGATGTAGGTTTACCGATACTGTTTGTGAACTTATTTATGTAATTTTCTACAAAATGTTTGATTATAATAGATTAGAACCAACCTTGAAATATTTATATTTATTAGATAAAAAAAGTCTCACAAAGCATCTCTATGTACGACGCTGTCAGTCAAATTGGTGGGATTGCTCACATGAAATAAGGCTACGTACAGTTAACTGTGAATAAGAGATCTCCGTAAAATCCACGCTTGCGGTAGATCTGAGCTTTATTTATGTTAATGGCTAAGCAGATGCTGAGTATAAACTGTATTGCCTGAAGCAAAACCGCTAATTGCTGGATATAGTGTTTATCTGAAGAATATAACATCACCAGACATGCCCTAAATACTGTCCTATACATCTGATTAAGTCATAAATTAAAGGCATGTATGTGAAAGATAATGACATGTTCTTAAAATACTAAAAACACAACAATATGAACTAATCTCAAGTTTATTTGATATAATACTTTTCCGTTACAACATTAAAATTCATGTTTATTTACATTACGTTGTTACATTACTTTATTCTTCGCTTGAGTTCTGGCCTCGAGCTAGAAGAAAGTCAAATCTATACGTCCTAAACATTTTTAAAAGGGTCTTGCACTAAAAGTTTTGGAAGTAAAAAGTCATCCTTTATTGTGACATTCTTAAACTAAGAATATATATATATATATATATATATATATATATATATATATATATATATATATATATATATATATATATATATATTGTACTATGAACCAAGTACTATCGCATATCTTTATAGCTACAAAAAATTAACAACGTGTTTTACGACTTACCATTTGTCATGTCTAGGGTAAAGAGGCCCAAGAAATGGAAAAAATATACTCTGTTTATCTTCGAAACTTGACCACTATTTAAAAATTTTAGTTTATATTCATCCATTTTCCTAACACGACATCAATATAATAAAGAATGTTACTAAGTTTTTTAATATGGTATATATTATTATCTTAAGATATATTTTGTTTATAACAACAATTAAAACATATCACACCGAATTGATTTGTTATTTTTTTTATTTAATACGCAACCCTTGTCGTGTTAAAATGGTACTCATACACTATTTATAAAGAACTGCATAGTTTACAAGTTACCTAATCTATCTATTACCTGCAATACAGTTATTTCACTATTAAAGCTACGATGAGTATTAATACCGGAATCTTATATCTGCCGCTTTCCCCATCAATTCATCCTTCGCTAATTCTGATGTATAAATCCACTAATTCTGTTTCTTACTTACGTAACGTAATCTGATTGGCGGATTTATAGTTATAACAAGTGGACGTTTAGTTAGTTTAGACGTTGAGCTTTAACTCTTAAAATACAAGAAAATTAAGCTTAGTGTCTTTCGAAAGTTCTCAAAATTATTTCCGATCAGTAATAATTGTTTTATTATTCCTTTTTATGAAATCTTATTTCCATAAAGAAAATATTAAAATTATTTCTAAATTATAAAAAAGTATTCAGACCTTTTTATTTTATGTTTATTAAAAAAAAACTACTACATAGATATCGGTGGTTTCATAAAATATTTTTAGAAGAGTTATGTTCCCATGCATCGCGGGAACCGCTTAGCAAGCGTTGGTCAATATGTTCATTGCATTGCATCAGAATCCAGAAATATTAACAATCGTGAAGCTGAATCTGCATTTCACATAAATTTATTATTTCATTATAATTTTATAACAATCAAAAAGCTGAATGTGCACTTGACATAAATGTATTTCTTTATAATTAATTTTAAATATAATTGTCACTCTCTTGTTTTCTAATATCGAGCAAGCAGTCGTCATTTTAGTTGTAACTTAAATTGTAATTTTAAATAAAATTATTTTTATAATTTTGTATTTTTTTTTGAATCCTCGGCTGCCACCGTACTTAATTGAAGCAGGTGGTAAAATATCATTTTTACTCACTTTTATTTTTATTGCTAATTTTTATTATTTGTACTACAATTAAATTTATCATATCCTTAATAGCCGTCATGGTTTAGGATCTTAACTGTCTTTCAGTACAGAGTCACCCAATCTGGGGCACAAAATCAAACACATCAATATTTAGAAAATATATTTCAGACTATTTCAGTTTTCATATTTGTCTGCTATAATCTGCAATTTTTAATATTTATTTAACAATGAAACTTCACTGAACGACTGGGCGTCTTATTTATGGCATGACGTAGTAGGACCATTAAGCTACGTGCCAAAATTCTTAAAATACCCCATAAGAGCAATAAAGTGAGAGACGGCGTTCAAGTACTCTTTTTACACAACTGTATACAATCTGTACCTTTTATGTTACAAGATGGTCAAGAAATATAGCGCTCCTTATTAAGGCAAAATCATTTAGCGAAGACCCTTCAAGGGTCAAGTCATATGAATCTTAAAAACTTTGTAAACTTTGATTTTCCTAAAACAAAACCGTATCATAAAATGACATGTTAATGAACTTGGAGCTTCCAGCATCAGATAGGTCATTGTTATGTATGATACACAATAATCGATTAAGTGGAAAATAAATGATAATTTAGGTCCAAAGTTCGTAACCACGTGAAATAATTTTTATTAAATTAATTATTTAACTTAAGATAATCAATAAGAAATTAGAGAATTGTATAAATATGTATATGACAGTGAAGTTAAAAAAACTTGTAGAAACTTTCAAACAACCTTTAAGACCTGACACAGTAACTAATAATAGGAAGTGTAGTATTTATATTTATAATTGTTTTTGTCTACCGTTGTGCTTATATAACACTTTCTTTGGGATAGACGTAATCATTAATTCTTTGTTTAAAAACACGTTAAATTTTTTAAGGCTTGTTTAATTATTACAACGACCCCATTATGACGTTCAACTTACAGTCAAGATACTTATTTATATACAGTGTTACTTAGTTCCACTTTTTACAATATATCTTTTATTCCTTTCTACTATTATTAATAACTATTATTATTGAGTAAACAATTGTAATTACAACTTCATTATTTAAAATATAGACAAAAATAAAACTCTAACTACTTCCGTTGTTTTATTTTATTTGTAACAAAATTGTTTCAGTTATATTTATATTAGTATTTTAATTAAACCGATCTTAACCAAACATTTACAATTTTTAATGTCTATTATTCAATATGTACCCGGTGATTCTAAATACCTATAATTCTAGCTTCAGTTTATCAACCACCTTTTGACATTATAAAAAAATAAAATTTCTTAGTAATATTCAGATTACATATTATTGAGTTTATAAAAGCCAATACTTGTCTCATATATATTACACATACTAACAATAAGGCATTCAAGTTTATTAATTGCTAAGCTAACAGGATATCATCATCATTTCGGAGATTGAAAATAGTTTTTAAATGAATATCTGTATATGTGTTGTTTCTTTTTTTCCTGAGGGATTAATAGCCTGCATTCTCAAAGTAACTCAGTGGTTAGGTAATTCGAATTGCGTATACCGATCTGCAATTTTAAGACGTAGACATAACGAAATTAATTAGATGTATTACAAAATTTACTAGAAAATATATTTTTGGAAATTTAAATTTATGGAGATATCAAAAACAAATGTTTGTTGTGGTGTCACCCATTCCTTGTTCATTTAGTAAAGTGACATTATATTATATATTTATAATTAGATAATCATATGGATTTATATTATTTAATCTTTTATATCATTAATTGTTCAGGAGAACAATGCATTTTATATCCACATTAATCTCCAATCTACAGCCATTGTTGAAATGACACTTGAAATGTCTCTCGAGAGTTCCAACTTGCTTATTCACGCGTTAAATTTTACGAACTCAATATACATTCAAGCATAAGATGTAATATTAAGTACAATGTTAATAATATAGTTTAAAATTTACGATTGTACCAGTTTTTAAAACGTTAGAATATTATTAATTTATACTTAACGTGTACGAAAATAAATTAATATTATTATTAAGTTTACAAAACAATAACAAATGATGGTAATTGTTTTTTTATTTTCAGAATTTTTTTCTCAAAATGATTGTTAACCTGCCCACAAAAATATTTTAATAAAATATTGATTATTCCATATTATTTCCGGATACGGAAATGGGCAATCCTTAACCTATAACACTGCTCTACTGGGAACGCAGGGATTTACATAACATATAATATCCCACAAGATTTGAATATATTCTGGCAATATTTTATTCCGTAGAGTATTAATATTATTCGAAAATATTTAAATATAACTTAAATACAAGGTTTAATAATTTAAGAAACTTCTCGATGCAGCGGATAATCTAAATCTAAAACCTATATATTTGTATACAAAATAATATGTCGGTCATTTCAGTGTATAAATATTGTGTATCTTTTATTGCTGATATATATATCTACTGAACTTTAGATGGTTTTAATTTAAAGTATTTGACCTACTTGTGAAGAAACTCCCAGTAAGTTAGATGTGACTGTATTAGCTTGATAAAATCTAGCGGAATAGCAAGAATACAATTTTTGTTTTTCTTAAAATAAATTACATAATAAGAATTGTTTTATTTAGAAATTTAAAGTCGTGCTAGATGGGAATAGCTAATCACATTAATTTGTTGTTTTAAACGTAAGCAGCTTGAGTAAATATAATGAATAACAACCTTTCTTTTACATGATTAATAACACCTACTCCATTTTACAAATTAACGATATTAACGATTCAATTAACGATTTATCAAATTTCATTATTAGAATAGACAAATAGAAGTTACTACGTATAAGAAAGCATATCAGATTTGGTTTAAAGAGTGATCACTATTTAGAATCTTTGGTTGAAGATGAATTGATAGTGTAGTGATATCCTAGATGTCTGAAATATTACTAAAACTCTATGAATTCAGGACAACTCTAATTTTGTAAGTTAGAGAGCTCCCTAACTTTACATTAGCAATGTTAGGTTCAAATTTTCAAAGTCCTTATGCCGTTAATTATTTGATACAAATCTAGTTATTAATTATTCATACTAATTCAAAACAATCTCCATAACTCTTTCGGTTGTATAATACACAGACTATGAGAAAATAAAAGGGTTCTTTTGACATTTTGTATATAACTTTTTAATAGAAACTTGAAATTTTGAAATACATTATATCCAGATAAAACTTTCGTGTGCTTCTTCATTATGTATGCCTTTTTGGTGCTGAATGAAGAATTAATTAATTAAGGTTTAGAATTATTTTACAACAGGATATTTACTTATATGTGACGCCGTAACTTTTTGTTTGTAATACCTTTATATGTTAAAGTATTTCATGGTTTATATTTATCTGATACTGAAAAAAAGTTTAAATTACTTACCCGATGTATTTAGGCGACCTGGAAAAAATAAAAAAAAGCGATCGAAGTATCACAGCGCAGTAAATTCAGCTCAGTGGAACTGATGGATGAGCTGAAAGCTCGTAGACTGTACGACTATAACATATTTTAGACATTAAATTGGCTTTTTATAAGACATGAGATAAATAAATAGAATAAATAAATATTAAAAGTGCATTCTTAACAACTTACTGCCAAAATTTTAAATATATACATTCTCAAATATAACATTATTAGAAATCATGCAAAAATGTTTACATTTAGAATAAACGAATAAACTTACGCAATATATATATTTGTCGTAAGTGTATATTTCTTAATTGTTGGAAAATTATTTCAATTGGATGTGCTTTTCTGATTGAATATTTATCTTATTTGCCTTGTGTTATTTTATTTAACATTGAATTACTTCAACATTAGTTCAAAGATTTAATGTTTTATAAAAAAATAATTTGATGTTGTTGGCTGTAACTTTGATTTTTTTCTTTCTTTCTTTCAGCTATAAATAATAAAAGTGAATAAAAAAATGTTCTTGGGCATTATAGAGTATAAATCAACAAAATTCGGTATTATTAAAAAAAAACTTCTTTATTAATAATAAAAATAGTTAAATAGCAACTAAATATAGCCATCTGCAGAACGTCTGGTCAATAATTTTGACCTGATTTAATCACGTCAGTATTTAGTAGGTTAAGAGTATTACAACCGACTTTTTATAACTATTATCGATATTACATTTTATGACTTGAAGGCAAGTATTAAATAAACAGTTTTAAATTACTAATGTTTTATACTTGTATGTTAAACCAACATGATATATGTGTTTTAATTAAACATTTAAAATATATTTCTAATGAAGTTCGATAAACGTAATTAAAATATAACTTTGTCTAAGTTTACTTTAGCCCTATGGTCCTTAATTTTTAGATATTTGTAAATATAGATAAATATATAAATAAAGTCATGACTTTTTTATTAATGTTATGTGGCAAAAAGGGAGTAGTATTGTATGATTTTACATAATTTGGCAATGTCTAAGAAATTGTATATAACTTTATTAACATTGACAGAGTCCGCCTTAGCTACAATATATGTTATAAATAAATATCAACATTAATCAACATTTTCTCATTTATACCACGTCCGGAGATAATGAGGCGAGTCAAACATGAGACGTACGGAGCAAATGTCTTGTGATGAAATGTACCCACATCTCGGACGCTGTCATAACATATATTCCTGTACCTCAATGTTCACATAATATATATTACTTTAAGCACAAAATTCGATTATTAATATTATTAGTAGAAGTCGATGTACTTTCATATATAAACACAATTTTATTTTTATAATACCTCATTTAAGAATTCAGGTTTGTTGATAAAATAATTATCTGTGAATCAAGTATAATAACACTTGTACTATAATCTGTTTACGTAGACGAAATCGTGACATAATGACTTGCAGGCGATTTGTTGTTGATTCAACGTTAGTATACGTTTACTTAGCTAATGCATGTTTGTGTTGAATATTATGCATATTCAATTAAATGTGACAATTTCTATTACACAGCCTTTTGCAGACTTTTACAGTTATGATAATTCAAATAATTTGACTGACTGATTAATGTCTAAAAGCCGAGTCTATTTTTCTACATTACTACAGTTCATGCTGTGAATCAGGGCCGTCGGCAATGATCAGAAATAGTTACATAGAAACAAAAATATTTAAAGCCATTAATGGTTTTGTTTCACTCTTAAAGAACTTTAGTTGGATTTAAATATATAAGTACGTAATAAAAATTTATATACCCTCAGCTTCAGTTCAGTTAATAGTTCCATCAAATACCCATAGCTGAGTTTTAATAAAATTTCGAATATAGTAAATGTAAATAATGCAAATAAATGTGTATACAGTTCACATGTAATACGTAATAACTTCATAAAGTTTGTCTATATGTCTCAAATATATCTGTTCAAATATCTCTGTCTCAGATTGTTCTGTAACGCCGAAAAATATGTTTTCCTTAGCGAAAGATATCTCATATAAACTATGAGACTAAGTAAGTATATAGTGTGTAGTAAGTATAGAGTGTTATAGTATAGTAAAATCGTATATAGTATAGGAGAAGAAAGGATTCTGTTTTTAGATTGCAATAATATTGAATATTTGGTTTTCCTAAAATGTGCTATTTAGAAGCAACGAGGCAATAGATTTTTGTTATATTTGTTTACCAACTTTTGATAAATCATGTGAAAAATATTTGATATAATTTAATTTTATAAAACTAGAAACATATTTTTAATTAAAATAAAATAAATCTATCTGAAGAAACTATAGAAAACGCATCCAATGTTTTGTATTATTAAAGCAAGCTAAATTTCTTTGTGCTTTGTACAAGGCTAAATTAATACTTCAAAGACATATAAAATAAATTTTAATTTTGAAACATTTTATTAAGAATCAAAAATTGTTATATATTTTTTCTTTTTTATAATTTAGTATAGAGGCAAGATTTTTAAATAGAATAAATTGTTATCTTTTTAAATAATTATGTGTTAATCAAGACAACTCTTACTTAAAAGATCAAATTGAATTTAAATTTGAAGACTGGCAAATGCCAGTACATTAGATTATTAATCAAATTAAAAAAACTAAGTTACACATATTATTGCCATAGAAAATATATTTCTAATAGACAATGTTAACATAGCATGTCTATTAGAAATAAAAATATATGATCGCTATTTTATATGAGATGAATGTTACTTGCGTCTATGAAATTAAACAAATCTTGTTTACATCTCAACCAATTTTATATTAACCCTTTGCTTACTAGGGATTTTGTGCCTCGAAACTATTTGAGTAGGTTGAGAGATGTGAGAATATTGAAGCTTCAATATAATCAAAATAACTCTACAACATTCTACAGGAGAAGCAATATCCCTGAAGTGTTATATTACATAGGAGAGGTAACTTACGTTATATGATAAATTAAGTACTCAATATTAACTGCAATATTAAAGTAATATTATAATTTTAGAATACGTGATGTTTAATTAGTATTAAAAATTGATAGTTTAGGATAAGAATATAAATTTTTTAGCGTTTATTACATCCAAATACAATTCCAGTTTTCTAAGTGTAATTATCTAAAGCAAACGCTATGAAATGGAATTTTTTGTTTGAATAGTTGATAATAGACTAAAGAAATGATAAAAATTGTGAGAATAAAATCATAGAAATATTGTAATACTCGTAGTACCTGGACCTATATAACTATATTTATTACCAATTAAGGGATTTACGTTTAATACTAAACAAACTCGCAGTACTTATACTATAGAAATAATTTCGTAAAAAATAATAAAAAAGTTAATATGACACATCCAATATCAAGTTGTGTATCTATGTAAAAGTAGACAGATGATTTATAGATGTAGTGCATTTTGTGTAATTTACTCCGACAGATTAAATAAAAAAAAATGTATTTTTCTATATAAAACAGAAACAATAATTCAACTGTATGCAAATCAGAGTTGGCTCTCAATATTTCAATTACTAGTTGTTAAAGCTAGGAATGACTGAGTTACTTGTTATGAATTGAGAAAATGTATGCAGACTGTCTAGAGAACCGCTGTAGTTGAAGAATTCAAAGAATACATTTTTGTTTTTGGACAACATGTTAAAGAAAAATAATGATAATAATAAAAATGTTTATTTTAATTCCTCAGAAAGTAATAAAAGTGCATAGTGACAGCATGTTTCTTAAATATAATCCGATTTAATTAGTTAATATGTATTCATATTTATATATGTTACTCATATTTATTTTTTCAAAAAATCTGTAAGCATTTAGTACTTTGAAATTATTTAAAGCTATGAGTTTAACAGTTATACTGACTATGACAATGAAGTATGCTTGCAAAGTCTAAACGCTCTCACTGTGCCTTGGCAATCAAGCGTATACGTAGACGTATTCCAAAGTTTAAATAATAACGTTAGATACTTGATCCGTCGGACCGACGTTAATATTCTTAATAAAGAACTATAAGCTAACAACTAATGACACAAATTTTACCTAATACAGACTAATATAATAGCTATCCGGTAGCCATTATAATTGCATTAATCAATTATATTAACTGCCGACCGGCAATGCAAACCGAAAGAACCACGACATACCTCTTTTTTCCCCCAAGGATCGATCCTTTTTTTTACGAATAGTTAAAATTTTTTCGATCAAGTAATTCGTGGATTGTTTGCCATTTTCTCAAAAAAAATATCAAGTAAGCATTTCTTTTAACTACAAACTGCAGTTTGTAGTAAAATTTTAGGTATGAGGAAATTATGTGTGAAATAATTTACCTACTTTTGAAATTATGTTTAAAGAAAGGGCAATTATAAAAATATATATTACAACCATTTATTTATATTTTATTTATATATTTATATTATATTTTGCAAACCATAATCAAAAAGGAATTAACCTGCTACCGAACATTATCAATTTACTTTTCGCATCGATGAAACGCTTTTTATTTAGGTTGCACCTATTGAAAGGCATTAAAATGGCTAAGTGAATGTAAGGGACGGATAAAAAACCAAAAACAATTGATATAAATAATGATATAAAAAGGTCACGGCGATCGGTTGATCGCCGTGACCTTTTTATATCATTATTGTTGTTATTGGATATTTAAATATGGTTATATTTAAATATCCAATATTATGTTGTAGGTATATACTGGGTACTATCCATACTTCCATAGTATTAGGTTATAATATAATATTTAAAAATTTGATTATTAAGGACATCAACCTAACTTATATCTTGGTTTTATTTCGAAAGCATTCTTACATGACCAATAGAATGAAAATAACAAATAGGTGTAGTAAAAAGAGTTCAAAGTATCAATAGTGGATTATTATATGATAAGAGTAGAAGACTGAAGAAGACATATATGGAGTGAATAAAAAGTGTAAGGCTAAGAACGTCGTTTTAAAATTAAAAAACGGAGGAGAAATTTACTATTTATAAAAGTACATATTCGTTTATTTATTTTAATGAATTGAAATGAAGATGATAAAAATTTGCTCGAAGAAAAAAATATAAATATAAAAAGTTACTCAAACCTTATTAAGGCAGTCACAACTTACGAATATATATAAATCTTATCAGGCTCAGATATGTCGCTTTTAGTTACTTTTAGCAACTGGAAGTAAAATTTTAGATTGAAACCACAAGTTTAAATTGAAACTATTAAATGTACGTCGCTAGAGACAATTACCTGTACCTTGCAGAACAATGAGGGAACATACTCCTTGATAAAAAATAACTAGTATTTTATATTTATAGAAAAAAATTAATAACCTACACTATTATTATTTATTTTTAATTAGAAATATTATTTTACTTTACAGACTTATTATTTTTTAATGTTATTAAAATGTTCTTATTTACTATTATAAACTAGTACAGCCGTTTTGATTTAGATTTTTTTATGTTCTCAATATATCCTTTAGTTTATTTGTAATACAGTAAGTAATCAGTTCTCTGAAGTCCAACAGCACATTCTTCTATGTCCACAACATCCATCAAAAGTAACGCACACTTTTTCTGGTTACGTATTTAATATATAGATTAGAATTTCAGTTATTTTTTCACATAAAAAGTATCCAAAACTTTTTCACTCGAGTAGATTTATTTACAAACAATTTTCTGAGCCAAATATGAGACATGAAATCTAAATATTTTTTAAATACTAACGATCCGTCAAAGAACGGAATGTGTTTCTAATGTCCGATGTTTTTTTCATTTTTCGAGTTTTTAAATATTTTTATATATCAGGTTCCAAAACAACTATTTTAAGTAACAATTTACTTAATGTTTTTTATATACGCTATAGTTATAATATTGTTGTATACTAAAAAGTACTATTGTTACTAACAAAATATGGGCTTGTCCCGAAATAAACGTTTATTATTATTATTATTATTATTATTATTATTATTATTATAACAGATATACGCAAGTGATGACATTTTTATTAAATTCAGTAACATATTTTTTTTTCGCTTTATGTTCATATTTAATCAGTATAATAATTTAGACCTCGGTTGCAGATATTACTTATATTCAAGCTAAAAGTATCAAAACATTACATGTTCACAGAATTTTAGACGTTATTTCCAAGAGATAAGTAATAAAATTATTTGTGCTATGTAGTGTTTAATATAAATCGCTTTAGTGGAATATGGCTGTGGTAGTTCATGTTAGTTTTCCAACTACGTAATGCTGAAAAACTATTTGATTTATAATATTTTGGTGCTACGAAAGTACTAATATTAACACTATTTTCTATGAGGTTATTTGTACTTACAAAAAAACAGACAGTTCACTTTATCAAAATTAAAATAAAGATACTCAGGGTCTTAGCCCAATTTACAAAATTTTGATAATTATAATTTGATACAGAGACAAGCTGCAATAACGTTCATGAAACATCTATGAGACTTCCGTTTCTGTCTTCACAGAACTCTAATCTAAGTTATATGTTAAGCTGTTGAATGGCTTATGTTTATTTACTAAATAACCCTAATATAGTAGTAGTAATGAACAGGGAATACTATATAATAAAGATCATAATTTATTTTAAAAATATTTTTTTTTTTCATTAATAGATAAAAATATAATTATTAAAGGATGGTTTATTACATTAATTCTTTTTTTTTTTATTTTCAATATAATGGGTTTGGGTTTGCCAATGGTTATAAGTTATTATTCTTACGAAAAATCGAAAATTGATTTGTTATATACTTACGATATAATAACAGTACTGTATTGATTTTCAAGAATTTTGACAGTTTATTTGAAAAAAGTTTTCTATACATATTCTTGTGACAACAATTTGTCACAATAATTTTAACTCTCGCTCTCATTTTCAGAAAAAAACCTATAGATATTAGTTTGGGTTATAAATAAATTACAACTAAAAATATGGTTAAATATGGTTAATAACAAAATTTATGACAAAGTTCATTTTACTAGATATTAGAAAAAGGATCATATAACATTTTTATGAAATATTTGAAATTATTTATCAATCATAGAACAGATGGATTATTGCTTATCTTGAGGTATAATAATTAAAGTTTCTATATATGATATTGATAAAAATAATATAGTATAATTATATTTTTGAAATCTTATTCAAGGTATTAAATATATTTAAGGTAATAAATTTTAAACCAATGTTTAACAATCATCTAAATAAATATAATCTTTTTCGATGCAAAAAGAATATTACCTTTAAAAGATGCAGGTAATAATTAGTAGGTAATTAACCAAATTAGTAAGGCTCGAAAACATTTGCTTCAGAGGAGATAAGTACGGTTATAGGCAAATCAACATTCATTTAAATACATTAAGTTACATATCCAACATACGTCAGACATATATATATATATATATGTATATATATATATATATATATATATCGATTCCTTTGACTTTTAGTATTACTAATGACATACTACTACTTTACAAACTATTTTATATATTTTTAATAATTTCTAACCTTTTTACAGATAACTATCCATCTTTGACAACTAGTATAATTTTACTAACTGTCAAAGATATTGTAAAATATAAATAACAGCTTCATTCCTATCGTTGAACAATCACAAAAATAAAATATATTTTTAAAGTCGATTTTCCATTGGATTTGGAATTTCATAGGGATTGTAGAGGGTTTGTATTACTGGAAAAAAATACTTTATGAATCGAATTTAATCATTAGTTCTTTAAAATTTTAATAAATAAATTATAAAAAAATATATAAAATGTTTCTATATATATATTTAAATTAATTGGTTGCTTAAGCTTCGCAATAATATAACAGTTTGTAAATACAACTATGATTTAAATAGATATGTGGCTTATATAGAGATGTGATGTACGAGTATACGCCATATTAGAAATTGAAGTGATATTACTGAGGGTACTGAAATGGACTATAACATCCCTTATCTTGATTAGACGTTCACGATTGACATCATTTGTCATGTATTTTGGTTTTATGCTTAGAATGAAATATTAACTTTTCAATATATCGGTATAAAAAGATATTTATTACGATGAGAAACATTTAGTCACTGTAAATGGATTTCTTATTTTGAAAAATGGTTTCTTATATTGAGTTGAGAAGACGATTTCTGTAACAGTTAAAAATAAGAAGAGAATAAGTAGAGTACAAGTATATATTTAAAATGTTTCTTTTTTTGAACCAAAATGTATTTTTTTTTATTTAGCCCAATTCACATCTAAGAGTAATAATTTCCAACAAAAGCTTTTAAATCAGACGCAGATTGGTGCCCTAAATAATAAGTAAATTTCAAAATAAAAAGTGTCGGCAAGTATATATGTTCTCAGTAAGTTTGCATTATAGTTTCTTTACCAATAGAATGATGTTTCTCATTCAAATGATAATGTTTATTTTTAATTTTATTATATAATTTGCAATATTACATTCACAAATTAAACAATTTACAATAAAACCACTATCAATAATTTAAACTTTAACTTATTTAATTATACAAAATTATTCGATTAATTTAAACGACATATTCTAAAATGTATTCTCATCGTCATAAATAGTCAGTTAAAGGCCTCCTAGATTTCGGTTCGCTGATCCATTCATGATAACAATAGAGCACCTCAAAGGATCCACTCTACCCTATCAAGCTGTTTATCTTGTTAAATGAAGCTTATATCTGAGTATTTTTGATTTCTTTTTTGTTTTGTTTTGGAAACTTAATTTTTTTTAATCACTGATTATATTGAAACAGATGTCATAAAATTGGAATTTATTAATTTGGTACATGTTTGTTTAGATGAACTCTGAATAAATACTTTATTATTTGTTTGTTAGTCCTATAAGCAGATATGTATTAAGGAGAAGGTTGATTGTGAGTTTTAGAAACATTATTTTTTAATATTCTCGAAATCGTTGTTTTTTTGGACTGTGCCTGTTTATGCTATCTGATTTATTTGTCATTTACCTGTGCCACTATTCCGTCAAATTTAAAAACTTCCATTGTATAGTCAGTTCATAAAAAGGATAATTTTACTGACATCAATAATTATCGTCCTATGTCACTTAACTCAGTTATTTCTAAAGTCTCTGAAAGAATTATGCACAAACGTATTATTACTTTCCTTACGAAATGCAAGACAATGAAAAATGAGCAAAATGGATTTCAAAAAGAGAAATCAACGACAGTGGCACTTTTATGTTACTTTAAAACGTTATATCGTGTATTGACAGCGGTAGTCCAGACCGTGTTATTTTCTGCGACATGACAAAAGTTGTTCATTACGTGTTGCATGATTTATTATTGAAAAAATGCGAATGATATGGTCTTCGTGGCGTATGCATCAAATGGTTAGAAAGTTATCTTAAAGACAGAAAACAGTTTGTTCAAATATCGAAATTGATCGAGAAAAAGATATTAACAAATTTTAACTCGTCTTTAGAAATAAATACTTTTGGTGTACCCCAGGACAGTGTTCTTGGGCCACTATTGTTTTTACTATATATTAAGGATCTTTCTAATTGCACAAAACATAAATGTATTTTGTTTGCAGACGATGTATCAATCATCGTGCCGTGTAAAAAAAATATAAATAATTGCATAAAAATAAAAAACACACGTCTTTTAAAGACGTGCAGAAAGGCTAAAAATGAACAATTCGTCTACAAACCTCAAAAAAACAAATATATGATGCTTAGGAATAGGAAAATGTCTATTAAAGTTAACGTAATAACATGTGCCCACGAACAAATAGAACAAGTTACAGAAATAATTTTCTTAGGTATACCTTTAGACCAATTTTGTTCCTGGGGTCCTCATTAGCAGCCTTATGTCAAAAAATTAATAAATTTGTCTATGCATTAAGAAAAATTTCAAGGATTGCTGATCAGCGCTGTGCTCTAGCATAGTTATATAATGGTTACGTTGAATCAAATCTTCGTTACGGGATTTTGGTTTGGGTTTAATAAAGTTCGTCTCATACAAAAAAAGTACATAAGGGCTATCTGTAACATGGATCCGATGCAATCATGTAAACCACACAAACCACAATTTGGGCACCTTAAAATTCTTACGTTGCCAAGCATTTATCTATATATTTATCTATATTGGGTGTTTTATAAAGAGATTTGGCCATGACTAGAGACTCGTGGAAATGCTATAGCATTTTTTTTAATTTTATTTATTTCTGTTTATTACATTTAAATTTTACAATATAACCTGCTCCTAAACGCAAATCTTATCTAAAAGATTGTCGCGTTCGTGGAGTTCACACGCTTTATAGCATTGTAACTACTAAATAACAACATGTAATTTAATACTAGGGATAAGAGGAAAATCTATTATCCTCAAATTTGGACTGCTCTTGGTTCTAAAAACTGTTATCACATGATGATAGTTATCTATAACAAATTGGCTTCTACGTTTAGAAATTTGCCATACTTTGGATTTAAGGTGAAACTTCATGACTGGTTCATTGACAAATGCGTTTACTCAGTAAAAGAATTTTGTTATATGTTTTTTAATGTAAAAATATATATAAATAAGAAAAAAAAAATGCCTATCTGAAATCCTCCTTCATGTATCTCAATTGTGGTTAATATTGATAATATACAAGACAATAATTTTTAGACTTGACAATATAATTATTTGAAATAATTTAATCTGTTACTTATATAGTATTAACTTAATCTTGCTATTTAATACCGTGCTTTACGAAGACAAGATACCACAGGCATGGAACAGGAGTGTGGTGGTGTTGTTCTTCAAAAAAGGTATCATAATACCTTACTGAAGAATTCTAGACTCATATCATTTTTGAGTCAGATCTATAAGTTATTCTCGATTATAAGTTATTACGAATTGTCTCATACGTTGCTTTGACGACTTCCAGCTTCCCGAATAAGCCGGTTTCCTCAGAAGCTTTAGCACCATAGACCACATAAGTACGCTGCGAAGGATTACACAGAAGAATTAAGAGTATAATAGGCCCCTTGCTTGAAAATAGTGGACTGTGATAAAGATTCGTTCGAGACCTGGCTAATGGCTACTGCTGTCTCTCAAAAGGATGAAACATGTGATCAACGCTGCTCTGAAAGATATCTTAAAGCTTATGGACCGAAGCGCGCTCGGCATCAATATAAACAGCACAATTCGTGCAACCGATGGTCAATGGAGCCGAAAGGTTCTAGAGTTGTGACCACGAACTGGTAGATGTGGTGTAGGTATTGTCCTCCATTAGATAAACCGCCGACATGGTCAAGGTTGCTGGAAGTCGTTGGATGAGGGCAGCGTAAGACCGGTCATTATTTATGTCTTTGGGGAGGCCTATGTCTTACATAAAGCGTCTATAAGCTCACAAGAAATAGAATTATAAATATAAATACTACACATTCTATTACTTTTATTGCATCAGGCCTGAAAGGTTATATAAAAGTTTCAAAAACTTTTTCATATATAGAAATGAACAAACTTTATAAATTAACAACAACAAAATTTATAACATCTAAATTAGAAGTAAAAATTTAAAAAATCTTTGTATTTATTACATTATTTAGCTTTCTTAAGTTTAATAATTACGGTCAACATCTGTTTTTTCAAAAAATAAAAATTGTTTTATACGGTTATAAATTTTAAATATATTTTTTATTTACTTTATTAATGCTTCTTCATAACAAAGGCCGGTCTGATGCTGACAGCTCCAACTTCATTAACATGTCACTCTGTGATACGTTTTTGTTTTAAGAAAATCAAAGTCTACGTTAACGTTCGTGTGATCAAAATTTGATTAAATCTCTTAAGCCTTAATTAACTAACTTTGATAACTTCGATACTTACGGGGTAAAACACCTAGAATTCCCCACATGGCGGCTTACAGCGTTAAATAGATTCGTTAAAATAATTGAAACCCACAAAGAAGAGACTGGACCGCCCAAGTATTAAACACCCGCCGAAGACTCAATACTCGTAGTAGCTCGCTGCACGGCGGTCTCGCTGGAAGCTAACATCCTCCAAATGGCTACAGCCGTAGAGGATTCAGCAAGACCCTGGGAAGAAAGGGAACCACCAATTTTCCACTGGAAAATTGACTTTGGTAGTAAACAACTTCGTATTTGAAAGTGACTTGATAGCAACGACGATGACTGAGTCAGCATTAGAGCTCAGGAATAAACTCGCTCTTAGTTGTCCAAAGGACGGGAAGACCAAAGTCCGAACGATCGCTTCAAAATTAATAAATGGCCTTAAAGAAAAGCCTGAACGACTTATCGTTAACGACGCCTTAATGAACGCATTTCGGAGCGATCGTTATGGCGGCCCGAATGACAGAGGCCAAGGCACTCACACGAATCGGAGACACAAACCAGATTACTTATATAGACTGGCTAAATCTGTTCCAAATGAAATATAATAGCCCATACCTCGTGACGTCTATCAGTCAGAAGCTCTTAAGAACCTACCGATGTCTCCTGAACGTAAGCTATGCTCTAAACGAGGTATACAACGGCATATACTCAGCCCATTCATTGACTCTCTCTCTGAGAACAGCCAGATTTACGGGTGCTACCATCGAAGCTGATTTCCCTAATTCCTTGTACCTGGTCCACATACAAATTGAAAAAACGGACCTTACAAACCTGGGGTACGGAAAAGGGGAAAACTCGCGCATCCTCACCATCAATAAAACTCAGGGATTAACATACGAGTCGGTAATAATTGTCCAAACCAAATCCAAACTAAAATCGTACCTGACAAGTGTCCCACGCGCAGTGGTAGCTATATCTAGACACAAGAATATCTACGTACTACACAGATATCGACGAAGACGCCATTGTGAGATTCATTAGGCGGGCCGGCGATACCTTCGATAGAAACCTTATAGAGTACAACCTCAAGATGGCAATTTCTCACCGTGACACCGAGGCTATGAATAAGCTAGTGAACTTATTAACCTAGCTTACTACTACTACTATTTACTTTATTTATTACTACTATTAATTACTAAAATAGCTTTCCAAAACTAGCGCAGTTGTACAATTTCCTTAAAATTTTCTTAAACAAAATTGTCTTAAAATTACAATGAAAGGCATGGACAAATGTATATGGACATTAAGTAATATTTAAAAAAAAAGCATTCGGGACTTAAGTGTCCGGCCAAGCCACCTGGGATCACTCACTCACTCACTAGGTCCAGGTCATAAGAATGCCTCAGAAAAGGAGGGACATAATAATCTTTATATAAAGAGTGTGTAAAATATATATATACTATACGGCTTTTGAGAGGGTCTTTGCTAAATAAATTTGCCGGTGTAAGGAGCCTTTCGTTTTAGACCATCTTGTAACATAATAAGTACACTTTACATACGCTTGTGTTAAAGTATACTCGAACGCCGCTTCTTAATTTACTGTTCTCAGAATTTTGGCACGTAGCTTAATAATCCGACTACTTTATGTCATAAATAAGACGTCCAGTCATTTAGTCCATTCCTAAAGTGAGTAGGTAATCAACCTACTCACGGTTAAGATGTGTGTAGACTATCGAAAGCTAAACGAGATGTTAGCAGTGCACAAGTTGCTCAGGCTGCTGATGAGGAGACGTAGTCTCTAAAACTAGTGAATGGGTAATTGAATCCTAGTCATTATATTGTTATAAACGACATTCTTTATGTTAAGCTCACACAGGTCAGATCTGAGATAACTGTTTGTCTTGGAGTGCATCGGACGGGTTATCCCAGGAGAGACTTTCAGCCTGGGATAATCGTTTATTTTGGAGAGCATCGGATATATTATCCTAAGAAGTCAAGTGTCTTGGTTTGGGATAGGAGTAGAAGTGATATTTAAGCGTGGGTTAACGGTAGTCAGAAATTTTTACGTTTCATCAGTCGATATGGTATATTGTTCGGTCATAATATTTTTTGTCTTACAAAATTGTCCGTATGGTGTCGTTGGAATCAGATTTATTTAACTGATTAAAATAATTAATAATAGTCCAGAATTTGTAAACTCAAAGTGTAGAATTGTTAAAGTTTTTGTAAATTCATTAAATTGATTTTTGAACCGTGTATAATATGATTTTGAAAAAAAGACCCTTCTGATCTGGTTTGTAGGAACATTTTATTTTGTGACGATATTATTATTTTAAGCACTTTTTACTTTTAAAAGTAATTTGGTGTGTAAGTAAGTTTAAGTATAAATGTGTGTGTGTGTGTGCGTGTGTGTGTGTGTGTAATTTGCATGAGGCCCAAACTCCAGCGACAGATATAATAATGGAATTGATTCACTTTGGCATCGTGAACACAATATTATTGATATAATAAGAACGTAATTATACATGAATTTTAATGTTGTAACCGGAAAGTAATATTATTGCCTAAAAGTTTTATTAAAGACATCTAAGATCAAGTTGTCGTAAATGTAAATTCAACAATATTAATTGTTGATTTTTTGTGTTTTATACATATTTTATATGCTTCATCCATGCTTTTATTTTATGCCATAATCAGTTATACAGGAGAATAGTTAGAATATATATTCTTCAGATAACTATTATATACAGATTCTGCTTTATGCAGTAAGATTTACACAGCAATTGCAGATTATAAGATTTAAGCTCAGATCTGCTGCAAGTGTGAATCTCACCTAGATCTCTTTTTCACAGTTAACTGTACGTAGCTCTAACTCATGTGAGAAATCCCACCAACTTGACTGATATCTTCGTACACAGAGTTGCTTTTGAGTGAGTGGGTGAGTTTGTTGAGTTAGTTTTGTCATTTTTGTAATACAAATTAATATTTTAAGAATGGTTCTAGTTCTATGAATTCCTATAAGGATTAAACTCCTTAACATCATTCTTCTTGTTTCACTGGATTATTTATGAGACCGGTAAGATTACTTCCTTACTCTAAGTTATGATGTCAAAGACAAATGATTTCTAAGATGTTGAATTAAATTATAAAAGGGGTCTAATAAAAGCGAATTACATTATTGTTACAAAAGCAATAACAAAGACGCTTCTTAATTTTATGATAATTAATAATTCATTTGGTGATGAAAGGAATATCATTAATAATAAACTGTATTAACACTTTCGCTGCCACCAGATTTTCAGAAATTGAGCCATGTGTGCTGTTTCAATTTTTCATATAAACGTTTGCATAAAGGCATTTAAATAAACGGAAAAATAGTAAAAAAAAATGTTGAGCCATATACTATAAATACTATAAAAAATTGACAATTGCTCCGTACATGCTACGGCCCTGGGGTGAAACACGGGGTGAAACTTGCGTCTCCGTACACGCTACGGAGCTGGCAGTGAAAGTGTTAATATTCAATGGCAATGTGTAAATAAAAATAAATTAAATATTTACATATATTACTGCACCTGCGTTTTTAAGAGACTGTAAAGATTTTGTGTTTTTTCCTTATCTTCTTTTTTACTAATAAAACAAAAATTAAAAATATATTTCAACTAATAATTTGAACAGAGTACAGTTTTGTTTTGAAGATTTTAAAGAAACTGTACATTGGTATTGTTGTCGCTCTCTGGAGCCGTTATCTCATTTGTGAATAAATTATATTCAAGGTTAGAATTTTTTTTATAAATATTAAAAATGCAGAGAAGGAGTAACATTCTTTACTTGTTTGTCATACGATAAAAAAATCATTTTATACGAAGGCTTAATTATTTATCAATTATTAATAAAAATGTAATTTAGAATTAATTAAAACATTTATTAAACAGCAGCTTTTTTAATGTGATTTATCAAATCCATTGTTATTTTTCTTCGATTTAAAATGTCTACTAGAATAAAAAGAGCAATATAAAAAGGATACTGTTAAGACAAGTTGAAGCGAGCCGCCGTGTAGGCTTTAGAAAATTTATAGCTTTTTAAATCATCCCCTTCTCAATTTTCTTACGGTGCAATATTCTGTTTATTGTTTTACATTTTATTCTTTACTGATTGAACATCTACAAAGTAATTAATTTTAAACTTGTTTAAGTTTAAAATTAAATATTTTGTGAGGATGAGGACAAGAAAGAAAATTTGAAGGTAAATTGGATCTTTAAACATCTACAATTAATTATATTGCTACTACATCTTTTTGCATTAATTTAATTTTTATAATTATAAAATACAAAAACATATTGCAGAATTCATAAAAGTAACCAAATTACTATACAATGTACTCTAATTACTAACTTAAAAGTTGAAATAATCTTGTTGTAAAAATACCTGTTACTTTTAATTTCAGTTGAAAAAAGGACCAAGACTAATCATGTGCAATCAAATAATAAAAGTAAATAAACCAATCTAAGCTAGTTCAAATTAAAATTATTTTGGAAATATATCTAGCTATATAAATCTCTCTTAGCCATTGAAAGTTGAAACTCTTAGATTTTATTGTTAACGTCAGTTTTAACAGAGTAAGCGTAATTGTAGGGAGCATTTATAAGTTTTTCGTAAACACAATTTTACGAGAAAAATCTTTTCGGCGTGAAATTTCATTTATATAGCAACTTTAAAAAAAAGCAGCTAGTTATTTGGGCACCATAATGCAACAACGTGTTTCCTTTTTTTGTTTTATAACGGTGACAAAGGTAAGAAAAATAAAAGTTAAATTCTGATACTTAAGGCAATTTGAATTTCACCACCGCACAGCGCGTCATCGCCTCCAATACCATCCGTACCACCTGGATGCGGGGCGATCTTACAATATGCGTTTCTCAAGGACCTTTCTTCCTCTTACCACTCGAACGTGGAACGAACTTCCTTCGGCGGTATTTTCAGATCGGTACGACATGGGCACCTTCAAAAAAGGCGTTTACTCCTATCTTATCTCCAAGGCTGGCAGCGCTCTTGTGTATCCTCAGATGTTTCAAGAATTCATAGGCAGCGGTGATCATCTGTGACTCGCAAGCTCGTATGCTCTCTAAACAGGACAAATAATGAAATTATGCATCGTAAGGTATTAAAAAAATTTATGAAAACTAAAAAACACCTCATTTATAGTGAAAATTCAAATTACTTACATATGGTAAGTAATTCCGAATAATTTGAGGGACATATGTCCCTCAAATTATTTGGAATTATTAATTCAGCAATACTAATTATGGTTACTCTATAATATTTAATAATACACATGTATAATTAAAAGTATCAACCCCTTATAAGCCTTATTAGGTATACTAGTTACAACCACACATACTGGAGGCTAATTAAAAAAGAAATATTGAAAGTGCTTCCGATAGAAAGAATTAAAATAATGTTGAAGGCTAAACAAGCGATAAGCAAAAAGCGAATAGTATTACTACACAACACACTGTGAAATTAAATAGAGGTAAATACTTAATTATTCGAAACGAAAATAATAAAATTCTGAAACGAATGACAGTTAATTTTAAATAATGTAACTGCTTTACATTCATTCATTTCTGTTTTGTCATTCATTATGTTAAAAAAAGAATCGTGTTCACTGGTTTATGTTTAGTTAGTTTATTGCTCTATTCGGAGCACCCATATGGGCGGACGCCCTGAACGCCCGTAATTGGACCCTTTTGTATGGAGAGCAGAG
The DNA here is from genome assembly GCA_918358695.1 of Melinaea menophilus ssp. n. AW-2005. Classification (NCBI taxonomy): domain Eukaryota; kingdom Metazoa; phylum Arthropoda; class Insecta; order Lepidoptera; family Nymphalidae; genus Melinaea; species Melinaea menophilus. The sequence continues at coordinate 30,310,459 of OU911039.1, read as the reverse complement.
GATCATGGCTATTAAAGCGGTCAGGGGATATAGTATCATTTCCTGTGAGAAAGCCTGTGCGCGGGCCGTAATCCCACCGTGGGATCTGGACGTGGCGACGCTAGCAGTTGCGTACCGACGGAGGAGGGTTGGTCGTATTCCGGGAGAACATCTTCAGTCAGGAGAAAGTGGGAAGTTTAGTTGGCGTCCAAGGGCGCAGGATGAGCTCCTCGAAAGGTGGCGAGAGAGAGTCAAACCTCCCAGCTTCGGTATCTCTATTAGCACGGCTATTGGCTCTATTATTAGGAACTGGGTCAGCCGCTAGCACGGGGTGTTGACGTTCCACCTCGTACCACGACCACGACCACGACGACTACGCAAGTCCTCTCGGGGCACGGCTGTTTCGGGACCAGGGAGGAGGATGGAACCGCTCTTCCAATGCACCGAAAAAGGGTAAGGCGTAGGCGTGTCGCTTTCTATCGTCGTCTATTGGCATAGCCTTTAGGTTCGGGTGGTGGATTGTGAATTCCGCTACACGCCACAGTCCCCTTTGGGGGCCTATGCTAAAGCTGGGATGAATCGAATCGTGACTCCTTGACACTGAGTGCGGCTTCTTGTCTGCTCGGTGAAGAAGGTTGTCCAGATCTGATCTGGCTTGGTCGACTTTGGCGGGGAACAGGGGATCTCCCCGCGACAAAACAAGCCGTAAACACCGTAGTGGAGCGCATTCCTGTTAATAGTTTACGCCGCTCAATTGCAGGGTGGTGGCCGTTTACTCGGCATGGCCTACCATTGGAGCAATACGGATGCATGAGCAAGCATTCCCGTGGCGCTCCTTTGTACGGCGATGTATTGACCGTTTTCTTTACTGGGTGGGAGTTCCACATAACTCTTATGAAAATTAATTTGAAAAAATAAGCTGTATTTTAAAGCACTGTATCAATTTGTGATTTGTGAAACAGTTACTTTTACCCATAGTATATGTAAGTATATACTCAACTTACAATATTGTTACTATATACATTGGTTATATACGAGTACATTACGATCAAATCAGTTATAATTACAGGATTATATACATTATTGGTTTCTTATAACAAATTACTAAGAGTGTGTTAATTAAGTTTTGTTACTTATAAGTGTATAATATTTGGATTATGTAAAAGAAATACATTAATTAGTCTTTGCTGTTATACACAACTTAAAAAGTATTAATGTCAGTACATAGTAATATCTGAAGTACATGAAACTGAATAGAATACGAAAATGAATAGTCATGTAAATCATAAGCTTGTATCGACTTTAGAGAACTTAAAAGCACATCAGGCCACATACATATTTTCTTATAGTGATATTAAAAAGTATACAGTGTAACATAATCCGTTGAACTTAGTATGATTTTGATAGTTGGACCTCTTTTGAAAGTAATAGCGGCAACTGAGGTCTGAATGATTGAAGTGCTCGAAAATAAATATAAACAATAAGACATTGTAAACACTTCCAGAGTAATTTCGAATAACATCTGACGTAATATATATACAAGCATGAATGTCGCTAATGAAACCATAATTAAAATGTCTCAAAGTTAGGTATTTAAATTTCTTTTAAGGTTTTTGAAAATTTTATTTTTAATTTTTATGTAAATTCGATTTAAAAATGCTAAATACCCAAACCAAGTTATTAATACTATATTAATATAAATGTATCATTTTAATCAGAATAATGCAATATAACCAACTTCTCAGAAATTAAATTGGATTTTTTATAGTTTTTTCATCCTCTAAGTAAATAAACATATCTAAATAATCTCATCCCAAACGGTACTAAAAGGAAAAAGGAAACAAAATGAAATCCTATCCCTTAAAAGAAATGTTCGCGGAAATCACTCTGACTTGAAGTGGAAAATCCATCATTAAGGCATAAACGGAAAACGATTTGATTTAAAGGCCTTAAGATATTAATTGAAAAATCCAGCTACTTATTCGTAATATTATGTTATTCTATGTATAATAAAATATTATATGTAACTAAATATTTATAATTTAATTTAATTTGAATATTTTATTTTAATAAACACTGTCATATTACATAATTTTCTTTATGCTAATATTTTTTTTTTGTAAAATGTATTAGGATGACACAGAAAATAAAAATATTATGTTAGCTGAGTTTAATCTTTTCTTTTGTGTTATAAATATTAATATTTCTATAATCTATATAAAAATATTTAAATATGATTTCGATGTACAAAGTGTGATTTCTAAATAGGAGTAAGTAATACAACAGTTTTATTTTTATGGGTACTGTATTAATAGATATTTAACAATAACTTTTGGATTGTATATAGTTTAATAACAATATTATACATCTAACAATGTTACTGCCATTATATATTACGAGTATATCAGGTATGACGTCAAAGTTACGTAACTTGCTATCTTTTATTGTTCTCGCAGGGGGCGGGCGTATATCCGTCCACCGGCTTGCCGTCTATTGTGTTGCCGGTCTGCCCACGCGCTACGTTTCTCCCGCGAGTTCCTACTTCCTACGGATCGTCAGTCGGGATCGGTGCGCCCAGCTTTCAATGTTCTCCTGTATTTACGTGGCCACGTTAACTAATTAGTTTATAACTCATCTACCTGTTTCTATTTTTCTTCCGCTCACTCCTTCTATACTTTAATTCTAGTAATTGTAATTTTTGTATGTTTGTACAAAAATAAACAACATCCGTGGAAATAACTGTATTTCACTGGACTATTTCTACACACCTCAAATCCTAAGGTCGATCACAACACAACCACAATAAAATAAAATATATTTTATTGTCGGATATTTTCCATTATTTGCGCTCTTTTAGATTTAATAAAAATCTGTAATCAACTTCATAAGAAATTCAAAATATATTAGGCATATGCTCGGGTAGATAAAATTTAACCTGGAGTTTGTTTCTCACCGATGAAGTATTTGTAACCCCCAGACACTGTCAGAATACTAACTAAAAGGCCCGATATTTATATCAGTACCTTCGGCCCGTTGGGTCGTGAACGTGCGAATTGATTCTGTAAATCATAAGAGAAAATTTTCTATAATATACAAGAATCTAAAGCTATACTATATAATAAATTAGTAAGGCTGTGTTAAAAATAAGGAAATATATTATCAAAAGAAATATCTAAATATTAGTATTACATAAAGTAGCTTTTTCAACTGACTGTTTGTATATTTAATCTATTCTTTTATACTACAAGTGACTTTTATATTGTTTTATGTTCTATAAGTGATTATGCAAAAAGTATAAAAGTTAAAAATGAATTAGAGATAATTAACAATATTGAATCATAAGCACGAGTACAGTAAAAGTAGTTTTTAGAATAATACCGAAAATATTAATGTAAGAGTATAAATAATATCTACATGTCGATAATATTCAACGTTCCTAAAATCTTAGTTAATATGTTTGGTAGGATAAATAATATTGTAAAAAGAAGCTAAACTGTTCTATTTTCTAAAACTATGAACAACAGCAGAAGGAAATGCTAAGCATTTCTAATAATGTTTTAAGCAAGCGAAAGTGCACCTCTTTTGTTCCTGCGGTCATGTTTACTCCTAATAAATACGGTAATACAGCAATTAAAAAACCAGGACTGAAACTCACTGCTCTTTTAAAATAATTAGCTGTCATAAAGAAATCATCAATACTTTCAAACAGCAGCTACCTAGTAAATAACCTAAAATTTATGCCTGACAAATTATTGTCAAGCGTTAATTTTAGGTTATTTGCCTCGGTCAGAACTTTTCGTTATCTTTATTATGATTGGTAAACATTTTAGGATACAAAAACTAGAATGTTGTATATTGTTGGAACATTCCAACGTAAAACAAGTACTTCTTCGGACGAGTAATATCTCGTATTAATTAATATTATATTTGCTTTTATGATATATAAAACTGTATATATTATATATATACATTTCAAAATTAAATCCAGTGAACAAGGATATCATACTACATATTTAACATAAAAATTTGAAAGTTACTATAGAAATAAGCATAATATCAAATACAAAAAATATAAAGTACGTAAACCAAAACTCAGTCAATAACTAGAGACCAACTTCAATATTTGCAACCTTATTCGTAATTTATTATTTTTAAAAATACGAATTAATTAATAATCTTGTTTTAAAATTAAGTACTGTACTGTTTTCATTAGATTGTTAAATTCTTATTTAATTTTGTGAAGTATGGCTTTATTGAAATAACTTTCGGTCTTGATATTGATTATCTAGGTGGTACATTATTTTACTGTTATAAATTTCTTACTTTAAAATACATGTCGACTGAAAAATAGATAAACTACGAGTATATTAATAATTACATTTCCAAAGTAACTATTCTTATTACACATTATTTTTGTTTTCCTTTTGTAGCTTTGCCACTCGCACACCATTCTATACTTTGAACTATCATTTATGTTTATAATAATTTTCCCAATGTAACAAGGGATACTAGATTAAAGATGAGTAGATAAAATTAATGGTAGAAGTTGATGTAATTTCATATATATCATTTTTATGTTTAAAATAACTTAAATATTGTACAATTGCGATTTGATAATAAAACAAATCGCCTGTGAATCTAGTTCTTATACTCTATATATTATAGTCGAATCTATACTTATTCTATAATGTATGTACGAAGACCAAGTCGCGACGTAATGCCTTGCAGGAGATTTGTTGTTGATTCAACGTTACATTTACTTAGCAAGTTAATGTTTGTGTTATCAGTGTTAGATACTCTATTTCGACTCAGTGAGTTTATTTAGATGTCACGTTGAATAGCAACCTTGAAAATTTCGGTTTTGCTAGTTAATGTTAGCATAATCAATTAAATGTGTTAATGTCTGTTTTATTCTGATTTTTTCTTTCGTTTATTTTTTCTTCCTTCCTTTTCGTTACTCTTAAATTTTACTGTTCAACGATTATCTAAAAGTTGAGTATATTTTTTTACTTTATTTATTTATTTATTGGTTCATTTATTAGGAATAAAGACAGTTGTATAAAACATTGAAATTGTTATAATAAGTATATCAGTAAATTCTTCACATACTATAAGTTTTTGTTTTACTCTTCAAGAATTGTAGTTGAATTTGAAATTCTTAAAGACTTATAAAACAGAACAAAATAAGTATAAATAACAAAATTGTATACCTAAAACCGATTTGTAATAAAGTTTCGTATGTAATAAATGTAAATTACTGTAAATAAATGTGTGTAAATAAATGTAAATTACTGTAAATAAATAAATATACCTCACGTGTAATACGTAATAATTTTATAAGATGCATTTTATCGTTTTAACAAATTTAATAACACATAACATATATATTTAAATATAAGCAATTTTTTTACATTATAAGTCTTATCTGCCCTTAAAATATCAATACCAGCAAATATGTATCCAGGCAGTATAATCGCCATAAGCAAATAAACATATACATTATATATGTTTTTCATAGCGAAATATGTCTTCAAAAACTTTGAGTATAAGTATAGTTTTAAACTACAAGGTATAATTTAAATGAAATTAAAAACTAATTTTAAATTAAAACATATACGAGTATATGTGTGTATATATATATATATATATATATATATGTATAACAACAATAAACACATCCAATATTTTGTATTAATAAAATAAACTAAATTAGCAAAAGACTGCTTAATTACTAGTCTTATAAAATAACATTAATTGCGAGATATTGTGTAAAGAATCCAATAATTTTGATATATTCTTTTATAATTTTGAACACTTTAAAGACAAGTATTTTAAATAGGATTCGTTGTTATGTTTTGAAATAAATTATGAATTAATCGAGACAACTCTTACTTAAAAGGTCAAGTCGAATTTAAGTTGAAGACCGACAAACGCCAAATAATATAATTTAAAAAATCTAACTGAAAAGAAACATTATTGCTATAGAAAATATGTTTATAACAGTAAAGTATTTAATGTAATTATTTTATATCATTATGTATTTATTAATCATTAAATATATGTTTGATCTCTATACTTTTTCAAATTAACTACTGTTACTAGCTACTCTAGCTAGAGTAGCTAGTTACTCTATGAAATTAAGCAAATCTTATTTAAGGATTTATATAAGTTGATTCAAAATCAACTTATATACGAGTAAATCCTCCCTTTGATAGTAAAATTGTGACCTGCAACTATTTCAGTTGAGGTTGAAACAAGTGAAGAGATTGAAGCTTCAATGTAATCAAAAAAACTTTACAACATTGGGAAGTGTTATATGATAAATTAAGTAAGAACTCAATATTAACTGCTGCTGTTTAAATAATATAATAAATTAAGAATACGTGGTGTCTAATTTTTGTTAAAAACTTTATAGGATGAGATACTAATATATTATTGTTAAGACCAATTTATAATAACTAAACACAATTCCAATCTTCAAAGTGTAATTAACTAAAGTAAACGCTAAGAAATGGATTCTGTGTTTGAGTAGTTGATGACAGACCGAAGGTAGGGTAAAAATGGTGAAAATAAAATCATAAAAATATTATAATCGTTCCTGGAACGATGTAACTGTATTAACTGAAATATATACATTGAAATAATAATTTAATTTAAATATCAATTAAAAACCTTTTTTATTATTTTAAACTACAAATAAATATTGACGTTCCAGTTTTTTGTGCTCGAATGCTGCTGAAGCTAGAATTTCATTTGATTCTTTATAATTCTACTGAATTTTGTGTTTGTAATTTTAATAAGGAATTTAGTAAAGCTGATAGACATTTTAACAAAAATACTCCAATGATTTTATGTTTAATACTGAACAAACTCGATGAGCCTATACCACAGAAATAGTTTCCTGCAAATTTAAAACAAAATTTCGCAATGCAGAATAAACTAAGATTTAACCCCCTATTAAATAATATCCAATCTGCTTTTTCATGCCAATATTTGAATCTTATATGAAATTAAATTCTCTCATGAATTTATCTTAAACCAATAATACAAGAAGTGAGTCACAAATACGGGGATGATACGCTTCTCTTTATTTAGACTTATTGAAAGCCTTTTAAATGAGTAAAAGCAAGGGACAAATAAAATGCAATAAACGACGGATACGGTATACGGTAAGCGAAAGGGTATGCGAACAATCATTTTTAAATACTCATTGTTATGATGTAAATTAAGTATCTAATTAACTTAATCATTTATCTATATTTAATGATTTTTTAATTATTTTTATTAGAGTTTTGAAGTATGTTTTTTAAGGGTTTAGAGAGAAATATAAGTTACAATAAATGTCATCTATTTTATTTATAATATACTATTAATTATCTAAATGTTATCTATTTTAATATGTACTAATAAGTTGTAGTTGAATAAAATTAAAAGAAATGGTATAGGTAATATATATTTTTCAATTTACTCCAAGCAAAAAAGTATTTAATAAATGTTAATCACATCTTATTAAGGTACTCAGTACAACCTCCATATAAATCTTGTCGGAAATCGATATGTCGCTTTTGGTTAGTTTCAGTTACTGGAAATAAAACTTTAAAATGAAACCACAAGTTTAAATTGAAACTATTAATTGTACGCAGCGTCATTTCTATAGGTACCTAGGTAGGAACAATGAGGGTGAATTGAAAAAAAAAGTCATTTTAGCCTCGATGTAGAATTAAAGTTTATTTGTAATACAGTAAGTAATCATCTTACTGAACTCAAACCTCACATTCTTCTGTTTACACAACATGTCTCAAATGGAACACACAGTTTTTATCGTCACGTATTAATATATAGATTAGGCTTTAAATGATTTTTATCTCATAAAAAGGTATTTGAAAAATTTTCATTTGAATTGGTTTTTCTCCAATCAATTTTCTTTGCGTCAAATATAATGCATTTTGAAAATTAAATATATTTTTAAGTTACGATCCGTCAAATAACAATATTTATTACGCGCTTAAATATTATTATATGTCATATTCCAAAACAACTGTTTTTTTTAACAAATTATTAATATTTTAAAAAATTTCTCGATATATTTGTTACGTTTAGGTCTAGGCTAACGTCGCAATTCTTACAAATACACGATGGTTATAAAATTGTTATATAACAAATGTATGCGAGTTATGCCATTATAATAGATTCCGTAAAATAATCTTGTTTAAGCTATAGTTTTTAAAATTGCTTTTTGTGTTCATATTTAATCACTGCGATCATTCAGACCTCACTTGCAGATATTACTTACATTGAAGTTATAAGTGTCAAAATATTACATGTTCACAGAATTGTGGACGTTATTTCCAAAAGATAAGTAACAAAATTATTTGTGCTATGTAGTGTTTAATATAAATTGCTTCAGTGGAATATGTTTGTGGTAGTTCAGTTCGGTTAGTTTTCCAACTATGTGTGCATGTGATTTATAATTCTTTCGTGCTACAAGAGCGCTTATTATTGACCACCATATTTTCTACGTGTAGTAGGGTTTTGTTTATATGCAAGCAAGCAAATAGTTTATTTCATCTAAAATTGTAAAAAAAAATCCAAGCCCAATTTATACCATTTCGATTGATTTAATGCTTAAAATTTCTAACTCAAATATGCAATAAGTTACATGAAACAACTTTGAGGCTTCCGTTTCCTACTCCCTCGAACTAAGCTGACTTTTTCTATGACTGCGATAAATGTTAAATACCATTTTGCTTGTTAGTATTCAAAGATTTAAATCTAGTTATCTAAAAGCCACTTAACTATTGTATGTTATCTACTTGTATGATATAGTAGTAATGAGGCATAAAAATAATGTTTTCTTAAATTAAAGAAGTAGCTCCGTGCGCACTTCATGAATTACCAAACTCGTATTAAACATTTATATAACAATTTTTAATGGCTTATGTAATTACTAAGTAACCCTAATGTGGTCGGCAGTAGCAGGAAATATTTTAAAATAAAATTATTTCTACTAGATAAAAATGAAAAGATTACTTTATTTGCTTAATTCATTATTAAGTTATGTACTCTTTTTTAAAGAAAGCATAGGCCATAAATAAATTATAAATTTTCATAAATATATAATGACGAAATCTGATTATGATTTGCAATCGAAAAAAGCTTAGATACTGACACAATTAATAGAAAATATATTGTTTTAAAGTTTTGTAAAATTAACTTTGTCTAAAGTTAATTTCACAAAAGTAAAAAAAATACTTACACAAGATTGTAAAGAAAAGCTAGAAATTGCTCAACCATAAAACGACATCGGGGTTATTGCTTAACTTGAAGTATAATAATGAATTATACTTTCTAACCATCAATATAAATATAATATTTTTTTACGAAAGAGGTGACATCATGCAAAGTTGCAGGTAATTGGCTAGTGACCAAATTAAAGACAAAAGTTACATTATATCCATTACCAGATCAAAAACATTTAAGATAAAGCACAAGAACATTTGCATGAATTAATTTCTGTCCATGGTCCTCGTACTCTAACAGACGTGATGAGAAAAGAAATAGGCAATTCAGATTTAAATTAGGAACAATAAAAAAATATATGCATAAAGTAACACTTTAATTATTTCATTTAGCCTTTGCCTTGTACACTATGTTTGACAAACCGTTTTAACTATTTCTATTAATAATATATGCATAATATTCATAATAATAATTATGAATATTATGCATATATTGGAAGAAACTAAAAGCTACCTATCCAGATATCGATATCCCATTTCTTTAAATTCCCTACACCCTTTTTGGTATTATGTATTTCCTTTCTTATAAAATGTTATTACTAATCACCTTGGATATAGCCAGCAATTTGTTGTTAAGTTTAAGTTGTTGTTTAGTTTAAGTTAGTGCAAGTTGTAGTTAATGTTTAGGAGGCAGCGAAGATTTCAATTAAAAACAATTTATTAAATAATTATTTATGAGTTACAATTAAAATTTATAATTAATTAATACTAAAAAAAAATATTCCAAGTCAGAGATTGACCCAAGAGTGCCTGCAGTGCCAGTAGTTTGCAGTTCGTTTCCCATCGATCGCTACAACGCGGACGGTGTCGTCTTTGTTCCATGAGAAGGTGAAGGAAGAAATATATGGTATTAAGTTCATATTTGCATCTATCGTTGTTCTCACTTCTATAAGCATTCTTTTTTTTAATTGTTGTTGTAGTGAAAATAATTAAAAGTTTCAAAATAATGTAGTAGCTTTTTAATGTGTTAAAATTTAGTAACAGTATCCACATAAAAAAAAATTATAATATACCCCAGGGCACTGTAAAATTTTCAATACGTCATACATAGTTTGACAGTCAGCCCCAATTTTTTTTTGCTAAGTTATTTGTAACGAAAACTAAGTGCACTATACCACTATGGTACATCTCAATAGTCAATGATAATAACATGTAATAAAAACATTTGAAGTAATTTAATATTAAATCTAATAACTCATTTTTAATCTAACTAGTGTCTGCAATAAACGCAATAAAGTTATTTAATAGAAAAAAATATTTTTAAAAATAAAATAGTTTTTCGAATAAATTAATTTATGCTAAAGTTTTAGAAATCGTATCTGCAATTTAACTGTTTTACAAGAAACAACAAAGGTTGCAATAATCACGTGCGAGATTAATGTCATTTAATCTTTATAAAAAAGTTTCATAAACCTTTGATATATATTTTAAAGTGATAAATGAATTTATAGATGTTTTTCTTTTATTTTTACTAATATCTATGATGTAACTTTAGCATGAAAATAGTTTTAATCATAAATAGTTAACATTAATTGGAGAATAAATTTAATTCTCTTTCACATGTACATGTACTTTTCAAATTTATGTTTTTGATAAATTCTTATATTTTACATATATATTTTATAATGTATATTTGTTTTTTTCAATGAACTTACAAAATACTGTAATGACTAACTTTTACCTTTATGCAGAAAAATTCTGCTAGTACATTAATGCTAAATGTTTTTAATAAAATGTTGTATTTATTAATTGAATTTTTATACCATCTCATTATTTGCATTTCCATCCAAGAAAAAGAAAATGTAATGAATGAGCTACATTCAGAGTTTTTCATTCAGAATTTAAGAATATCTTTTCTGCAGTTCAATAAATGTTTTAATTCAATATTGAGAAACCTTAATTTTAAATTATATATAAAGGTAAAAATTTACATATTTTAATACGTTTTTATAAACTTTTAAGCTCTCTTTTATAAACTTATACTTTTTAAAACAATGTACATAACATTGTTTAAAGATTAAAAATATATATATTAAGCTCCAAACGACTCTGGACTAATCCCATTATCTTTAGATGTGATCATAAAACATAATTGTTTCAAAGAGAGAATAAAATATTGAAAAGCTGCGAAATAATATAACAATTTATACAACTATGATTTAAATGGATATGTGGCTTATATCGAGATGTGATGTACGAGTATACGCCATATTAGATATTGAAGTGATATATATTACTGAGGGTACTGAACCGGACTATAACATTCCTTATGTTCCAGCGATTGCTTCGGATGAGACGTTCGCAAATCACAAATCACATAATTTGTCAAGTATTCTGGTTATGGAATGAAATATTAACTTTCCAATATATCTGCTGCAAGAACATTCGTATTACGATGAAATAAATTGCGTTACTGTAAATTGAGTTCTTATTTTGAAAAATGGTTTCGTATATTGAGTTGAGAAGCCAATTCCTGTAAAAGTTGTTTGGAAATTAAAGGTTTATTTTTGGGGTCAAATATACCTCATTTCTTTCTTTCTTTCTAATTTATTACAACTCGTCAGGCTCTTTGGCTGGGATAACATAACATAGTTTCAGAGTTTCATATTTAGGTATAATATTAATATTTATTTATTACGATGTTATATATAAAGTATTATTATTCTCTTTGTGTTTGGTAAAATATTATAAAAGCGTAAGGGATTAAGCTAGGTACAAGTATGAGTGTATTTTTTCCATATTCTTTGAACCAAATTATAGTTTCTTATTTATTTCTCTCAACTCACAACTAAAAGTAATAGTTACCAATAAAAGTTTTTTATTCAGATGCCGATTGGAATCCGAAAAAGTAAATAATAAGTATCGGCAAGTAAATGTTGTACTCAAAAAGGTTGAAGTATAGTTTCTTCATCGTAAGCTATTTAGCTATTGCAATTTGCAATTTTTTTTTATTTACATACAATTATTATTATTTTATTACAATTATTACATAAACAAATTGAATCGTTTACAAAATTTGTATATTCCAGAATTGCAGTTATTAAGACGCAGTTCGATTAATTTAGTCGAAATGTTTTTAAATTTACTCTTATCACAATCAGTAACAACATTTATCCTGATTTTTTTATCTGTAGCAATATTGGTGTTAATAGCTGATTTGAATTGTTTCGACTTTTTTTAATGTAAAATTAATTAATTATAATATGTCTATTCAAAGATTCATTCCTATAATATCGATTATTTAACTTGTATATTTAGTGATTTAATAATAAGTAAGTGTTTAAGTTGTTTGAAATATTCAGGCAAATAGTGACAGTTGATAGGTAATGTACAAATTTTTAACTATTTTCATATAGTCATAGTAAATACGTGTTTTTTTGCCTTACTATTGTTAACTACAATAGTATAAAATAATCGTACATAATCAGAAATGAGATTTGTAAGTGCAACACTCCTTTGTCCCGTTTTAACGCAGGTTTTTTAGAAACTAAGTCAGTCTTTTTTCGGTTTGTTGGCCTTGGCCCCATTGGTCCTTTATTTTAAAAATGATGACTTGTAGAGGACTTTCACGACAGAAGGAGGACAAACTCCAAGTGGCATTACCAGAATTAAAGTGGAGAAAGATTTGTGTGCCGAACTGAAAAACGAAACATATGCGAATGAGAAACACTGTTAGATTTTTTTAAGAGTACCGACAAATAAAAATTTCAGCTATCTATATTACATGTTAAATGTAATGATATAGAGGACGAGTATAATAAACTATTAGTACATAGGTTTGATGAGTGCAACGTTGAGTACGAGCATGCCCTTCGGCGTACCACTACAATACAACTAGGAAACTAATAAATGAGGAAGAGATAAATCTCAGAGAAGCAACTTCTAATGAAATATAGACAATAAATATGTCACTTCTGGCCTTGAGGTTACCATAACTTTTGAAACTTTCTTTACATATAATATATTCCAGTTACTACCACTTAATCTTTTAAACTCCTCCACCGCTACAGCACTGACATTACTTGCGTACAATGTAAATCAATGTGATTTTTATTTTAATATAAAAAGGTAATTCTTAAAAAGTAATAAATATATTTTAAATTAATTACTAACTGTATTAATGTGGTATATTTCCTGAACTAATATTTAAATCTGACTGTACAATAGATTCAACTATAGAAGTAATTCAGTTTCACCAACAATTAGTAAGAGCTTTGAAAAAAATATTCTTTTCTTTAAAAAATTTACCTTTTGAATTAAAAACTTTTTATTTTCACTCCTGGCCACTCACCAAAAAATTGTCGTGTTGCAGAATGTTTTCGAGCCCTAGGAGGAATCACAAATTGTTTGGCTTTTTCTGAGACTGATTATGAGACACATATATATATATATATATATATATATATGTCTCAGAATATATATATATTGTACAGCTTTTGAAGGGACTTCGCTAAATAATTTTTCCTGTACTCGAATGCTGCCTCTCACTTTATTGCTCTTATGGAGTGTTCTCAGAATATCGGCACCTTCCTTAATGGTCCGAGTACTTCAGGCATCAAATAAGACGTCCAGTCGTTTAGTTTATTACAAAAGTTTCATTGTCATTGTTCTTTTTAGGTTTCAAAACGTAAAAAATATATATTTGAAATAAGTATTGAGTATACTAAAAGGAAAGTACGAAACCTGAAACAGTGCGAATATATTTTCAAAATATTGCTGTATTTGATTTTTTGCCTCGCAGTGGGAAACTCTCTACCGAGAGACAGTAAAAACCCAAAATTATGACAGTCATTAAGGATACGAAAGATTTAATTGCATTACAAGTAATAAAGAGTAGCGATAAAAAATAAATGTACATAATAATGGTGTTTTCACACCAGCTTCTAAAAATATTTTATGATATTAGATAAACGACTGAAAAATAAAAATATCATTTTTAAGAAACCACCAAGATCTATTTAATAGTAGCATAATATATTTAAACTTAAGTAATTTAAAGGTAAAACAATTAAGTAATAATTTCAAATATTATATCTTTTAAAGGAAGAAGGAAGAACATAAAAAAGAATAATAAAACAATTATTGTAGGTTCAAAAAATATTTTACGTCGTATATATATAACCGTCGAACGTAACTAACCCTACTTTTCTTGTTAACTATAAATGAGCCTATCCAGTAATGTAACGTAAATAAGAAGAATTAGTGAATCAATTATTACACCATAAAACTAGCGAGGGATGAATCGATAAGGAAGGCAGCAGTTAGGTATTAATACTAACCATACCAAACGTACTTTTAGATGTTTTATAAACAGTAGATAGATTAGGTTTATTGTAAACGATGAATTATAACATGAAAAAAATGACCAAAAAAAAAACAATTCAATTCTGTGTTAATTAAAAAATAAAATCACATTAATACACCATGTAGTCTTATCTCTAACTTAAAAGGTGTTATTAAAATGCCTATTCATTTCAATTCCAGTACAAAAATACCATTGAGAAGTAAAACGACCACAATGAAAAAAATTAAACAAATACATGAATGTAAAATAGTAAAAATAAAATCATTTTACAAATCTATATAAAGAGGACTATCATATTTCTATTCTGTTTTTTCCAATTTACCAATAGAAGTACAAATATAAAAGTTTTCTTTTGTAACGTACATCCAGTTGTGAACATATAAGTATCTTTAACAACGTGAACATACAATGTTCACGTTGTTAAAGATACTTTTCAAACTCAAAACCAATTTGCAGCTGTAGATGCATTTTTCATAGTTATATAAATCTTCTTAGTAGTGATATATTTAAAAGCTGAAACAGAAAAACATAACTCCGTTAGCATAAATTACCATGGTTTACTATATATAACAATGTGAACGGACCCTTGCTACAGGCTGTAAGGTCTCTTTACCGAGATCACTCAGCCTGTGTGCGAGTAGGAGCTGGCATGTCGCCCTGGTTTGACATCCAATCAAGTTAAGGGTGTTAAGCAAGGTTGCGCTATGTCAGCTTGATTGTTCAATTTGTATTTGGATAGTTGTCTCCAAGGAGTGAAAGATAGTGACATGGGAGTGAAAGTAGGTGACCTTAAGGTCAATTGCTTACTATATGCAGATGATGCAGTGCTCATTGCATCATCAGAATGCAATTTGCAGGCATTGGTCACCACTCTGAAAGATGGGTGTGAAATTAATGGTCTTAACCTGAATGTAGATAAGACGAAGGTTCTGATATTTAAAAGAAATGAAGAAAGAACAGAATATAAGATCAACGTGAATGATAAGATAATAGAACAAGTGAATGAAGTGGTATATTTGGGAAGTATGTTTAGCAGAGACGGAAGATACGAAATGGATGTGGAAAAGCGTATTGCTGCCGGTAACAGAGTCAATGGTGCTTTGACTGCATTGTTGAGACGGCAAAACGTCAGTATAGCTGCACGTTTGGCTGTACACAATGCAGTTTTGCTACCGACGCTGTTGTACGGCAGCCAAACGTGGGTAACACAGAAGAAGAATGTAAGAAAGATGAATGCTGTGAAGATGCGATCTCTTCGCAGTATATGCGGAGTCAGTCTAGCTGATCGAATCCGCAATGAAGAGATCCACAGAATGGCAGGTACTAGCGAAGATGTCACGGTGAGAATGAAGGAGAACGTGCTCAGGTGGTTTGGGCACGTCGAACGAATGAGTGATGAAAGAATGGTAAAAAAGATTTATAAAGAAAAAGTGAGCGGTAAGAGAGACAGGGGGAGGCCTCGAGTGACCTTCGAAAAAAACAGTATCAATGTTACTGGAGGAAGGTCACGTAAAAAGCATGAGGACCCTCCGGAGGGCATGTATGAAGAGGTTGATGTCTGTGGCCGAAGCGAAAGAGGTATGCAGAGACCGTAGCGTTTGGCGCTCCGTCGTCTCTGGCTACCCCGCAAGGGATATGGCGTGAAGGTAAATAAATAAATATACTATATATAACGTTATAACACATAATTACACACTTTTCATTAAATGTTTGAATTTGCTAAAACAAGTATCGTTTTACACACGTTTAAGGCGTTTAAAGTCTCCAGTTTTAATGACAACTTTCTGATAGATAAATTAGATACCGCAGACATACGTTCCTTTTTTAAATAATATATGTTTGATTCAAACCATCAACATGGTAAGAAAAGAGAATAAATTGATTGATGCATAATAACAAAATAAATGAAAATGAAATTTCCGGTTCTTTTTGCATGAGACGCGTACAAATAAACATACAATGATTTGGAAACTATTCTTTTGAGTTATGTTCCATAAACGTAATTCGTATATATTTTTTTATTCTACCATGGGAGTTATTACTTTACGTTACTATTTTATAATATATATTATAGAGGTACTAAGGGAGATCCAAAAGTAATGTACCTATCTGGTGCGAAGTTTTTTCTGTGATTTCATTGCATGGATAATTGTTTTGACTCCCTATCTCAATGGCAAATCCACGTCTCAGAACCCGTTACCGTTACTACCTTAGATAGAAAAGCTTCATCCCTTCCTAAAATAGGCTTAAATTTTCATTTGAAATCAAAACTGGAAGGAAAAGGAAACTTTTCCTACTGGAAGGGTGTCAGCATTCTGGACCCAGTATAGTACTGACTTTCTTCATGAAACAAACGTTCGTCTAGATTTCCCAAAATCGATGATTCTGAAACGCCGCATTATTATTGAGAAGCTTTTGAACGACGGTCTTGATGCACAATACCACCTTTCCACTTTTCCACCTTGGCGACGATTTCAGGTGTGGTTGCTTCCACAGACCTTCCACTAATCTAGTCAATTACAATGGACTCACGTCCCCACTATTTATCAAACGTTAAGTTATAAACCATAAATTCACAAAATTCACAAATTTTCCTACGAGAAAGTATTAGGAATTATTGTTTGTAAGCCCATAAAACATTTTGTATATTTGACATGAAATAATAATTTCCGAACTTATTATTCATTTTTTATATTGTTCATATATTTTTTTAATTTCTCATTTCCTCTCTCGTCACGTCCGGTGGAGTACGCGGACCACGTCAACTGAAATTAATTCATGGTAATGATCTTGAGCCGTGTCTAAAACAGCTTTAATCTTGTAATTGGTATAATTATTTGACCTCCGTTACCAGTTTAACTTTATAATGGCAATTTGCCAGTTAGCTACACTTTTAAATTAGTTTCAGTCAGTTTCATTTAGGTCTTTACATACTAGATATGTGTGTTAAATAAAAGCTTTCTTGTGCCTATAGTAAAGTGACTTAATATAAGTTAGTTATTTCACATTTAAGGCATAAAGATATAAAAACATTTGTCTTCGTAATCCGAATAAATAAGTAATCCTTAGAGGTAATAACTTTAAGTGGCCTTTTCTTAGGACTCTAAATTAAAAGCTACAGTTTTTATTTCAAATACTTTAAATTAAATAATTGATATCTTTTTTTATTATTGGTGGCTTATTATTATTACTTGCGGTTCTCAAAGTAACACGCAACCTTAAATAAAGGGAAATACATTTGTTTGTCTCAATATTATTATTTAAAGCGGAATATGTATAAAATTTTTGGTCTGTTACTCTATTAAACATGTACTTAGTTTTGTCATAAAATGCACTATACATTTTTATCTAATAAAAGCCTTATAAGAGTAGCAGTCACTTCCTCATAATGTATATACATTCATATATCTTCTACAGTTTAAAACGTCAAACATAATTTATAAAAGAATCCTTGATCCGCATGTTGGAGATTTCTTCTTTCTTTTTTGCCACATCCAAAAGGCAGGCCAAAGGGGTGGAAGTCGAATGTAACATAAAATGTAAATTACAATCTTTGATTAAGATTCAGCAACTGATAGATATTCTGGTAGAATTATATAAATTTATATATAATCTATATTAAATTTACCAAGACATAATTTATTAACTTAACGTCAATTTTAACAGAGTAAGCGTACTTTCAGAAGACATTTATTAGTTTTGATTTTCAACAGTACAAGTATAGTTTTGAGAGATACGAGGCAAACCTTGGCATGTGAATATTTTCTCTTGAATGACAATTTTAATGAAAAGCAGCTATTTATTTCGGCACTATCAAAGATCAGTATTTCCTTTTTTTATATATTATAACGGATTCAAAAGTAGCGTTCTGGAATACATTGAATTCAACTGTCAATGAATGCTGCACCACATGAACAAAAAAGGAGTGAAATAATGTTTTACAAGCCTCATACAAACTTAACTTGCATATATGCATGTTTTGTTATGATGTATTATTAAGTGAAAGTATATTGTGAAATAGTTTGAAAATAAAACCACTGCTTTTAATAAGCTAAGTAATGATAAAATGACATACTATAATTATTTTCCATAAATACATTCCATCACTTATCAATTATAATCATAATAATACGGTAAACAATTTTATGCAGCTAGTACATCAAAATGTTCAAGAAATAATTCATAAATGGAGCTCTTTATGAGAGGTTTATGAAATATCCATAGAAAGTATGTTACTTGGCATTGGGTTAAAATCATGAATAATTATTGTTTAAATTTGCACATAACCACACCTCTACTTCGTTCTGCAAGGTGAACGAAATTGTACTTATTAAGAAACATTTAACGAACACAAAAACATTGTGAGCATCTCTGTATATAGAGATAGACAGTTTAAATGTGTCTAGTGT
Organism: Melinaea menophilus ssp. n. AW-2005; assembly: GCA_918358695.1. NCBI lineage: Eukaryota > Metazoa > Arthropoda > Insecta > Lepidoptera > Nymphalidae > Melinaea > Melinaea menophilus. The sequence continues at coordinate 30,291,467 of OU911039.1, read as the reverse complement.
TAATAGACCACAAGTTCTTCATGATTCTTTTGAACCTTAGAGAATTTTTTATTTAGTATTTATATTTCTTTGATCACTATTTAAAGTGACATCGAGAGATACTACTCCGGCTTGGATAATAATCTATAACCAAAGAAAAGGAAATAATAAATATGTTAAGTACAGAATTCATAAACACTTATTAATTTGTAATAATTGTTAATTGCCCGCAATACAGAAAAAATTAGAAGCAATTAGAAAGAAAAAAAATATTTGTTAACGTAATTTTAATAAAAGGATGATAAAATTGAAATCAATTTTTATTTGGTATTTTTAACCAAAATAAAAAGAAAAATATATAAAGAATAATGTCAAACAAGTTGAAGCGAGCCGCTGTATATGCTTCATAGATTTTATAGCTTTTTCAAATAACCCTCTCCTCGACGGTACAATATCTTCACGAACCTCTTAAACAAGATATTTTTTTGCGTTCATACATAAATCTCAAAAATAATTTGAGTATATATATGTATTTGTTACGTACTGAAAAAGTTTAAGTTAAAACTTGCATGGAATTTTTAAATAGTCTCTATTAATGATATCTTTGTTACTTACCAACCTATTACTTCATCGATCTTCATAACGTCTCAGTTTTTTATTATCTATTCAAAAGAGGGGACCGAGTTGATTTATTTTTATTTTTTATTTCATCTTTCTGTAATTTAACACATTAATAAAAATAGGGGTCACGGGGCATGCAATCATATTTTGATAAACGACTTTTAGCTTACTTCTATGAAAAGGCGTAAATTTATGTTATAGAAATTGGTATCACAGTGTATTCTCTTTACATTAAGACTGCGTTCTATTAAAATAGAAATATTATACGTTTGTTTCATAAGATTGTTTATACTAGGGGCGCCAACAAACCCTCAATTTCGACTCTCTGCGCTCGCGAAATCTCGGGTGCCGTTCGCATATTGAGCGAAGCGAGCCCAGTGTATTGACTCATAATTTCCCATTGAATTCGATGGAATATCAGTTTTTAGACACGACATTAAAAAAAAAAAATTTTTTTTTACATTTTTATTTTTTTTTTCTTTTAAAACCATCACCTAAGGTGTGTCTTTTTGATTGCAAAGTTTCATAATTTTCCGTCAAGTAGTTTTTGAGCCAATTCGTGACAAAGATTGTAAAAAGTCTCCAGTAAAACGCTCTGTTCACTTCGTTCGCTTCGCTCAATAATATATATTAAACTACAATATAATGACTTATTAAATATTGAGAAATGAAAACGTCACACAATAAGACATTATAATTATTATTATTATTTATATTATTATTATAATTATTATCCTTATTAAGTGAAAAATAAAATATTAGATATTTCTTTGATTATAAACCGATTTTAAACTGATTCAAAATTATATTTTAATTTTAGTAGAAGATTAGAAAATTGGACTACTCGAGCTAAAAACCACTTATCAACAGCAGAACCAACTGGCGGAATAACAATTAAAATGTTTCATACTAGTTAAGTATAAAATATAAGAACCGAAACCATTATAATCCAGATTTAAAATTATACACAACATAATAATAAAATTAATAAAATTGTTATTCCATTCTGATAATAATGCAAAATGACATATAATGCAAAAAAAAGCTTTTTTGTGGCATTTATTTTTTGTACAAAGAGAAAATTATAATATTATTCCAATTAAGTCACTAAAAATACTTCTTAAGTCAAAATCCATTTGCAAGAAAACATTCATGTTGTTAAAAGAGTAGAGTTGTTTTATTCCAAACCATTCAAAGTGTAAGATATTTTATAATTATAATAAAAATCTTTGTTTTAAAAAATTTAAATAAAACAATTCATTTCGTCATATTTGAAGAAAACCCCTTGAACATAATGAGTGTTATATTCTCCTGGAGAGGTGAAGATTCATTTAGTTCTTGAAATTCTTACCTACCATAGATAGCATCAATAGATTTTTAATTTATGTACCTAGGTAAAATTACATTCACATTATATTTTCAAATGAAGTTCACAAATCTATATCATTTTGAAAGTTATTTTTGGTGTTTAAACCTATATTCAAATTGAATATAGTTATATCGTAAACGAATTACCTACCAAGGAAACGGCAAACGACCTTATAACTCATCCAAGTATTCCTAGAATGAGTACTTTGTCCGTGAGAAACTGGTATTATAAGGATATTAATATTATATACTCTTACCTATATATAATTCTAATCGTATACTGCGCTGTGTACACGTTACACACTATAGAGCACACGAAACATATAGGTGTATATTGTGTTCACTATAGATAATGATATTATCTATATATTACGTATATAATGACTTTTAATACTATACATAAAAAGTTTTATTTTTAGATATTGGTTTTCTATAAGTAGCTATGGATGGAATATGTAGTATTTTTCTTGTGTTAAGGTTATTAGTAGTAGTATATTCTATTGTTTATAGATCTACGATTAAAAATAATTCTTATGAATGTGATTTCTTTAATCTTATCTTAAGCACGTTAACTTTTAAGAAGCAAACCTCTGTCAGAGGCTTAACCTTAAACGTATCAGTAATAGGACAATCCTCCTTTTAGCAATACTTTTAACTTAGCAATATTCTCTTCTATTTTGCTGATGTGTCTAAAGTAAGTAAATTATTTCACTTTACATATCAGCTTTTATATGGTTGTACGTTCAATTCTGCTGCCCACACAATAAATAGGGACTAAGTTAGTATCTTTATTATTAACACTGGTTACTCGAAAATTAGTTATTTAATTAATAATTTACTAGAATGGTGACATACAAAATATCACCCAAAGCTCATCTATATAAAGAGATCCATGATCATAAGAAAGTTTATTTTAGAGAGTAGAAATGGTTCACCAAAAAACATGGTACAAATTATACTATCTGTTTTTTATTTAAATATAGACAATATAAATATATATTACTTTATAGTTTGTTATATGAAAATTCCTAAAACACTGTGTGATTTAAATAAGTTGTATTATAAAGGGAAATATCAAGTGTTTGAACAGCAAGGCAAATAATGTTTGGACCAGCTACTATTTAAAGATATATGAAAACGTTCATATAAGTATGAGGACTGAGTTTGAAAATGTAATATAATGCATATTTTATAAAAAGCAGATAGGGAACTATTCACGTTGACTGTAGAAGTTTGCAATGTAGTAGCATTTAAATGTGTGCATGCAAATATGCAGGAATGTATTACAAAAGTCTTGACGGCGATGTGTTTTATGAAGGAGACGCTTAGAAGCTTCTAAATAGCCAATGTAGACGTATATACGTATAGTAAAAATTTGTAATAAAATCTTTTTGATTGCATAGTTTATGACTGGCTGGTTTTAACATAACTAAAATGTGACATTTTCAGTGAAATAAAAAATAAAATCAATTTCCCGACACTTTTCATATATTTATACATTTACATTTTAAAATTTAACTTTAAGAAAGAGCATGTGACTCAAACCGTGTTAAAATATTTGTGATATTTATTGATCTAATGCAGTGTCAATTGTCATGGACTGATCTTTTATTGTTCATACATCGATTACATGCAATAATTATTTATCTACCCTGACATCTTTCTTCTCAAATTATGAAAACAAAATTATTTTATGTTCAATACAGTTATGACGTAATTAATAATTAATTAACAAACAAAATTTTATACCATCTGTATTAAATTTTGTTTGTTCAAATCAAAATTCATAAACATAATAATTTGGTATTATCAAAACACAATATAAAAACAAAATATAAAAATAAGTAAACTATATTAGTTAAATTATGATTTGTATCTTACACTCGGTATACTATACATTTAATTATTATTATCTTCTTACATAAGTATAGCATTGCAATAAAAAATTTATAAGTTATCAAAGAAACCTTAAAGAAAACTCGTCTCATGTGAATCCGAATCTATCCAGAGGCCTGTCCTGCCGGAACGAGTTACATAATTGTTATTATTAGTTTCTATGTTTATTTCCTTTACTACAATTAATATCATCGTATAGACAGCCATAGCGAGGCGTGTCATGTCTAATTGCCGTATCCGCAATAATAAACCGCCTATTACGAATTAATTTATTTCCGTTTGGCATACTCACTTCATAAGACCTATTACCTAATATACTGCTTATCGAACCAGGTAACTATGTCTTACTACGTAAATCTTAAATCCTTATACTTTGACCCTTGCACAACTCTTTTAATTTTTTTGCGTTTTTATCATAGTAAAATTTCTGTATATATTGTCGATGTAATAATTTCTGTTTTATTCTTTTATAAACTTTCGTCTTGAGTAATCTTTTAGACAATAGAAGAATACTTCTAAATTTTCTAATTTGTAATAACTCTCCAAGGTTATTGGTGAGATGGTAACTCTCTTGAAACAGGAGTATTTAAATATTCCAAAATAGCCGAGCGATAATCTGAACCCTTTTTCTTTGTTTTAATTATTATGCGTTGTACTGTCTGAATCATACATTCAACTTGTCTATTCGATTGGGGATAGTGAGGAGATGAAGTTATATGATTAAAACCCCATTCTTTTGCAATATCTTTAAAGTAGTTGGAACTGAATTGCGGACCGCAATCGGAAAATAGAATAATCGGAATTCCTTGATGAAAAAAATATGTTTTAAACAATTAATTACATATGCAGATTCCGTCGATTGTAATTAAATTATCTCGAAAAACTTACTGAAGTATTCAACTATAATAATATAATTTAGTCCCTACATTTGATACAAGTCAGCGCCAAATTTAATCTACAGACTGTCAGGAATTTCATGAGATTGCAATTACTTTTTTTGATTTAGTTTTTTGTGTGCCAAACAAACATCACATTTATTAACTTACCCAAATCATTATTGATATCCGGCCAAAATATTGTTTCTCTTGCCCTTAACTTACTCTATTCTACGCATATTCTACGCATATGGCAAATATGTAATTTACTTAACATTGCTTTCCTTAAGATTTTCGGTACTACTATCCATTAATTTTTCAAATTTTTTAAAGTTAAACTTTCCTTGTAATTCTAAAATGGTTTGACTATGTCCAAAACAACATGATACGTCATCTAAATTTAATATTTAAAGCAATATAATAAGCAAAGCAATATTATATCAACATTGAGGTACATGAATTTATGTTCTGACGGCGTCCGGGATGTGGGTACATTTCATGACTAAGACATTTGCTCCGTACGTCTCATGTTTGACTCGCCTCATTATCTCCGGACGTGGTATAAGAAAATGTTGATTAATGTTGATATTTATGAATGACATATATTGTAGCTAAGGCGTATTGTGTAAATGTTAATAAAGTTATATACAATTTCTTAGATGACTTAATGATGTAAAATGTTTTATATATATATATATGCATATCTTACTACTCACTTTTTGCCACAAGATTAATAAAAAAGTCACGTCTTTATTTATGAACTTTGCTTCTTGATAACTAAAAGATATTTAAAAATCGCAAAGACTAAGGACCATAGGACTAAAGTAAAATTAGACAAAGCTATATTTTAATTACGTTTTTCGAACTTCATTAGAAATATGTTTTTGTAGTTTTTTATTAAAACACATATATCATGTTGGGTTAAAGTACAAATATAAAATATTAGTAATTTAAAACCATTTATATATTGCTGAATAAGATAATATAATACCTGCCTATAAGTAAGCCATAATATTTCATATTGATAATAGTTAGTTGTAGTACTTTTAACCTAATAAATACTGACGTGTTTAAATCCGGTCAAAATTATGGACCAGACGTTCTACAGATGGCTAAAGTTGTTTGTTATTTAAATAATTTTATTATTAATCAAGAAGTGTTTTAATAATACAGGATTTTGTTGATTTACTTTATAATGCCTAAAAACATTCTTTTATTAACTTTTGTTATTTATACCTAAAAGGAAGAGAGAAAGAAAAATCAAAGTTACAGTCCTTATAATCACAATTTTTAAAGTTACTTTGGCATAAAATATTAAATTTTTGAAGTAATATTGAATTAAATCAATGTGAAATAAAATAACGCAAGGCAAAAAAGACAAATTCAGTCAAAGAAGCACATTCGATTGAAATAGTTTTCGAACAAGTATGTCTATACACTTACGACAAATGTATCTTGCGTCAGTTTATTCTGGATGTAAAAATGTTTTTATGATTTTTTAAGAATCTTATCTCTGGGACAGCATGTATTTTAAATTCTGGCAGTAAATTGCCGAGCATGCGAATTTAATATTTGTTTATTCTATTTATTTATTCGATATCTTATAAAAAGCCAAAAACTGTAGTAGGCGTACAATTTAAAATATTTCAGCTCATCCATCAGTTCTACTGAGCTGAATTAATTGTGCTGTGACAGTTTCATCGCTTTCTTTATTTATTAATGGTCGCCAAGTAAATCGGGTTGGTAATTTAAACTTTTTCAGTATCAGATAAATATAAATGACGAAATGCCTTAACATACGAGTATAAAGGTATTACAAACAAAAAGTTACGAAGTCACATATAAGTAAATATTCTGTTGTAAAATAATTCGAAACCTTAATTAATTAATTCTTCGTTCAGCACCAAAAAGGTGTATATAATGAAGAAGCACACGAAAGTTTTTTCTGGATGTAACATACAGATTTCTCTCGTCTAATTCCAACAGTTTCTATTAAAAAGTTATGTACAAAATGTCAAAAGAACCCTTTATTACCTCGTAGTCTGTGTATTATACACACGAAAACCTGAATCTGTTATTGCTGATTAAGGCTTAAGCTAAGGAGCTCTGGAACTTACAAAATTAGACCGGTGTCCCAAATTTCTAGAGTTTTAATAATATTTCAAATATCTAAGATAATATACGTTGTTATATCACTACACCCTCAGTTTCTCTTCAACCAAAGATTCTAAATCGTGTTCACTTTTTACTGCTACATCGAGAAGTTTCTTAAATAATTAAACCTTGTATTTAAGTTATGTTTTAAATATATCCGAATAATATCAATACTCTACGGAATAAAATATTGCCAAAATATATTCAGATCTTGTGGGATATTATATGTAATGTAAATCCCTGCGTTCCCAGTAGAGCAGTGTTACGGGTTAAGGATCGCCCATTTCCGTATCCGGAAATAATATGGAATAATCAATATTTTATTAAAATATTTTTGTGGGTAGGTTAACAATCATTTTGAAAAAACAATTCTGAAAATAAAAAACAATTATCATCATTTGTTACTGTTTTGTAAACTTAATAATAATAATTTATTTTCGTACACGTTAAGTATAAATTAATAATATTCTAACGTTTTAAAAACTGGTACAATCGTAAATTTTAAACTGTATTATTAACATTGTACTTAATATTACATCTTATACTTAAATGTATACTGAGTTCGTAAAATTTAACGCGTGAATGCGTGAAGCAAGTTGGAACTCTCTAGAGTCACTTCAAGTCTCATTTCAACAATGGCTGTAGATTGGAGATTAACGTGGATATAAAATGCATTTTGCTCCTTCTTATATATAAAGAACAATAATATATAATTAATAAAAAAATATATAAAGCTATGGATAATCATAAATATACAACATAACGACACTATAATAAGACAACAAGAAATAGAGGGATAATACTACAACATAACACAACGTTTGTTTTTGATATCTCCATAAATTTAAATTTCCAAGTATATTTTTTCTAGTAAATTTTGTAATACATCTAGTTAATTTCGTTATGTCTACGTCTTAAAGTTGCAGATCGGTTTACGCAATTCGAATTATTTAACCCCTGAGTTCCTTTGAGAATGCAGGTTATTAATCACTCAGGAAGTAAACCAACAACACATATACAGATAATCATTTAAAAACTATTTTCAATCTCCGAGATGATGATGATATCCTGTTAGTTTAGCATTCAGTAAACTTGAATGCCTTACTGTTAGTATGTGTAATATATATGAGACAAGTATTGGATTTTATAAACTTAATAATATGTAATCTGAATATTACTAAGAAATTTTATTTTTTTATCAGAGTTTCACAAATTTTAAACTACTATATTTTTTATAGAATATTAGATATTTTTAAATGTCAAAAGGTACTTTATATATTGAAGCTAGAATTATTGGAATTATGGTATTTAAAATCACCGGGTACATAGGGAAAAACAGATTTTGCTAATTTAAATTATTTGAGTAATTTCGGTTTAATTAAAAATACTAAATATAACTGAAACGATTTCGTTACAAATAAAATATAACAACGCAAGTAGTTAGTTTTATATTTGTCTAATAGTAAAGTTGTTATTGTATTGTAGCTCCATAATAGAAGTTATTAATAATAGTAGAGAGGAATAAGAAATAAATTATAAAAAGTAGTGCTAGGTAAAGCGCTATATATAATCTTGTCTGTAAGTTAAACGATAGCATTCAATAAAAATGCTGTCTAAGCGAACGTAGGTAGGTTAGGTTAGTTAGTTACAAAACGATAACACTAACCTAACAAACCTAGTTAGTTAGGTTAGTGTTATGGTTTTGTAGATGTGTTTCTATACAAAATAGGTTAAGTTATTTAGGAGCTTTTAAGTTTTAGTCATGATAACATATTTTTTTTACCTTGCTTCTAAGTCTTCTAAACATTTTGTCGAAAATTTTAATCGCAATGGTATCATTGTAATATGAAATGCCTCATTCGACATGGTCGATCGTATTAGGTAGATTCCCGTCGGATTGACAAAGAAAAACTAGCAGCAGCATTTTATAAGATTTCTCCGACTCCAAAATTTTGCCTTCTTCTGTGACTTTTTTCGGTTTTTAACTTTCAGCTCCCGCAGGCCCCCAACCCGCCGACCGATTTCCCCCGTTCAAGAACTTAACCTTCATTTTGTCCTTAAGAATGTGTATACCGAGTTTGAAAATCCTCCATCAATATTTGCGACCTGTAGCGTGTCCCAAAGGTTTGCACTTTCACCCCCCATCCCAGCCCCCTCTTTCACTTTGTCCAAAAAAACGAGATGTTAAGTTTGTCCTACTAATTTATCCTATCGACCTGTGAAGTCAGATTTCGCCTTCGATGAATTTGGACTGATGGATCATACATACGTATGTATCGGGATATACATTTTTTTTTTCGACGAATTCTCAATCTCCAGTTCATAAACGGTGTAGCGCCCCTACTCTGGGGTCTGGGTCCCGTCATCGCATCGATTGCAATAGGTAGATTCATCTATGGAATCTACCTAATAGATTCATCTATGGAATATACCTAAAAAATAATTAAAAAGCGTCTTTCAACGACGAATTAATGATTACGTCTATCCCAAAGATTGCGTTATACAATCCCAACGGTAGACAAAAACAATTATAAATATAAATACTACACTTCCTATTATTAGTTACTGTGACAGGTCTTAAAGGTTATTTGAAAGTTTCTACCAGTTTTTTTAACTTCACTGTCATATACATATTTATACAATTCCCTAATTTCTTATTAATTATCTTAAGTTAAATAATTAACTAAAGAAAAATTGTTTCACGAGGTTACGAATTTTGAAGATAAAGGATGATGGGCAAAAATGTATGGGATGTGTACCCACGACCAATAACGACCAGACGTATGTCGTTAGATAGCTTTTTTCATGACTATCATTTGTTATTATGGGGGCCAGTCTCAATTCGTTGTGGTAAAAATGTTATAGTTACTTAAATGATATCTATTAAAATAAAAGTTGTTAGTTCTAGATATATAAAAAAAGCAGTTTTTGTGTAGACTCCATGTTCTTTCAGCGTTAACTTAACATGAATTAAATATAAGGACAGTCTAATTGTGAAAAAGAAACCTAAAATAAAAAAAAATCGTTTATTACTGATTTACAAACAGAATTCTTATTAAACTAGTCATCTATGTTGTCTACAATTACATTATTTAAAAATGCTGCTGGAGAATTGAATACCTCATGCCTTGAGTAACCATCATACAATATATTTGAAGTCAAAAAATAAAAAAATAAAATTTTGCCCGTTATCCTTTAAATTTATTTTCTACTACGTAAATCACGTTATTAATTTTTTGTAGCTATATAGATAATATATATATATATATATATATATACATCTTAGTTTACGCAAAACGAATATCGCAATAAAGGATGACTTATTATTTACAAAACTTTTAGTGCAAGACCCTTTTAAAGTGTTTAGGACGTATAGTAGGATTAGCTCCCATTTGACTTAATTTGAAGGATATAGTAATGTAACTGATTCACTGCGGTATTATTTTCTCAATATTATTGATATAATATATTAATGAGAACGTAATGTTAATACAGTTTATACTCAGCATCTGCTTAGCCATTAACATAAATAAAGCTCAGATCTACCGCAAGCGTGGATTTCACAGAGATGTCTTATTCACAGTTAACTGTACGTAGCTCTATCTCATGTGAGCAATCCCACCAATTTGACTGACAGCGTCATACACAGAGATGTTTTGTGGGACTTTGTCTTATCTAATAAATATTAATATTTCTAGCTTAGTTATAATCTATTATAATCAAACATTATGAAGAAAATTACATAAATAAGTTCACAAACAGTATCGGTAAACCTACATCAATATAATAAATGTTATATGCGAGCCAAGTTAAAGGCACAGTTGTTATAAAATAAAACTTTTGACTAATTCTTATGAAACTTATACTCTTTTAACATTTTTCTTCTCGTTTCACTGAATTAATTAAAAGACCGTCAAAATTACTGCTTAAATTATGATATCCAAGACAAATGAGTTCTAAGATGTTACGCGAGCAATTTGTGAAGTGTCGGTAAGTTGAATTAAAATATAAAAGGGACCTAATGAAAGTGACCTACATTATTTTTACAAAAAATAATTTACAAGGCTATTTTTAATAATATATTAATATATGAATGACTGCTTTTAACAATCGTTAAAGCTTCTATGGTTTTTTATTGCTTTACTATTAAAACAGCTAAAAGTGGTAACAAAAAATTTATTTATTTATTCATTTTCTCACTGACTGACTTACTTAATTACTGATTTAAAAATAAATCAAAAATTACAAATACATATATAACGTATATATTTATAACTAGTAGAGATAGTAGTCTTTCAATCTTCGTTTAAGCAATACAACAGTTGGGCTGTTTATAATATGACTAGATAGGGTATTTACTATACGCGCGGCATGCATGCAGAAAGAATTTTATGTCAATGGTTGAAATCGAATACAGTTTTGTTTGAAGATTAAAAGAAAACTATAGATTGGTATTGTTGTCCCTCTCTAGAGTCGTTGTTTCATTTCTGAATTCACCTATGCAAGTGGATCACCAGCTTCCTCACTGGGCGGAGCATACAGGTCGTTCTCGGACCCCAAGCCCGTGAACGCTGGTGTGTCCCAAGTCTGCTTGCTATCCCAACTCTGTTCCTCCTGCACATCAATGATTTGTTGGATATCTCCAACATACATTGTTGTCTCTCGGGAAAACGTCGATGAGTGCCTAAAGAAACTTGTGTCTTCTATAGAGAGTCTTCTTGGAGATGGTCTCTGAGTAGGGTGAACTGAACCACGTTCAATTCAATCCCGACAAGATACAAGTTTGCTCGTTTACTACTAAGAAAACCCCATTTGTCGTATCTCCGCTCTTCGAGAGCACTCCCCTCATTGCCTCGCCAAGTATCAGAATACTGGGTCTCGACATTTCAAGCGATTGTCAGTTTCGTGGTCATCTGGAGAGCAAGGCCAAGTTGGGCTCGAAGAAATTGGGAGTGATCAATAGAGCGAGGCAGTATTTCAAACCTGGCCAAAGACTTGCGCTCTATAAGGCGCAGGTCCAGCCACACAAGGAGTACTGTTGTTATCTCTGGTCCGGATCACTACAAAAACAGCTTCTACCATTTGACCGCGTACAACGGAGAGCCGTTCGGATTGTCGGAGACCCGGTGCTCTGCAAACGGCTGGACTCTGTGGCATTGCGTAGAGACGTGGCTTCTTTGTGCGTCTTCTACCGCATTTTCATCGGGGAGTGTTCCGAAGAACTATTCGATCTGATGCCTACCGCCGAATTTCATCACCGGCCAGCGTGTTCTTTACCATCCCTACCACCTGGATGCGTGGTGATCCTCGCCTGTGCGGTTCTCAAGGACCTTTTTTTCACGTACCACTCGAATGTGGAACGAACTCCCTTCGGCGGTATTTCCAGATCGGTACGACATGGGTACCTTCAAAAAAGGCGTCTACTCCTACCTAGAAGGCCGGCAACACTCTTGTAAATCCTCGGATGTTGCAAAAGTTCATAGGCGGCGGTGATCACGTCCATCCGTGACCCGCCAGCTCGTTGCCCTCCTGTTTAATAAAAAATAATTTAAAAAAAACCGTGATCATTGTTATATCATTGTTTGGTTTTAGAAAAATCAAATATACAGAGAGGTAGCAAAGTAATAATTTACGTTTTTCATTTAATAATACATGTATTTGATGTGAAGCCTTTGTTATTTATAATAATTTTGATGTATCAATATAATAAAATTTATTAACACAGCGAATCCATTCTTATTTTTATACGATTTAAAATGTCTACTAAAATAAAATCCGTCAAGACAAGTTGAAGCGAGCCGCTGTGTAGGCTTTAGAAAATTTATCGCTTTTTCAAATCATCCCAATTTTCAATTTTCTTATGGTGCAATATATATTTTTTTTAATTCTTTAACAATTTATACTACAGTCGTTACACATAAGACATACAAAATAATCAAATTTAAGTGAAATTGGTTCTTTAATCATATTACTTTGAACAATTTTATTGTTACTACAGTTTTTGCATTAATTGTTAGTTGTTACTATAAGAGTAATAAAAATTATTGGAAAATTGATAAAAGTAACTATATTACTTATTTTGGTAAAAATAACCTGTTTTTTTTAATATCAATAGAAAACAAGACTACTAGGCGTAAAAAGAATCACAATGGAAAAAGGGGATCAAATAGTTCTTTTAAATTGTTGCTTCTTATAATAGTAAATTTACACTTTCGACATGAACTCATTTTAAAAGTTTAAATTTATAAACAAATTTGAAGAAAATTATTATATTTATATTCAATTGTTCCAATTTACTAATATGAATAAAAAATCATATCCTTAAAAGTTTTCTTCTGGAATGTTTTGTAGCTGTTGGAAAGTCAAAACCAATTTGCAGCTATAACCTATAAATATATATTTTTCATAGTAATAAAAATCTTCTTGGCAGTGATATATTGAGAAGTCGAATGTGGAAAAAAATTATGCCGTAAGTATACAGCCCAGAGACATGACAATTTTTATAGCTTGACGTCTCGAACAAAGTAACCGAATTATCGTCTTTTAAATACCGAATTTATTATTAAGTTTGAGTTCATTAACTTAGATTGAATGAAGAAGTAACTTTTGTGTTTGAAATTATATTAAATCTAACAATATCATACCCGAATTATCAAGAAGGCGGATGATATACCTTAATTTGCGTCAGTGAACAGCAATACTCAATTTAAAAGTAAATATCAAATATATAGACGAGTACTTAGCATTTAGTGTTACTAATTTCTTAGACATTTCTCTTTCTTATACATATATATATAAAATTGCATAGCTATATTGATACAAACAGTTTTATATTATTATAATATTAACAGTTTTATATTATAATATTATAAAACTGTTTGTATCAAAACCTCAACATGGGTGAACCAAATACATTAAAATAAAATGTTAGGTAATTTTTGGGTGATGCGCGCTCAAATAAATAAACTATTCTTTTGAGGTCTTTCCTATGAAATTAACTCTGTACTATTTTATACTATTATTATTAAATATATCAAGTTTTGTATATAAATATACAAAACTACAACTACAAGTATTAAAGTAATGAAATAGTTATTAGTATTTTTTATCGAATTGTAGGTTACTTATTATTATTATTACTTAAATTACTGTATGTGTTAAATAAAACACTTTATTGTGTCTAAAATGAAATGACAAAATAAGTCATTTATATCACATTTAAGTCATAAGAATACAAAATTACTTATCTTTGCAATCAATTTCTCCATCCATTGGAGGTTGCAACCTTAAGTGGTATTTTCTTAAGATGCTATCTAAAAAATTATAGTATTCATTTCAAATACGTTTTCACGTCAAATAAGTGATATCTTTGTTACTGTTGGTTGAAATTATCTCAAAATAACATCCAACATTAAATAAGTGGAATTTAATTTATTTTTGCCTGAATATATGTATCTATTTACAGCATAGTATTTATTAAATTTTTGATGTATGAAACCTGTAATTTCTTTTAATTGTTTTGATAAATAATTTATTCCTATACCTTCTACAGTTTCAAATGATTTATGAAAGAATCCATATAAATGTAAATGTCTGAATTTTTTTCTGATATATTTTTGTCACATCAAAGAGTCGGACAGTAGGGATGGAAATCAAAGGCAAATAAAATAAAAAACAAATTTCAACCTTTGAGTAAGATTCCCAAACTAATATACTTTCTGCTAGAATTATATTTCTTAACAGCTAAAAATTATATTATATTTGGTACATAAGAAATCTATATAAAATTTTCCAATAACTGAAAATGTAATGTTAATCATTTTTAACAGAGTAATTTAACATTGAGAGGGTGTTTATTATTAAATTTTCTTTTTATTTTAACGGTAACTTCAGTGCAAAGCAGCTAGTTATTTGGGCGAAATCAAGGATCAACTCCGGTATAATAAAAAAAAAGGAAATATTTTTTTGTATTATAACGGAGACAGATGCAGCGTTCCGGACCTGTTCAAGCAAGCAAGCAAGCAAGCAAGTTCTGGGCGCTGTCTAAAGCCACGCTGGGAAACTTTTGTCAGCCATCCCTACCGCCATTGCACACTGGGAACGACTCTCTGGCCTACACGGCAAAAGAGAAAGCCGATCTCTTGGGCACTCTTTTTGCTTCAAACTCGACTTTGGACGACCAGGGGAAGACACCGCCTATCATCCCGCGGTGTCCGAGCTTAATGCCGAAAATAGTTTTTCGGCAAAAACTCCTCCGAAAAGCCCTCCTTTCCTTGGAAGTTCATAAGTCGAGTGGGCCAGATGGTATCACTTCAGTTGTGCTACGAAAATGTGCCCCTGAATTGACACCAGTGCTAACGCGTCTATTTCGGTACTCCTACCTTAAATGCGTAGTCCCGGTCTCATGGAAGCGTGCCCTTGTCCATCCGATCCCTAAAAAAGGTGATAGCTCGGACCCAGCTAACTACAGACCTATCGCCATTACCTCTCTTCTCTCCAAAGTAATGGAGAGTATCATCAATAAGCAGCTCCTAACCTTCCTCGAGGATCACCAGTTGGTCAATGACCGGCAATATGGCTTTCGCCATGGTCGATCGGCTGGTGATCTTCTGTTATATCTTACGCACCGTTGGGCAGCTGTTATTGAAAGCAAACGACAAGCAGCTTACTTTTATAAAAAGGCGTATATTGATAATATATAAATTGGTATAACAGTGTTTTCTCTTTCCATAGAGACTACTTTTAGAAATATAATAAATAGTTTTTACTGATAAGTCGCTTTATTAGTACATAATGAGATATTATTATTTTTTGTAAGAAAATTAAGAAAAAACTTAAAATATTAAATATTTGTTTATAAACTAATTTTAAATTTATTCAAATTTCATTGAATTGGACTACTGGAAGGAAATCGCTGCTCAGGACAAATAGCAGAATAGCTCTTAAAATATTTTATAATAATGATTTTTTTTTTAACAAAAACTATTACAATAAAAAAAATAAAATTATAGAGAAAATAATAATAAAATTGTTATTCCATTACGATAACAAATAACTTGTATAAAATGCAAAATTATTTCAATAATTTAAATAATTTATATTATAATAATTTCGTAAACGAGTTAATTAATCAAGAAGAAGGCAAACGTAACTTTGGTTCTCAGCAGTAAATTGCAAAACTTTATAATATCAATTATTTTATTCTTTCTTTCAATGACGTCTTTATAACTCATTCAAGTATTCCAAGGAAGAAAACATTGCCCGTTAAGATCTGGTATTGTAAGGATATAAATACCATATACCTATATATAATTTTAACTGAATTTAAACTGTGTACACATTACATACAGAGCACAACGAAACGTATAGATGTAAATCGTGTTCACTGTACATAATCATTTTATGTATTTATTATAACACATATATTTATTGTCAAATGTGTTACTCCGAATAACTAATTATTTTTAATAAAAATAGTAATATTTAGTTTTATTTTTAATATATATCACATACATGACACTGCAAAATACTAATTATATAATGAGTAGCTACGCACTATGCACACTCCCAGGCATCATTACTTACCAATTGAAATTGCTTGACAAGCTGGAAAGTACTATAATAATAACCTTTGTTAAAATTATAATGCTAGCTTATTTTTCCTCTAGGGCGTACCCTATAGTCACCTGTGGAAGGTGGATTAGGGTTGACGCACCTACCAGAACGGGTACCACGAGAGAAGCTAGCCCCGAAACAAAGGGATGTAAGTCTCAAGTTTGGAAGTTAGAATGTTGGTACGATGACTGGAAGAGGAAGAAAAATTGTAGATGTGTTGAAGAGAAGACGAATAAATGTAGCATGTTTATAAGAACCAAAAGGGATCAAAAGCGAAAGAGATTGTTGAAGGATACTAGTTTTATTATTGCGAAAGGTAGGGAAAAGGAATGGTGTAGGAATTGTGATTCGTAGGAAGATAAAAAACTGAGTGTAACTGGAGTGAAGAGGGTGAGTGATAGAATGATTATTGTGAATATGATGTTTGAAGGTTTAATCCTTAACGTATTCAGTGTGTATGCTCCTCGTACCGGGTGTAATGGTATGATGAAGGGAGAAGTTTTGAAAAGATTTTGATTCTGTGACGATGGATGTTTTGGACAATGAGTATATATATGTAAATTTAATGGGCATGTCGGATGTATGAATTATAAAAGAGTACATAGTGGTTGGGATTTTGGTCCCCGTAATGCCTTCGACTTGGCTATACCCAAAAACGAAGTTAAAAATGAGATGATCACTTAATCACATATTGTTTAATTTATAGAATTATATTTTAAGTTATTGTGTCGTGGCAAATGCTGTCATAAAATATTGTTGAGATTAACGAAATAATCGTTAACACAGAAAATAGTAATGCTTACATATTATTTAAAAATTTATAAATTATAATTCTATATTTTTTCAATATTAAGCAAGACTAGTGAAACTGATTTAGGCCACATTACAAGGATAAGGATTTTGCAACCTTGTTTGAATGTAATCTACTCATTTTAGGTTGCAAAATCCTTGCCATGTTTGAACAACACTTTACTGAGCAAGACGTAAATGGCGTTTAATGTCGGTATTTTATACCAATAAATCCTGAAATGATTTTTCGTTTTATAATCCTGAAGTACCGGATATATTTTCTGTATCATTTTTTCAAAATGTTATACCTATATGTATAATAGTATTTTTTAAACATATCTATATTACACATCTAATGCAATTGCACATAAAAATGTATATGTTATCGAAAGTAGTTATAGAAAATGTTTATGTCTTTAATATTAACGGTGATTACCAGACAATTATTTACAAGATTATTAATTTACTAGAATTGTGACACATAAGATTGGACTATAGATGAGCTCATCGCTGTAAAGAGATCTCTTTTACCTGTCCATAAATATGAGAAAGTTTATTTTAGAAAGCAGAAGTGGTGCACGTAAAAATATGACATATATTGTGCTATATCTTACACTTATTTAAGTATAGAAAACATAACAAAGTACTAGAATTGTTTGTTTATATGATATTAAAAAAAATACTGCATGTAAAATAAAAGTTTTAAAAAAGATTGAAAATTCTGTAATAAGGAAAAATATTAAAAAGTCATAACAATAATGCAAAAAATGTATGAGGCGACCGCTTGTTAAGAACATATGAAAACATTCATATAATAAGGTTGCTGAATTTGAGAAGACGTTAATATATACATATTTTGGAAAAAGCGGATAGGGAGCTATTTACGCTGCCTGTAGAAATTTGAAAAAACAAAGTCCAAAAACATTATTTGTCAAAGATATATCAAAAGTCATTCACCTCATAATGGTATTATCATAAATTATACTGATTGGTAGAAGTTTATTTCTAACAACACGTATAATAAGATCGCTTTTTTCATTTAATATGAATATTTAAGTTACATTATTACATATTATTTTCTAATATTGTAATAGGTCAAGGAAAAAGAGTTGTTTCTTTCGATTTCACTTGCTCTGAGATATAATTTCTATTATTTAAGTAATCTATATAATTGTTTTCTGTTGCTTAAATATAACTTTAGCTAGTCGTAAGCTAATTCTCGAATGTCAATATTCCAACTTTTACCAGTAATGTTTTATAACATACCCGGTCACGCTTTTGTCATATCAATCAATATACCGACTGGATAGTGCTTCTCATTTAGGTGTTGTAATATTTTATTGGTAAATTCAAAAACTGCTAGAATCGTGGATTTATTATTGTTAAATGCCATCTGGTTTTAATTTAATAGTTGATTATTTTCTAGGCATCAGAATAGTATATTACACATAGATTTTTACGATACTGTTAACAAAGCAATCAGTTTGCAATTTGATGGGTTGTCTTTACTTCCGTTTATAAAATGCGGTCGTATAATCGATATTTTCAATATATCTGGTAACATTCCTTCTCTAAAAGATCCATTGATTAGAAAAGTAAAAGTTTTGTTAAATATTTGCAAGTTCCATTTATGAGAACGACAGGTCGTAGTCTGTCCTATGATTGTTTTAAAGATTTAATTATACCTGTCACTTCGTGTTTTGAAATCGGATGAATATAAATTGAATGCAAAGAGTTGTTAGGTAAGTGTGTACCGGTCGGTAATCCTTGGTTTGTTAATACATTAGCTGTTGTACCCCTAAAGTTAATGTAGCATCTATTTAATTCTTCTGCAACGTTTAGTGAATTAATTAGTAAATTGTTATTAACTGTTAACTGGAGTCTTTTCTTTTGATTTCTTACCTGTTTTTTTTTTGCCAAATCATTCGTATTTTATTGTAAGATTTTTCTTTTTATCTATTTTATAGTTTTTAATATAATGTAACGTAACGTAACGTAACGTAACGTATAATTGTAATAAATAAATATAATTGATAAAGGTTTTGTGCTTTTTAATTTAATTTAAGAGTTGAAGATTTTTTTTTGCATGACATTGTTATAGATTTTGTAATACTTGTATTTTAGTTTTTTAATAAATAATTTTTCAAAAATGGCTTTTATACAATTATCCTGTAATATTTTTTGGGCCGTGGATAGTGTAATCATTTGCTATTGTCTTTTGAAACGTAATAAAATCGATCCAATTTAATCCCGTAATAAAATCGACCGGAAGATATTTTCCTTATGACGAAAAGGATAAACTATAAGAATCTATGATAAAGATAGTGTTCGAAGGTCAATCAAGGTACTCATGTGAGGAAATCTTGGTTGACTCGCAATATGGTGATGTTGAGTGTATGGTGAAGTTGAAAGGAAATTTTAAAACCTTTTACCGCAAGAGAGAACCATCGCTTCGGATTTCTCCTATCAACTACTGATGAGACTTAAGAAAGAAATTGAAAAAAAGTAGCGGGAACTGATCGACTGATAAAGTTTGGGTTTTTCTACAAACAACTCATTTTGACAACGCAACAACAAATATTTTTTTAAACTACTCTTCGTGGTTTTTTATGAGAAGTCCTACGCGATGGCACAATTTATCAAACAACACACAATGACAAAGTCATGAATGAAATGAAATGAGTCATGTTTAAGAAGGCTGCCAGTTTTATATATACATGGCCGTATCTGTGTCTTTTCCAATTTTTAACTGTTAAAATGAAATTATAATAATTACTTTTTTTTTTATTTAATAACATATTTTAAATTTTTCATAAGATTTAAGTCACTCTACATCTCACTCAATAGCAAAATTTAATGTGTAATATTATAAAACAAGATTATAAATAATTATTGTTTTAGCTGTAATAAAACACTTATATCGCACCTTATTGTCACTTGTTTTTCCACTTATTTTCCACTTGTTTTCACACTTCTCAGACTGCAAAGTAACTGATGATTACACTTAGCACTTCCATTCTTTTATACCGTTTAACTAACAAAGTACCATAAGCTAACATTCTTAGCAGAGTCATATTACTAATTAATTAAATATAACATAAAGATTGATTTACACATACATTTCTTAGTCTTATATATTTAATTTAACTATTAAATTGTATTACGTTTTAATACATGTTAATATTACAGTTTACAATTAAGTCAAATTGAATAGTTTATAAAATATTATGAAATGGTTGTCTATAATATTAGTATTATATTAAATATTTCTTATAAGTACACATACAATTTATAATTTATCTATTTAGTGATAGTATGTTAACTTTAAATTAAGTGATTGATTAATAATATGTAATTATTAGATTTACAGCATAACTTGAAGTTCAATGTTTATGACAGTTGTTATACATAATTTTATATAATATTTTAAACATATATTCGTATATTTACACATCGAATTTGTATTTAATCTTTATAGATTAATTAAAATAACTGTTTCATTACTTATGTAATGAAACAGTTATTCAGTAACAGTTATTTTAAGTTAACCGAGTGATTAATAAAATGTAATCATCAGATTTATTCTCGTTAATCTGATGCGTAGTGTTTTATTTTAGTTACTATATATTATTTTAAAGATTACTAGTATGTTTAAACATACATAATTATATTTTAAACAATAAGTGATAATATGATAATTTCAGTGTAGTCAAATCATTTCTTAACCAAATATTACAGAAGGTTAGTCAACCTTCTGTAATATTTGGTTTTAATAATATAAAATAAGTTAAATATTAATAAATAATCTTAGAATTATTTTAAACATATATTATTCATATTTATATAAGACGTATGTAATGTATTTCTTTACATTTATATCTATTCTATCACATGCTGAATAGAAGATGAAAATAGGTACAAATTTTATTAACAGCATACAAGAAAACAATAAAGTTAAATAATATTATTTAATTATGAACTTTATATTTTTAACTTTATTTTATTAACTTTTTTCTTAGTTTTCAATTCAATTCGTGTTTTATGTGCATTTTTGTGGGCACTAGTATACATGCTTGTTTCACTTTTTTTAATTCAAGTAGCATTACTGAGAACTAATTCGCATCGAAATAAAATAATCACAAATTTATATGTGGTAACTTGGTTGTAAGTTGTGAAAGAAATAGGAGTGTAAATAATAAATACATCTATATAAGTGATCTGTATGATATAATGGTTTTAAAAATAGAAATGGCTTTAATAGTATTTGCTTGCCGAAATATCATGTATTTGAATCATACAAAAATAACAAAACGAATAATTTTTCAATTGACTTCGTTCGCGTAATAATAACCTTATAAGAATGATTGATCGATATCTTTTTAAATAAGAATATTTATATTTATTGTTCATAAAGAAAATCAAAAACATGTTTGACACGCTTTTTTATTGTATGGAAGAAAAATCAATAGGCCAAAATTTTTATTTAGTTATCAGCTATAGTGAGCTTATAGTTAGCTTAACAAATTAATTAAGAAAAAAATTCTTATTTTAAAATGGTAAAGTGCTTTATTTAAAAATTGAAGTTAAATTTTATTCTCTTTTGTGTAATGAAGTAAATTAAATATTAAGAAATGTATTTCATTTTGAGTTGGTAAGATATCGGATTATCAAGAATTAGAGTTAGAATTATTGCAAAAGGATTATAGAAGTAGTTATTATGGTTTAATTTTTACTACATTTGTTTTCTATATTTATCAATAATATTTATTTAATTTGAATTATTTAAACCAAATAGATATCGTACATATTATTTATTGCTTTTTAGAATTCTCTTCTAAGATTTTTTAACGGCTAAAATCTTGTAACCGTTGGAAAATGACTTATAAAAGACAAATACTATATAATATAACATAAATTGGTTGATAGAACTTCTTATGTTTTGTATCATTAAAAATATTTACAATTAACACTACTTACTATCAATTTTGCTTATTTTTTAAATTATTAATTGAATCTTAGACTAAAAGGATGGTTCTTACGCATCACTATCTTGGGATAACTGTATCATACTTGTTAAGAATTTGTATTTGTTATGAAATAATAGCAATAAACCAATTTTCAAAATAAAATAGTACTTCATGAATTTAAGCAATCTTAAGATGTTTATAAAAAAAAGTCTATGAAGACTTATTGATTTTTAAATATCACTAAGGTCACATTTATTTGATGGATCGGAGGACGGATGTTTAAGAGGCATTATTTTATTATAATAAAACAAAGTTATGAATAATTCAGCTTTCGCTTTTCGCTTTAAGCCCGAGTTTATTAAGCAAAAACTCCTTTGTTTTGCACAATTTTTCACTAGAATGAAACTAGAATGAAATGAGGTAATTAAAAAGCATTGTATTTTTTATGTTAAACATCTTACTTTTCTATTAAAAAGGATCTTCTTTGCTAGTTTATAATGCTACATGTGCATATAGTTATTAACAGCTATTCCAACTTCAACTAGGGGGTTGACGCTTCTTGTTATGCCAAGTACCAAAAAAGGACTATTATGGCATACTGGTTTACTGATTTAATTTGTATCTAACTAGATTTTTACAAAAAATGGTAAAACTTGAAACAAGTAAAGAGAGTACAGAATTATTTTAAAGGAATTAGCGGTATCTGCATAATACTTATAGCGTATTTAAAGGTCAAAAAGCGAACATACAAATTTTCCCAATAAACTAATAGAAAAATATGTGTTTGATTTAGCTTTCTCCAAACAGTTTGCAGTTTGCTTTTCTATATAAATTTATAAGAGATCTTTAGACATTTTATTATATTTTTTCACTTTTGTATTACTATCTAGTTACAAAAATGGCTGTTTGCGTTGTGTTTATATTGTTATGATGTGATGTAATCGATCAGAGGGTGTTATTTTTTTTTTGTTTTTATTTAGTGATTTCCTATTAAATTGTCACCGTATTTATTTATTATTATTAAATGGAGATTACGATTATAAGATAGAATTTACTTGTATTTACAATAAATTATTTTGTTGGCTTTGAGTCAATAAGAATATTGTTTCTAAGTATAACACATTAATCAGAATCAAATAAATTTAATTCATAAACTTTATATTTTCATTTACATGTTTTTTAATTTCGAAACTAATTAGAAATAATGAAAGGGAAATGAAAAAGGATACAATTGTCTATATTATAAATTGTGACATAGTGTGAATGTTATACGCAATAAATATGTATAAATCTAAAGTTCAAGTATTATATTTGAAGTTACTATTTATTCTTAATTG
This sequence comes from Melinaea menophilus ssp. n. AW-2005, assembly GCA_918358695.1. NCBI lineage: Eukaryota > Metazoa > Arthropoda > Insecta > Lepidoptera > Nymphalidae > Melinaea > Melinaea menophilus. Next base: position 30,267,866 of record OU911039.1, on the reverse strand, counting down.
TTTGATCTTTTGTGCTAATTCTAACTGTTTTTTTACTATAATTATATGCATTTCAATATTATCATTATTTATTAATCATCTATAATAACTTTATCAATCTTATCGATGTAACAATCTGGGGCTGCTGTTGGACAATCCTTTAGTAAAGTATAATATTAAGAACACTTCTCGATGCAATTTGCAGATTGTACTAAATCTCCTTGTGTGAAATATGGTTTTGTTCAAACAAATTTGTCACTTACGTAACACAAGTTTCTTTCATAACAGCAGTAAAAGCAAAACTACTTCATTTGTCATATTTAACCTTTATCTTCTTAAACTCGTTATATTAGCGGCATATAATTGTTTAAGAAGGAGAAAATCGGATGTTAGTGAGGCACATCCATTTTTGATGATAGTCGATAGTTATATAATGATACTTAATATACTTTTACAATTTAATATCTAATATAAAAATAAATAATATAAAGTTTACGTAATCTGCACTATCTTTTTTTTTCGTTAAACTTTTCGATTGGCCTGTGAATAAATATTTTTTTACTTCATTAACCATAAAATAATTCACCCTAATATGGTAAATATGAAATTATTTGTAATTTTATGACATTTTCTAATTTTTTATATTTATTTATTCTTATAATATTATATCTGGCCCTTGCAAGGAAACCACTTTCAAGTGCAATGTTCCTTAGTTTATTAATTGAAAAACTATACTCATATATCATGATCTGCTTTAAAAATATTTAAATAAGCTACTAAGCTTACGACTACGTTACGTATGTGATAAAATTTTAAAGAGAAAAAAATTGCTTTGTTTAAACTAATGTACCGATATATCTGAATTTTAATAAGTGTACTCGGAATATTTTATGGTTTATTCCTGGAAAGAGTTATGTTGTCCCGTTGTATATATATATATATGGATATACTCAACTTATAATATTGTTATTATCTACACTGATTTACTGTTATTACAATAATGTACTGAAAGTACTCTTGTGTTAATTTATTTATAACATAACTGTCTAATATTTGGATTATGTGAAGGAACTAGACTAGTTCGTCTTTGCTTTTTTAAAATAAATTTATAAGTTGTACCGTCAGTACATAGTAATATCTGAAGTAAGTAAAACTGAATAGAATACGAGAACGATTAGTCGTACAAACCACAAGCTTGTATCGGCTTTAGAGAACTGAAAAGCAACTCAAGCTGCCACAACCATATCCTCTTAGAGTGATATTAAACAGTATACAGTAGAAGATAATTTAATTCTTATCTCGTTGGTATAACGTCTACAATCCTGTGAAGTTGGTACGATTTTGACACTTGGAGTTCCATTGTAAGTAATAGCTGCAAACGATGTCTGAATGATTACAGTGCTCCAATATGGACTGCAAGTTAAATGACTACATTGTTTTATAAACAATTTTTTTTTAAAGAAATTTACTACAAAATATTATCCAAAAACAATATTAATATTATAAATTAAGTTAAATTGGTATTATATTGGTATAAAGATATACAATTTTTATTTCTGAATAATATCAATACCCTTTTACCAGATATTAAAACTATGTAATTAATTTAGTAAGCTGAAAGTCTCAAAACTATTGCATTCTTTTAGATAATTTATAAGCGTTAGAAAATTCTCAATAAACATGTTAGGCTTATTTTAATTTTTTTATAAATATTGAAATTTAAAAAAAATACAAAACGAGTAGGACTGAAACCTCTTCCTATGACTCTACCGAATAAGCTACCGTTTCTTTACCTATGTGGACTCATCATTAAAACTTAAAACATGTGCCAACTTATATAATGTTAATTGAGAAAGCGATGGAAACGTATGTGAAAGTAAAATAAATCCACAGTTTTGAGCATCACATTAGATGCTTAATTACAATAGGGCTGTCATATAGCTGGATTGGGTAATAAATTTAATTCTGCCGCGAATGCCATTAAAAAAATGGGATTCCTACTAGTAAGGTACTTTATTATAGTTATTTTTCATAGTATAATGTCGTATGGTATCCTACTCCAGGGTAACACCGCTGATATAAATACCATTTTTGTTTCACAAAATAGAGCTTTCCTTGTAATTTACAATCTGGGTCATAGAGATTGCGTTTGGGTGATAGAAGATAAGCTAACTAATAAACTTGCGGTCGCTGATTAGTATGATATATTTTTGAAAATCTTAAATATGTACATTAGAATAAAGATAATTTTTACAAACACAACTTGCTTTACACTTAACACTCGTCGCAAAAAGTGAGTAATTCTTTTTCAACAAGCTAGTAAACGTTCGAATTAAAAAAAATCTTTCATAAATTTAAAAAAGAAAACTTTGTATATTAACGGATACAGGTTTTAGCAAATATCTAGAATGTTATGAACTCTGGGTATGACACGCTGCCAGGCTACTTCAGGTTTTATTGTGAATGTAATTTAGGTCTTAAATGCGGCTTTTAAAAAAAGGAAAACCCAAGTCCGCTGATTTCGTGTCGGGAGATCTTTTCTGGTCAGTGCTAAATTATTATGCAAGCTGGTGGTAGCTTTGACAATAATAAAATGTTTTGTATAAAACTGACTTTCAATAAAGATTCTAATTCGGTTTGATTTGATTTAGTGCTACATTCTCGTTCAGATCGATTAGATCGTTTTCTTCCTCTTTCAACGATCGTCCTAAGTTCCAACTTGCATAACTTATTTTTTATTTCTTTATACTGAAAACATCTTTTAATATATCGCTGCTATAGCTCACTAATTTCTTTATGATCTTTAATACTTTAATTACCTTATTTCGTTCGTATAATTATAATTTCGTTCTTCATTATATTATATCTTTCGCACCAGTGTTTTAGCTATTACAAAGTTAAAATTAAAGCTAATTATGTTTAATGTATTCTTTTGTAACATTTATTCCTACAGGAAAATGTTAAACTTAAATGTTTATTAGTATTTTAACCAACAAGAATAATGCGAAACTGAATTATCTAAAATCAAACTTAAATATATTTATCAATAAAAAATATTTTCAAGTTGTGTAATATACACATGTACAGTATCTTGGCCGTGTAAATTTGTATCCAGGGTACCAGTAACATTCTTCATCAATCTAAACCTTTAAAATCATAATTAGTTATTATATATTTTTGATTAAAAGCAATCAAAATTATTTATATGTATACATATGTATGTACATTTGTCGCATCTGTCTTAACAATTAAATATTATTATATTGATATTATAATAAGTAAATATATATATATAAAAGTAAAGATTGAATACATATAAAAAATTTAATTAATCAGCTCAGACTGAAATATAAACAAGCGTGCATGTCGAAAATGAATCCATATTTAAAATATCACAAAGATACGGTCCCATAACCGATAGTCTCTAGTGATGAAATCTTGGCTCTTAACAGTAAACATACGAACCATGTCAGAAATATGTTATTTAGTGGAATCATTATTATACACACAACCATACACAAATAAATGTTCGTGGTAATCACTTCGACATAAAAAGAAATAGAAAATCCGTAATTAAGAAATAAACAGAAAATGATTTCATTGAAGGACCTTCAGATATTGGTGGCGCCAAAACACAATTCTAGTAACCTTCGACACGCTCACCGGGGAGCAGTAAATTGTAGAAATGTGTGACTCGAAAGGGTAATAGGAGTAAAGAGGAAACCATACGTGCACCAACCTCAGAATCCAGGGCAGCTCCAGCCAGATAATCCAGGAAGGTCGACGGCGCGTGACGGTTCAAGTTCAAACACGCAGGCTAGTTCTATAGACGTCCAATAACACTCGCGGCCACGATTTGGCACTACCACTTAATAGCGAGAGACTATAACAATGTCTCTTCACGATCCTGTAGTGCAATACTCAAAGATCGGGCGGTTAGCTGGAGTTGAAGACGGATTTGTAGGGCTTCGTCCTCTGCTGATGCGATTAGTGATGTATCCAATACTTGAATGATCGGGAGGCGCAGTTGGCGCTGGTGTGCATGGTTTAAGGAAGAGTGAAGGAAATGGATTGCGATGTCACATATAATTGACTCATTCACTATTATGAATATAAAGCCACAAGGTGGCGTTACCAGATATTAATAGAGATATTCTGTACTTCGAGTTATCTCTAACCCCATTTATTACTTATTTATAATGTTGTGTTATAAAATATTCTTTGTAATTAAATATTTATCGTTTTTTTATTTAATTTTATTTTATTCTAATAAACACTTTGTCATTATTTATAATTTTCCTCATGCTAATAATTAGTATATTTTTTGTACAATGTATTAGAACGATACAGAAAATAAAAATATTATGTTAGCTGAGTTTAATCTTTTTATTTTTTAATAAATAGTAATATTTACAATCTATATAAAATTCATTAAAATATGATTTTTAAATTTTAATCTCTAAATAGGAGTAGTTGAATTAACAGTTTTATTGTTAATAGCCATTTAACGATAGTTTCTGGATTGTATGTAGTATAACAATAATAGCATACATTTAAAATGTTACGGCCATTATGTGTTATATCAGATATGACGTTAAAGCTCAGCTCTATTGGAGTAACTTGCTAGAAAATATATGTCAAAAATTTTTACATATCTTCTCAAAAACGACATATTTCCGAAGACATATCCCCTTACATTTTAAATAAAATATTCCATAAAGTTTATTTGATTTTAAAGATTTTGTTTTAATATTCAAAAATATTCAATAGATGAAGTATGAAGGATGAAGTACTGCCGAGATGATCAAATATGGTGGGCCACGCGTCTGGGACTTGTTCTGGTTTTTGTGCAATTTATTCTGGAAATCAGGCGAAGTCCCAGGCGATTGGCGAGGTGCAGTCATCGTACCTTTGTGCAAGCTATAGGGCTATCAGTTTGATTAGCTTGGGTGGTAAAGTTTATGCTAAAATATTAGCGAAAAGATTGCAAGAGAGATCTGAAAGGCTGTTGTGACTGAAAGGCTGTTGAGGCCCAAGGAGGTTTTAGATCTGGAAGAGGGTGTATAGATCAGATCTTTTCCCTCCGCATGATCACGGAAAATTTTTGGCTCTAAACCAAAAGGTTTTCTGTGCTTTTGTGGACTTGGAAAAGGCGTTTGACAGGGTTGTGAAGAAGAAATTATGGGAGATAATGCCCCGATACAATGTGAGCGGACCCTGCTACCGGCTGTAAAGTCTCTTTACAGAGATCACTCAGCTTGTGTGCTAGTAGGAGCTGATATGTCGCCCTGGTTTCACATCCAATCGGGTGTTAAGCAAGGTTGCGCTATGTCAGCTTGGTTGTTAAATTTGTATTTGGATAGTTGTCTCCAAGGCGTGAAAGACAATGAAATGGGAGTGAAAGTAGGTGACCTTAAGGTAAATTGCTTGCTTTATGCAGATGATGCAGTGCTCATTGCATTATCAGAATGCGATTTGCAGGCATTGTTCACCACTCTGAAAGATGGGTGTGAAAATAAGGGTCTAAACCTGAATGCAGATAAGACGAAGGTTCTGATATTGGAAAGAAATGAAGGAAAAACAGAATGTAAGATCAACGTGAATGGTAAGATAATAGAACAAATGAATGAAGTGGTATATTTGGGAAGTATGTTTAGCCGAGACGGAAGATACGGAATGGATGTGGAAAGGCGTATTGCTGCCGGTAACAGAGTTAACGGTGCTTTGGCTGCATTGTTGAGACGGCGAAACGTCAGCGTCGCTGCACGTTTGGCTGTACACAATGCAGTTTTGCTACCGACGCTGTTATACGGCAGCCAAACGTGGGTAACACAGAAGAAGAATGTAAGAAATATGAATGCTGTGGAGATGCGATCTCTTCGCAGAATATGCGGAGTCAGTCTAGCTGACCGAATCCGCAATGAAGAAATCCATAAAATGGCAGGCACTAGCGAAAATGTCACGGTGAGAACGAAGAAGAACGTGCTCAGGTAGTTTGGGCACGTCGAACGAATGAGTGATGAATGAATGTTAAAAAAGATTTATACAGGTATAGTGAGCGGTAAGAGACAACGGGGGAGGCCTCGAGTGACCTTCGAAAACACTGTATCTACGATACTGGAGGAAGATCACGTAAAAAGCATGAGGACCCCCCGAAGGGCATGTATGAAGAGGTTGATGTCTGTGGTCGAGGCGAAAGAGGTATGCAGGGACCGTAGCGTTTGGCGCTCCGTCGTTTCTGGCTACCCTGCAAGGGATATGGCGTGAAGCTAAGTTAAATTAAGTTCAATACCTATTGCTCTTATGAAACGTCACAATCTAAGTTAAAGGGTTAGTTTCATGGCCAAGGACCATCAAGATGATCCTTAGATTATCTGTTCTTGGAACTATGAATAAATATGTTATTGCATAAAAGTTCTACAAGAACGTAGGATGTATCATGTGAGAATCTTTCTAGATAAGATTTACTTATACCAGTAATGTCAATACATTCGACTGGTGAAGTCAATGACAGTCACCAGTCGAATTATTCTAAAATTTGATCCTAAGCCAGAATGTATTCAATATATTTGTAGGTAACGTGTTTAATAAAAGAAATGTTTACACAAACTCAAGATTCCAAGATATAGAAAAAATTCTGTTCAAAATTATATATTTTGTAGAATGAAAACTTTTAAATAAATTACAGGTACAAAAATAAATGTAAATATTTAGTAACAATATTCGTAGTTTAATTTCATGTTTACTTTAAACATTTTTCTCGAGTCTGATTATTTTATTTATTTTGATAGTAACGTACCACCTTTAAATAGAAAGTATATTTTACGGTCGGGAATATTTTTCGTTATTTTATTTGGATGTTATAAAAATCTGTAATCGACTTCATAAGAAATTCACATCTGTTGATGCTGAGGTAGACAAGATTAAACTCAGAGCTTGTTTCTCACTGATAAAGTATTTCTAACCCTCAGACACTGCCAGAATACTAAATAAATGGCCCCGATATTTATATCACTAACTTCGGCCCGTTGGGTTGTGAACGTGCGAATTGATTCTGTAAATCATAAGAGGAAGTTTTTCGATAATATACAAGAACCTAAAGCTATATATACTACACGATAAATTGAAGACCGTGTTGAAAATAACGAAATATATTAACAAAAGCAATGGTTATAATAAAAAATAGCTTTTGAGACCAACTGTTTCGTCTTTTTAGTCTACTCTTCTATACTACAAGTATACTTTTGTACTGTTCTATGTTCTAAAAAGATAATTTACAAGTAGTGTTTTATAAACATTACTAAAGTTTTATAGAATGTTAATTCAATTCCGAAAATACTGATATTAGTTTATAAATAATTTTTACATATCAATTACAAAGGCAGTAGAGAATCTTATTTAACATGATTGGTAATATTTATTACATTATATCTTCTAAGAATCAAAATTTTACCACTTTTAAAACCTGTGCACAACAGATAGAATTAAATTCTGAGCCTTCCTGATGATGTTTCCTAGTAAGCCTTAGTGCACCTCCTTCTTTGTTACTGCGGTCACGTTTACTGCTCGTAAATATTGTAGTACGAGAAATCAAAAAGCAAGCACTGTAACTTACAGATATTTAAAAAATATATATTTCTGTCATAAAAAACTGAACTTAAGACTTTCAAACTGTAGCTTTGAGGTTACAAGTGAACCAAAATTTGCGCTGGAAAAAATAGTTTCCTTCAAAACTAGTAATTATATTTATTTATGTGCAAACATTCCGGGATATAAAAAACACAATCGTTACATACTCGTTTGTAAATAGTAGAGACTGTTTTTAAAAATAGTTAAATACCTCGTAACAATTAATATTATATCTTCTTTCAGAGATATTTAATAATAATATTTTTATTTTTATTTATATAAATACATTAAAATAAAACCTAAAAAAATAGAAAAAATAGAAATAAGAATGATATGAAGGACATAAAACATTAAATAGATAAAAAAAGTGACGAAGAACTAAGAAAAATAACAAAAGCAGTAAGAATAGCGGGTATGAATGTTAAATTGAAACCGCTTCAATGACCGATAAACTAAAGAATACAGAAAAACTGCAAAATTGGGAACATTTTCTTATTTTTCATTCTTTATTCTTAATAATGCGAACTAATTACTTATCTTGAACCTAAGCACAGTAATGTTTTCATTTCATTATTAAATTTTTTGTTTCAGTTAGTGAAGTATGGTTTTATTGACATAATCTTATTAAGATCAAGATGATCAGATCAGATTATCTGATCTCATCTCATACCTAATTTTGCTATTATAAGTTTAACATTTTTAAATATTTATGCACTAAAAACAGGAACTAGAAATGTGTAGAGATACATCATCAAATTAAATATTTTTACTACTTATTATTTTAGTTTTTTTTTTTGTGGTTTTGCCACTTATACAAAATTTTATAATTTAAACTGTTATTTGTTTTTTAATTTTATATCCTTTTTCCAAATGTAAGTTTTATATGTAATGAGAAGAACAAGAGACTAACTATTCATACATTTAGGAAATTAGTCATGAGATATAAGTAAATAATATATTAAATACTAAAAATTACACTATCTTTTATCTTATGATTAAACACAAAGTACTATGTACAATGTACATGTGATATATAGATATCTAAGTAACGGTAGTTTTTTTTTCTTGTTTTTTATATTCATTATGATATAACTAATGTGGTGTTAACCTATTTAAGAAAAACAAAAAATATTACGGAACAATATTTTATTACCTTATAATTAAATATTTTACAATTACGGTCACAAATATTTTTTTCCGATAAGAGAAAAAGACGACTGTAAGAATATAAAAATATTTATATAATAGATTACTTAAAGATTGGTCTGAACGTTAAGATTTTCTCTCTTTGGATGGTGTCTTGTCTCTGGACATATTGATCAGATTGGGTCTAAGTTTTGAAGTGGATCATGTGCCTCCACTAGCTGCGGCCCAATCCATTTTATTTTCGTATACATTTTAGAAGATGGCAAAACTTTATTTTATTTATCCACCTTAGTGTTGAAAAATAACCACTTTCTCCTAACTATTATCGCTTATAAAATGTTATACAATCTAGGTAGAAATAAGTGGTATGAGTTGGATAATTATATTTAAATTTAGAGATATGTAAGGTCTGCCAAAATATAGGATATTTAGTTCGTTTGAGTTTCTATCGTGCACGCAAGCTTAATTGTTAGTTAAGTTTGTGATCCGAAAACTGTTTAAGAATGAATGTGTAAAACTCTTCGATGTTATTTAAATATTTACACACATGATTATTTTTAAAATAAGTAAAAATATTCCTAATGTGTTATGTTAAAGCTTTAATACAAAATATAAATATATAACAAATGTATAAGATTTATTAAAATAATTGTTTTTGTCAAAGTAAGACTTGTACACATTTATATAAATTTTAACTCATCTTATTTATTTTAAATAATTTTATCATCTCAATGTCAATATTATAATCAGTAACATAAAATAAGTTATTTTTGTAACATTTAATTATCTCGAGTTTTCGTCATAGTCGGCGAAAAATATATTTGTACATAGTAACATCTTTTGGTTATATATTGAACTAAGTAAAAGTCAGGCACATGGTTATAATTAAAAGTAGAAAAGGTTTCATATCTTTCAATTAGATGGCGCTATACATAATCTAACTATTTATTTTATAATCATTCATAAGAACTCTTTATATAATATGTTACTATGTTACTATGTCCTCAAGAAATTTTGACTTATATATATATATATATGTACATATTTCATTATTTTTATTTATTATATTGTTATTTTACAGTTTTGCTATCTATTTACAAAGGTGTTATGTTCTTGTATAATTGTGATTATTAATTAAATGTTTCTTATTTTTTTTTTTTATGTTAAATTCGCATTTATTATATTCTCACAACCCGTGATAATGCTGATTAGACGCAGGTGGATTGTTTTCATGTTAAAATCCCAGTATGTAATGCCCGAAACCTTTGTTTGTTATATTTATTTATCTGTATATGTTTTCATTATAATTTCATTTTATTATATTCATTTATGTCTCCAACTATGAACAAGGAAGCAATCAATTTGTATTCTTATGGATCCTTCGGTTGTGACCAACGTAATTAGGGTAAAAAATATCGCAAGACCATTAGATATTGTTTAAATCAAGTACTAACGCCCCTAACAAAGCTTATTTTAATATTTAGTAAAATAGTGGTACATTTATAAAATGGATATCATGGCAGGAAAAATTGAAACAAAACTGTATGTATCTTGCAGCTCATTCCTAAGTAATAAGTGTAAAAAAATAAAAATCCACCTGATAAAAATTTTATTGTAACTAAACAGTTAGACAATAACAATAAACTGAACATTAAAATAAGATTGATTTTAATTTTTACTGAAATGTTTGTATATTTCAACTAAGCTTTTACCTTTTGTTTCTGGAATTACTTTAATCGCGAATATTGCAAACAAAATACATGCAGTGCCAAAGACATAAAAAACAACGTAGATTCCGCTATAATTAATCAATGGTTTAAAAAACAGCACCTCTAGAAAATCTGCAAACGATGACAACGAGACCGTTGTTGCCAAAATTGTACTTTGATACTGAAAAAAAAAATACCATGATTATAATACATCATAGAGAAGCTGTGTTGTTGGAATATCTTTAGAAAAATGTCAACTTTAAGAAATACCTTAAAATACACTTAAAACTGTATGTCTAGAAAATTATATACACATAACACGTGTTAATTACTATAAATGAGTGTTTATTTGTCTTCATCAATGTTTTTCAATGTAATCAAAGCTTTATTATATATAATTGTATTACAAATATTATAAAAAGCTTACTTTATACGAGAAAATTTCTCCAATAAGCAGAATAGACATAGGTTGTAATACACAAGCATCGCAAAGTATAGAAGTGCATAAAGTAACAATTGGTAACCACTTCGGCATGATGACTCCATAATCTTTCGCCACAAACAATGAGGCAAGAGAGAACATACTTAGTCCAGATAATAGAGCCGCTGTTAAGAGCAAAATCTGATAAACCAAATAATAATAATTGTAAGTAAGAAATGAAATTTAACTTAAAAAAAATACTTACATATAAAAAAAAATATTTTTGAAAATTTTAATGATGCGAATACATAAAAAGATGTTATGTCACTTTTACCTTTCTTCTAGGTCTATTGGCAATTATAGAAACAAACATAGAACCAGATACTTGAACTACTCCCAGCAACATTGATTCCTGATTAGGAGTTAAAATCGTACTAGAATTGGTAGAAGCATGTTTAAATATGTCTCCAGCGAAGTTCAAAACTGGTACAGCACCACATAATTCACGAACCACTCTCAACATCAAAGATATGTACAATGCTTTTGAAAGTATCCGGTCATTCCCTAAAAAATGAAGAATGTTAAAATGTAACAAAATATATAATAATTAAAATTTTGTTAATATTTATAGATATGTTTTACAGTATATAATAAAAAAACAAAGGAAATATCAAAGTATAGTTACATATATTTTTACACGTAAGTAAAAACCAGTTGCTTCCTGCGTTATCTTTCTGTTCTGCGATTAATAAATCTACTTCTTCATGTATGAAAGAGTCGTTTTCTCTTCTGCATCGTAACCAAGCTAGAACTCTCATGGCCTCCTAATAAAAAATAATTTATGTCTTAAAATAATTAGTTTGTAGACACCATCTTTAAATTTTTGTTTTTACTTAGGATTAAAAAATATTCTCATATTTACGTCATGTTGGCCTCTTCTTACTAAGGAAGAAGGTGAATCCGGCATCATCATAAATAAAATAATATGAAATGTCGGTAAGAATAAACAAATCCAAAGAACAGTACGATAGTATAACATATCTCCAATTACATAAAGTAATAAAGTACCCATAGTTTGAAATACAATGACCTAAAAAAATAATTTATTTAAATAATTATGATATAAAAAACTCTTAAATAAAATTTTGAATATTGTTTGTAATAATGCATTACGCCAAAGGTTTTATTTCCTTTATTTTTTTTTAATTTTTAATATATTATTGACATTGCGTTTAGAAAAAACTATATTTCAATGGTTTATTGTTCATATTTTACCAGGTTAGCAAGGGATCCTCGAGTACTGTCGTCACTAATCTCCTTTGTATAAATTGGACAAGTGATATAACATCCTGCCATTAAGAAACCCACCAAGGCTCTGGCGGTTATTAATGACCATAACTCGAACGAAGATAATAACAAAACCCAACTAGTCTGAAAGGAATAAAGCATTTATTTTAATAACTTGGAACATTTTGACAAAACAAATAAAATAAACTTGTAATATAACAATAATTACATAAGTAACAATGCAATTACTTACAGCTGCTGTGGCAGAAATCAATAACAACGTGCTTCTTCTCCCAATTATATCCCCTATAAAATCTAGCAGAAAGGTGCCAGGTATACAAAGTAAGTAAGGTATAGCTGCCACCCAGGATATCTATGCGGTTAAATTCACAAAACAAAATCATAATTAAATTTAAACAGCAAGAACATAAATAATTAAATATAAAGTGGACAATCTTCGAATTAAGGACAGGTGTAATGTAAAAGACAGTATTAGTCGCAAGATGATGGTTGATGATTGATCATATTATAAAGTGTTTATAAAGTTCTTCATTATATAGATATTAAATGTGTTCTATTTCCTAAATAACAAATTCACAGAACGACCACAAAACTGGAATGAATAACATTTAGTGAAATGTTTTAAAATTTCAATCTGATCATCTCTATTTATGACCATTAGACACTTTGTTTAATAAGAAATGGACTCTGGACACAAATATACACCAACATTTAATTGTATGCTTGCTAGCGTTCAATAAATTGCTATAATTGTGTCTGTTATCTGATTGGTTCCCTGGAGTGACTTTTAAACGTTAGAATATAAAGATAGTTTATTAGTTGCACAAAATTTGACAATTTATCGTATAAATTCCTTATAATTTATTGGTTCGTACTTATTTAATATATATATTTATATATTAATATTTAATATGTATATTACATTACAGTATGATATAACACAATAAGAAAAAACCCGGATGAGTTTGTTGTGTGGTTCTTCTCAGACCAGGGCGCGTTAAGAACCCTCGTAGCCTTATTTTAAGTTGGAGAGTGTCTTTACAGAAGGGCATATTTTGATACATATGATATCAAAATAAGCCCTCCTGTCACTTCTATTTGACGTACATAAGTGATCGCTGGTATGAACTCAAAGTGGAAAATATAAAAATAAATAAAAACATTTCGATGTGGTGTAATATGAGAGCAATATGTATGAACTATATTTTGTAAAATATTTAGGAAGGGATCTTACAAATATTGTTTACAAATACATGATATTCCTTCATAGTTAATATTACTGTTTAATTATATATCCATGCATTGCACCTCCATAGCCGGTATGCCATACATGACCGATTTAACCAAATCCAAGAGCCTCAAAACTTTTTTAAGTAATTCAAAAGTTTCTTTAACAATTGAGTATTTAAAATCTGAGAGATTACCCAGTAATTGACAGAAACAAAAACAGAGTATGCATATACAAATGGCATATATTATTGATTCAAAGTTATAAATCATTATTTAATTATAAAAACATGTTTATATTTATGAAAGTGTAATACATTTTAATAGTGGGTAGATTGTAAGTGAAATTCATATTAGAATTTTTGTCAGCCTGTCGGCCAATTTATGTTGTATAACGAATTAGTGTTATTTTTCCTGCACTCTATCCCGACTAGGTGTAATTATATTAATATTGTAAAATGGCGACAAGGGTGGGATTTTGACCCGTGACATATGGCAGTAAAATGGTGTACGTTATAAATATAAACGAAATTATAGTTTCGAACAAAAAATCTAAAAAATGTAAAGCATACAACCAACGGAGACATCTGCGGCGCTTTTTCCCAAGGTTAATAGGACAGCACCATGTTGACTACGTTTAAACATGCCGACGATGACAACGCCAATAGTATTAGTAGTGAAGAGGTAATTGATATACGTTTATGATCACCAACTCAGTATACACTTATGTATATAACGTTATAATATTTTTCGAGAAGTGTATAAACCATTCAGGTCACACGATTAGTACAAAGCTAGTTCACACCGGTCCTAACAATGTCATAGCTATTGCCAATTTTTTTTGATAATTCACCAATAGCTTTATAACTTCAAATTTATTCTCTTATATTTTAGATGTCCAAGTAGTTATAGCGGTAAATACCGGTTGGACAGTATTATTATCTGGGTACAAGATAGAATATGTATCATCTAAGAAAAATTGGGCTCATGCATTTTCAAGGCCACCTTATAACAAATTATAGAAATTAAAAACAACACTGAGAACTCATACATCATTTTAATATTAAAATTATCTACTATTTGCAATACTGCAAGCTAATAAATTTTACAAAAGCAGTTAAAAATTTTATAACATATTAATTTCAGATGTCAGTATTATTATAAATAAGCGTTCATTCTAAAATCGAATCGATATCGCCGATCTGTGCTTTTTGAACAGAATAATGTCAGGGGAAATTGAATCTGAAATAAAATAGAATTATCCTGGAACACTTCAAGACATTAGTCTAATCGTACATAGGCCAAATGCAAAGTAGGTTCTATAGAACAAATTTGTTTTTAACTACCCCATTATTTAGGATCGTCAAAACTATAAAAGTAGTTCTGAGAATGCGGTATATTCTTTTTTTTTAAATTTTAAGTAAAAAAATATTTTCTGTTATATATTTATCTGTTTATTTATTTTTTAAGTTTTTATTTTTCATGTAATATGATATCCCTTACAAATTATCAATTCTTCATTATTTCACCTACTTTTTGTTGAAATAGATATAAAATATCTACGACGTGTTGTTTAAAGCAATTAAACTCCTCAGTCAAGCGAGACATTGAATCAACACTGGGTGACATTTAATTTTTAACTGTTTTTCAAAATTGCAATTGGTCACTATAATTATTGGTGTATTTTGAAGACAAAACTGTAAAACAATTTAAAAAGAATTGAAGAAATTAATTCATAGGCTGGTAAGTGAAGTACTATTTTAAAGAATATATAAACTCATTGGTTAAATATTGTTATGAACACTAATAAAATTGACTAATATTATTTTTGAGTCAATAAAAACAAGCTAACTATAAAAATATATGCAACTAACTTTCTTCTTTTTTTCTTCTTAACGCTTAAAAATTCTTAACACTTATTGATATACTGATATTACAACTAGTAGTTGCTAGATTGACTCAAGGATAGACACTTTAATAATATAGCTCATATATATATATATATATATATATATATATATATATATATATATATATATATATTTAATTCAAAATGCTATTTAAACCCTAAATCAATAATGTTATTACTAATTGTGACGCTGCGTTGATTTTTACTAACCGCCTTTATGATTGGTTTTTTTTTTTTATCGCCAGTGTACCTTCGTGTGGGTTAACGAAGCCAGTGTTTAGGGTTAAATGAGTTTTTCAATTTGTTGTTTTTATTATATATGTGGTGTGTTAATAATGTTGTAGCTATCCAGGTATAATACATGTTTGTGGGCAGCTAGGTTCTCCATGTATATGTTACTTATAGTTCGGTCTTATGTTTTAATGCGATATTTGTTCTAAGTTATGATATTTGTTCTGAGTAATATATTATACTTAATATATATTTAATACAACTCTAATTTATTCTATTTACATTTCAATAATATCATTACACCTTTAGCTGCCACACATATATTACAATTCCTATTTAATAATATTACAGATTATATGAGTACTATTTGTACTGATTAATATTAATTATAACTAAGGTAAAAATATGCTATATACAACTTATATTTCATTAACTAATTACTATTTATTAATACTTTAACTTTATACTTTTTTTTTCATTTTTTTAACTAGTTACTTGGTTTCTGCCTTCTTCCTCTTCCAGATGTCGGCCGCCGGTTTCCTCCGAGTTGACCCGGCCATGAAGATTACTGTGATGGGGGGTGGGCACTATTGAGATTAATCCCTCCCTCGATCAACTGTCACTGCCAAGGCCCTAAGTAGACCATGTGAAAGCACATGGGGTTAGGGCGTTTCTTTAGTCTTGAGTAATGTGGTTTCTAGCTATTCAGATTTCTGCGTCGCGTGGTCCATCCGATGTTCCAGAATGGCTGCCGATGTCACGTCCGATGGTAGTCATAGTCATTATGCTTGACTAGTCTTGGTCCAGTATGTGTGTTAGTCAGTTTAAGTCCTATCCAAAGTCCTGTCTTCTGTCCAGTTATAGTATACGTCTTCTTTTCCGTTATTATTATCCCCCGCGTGTTTACAAAATTCAAAAAATTTGCTTCTTGCCTCCCCGTTAATCATGATCTCAGAGATATTTATTCTGTCAATAGTCTTGTTAAGTTCCATTTCAGTGTCCCGTCTCTATCTTTGTTTTCTCATTCATTCCGTAATAACGTATATAACGCATTTACATGTCGGTCGGTCAGTCAGTTTAAATCTGTATAGGTATGCCGCAAACCCCTCGTGTCCGGTAAGGATTTGCGCTGTCAGAGAGTCAATGTCGAGTTCAGTCATAATCTTTGCCGCTTGTCTCGCGTCTGGGAGGAAAATCTTAGTGACCTGGGCTGTGTCTCTATCCGCGTACCTCTTCTGCCAGGTCTCAATCGTTGATTCGCGTAGTGTACGCTTGGCGTATAAAAACCTGAAGTCATCGTATGTTGTTTTTCTCATTGTGTTCAGAGCTGCATCCTTGGCCAGCTCGTCAGCCCTCTCGTTACCTGGTACACCCACAGGCGCTTCGATCCAGAAGAGTCTCACTTTGAGTCCTTTGTTGTCGATTTTCCTCAAGTTTTTTGTTATCTTGGGCGCGAGTGGGTGTACCATTGGGTCGGTGTTAAGCACATCCAGAGATGATCTGGAGTCAGTTAATATGTTTGCTTCGGTCCAGTTTCTTTTGTCGATTAGTTCGGTTGCTGTTAGTATTGCAATTATCTCTGCCTGATACATCAAGCAGTGGTCTGCCAGTCTGAGTTTCCTGTATTGGGTCTCTCTTACCGAGTCCCACACCGTTAGGGCCGCACCCACTTTTCCTTGAATCTTGGTCCCGTCAGTGTATATAAATTTTCCCTTAACATCGAGCTCACTTTTTGTTTCGGGAATGAGTGCAGGAATAATCGTAGTAATGGATTTCCGCAGGATGCTCCAATTCAGCGTACTCTACTCTTCGTTCCACTTGATATTCATCGGACGTGTATAAGAACGGATGTCCCCTTCGGGTTTCGTAGATCTGCAGGTCCAGCGGGAGGAGGAGGGAGCGGCCTTTAGGCTAGGTTAGATTAGATTGCCAGGGATGGGGGGCCATCATTGGAAACCTCCTCGTGTGCCTGTCCGTTATCAATTCCACGGTTGTCGCGGGGGTGGTGGCCGTCGATTGCGGTTTCGGGTTCAGGCCCCTTTCGGGGCCTGGGCACGAGTGGGATGAGCCAGATCGGAACTTCTTGATTCTGACTGTTGCTCGGTGAAAAAGGTTATCCAGATCTGGCTCAGTCGGCTTAGGCGAAGGGCAGGGGAGCTCCCTGCGTCAAAACAAGCCGGTCACAGTTTGCGCCGCTCCATTTGGGAGGTGGTGGCCGCTCACGCAGCTTGCCGTTGGAGCAACGCGGATGTGTGTGTAAGCATTCCCGTGGCGCTCCTCTCTACGGCGACCGTCAAATGTAGTGGGTGGGAGTCCCACATAAGCGTCGCCTTCCTCTTCCCTGGAATGCTGTGTGTACTCATAAAAAGTTCCAGAAAAATATATATATATATTAGGTTAGGTTAGTACTACGATTATCACAACTACGAACTATGATTATCACAACTTAAGTAACACAAGACAAGAGGCGAAATAGATTATTCTAATAGCTGGAAGCATTATAATGTTCTGCATGATGAATATTAGTGCTACAGATTTGTATTAATACTATATTGTTTTATTTTCGAATTATATTATCACAGACATTATTTCTTTATCATTTTGTAGACATGACGTGCTTGATATCACAGTGTGATTGATATCTATGGGGTAAAGTGTAAAGTCTTTTCTTGATCTAGCAGATGCTTTGATTATTAAGTTTAATCGATGATTTACAAATATATCTAAATTATAATAGGCTTACTGATTATATTTTTATTATAAGTACAAGTTAATTGTATTGTGTAAGTAATAAAATTTATAATATTAATTGAATTATTACAATAATAAGGATACAAAGTTAAAAGTAATAAATCAACTTCTATTATTTACATTTTTTTATATGTTAAATATATACAATAATACCAAGCAATGTGTTTTTATATTGGTATTTATTTAATAATTATATTTGTCACTGTAAGATAGTACAGTTTATACGACTCCATAAAATTACATTTTGTCTCAGTAGCGTGGAGGAATATAGCACGAAAATATAAAATCTCCTATTATTAATCCAAAATTGGAATTTATAATTTTAAAATAAATTGTAACGCCTAGTGTTAGTATGAAATTTAATTATTTTTTTCTATGTAATTGATAGACTTATTACAAAAATATGTAGTCTACCAACATTTAATAATATCAAAAACCCACTGAACTGAACCCAGTGTATATTTAATAAATAATTTTGCTTCGATACATTGAAATAGTATTAGTGTCTGTAAATTTTTTTATCAGTATTAATAGTCAAAATAAAAAAACATAAGAAATTATCTATTAATCCCTTAGTTAAGAATCTAATCTCTTATCGAAATTCCGTGTAATTGTAATCATAGTCATAGGAGTGATTTAAAATATAGTAGAAATAACAATGAAATGACACAGTAAAAATAAAATATTCACTTTATTTTTAAAGATTACAAAGTAGTAGATTGCAAAGTCCGTAATGATGTCATAAATATATTGATAATAATATTCCATTGTAATAAGTTCTTCATGATACCATCCCATTTATATTTCCTTAAGAAATCGAGTACATAATCTGAATAACATATATCTATTTATAGAATAACGAGAAAAGCCTTCATGCCCTCGCAGAGAGTGCAATATCCAGGATCCGTCCATATCCACGACGCCAAGTTCCAAACACAGATACACATTTTTTATTTCTTATAAAAATACAACAGAACAATTAGTATGTTTTTTTTAAATAAGCCTTATTATGAATTTTGATAAGAAATAAAGTTGTGAATAAAAAAACAATAGACAGAGTTATTTTATAAAAACAATGACCCTTAACTATCTATGACAGTCTGATAATATTCCATTCAGTAAAAATAATGGCATACCATAATTAATCGTACTAATATTATGAAGAGGAAACATTTGTCTTTTTGTATGTATGTTTGTAATGTTTTCACACAAAAAGTGCTAGACCGATTTCAAAAATTCTTTACCCATTAGAAATTATTCCATACAGTAAAAATAATGGAATACCATAATTAATCGTACTAATATTATAAAGAGGAAACAGTTGTCTTTTTGTATGTATGTTTGTAATGTTTTCACACAAAAAGTGCTAGACCGATTTCAAAAATTCTTTACCCATTAGAAAACTGCATCTTCACTAGTCAGTCATGTCCATGTCATCTATGTCTATGTCAGTCGACATAGGCTATATTACTTAAAAAAAATAGGGATCCCTAATAAAACTACAATGCAAAAAAAGGTGTGCAAAAATTGGTTTTAAAAAATCTGTCATGGCGTGCGCTGCGGAAAGTATTGATGATAGAACAAAAATATGTTGTACAGTGTTATAGAACTTATTAATTTCTACAAGAAAGTCCGCGCAACTATATATCCAACCACTGTAATTATGCCACTATAACAACTTTTTTACATGTTAAACTTGATAAAAATGCCGACTATAATCAAACCATACTATTCATACCACTGCACAAATCCTTACCCCATGAAGTTATATTTTATTAAAAACCATTTTAACACCTATAGAATACTTTGTAAACTATTATAATTGGACATTCCATTCAAAATTCCACTACCACACGATGGGTGTCTACGCATTGGAAACTGCAGGGCATTGCTAGTTTATTATAAAAGTATTGTTATACAATTATGTTTTATTAATTTAATGAGCCTAATTAAAAATTAGCTGATTCAGATTTAGGGTAAAATTATGCAAAGAAATTTAAGTTCACCCTAAACGTAAACGAAAACATTAAAATTTTCTCCTGTAATAGAACTTCTTCTATCTTCTGTCTAGTATGATGTTGATTAATAAAAAAATCTTAATTACTACGAGTATTACGCTATACATTCGCGTTGCGTTGTGTACTACGAGTAAATGTATTGCGTTTACGAACGTAAATTGTAAATGTATTTCGTTTCATATGCTCCATTACCCATCCAATCGCCCACGTGATGTCTGATGAAAGATCTAACGATGTCGATCCGATGTATATAATATTTGTTTAGAGCAATAGTGATACGTTCCACCAACCACGATATCTTGAACATTACACAAAATTGTCTTGTCCAATTTGGAGTAAATAAAAACCATATCCTCTTCAAAATTGGTAATGTAATTAAGGAAATGATATTTCCTTCTTACGGATATCATCATAAATTATTACGACATAATTACTGTATAGATAAATTGATTAAATGATAAAGAAAATATAGAAAATGCGTTCCATTTTGCTAATTAAGACCACTCAACTTTTTATTTTTAAAGATAACTTAAAAATTAAAAATTGAAAAATAACAAAGTATTTACTTTATACTACTAGTGTATTAATTTATAACAGTTCAGTTAGTACTAAATTTTTTTGAACCTGAACATATAACTAAGATATGTTTATAAAAAACGTTTTCACCTTACAATCTTAAGTTTTGCAAAATAAAAATATTTCATATAATATTAGTTCTATAGTCACAATTAATATTTGTTTTTGCTACCTCATTTTTTGTAAAACTGAAAACATTATCCAAGCTTGTTATTTGCTTCAGACGTCATATGAGCTGGCAGAAATTAGAAAGTCTGGTGGAAGACGGAAAGTCAGAAGAAGGCTTATTTTATGTTATATTTTTAAAGTCGTATTATATTTTAACATTTATAACATTTATAACAACACATTTTGACAAATAAACAAATTAATTTTATTGTATAAATTTATTTCTTATTCTAATTATCTATATTTTTATCTATGTTACAGTTAATTACATTTACAAAAATAAAGCTAAATACATTCCTTGTCAATGTTAAAGTTATTATTAGATATAGTTTTTAATCTAAAATCACGTTTACGCTTTTGCATTATTGTCTAACGAATTTCTATGATAATTTTCACTATGGCTCATCGGTTGAAGTGGAGGCAAATTGCTTTCTATCGGCACTTTTTCATTCCTTTTTGATGTTTGACCAAATCTTTTACTTGCTGCAAAATGTTTGTATTTAGATTTTTTAGTATTTTTTTATAATCTGATATCGATAGTGTAATAAAACTTCGTTACTTACCGAAACCGAGAAGAAGTTTACAGAGGATGGCAAATGGTAAGTCAATTACTACTGTTATAATGAATGAAACGGCGAGACTTATTAAAATAAAAGCCATAGCGTCGAACATCTGAAAGGTTGTGAATCAATATTACGTGTCTTATTTGCTATGAATAAATAATTTACTTTTTTTTAATCCACGTTTATTTTATTTATGGAAAAAGATTCAGAATTATCATTATCATGGAATATTTAAAATGTAATAAGTTATTAGCAAATTCTTGAAATTTTGAGTCTTTTACAAACAATAACAACTCGCTAACAACGTTATAATAATAAATAATTCTGAAATCATAAACATGAAAATCTTCAAAAGAATATTGTTCTTACCACCCTGGCAGGAGTGAAGTACAGTGGTTGTAAAGTATTTGAATAAATCACCAACATGAGTGATAAATGTGTCAGATATAATGCATAGGATATCCGCGAAGGTATTTTCCACATGTTTAAACTAAGCAACCAGTTAATTGGTCCTAAAAATATTTTTTTACATTTTTATGTTATATTTCCCAAAAAAAAATGTTAGTGAATAATTAATTTTTAATGATTTACCTCCATAGCCCGTATGGCATACATAAATGATCCAACCAACTCCGAGACCCCAAAATGGTCTTAAAAATGAGTCAAACGTATCTTTGATAGCTGGGTATTTAAAATCTGTTTGATCACCCGTAAACAGGCAGTATATAATGAGAGCCAGAAGAGATATTGATAATGTCGTCAAAAAATAACTAAACATCTGAAATCAAATACAAAGTATTCAAATACAAATGGCATTTATAATTATTCCAAAGTTAATCTTCAGCATTTAATTAAAACTTACATTTGACATTCTAACTTTCTTTCCACGAACCAAGTGAAGTGCATATCCATAGAGCATTCCAACAAAGAAAGGAGGTGCTCTGGTTAAAATATTTACGTACACGTATACAAAGTATCTCATACCCTCATTTGAAAATACGTTAGAAAAAATATAAGCAGTTGAAGCTGCTAGGGATATTAACAAAACTAAAGATAAAGCGGACCAAGCCATTCGTTTTTCTCTTCCCAGAACCCAAAATAACACAATTGGCGATAGTATATGTAATTGTATATCAATTGCTAGATACCATGTGACACCAAGACACTGAAACAATGAAAGAATTATATATTATCATAGTAATGTTCTCATTTATTATTTATTAATAATAACACTGTTAACAGTGTAAAAAATCTTTTTTTTGTTTAAATGAGGTACATTTTACAGTACAGATACAAATTTATTAAATAAAATTAACATTTTATATACAAATAAAATACATTTTATTTGTATGAGATCGCTCCGTCTGTTTCCACATATATTTAGAATTGTCTAAATTACTGTATATTAAAGTAAATAACTTTTAAGTCTTTATAATAATTTATGTTAACTTATCTTAAATTTGTCGAACACTCATATATTCTATATATCAAATTATCATAATTGTACTAAATTTATAAGTGGTCCGAGGCAGCTTAACATATTTGAATGAGAACATTTAGTCTGTCTTGATTTTCATGTCTTATTATTATTTTGGATTCTATAATTTATATGAAAATTGACAGATCCATAAATGATGGATTTTTTAATCCGTATGTAAGCCCGTCATTTTTTGAAAATGTATATTTATATATACATAATAATATTTACAATAATAATACATATATATCACAAGATACTTACAGCTTCCTGTGGATTAAGAAAGTTTTGCAAATGTAGCAAAGTAGTCCACCAAAAAGTACGGCATCTTTCGACAAACATAAAGATGTTATCCCATACAGGCCCATCCCCTAAACGATTATATAGTGATGCTTCAAACAATATAACAGCAGCCAGTACAGGAAACATACGGAGAAGGCGATTGAGATAAAATTGAGGCAGATTTCGGATCAGTTGACCTAAAAAATATTGTTAATATATACAGTAGACTAAAAAACACCCATGACAATAAAAGATTGAATATTCCCAATTATTAGAATAATCTAAGATTATTAGTTTATTCACAGACATAGTAAATTTATTTAATTTAGTTTTCCATTTGATATTCGTTTTATTTCGTATGATTTTTGGGTAAATAAAGATGAAAGACATGTAACCATGAACTATATTTTAATGAAGATAAAAACATTTTTATTATTTAACTTATGAGTAATTTTATAGCCTGTACAGTGTGACTCGTGTTATTAACTTGTGTATACGTTATATAACGTGTGTATACTTACATCCAGTGAGTTTGTGCGCAGTCGTGTAGACTAAAAGAAGGCCGCTCATTAAAAAAAATGTGTCAACCGAAAGAATAGCGGTCGTTATCATTATTGCATTATGTGATTTGGACCACTGAAAGATAACAGTTAACAGTTATTATTTTATTTTTATATGATATTCACAGTTTTGCTCAATAGTAATTCTGTGAATCACGGGTTTACATCAATATGTAAACCCATTATTTGTTTTAAACGTGATAACTAATGTTAGCATTATAATTTTTGAAATATTATCCTTACCGATAACGCATCCAGAGCGTTAGCAGGGAAGTAGTTAAAAATAAAAAAAGCGTGTCCAATAACCACCCACAATGTGGCCAGTGATCGAATCCCGTCCACGCATTCAATAACATTTGGATTAGGTTTAATTATAAGCAGCTGTTGGCAATTTGTGTATACTGAAAAAATACTAAGCGTAGCGTTCCTATTTTTGGGATCTGAAAATAATAATAAAATTATATAATGTCTGAAATTGTATATTCTCATCATCTTATTTTGTCTTATATTTAATTATAAATTTCCTATTTTAAATAAATAAAACAGATTAAAAAAAATTAAAACAGATTTTAGATTTTTCGAGCTATATATAAACTTATCTTAGAAATGTATTAAAAGGGAAAATCACAATTATTTTACTTACCTTTTTTGCAAACAACTCTGTGATACACATCGTAACTAGTGCTCAATAGAGTTAACAGTCCAATTAGAGAAAAAAATACTCTGAAAATATAACGAAATATGAACACAGTTATTTTAATTTTTCAAAAAATTTAAACAAAGTATAGTTATTTTGTAAACACTTAGTTATTTTATAAAAACTTAATTAATTATATAATATTAAAATTTTAACAATTACCTAAATTTATATATTCCGAAAAGCGATTATTTAAAAAAAGTAAAACAATCCAACTCTTCTAGTGTCCTAGATCGGACGGATCGTAAATGTCAGTGTCGATTTAAGGCACATACATATTTAATTGCAATTTTCTTAACACTTATTTCAACATAAAAGTATTTAGTTTTATTAAAATAGCTTAATAAGGTTAAAGCGTGCTACTTACATAGCTACATAATCTGCTGAAACCCACGGCTTATCATTTGGTAGCCTGCAATAAATATCTTCATAATTAAATCCTAAGTCTATGATATTGGTTAACGTGCTATTTAACGCTTCCTTTGTAGTACATACTTTCGGTATGCAAAGAGCAAGTCTAAATGCTACGTTCAAAAGTGGATTATTTGGGTCAGTTCTGAAATATAAAGATACATTCTTAATAATTATTGTATCCCAACCTACACATTTTCTTGTTTCTTAAAGTTTATATTACCTTGGAGTTCCTATCTGATTACCAAATATTGCTCGCATATTATCTATATATGCATTACGTTCCTCTAACTTCTTTATAGTGTTATGTGGCAATTGTAGTAAACTGGGATCAAAATTTGGTAATATGTCTTGCGAGATTATATTTTTGAAATTCTGATTTACTGGTACTCTTATTAAGCAAAACTTTCCATGTATGTCCATATCTTGCACAACTTGATGTATGTCAAGGCATTGGTGGTAATTACCATAGTCATTAAGATTTCCTTGTAAAACTCCCTTGGGAATTCTTAAACCGGCATCCAAAACTAAAATTAGTTAAAAGATTCACAAATATATATTTTTTTAGTATTGTTATAATATCGTGATATTTTTATTTCACCCATTTTTAGAGTGCCACGATTTTTTTTCCACCTTTAATGTTAATTAGTTAATATTAATCACTGATTTTGCTTAAAAGATATTAATAATATTAAAAAGAAAAAAATATTTTACCCAGTATATAGAAAAAAAAACTGTAACTTAAATAATACTTACATTGTGCCAAAAGTAAGGTATCGTTCCGTCGTATGTATTGTAATTGCCTCTGGCATGCTTCTGGATCTAAAACTCTTTGATGTAAATCACGATCTAACGGATTCAAATTATTCGGTCCAATGGATAATTTAGCATTTGTCAAAGTAATTAAATTAATTATAGGAATTAATAATAAACACGTATTCATTGTGAAGCGGTTAAGTGGGATAATTGAGTTTGATTCCTGACATTTATTTGATTTCATAGTTTACGATAACAATTGATAATAACTAAAATTAAGCCAATCACATTTTGTAAATAAAAATCAAATGATTTATATCTTTTATTCCACCATATGACGGGACAACCGATAAAAAAATCAGTTGCAAAACTTTTGTCGGACATACCACATACAATTGACGGGAAAAATCTACATTGATGAAGTTTATAATAAATTTTACAACCAGTATTGGAAAGAGTAAAACAAATAAAAATATTTAATGACCCACCCAGTAAAATAGACTAAATATGGATAATGCTGTTCATTCTCGGGATTTATTAAATTTGTTTAATCATTTTGGTAAGACAAAGGCAAATGTGTGTAATGGTTAGAGGTGCAATCACCGGTAAATACTTTCATATGCAAAATTTTACTAGATAATATCGAGAAATGGAGGAGGTCAGGAAGAATAAGTAGTGTTTTTGATCGTACGACTTTCACACTCACTTCATTTCATCACGAGCTTCTGCCGGAGGATACATGCAGCTTTTGCACTGGAATCTAATGACAACAGCTAGACTTAACATCAAATAACAACACCTTTGCTAAGTCAGTCAGCAAAACTTTGTTCATTAACAAAATACCGAATTTATATTATAATATGTATATATTACTAAATAAAATTATTTATTTATCAAGATAAATACTGATAAAACTCGATTGTATATTAATCAGAACTTAGCCCTTGCGGTTATAGTTATTTTGTGAAGCATTTTATTAGTCCTTTTAGTTAAATATAACAAATGTATATACAAAAATCACTTATGACAAAAGTATATGCAACGTTTAAAAGTATAATAATTTGAAAGTTAAAACACAAACAAATGTTCCTTTAACGTCGATGATATCAATTAATAACACTAAAGTTATGCCAATAAACTCTTTGAGCTTTTACTTTTTCTTGATATTTAAAGTATTCATCATAACTTTTCTTTTTAATTCATAAGTTTCATAATGATTTTACGAATTGATTATATTACTTATCAAAAAATCCATATCTGATAATTCTAATAATCGTCCTGATCTTGCGATGCGAATGTAATTTGTTTGAGATTAATGGGATTGAGATTAATTAATATTTAATATAGCATTAAACAATATACTTATACAGATTACATGGACAAATTCTAAGAAAATATAAAAAACTTTGAAGAGTCACGTATGTCTTACCAACGGATATTTTAAAACTAAAAATTCTACTATGGAATTGTCTATTAATCGTGAGGCTTCTAACAAATAGGACAAGTAATGAAAAATACAAATTCAATGATATACAAACTGCAACATATAATACCTATATTTAAAGATATATTCAAAAAATGTTTAATATAGTTCGTACCGATAAAATACAAGTGATATTGTGAAGGTCAGGGGGAGAGGTAATTCTAATCCACAGATCCTATCACGAGGTGGAAGTGACATATTAAGAATTGATAGGAAACAGTATATGTTTATTATCTAAACAATAGATAAGTAAAGAGACCGTTGACGCTATGGCAATAAAAACATTCAAACTACTTAACTTAATAATAATGGATTAATCGATATAAAAAAATTAGGTAGCAGAGATAACGGACGATTGTATAGACACTATTATATATGATCGTTTGATTCATAACTTTAAAGTTAAATTCAACACATTGCACATATTTTAATTGAACGGATATAATTAATCTTATAAAAATAAACCCCTTAGAAAATAAATCTTAACGCTACAGATGCCGGAAAACTAAAATTCTTTGACCAATATCATCTCCAAAATCAAAGGACATCACAAACGTTTCAAAATGTCATTACATAAACAAAACACAATATTTTCTATTATTGATCAAAATATATTACATGCGCATATAATATACATATACTGTTATGTTATGAATTACTTTTTCCTTTACAGATTTATTATATGTATTATTTTTAACAAACTGGTGAGCAAAAAATATGTTTTTTAACAAAGATTTATGTGTTATATACATTTATACCACAATGTATGTATATAACTAACAATTATTATCTACCCATTTCATTCATAATATCATGATTTGTTGACTGATAAGCTAACACGATAAGGATTATTTTATCGATATTATAGTTCACTGACTTGAAAAGGACTTACAAAAAGATACTCGTAACTTGAATGTAGATTATAAGTAATTTTAATAAAGTACACAGAAGAGGCGGAAAGTTTTTCAAAAATTTCCTCAACGGCCTTCTGAAACACGGTATTTTCTGGCTATGAAAATTACATTTCTTTAAGTTAGTTCCTAGTTTCAGTAAACGATATGAAATCGCAAGTTGCCAAAACAAGGATGTGAGGTGTCATTATTTGAATAATATATTATATTATCAAATCAAAATTTTATTATTTTATCATTTAATTAGTGATAAGACTTCCGTGATTTTTGTCAACGATTGATATAGACGTAACACCTGTATTCCATGCAGCATTTTATTTCATTTATTATTTTTTATAGAAAATTATCCTGTTCTAAACAGTTTTAAAAGAAATTATCCTTTTTATTATCATAGTAATATCTTTTTTTAAGTTTAAACTCTGTCTGCGAAACAAAAATGACCAAACTACATATAAATAGACCTACATATTTATGATTATTTTATACGCAGTGTTGAATAATTAATCATTGCTATTGTTAATCCCACAAAGTTGATAATCGTTGCTATGAATTTGATAATTAATATATGAAATGGAAATTCAAAAAAGATAAGATAACAAGCGGATATTTTCCATGATGTCTTCGAATTGTTTTGTAAAGATTATTTGAACTAAATCAGAAATGTATATAGATAAATAATTAAAAGTAAATGATTATATTTAATATTTTATATAATATTAATCTACTTATTTCTTAACAAGTTAATTTATTAATAATACCATTTAATTAAGTATAACAACAACCACAACACAACATTATTTAAAAATAACAAATAAATATAATTGTTTGCAACTATTTTGTTGATTAATCTGAAATAATCCTGTTATAATTTGAACATTAGATTCATTATAAGGAATATTTATTCGTTATCAAAATTATATCAATATGTATATAACTATTTAATGAAGTTTTATTTATATAAAGTATTTGATGAATGTGTCGTATTATAAGAATATTTTTTGGCAATTTATTTTATGATTGCTTTTTGAGACAAACCTAATTTATCCAAATATCTTTCTTTATATTTTTAAATATGATTGGATTGTTTTAGCTTGTTATTATAATAAACAAGTGAATAAGGGCAAATGGGAATCATTTATCTTCATAGACATTCGTAAAAATAGTTTAGGAGTTCATTACGGTATACAGTTTCATATTACTCGTATGTTTATGGATTTTTTACGTCTTTTCATTGTTCCACGTTCTTTGTAGCTATTACAATATTTTTTAAAGTTTTTTTTGTTTTTGTTGACAATTAAGGTTTATTAAAATTAGGTGTAGGGTATTTGCTATATTATTTAATTAAAATATGAATAAGATGATATAATTAATGTGATTTTATAATATCAATTCCTGGCTTTGATATGCTATTTTTCTTAGTCGCTTCCGCCATTTTTGCTTGCGTGGGAGTCATGGCAGAACCTAAAAGGATATAAAAATAAGTACGACAATATTTTTGTTCAGTAGATTATGTGCTGGAAAAAAATAAAACAACATAATTACCGAGCAACAACTTGAAAACATTCGAGAATGGCTGGTCAACTAAAACGGTTGCCGCAAAAGCAACCACCATCGTCAGAAAGAAGAAGCCCATAAATTTGAAAAACTGAAAAATTTTAAAGATAGATTAGACGAAAATCTTATAAGATATTTGTGTATTCAACTCAATATTGACTTACAATATATCCAACAGAAAAATAGATGGGATGTATTCTTGAGGAGTTCACTAGTACCATAATGGAATAGTGCATTATGTACAATGCGTAAGACAGTCGAGAAGGCAGTTTCCAAACGCTCAAAGACAGAAACCAATTAATTGGACCTAAAATGAAAAAAAAAAACTTTTTTTTTTTATATTTTGTAATTTTAATTGTTTTATATATTAATTGTGATCTTTAATAAAACACTTTTAACTAAATCTAAATGTGAGTCGTATTAATCACATTTCTTTATTTCTCATAGTAATCAAATGCATTTAAAATTATATATTCGTATAAGTCACAAACCTCCATATCCTTGTACGCAGGCAAAAACCACCCAGCCCAGACCCAAAGCCCACGATGGTCTCACAAAGGAATTTATAATACTGTCCCCAATCTGACTATCGTAATCCAGTTGCGTAGTCGGATGAATAGTATACATGGCCAAGAGAAGAATCGAAAGGGCACATAACCAAAGACAGCAATTTAGAACCTTAAAAAATGTTGTATTATAATAATGTAATGGTTAAGTTATAAACTGTACTGTAGAAGAGAAAGAATATATTTTTGCTATTGGTTATTTCTTTCCCATACTCACTTTCGAAATTTTGATACGCTGCTCTTTACAAACATGTAACAAGTAACCAAACATCATTCCAACAATGAAAGGTGAAGCTCTTGTCAAAGTGTTCATGTAATAGTATATCATGTAATACATTGTTTCATTCCTGCGACTATAAGTGAAGAGTATGATTATTAAAAAAGAAAAAAAAATGCGTAATAAAGAAAAAAATGCACATAACCATCAAAAACACTTAGAAAGCTATACATAAAAAAATATATATATAAAAAATACTGACGTTGGTGTCATCATACTTGATGGAAATTTTTTAATGAAGATATAAGTGGTAGCGGCCGCGATAGTTCCTAACAGTGTTAGTGTAAGTGCAGTCCATGCCACGTTTTTTCGTCTTCCTAAAACCCAAAACAGTACCAACGGTGACAAAATATGCAGTTGGACATCTATTGCCAAATACCATGTAACGCCAAGACACTGGAAATAAAAACGTTAAATTACTATAGTATATTATATATAAAAGGTCTTATTTTATCTACCAGTAGTCGCTAGGTTAGAGCAAGCGTTAGATTTGAATGCTGACGAGGGGTGAAATAAAAATACACCCTTGCCGTCATTGCATTGTTTTTTTATATTCTTGCTTTAGAAAAAAACTAAATCTTACGACTATTTGACATTTGACTAATTTATATTTAAATATTCAACGTAAATTTAAACAATTTATCAGCTTAAGTTGTTTACAATCTATGATTTAATTTACATCTTATTCCAGTTACCTAGATATAAATTTTAGATTTTTAAATTAATTTCAACATACACTTTATGCAACAATTTAAAAAAGGGTACAAAAGATCTCTTTACCTATAAATGTATAGATTTTTTAACTTACAACGTTGCCAGCGTTAACATAATTCTGTACATGTAGTAGAGTGGTCCACCAAAATGTTCTACATCTATTGGCATTACCAGCCACAGTCTGCCAAAATGGTCCATCAGATATATGATTGAAGATAGTTGCTTCGAGAAGAATGGTAAGCGCAAGTATTGGAAAC
Source organism: Melinaea menophilus ssp. n. AW-2005 (assembly GCA_918358695.1). Classification (NCBI taxonomy): domain Eukaryota; kingdom Metazoa; phylum Arthropoda; class Insecta; order Lepidoptera; family Nymphalidae; genus Melinaea; species Melinaea menophilus. Next base: position 30,236,286 of record OU911039.1, on the reverse strand, counting down.
ATTCGAAGTAAACGATTTAAATAAAACCAGTGTAAATTTTTCAAAAGTTGCACTAAAAACAAATATATAAGTAATAAGAAATACTTCGTAATATATTTATATAAATATGTAATAATGTTTCTACAAAATATTTGTAATTGACTCACGTCCGCTTAATTTTCCAGCTGCGATATAAACAGCCAACAAACCACTTAACATAAAGAAAGAATCTACAGACACATGGCCGGCCATTATCCAAATGCTACTGAACGAAGAAGTCCACTGTAAAGAAAGCGACAAAATATTGAATATTTAAAATATTTATTTCATTCTTATAGTATTTATAATTATTAAATAACCAAAAAAAATATCATATAATATATAAATAATAGAATACAATACCTGAAAGATATCGAAAGAATTTATAGTAAACGGTTGAGACGAAAAGGAATGCCCAAGAATAACCCAAATCATAGACAATGCTCTAACGCCGTCTAAGCAATTTAATGTGTTGCTATTTGATTTAAAGGTCAAAACGTTCCGTGTATTAGTGTAAACTGAGAATAAACGAAAAAATGCGTTGCTAGTATTGGGATCTACAAGAAAACATATAATATTTACTTTAGTTTTACTACTAAAAATTCGCAGAAACGTTTGCTTCACAACATACCTTTTTTCATAACTATTGTGTGCCAAATATCGTAGCTTGTGCATAAAACTGTTAAGAGTCCCAGTGTTGATAATATCACGCTGAAGTCAAAAATTAAATCAGTGAGCATCTTATATATAACAAAGTAAAAGTAAAATATTCCTTTGCAATAAATTTATTACAGGCAAAATCCTATTAACGAAAGATTTAACTATTTTGTCCAAAGCGCCATATATAGGGCTCCGATTAGGTGATTTCACATCTTGCGATTTATTTACGATTACATTATGTTATCTAAGTATATTTATAGGTTTTAATATCTGTAAAACTTACACGGCAATAGTATCCCCAGTAACCCAAGGTTTATCATTTGGAAGTCTACAAAAGTCATCTTCATATTGTAAACCATTATTAGCAATGTTAAATAAAATTCCATTTATTGCTTCCTTTGTAGTACATGGTTTTGGCAAACACATTGCCACTCGAAATATACTGTTATCAAAAATATTTCCCGGTTCTGACCTATAAAGAATGTTGAAAAGGTACTCGTACATGGATAAAAAAATACATAGTGAATATAATTCAAGAAATTCTTTACCTTTCACTATGAATATTAGCTCCATCAATTACTCTAAAGCCTGCTAATCGATCTTGATGTTCTCTCATTTTCATTTTATAATTTTCTGCCCACTTCAAACTATTAAGCTCAAAAGTATTTCTATTGGGATTAATCAATGAAATATTCTGTTTTAAGGGTATTCTTAGTACGCAGTATTTTCCTTCTATTACAGTTTCCGTCGATTCTCGTTGAATAGCAAGACATTGATGATAGTTTCCCATATCTAAAGTATTTCCCATGAGCACGCCTCTAGGAGTTCTCAATCCAGCATCCAGGACTTGATAAAAACAATATTATATTAAAATTTATGCATGTATTTAAGATATTTTTTTTATTGAGTAAGTTAGTTGATATTAAAAAAACATATAAAAAAAACCTAAAAGAGAACCATAACGTTGTCTTCAGATGAAGGAAAGGTTATTTAACTAAAATATAAATATATAAAACTAAACATTTTTTAGAAATATGAGAAGTTTACCATTTGTAATAAGTAATAGTTACAGGTTTCTAATTTTTAATAACATAATATACTGAATATATAATTAAAAATACACACATAAACAAAGATAGAATAAAGATTACTTAAAATTTGAGACTAGGTTAGTGGTAATATAGAATAAGTATTATATTTTATATAAACTTACATTCAGCCAATAGTAGCGTGTCATTCCTCAGCATGTAGTTAAGTTGTGCTTGGCATAATTCTGGATCAAGAACTTCTTTATAAATGTTTTGGTCAAAAGCATTGTTTGGAGGATCCCAGTCCAATGATAAGTGAGATTTTACGAAACCAAATAAAGTAAAAATTGTTGCAATTAAAAGTGATTTTGACATTTTTACTTGTATATTATAAATATTAATCATATTACGTGGTGTTGACGAAGTCGACTAATAAGTTATAATACTCTCAAATTAATTGTTCGTTTCAAGATTTATTTATCTTATCAAAAACGACCACATCAGCGTACACTTCATTCAATTATCCTTTTCAATTCAACTAGATGATTGTTCGCTGCTTTCTCTGGTATTTTTAAGGTTATAATTATAAAAAAAAATCAAAATACTTGTAAAGCAGTATATTTCGATTAGACATCTATATTATATACAATAAAATAAAAGAAATAGGATCGATTAATAAATATTTACTATATACAAAACGGCAGACTTTTCAATGTAAATAATGTATCGGCTTTTATTTTTATATCATAATTAAATAATAAGAACTTGATATAAATAATAAATTCCTCTTAATACAGTTGCATTTTTATCATAAGATCGTGATGATAATACACCGGATTTTTAATAATTGATTATTTCATGACTAATTTTATCATAATCTGAATTCTCTTTTTCACGTTTACACCGAACACATTATCATATAAATAAGTTTTTGTGATTTACCACCCATGGTAACTAAAATTCGAATTATTTTTTTAAGAATATCAATTTGATTTTTTGGTAACCTTGAGGGACAGCAACAATGCACATCTTGTTTTTTGTGTGGGTATTTAACATAGCCATCCACACCGAGACGAAATGTAGTGCATTTTATGAAGAGGAGGATTCTAATGTATAGTTTACATTAGAATTATTTTTCTTGACACAAGTTTGCTTACTGTTACTATTGTTACTAACTGTTATTATTTTCAAAAATATACATTACCTAAAGTCACAAACTTTATCGCAAACTGATGTTGACATTATTGACTTTGCGGAACGTAACTATTAAGATACATGATTTTAATAATAAAATAAAACTATACCTAGTTTAGAATAGATTTTCAAGATTGAATTACCATTTTGCAGGACTCAACTTTTATTAAACTATCATGCTAAAGCTACTTACTACAAGCAATTTTATTAAAAATGAGATAGTTATAAATTATTGTTCCAGTCAAAATATACTAAATATAATAGGATACTTTAACTCAGGAACATTTACTCATTTCTGAAGGAAACTTATAAAAACCGATAATTAACTCATGAAAACATAGAATATACTTTTCATCCCTGAAAATTCTCAATTCAGAAAATATATGATTTTGCACACATTTTAAATAATAAAAAATGGCTTATAATTTGAGTCGGAAAAGAAGGCAGGGCAGTCGAATTAGCTAGCAACAATCAGTACTCGATAAAAACTCATTTATTTCAGAAATTTAAGATTATCTTTAATGAAATTAAAGCCAATTTATAATAACGATAAAAAATTGATATTATAAAATGGTTACGATTCGAATTCGCATGTAAATAGGAGTTTTGTCATTTAAATATATTATCTTGATTCTTAATTACTTTCTATTTTGATAATTCTGGTGATTATCTTATTGTAATAAGCTTTAAATAATATTTAAAATTAAAATTTTATTTATATTAAGTAAAATGATTGTCGAGGTTTCTAAAAAGTTCAAAGTCGTTCTGAAGAACGACATTGATTAAAATGCTCAAGTCTCAAAAGGTAAAACGTTATGAAATCCAAGAAAATAAATCTCTTTTTACTCCACTCTTAGGTAGACCAGAAATAAACATTTAGAAAATAGATATAAAGTCAACAGCTTAAATCTGTAGACAGGACAGCTTAAATCTGTAGGGAAATGGAACGTACGTTATTATTAATGACCACGGAATTTAGACAAAGTATTTTGTCAAATGAAATATTAGTTTCACTCATGTTTACTGTCAAAGTTTGGTGTAGAATTTCCCACACTATCATAACGTAATTTTGCAATTAATTACCAGGCCAATGCTGTAACAAGATTAGTGGTGACATTACTAAAACGTTTACCATTATATCTGGCCGCTTTACAATCGGTTGACCACCGAGTATTTAACACTTGAATCATTTTTTCTCATAAATTTTAAAGTTGAACAAATTTATTTTATAATATATTTTTTTTATAAATTATAAGAATTGAAAAAGAACTAAGTACCATTACTTTTCTAATGTAGTTCATAATATTATTTTATAAGTTTTGCAATAACTTTAGTGCTATTTTACATTAATCTATACGCGAAATCTATAATTCTAGCAACATCGTAAAAAGTTCTCCTGCAAACCTGTCTCTTGAAAGTTTTTTTTATAAATTCGGTTGTATTAAACTTATGTAACTAACTAACTAATGTAATACTTAATTCTTAATTACTTTTGGACGACTATCGAACATCGACAGTTTTGAAATCCAAAGATTTATTGCTCATGATTGGCCGTTTCAAATACTTGATAAGTGTGACAGAATATACATAAATATTATACATATTTATGAGAATTATATCAAAATAAAGATAAGAATATTAAATGATTAGTGTAGGATTATACAACTTAATTTATAAGTATAAGAGGAATGTTAAATTTAATCAAGCAATGATTTGAGATTATAAAATGTCACATGGACATGTAATATATAAAATAATATATAATTAAATATTATTAAAATACATAGAAGAATAAAAGACCATTCATATTATTGCAGGTGTTATATTTGACTAATTTATCGTTTGACTTAACTGTAAATAGACACATAAACATTTAATAGATATTAGTACGAGTATATAAATAGTACACGTAAATATAAGACTTATGTTCAAAATAATACTAGAATAATATTAGATTATTGTAATACATATAATCTCAAGTTAATAACATTAACACTATGTAGTATTTAATTAAATAGTGTTTTGACATTACTACCAACTGTAACATTATCACTTTATTAAGATTCTTTGTTTGCGAATTAGTATAAAATGATTGAGATACTGAATATAGGTTGAGTTGGGAATTAATTGTAGGAACTTACTCTTATAATATGAGTATTACATAACATAATAACTTTCCATGTTCTTTAGCTGTTAATACTTATTTCTCTCTATCTGAGGATAGATAAGTGACAGTAACATCTATAATAAGTATATATTTTAGTTAGAATAAAGTTTCAGAGAGTATAATTTAGCTTGGGATTAGTTTAAGGCTATCTCGCTAGATAAGTATTAACAGCTAAAGTACGTGGAAAGTTATTATGTTATGTAACAATAATTGTTAAATTAATACATTTCAGTAATAATGTCATGGTTGCTGAATATTGAAGTAATGTTTAAAATAAACAGTTATGTCATAAATAATTATTATTTAATGTCAGAAAATTTCTTAATCTATTTATTTTATTAAGAAAAATCCTTACTATATAATAACGAGCTAATTGACTCTGTATGCACGCGCATCACTTATCACCCACAAATCACACAATAATGTGTAATACATCAAAAAAAAGCTATTGAATCAGGCTACAAAATAGGGTAGGTGCCAACCTCATACGTAAATTGGATCGTTGAAATTCCCTTGTATGTATTTGATATTATAATACAAATAAATTAAATTTAACAAGTGCAAGTGGTAATTTTGACATTTGTCAACTATGTTTCACTTTAACTAATTGTGATTCTTTTTGTGTTTAAATAGTTTTGCTCACATAGTTTACATAGGCGAGAATATGAATCTATATTATATTTATACACTTTTATCGTAACGGTATAATTCCATGGTTTGATATTTTTTTGACTAAAACTTTTTTTCAATTAAGTTTAGTTAAGAAAGTAAATAGAAGTACTTACTTTATTAAATATTGTTAAAAAAAAATAATAATTTATTATAAAAATTTGAATACATAACACAAATAACACATACTCGTAATTTCTTGCCAAACTCGGGAGTTTGACGGCAAGAAGCGCTCATTAAATACTTAAACTAACACTATAAACTACTATACCAACTTTATCATTTATAATAAAATTAAAACAATAAAAAAAAACCTAATAATTATTACAATTGTTTAAACAGTGATCCCTTAGTTTTATTTTCAATAATTTTTTACTAATATCAATATTAAGGTTAATTTTGGTAAGGGCAATGTTATTTAAAATTTTGGGTACCATACACCTTGATGTTCTTTTTCCATAATATTTTTTTGCAGTGGGCTCAATTAATTCTTTTTTCCTGACCCTTTTTGTATTGTACTTATTCATGACTGTTTCCTTATATTTAGTTAAATGAAAACTTTCGATACATATTAAGTAGTCCACTTAGATGTCTAGTGGCAAAATTTTATAAATTGGAAATAGTTTTTCATAGTCTTCACAACACTTTTTTTTATTTTGTTTTTGTTCATCGATCTTTAAACCTAAGTATTTATATGTATTAACATATTCTAATTCACCGGTTGACCTGATTCTAAATTTATAAAAATATAATTAATTATGTTTTAATTGTTAGACAAATAAAATTACGAATGAAATGATTATTATGTTGTCTTATTGAACACTCATAGAATTAATGTCTAATTAATGAAATGTGCAATATGGTTGATGACACAATGGATTGAAGGAAAGTGGTCAAGACGAGATATTTTGGCGCTAGAGGAGGTCTAAAATCAGCAATACATAGAAATTGACTGGAAACTGTTAAAGTTGATTGTTGATGTTAAAGATGATCAGATAAATGCAGTAGTTACAGCACGTATAGGTAAAGCCTAGTTGGAGATTATTCATAAGTTTCTCGTATGAAACGTCAGTTTCGCAACGTGAATACTCTTATTTAGCTCTTTTTTTATAATTTTGTTTTGCATGATGACTTGAAGACAGTGATATAATGTGAAAATAAATCATAATCAAACAAAGTTGTATTATATTATGCTAATTTTAAACAATAAATTATGGTAATACAAGGTCTATGCTTTTTTACATTAAGATGAAATTATAAATCTTACAAGAATATATTGTCTCATATACTATTGTCAAACTTCTGAACTCAAATTAACTAACAAAACTATGGAAATGAAAGACTAGTAATAAAAATGTTTTCAGGTGTGCCGAAATAGTAGACGTTTGATAATTGCCAGGCATCTCTAAAGGCTGTCCCGTCCTGTTTAATTCCATCCTCTCGCTGGTCCGTAATAGCAACTCGTCTATCATTTCTTTGAAGTAGTAATGACCTGACGATAACTTTTTACCATCAGATAAATCATCTATTTGTGTATCACCAGGTCATTATAAACAAAAATTGATTGTATAATATTTTATTATTTATAATATTCTTAAAACTTACAATTATATTAACACATTACCATATAAACATATTAATATCCTTATTAAGTAAAAATTAGCATTAATATATACTATAATTTTTATTTCCTTTGGCTATATATACATATAAGATATTTAAGATTATGGTTTAGTTGAAATTGACAGTTATGATCTAGAAATTCTAGACTAGATAAATGAATATGTTTATTTTTACTAGATGTTTCTTAAATGTTTACGAAAGTACAATTACTGATTTAGAAAGATACTAATGGTTAGATTTGATTACATTAAGTATGTGAATGTTTAAATTTTTTTATTTAATTACTCCTATGATTTTGATTTTCGTATTATTCGATTTTACCCTTTGGCCAGTGTTGTGGATTTTATATTTTTGCTTGTTTTGCCACTAGTTTGCCTGAACAAAAAAAAAAAAAACCTGAAACCTCTTTTTAAATATACATATTAATTATAATAGGTTTAAAAACAAATATTAAATTTAGGCTACTTTACCTGGTCCAAGTAGTAATTTAACCAAATTTGAAAATGGTTGGTCGACCAACACCGTTGCTGCGAAGGCAACGTTTAATGATAGAAAGAAGAAGCCCATAAATTCAAATATCTGTAAAAAAGGTAGTGAATGAATTAAGAAATAAAATAGTAACGCTACTAAGAAATATTATTACAAGTATTGTTTATGTCAAACTTACAATCGCCCCAACGGTGAAGTATGTCGGTAATAACTTTGTAGAATTAATGACAACCATTAGAGAATAATGCAACAGATACAATGCATATGATAGTCTTGCTGGTAATTTCCATAAGTTCAGTGATAGAAACCAATTGATTGGTCCTAAAATAAAAATAAAAGTTTCGATATAAATCATGTGAATCAATTATTAAAAAAATATATATTACAGATCCTAAATGTTTTCGAAAAATATCTGCCAGATTTGTGAATCTGATATAACATTTAAAACTTCTAAAAAAATCTTTACATTATTAGAATAGATATTTAAAATTTAATATTTAAACAAACATATTACCGCCGTAGCCATGAACACAGGCGACAATAATCCATCCCAAACACAAAGCCCAAACTGGTCTCATAAAGGAATTTATGAAACTGTCAGCTATCTGGTTGTCATAATTCATTTGCAATGTCGGATAAACAGAATATATAATAACAGCAAGACCCGATAGAGACAGCAGCCAGAGGCAGATGTTTACAACCTTCAAATAATATTAAATTAAATAAATAGCATAAAAAGTGGATTAAAACAAAATTGTAAAATAAAAGTGGCATAATAAGTTACAATCTGTAGATAATAGTAATTAATAAATTTACTAGTATTATGAATCCAGTTATCAGACATTTGGCACAATAAATCAAATGGCAGAAAGGATTTTTAAATAGTTGAATCGAAATAAGCCCGTTTGAAATGATATATTTACCCAGAATATTTTAATGTACTGGCCTCTCCAAAGATGTAGCCAGTATCCAATCACCATTCCTACAATGAAAGAAGGAGCTCGCGTCAATGTGTTCGTATAATAGTATACTACGTAGTTCATGACCTCATCTGATCTCCTGAAAGAAGTGTCAAATGTTTTAAAAAATTGATAACGTCTTTTGCCGTGCCGAGGGTGATTATCACTGTTAAAATAATAATATCCCGATGAATGTTAATTCCAATACTCATGTGTTTTTACATAAAATATTTATGTTGTTATTAAGATATGTCTTATTTTATTTTTATTCTATTGAATTTTATTCAATTTACATATATTTAAATTATTATGTATCTAAAATTTTGTCCTTCTAATTTCCATTTGTCTCACAACGGATCTGCTGGAATAAATTTATTTCTAGAGATAAGAGACATAATTGTACTGTGCCTTTTTAAATCTTTTTTTTTTATATTTTGGGTATTTTGAGTATACTAATTATGAAATAAATACATTAATTCATTATTACGTACGTTGGCATTGTTGAACTCGAAGGAAATTCATTAATAAAATTATAAATTGTTGCAGCAGTAAGAGTTCCCAAAAATGCAAATAATAAAGCTGACCATGCGACATTTCTTCTTTTACTTAGCACCCAAAATAGTACAATGGGTGATAAGATGTGCAACTGAACATCTATCGACAAATACCATGAATGTCCAAGGCACTGAAATAAATATATAGATACCAATGTAATAGGTGAAAAATACTTTAATTTAATTTAATTAATAATCACGTCTATGTAACACGGACATGCCAAAAATTGCATAGGCGAATAAAATACAAAGAAAAGTTTTATAAAGAACCACATTTCTTCAGATTTTATCGATCGAGAATCGGGTCTTCACGGATTTAATCTAAATAATAGTTAAAATAAAATAATATTTTGGATATTTCATAAAAAAAAATATTTAATAAAAAAAAGCAGGAACAGGTTTTAACTGATGAATTAATTACTAATTAATTTAATGTAATATTTTTACAGGTAATATAATTTGAGTATTCGCCTGTAAAAAGTGTATGACTTTTTAAATTCAAACTTACCAAATTATAGCAATTTAAATAGTTCTGTATGTGCAAAAGAGCGGTCCACCAAAAAGATCTACACCTATTTGCACCCCCTGCCACGGCACCCCAAAATGGTCCATCAGCTACATGATTCAAAAGCGTAGCGTCAAGTAGGACGCACAGGGCGAGTATGGGAAACATACGTAATATACGGTTCAGGTAAAATAGGTGTAGGTTCTTCAAAAGTTGTGCTAAAATATATACAAATAGGATCATCATCATCCGATATAGATACATACAAAATTACATACATAAACATATTTACTTACAACCACTGAATTTTCCAGCTACCGTATAAACCACCAACAATCCACTTAACATAAAAAACGTATCCACCGATATTGTGCCAGAAACGATTAATATCCCTTTATATGACGTAACCCACTGTCAATCAACAGTTATATTATATTTATATTATTAGAGTTTGAAGAATTTATTTTTAATTTACTAAATTCAATTATATAAACAAAAACTTTCCAACACCAACATTAGTTCCTTACCTCAATACTCTCAATGGGATTCATAAGAAAAGCTTGGGATGAAAAGGAATGGGAAAAAATTATCCAAATCATTGCTAAGGCTCTTATACCATCTAAGGAATGCAATGATTTAGGACTGGATTTAAAAGTTAAAATATTCCTTGCATTAGTGTACGCTGAGAATGAAAGAAACAGCTCGTTGCTTTTTTTTGGATCTAAAATAAAGAAAACATAATTGAAAGCAATTAACCATACCTACATATGTACATGCGCAATGACTTACCTCGTTTACGTATTACATTACGCCAAACATCATAGCCTGTACTTAATACCGTGAGAAGTCCAATGATAGAAAGCAAGGCACTGAATTCAAACAAATAGAAATATTGCTTAGCATTATAATATATAGTAGTCTTATAAATAATATTCATTTTATTAAATTGTTTATCTCAATTGTAACTTACACGGCTACTGTATCACCGGTAACCCATGGTTTGTCATTGGGAAGGCGACAAAAGTCGTCTTCATACTGGAAGCCTTTATCAACAACTTCAAATAGAAAACCATTTATTGCTTCTTTTGTGGTGCATGATTTGGGTAAACATAATGCCATTCGAAAATTTATATTAGACAGAAGAAGACTTTCTTCAACTCTGCAAAAAATATACTTAAAATTTCATAAAATATTTTAAGCTATTGGTTATGATTTGACTATATACTCCTACGACTCGTTTAACATTAATTGAATAATATTTTTGTGTAACAAAAAACTTACTTTACACCGCCGATATCGAAATTGGCACCGTCAAGCGCTTTAAAGCCAGCCATTGTGAATATTTCATGTCCTGTTAATCTTGCCTTTAACTTTTTCTCTACATTTAAAAATCTCGAATCAAAATATTTTGTGTTATAATCGTTTCTTGAAAAATTTTGATTCAGAGGAATTTTTATAACACAATATTTTCCCTTTATGGCAGCATCATCAAGTTCTCGGTTTATACTAAGGCATTGATGGTAATTTCCCATATCCATTGTATTTCCCATTAACATTCCTTTTGGGATCCTTAAACCGGCATCCAAAACTGAAACGTAAAGTGTTTGTTTAAAATAATCATATTTAGCTTAGACACTTTTATTTAATAAGTTTCCATATTAATTTCACTATTATCAAATAAACACTCAATTGGAATATGAGAAAGTTTTTAAAATAATATGTAAAAAAGCACTAAGAAAAATTTACTTACATTCTGCCAGAAGAAGGGTGTCATTTCTAAGAATGTACTGTAAATCCTTTTGGCATTGTATAGGATCCAGAGCATTGTCATATATCTTTTGATCAAAGGCACTGTTCGGAGGGTCCCAATCCAAAAACAAATGACTTCTCCCCATAGTCGACATACAAAAAACTATCGCAAACCAAAATATTTTTTTCATAGTTTTTATTTCTTGTAAATAGAATTGACTGGCCTATAATTGCGATGAATTTATAATATTTCGGTCGACCATCTGATACCTAAATTAATCGTACTTGCTTGCTTGATTACCATCTAATCAATAAAGTATACTCCTCCAATTTTGTCGTTATTATAATTAAGGAGGGTTTCCTGTGAAATAAGAACAATTAAATTACATTTTTTTTTAATTATGCTTTTTTATCCTGTGTTTGCGACACCATAAAGCATTTTAAGTTCTGTGCCGTATAAGAAACCGTGTAACAATTTTATTGTTACTTTAATAACCATGTAATATACACATTCATTACTATTCTATTATATTTGAAGATATTTTTCTATGATACAAATATGAAATTAATTTGAAATTGAGATTTAATATTTATTTGCAAGGAATTCTAAAATATTGACGCCAATATTTTACATAACATATTATCACAAGGTCACCCTATATTTATCACAAAATTGCAATAAATGAGTTCAACGATCTTATACAAAGATTTAATACAATTAATTATATGTTGATTTTATTAACAACAATATATTTGGATTTAAGTTCTTGTGTATAGGTCACAAGGAACAATTACTATCAGGTAGACCGTTTGCTGTTACTGAAAAGTGTAATGATACTACGGATAACATTTATTACGGTAAGAATTAGATATAATATTACTGACGTATTGTTTAAATAAACATTACAATTAACAAATGTATTAAAAATTCGTAAATTGCATTATTCTAAATGAAACCTATATTGCCTTATCTAAAAGATATATCCTAATCTAAAGCGGTACTAATCAAACTTCTTTGACCTTAATTGATTTGAGCGTTCATTGACCGAAATTAAATAAAGTTTGAATTTTCTCGAAACTATATTAATTTATAAAAGTGTAGTTACTTTTTTTTAAAGTATAAATAAATAAAATGTTGTGTTTACAAATGTTCACAGTATACTCTAGTTATATTATAGTAAATCACATGTACGAATGTTTAAATTATTTTTTATGTATACCTTTATTACAACATACGTTTATTTTATATTTAATACAACACCCTCTGACGAAGCATTTACAACCTGTATCAAGCACCTCACAACTTTGCTAAACAATTTAATTTCTTAGTGACCATGTAGATGGCAGTTTAAAGGAGAGCAACAACAATACTAAAACAAACTATCGGATTATTATATCCTTATAAATTTCTTTTATTAATAAATCTGTTAATATTTCATTTAAACAAAAAAATACCTTTCGTTTTTAAAATAAACTTATTATATGACTAAGCAATTCAAAATTAAGAGGTGTCGCAGCGCATATAATAAGACCTCACAAAATATTTTTATTAACATTTATATTATTATTTTGATATTTACATTAACCCTAATTTACACCTAAATACACCGTTTCTCATTCGATTACTAGGAATTTTGTACACGGCCGGTATGTAGAGGTTACTTTTATCTTGCGATGACCGTAACATTGACCGTTACTTGTTACAGATGAAAGATAGTCATAATATCATATTTATGTCATACATACATACATGGCGTATTCCAGTGATAAAAGGGACCATTATGTGGGCCTCGTACCCACTAAACTTGACGGTTGCCATCGCCCTCATAGTGAGGCACCACGGGGACGCTTGCACATAACATCGTGATGCCCCGTCGGACACAGCGAATAGGGCACGTAACGAGAGTTCCTCTCCCTTATGCGCAGGCTTATTCTGACGCCGGGGATTTATTATTTATCCGTTACAATTATACGCAAGTTGATTAGTAAGCAAGTTTGAAATCGCAAATTTGTGAATATACAATAGAAGTTCAAAGTTTATCACTGATTTAATAATATAAAGTTTCTTGCTGGAGAATATAGATGTATTCCTAGAATTATAAAGGCGGCTCTAGATATTAAATACATGCTAACATCATTACAGGAGTTGTTTGGAATCTATCTAAGACCTGGGATAAAATAAATGTACTACTCTAATAAAAATCTGAGAAAATATTTCAACAAAGTTGATATATATCGGCTACCTTACAAGTAGGAGAATCCATTTATTTAATGGTCAATCCCATTTATGAAGTCCACACAACTTCGGGGCAGTACGAGTAAAACTTGTTTATTTTGAAGCACCTGCAGCAATGTTGCTAGTTTATTTGCAGTTCTGCCAGTATGATTGCTGTTAACCTTTTTGTAGGTTCTACTGTTTCTTTATCTCTGCGCTATTATTTAATAACCTTTATCCGTTGCTATGTGATTGTCCTTAAGTAGAATTAATAAACATTTGCAGTTAAGTTTATCGAAAAATTGAGCAATTGAAGTTCTTAATACAATTCAAGAGTGAAACAAAGTCTTTATCTTTGTAATTGTCACTTCAGCTTAAAAAGTGTGTAAAGTTTGATTTTTATAGAAAAATAAAAAATCCGTTGAAAAACTATTATTGTACAATATCTCAGGTATATAGATCTTCATAAATAACTTTAACTGTCACTCTTGTCAGTCAGTCAGTTAAACTACAAATATATATCAATGAAAGCTAGCCAATAATAGACTTTCTATTAATATTTTAAGTTTGAAGTAATCTCTTTAGGCTACTGAGAGGGGAAAATAAACAAAGACCAGTATAACACATAAACTCTTTATTTAACATAAGAATAAAGATATTGAGATTACCTTAACATTCATACCAAGCTCACGACTTAAATAACTTTATATTTTTTGTTGTTACTGTATAGTACAATGTTTTCTTAACTAGATGTCTTTTAATAACTACTTTAGAACTAAATAATTATATAAGTATAATATATTGGTATAAAATTAAATTGAAAACAATTTACTATGTATATTACTTTGGCAAGCATCTTAACTATAAAATAGTTCTTATTCTATTTATTACAAAGAGTGTAATACCAACGGTTTTATTTAGAATTTCAAACATTATTTAATATCCTTTGTTTGATCCAAAGACTCCTATTCATCTAAAATTGCTTTGTTCTCTGTGACAGCCGATGTTTCATTTACTTATGAAATCAGCTAGTCTCTATCTACATGATGTCCAGTTTTTTCCATAAGAGATCCATTTTTTTCAGATGGGACTTGTTTCTCCTCCAAATATTTTCCATTTGTTTCAAAACCATTTCCTTCCAAAAACTTATTATCTTTGTCTAGAATAGATGGATCTTTTTGCAAAGTTGTGATATCTCTTTCCAACTCAGGTCCTGTTTTGTGTTTACCATTTCTTTCTCGAGGACGTTTTTGTCCTGAAATAAAAGTTATAATATATCTCGTCGCTTTATAAAAAAACCTATAACTAAATAAAAATATTGACTTTGACTATAACCAATAAAAAATTGGAAACCTCATTATTTATCTCCTTCCAAATATATCAAACTTATTGCTGTACATTTTTAAAGTTCCAGGTTACTGCGTTTACCTCACCAGCACTTCCACACAGTATATCCAGTATCTATACTGAATACAGTATATTAAAGACATAAGTAATTTAAAAATAATTACCTCCTTCCATAACCATTTTAATGAGAACTGAGAATGGTGAATCAATGACCACTGTCAAGACGAAAGCCAGGATGAAAGTAAAAAGCAAGAAAGCCGCGAAATCGTAGAACTGAAGTAGAAAAATATATAAATTATTTTTTTAGCGATTATTAGCATTATAAATATTAAACACATTTTATCAAAACATAATTTAAGAAAAACAGTTAAGGTAAACTGATAAGTTAATATATAAGATGTTGAATTGAATGTTGTCATTGATAGTACAAACGTTTTAAATTAATACTTACTCGGCCTGCCACAGAAAAGTATATTGATTGTAGCTGTGCTCCAGCATACATAAACGTAAAAGAATAATGGTATAAATACATCGCGTATGAGATCCGAGACGGAAGCTTCCACAAGTTGAGAGTGAGTAACCAGTTTATTGGACCTGTGTGTAATTTCAAACATATATGCTTACCTAATTTGAAACTTATAATTTATCCCAGATTATTGAAAACAAATGGTCAAAGATTACTAGGATATAAGCCATATAACATTTAATAGTGTTATTTTTTCATATAATTCAAAACCAATAAACTTACCGCCGTATCCCTTTACACAAGCAAATATAATCCAAGATAACCCAATAGCCCATATTGCTCTTGAGAATGAGTTGAATAAACTGTCTGCAACTTGATTGTCCCAATCAAATTGCATTATTTCATATGAAGCGTAAAAACAGAAGGCGATTAGGAGTAACGCAATAGTCCATGAAACTAATACAAATAACTGAAATAAGAAATATAATATTGTTATGGTGAATTCGGATATTCATTAATTTTTTACACAAATATATGAATATTACTTATTGCACAAAGTCAATTACCCCGTATAATTTTTTGCGGTCACTGATAATTATGCTAAACACATGCCGACAAAATAAATATGCGAATATGCGTAATATTCTAAATATGTGTATAAATAAGTGAATAAGCATTTTAAAAGATTTTATCCAGATTTCAATGACAATTATTTACGATTATATAATAAGTAAGTTGACACATAAATTTAAAGATAAATAATGGAAGTAAATTATTTATTTAAGTACATTAGGTATAAGTATATAACATATTAGAAATTCAGAAAAATAAACGTTTTTTATCTTCTATTAAAATTGTAACATTATTAGTAGTCAGCTTATTTAGTTACACAGTTAACTAAAAATAAAAAACACTAGACTAAATATTTATCTAAACTAATTTTAATATACTAAAAAGAAAGCTAACATGACACAAATCTCTAACAACATTTTTTGAAACATTTACCAGTGTCGGTTCATATATTATCATAAAGAATGAATGGAATTTATGTCAATTTCATGTGATTATAGAAATCTTATTATTTGTATCAGAGGGAAGAAAAAGGGAAGGAATAAGACTTATTACAATAAAAATATATAAACTCGTTTTAAATTATGAAAAGCAACATCAATTCATTCATATTTTCTAAAAAAAACTATTTTAATCTTCGTAATATGAAGATACGTATTTTAAGTAACATTGCGTAATAAAAGTACCTTGCTTAATTTTAATTCCTTTCCTTTATACATATTAATGATATATCCTGTTATCATCCCGACAAAAAATGAAGACCCCCGACACAAGGTATTCATGTAATACCTACTCAGATAGTATCCTTGTTCGTCCATACGTCTGAAAATATAATAATATTCTAATCCTTTTCTTTTATAGTTGGAACACCATTAAACATTTTTAAAAGTTTTTTATAACTCATATCATTTAAAAAGTTGTTAAAGATACAATTAATTACGTTATGCATATACTGAGAAGATTATACGTACACAAGAGTAGCAGAAGCAGAGGGAAATTCCATTATAAAGTTGTATATAGTAGAACCTGTCAGAATTGCTAATAATGCAATCACTAGTGCCGCCCATGCAGCTTTCTTGTTTTTACTCAAAACCCAGTACAGAATTAATGGTGAGATAATGTACAGTTGAATGTCGATAGCTAGATACCAAGAGTGTCCGACGCACTGGAAATATATAAATTTTTAGACTTAATTAACAGTTTAGCTTTGAAAGCAATAACTGAAATGTATTTGACAAACAGGGAATATTAAATCATACATAGTATGTGCTGTGCACTAAACATACAACTTACGATATTATCAGGGTTGACATAATTCTGTATATGCAACAAAGTTGACCACCAGAAACTCCTACAATATTCTGTATTATCTGCAACATGTTTCCAGTAAGGTCCGTCCATTATGCGATGAAATACAGAGGCTTCCAAAAGAACTAAAGCAGCTAACAGGGGGAACATTCGGAGGAGACGATTTAGGTAAAATGCAGGGAGCCGTTTTAATAGTTGTGCTAAAATAAAAATTGATATGTACATTTCAATATAACAATTTATACAAATTTAAAATTCAATGAAATAATTGTATAATTTGAAATTATCTATAAACATACTTACGCCCAGACAACTTTCCAACAGTGGTATAAACTAGCAAAAGACCGGACATCATGAAAAAAGAGTCCACTGTGAATAATCCCGTGGTTATAAAAACAGCGTCACCGCTCGTCACCCACTATTAATAAAAGTTAAATTTACTATAATAAGATCGTGATTAAAAATAAGAATCTTTTTTAGAGACTTTATACATACCAATAAAGCATCTATGAGGTTTGCGTTAAAGTTGTGCATGGGAAAAACGTGCCCAAGAATGACCCACATCATGGAGATGCATCTGATGCCGTCAAGGCAGTCCAAAGCATTTGGATTAGGAGTAAACGTTAGAAGCCGGCGAGTGTTTGTGTATATAGAGAAAGTGCGGTACAATATATTTGCTTTTTTTGGGTCTAAAAAGAAGTTTTCGTAATATATATTAATTCGCTTAAGTAGTGTTGCAGGAAACTCGAGCTTAATTCGCTTTTGCCATTTCATTAATTGCGGCATAACTTTGCCAGTTTTTTTCATAATTTCGATAAATCCGTACCTTATATATCCTGATTTAATAGCTTATTATTTCTTGGTATCTACTTTAGATATATGAAGATATAATTAGACTTACGACGTTTGTAAGATTATAATATTTGAATGAGTATGTATTACACTTCAACTTTTAAGTCATATAGAAATATATAAACAATGTGTTCATATATTTAAACGCAAAGTACAAAAAGAAATTAAAATAAACACATTGACTAGCTTACTCTTTACGCAGTATCGGCTGGTAAGATTAAAGTCTCTAAGGGAATTAAATAACCATGAATATAGAAAATAAAAAAACATGTTGTTCCCCTGTGGCTGTAATTCGACAGCAATTTCAACTGTAATAATGTACTTTTTCAAGAGTTTGCAGAACAATAAATCTCTATAATCATTAGATATATATTTTTTGTTTTTATTTTATAATGTCAGACAACAATCATCTCTTTACGACTACCACACTGACTGACATTGATAGTGTGAACCTAAGCAATAAATCTCATAGTATAAAACTTTATTTTACTATTTTAATGTATTTGTAATGCATAATTTTATAAAACATAAGCTTTTCTGACTCCTCCTACATACATACATTCACCATGCCATATATCATAATCCGTTCGTAATTTTCATAATAAGGATGTTAACAAAATAGTACTTACCTTGTTTTTTAATAACGGTGTGGTTGATGTCGTATAATGTTGATAGAACTGTGATCAGTGCTAGCGTTGAAAATATGGTGCTGAAACAAAAAAGAAAACATTCAAATAATTTCACAGTAAATAATAATAATAATTAATTACTGTAATTTGCAGGCTTAGATATTATTGAAAATACTGTCAAACAAAGGTTTCATATTGAAAATATTCGTTTACTTACTGTTAAACCATGAACATTGATTAACTTAATGTTTCAATTGATTTCTTTATTACTAACTCTCTGAATTCTTTTAAGGAAATCTCAAATAAAAAATATTGTTATTATTATATAAAAATACTTAATAATAGTAGAATTATTTTAAATATTTGTGTTAGATAAACTAAACAGACTTAACAGCAATATCAACTAGCAATAATAATAAAATAATTTCTTTTATCATTTTTAAGTTATTTCTGGCATTATTGAAATTATAATATAAATAACGTTGTATAAATACATAAACCTACCAATATAGTTAAAATTTATCATAGCAGTAAAAAGGTGACGACAATTAGATAAATTGTCGATTATAATAGCTGTATAATACGATATCATAGCTCTTATATAACTTTTGCAACTCCTATTCTTCTTTATCTACAAAATAATTTACGAGGTTTATTGCTTTAAATTGTTTTGCGGACAATTTATTATTCAAATAATGATTAAGTAAATGAAAATAGCATTCCGTAGATCAATGTAACTGTGTTGTATAATTTTGTTTTCGATTAACCAATATACCAACATTATTAATAATGAATACCTGTGTAACTAGTTTAATATAAATCAAATAATAATATTGAGTTTAGACCAAGCAACAAGTTAATATGAATGAATGTCTGATTGTCTTACTGTTCTCCTCTACGGGTTTCATCACGTTTCATCTGACTTTTGTTAAATTTTGTGGACAGACTCGATGTTTATAAATACGTTCAAGGTGGCGGATACATCAACGTGGAAAATGATAAAAGTAATAATACTGCAGCCATTACGAAAAACATTCGATAGAAAAGAGTCGTATAGCTTTTTTTTACACGCACTAAGTCGTAATTAATATGTTTAAACAGCCCTTTCGTCTGATCAATTTTAAGAGATGGAGGGAGTGAACGGGTGATGGTGGTTGGTCTTGGAAAGTCTTATTAAATTTTGAATTTATTATTTACGTTACAAAGCTAAATAGTTTTAAAATAATTAGGTGTACAAACACTTACATAGCGACATAGTCAGCAGGGACCCACGGCTTGTCGTTAGGTAGCCGATAAAACCTCTCTTCAACTTTAAATCCCCAAGAATTTACATCAAAGAGAATATTTTTAAGCCAATCATTCAGAGTACATGACTCTGGCATACATGCTCCGAAATTAAATTCAGAAAAAGACAAAGGATTGTCTGGTTCTAATCTGTAGACGAAACGTAGATTGTTATCAAAACTTAGTCTATTTTATTACTACATTAGGTCATAATCGATGGATATTATGGAAATATTAAACATCATCATTGGAACTAACGAATCAATATCCACATTGGGGAGAGAAAACGCTTGGACATCCTGTATAATGCTTTTAAACTGCATTGTTTTCCTATTTTGTACATTCGGCTGGTATAGAAAGGGTAACTTTATTGTCTGGTTAAAAGGCACGGCAAAGAAGGCATATTTTCCTTGTATCTTCATGTCTTCTATTTCCTCGTCTATTTCAAGGCATTGGTGATAATTTCCCAAATCTGTTATGACGAGCGTAAGAACACCTCTCGGTAAACGCGCTCCTGCATCTAAAACTAAAAAAAGGTAAAATTAATGTTAGGTGTTATATTGTTATGGACATCATGTCAAAATAAGATGGATTGTATTATAAAATAATAGTTTTTAAATCATTAAAATTATTAAATATTTACCAAAACATATAACAGTAAAAATGCTAGTGAAAGAGCAGAAAATAACGACATGGAAATAACATATATTTTTAGATGTAGATAGAGAGTGTTTGTTTGTAGATAAGTGTTTAAAAAAAAATTCTTGTACATAATCTATTAAACAATTTTAAGAAATAGGATGAGAAGAGAAACATATCCTGTAATATTATAATAAAGAAAAACTTACATCTAGCAAGTAACATCACGTCTGTTGATTTTAGATAATTCATTTGTCTTTCACATTCCGTTGAATTAATAACCCGTTTGTACAGATCTGTATCAAAAACACGACTTTTACTTAAATCTGCTTGAAGGCTTGCTTCTGCAACAATAACTACTTCAGCAATTAAAATAATAAATAAAATAGTCTTATCCATTGTAAAATAACCACGACACTTTCTGATTAGACAATTCGCTTGTAGCAGACGTTACTGCACTAAAGCGCTAAGTCGCAATCCTGCGCTTTATAAATAAGGGGATCTCTTAGATGTTATTTTATTCCAAATAAATTTATCTTATCTTCTGTCAAATAATGTATATTTAGCGTTTGAAGTATAAGATATATATATGAGAGATATATATATACTTTATTATAGAAGAACAGGGCAAACGAGCATGCGAGTCACTGATAACAAGTGATCACCGCCACCCATGAATTCTTGCAACATCCAGGGAGTCACAGAAACAGGAGATGTTACAGGGGGTGCCGTTACTCCTGCACATTTATAATATGTTATATATATTTCCAACAAACATTGTAGTGTAGATGACTGGGATGTACTGGCGATGTGGTAGGTCTTTCTCAGGAAAACTTGGATTAGTGCCGAAAGAAACTTGTGTTTTTTATAGAGACCTCCCTGGGGATGGTCTCTGAGTGGGGTGAACTATACCACGTTCAGTTTAATCCCATAAAGACACAAGTTTGCGAGTTTACCACTAAGAAAACCCTATTTGTCGTATCACCGCTCTTCGAGAGCACGTCTCTCAATGCCTCGCCAAGTATCAGAATACTGGGTCTAGACATTTCGAGCGATTGTCAGTTTCGTGGTCATCTGGAGATCAAGGCCAAGTTAGCCTCGGTGAAATTGGGAGTGATCAATAGAGCGAGGCCGTATTTTAAACCTGGTCAAAGACATGCGCTCTATAAGCCGCAGGTCCAGCCACACATAGAGTACTGTTCTCATCTCTGGTCTAGATCACTCCAATATCAGCTTCTACCATTTGACTGCGTACAACGGACAGCCATTCGGATTGTCGGAAACCCGGTGCTCTGCAAACGGCTGGACTCGTTGGCATTGCGTAGAGTCGTTGTTTCTCTGTACGTCTTTTGTCGCATTTGCAATGGGGAAAGTTATGAAGATTTTTTTCTGCTTTCCTGCTGTTGCCACTCAATTTTAACATCGCTCAGCCTGCCGCGATTCTATCACCGCACAGCGCGTCGTCTGTAATACCAACCGTACCATCTGGATACAAGACGTTCTACCGTTCTCTTCTACCGTTCAGTTTTCAAGGACCTTTCTTTCATATACCACTAAGATCTGAACTGAACATTGTGCATACAACATACTATGACATAAACAGCCAACAGTAGTTATCAGTGAAAAAATAATAAAATATCATACTCATAGTGGACATTCTAAAACATGGGAGAGATACACGTCATATTGGTGCTATTCCTAGGATAGAGAAAACAGCTACTGATTTTGAATTTAATGCTGGCAATAACTGATACACTTGTTAATATTACCTTTACTTAGAAACGTACATAAGTAAGACTGAACCATTTTCATAGCTTTCATGTTTATAAGTTTCATGCGCAGGGTAATAAAAAAGCAGACAATGTAATAAGTTCTCAAAAAGGAGAAATTATGGAATATGTAAATTGAAACAGGATCTCCCGAACCAAATAACGACTTCACCAAGAGTATTTATACTGAATACCGTTTCTTCAGCTAGTAAAGCATTGAATTGTAGCTATGAAAGTAATATATTTCTGTTACGGAAATAAAACAGGATTGCATCCTCTCCTCTACTATTCCTGATATTTTAATTAATATATATATGTGTGTCTGATATAGCAAGCCTAAACAACATCAATATTAAAACGAGTTATATTCTTATATACCTTTTTTTGAAGATGTACTTCAAACTTAGGTTCACGTTAAAATTACGTTTATAATGAAGCATTTTGCCAGCTAGCGATACCCAGGATGCATCACGTTCTGGATATTCGGAAATACTGTATCTTTTAACACACAAACGCTCCTGAACTCCATTTAATGCCTTAGATCTATCTAAGGATTTTAAAGTATTCTGTGATCTATCACACACCCATTCAAACAGACGGTTCCAACTTGCTCCGCTTTAAATAGTGAGGTCATGGGAACGCTTGCACATACAACCATGACAGCAGCTGGGTAACCCGTATAAAGCCATAGACTAAACCACTCCTGTTTAAAGGGGACGACAGTCTACACTCATCCCCTCTATATTAGATAAAACGAGACATAACATTTCAGCTGTCTTCACGTGCTTCTGGGCAAGTCGACGAAAATATTCTTCCAATTTCCACCTACTAACTATATTCCATGGAATTCTATGGAGGGCGATGGCCACTCTTCCAACCATGAGATTGGAACCAGCCGAAGGCGCCCTTCGCGATCCGTTAAAACACAAAGCCACCAATTTATGTAGGCCAACCTCCAGATCCAACCTCCTGATGCTTGATACGACCTTGGCGATTGCAACGCTTTCTAGGACACACGAATTCCTAAAGGTGACTCTGCCAGCCTTCCTGCGCTACATCTCACAGATTCTCTTCCGCTGCCTCCACTTTCATAGCTTTTACAACTTTTTTTTTGATAGATCCGCTTTGCCACGTGAGCGGTCACCACCTTCACAGTGGAGCGGTGCAAACTGTTGACACGAATGCGCTCTACTCCGACCATCTATTTAAATGTCAATCCTATTTATGAAGTACATATTCGTCCGGTGGAGTGAAAGGTGTTTATTTTGAAGCTCATGAAGCTATATGTTTATTTGCAGTTCTGTGAGTGTGGTTGCAGTTAACTTTTTTGTAAGTGTTACGTATCGTTTTCGTTAGCTCAATTATCATTTAGAGCTAACTCTATTAAAATAGCTTAACTAAAATCCTTAATACAATTTAAGGGTAAAAAAGTAACAAATACAATTATGTATCTTTGTAATAACTTCAGCTTATAATTATTATGAAAAAAAAGTCCGTTTTAAAAACTATCATTTCAAAACATTTAATGATTAAATCCTCAAAAATAACTTTAACTGTAACTCTTGTCTAGTTATGTTACAAATATATATTTAGCCAATAATAGGATTTCTATTGACATCTAAAGTTCGGAGTATTCTCTTTAGGTTGCTGAGGCTGGATAATAAACCAAGACCAGTATCACATGTGATGTTATATACACATTTAAGTTTTTTATTTAACATAAAAATAAAGATATTGAGATTACCTTAACATTTAAACCAAACTCTATATATTTCAAATAATATTTGATGTTATTGTACAGTACAATTTTCTTCACTAGAAGTCTTATAATAACTACTAAAATATACTTATATAAAACTAAATTGAAAAACTATTTACAATTATTATTACGTTGCCAAGCATTTAAACTATAAAATTGTTAATCTTATTTATTATAAATAGTGTAATTCTAACGATTTCTTATAAAATTTCGAAGATTATTTGTTTTCTTTTGTTAGCTTCAAAGACTCACAGTAATCTATAATTGCCTTATCTTTTGTAACAACGGTTATTTCATGTATATACTTATTTATGCTTGTGAAATCAACTACTTTTTATCTACAGGAGGTCATGTTTTTTCTATAAGAGATAAATTTTTTTTCATGTGGAACTTGTTTTTTTCCAACTATTTTCCATTTGTTTCAAAACCATTTCCTTCCAAAAAGTTTTTATCTTTCTCTATAATAGATGGATCTTTTTGCAAAGTTGTGATTATGTCTTTTTCCAACTCAGTGACATCTTTTATTTTTGGATTTCCTGTTTTGTGGTTACCATTTTCGTCTCGAGAACGTTTTGATCCTGAAATATCATTCAGAAAATTTTCATACATGTTTTGAGCAGATTCTTATAGTTCTTAGATTGTAAATAGTTCATGAATCTTTTATTAATAGGAATACTTTTTTCAATGGCCTTACTGATTTTACCTGACTAGCATTTTAACACTGAATTGAACAAATATTATCCAGATATTCAGTAAAGATATAAGTAAAATTTTAAATAATTACCTCCTTCCATAACCATTTTAATGAGAACTGAGAATGGTGAATCAATAACCACTGTCACGACGAAAGCCAGGATGAAAGTTATAAATAAGAATGCCCCAAAATCGTAAAACTGAAGTGCAAGAAAATATATTATTTTTTTGCAATTATTATTACTATTTTTCCAATAACTTTTTTTTATCAAAAATTAAATATAAATAAGTTTAGTTTAAGTACAATTAACTTATATAAAACGTTGAAATAATAAGTTCATTGAAATCATAGCGTTTCACTTACCCGACTTTCTACAGAAAAGTATCTTGACTGTAGCTGTGCTCCAGCATACATAAACGTTAAAGAATAATGGTATAAATACATTGCGTATGAAATTCGAGACGGAAGCTTCCACAAGTTGAGAGTGAGTAACCAGTTTATTGGACCTGTGAATAATTAAAAAAAAAATATGTACTTACCTAATTTGAAACAGTTTACTTATCAAAATTAAAACATAAAATTAAAATAATAAAACAATTGCGTTTACGTTTAGCTGTAGCGATATAAGCAAATACTTATAATTTATCTAAAATTATTGATAATAATTTATTAAAGATTACTTAATTACAAGCCGCATAATATTTATTAGTGTAGTTTTTTCGTAAAATTCAAAAGGGACAGATAGATATGTCTAAAAATAATACTCTTACCACCGTATCCTTTCACACAAGCAAATATAATCCAAGATAAGCCAATAGCCCAGATCGCTCTTGAGAATGAGTTGAACAAACTGTCTCCAACTTGATTGTCCCAATCCAATTGCATTATTTCATAAGAAGCGTAAAAGCAGAAGGCGATCAAAAGCAACGCAATAGTCCAAGAAATTAATACAAAAATCTGAAATAAGAAATATAATAATTTCGTTATGACGTATTCGGAAATTCATTTATTTTTAACACATATATATCAATATTATTTATTGCAGAAAATCAATCACGATACTTATATTTTTATGCAAACTCACTTTAATTCAGTTTAGGTAAAAGAATAATTATGCAAAAAAATTAAATAAAATAATAATAATAATATTAAGTGAATATGCATTTTTATTCAGACATCAATTAAAATGATTTACGAGTAAGTAATAAGTATATAATTAAAAATATACTTAAATTTAAAGGTAAATTGTGTACTTATCCAATATATAAGAAATAACAAGAAAAAAGCTTTTTCTTATTTTCTATTAAACGATGTTAGTTTATTAGTAGTTAGCCGAATATAAAAAATACATCACATGAAATAGTTCGAATTTTAACAGATTAAAAAGTATACCTACATGACACATCTCTAATACTAGGTTTTGTCTTAATTGTCTGTGTCTGTTCATATACTAAAAATGAATGGATTTGTGTTGATTTTATATCATCAATATCTTATTATTTGAATCAGAAAATAGGGAAGAAAATATAAAATAATATAAAAAGAGGAGTGAGAAATATTACAGTAAAAATATGTAGACTTGTAGGAAAGGATGGTTTTTTGAAGTAATAAAGAAATTGAGAGCCAATTTTCTTAAAAATAAAATATTTTTAGCATCCTAATTTTGTAATATATATATATATATATATATATATATATATATATATATATATATATAATATTAAACTATATAGTTACCTTGTTTAATTTTAATTCTTTTCCTTTATACATATTAATGATATATCCTGTTATCATCCCGACAAAAAATGTAGACCCTCGACACAAGGTATTCATGTAATACCTACTCACATAGTATGTTTGTTCGTCCATACGTCTAAAAATATAATTAGATTTATATTACAATTGGCCATACCACTAATCTTTTAAAGGCTTTTTTGTGACCCATATCATATAAAGACACAATTCATTAGAATATGCATATTCTTATTTATTTACCTTCACGCCATATCCCTTTCGGGGTAGCCAGAGACGACGGAGCGCCAAACGCTACGGTCTCTGCATACCTCTTTCGCCTCGGCCACAGACATCAACCTCTACATACATGCCCTCCGGGGGGTCCTCATGCTTTTTACGTGACCTTCCTCCAGTAACATTGATACTGTGTTTTCGAAGGTCACTCGAGGCCTCCCCCTGTCTCTCTTACCGCTCACTTTTTCTATATAAATCTTTTTTACCATTCTTTCATCACTCATTCGTTCGACGTGCCCAAACCACCTGAGCACGTTCTTCTTCATTCTCACCGTGACATCTTCGCTAGTACCTGCCATTCTGTGGATCTCTTCATTGCGGATTCGAAAGCATATTCTTAGAAGACAACAATTATACGTACACAAGAGTAGCAGTAGAAGAGGGAAATTTCATTATAAAGTTGTATATAGTAGAACCTGTCAGAATTGCTAATAATGCAATCACTAGTGCCGCCCAAGCAGCTTTCTTGTTTTTACTCAAAACCCAGTACAGAATTAATGGTGAGATAATGTAAAGTTGAATGTCGATAGCTAAATACCAAGAGTGTCTGATGCACTGTAAATAAATATTTTTTTTAGACTTAATTAACAGTTTAGATTTGAAAGCAATAATTGAAATTTGTTTGTCAAAAATGGAATATTAAATTAAACATTGTATGTTAAGCACTAAATATATAACTTACGATATTATCAGGGTTCACATAATTCTGTATATGCAACAAAGTTGACCACCAAAAACTCCTACAATATTCTGTATTCTCTGCAACATGTGTCCAGTAAGGTCCGTCCATTATGCGGTGGAATACAGAGGCTTCTAAAAGAACTACAGCAGCTAACAGGGGGAACATTCGGAGGAGACGATTTAGGTAAAATGCAGGAAGCCGTTTCAGTAGTTGCGCTAAAATAAAAATGTTAATATTATTTTTTTTTATATGAAAAATTTCTATAAAATATTGTCTATAAACATACTTACGCCCAGACAACTTTCCTACAGTGGTATAAACTAGCAAAAGACCGGACATCATGAAAAAAGAGTCCACTGTGAATAATCCTGTGGTTATAAAAACACCGCTACCGCTCGTCACCCACTATTAATAAAAGTTAAATTTTGTATAATAAGGCAAGGGTTAAAAATAAGAATCTCCTTTACTGACTTTATAGATACATACTAATAAAGCATCTGAGAGGTTTGCGTTAAAGTTGTACATGGGAAAAACATGCCCAAGAATGACCCACATCATGGAGATGCATCTGATGCCGTCAAGGCAGTCCAAAGCATTTGGATTAGGAGTAAACGTTAGAAGCCGGCGAGTGTTAGTGTATACGGAGAATGAGCGATACAATATATTAGCTTTTTTTGGATCTGAAAAGAGTTTTCATAAATTTTAATGCGTAAGCAACGAATCTGAATCTCATGGAAATTTATGATTTTATATTTTTAATGTAATTGTAATGGTATAATACGTAAAACTTCTGCTCCATATAAACATCGATCGTTCCAATTATCTTAATCCGCCAACTTCATTTTCATAAAAGAAGGAAGCAGCTTTTTGCTCCACGTATTAATACATGGATTTGTTAATATCTATTTGCTAGTACTTAATAGTACTAATATAGTATTTAATAGTACTTACCTTGTTTTTTAATGACGGTGTGGTTGATGTCGTACAATGTAGATAGAACTGTGATGAGTGCTAGCGTTGAGAATATTGCGCTGAAACAGACAAGAAAAAAATTAAATAATTTGAGAATAAGTCATTTTAATTTTTATAATTCACAGCCTCATATTTTATTCAAATTTCTGTAATACTAAGGTTTTAAGTGACCATATTCTTTTACTTAGAAAAATCACTATTTGAAATGAATAAAATATTAAATAAATATATTTAAATATGAACTACACAGAATTAACAACAACAATAATAATCTTCTATCATCTTTTACTCATTTCCGGCATTATGAAAATTATGATATAACTAATGTAATATTATTATATTACATAATTACATAAACCTACCAATTTGGTTTAATTTTATCATGGCAGTAAAAACTTGACGATAATTAGATAAATTATCGATATTAATGCATATGTAATACGATAATGTGACACTTATTTAACATTGCAACTTTTAATTTTCCTTTATCTACTGGATTATAACTGGATTAAGGTTTTGCTTTAAAATGTTGTTTTTGGCGCATTTATTATTAAATACTCATAAGTAAATAGCATTCCGTACGCCATATCAAACCGCGTTGTATGTTTTTGATTTCGACCAACCAAAATAATATCAACATAAAAAAATCCTAAATAAAACTTAGTAGCTACCTGAGTACATAAAATATTCCTAGAAAAATGTAGTATTGATATTATATTTATTTAAAAACATTTTATTGCACTGTTATTTTATGTTATAACATATAGATAATAGATAACATATAGATAAAACAATAGACAGTAAAACAAAAACAAAATATAAACCGTGCTAACGCGGTCTTATAGCTTAAAGCGATCTCTTACAGAAAACCTTTGAAGATGATTAACTATAAGCGATCAGAAGGGATAGTGCCAATGATAAAACATGTAATATTATTATATATATTATAAAATATTAATCAGCAAATCTAAATGTCAGTATAACACTCACATTTTATTCTAATTCCAAAACTTTGTCGGACATATAATGATACATTTTGGGTGAGTACATGTACATACATTATTAATCAACGATTCATCCGTTTCGTGGAAAATAGATTAATTGGTGAGGGAAAGTAATAAAAACAAATAAATCATTGATACCGTTACGGTAATGTGTAAATAAAATGATAATGTTAAAGATTTTAGATCAACCAACAAACTAATCTCTATTAATGCCTGGATGAGATCGCTTCAGCAATAAGACTGTTTTTGCTAACTTGTCATATGTTTTAAGTTATATTATGTATTCTACTATCAAAGTGTATGCAATAAAGAACGTTCTTAATTCAAAGCGTCCCAATTTCTGCTTGGAAAAGCATGGTATTCTCCTCTACGAGTGACACTTCTCAACTTTTTTGTGAGCAGATTAGATATTTAAAACGGATTTCTTTTCGATTCAGTTTTTAGAAAATATTTAAAATGGCAGATACACAAGTGTGGAAAACAAAAAAGAAATCATCTTTCAGTTATTACAAAAAACATTTCAAAAAAATCATATTACTATTTTATTACCTGCATTAAGATTCAATTATTATGTTTACACAATCCTTTGTTTGTTTTGTGGTAAAAACCCATTTAATTTTTAAATCTCTTACTTATTTATGTTACAAATCTAACAATTATGTGTATAGACACTTACATAGCGACATAGTCAGCAGCAACCCACGGCTTGTCGTTAGGCAGCCGATAAAATATCTCTTCAACTTTGATACCCCAAGCACTTATATCAAAGAGAATATTCTTTATCCAATCATTCAGAGTACACGACTCCGGCATACATGCTCCGAAAGTAAATTCATCAAGAGACAAAGGATTGTCTGGTTCTAATCTGAGGGAAAAAATATAGGTTATGTGTGTTTTAGACCTAATAGGTCATAATTGATATATATTATGAAAATATTACTAACGAATCAATATCCACATTGCGGAGAGAAAACGCTTGAACATCCTGTATAATACTTTTAAAATGCACTTTTTTCCTATTTTGTACATTCGGTTGGAATAGAAAGGGTAACTTTATTGTTTGGTTAAAAGGCACGCTAAAGTAGGCATATTTTCCTTGTATTTTCATGTCTTCTATTTCCTCGTCTATTTCAAGGCATTGGTCATAATTTCCCAAATCTGTTACGACGAGCGTGAGAATACCTCTCGGTAAACGCGCTCCTGCATCTAAAACTAGAAAATAAAATGTAAAAAGAATTTAGGTGTTATATTGTTATGGACATCGTGTCGTTGTAAGACGTATTAAAATTTGTATAAATAGTATTTTTTGATTAATTAAAATTGTTGAAAATTAACCAAAACTAATAACATATTAGTGAAAGCTTAAAAAATAATGACATGGATATAAATGTGTATACATTTTTAGATATGAAATATTTAAGAGTTGTTGCAAATAATTGAATTATTTAAGGAAATTAGATGAAAAGAAGCACATATCCTGTAATATTATAATAAAGAAAAACCTTACATCTAGCCAAGAATGTAGTGTCCGTTGATTTTAGATAATTCATTTGTCTTTCACATTCTGATGAATTAATAACACGTTTGTAAAGATCTGTATCAAAAACACGACTTGTACTTAAATCTGCTTGAAGGCTTGCTTCCGAAACAATAACTAATTCAGCAATTAAAATAACAAATAAAATAGTCTTATCCATTGTAAAATAAACACGACACTTTCTGTTTAGACAATTCTCTTCTAGCAGACGTCGCTATACTAGAGCGCTAAATTGCAGTCCAGCTCTTTATGAATAAAGGGATCTCTTAGATGTTATTATTATACAAATAAACTTATCTTATCTTTTCCCAAATAATGTAAGTACTTATCGATCGAAGTTATGACATTGCTTACTTACTAATGACAATTTTATTGATCTAGATAAAATTTGCGATTTCTGTAATAAAGTTATAAGTTCCTAGCCCTCGTTGTTACAGTAAAGCGAGTGAGTTTTCTTGAATTATTATTTTGAATAGATTTCAAATATTTTTTTTATAAACTAAAAATTAAAAATATAGTTGATTACCGTATATTATACTCTAGAAGGTTATTTTTAGGTTGACAAATATTAGGCAAACTTTCATTTCTTATAACAATATAGAAAATGTCATCACATGGATATAATTGATTAACTTTCTAACAAACGAAATCGACTCATGTTATACTCAAAATATATTACATTACATTATTACATTAGTATAGTAGTATAGTATATCAAAATTTACTGAAGTTGAGGCTAGTTTTTACATCTCTAAGTTAAACCAATACTGTAAAGATGTCAGAAGAATTAATAGTGATTAAAAAAAATACGTTACGTTGCTCTACGTTGACATGAATTCAATACTGGGAAATCCACAGCACCACAAACCACTGACTTCAACGATGGTCGGTGAAAAACAAAACTCCATCAAGAGTCACAATGTATATGTGTATGTGTGAGTGTGTGTCTATGTATATCATATGTATGGCACAGTATGGTAGTAAAGACAGTATATTTATTAATCCAGATGCTAAAAGAAGCTAAAAGATAAGTAAATCTCCTCATACCAACCACAATCTTATAATAAATTAATAAATAGAATTCATGAATGAGTGATATGAATACAGATACTTGGTACAATAAATCAAATGTTCAAACCGAGTTGTCAAAAAGCTGAATAGAAATAAGCCTGTTTGAATTTATATATTTACCTAGAATATTTGAATGGCTCTCCAAGATGTAGCCAGTATCCAAACATGATTCTTACAATGAAAGAAAGAGCTCGCGTCAATGTTTTTGTATAATAGTAGATATACTAAGTACATGACCTCATCAGATCTCCTGAAAAAAACATTAATTATTGTTATATTGTGTCTATTTCTGTTTCTGTTCTGTTTGTTTATTTAAAAACTAAATATTCTATTTGCAAAACTCTTAGTACTTCATAAAAAATTATCAATAACGTCTTATGCTGTTCCGAGGGCATTATCAATGTTAAAATTATATATTATCCTACCGAATATTAAATTGAATACAAATTGTTTTAATGTAGAATAAGTATGTTTCTGTTAAGTTTCTATTTTAATATAAATATTGTATTTCAATGGATTATATTATATTTATATTAATATAAATTTAAGTAATTGCTCTATTAATTTCAAATTGTTTCTTTATGGGTCTGTTGGAATAAAATTTATTTCTAAAATTAAGCAACACAATTGGTCTGTGCTCATTTTTTGTATTATATTAAAAAATATTTTTAAATAATAATACAATTTCGGAGTAAAAAGTAACAGATATAATTCTTTATCTTTCAATAAGTTCAGCTTACAAGTTATGTAAAATAAAGTTTGATTATGCTATAAAAAAGTCCGCTTAAGAAACTATTATTTCACAATATTTTACGTGCTTATTGAAAGTTTAGATCCATATAAATAACTTTAAATGTGACTCTCAAGTTTCTCAAATTTAGCCTATAATAGCATTTTCAGAGTATTCTCTCTAAGCTACTGAGGAAGGACAATTAACAAAGAACAATATAACATATGATATTATATATTTTAATATAATAATAAAGATATTGAGATTACCTTAACATTCAAACCAAACTTACGCCTTAAATAACTCTATATCTTCTAATTCATATTTGACGTTATTGTACAGTACAATGTTCTCTCACTAAATGTCTTATAATAACTAGTTTTAGAACTAAATCATTAAAATACAAATATTATATCGATACGAAACTAAACTGAAAACTATTTACAAATTATATTACTTTAAAATATTTAAATTATAAATTTCTTAATCTTATTTATTATACAGAGTATATTCCAAAGGTTTCTTTTAGAATTTCGATTTTTTTTTTATATTCGTTGTTGATCATCAGATTCTTGGCTATCTAAAATTACCAAATATCTTTTATAACTACGAATGTTTAATTTACTTGTGAAATCGACTCGTCTCTATTTACAGGAGGTCCAGTTTTTTCTACAAGAGATACATTTTTTTCAAATGGAACTCGATTTTTCTCAAAATATTTTTCATTTTTCTCAAAATCAGTTTCTTCCAAAAATTTATTCTTATTCGCTAGAATTGATGGATCTTTTTGCAATGTTGTGATGATGTCTCTTTCTAATTCATCAACATCTTTGATTTTTGGTTTCTGGTTATCATTTTCTGCTCGAGAATGTTTGGGTCCTAAAATAAGATTCAAAATATTATAAACGTAAGCTTTTTTGCTTATATGTAAAGTATCTGACCTTTTAAAAGCTAACTATTATATAATAAAAAAAATATTGATATTTAACATATAAGCCAAATAAATATTGGAACCCTCATAATTTGCCTCCTTCCAAATATCTTACACCTATTGCTATACATGTTCTGGGCACATTATTATTATATAGAGTTCATAAACATCATCGTTCTATGTAACAAATGAAACGCTTAACTCTTTATAAATAGAAACAGGGAATATTTTTTTAATAGCTGTAATTTTTTCAGACCCCTTACGGTGGCAACCTGACTATCACTTGCACATTGAAACGAACCAAAACTATCTAAGTTAATTGAAGACATAAGCAAAACTTAAAATAATTACCTCCTTCCATAGCCATTTTAATGAGAACTGAGAATGGTGCATCAATAACTACTGTGACGACGAAAGCCAGGATGAAAGTAAAAAACAAGAATGCCGTGAAATCGTAGAACTGAAATTAAAAAATAAAAGTAAATTTATCTTACAATTGTTATTATTTTAAATGTTTTATCAAAAACAAAATTTAAATAAACATAGTTTAGGTAAAATTTATTTATATAAAACTTTCAATTAATATAGTCATTGAAATCATAGTGTTTCACTTACCCGGCTTCCCACAGAAAAGAAATTTGGTTGTTGCTGTGCTCCAACGTACATAAACGTTAAGGAATAATGGTATAAATACATCGCGTATGAGATCCGAGCCGGAAGCTTCCACAAGTTGAGAGTGAGTAACCAGTTTATTGGACCTGTAAGTGATTTAAAGAAATATGTACTTACCTAATTTGGTTAGTTTTTTTTTATCAAAGTTAATATATGAAATTAAAATAATAAAACAATTATGTTTACTATTAGCTGTGGCAATGTAAGCAACTACGTTTAATTTATTGATATAAATTTATTAAAGATTACTAAAATACATATTAGTGTTATATTTTTCTAATAATTTAAAACAGACCGATAAATATAACCCAAATACACTCACCGCCGTATCCCTTCACACAAGCAAATATAATCCATGATAAGCCAATACACCAGATTGTTCTCGAGAATGAGTTGAACAAACTGTCTCCAACTTGATTGTCCCAATCCAATTGCATTATTTCATAAGAAGCGTAAAAGCAGAAGGCAATCAAAAGTAATGCAATAGTCCAAGCAATTAATACAAAACTCTGAAATAAGAAATATTTATTTTTATTTTTATTTGCTTTATTACAGATCAGATAAAATAATAAAAAACTAAATAATTACTGAAAAAATAAATTCGTGAATCTGTAATCTTATTATTATTTATAGATTGCCTAATCATATAACATATGAATCAATATGATTTCTTATTACATTTTATAAAGATACCAATGAAAATGATTTACGAGTAGGTAACAGGTAGCTTTAAAGATAAATAATACGATATATCAAAAAGAAACGCTGAATATTAAAAAATAACAAAACCGCTAACCGAATTTTGTATTAATATCATGTGACCTTAGATCTTCTTATTTGAGTAAGAGAGAAAGGGAGAAAATATGAAGGAGCGAGAAATAGTACATTAGTAATAGATAAACTTGTTAAATTGATGTTTTTTTGAAGATATAGAGAAAATTAGAGCAACAATTTGTTCATATTTTCTATAAAAATCTTTATTACTTTAGAATCTGAATAAATCTATTTTATGTAACATCACTTTCTAAAGTTACCTTGCTTAATTTTAATTCCTTTCCTTTGTACATATTAATGATATATCCTGTTATCATCCCGACGAAAAATGCAGCCCCTCGACACAAGGTATTCATGTAATACCTACTCACATAGTATGTTTGTTCATCTAAACGACTGGAAAAGTAATAAAAATCTAAATAATTATATTTTTGGAATATCATTAAAAGAATTTGAAGGCTTTTTTATAACCCATCGGCTGAAAAAGGTTAAAAGGCTATACATACATACTTAGAAAACAACAATTATACTTACACAATAGTAGCGGTAGAGGAGGAGAATTCCATTATAAAGTTGTATACAGTAGAACTTGACAGAAATGCTAATAATGCTATTACTAGGGCCGCCCAAGCAGCTTTCTTGTTTTTACTCAAAACCCAGTACAGAATTAATGGTGAGATAATGTGCAGTTGAATGTCGATAGCTAGATACCAAGAGTGTCTGATGCACTGGAAATATACGAACATTTAAGTTAAGTAACAATTTAGGTTTAACAATAACTTAAATGTATATATCAAAAAGGTATTATTAAATCAAACATTGTATGTTACGCACTAGATATATAACTTACGATATTATCAGGGTTGACATAATTCTGTATATGCAACAATGTTGACCACCAAAAACTCCTACAATATTCTGTATTATCTGCAACATGTTTCCAGTAAGGTCCGTCCATTATACGATGGAATAGAGAAGCTTCTAAAAGAACTAAAACAGCTAACAGGGGGAACATTCGAAGGATACGATTTAGGTAAAATGCAGGGAGCCGTTTCAAAAGTTGCGCTAAAACAAAAATCTTAATGTTAAATATTTTAGAAATGTATGAACTATGAACAATTTTTAATAGAAATTAAAAATTGTTTGTAATAATACTTACGGCCAGACAACTTTCCAACAGTGGTATAAACTAGCAAAAGACCGGACATCATGAAAAAAGAGTCCACTGTGAATAACCCTGTGGTAACAAACACAGCTTCACCGCTCGTCAGCCACTATTAAAAAGAGTTAAAATTACTATGAGATTCAAAGAAATAAGAAATTGATGTAGATAATTTATAAATACATACCAATAAAGCATCTATGACATTGGTCATAAGGGTGTACATGGGAAAAACGTGCCCAAGAATGACCCACATCATGGAGATGCATCTGATGCCGTCAAGACAGTCCAAAGCATTTGGATTAGGAGTAAACGTTAGAAGCCGGCGAGTGTTAGTGTATACGGAGAATGTGCGATACAATATATTAGCTTTTTTTGGATCTGAAACAAGAGTTTTCTTAATAAATATTTTTTTGGTAAAGATTTGTTGCAGTAAGCTCGATACTTAATAGATTTATAATAAGTTGCCAAGACATTATTAACTGTGACGTAAGTTTTCCGAGTTTTTTTGTAATCTTTCAAAATTTTCATTGTGAGTAAATTTATTTTTTATATTTGTAATAAGGCTTATGATATTTCTTAGATTATAACATTTGAAAGAGTAATACACTTCAAATATTTTATCATATGTTAACCATTTAAAAACATCATCTTTTTAAATATAGTGTGTATGACGTAAAGAAATAAATAACAAGAAAACAAATTGGCTATTTCTACTCGTTACTTAACTTCCTCACACCTGACCCATATAAACATTGACCTTGCCAAATATCATAATCCGTTCGCGTTATTTTCGTAAAAAGTTGAATTAGTTGATGCTACACGCATTAATTAATACATAGACTTTCTAATAACAAATAGTACTTACCTTGTTTTTTAATAACGATGTGGTTGATGTCGTACAGTGTAGATAGAACTGTGATCAGTGCTAGCGTTGACAATATTGCGCTGAAACAAATTAAAAAATATTAAAATACTTTGAAAGAAGTAATTTTAATTATTGTTTATTATAATTTACAGCCTCAACAAAGAAAATACCATCAACTAAGATTTCAAATCGAACAAATTCGCTTATTCTTATTAAAATATAAACATTTATTAGCTTAGCACGCCCACAATTTTTTATAAATAATTTTATATCCATTTAATGATATTTCAAATAATTATTATTATTGACTTTATAATAATACAATTAGTTTAAATATTAATTTTAGATAAACTAATAAACAGCAAGCTATACTTTATTATACTACATTTCGCTTTGTACTAATAACTTTTTGCAAAAGGTCTTTATGACATCGCATTTTTGTTGATAATACTCTGCTTATTTTTCTAGTTGAGGGTAAAAAGGCTAATTCCACGTGTTCTTCACTGTTTATGTTAGATTTTTTACAGTATTTGGTCTTACGGTGTTTCATAATGAGGCAATGCTGTCAAAATTATTATTTATTGCTGTTAAGCAAGCTATTTATAACTTTAAAGGTAGAGATTGAAAGCTAGAGAGAGATGTTTTTAAAGAAATTATTATCCTTACAAATCTCAATAAATATTTAATAACGTATTATTTATAAGTCAAAATGTTAATACTTATATAAATACTAAACATAAACTATTAACATCTAAATATTATACCGAAAAGTTAGCAAATCCTTCATGGGCTTCAGTTGTAGGCATATATAATAAAGTTGCACAAGATACTTTAAAATCCAGAATTAAAAGTATATTTTTAAATAAATCTTATTCAAGCATTCATGAGTTTTTAAACGATCGAAATATGTAATTTATGAACGTTGATGACTTATTTACACGGTTAAAATTACAATGTATACATTTAACTAAATTAAATTTTCAAATCTCTTATCTATGTTAAAAATCTAAAATAAAAAGATTTAAAAAAATAGGTATAAGCACTTACATAGCAACATAGTCAGCAGCAACCCACGGCTTGTCGTTAGGAAGTCGATAGAACTCCTCATTAACTTCGAAACCCCAAGAACCTACATCAAAGAGAATGTTTGTTATCCATTCATTCAGAGTACATTGCTCTGGCATACATGCTCCGAAATATAATGCAGCCGAAATCAAAGGATTGTCTGGTTCTAATCTGGGGAAGAAGAAAGTTTGCATAAAAACATATCCTATGTATATTTTATTATAATAAATATGATATTACGAAAATATTACTAACGAATCAATATCCACATTGGGGATAGTAAACGCTTGAACATCCTGTATAATACTTTTAAACTGCACTGTTTTCCTATTTTCTACATTCGGCTGGTATAGAAAGGGTAACTTTATTGTCTGGTTAAAAGGTACGCTAAAGAAGGCATATTTTCCTTGTATTTTCATGTCATCTATTTCCTCATTTATTCCAAGGCATTGGTCGTAATTTCCCAAATCCGTTACAACGAGCGAGAGCATACCTCTCGGTAAACGCACTCCTGCATCTAAAACTGAAAAAATGTAAACAAAATTTAGATTTTATGTAGGTATGGGCATTGTGTCGTTTCAAGATTTATTCTTTTAGATAATAATATTTTTAAGCCCTTAAAATTATTGTCCATTTATCAAAAAAATATAAAAGTTTTACTATTAGTAATAGAATAAAAAAAAAACGACACGGATATAAATATGGATATAAAATATATTTTAGATGTGAAATATATAAGAATAAGTGTTGCAAATAATTCTAATTTTACTGTAATATTAAAATAAAAGAAAACTTACATCTTGCAAGTAAAATAATGTCCGTTGATTTTAGATAATTCATTTGTCTTTGACATTCTGTTGAATTAATAACTCGTTGGTAAAGATCTGTATCAAAAACACGACTTGTACTTAAGTCTACTTGAAGACTTGCTTCCGAAACAATAACTACTCCAGAAATTAAAATAACAAATAAAATAGTCTTATTCATTGTAAAATAAACACGACACTTTCTGTTTAGACAATTCGCTTGTAACAGACGTTACCGCACTAGATCGCTAACCCGCAGTCCAGCTCTTTATGAATAAGGCATCTTAGATGTCATACATATAATTAAAACAAATTTATCTTATCATCTGCCAAATAAAACTAATTGATCGATATCGATATTGCTGACTAATTACAATTTTGTTAATCTAGATAATATTTGAGATTTTGCGATAAAGTAACAAGTTCCTAGTTCTCTTGAGTTTTCTTGATTTTTTTTATGGATTTCAAATATTTTTTAAAAAAGTAAGAATTAAAATATTATTTATAACTGTATAAATTTTACTCCTCAAGCCTTTTTTTAGGTTGGCGAATATTAGGTAAACTTTTATTTTTAAAACATTAAAAAACTACGTCTGAAAAGAAATTGCAAATCTCAATTGTAACATTGTGCATGATTCACTTTTTAAAAAGAACATATTTAAGTCGATTAATTTAATTCTCCAAATATTTAACAAAATATTATTTCGTAATACGTTATAAGATTTTATTTACAATATACCCACAATTCACGTATACGACATTATATGCATGTATACGACATGCATATAAATACATTATATACAAATATTTGAGTATCCTTTAAATAATTGCAGTTTCCTTAAATATTCAGGCTGGTATTTAAAATTCTAATAAGTCATTTCTTATTATAAGCGAGATAAATAAGACCAACTGTAAAGATTTTAGAAAATCGAATAGTTTAAAAAATGTGACGTTACGTTAATCCACGACTACATGAATTCAATAGTAGGAAATCAACGCTATCACAAACCATAAAGTTTGCCACTGACTTCCAAAATGGTCGGGGTTTGAGGAGGTTAAGAGTGTTTTCACGTTCTACTAAAAGCATTATTATGACACCGCCTTGCTTTGTCTTCGTAAAGCTTGAAACTGAAATAAATTAATTAATGGAGTTTAATGGTTTTTTTTATAAATGATAAAGAATGTTAGGAGAGCTGTTGGAAGAAAGGCATTGATATGAATGCAAAGCTAAATGAAGATTAGGTGGTGGAATATAAATAATAAATGTTATATATTTTTTTAACAAATTGAACAAATGTATTGTTTATGTGTTGTTGTATATATTATATTAAAACCCGAAAATCATATAA
The DNA here is from genome assembly GCA_918358695.1 of Melinaea menophilus ssp. n. AW-2005. Lineage (NCBI taxonomy): Eukaryota > Metazoa > Arthropoda > Insecta > Lepidoptera > Nymphalidae > Melinaea > Melinaea menophilus. The sequence goes on along the minus strand of OU911039.1, from coordinate 30,195,488 downwards.
AAGCAATTAAAAAGTCTAAACTAACTAACTGGTAAATATCCATTATTTTTTATCTGAAAATACATTACGGTTTCAACATTTTTGCTTTGGTCACTTTGTTCTTTTGATTATTTACGCAATTTGATTACAATGGATTTTCCTAAAAAAAAATGTTTTTCTTCAATGTTTCTTATTATTATTAAAATAATTTGCAAAAAAAAATATTATCTTGTTTTAATCGGGGTTAAAGTCCAAGTTAGTGTAAAATAATCAATGGCTTAAGAGTTTAGGATTATATAGCTCTTTTTATTAATGAATTTATATCTAGAATGTCAATTTATCTTTTGAATGTACTCGTAATATATTTTTTATCAAATGCATGATTCGCTTCGAAAGTATTTGTTCAAACAAAAAAACGAGGTTCTTAACCTATGAAAAAAAAAACATTGGATATGGTAAATTAGATAAATTTCAAATTATCTGTTAATATCTGATCTCCATTAACATGTGCTGCTTTCGAAATAATATCTTTTGGGACATCTCATCGGGACAAAAGTGCAGCTGACATGTCATTGTCAGTCATCATGGATATTTTATAAAATTTTTCCGGGACGTAGTACGATCTACTCTATTCATATTAACCATTAAAATATCAAATAGTCAAACCCATTTTGTTTAAAATGACAAAGATTTTTTATTTGATACTTTTTTATTTTATATTATTTCTTACTCCATTGTATAATTTTAAAGTAATTTAGAATGACTCAAATTACAAACACTGGTGTTTAATTTTAATCGAATTTTCGAACACATATTTTACATTAAGATAAAATATAAACTATCGAAAATATAATAGTTATTTGTATTTTGTTTAATCATGAAATTCCGATGTAAAGTATAAATGTATCACTTAAGATTAAATATGGTTTTATAAAATAGAGTTACAAAACTGATTATATAATGCTATTAATGCCTATCTACACCTACACACGATAAACCTGGAATTAGAAAAAATACATTTGAAAATTTATTAAATAAAATTATGTGTTTCAAATAAAAAATTTGAAGTAAATTAAAAAATTTAAAAAGACAGGTTATAGTGTTTATACGTAAATTATAAATATTAATAAAATTGAAATAAAAGTTCTTTCTCCTCAACTTTTTAAAATGTGGTTACTTATTTACTTCTAATAATATAAATTATAACAATTTGATCGGCATAATATGATCAGAATTCGAAATTTTAATTCGTGTGGGACAAAACACTATCATAATGCTAATTGAATTAACACGTCACTGATTACAACGACGACGTATTACAACATGATATGACAATAATGTATCTTTAAAAATTTGATTTTTAAGTTTAACTTGTAAAGAAACAGATAATCGAACACCATGTCACTCTGCCAACTAAGTTACGTACGTACGTACGTACGTACAGCTAAAGTAGAGTTATGAATGAATATTTCATATATTTATTTTAATTGGGGATGATCTCTGAGTGGGGTGAATTGAACCACGTTCAGTTCAATCTCGAGAAGATACAAGTTTGCGCGTTTACCACTAATTAAACCCCATTTGTCGTGTCACCGCTCTTCGAGAGCTCTCCACTCATTGCCTCGCCAAGTATCAAAATACTGGATCTCGACATTTCAAACGATTGTCAGTTTCATGGTCACCTGGAGAGCAAGGCCAAATTGGCCTCGATGAAATTGGGAGTGATCAATAGAACGAGGCAGTATTTCAACCTTGGCCAAAAACTTGCGCTCTACAAAGCACAGGTCCAGCCACACATGGAGTACTGTTCTCATCTCTGGTCCGGATCACCCCAATATCAGCTTCTAACATTTGACTACGTACAACGGAAAGCCGTTCGAATTGTCGGGAAACCAGTGCTCCGCAAACGGCTAGACTCTTTGGCATTGCGTAGACACCCCTACCACCTGGATGCGTGGCGACCCTCCACTGTGCGGTTCTCAAGGACCTTTTTTCCACGTTCCATTCGCTTGTGGAACGAGCTCCCTTCGGCGGTATTTCCAGATCGGTACGACTCTTGTGAATCCTTTGATATTGCAGGAGTTCATGGGCGGCGGTGATCACGTCCATCTGTGACCCGCCAGCTCGTTTGCCCTCCTCTTAAATAAAAAAAATACATATTTTTTTTAAAATAAATAAGCAAACTATACTTAACAACTTTATAGATAATTTGAAACTGTATATAATTTCACTTTATCGAACTTAACTACTGAGGTGTAGATAAAATTTGACTCATCTCACAAGTGTCATCGTATAATTCTTATAACAAAACGAGATAAAGACTGTTTACATAAATACGATGTTCTAATTAAAGTTATCTTTTATATCTTGAAAAATAACGTATAAAGAGAAACGGATATATCAGATAAAAATATTACTCATTAAAATATTATAGGTAAACAATGTTTTTAAACTTTAAATGTCATAGCAAGTCCTAAATAGATAATTCCACGAAATCAAATAAATTTAGAACAATATAATCAATACTTTCAAAATTGTTATAATCATATAATAATTTGAGTTTTCAAGTAATTACAATAATTATACAACTTGGGATAACTTCAAATTACCTTCGTCTAGACATTCGGTATCTTCTAAATGTTATCATATTCAAAACAAATGTTGATATTGTATGATATCACATATCAAATACCTAATTATATTTTTAAATATAATTGAAAATATTCTACAAGTGTTTAGGTACATATAATATTTTAGATATAATAAAATATTGCTTCAATCAGTCAGACTTTTGAAACTGCCGCTATGAGTAGTTTAGCAGTTTCAAGTAAGCTACTCACTTGACAATATTTCAAAGAAATAAGTACAAGTATACAAAACTGATTTTTATTACAATAGTTTCATTTTCAAGAAAAACATTTCAATAAACAATTACTTTAATGGATTGTTTGTTAAAAAATTGCAATAACAAATATTAAATTAATCAAATTATATCATAATCAATTTTATTCAAATGACTAAGCAATTTAGAATTAATCCCTCTAAGATACATAAGACGATAATACCGAAGTGACGTTTTGAAAAAATAAGACTAAGAAATAATAATAGTATAAGTAATTCATTACATTAATAAATATTAGTACATGTAAGTAACAAAATTAAGTTATTACTTATTACTGTATCAGTATAAGTATATATAGCCAGCTCTATCCCGGACAGCAAACACCATCATCCTTTCAGCAAAATGGTGTGCCTAACAAAAACTATGGTTTTATATAGTCACATTGTTATTTTAGTCTATATATATATAGATATCAATGTTATAACTATATAGTCACCTTTCTCAATGAAAAGAGTATCAAAATCAAATATTAATAATCAAATCTGCCCACAAAAACAAACACTAGCATAAACTACAATATCTACCAAAACTGTTTATTATTAAAAACTTAAAACTATGTAAAAGTTTAATAAATTATCAATTCGAACTATATTTTTTATCAAACGTTAGTTACATTACAGTTACATTAGATATGGGAATACTTTTACATAATTTTAAATAACACGTAATACATACGTGGAAATATGCAATATAACAACATCCTTAAACAGAGCGCGATAACATCAAAATTATGATTGATAGTGGATAAGAATTGGTATTAATTTCATATAAAATAATCTATTTTCCGTTTTGATAACACATTTTCAAACATTCACTAATTACTGACACATAATCATCGATTACTTAGTATATATATTTATTAAAATAAATGAGTAATTGGATAAATACAACTGTGACTAAAATGTTAATATGACGAAAATGGCAAATTAATACAAATTTAAAAGAGTATCTACAGTGTATTTTGGAGGGTTCTTATTCAAGGAACCTTGATACTGAATCTGGTAATTCACATGCAATTAATGAAATAAAAAACGTTGACTTTACTCGTATTTACAATTTTATTCTACTATTTGTAAAAGAGAGGAAGTACAAATTCTTTGATACATTGACAATCCTGTGATACGCTGTAAAGTCTTAATAGAATAAGTAATATTTATTTAACATAACTAATAACTTGATAGGCGAGGACAGAGGATATATGATTATATTTGGTAATCTTATGATTAGGACCTTTTTTAAATACGAAAATTATGTTCCTTTAAAAACATAAGAATGTTTATTTATTCAATTTAATAAATCTTAAAACTTTACAATATTAAAAAAACACCTTCATTAATATATATTATGTTGAGATGATAACGACCAAAAGAGGAAATAACAAGCTCAAATATTATTGTTTATTAATGTTTTGATATTAGGTAAAATTTTTCGTTTTCCTCTTTAAAATGCGTTGCAGTTAATAGAGTTTCTGTCCAATCGGTATAACAGAGTCTTCCTATCCTAATTTTTAAACGAAGATTGAAGTAATACTATGTATCACATTCATAAATTACTATGTGTTATATATTTATTTATATATTCTTATTATTTTATATTTTATATTTTTCTTTGTCTATTATAAGTATTTGTCATTATATATAGAACATTTCTTTTTAAGTATTATTTCTGCCTCTGAGATATTATCTCAGTTAAGCTTTATCTATGTATTTTTAATCTTCAAATATGTTTAAATTATAAAGTAAATTACTTAACTAAGATATCGCTCCTTAAATACAAAAACACCACAAGTCAAAATATGCAAATTATACAGGAGCGGCATTTGAAAAAATAATTTGGATTATTTTATGATTTATGTGTAATCGATGTGTATTACGTAAACTTTTTAGGTATCAAAAGATGCGTAATTAAATAAACTTTTTTTGTATAAAGTAATTTTAACCATACCTGAAATAGGCTCTTGAAAAAATGCAAATAAGTTACTTTAGTTTATAGACTTTGACTTCGAGAACATTAAAATTCTAAAAACTAAACCACCATAATTAGGAAATTTTGAGTTTTGTTTTCAGTAATCAACCTCATAAAACGTCAATTTATGAAAAAAAAATGGTATAATATTTTACTACATTAGTAAACTTGCTAAGGGAAAACAAATATTGTAGTCTTATTATGAGATCATCAATGAAGTCTAAAATTAAAATTACCAACTAAAGGTACGAGTAATAAATTTAGGTTAAAAACAAACAAATCTTTTCACCTAAAAAAAACATAGATGCATAAACTTCTTGCACATAATTAACAAAACAAACATAAAGATTGTTGAAAAAATAAATACACATCTGGTAAAAGTTAACAGCTCTCAGTTACAACAATGTAGTACCTACTCGTACTTATAATTATTTAATAACAACTAAAAAATAAGTATACTTTAATAATTAACATTTTAAAGCTATAATCACGATCAAATCAGACTTACGAGTATAGGTGGGATTCTACCACAAACGAAACAAAACTAGACTAATTTCTTCGTTATAGGACTTAAACATATGGTTTGTACATAAATACTCTATTAGGTTACTTACTGAAAATCCGTATTAGGTTACTTATCAGAGGTGTGTAGAATGAAGTTCAATAACGAAAAATACCTAATATTAATCTGTTTAGACACTCCTAAATAATTTATCAATTAAACGAAATTAGTGATCTATAAAGAGTCGTATCCAATTAATGTCTCCTAGTTAAATAAAACTTTTTTTCGCCACTGAGCTACGTAAAAAACACTATTCCTTTGCTACTATTGAAATAATATACTAAGGCTTAGTTGTTCAACTTGGTCCATAACATTACGTTTAAGACACAGAGGTAACTTTATCTTCAAATAGCAGTTACAATTTTTATAACATAAGGCACCTAAGGAGTAAGAAACCTCCAAGATTATTTATTTAATGATCTACACTAATCACAACCGTATAAAATATATGAACGTAGTATAAATAGTGTTGTTACAAAATTATTTTTATAAAACGATTACTTAAAACTATATCGAGCGTAATACTTGCAAAGGTATAAATAAAATTAAAACTAATACATTGAAAATCAATTCCCACTAGAAACTTATGCACTTATTTAGAGATTAGGATAAAAATATACATAAAATCTTTACAGATACACGACGTTTTTTTGGATTAGCTTTAAAATGCCTTGCTTCTTTTCTTCAGGTACTAGCTACTACCACTACTAGCTTTGCAGTATAAAGTTGGTTGAGAGTCAAATTATTATCAAGTTCTGCCTTCAATTTTCTCAACGTAGATACCAACCTAAACTCTTCCTTTTCGTAGGATGTTTTGAAGAAAAATATGCCATTGCTTACTTTATCCACCGTCATAACCTTTATAACAATCCATTTAAATTTATTGCCATCGTCATCTTTATTGTAGTTTCCTGTACACAGAGGTTAAAGGTCAAAACACAACAGTATAAGGCTTTCCAGTTTTCTTTGCTGTTTTAATTAAAGTGATGTATTGGTCTGGAACGTAAATTGGAGATGATTTCAATGCTCTCGTAATGTTACGTTGGATGACAGAATGGACGCAGTCTCCTCCGTTTTGGGTGTGCCCTTTTATTAGCAACTTATGAGCTCTTGATGTTCGGCAATTCTTGAGACGCATATTGGTACCTTGCTAACATGAATTTGTTCTTTTGTTGGCCTTAGCAATTTTTGCTATAAAAATCATTTTATATTTCAAAATATGTTACTCAAACATAAAGAATAGGGAAATAATTCTAATTATTTTTTGCCAAACTAACTTAGTTTAAAATATGGTAGTATTATTGCATACAAAAATGAGAGAATATAGCAGATAAATAAGTGCAAAACTAACCGATTTCGGAATATGGTACTTTAGCATAAAGAAATAAAGAAAATTATTGTAATATTTTTTTTCTAAACTACCTTATTTTAAAATATAGTAGTATTGAACATAAAAATGAGAAAAAATGTTCAATTTATAAATTCAAAACTAACCTATTTTGAAATATTGTACTATTGCACATAAAAATGATAAGATATTAAGCCGTATGTGATCTGCAATACGAATATATTTTTGAATATGGCACTTATGAATAAATAACTTCATCTGTCTTTTAGCAGTATTTTGGCATGTTGTAGTTTTTCACAAGAAAATACATCTGTTCGTTCTGAATGACTGTTGACAACTGATAATGTGTTACTTTTGCACGGAACTCAGTCACATAAACGGTACAAAACAAAACTAACGTTTGTGCGTTTGCGGGTGTTTTTGATCATAAAACAACGGGTGTTTTAGCAAAATAATAAAGTTTCATCGTTTTGGAAACATTCTGTGCAATAAAACAATTTTTGATATTTTTTGAAATGTGTGGCTTTTGTATTTAAGGAGCGATATGTTTGAATAAAGTTGTTTTTTGTTCAAATAACCTAAGTTTGTTAAACGAATTTATAAATTAAATATAGATAGATAACTCAAATTATAAAAGTAATGTTATTAAGTGCTCAAGAATATATATATATATATATATATATATATATATATATTTATTTATTTGCAGAAATTTCATAGCTTTAGTTGATATAATTCGTTTAGAAACTTTTGAGGAGCTTTATTTAAAAAAATTACTCTATGTTGAGTTTACATATTTTGTATAAGCCACAAATCCCAAGGCCCTGTAACTTTTATTTAATTATGTTTTTATTTTGATATTAACAACAGGTTCGCCATTGTCTGTATTAGTTCACGATGTCAATATCATGATGACTCATTTTTTTCTTTTAGGAAATTCTGATACCATTTTTCATATCAGATTCATATCAGATAATTAATTAGCAATAATTTTGTAAACATGTCCTATCAGTATAAACAAATTTTTCAGCGAAATACATTTTTATATGAATTTAAAAAAAAAATATATATCATAATAAAACGTCATATTTATTAACATATAAATATGATGAAACTAGCGTGGTAACAATACTCAAAATTTTTCGACAATACATTGTATAGTAGTTATAATTTTGTATATATGAAATATATCCATAAAGTTTTTCTAGGTAAAATATTAATAAATATAATCAATAGTAGATACTAAATAAAATTATGATATAGTGTGGCTATAGTTTGTGGTATGATACCAATTAAATCTTTAAACTATAACTTAGGCGGTAGCAAATAGTCCTGGTAATTATCGGTCGGTAAGTATAATGTCGCATTGTTAATTGTTAAGGCATATCTGGTCGGATCTCTTTGGACCTGTCTACCTTATCTTACTAAGAGGGTCTCGGGTAAGGCCGTCCATACATTACACATTAAATTTTGATATTTTTTTTGGAATTATTATTTAATAATATAGTTTTGCTTCATGTGCTATATGTATGACATGTTTTTTAATAATGGTGGCTATGATTTAAAAAAAAAACTTTCCCTAATATTATTATTGTAATTAAAACTAAAAATAATGTTTGTATTCATCTACTACTATGGTAACGATAAAAAAACAAATGTCTTTGATAAAAATGGATTAACTTATCAAATAATTTATAGCAGGCTTTAACTGCTTACAATTAGCACTCGATAATGTGTGTAAGGAAATTCTTTATAATATCAGTTATAAAAGGTATTGAGATAACGAGCTCAAGGTACTGCATGTATTTATTCATATTGAAATTGCATAAGTATTATATATAATTTTAATATAAATGTGATTTTTATTGATAAAATTAACTTAAACATTAACAAGTTAAATTTCTCCAAGAGAACTTTTGAACCAAGTAAAAAATAGTCAATAACAATTAGGGTTATCTTTACATGTATAAGAAATAATAGCAGAGAATTCTTTAGTTAATCTAGTCAGAAACGTTCTTGTATGCCTGCCCTCCTCGTCGTGGTGGTTTCATCCCAATATTATAGAGTAATAATAGCATTTCTACTGCTTATTTCCACGAGTTTAAAACATTTAATGAGATTCAAGAAATGCTTGTCGTGTGTGGCAACGATTAGAACCTAAAAAATCCAATCATTTAAAATAAAGGGACTGACATTGTGATCTTTATAAAACAATAGAATCGTATGTCCTTCTTAATAAACATGTTAGTCCACGTGTTCTGTCCGTAGATTATTAGTACAGCTAAACTCGTTTAATTTTTATACACACGTGATTATGATACGATGAATAACCGGATTACTGATAGTATGACTTAATCAACAACTACAATATAAACTGTCAGTATTTTAATTTTATTTGATAATTCTTCTCTGTTTTTCTAATATTTACTTCATATTTTTTTACTTACTTTTATTGTATTATAATAATGAAAGTACATAATTTACTATAGCTTTATGTAAGGTAGTTGTAAGGAAGGTTTATGTTTAAATATATATTTATAAATATCTTGCAAAAAATTTTAAAACTATCGTGTATCAGGTTTTTAATAAAATCCTACTTATTAACTGAATTATATCTCCATGATCTCTATTGAAATAATAGTACCCCCAAAAAACATCATGCCATAACTAAAGTGGAAAAAATTGTGTTCATAACAATTTAGCATAATATTTTTTAAACAAATAAGAACCGTTAGACTGGGGTTCGATATAATATATATATATATATATATATATATATATATATATATGTATATATAAATATATATATATATATATTATTGTTATTAATAAATGTAAAAACAGACATTTTATTAAGACATATAACTAAACATGCTTTTAATTTTTACTTAGTTCTAGTCCTACCCTTAATGAAGTTTTAACAAAAACAGTTATGAAAAAAATATAAATGAAGCCTGTAAACATAAAGACGGTTTGAGAAATAAAACAAATTTACAAATATATGATCTGTGAATGTATAAAAAGGTAAGCTATTTCAAAATATATTTATTCTATTTAAAAGTTGAACAAATTTCCACAAAAAATCCAAAAATATATTCAAAATTATGCCAAGTCATATTTTCTTGCACAAGTTTCGTCTTAACTTTATCTAACAATCGTGTTATCAGAATTCAAAGTACAAAGGCTAGCTTTTAAATTCCTCATGATTTATTGTTATTCGAGTGTATCCGATAGCGAATTCACCGTTCCTTATCTTTAAACAATTTACGTGTTATATTTATCAAATCCAAACTGAGCGTTTAGATCACAAATTGATACTTTACTTCATCTTTGAGTATCAATTTGAGGCAAATTTAAAATGAACGTTTAAATCTTTGAATTATTCTTAATTCGTTTCGTTTCTGATTGCGAATACCATTCTCAACAGTAGTTATCATGGAATCGCTAAACGCTGGTTACCATTATGTTTCCGTAGGCGATGCGTTCTTTAAATTGGTTACGAAAACGATTTCGGACACACGCGAATCAAATACAGTTATGGTTTGGAATGCTATTATTTATAATTGGGTTAATTCTTTGTTTAAAATAATAAATCGATACATTATAGGCATGTAATATTTTTATATGTTATCACAATCATATAATCTAAGAAGTTTGTCCAAAAAATCATAAATAATAAATTAAATGCCATAAAAACTGGTTCATAATCATTAATCATATATTTTAAATTATGTATTCACATTGTTTATTATATATAAAAAATTGTATTGTAAGCGTAAAATCTTTACTAGATATAGTAAATGTCAAATCTAAATACAACGATTAAAAGTTTCGCAATTAGTAACATACCTTTTCTATAACACAACTACGAGTAAAAGCACCATTACTGACTCATTACTGTACTACACTGACTTTCACAGAACTAGAGATAATCAAAATTATCGCATAAAAAGTGCTTGTTAACTTCTATGTAGTGTAAGTGTATAAAGCAAAGCCGCTATCAAAATGACTAGAAAAAATTAAGTACTCGTACATAGTACACACTAGAAAGCGAGAACTAATCACAACATCAACACAATATTGTATTCTATAAAAAGTCACATTTATATATAACCTATAAGATTCTTTCTAAAACTTATTTATTTATTGTATATTCTTCATATTGTTTTGTTTTGCTTTGGCAATTTTAAACAAGGCTGGAAATAGAAAATATATTATGAAAAATTCACCAATAAGAGTAACACTTACCCCCGCAGTAAGCACAGATATTCGACCTATAATGTTAAGCAATTAACAATGTTGATAATAATATCTTAACGTAGAGGTATTAACGATCCCTCACAGTACATTATGGTTTGAATAATTGTTCAGACGGTCATCATTATTTCGAAGTGCCTCGGGCGTTACATTTGTACTACATCAAGTGCATTTGCTACCTGCTAGGCTATTATTTATACAATGTTATGTTTACAAACTTTTATAACACATGCACATGTATGGTAGCCGCAATTTATAGTCTTCCACTTTACGTATAGAAAGCAAGGCTCTAACTTTAACAAGGCTCTAACCTTGATAACTTTTCATAAATTATATTTTTTCAAGATTTTTATTAAACAGACATAAATAGAATAAATGTATAATGCCAAATCCGTATTGTGGAGTATTTTCTCATTTCCCAAGAATTTTAATAATTAATTAAAATAATATTTTTTTTATTATTTGGACGTAGTGTTAAACGAGCCCACTTTTGCAGACATAGATTTATATGCATTGCCTCCTTTGAGAAATAGAGAAAACAAAACGAAAGGAAAGTTAAGAAAGGGATGTAGGATAGTTAGGAAGGACCACTTCCTTTTCTCCGTGTCTCAAGGTCAAGATCATCGTATGATATATAGCAGCAATATCTACATTAGGCACACCTGTTCTGAGAGAGTTATATTACTGTCAAATAATACAAATGTATTTTATTAAAATTTATTATATAGATTAAATGAAATAAATAAATAATAACCAAACATTAGCAATAAAATAAATTTTAAAGTCCCAGGTGTTGAAGATAATAGATATTTCTGGTAAGATATATATATCATCAGCAACAACAATATACAAGAAATGTTATTTAAATTTAGTGTTTTTATTTTTTCATAGTGACAGTTATTGTTTATTTTTTTGGCTTCATGTAAATTTTTCATATTTTTTATATCTTTAATAGCATCATATTATTAATTACAATTTTGTAAACGGTAGGAAGAAAATTATTTAAATCTATATTCTCTAAAGAGAGAGTAAAAGCAATAGACATATTTTAATAGAACTAACAAACAAAAATTTTAATGTAGAGTACATTGGATAAACTTGGATATGAATTTATTACCACCAATCTAGATACTAACAGTAAATATAATTTAAAAAATCAAGGCAGGAGAAGACGTTGAATAAAAAAAGGGAAAAATGACAAATTTATAATAATTGCCACTGAATTCGGTATCCTTAGGCATTTCATGTATCACGGCTCAGACTTAAATGTTTACCTGCGGCTATGCAAAAGAATCTATTTTTAGATATATGTTCAAAAAACTTACCGACCGTCATTTCTATATTCGATTGTTCCAATAACAAAAGCATAATATTGTTTTTGATTATATAGAGCCCGAAATAGTTTAGTTTCTAGTTTTATACATTACTGAAGAAAATAACTACTTACAGCTTCGCATGCTCCTTCAACAAAGAAAGTCCTGCCTCATATTTACATTTAGATAACTTAAATAAGTGCTTTATATATATTTTTTTGTAATTTACAGTCAATTGACTATACTGATGATGCTTATTCCCTTATTATAGACTAATATCAACAACACAGAAAATATACTTCTAAATTATTTGAGTCTAGGTAGCACGGATGAGTAGTTTATTCAATATTATAAGTAGTAGCGTGTTGGAATGCTGTCGCCGCGGGTCCGGAACACCACCAAATTAATAGGGAGCTCGTCGCAAGCGAAATGTTTATGTTATGAAGAAGAATGTAAGTGCCTGTTAAGTTTTAACTTAGTTTAAGCTTTAAATATTAGTTGCCAGAAATTTTTATATTAAATTTTATAATCATATTCTAACATAAAATTTAATTTTATCTAACATCAAAATCGGTTAGAAAGTTATGAAAAAAATATTTAATCTTATAAACAATCGTTTTTTATTCTGAAGATTTATTAATTGAGGTTTTTGATTGGTCATAAAGAACTTTGACTTTCTGTGCAAGCCTTTTTTCAATAAAGTATTTTTAAGATAAATAAAAACGTCTTTGGACTTGACACTAATACCTTCCCTTACATTTAAGTTACGGAACAAAATTTTATTACAAAAGGTTTTTGGTATCTTTAAATGCAAATGAAACTAACGCTGTTCCAGTGACATGCAATAATATGACTCTTTGCCTTGCAATAGAGCCCGAAATCGAGAACATGCATTTAGTTACATTTTTGAAAAGTATTGTCACCTTCAAAGACTATAATGGTTGATTCAAAATACAGCAAACGTAAAATATCTTAACGGAAGCCGATTCAGATCTTATTACCTCTTTCTAAGGATTATTTTTGATTGATTGTTTTAACTAGTTATGTCAGGGACTAAAATCTCTTAAGCTACTTAATGTCTATCGCACGTAGGATGATCTGTACTGGAAAATAATAATTTTGTCATAATTAATTGTAAATATCTCATTCGAAAATGTTTATTAGCAGTCTTAACTTTTAATCGGTTGGGATAACTTCTTCCTTGGTGATGCATACTAACCAAGTATTAGATCCTCTACCTGGAGATAAACGTAATACCTTTCGGGTGTGTAAGCCACAACTGTCACTGGGAACTTGCCAATAACTGCTTCGGATCAGACTATTGAAGAATTAATTTTTAATTTCTTTTATATCGAAAATTCCCAAATTTTATATATAACTTGTATTCAAAGAAACGTTCAACTTCACTAACAGCAATTTAGTTGTTTGCATATCATTTCATTGCTAAAAATAAAATAAATGCTTTTCCGTACCTATACGGAATATGAATCTTAAAACTATTTTCTCTTTATAACATAAGTGCTAAGATGGATTAAATAGGAGTTAAAAATATATATTACAATCAGAACATTTATTAGCAGACATTTGCATAGTAGATACTTACAAAAGTGTTTAATTTACTAGACAGATAAACAGCAGTTTCGAAATACAGTGACTAAATTATGTTAATCCTTAAATTTTCAAATATTGTGCAAAATCAGTACTTTAATTGAAAAAATATTTATTAATTTATTTGATTTCTAGTTACAAGTAAATGAACACCTGTCGCAATATACCTACTAAAGTAATTGGTGTATTATCATGGGTGTGCTTATGGTCTAACTTAGGACATTTATTTTAAATTGTTAACTACCGCAAAGTTTTATATTTGAAATCTGTTAAGCTTTATGAATTATTTAAAATGATGAAGCAGTATAAATTACTTATTAAATATGGAAATTTCTCTTAAAGTTTCAAAATTAATTTTATTACCCTACTGAACTATTAATTAAATATAACTAATTAATATAATATCTTTCATACATATCGCTATTAAGTCTAATTGCTTAAATCTATCTTTTTTTTAAAGTTCTGAACTCAAATTCCAAGTCATTTAATTTCATTGTTTTGTGAATATAATAAAATTATTACATTCGATTTTTAACACCTGTTATTAATAAATTAGTAAAAGAAGGGAGCAGAAACCTTTAATAGCAGTAAACCTGACAAATGTAACTGAAACAATATGCTATCGGTCAAATCGACAAATTAAAAAAAACACTAAAGCAAAATACCTATGTAAGGATAAGGAAAACAAAGCTTTTGGCAATAAAGTTAACAATGCGTTCAATTCCGACCAATCGCTGTAAAAATAACCAAACAATACTATCCGGTAACGCACGCTGCGCGGGCGCATGGGAGGGGCAATTGAGGCCACGCCCAACAGCAACGCCCCTTAAGCTCTTACTATGTGATTTATGGATACATTTTTTTAAACAATACATAAGAATATAAATCTGTCGGGTTACTTTCTTATTGTGAGAGCGATCTCATATCTTTTCTCGGTAACTTGTGTCAGTACCTATAGGTCTGTCCATCTTTCAGTGACATTTTAAACATGAGTTGGGTTAATACCTATTGTCGAAGTTTTCGTCTATGAACGGCTAAACTATTAATTAAATTTAAAAAATTATGGACTATTGTACTATTTTCAGATACTTGTAGATAGTTCCTCTTGAAGTTAATTAAAAACTTCAATACTTAAATATTTCTAATACTCACCCTGAAAATTAATTGTTATTATAACCAAAAGGAATTAGTTTTTTACATCAAAGAATATATACGTACCTATTTATATAACGATAGAACAAACAATTAACTTCTGTATAATCAAACTACTTTAGTTATAAACCATAAATTAATTAAGAGTATTTATATTCCAGGCCTACCTGATATCTTCCAACCTACCTTCTTAATTATCTACTAACGTAACAAACTACTTACAATACCTATATTGATAAAAGTATTATTAAAAATATCGCTTTTATTGTTGTATGTGTCTATTTTTATTTATTTATAAAATTAACACGAATACTGAATATTTTTAGGTAAGTCTATACATAAGTAAAAAAAGATATATATTATAATTTTAATTCATACATCATGGTAAAAGAATCGTTAATTTGTTTTTTTTTTAAACTTAGGTAGATACCTATTAGTAATGAAATGAATATTAAAATCAATATAACCGATGTCCTTTATCAGTCGTTCAAGTTGCCATTTATGTCTTATGTAAAAATAAACTCTAAACGAAGAAGATAGGGTTTATTTTAGTGAAAAATATCTAAGTGTGTATGTAACAGAAAATGTCGATGACCTAACACACCTGGCGCAAACCGCAATCCCACAAGTTCTATATTAATGCAGTATGTATGTCTATCTGGATTAACTACGTAACGTCAAATAATATACCATTTATTATAAGAACAATCTAGTTGTAGAGGATTCATATCTTAAAAAAAATCAAGTCCAATTAAAATCTTTATTTGACGTAACAAATCCTATTTCATTCTATGCCTGATAAAACCCATCTTAAAATAGACAGTTAGGATATTAATCATCAAATGGTTATTTTTACTAATGCGTTAACAAAATTGTAGATTTTTGCCTTAATCAGAACATTTCCTAAATTGATTTCAATATTATTTGGACCTAAAACGTCGCGTACGTCAAGGCTTTAAAAACTTAAAAAACTTAAAGAGGCCTACAACTTTTATCTTTATTGACTACATTTAGGTACTACAAGTAATAATATTATGTAAAAATACATAAGTATTATGTTAATTTCCTTATTCATTTAATATTAAATTTTTATAAACATGAAACATTACGTGGGGGGACGTTGTTATTTTAACTTATTATTTTAATTTATAAATATAAAATGAATTATTAATCAACAGTATATGACATGTTTTTTTTAATACTTTCTACTATATGTTGATGTGTTATCAAATTATCAACGAGTTGCTGTTGCTGTGTTATAAAATTATTAAAAAATGGCAAAATAAAAATTTATAAGAAAGAAATTAATCTACTTGAATTACATTTACTCAAAAATGTAAGTCGATTTTATTTGACCGTGCTGTTTATCGGAAGGTAAAAATTATTAAACCCACCTATTTTTTTTTTGGTTATTTTGTTTATAAATGACCGACAGATCAATTGTAATTTAATTTATTTCAATATTTTTTTAATCATAAATAAACAAGTGATTTTCTTAATATCTAAGTATATATTTATTATTTGATAACACAAAAAAATATGACATGAATAAGAGCAACGATAAACGAAAGGGTATTTAAAAAATTAAGTCACAATTAAAACGTCACGTCTAAAAAGTAGCATAGCAGATGTTTGAAAAAAAAACAAACAGGTAGCACAATACGTTAGAATCAGGTGCACGATGCGAGGCTCTGCGGCGCTCTGACGGGCGGCGCACGCGCAAGCAGGTGCCGCCTTTGGAGGGGAGCACCTTACTACTTCTTACAACTTTATTCTTACAGCCACTGAATCCCTTACGCTTAACAGAATAAAGTCTTTTTTCCCTAACATAATTGTAGTGAACGATAGTAGGGCTTTACTCCTCTCCTTTTTATCGAACAAAAAATGAACTGTAAACGCGATCACGGCCGCGGCTAAGGTCAATGTTAGCGCTTCCTTCAGTGCTCGTTCGGTGAAGAGCGCGTGCGCATCCTGCGTAAAGCACCCCAAGCAGTAATGCGCTGTTCCGAACAATATTAATACGGGTTGAACGAACTATATGCGAATTAAACGCAAAACATTCTGAACCAATTAAATCTTAAATAAATTATTCGTGATTTTTTTGTGATGGACGAGATCGGGATATAAACATATATATTAACTGTGCATTGAACATTATGTGCCAATAAGAATGGAGACTTTAGTTCTGATTCCTCAAGAGCTGAGTCTCGCCCTTCGGCCAGGGGGTGCAAGGGGAAGGGAAGCTTCCGTCAGCGTCTGGACGTCAACGGAGATTCAAAGGGGTACTTTATTGTACCCCTTTCAGGGAACCATTAGGATCGACAAATTGCATGTCTACTCATATGTACCTGACCATGATGTAAGTATATTCTTTGATTAACAAAATTAACCACATATACACATCCAAAGATAGACATACAAATTAAGATCTGTGCACATTTTTCTTAATCCTTAAGAACGTAAACAAAATGCTAAACTTAATAATATATATAATTACTCGTTTTATTTTATTGAAATAATATTCATAATTTCTAAGACTACTTCAAAAATTAATACGCATAGATCACACAAATAACATTTACAAGTTTGAAAATCTTATGACTCAGTGAATTAAAATTGCATATTTATTTTTAATTTATAAGTTTGATATTTTAATATCTATTGCTTATTCATTAAGATCTGAATACATTTCCATGATTATCTATCATTCAACCTTTACAAATTGTTTATAATATTATTCATAGTGTGTGACTGGAAAAGACTTCAATTTGGATATTATTTGTGTTATTAAATTATATTTTGTCTAATATATTATTATGTTGTAGAAAAATAATTATCTCTTAAAGAAAGTATCATTAGTCAAATGTTTAACTAAGCATTTCCATAATAATTTATAGAAAAATAATAAATACTTCTGGCTAAATGGAAAACTTGATCAGTGTTATACATTCCTAAGTCAATTTATTAATGCAAATTTCTGTCTTAATATTAAAAACATTACTTCTGACATTCAATATTCAAATAATATTTTTTCTGGTTTAGATTCGGTATTTAGAATGATAATGTCATTGGTCTTATTAGATCATATATTATATAATATTAATACTTTCTATGCACATATATACAAAGATATAAATTTTATAGAGGCTGTGACACTTCTGATTTATTTACCATCTAGATACAAATATACTCCATTCTATTTCCAATCAAGTTTAATTAATATCATAGAACAGGAGGAAATCGCATAAGTAATATATTGAATAATTTAAATGGTTATTATTATGGACAGTTATTAATAAATTTAAAAAAAGGAAATAAAATTATGACTAAATTTATTTATAACTAATAAAATTTAGTTTGAAGTATATTATTATTCCCATGAAAGTTATTAATCATATTATTCTATTCCAAATTATATGTCGTCTAATTTCAGTATGGGTTTGTTATAAAATTGTGTAACATTGTCAGTGTGTGTAAGTTTTTCGAAAGTTTAAGTTTATTTGTGTAAGTTTTTAAATAAATACTGCTGATTCTGAAATTGATTACACCTATAAAGTGTACCCTTTTAAGAAACTTAACGTTTCGGTTCAACAATCTGATCACCAACAGTGTCTTACGTTTAATTTTCTCTCATTATCACCGACATTATGTACGGTATAACTGTAAAATATGGGCATTATTAACTATTAACTAATGTAACATAAAAAAATTGGTATATACCTATATATATATTTCACATATAGTTTTATTTTCTGTTATTGCATCCTCATAAAACATTATTATTATAACACAACCGCAAACGGTCCACTTGGTTCCAATCGCTCAGTCACGTACCCCCTCGGTTACAACGAGATGAGGGTAGGCATGAAGTGATCCCGAAGATTATATGTTTTCTTTATTTGATCTATAATTTTAAAGATATCAAAGTCGCTTACTCGCTTACGCCGTATACGTAATACTTATTATAATTAATATATACGAATAACAAAACGTAAATCTTAATTCAATTTAGGTTTTAATTTATTAACACTGAATAAGAAATCATATCGAATCGATTATAACGAAACTATCAACAGTTATTTATCAATCGACGCATGGAGAAGATTTAATGTTTTTTTAGACCGTTTGAATAATTATTCATAAAAATTACACCTGAGGCGTTACTTAACCGGAAGCGTACGTACTTCGCATTAGTTTGGGTGTTATATTCACAAATACAAACTTTCACCGACTTGAACTGGTTTTGTTAGGTATTTCAAAATAAAAGAGATTGCATTTTATGTGATTTGTCAATATGCGTTATAAAATAAAAGTAGCAACAAAAAACGTAATTGGATAGAACTAAGTAGGCAAAATACAGATTCACTTAAACTATACAATATTGAGAAAATACTTTTCGTATGCGTGGGATTGATTGTGTTTTCTGATGTTATTATTTGTGATATTTTAAATATAACTAAATGGTATATATTTTTTATTTCCTTTAATGACCTGAACAAAGTCACCTGAAAAAGCCGATTAACGTTACCTTCTCGTTATATAATAATTATAACAAAAATGACTTAAAGAGCGTGAACGCAACTGGATATTTGTATTCGTGATATTGTTTTCTATATTAATTTCACTTCGTTAGTCTTTCATTGAAGCAACTTGTTTATTGTAAAGCATAAGATGGGGCGTTTTTAGCAAAACTATAAACAAGCTTGCTCTTCTATTTTCACTATTGGGTAACATAGTGATTTTTTTAATTATTTATCAGATGACTAATTTTACAATTATTTCATTATCTTTGTCTACTTGTACCGAATCACCAGAAAGCATTCTTTCATAAACAATAAATATGTTTCAAAGGTATCCTAAGCATGACGTAAACTTATAAAGTAACAGTAAATATGCTTATAATCATTCACTCAAACATTGTACCATACGAACTAGTAGCTTTTTGTCGCTTTCGACGCACGCGCTCTTTATTACAACCATCGCTTTGTTACGTACAAGAACCTAATTACGATTGTCTGAAATATTTTGACAACAGCCATTTATAATAATATTAAACCTTTATCGATGCTTTCAAATTCTATACCGCTGATGTATTACGATACATTCAGATGCATATTAAATAACTTTTGGTAATAAAACATTCAAACGGATCCATTAAAAACGTGTTTATACATTAATTGTTACGGAGAGTGTTGTTAGAATAGTTTTTAAAAATACTTTCCTGCTTATTAATTAGCTGTTTCCATTATGGGACCTTCAAAACTTTATTTATTATCATACTGTCACCTTCTAATACTAATGACTTTCTCACTTACTGAATTGTGAACGTTATAATAGGTCGGTCGGTCTAATTTTATATAGAAATCTAATTTTATATAGAAAAGTTGACACATAAATTTTGGGACTTCTTACTAAAAAACCATAACAAGTGGTTTAGACAGTCTTCACTTGATGACGCTTGATTCTTACACTACCTAAAGAATTCCGAAGGAATCGAAACAATTAGAAATCTGAAGGTGAAATCTTAGGTGCAAGAGAATGATGGATAAAAAGGTGGTAAGACTTCCCTGTCAAACTTTCAAAATTTTTGTTGAGTGGCTATGATGTATAGGGTTAGGTGTTGTCATAATGAAAGATACCTTATCTGTTAATTAATTCTGGCCGCTTTTTCTCAATTTCTTGCTTTAGTTTCATCAGTCATTAATAGTAGAAATTCAAATCGTAAATTGCGACGGAAAAAGCTTATAATGAAAAATGCTCTTCCAATCCCATCATACACCGAACTTCACCTTATTGCGTGTCAACCCAAGTTACGTGACAGTCTCTCCAGCTCGCTAGACCTTTGACCACGATCTTTATTGTACATTTTTATCATAAGTAATTCAATTTTCATAATTCAATATCTTCAAAAACAGTTCGATTTCATTACTTCTTAAGAGAGAATCGCAAATAAGTAGATACACGGCCCATTTGGTTTCTTTCAGAGAGTTCATGTGCACCCCTATATCGAGGTATTTTGTATAGCCATACCTATTCATATACGTCAAAATTGTTTTATGTTCGATTCTCTAATTATCAGTAATATCATTACTACCTGAGTAGTACAAGAGTGAGAGATCATAGATGATATCAAAATATTCTGACTTAAAACACTTAAACTAATTTTGTGTTCCTCTTATAGACCTCCTAAATTCCTCTTATAGTTTTTTTAAATGTCACTATTTGACGGTATCAAATCCAGACATTTAAAAATAATGCAACTATAAAGTTTCTATTCCTACTTTTTAGAAAATAGGAAAGGTCTTTTTGCCGGACCTATTATTTCATTAATACCGAACTACCTACTTTTTTATTTCATCTTCATGTAATTGACATTATGATTATATCCAGATATTTTATTACAATAGAGTTCAAAAATTAAATACAGTAATTAATATATAACATATATTTAAAATTGCATTACTGTTTGTACACAATGCCTATAATCCAGATGTTATTACAATTAAGACCATTCGGTGAAGGCTCCCTCGGTCAAAATCACACGTTTTCTTTGCTATCTCTTCAACAACAGAACAAAGAACTTACACCGTAATTTCCTAAACATTTTGATTATTTAATCTTATGAAATTATAGTTATATTGTTGATGACACAATGCTTTCCCATAACTTTTGTTATTTGAGGTGTAGTTTACCGCTAATGAAATAGGCATTAACCTGACTGCGATTTTCTGAAATAATTTGAGACTAGCTGTTGCTAGCGTCTTTATCTCTTCTTCTCTTAAATAATAGGTCGGTTATCTTGAGTTTTTATTGTTTATTAATTTTAATTTTTAATGGTTTTAATATAACTGTAGTCTAAATTTTCTTTTGTGCTTTTGCATGAAAGTAAGAGATAGTTATGGAGTGTAAAGCATCTTATCTGTTGACTCGGTTAAGAAGTAACTTAGGAGACACACGATAATAAGTAACTAAACACAAAATTTAAAAAACTAATTAATAGTATTGTCTTGTATTGTAATTTCAGCGCAAAAGTTATTTATTTTCTATGCTATGAGGTCTTGGAAATTTTTTTTCCGCCTTATGCGCTAACATGTAGAAAGAAAATTAAAAACCAACAATATATTAAAAAATATTTGTCATAGACAAGCTTTGAACAATAAAGTTATAAAAATGTATTTAGAATACTTACATATAGTGCCCCGATATTTTTTTATTATTATGAATATAAATTTTGTAATTAGATGATAACTCCAACAACGATATCAATTTATATAAAAATTGATACTATATTTAATATTTGATGGGTAATTTAATATTGAAATATATAATAAATATCATCCAATAACACTTAAACTGGACAAAATACATCAAATCTGCATTGCGATAATTATCAATTGCAACGGATATGGATATGGAAGTAATTAAGAGTTTTATTACACATAAACACAAGGTTAGATAATTGATTTTACCGGTCCCCTAGAAGCGTAGAGCAGAATCTAGCTGTTTATCAAGTGCCATTGAATTATTAATGTTACAACGACACTGTTTCAAACTTGCTACAGTTGCGGATAAGTATTCATTTCCTTTAATATATATATATATATATATATATATATATATTTTTGCAGTTAGAATTCTTTTCAACTTAAATGTTACTTAATTAATAACTAATACTAGACAAAGCATGTTACTTTAATAAGTAAGAAAAACGTTAGCATTTTATTTAATATTAAAAGTAGCTTTAGTCAGTTCAATGTTACAACGTTTGTTAATTAATGAAAATTTTGCTTACTTTTAAAACTATTATAGTAAGAATACCTTATGGTATGGTCGTGGTAACTTTTAATTAATTTGAACGTCTTGAAATCAGTAAAAAATTTAATAAAATTTTCCTATATACTCGGACATTCATATTTCAAACTTCAAAAAATATAAGCTTAAAAGTTAGTAATACAAAACCAATAATTTATCAATCGAATTCTGAGTTTTTTTTTTTCAGAATAAAGAAGTAAACTATGTCCCATTTCAACCGGGGTAAACAAAATCGCTTCATATCTTGTTAATATTCCATCCGCGATTAACCGTCAAACAGACAGAAATACTAACATTTACATTTATAATATTATTCTTCCTGAATACAGCAAATATTGTTGAAAAGTATTAAATAACGATATCATTTCATAAAAACTTAAAAACGTTCATTTTTTTTCCTAGAAGGCATTTCTTGATCATTCTGTTTTTAAGTAAATTGTTTTAAAATTTTTATTAATTTTTATCAACTTAAAAGTGTAAAAATTGCATGACGATAAATTAATTACCATATAATTTCACAAGAAAGTGACCTCACCAAGTTAGGATTCAAGTGCAAAGGCCTCATACAATACAGAATCACGCTAGAGAACCATTGTTTTAACACAAAAGCGAAAGTTCATTCATTCGTTATGAGATAATTAGTTTCACTGTTGCGTCACAGTTTTTCTATATCTGAACTTATATGAAAACCGTTTTTACTAGCATATTGTCTGTGATATGTCGGAAGTGAATCTCCCGTATTTAAACAAACTTCAATATTTCAAAATGAATATTTTAATTAACACGAATATTACACGGGACTTAAAGAGATCTGTCAATTAAAGTAAAATCGCTGTTTATATTGTAAATAGCAAAGTAACCAGACAAGATCGGGATCTTTCAGGACGATAAACCACTCAAATATTAGCATAATACAAAACACATCACTTCATGTTTATAGACCAGCTTTCAAATAGATTGTGTTATGCGAAATACACCCAGAAGCGGTGCAACTATCCGCTTTTTACTATTCATGTGGATGACAAAATAATCATGAATATTTAGTACACGCGAGATGATTATAATCAATAAGATTTATCTTGTTTTCTTCTATTTCAATCCTCGTTAGGGTCTAAGTCTGAGATATCCATAATCTATTGCATCGAATAAAATAAAAACGTCTAGCCAATACCAATTATATTTTTATTTAATTTAATTTAATTATCACAACATATGGTTTTTAATTCCTCCAGCTTAAATCTATCAAAAGACTGTTACACTGTATTAACTGTTTAATAGCGAGAATACTTTGCATACAAACTAACATACATACATTACATTGATAATTTATAATACCACTTATCTTTGGTACATTTTAATTAATATTACTTAAATGTATCATTAATTTAAATAATTAACATTAATAAGTCAAGCAGTAAATTTAAATTAACAGCTCAATAACAAAGACGTGATCAACAACAAAACATATTACAATTATAACTATTTGAGTGATTCGATTCAATGGTTTAATTAATTGAATCAGATGGCCCCTTGTTAGTGATTGAATTGATTTTTAATTGATATCGATAACATTTCATCGATAATCTGAGGACCGTAACAATGACCTCCCTTCGAGCCACTAACTTTCTATAAAGGCGTAATCACCTATTGTTCCTAATGTAACAAAAATAGGCAATTAAAATCGTCGGCAAAGAATAAAGACATCTCATACTATCGTAGCTAAAAGTTTGCATATTAATATATCTTGTATTTACAAAAATACAAATCATCGTTTGATACCAAAATGTATTAATGTTATAAACATTAAAACGACTTACTACTACTATATTACATGAATATAAATATGGGTTTACATCTCTTGACACCTAATAAATACTGAACAATTCACGCATTGAGAGAATATTAGGAAGGTTTCTGATATTTGTCTAACGCCTAGGGGTTTTTCAACAATATTTCATTATAAATTACTTATGAGCTGCTTAATGTTCAGTTATATTAATATTTAATGTAACGAATAGGATTAGGAAGAAATGATTTATTTAAAGAACATGCTCAAACTAAGCTAGTAAATAATAAAAAAAAATCTATATTTCCTTACGTATATACGTTTATATGTTGATCTTAAGACATTTATTAGCCAATAAATTGATGGAACATGATATAAAAATAATAAAATATTATATTACAATAAAACGGACGTATTAGTCTACCTAATATCAATCGGGAACATTGCTACATGAATCTCGACATCTAAATAAATTATAAGTGTCTGTTTGTAACTCCAAATTAACAGCTTATCACTAAATGCATATACGGTACTTTCACCGTAAAATTTTTCTCTGCCTGCCCGTCAGTTTGTTCTGGGTAATCTGTAAAACAGCTGAACCGATTTTAACAGGACTTTCAGTGGGGGATAACAGATATTATGAGGAGTAACTTGTTATAAAAAAACATATTCCGAGCGAAGAAAGTCGTGGCTACAACTAGTTAATAAATAAAAACTTAAGCTTTTCATCAAAATTATATTTACAAATAAATAATAGCAGTTGTAAACCTTTAACAAGAAATTTATTTACATAAGACAGATGTATCGCAGGCTGCGAGGTCGGACTAGTTAGTTAGAAATTATGTTACGGCGTTATCGATACAGCGTTGCAATAAAATATAATTATTTATTAGGAACCAATTGTTGAGCGGGTATGATAAGGTTTGTAGGGAAACTGTATGTTTTGTAAGAATATATAAATTTAGCTGTTTATGACTTTATTATGAACAAAATCTTTTATACACATGAATAACGTTGTTAAAACGTATATCCAAAATGAATCCTTATTAGCATTAGAAAAGAAGGTATACGAAAAGACAATTAATCAAGAAAATAAAATAATAATATATATATATACAAAGAAGTTAATACGTAAAATGTACATAAAATCGCCTCTGTATTGTCGGATTGTCTGTACAAACTCTAAACGCTTTTAAGGGCAAATACAATTCGTTAGAAAGTGTTCGAGTTAACATTTACTCCCATACAATAGCAATTGATTCATTACACGGATATAAATTGTAAATCGTAAATTTAATAGTAATTTAGAAGCAGGATTAATATAAATTTATGATGTGGTTATATTTTATACACACAAAACAAAGAAAACTTTTTTAACCATACTATAGAATTTGACTTCAAAATGATATAAAATGGTCCATCCTATGGATCATTAGTAAAATTAATACCACAAAAACACTGGTACAGGTAAAAATAAAAAAACAAATGACACCTGTTATACAAAAAATATCAATAGAAATGAAGCGATAAAAAAGCTGCTAATGCGTTAAAATTTGCAGATGAATGGTCAGTTTTTTATATATTTCCGTTATTGGATTTAATATTTTACAATAGAAATAAAATTCAAGTTATCTTTTAGAAGTAATTAAATAATACAAAAAATAAGACATTTAATGTGCTTGTATAAATAGTAATGAAATGATTCCATAGTTCTGAAATAATTGGATACTTATACTATATTTATAGTTAAATTGTACATTTTTTTGTTATATTAACATTATATTCTGGATTATATCAAGACATAATTTAATAATTCCAATCGTCAAAGTCATTATTCCTATGCACTAAATTGCCTTACATCCCTTCTCACAACGCCAAATTTACAAGCTATTAGTATATTTATGTATCAATTTTCATACTTTGTACTTCAAAATTAATATTAATAATTATTATAAGTCTCTAATTGACAAGGATTCCATATCCTAAAATATAGACTTACACAATGCAATATATAGCATAATTAAAACCTCTACACAAAGTTCTTGGTTTCTTGCTTTAATGAATCAGTTAATAGGTCTTCTTTCAATAGTTAATTTATAATAACAATAATGTTAGTATGGTTCAACGGCTCCACTAGACTTGTGATTGGACGGATTTGTAACAGAATATTTATTACGATCTTTCATTCAGTACAGTGTAAAAACCATCGTGACAAAATTTGAAAGAAATTATTTTTAAGGGTTATGTATTGGGTCGCAATCCACATATTTATTATTGAGTGTCGCATTTTTAAGTTTATACATTATCTTTTATACTACACCAAGTCATGTAATAGGTACAGATATATATATTTACCACAGCTTCGGAGAATTAATAATTGCTATTCTAAATCATGATATTATATTAATTTTCACATCTTATATCGTTATTGATATCATGGGAAAAGAAAAGTTATAGGATACTGAGCGTGACGCTTGTATTACGATCTCGAGATCAAGTAGTAAATACCTACTTATTTGAATATACATTAATTTATGAGAATTGCTTACTTGTAATTGAATCTTGGGATTTTAATATTATTAACAGAGTGTAATAAGTTATCAAAACAGTAAAGGTGTGGGCTTTTATTCAAACCCACCTTTAGTTTTTCGGTTTCCGGCAATAATGTAAAATCGAAATCTTCTCACAAGTTTGTATTTCTTAACCTAAATTATAATTTGGAGGTCCAATATCGTACACTGCTTACCATAAAAACTGACTTAATTCGATGCAAATCATAGAAAGGACAGGACATCCGTCTTGCATTATCATTATGAAATCGTTTCCTATCCGCTATGAGAAAAAAATCTAAAATTACAATATATATTAAGTTTGTACGGAAATGTAAATGAGATTAAATATATTCATTTATTCAAAGTCAACCAGAGATTGAATTAATAAAAATCGTGTGATCTCTTCCAGAGTAGAAGATAAACTGTTTTCAATCACTATTTAATATAGAATTTATCAAAATAGAGCAAGTTTTTAATACAACTATAAATTTATCAATAAATACATATAAATCACTATAGCTTTATCCACATATAATGACTATAAAAATCTTATTTAACAAACAACCTAACGACTCCTCACTAACCCCTTAGCGTTAATAATTAATTTTGCTAACAACAACTCTCACAAAAACTTAATTAGATTTATGATTATCCTATTGTAAATTGACGCAAATTTATTCAAATGTAGTCAGTTAATTGTGAAATGGGTGGTTATTTTATAACGATTCTACATTTGACGGACGTCTATACATCACACTGTATACACTTGCATCAATCATAGCTGCAATTCTTTCCGAATGTGTCATACCTAATGCCTTCTGACAAGGGATTGGAACATTAACCTTTTATATAAAAAACGTAATGGTTATCGACTAGAGGTTTTAAATATATGATAGATTGCTGGTAATGGTTATAAAATTTGTCGTGACTGCTGGTTGATGGGTAATGGGAAAATGTTATGGTGATTTGTTGTTGGATATTAAAAGCATAGTTCAAACGGTAACACCCGAATGTGGGGTCAAATGCATTAGCCTCCTAGGGCTTGCGCTTGTAAACTTTATAAAACAAACTGGTCTTTAATTTTGATCGACTGAGCCTGGGAACGGATTTCGGTAATTCGCAGTGAATATTAATGAGGTTAATAAAGTGACAAGCCGACTATATGTATGGGAAAGTGCGTCATAGATTTTACGGTATAATTTATTAATATTATGATTTTCCTTCAATTAATACATTCTATATATTTTTTTTATACAGAATATTTATCATTATTGATTTCTTTTTTTTTATGTATTCACAAATGGGCAACATTTAAAGAAATATAATTTTTAATATTTAATTGATGTCACATCACAATAAATTTGGTTATATAAAAAAAAATATATTATAACTAATTTTGTATTTTGACGTAAATTATTCTTTGGTAAACAGTAACCGACTGTTGCTATATTAATATGCAAATTTCTTAAATATTACGATACAAATATGTAATTAAGTAAAACGATCATAAATTATTAACAGCTTTCAATTATTTTTTGATTTATCGGACAAAAAAACATCATATAATATTTCACACAATTTGAAATATTAAGTGTCAATATGAATAAAGTTACTTATTATTAAAACTTCTCCGTACTAACATTGTAACAGATGTAATAGAACTTCAATAAAGTGGACAGCTAGTTCAAGTAACAGTTACTATATTAATCAGGTACTAATAAACTCAATAACAGTTTATTTTTTTATTACTGAAGTTAATAAATATTTTACATTATGAAGCCAAACTAAATTAAGTAAAAAAAATAAAAACATGCCTGTTCGCCGCTTCACGTCTTCATATTATTATCTTTTGACGATTTAAACTAACCACCAGTTACTGTTATGAAAACTAATCTTATCTAATTTTAAGGTTTATTAATTAGTTATAAGAATCACTTGTTTCATTGTTACAGCTATTCTTTATTAAGTATCTACTATTAATATTCACGGTCATTCCATAATACCGCCACAAACATTATAACTAGAATAAGTGTTAATAAAATGCGGGTAGTGCGATATATTGTATATCGTATTGTGAAATATGAGTGTCGTGTTTGTGGTCACACTTGAATATGAAGTTACTTGATTGTGGGAAGGATGCGCCGTTTCTAGATCATGGTCTAGGTCACCCGGGATTATAATTAATATTTGTGAGTTGTAACACTATCATAATGTTTTTTACCCTTAAATAATATTACATACAAACATAAGTTTAAAAGTATTTAGGATATTTATAATTTAATTATTCTAAAGCTAAGGGGTAAATAAATATATATCAAAATTAAAAATATTGAAGTAGTCACAAGTTATTAAAATTTTGTGTTTGTTTTTGATACTGAACCTTTACCAGAAGCCAACACCCATAGATTCATGATAAGAAGGCATAAATAAATGACCAAGTATTAAAATAGTAATGATCTTGGCAGTATAAGAAAAATAGGCTTTAAAGGTATTACTAATAAATTAGTGTCTTAGAAGTACTAACTTCAATCGCAGTTTGATCGTGACGCGCCTGGCCGTAAACATCACCCGGTAATCGAACCTGCGCTACTACCGGTAATGTGATTTATTTTACACTAAAACGCGATTATAAACTAATCGATTTTATTAAAAAATAGTTTTTTAAACAAATACCTAATCATATAGTTCCTTGAAAAGCTAGCTATTTTTTAACAATTAAGTTTATACATCCGTCGATAAATTTTAAGAGATATTAAGAAAAATACTTTTGACTTTTAAAGCTAATTTAGATTCTTTTATTGTATTTAATTATATATTTTAAATGGTGGCATTAATAAGTGTCAATTTTAAATCCAATTGATAAATTGGTCTCTAAATAAATATAGAAATGAATATATGGCTAATTAAGTTTTTAAAAGTCGTAGCCGATTATCATGAAAATTTAAATTATAATATATATTTTGTGATTTGTTTTTTATCATCAAGATATTCTATAGGTCTGTTTTGTGCAAATAATAAAAATAAACGACTTTGAAACGAACGTGTATTGAAATGTATCACCTTATATAGAATAACATTGAGGTACCTTTCTTTGCCGTGTGAAAATAGGTCCGTAGTCTTAAAAGAGACCGCGGCGTTGTTGGAATCAAAACATTACAATAAAAATGTTTCGTAATCGGTACATTAGTTCACATTTTTTTACAAAATATCTGCACAGCTTCTTATTATGAATAATTTATAAGTTTATGGTATTGTCTTTTTAATGGTTTTGATTGTTATTTACTAAACAGTTTGATCTAATTATGGTAAGAATATTTGGTTTTATAAAATATTTTAAATATTTATTTTATCAATCGTCTTCAGAGCTCTTTATCGATGAATGTACCGGGTCTCATTATTTCTTCTGTGCTTTTGCATTCATAACGTTTGTGATCTGTTCACTTATCAAAGTGTACTTATGGGATCAATAGCAGATAGTCTCGAACCAGTTGGACCAGATCCGGCTCGAATGGCCCAAGACGAAGTGTAAAATGGGTGGTTTTTTAACTAAATTGCACATCCAATATGTATGGAAATTGTATTGCTCGTGATTCTTAAGTTTTGTGTTCAACTTTCTTGTTATCGTTGAATAAATTTAGATGTAAATGGATAGATATAGAGATAGAGATATTTTAGTATATATTTATAGTTTAAGTTATCTCACATTTTGATGTCATGAGAATACACTATATATATCATATATGCAATATATATACTACAAAGTTTTGTTATCATTTGTGGTATTAATAATAATAAAATATAATACAATAAATCACATAATTTAACCGCTTACGCAAAATTTATAAATGCGTATATAGACATGAGTGTAACCAGAATATATGTAGATATATATCTCCTTCCTCTTAATTCATTACTTGTAGGTATATAATTAAATTTTAATTTAAGAATTAACATTTTAAAGCTTAACTTCCTCGAACTGTATGTTAATGATTCCAATCAAATATTATTACAATCTTAACCCGAAATGATTTCTATTAGTGAATGATTTTCCGCTCTTTTAAGTTTATTGATCTTAATTAAATAAATCAATGAAAACTTAAAAGGAAGCGCTCTAAATGCGAAGATGAATGGAAAAAATAAAACATCTTTATCTCAATCGTAAAACATTAGTCGAACTCAAACAGTAGTTTTTACTTAAAAAAGGAATAAAACAAACAAGTCCAAAATAAAGCAATAAATTTTCGAAAGCGGCTCTTTAAGGTTCAGATCTAACAAATTAAGAAGTGATTAAGCTACTGATTTTGATTTTAAACATTAATGGAAATGACATTGATAGTGGAACATGGCATAATGTTTATTAATTAATTATTATTATATACGTATTGTAATGTCATACCTAAATATGCTAATAATTCATCATTCACTTTATTAATAATACATTAGTAATATGATTTTAAATAATAATTAATTTTATTGTGATTTTAATTATTTTTATTGAATCTTAAAGCAAACTAAGGAAAAATAAAAAGAAAACCATTAAACTACCACAACTTCTAACACAGGAAGTATCTACCTGCCTCTAAAAGAGTTGCGAAACAAGACTAATAAATTACGAACGTGAGAACGCTAGAACCGACATTTTGGTGACATAAGTGGAAACGAAATAATGATTCATTAAAAGTATATAATTATTCAATATATGTCGAAAAAGTTTAGAGGTGATAATAAATAAATAAAAAAGCTTTTATTTATTTTTGTATCTTCCATAGATATGTCTATTCTAATTGGCTCTTTACCATTTTGATTATTTAGTTTTAGTTTCAACTTATTATTTTGTCAGTTTAATTTTGTTGTTACTTTACTTTTTTTACTGATATTTATCAAGATTTTGATTTACTATAATTATACTTTAATATCTAACTTTTTCTTAACCTAGTAGATTATAATCTACTTTCACTAATATATCAGGTCTGAAAAAAGGCCTTCTGCAAGGAAGCCCATTTTTCTGTTTTATGCTCCTTGACACTTTGACTTTTTAAATTCTTTTTCTAAATATATTAGTATTTTTAGTCTACCTTTATCCTTGTGGACCTCTATTATAGGGTATTTTGAGAGTCAAGTTCTAGTCTATGAGCCGTGCCACGTGAGGTGCTCATACCATTGTTGATATGGTTTCTTTTTTTCTAAGCATACTTGTATGCTTACTTGTATGCTTACGAGACTTGTCTCATAAGAAATTGGTGATTATGTGCATGGCTATTGTCATAAATATTTAAATCTTACATCTATATTTTGGGCACAGAAAGATTCCAAAACAACACATTTAAAAACTAAGGTTACGAGAACCTACATTTTCAAATGTGTGCTCATGTTGCTTTTAAATCTTTCTTTAAAACTGTCACATTGATTGCTTTTCATACCATATTTACGGCGTTATTTACCTGAATCTGTTTTATTAAACTAAGACCTATTTATTTTTTAAAGTTATTAAAGAAAAGATATTGCAATGAAAAAAATGCAGTAAATATGAAATGCAACTTTCTTATCTAATATTCGCCCCAAGATAATCGTATAATTAGAAGCATTCGCTAAAATATAGACTCATTAAATACCCTCATTATCTTGCGTTTCAATTATCATAATTTTTAACTAAATTATATATCATTAATGTAACACCTCAACTTGTTTCAAATTAAGTGCTACATATAATTTCTAAAATTAAATATCGCGTCATTGCCTCCAGATACATTTTAATGTACATATGTTCGGACGAGTTTAGTAGATTTGCTTATTAATAAGCCCGACAAAGAATCTGTATCGGATAACGGTACAGTCCGGAATGCTAATACATTCTGTACTAAGCAATACTCATTTATCTCCTCTAAAACATAGGTAACTGGTGCGTGGTTTAATTCGATAGATAATCTTTATGTACTCTTTTAATTATAACCGGACTGTGAATTGAAATTGATTGCCTGTTATTAATTTTAAGTCTATAAAAAAGAAGAGCCACAATGTATGTCTGACGATATTTATATAACTGAAGAAATCAAAGATTAGCTAACAGTTATAATCATAAAATCAATACAGTATTTAACATTAATAAAAATCTTTTGATTTATTTCATATGACACGGCGATTAAATAAAAACAATGTTTCATACTGATTTATATGTAACGGTAATATCAATAAGTTCACGATCTACTAATTACTCTCCAATAATAATTTCGTATCAGTTGAAAACCAGTAATGCATATAAAACAGGGTAGTACTCTCGTGTCGTATAGCATAATTGATCAGACGTGGTGGATATATTAAAACTTTTTATACCTTGTCCCAACGAGATCAGAACATGTTTTTATATTTACTTGGCGTGCAATAAAATCTTTAATTGAATTCCGCGGTCGTTTCGTGAATCGGTTTTGGGTACATATTGATTATAATTGGAGCAATATTCGACAATTAGCTTAGAAAAATGTATCCAAACTTGAAATTCGATTGGTGTTTTAAAAGTTGTTGCTAATTAATTATGCATAGTTGTAATGTTACTTATAATATAATATTAAGATCAAAATTACAATAAAATTCAAATTTAATTTCCTGTTTCCTCTCCTTTCAACACTGGATAATGTAGTGAGTTTAGTAGTTCTTAGATTGAAGTCTTATGTTCTACGTCTAAAGCGTTTATTACGACTCGTATAAAAAGTGAGCAAACAATACTGTTTGCATGTAAAGACTATAAGAAATGTTTTCTTAAAGTGAAATTGTATTGGCACTGGTTAAAATAAGACGTGTATATATATTAAAATTTTCCTCCGACTTCTAACAATTTGCAATTTATTTTTTTACGATTTAAAAACAATTTTGTGAACTATAATAATCGTTTCTTTTATTCTAAAAGAGTACCTTCTATTTGGAATGAAAGTTAGTTAAGAAGATATTAAAACATCGCCCGCAGCGACTGAACCGCATCAATGAACTTATAGTTTGATATAAAGACCTTTGTATATAAAATATTTAATATAGTTGAATTATATTAGTTTTTAAACTTGAACAACGTTCTGTGAGTTACACAGTTTTTAAATCCGAACCAAACAGCAATTTCTTGACTCGATTTTTTAATCATAATATTATGTTTCTCAAAAACATTTTCGTATTAGCAGTATTTATTAATTGTGTAATTTTCCTTATTACGAATATCGTATAAAATAGCAATTAAAGTATACATATAATTGAAATTTAAATTATAAGAAAGGTTTTGTTTTTAACTATAAGTGTACACTCAACTTTAATTTGAGTATGGATCCGTGATGTATCGGCTACTGAGGCAGTTCAACCCACCAATTATTAAATAATTACAAAGCTTATAAGAACGCAAATTCTCAAATTACTGGATGTGAACTAAGCAATCAATTTAAGAAGTTAAGATAAATGTTAAAAAAATAATAGTTTAGCACGCATACATAATGTAATTTTTAGATTTTATATAATGAATTCTCAACTTATATTTATAATATTATGATCAATGTATTATTTAGAATTATTTTGTATTAAAATAATAGAAATAATATATGACCATTAATTAATTAGAAACTTATAAGGCCCTATCCAGAGCAACTTCTCTCAGTGTTTCCTACCGAAATGCAACCGGCGAATCCTGACTCCTAAACTCCGCCCTGTTATTTTGCGCAATTATTACGTCTCGAAAGAATTTGGATTCAAAAAAAGCGATAGAATCCGTCGGGCCCTTGATTAAAATTGTGACGCGTTGATTGTAGATGGTCTGGATAGTTCCTTTTTGGATCTTTTTGAGTTGGATTGTTGAAATGTTGAAAATAATTGCAAGTTAAGGCATAAAAAGTAATTTATCTCTACGTCTAAAGGGGTTTTACCTAACTGATAAGGCACAGGCCCTTTGGTATAAAGAGTCAAAATTTTTCGAGTAGGTTCATAGTACTTTCGATCAAGTAGACAAGATTTTTGATTCATATATTTTAAGTCGGACTGTCAATACCCTTTAAAACTCGTTGTATAAAGCTATTGAACAGTTACTCATGTTATTAACATTATTAACACTATAATTTGACGGTTGAAATATATATATATGTATATATTTATGACGTGTTCTAATTTATTCAGTCCTAGTCTAACTATTAAAATATTATTACTTAAATTCCTACCGAATATAATTTCTTAATAGATCAGCAGTGCTTCATTCAATTCGACTTACTGGTACCGATCCACGTGCTCCCATCACGGGTTCATTACAAAAACGTTCGTGTTGAAAATATAATTCCTCTTTTTCATTCCATTAAGTTCTTTAATTTATAAACAAAAAAACTACCTCACGACTCGATCACGAGCGGAACGGTATTTGGAGACAAATAATAAATAATCCAATTTAACGCACCATGAAGCGTTGATTCAAAGCGGTAGGACGGTTTGTTACACTTTTTTGAATTTTATATGCCATAAACATCTTAATAAAAAGGACAAAAGCTTAATATCACACAACAATGGCGGTGTGGTTGTTAATATTTCGGAGTCTTTTTATTCAATAATTACCCAGTCGACATTTGTACAATATTGTTATAAATAAAGACATGTAAGTGGTTGCCATAAATTAAAAACTTAGCATTAATTATTTAGTGATCAATCAATAATTTAGTAATTTATGTCGTAACAAAAAGAAACATTAATTATATAGGTTTTTAATAAAAAATTTTTTTTTTAAATCTTGATCAATATGATATTCTTCTAGTGATTCTGATCTTATGATCTTCTTTCTCTTACAATACATTACACTTACAGATGGTATTAATGAATACAATTTAAAAAAACATTAAAAATCACAGACTTTAAATTTAAATTGAAATAGTTTGTTACAATAAGTAATAAAGAAATGCTTCCCCTAATTTGACAATCTTTCAATTATTTATTTTAAAGTTTAATTTTGTTGATCTTTAACGTATAAGATAAGCAAAATAATTACATAACAGTTGTAAACATTAACCACAATGACACGGTCTAACACGCTCTCCAACTACCACGTTGTATGCCAGACCATTAACTACCGAGTCATATATTTTTAATAAATGGATCTCTATATTGTAGAAGAAAAGCATTTGTTTCTATGATATTATTTCCTATAATTTTTTTATGTCAACGTTTTATACATGCAGATGTTTTAATGATAAGATAGATTTAGTAGATTTATCAGTAGAAATGAAATATCACATAATGCTTCATCTTAAATATATATAATAATTTATATATAATCAGGTGAGGAAAGTTTACTAATAGTAAATCTCTGCATAATTATGCCCTTTTCAAAAAGGGTTGCCGCTACAAGTGTTAACATGACAGGTGACTAAACATAATTGAATTATCCCCTGTTGACACGGTATTTGCGTGCAATACTGAGCGTGACGGGTTATGCTCCAGAATACCACGTGCTTTACTGCGAGGTGTGGGCTGTCGGCTACTGTGGGGTGGTTGACAGACCATGAAAACGATAAATGTCTGTATCACATGTCTGTTAAATCCTTTTGTTTTACCAAGATTTATCCAATATTTTAGTTGTCCTTAAACATTATTAAAGGATATAAACACTTCTTCAGAATTCAGAAAAATGTTCATATGTTAATATAAATTCAAACATAATTACCTACATTAAAAATAATACAGTTAACCACATTTATAGATTATTTGCGTATTATATACCCACTATTATTTATTTCCAATCCTAACGCAGCTGTCGATTGTACACGATCGCAAGGTTCCGTATAAAATGACGTGCAATTTGGATCATAGCTATGCAACTTGAGTTGCAGTACCCTGCAGTCATACGGTGACACATATAGAAATATTGTTTAGGCTTTGAAATATGTTATTGTTAAGTTCAATAAATTATTTTTTCCTAAAAGGTAAGTTTATATAACAAACTATTTATATTTCGTCATTACTAATGTATCACTTTAATTGAAAATTATAAATAAACTTAATTTATTTTAGATTAATGTTTCTTGCTTGAATATAAATATCAAAGCCTCAGCTTACATTGTTTTGTTGAATATAGACCCATAAATCTAAACGTACCTTCAATCTTTATCCAGCTTCCATACACAGTATAAAGTATTATTACTGTTTACCCCCGGCCTTCACGACTGGCAATTTCCTTGGACATTTCGCAAAGGCACGTGCTGAAGTGAAAACTAAATAAGCACATTCTATTCTACACATTATTCAGGCTATAGAGAAGCATTGAATTATTTAATTTCTACAGATGATAATAAAATACTTCTATTAATAATATATATAAATGTTTAAATTATTATTTTACATTTCAAATGTTTCTTTTTTACTAACATCTTTTAAAAATAAGTTTATTGAAATCAACGCTGACATAGAAATATATCTTTTTCAACTTATTTGAACTAAACAAAATTTTACAGCTCTTAATTGTGGCCGTACCTACCACAATTTAGTCGCATATATCTAACAAGCCACTTCATTCACATTCCTGTGTATAATAGCGCGTGGCAATTTGGTGGAAGTGAGGCAAATAA
Organism: Melinaea menophilus ssp. n. AW-2005; assembly: GCA_918358695.1. Taxonomy (NCBI): domain Eukaryota; kingdom Metazoa; phylum Arthropoda; class Insecta; order Lepidoptera; family Nymphalidae; genus Melinaea; species Melinaea menophilus. The sequence goes on along the minus strand of OU911039.1, from coordinate 30,157,684 downwards.
TCGCCCCGGGCCCACAATCATGGTACCCGGGTTTCCATTGTCACGCAAATATGGTGTTTTAAAATTACAGTATTTCGATCTTTAGCAAACTTCACTAATTTATCTTATTATTATTTAAAGCATAACACTGCTTCTGTTTCATAATTTGAGTAATGGAAGTTGTAAAGTTAAAATATAAATAATTATAATAATAATTTTAAAAATCTCAATTGCAAATGCCATACAGTAAATAAGATTTTATTGGACTCTTTAATTTCTTATTTTTCATGCAAGCGTATTTTTTTACTGCATGCTTGCACTTTTCTTAAATAGTTTAACAACGTGTGCAATGGAAACAATGAAACTAAATTTAACCAACGTAGCATGCAGAGATGTCATTAATGCGTGCCGGGGGCGGGTGACCATTTTAGCTTCTGTTTAAAAACGCGATCTCGAAAGTATTACTTTTGTATGTAGATGCGCTCATAATTAGCCATTATTATGCATTTATACTTTCAATACGCCATTATTATACATTTAGGTCAAAATTTCATGGCTTTCTTATAAATCTTTTTTATGTGATCATTTGAAATTTTGAAAATTTTATTGACTTCTTTAATTAATAGATATAAAATTTTTATTTTATTTGAATTCTTGAAATTCCGCCTACTTCTAAAACCATACGGTTAAAGCCATTTAATATAGTGTAGTAATCAAAAGTAATTGTTACCATTTGGTATGGTTCAATCTTTCCATTACAAAGCCAACTGGCACTTGACCGGTTTTCAGAGAACAGGCAAACAACCGCCTCCGGGATCCCCTCGTGAGTAAATCGTTTTCATGCTACCAAAACGAACTTTTTAAACTTATACTAATATCTTTTAAACAATTTAAAGTGATTTACAAATTAATGTTGTAGGTATAAAATAGAAGACTTAATTTTTGTGATTTTCAAAATAATACGGGCAAGTTATTTGCAAATTGAATTATAAAAGTTTTATTTGGAAATTTGTTTAAATGATTTACGACATTGTTTTCCAAAAAATCGACCCGATATCGTGTTAACGAAACATGTCGTGATAGCTACAGGTCCGTTTATTCGGACTTTACTGCGAAAATAATAGAGTTAGCTTCCAGTGAAACATTTGTGTTGATGACGATAATGTTATTCTGGATAATGCTTTCTTAACGAGGGAATACGTCTGTTGTCTGTTATGCCTACTCATTATTTTTTAATACTGTACTAATTAAATTACATAAATTTGATAATGTGGCTTACGGTAATGTGAGAAAACCTTGATAAGTTTCGATAATCTGCAAAACATTGTTTTAATCTAACTCTCTTTACTATTAAAGTAAAAAGACTCAAAAAATGATAGAAATATTTTTTTCAAAACATCACATTAAAAAAGATTTAAAGAGTTCATAGTATCGCAATTTTGTTAAAGCACTTTCGACGCGGGTATTGAGTAATACGAGACGTCATAAAATCAAAAACTTTGGTTAGGAAGAGTGTGAAGGCTGTAACGAAATACACTTAACAAAGTTACATCTCTTATCTGTGTGACTAATGTCAAGCAACATGTTTTATAAATATACAACTTAATTCAGTATGGTTCAACATCAATATAAATTTACATTTTTATTGACTATACTATATTTAGAGGCTGTCAATGATTGTTTTCATTTGCATTTGAATGGATGTTATCTTAAATATTTATATTAAATTAATTTAGTTAAGAATCACTAATTAGTGTTACGATCGGCACAAATGTTATGCGACTGGTATGAAAGACATGTATATTGAGTCTCAAGACTAAAGATTGTAAAAAGTATTCTTCTGGTGCATATTAATAGGTATATTTTTAAAAGAAAATTTAAACGATTACTTAGAGCGAAGTGAGCGAAGTGTATGCAGTCTTAATGGAATGCATATTGCACTTAAGAAGTTTTACATAAACGATCACATAACTACATCTGATTGACCGCGGCAACTTCTGAGGGTACCGTGGCTGAAGAAGACAGCCGACTAATTGTGATTAGATAAGGTATATAAAACACTTGAAGCACGGTTAAGATAAAAAATATAAGCAATGAAATGATGAGTGTTATTGATTTGAAATTAAAACTATAAAATTTATTAAATTATACTTTTTTTTATTAGTTTTTACGTTTTTCTAATTGATAATATCTATAATCTAGCTAGCTGTTATAATAAATTTAATTTGATAATATAAATTTGTCTGTGAAATTAAATTATAATAATATGCTATATATTATATTAAAAAGACCCTAGGATTTTTTTATTAAAATGATTCTCAATTGTAAAATTATGATCACTTATACATGTATAATATTATGTATAAAGAAAATTTATTAAATAAATGTTATAAAAAACGAAAAACTTTGAATAACTGAGATATTATATTATATATTAATTATATTATATAATGCCAGATCACTAAAATATAAGGTGTTGTTTGTTGTAGGTGCGTCACCGCTTTGGACTATTCGACGAAGTATGCACTTCGGCAGGAGTGCAAGTCCGTCATTGTAACTGGGTTCGATTTCTACGAGTCTCAGAAAATTATGGACCTCAAGTATGTACTTTGAAAATTTTTATATACTAACATTTTCCAGGAAGAAAAATAATCTTACGGAGACGTAACAAATATATATTTTTACATTAAACACAATATCTGCTTTCTTGGAAATTAAAATTTTGTCTGTATCTCATGTTTAAAGATAAAGTGTAATGTTACGCTATAGAGGTAACTTTTAAAATAAAAATACTATTGTAAAAAAATATATTTAAATTAATATAATGGGACAAATTTACTTATAAGAACGACTTTTAGGTGAACCTAGTCTGTACAAAAGTAAAGGGAGAACCAGTATATGAGGCGGTAAAACCTGTGTCGGCTCACACTGAACTGGTAGTCTACTATCTTCCGGAGAGACCTGAGGAGCTGTTCTTTGTGAGAATGAGGAACAACTTGTATAGACAGACAATGGATTCTATATTGGAAGGTAATTGCTGTTGCATGATAAAAATAGTCTTATCACATATATTTCTGCATGTTCTGTGCAATAAAAATTTAAAATACCAACACACAAAAATTAAAAAGAATCATTTCAAAATGAAAAAAACGCATTTAACATGTATTCATAGCGACGGTAGATGGTGAAAGTAGTAAGTACGAAATCAAAATAATCACCACACGTGTGTCTTAGACGACGCGTGAAATTGTATTCAATTAGACTGGTTTTTTAATCTTCTTGTTAAGGATTCTTCAGAGTCAATGAAATATAAAATTATTTTTGTGTATTTAATTAAAGAGAATAAGATTAAAATCAATAATTAACATATAATGTATGTAAAACATGTTAAATATAGCATGAAAGAATAAATCGGCGGCACTTCAAAGAATTCTTCCGTTCGGTAGTCGAGTGTTCATGATTGCTTTTTTATCTCGCTGGTACGGATCAATGCGACATCTGTAAATGACTATCGTTAGCTTTACTAATGTTGGTTTGATTATTTGTTTAAATGCTTCAAACCGATGTCGCAAAATTTACTGTCTCATATTTTAAAATGAGTACTATGATACTTATATAAGTTACATTGTTTAAAGTATTTATTAAAAAATCATTTACTACAAAAGGAACAAAAACATAAACGATTTTAATATAAAAGACAATTATTGAACTAATCTCAATGTTATATAACTGTATGATCAATAATATGCTTTCAATATTTAAAAAAAACTCTTAAAATTATTTACATTTATGTTACTTTATGTTACTTTTGTAAAGCAATTATATTCGAGGCTCAAAACATTTAACACTATAAACGGCCCTTAACTGTTTATATGCCGATAACGAACGCGGCGCGTTTGTTTCTCTAAAGGCTGATCCGATCGGAGTCTACATCGATAACTTCAATGCAGCTGTCGACGGAAATGACCTATATGTATATAAAAATAATACAAAATATCGCTAATATTAAGGTTTCGTACACATAAACGGAGATATGTTATGTAGTATTATATTAAATACATCATTTAAGAAAATAATTATTTTAGATAAAATATTGTATAATCATGAATTAAAAGCATAATTAAAGATTTTAATATTTATTAAATTGTTACTCGGATCTTAATATTATTTCATTTGTTATTTTATTCATCACATAAATATTTATGTATGTACTTATTCTTATTCAAATAAATTCATAATCATCTTTTAACATAGTCTATAGGTACCCTAAATAGATAGGACCAATCGTAGATATATCTACTATATTAAAGCAAGATGTACCATAAATGGAAATAATATGGAATTTAGTTGTATAAATTCACAACAGTAATTAATTTGTTCGTTATTCAAACCGCCAAGAAAGATACTATCGAGATTTGTTCCATATAGAGTTCTGTTTTACTGATTATCAAAATAATTGTATAAATGATGGAACTATCTTTGATGCGGTACATTTAACAATTACAAGATTTGCTATCAAAATCAATAGAAATCAAGTTTGCTCTATCTGAAATGAAATGTTGTATCCAACGGTAGAAATCTTTACAAAACTCTAATTAAGACAGCCTTCGAGCTAAAATACAGACCGTAATAAACATAAATTGTCTAGACTCCCATAACAACATTTTTACGGTTGTCAATAAATTGGTTCATTAAATTTTTTGCTCTGATTGGATCAAGATACTTAATGGTTCAAATTTGAATTGATTTAGATATCTGACTCATCCAGCAGGCGCCATTGATTGTTTGCATTCTAAATATTGTCCACAACTTTAGTTATTTAACGTCTTTTTAATTAGTCTTTTAAATTTCAACAGATTCCCCGTTAGACCTTTCTACGTCACTTCTCTCGAGAGTTCTTTTGCCAATATCACCTCCATCGGGAGCTGAAGACGAACACAAATCGGTATCTGGTGATTCTCTAACGTCATCGTCCGCTGGATCATCAAATGATCTTTTAGAACTGACACCAAAAATCCAAAGAAGACCTGCCAAGTCTGAAAGAGCGCTATTACCTTGCGAAGTTTGTGGAAAAGCATTCGATAGACCATCACTTTTAAAACGGCACATGCGGACACATACTGGTAAATACTTTTAAAGTTTTTATAATATCAGAAATTTATCCTTTTTTTGTAAAATTTATTTTAATCTTTGTAATAAATTTTAGGCGAGAAACCTCACGTGTGCATGGTCTGTAATAAAGGTTTTAGTACCTCAAGCAGTCTCAATACACACCGGCGGATACATTCGGGTGAAAAACCTCACCAATGTCAGCATTGTGGAAAGAGGTTTACGGCGAGTTCTAATTTGTATTACCACAGGATGACGCATATAAAGGTAAGAACACTATGTCTTAAATATTTCTTAAATAAGTCAATATGACAATATATTCTTTATCATTTTTCTTGTAAAGACGAGAAATTGAGATATTTTAAAAGATAAGAATCTGGGATCATGTCCATATTTTAATTAAGTATCATAGATTATATAAGTAAAGTAACCCGATACCCAAACCCATTCCTCTCATCACAATGTTTTCTGAACTTCTACATATCTCAAGAGCGGTAACGTATTTGCAACTTTCCATATTTGCTTATGTCAATAAGCGACCGCGCCGCTTACCGTGAACCGTCTGTTCTTTTTTCACCGTAAAACATCCCAAATTAAAAAAATATAAATGCTTCCAAAACCCGTGTTATTATTTCAATGCGTTATTTTGCTACATCATATACATATAAAATATAAAATAAAAGAGTGGTTTGGCTAAAGATAATAAATTTAGGATAAAATATTTCTTTTGACTTTCAAAAGACTTTGTAGTAGTTAATCAATGCCTTCAATTTCTTACAAAACTTAATAAATAAATATTTTTAATGATGTCAAGTAATCACGGAAGTGTACAACACAATTGATTTGCGAAACTCTATAAAAACTTGTTATCCTTGTTAAAACAATAGCTGCCTTATTACAGTTTTTCTATTGATAATTCACATGTTTCTTGCAACTATATCCTTTAGCGTTATTGCTGCTAATTATGGTTTTTTCATCCTGAAAATATGCAATTTACGTCACAATAGCACAGTTCCTTCATCGTGTATAGTAAATACGGTTATTATACACATATTTATGTGATTCTACAAGAATTATCAATACGCTTTTTTGTGGAGATAATTTCCGTAATTGATCATTAGCAATTTTCTCTCTAACTACGAAGAAGTTTTTCAATTAAGGGTCAATAATTATTATTTACAAAAGAAATGTAAAGTAATGAAAAATTTTTATACCTTTATTTTAGTTATATTCTAAAATGTTTTTGAGGTAAAAAACTATAACTAATTAAAGAAATCATTAATCATTGTCTAATTTAGTTTTTCTTTTATAATTATATTCTCATAAAATAATCTCAAAATGCTATTGTGCAATTAATTTTCTCATAAGTGATGATAATAACATACAAAATCCTACGGGTCGGTAAAGCTTGCATATTACATGGTGATGTTACTGTGTTCACTTCCCATAACGCCCCTTAAGTTTTTACTTATTTAACTATGACCTCATGTGTCCACGACTTAAGAAAATCACAAAGTGCCTTGCACGGTAAACGGGCACAGGGCTGCAACTCTTTACTTTTTTCAAATCCACACTTTATCTATCCGTATTACATAATAAGGTAATGTTTGTATGTACTTCTTCCTCTTGGTAATCTTTGAAACGAAAAGTTAATTTCATTTAATTTTTTCAAAAATTTTCTAAAAGAACTTCAATTTGTAGGTACTCGTACATAGGTTGTATATTGTCTCGTATTTTTTTTTATTAAGAACAATTAAAGGAAATGCCTTTCTTAGTATGTTTTAACAAATGAAAACTTTTTCATGCATAATCGGTGAGAGATTTGTCAATTAATATTTTCTTTAAATTTATTCTAAATTTTCACTTTGCCTTTTCTAAGAGCCATGTTCTATATAACTTCAACATAACCAGTTTTTTCAATTAATTATGCTAATTCAGTATATTGACTTAGTTATGGCAGCCCTAGTTTCTTGGGGTGCACCTGCGGTCACAGGTAGTTGTGAAGGAGGGCCAATAAATTACCAGGTCAGGTCATCGTGGGAACTGAAATGAGCAAGGAGTGTAACGCATTGGAAACTAAATTGTTAAATAGACGTATGAAAAACTATCTTATACTACTTTCTTTGTTTGAGAGGTTGGAGATGAATGAACATTATGTCTTTATATATTCCATAGAGACATTTTGTTTAAAAATAATTAAATATAGACATTAATTGTTATACTCAATTATTCCTTTTGCAACATACATAAATCATAAAACAAAAACTCTTATAGATCCTAAAAAAGCAAATAATAAAGTGATTCAAAAAGCCAAAAATAAGTGTTCCCACGGACTCAAGGAACCGTGTCGTACAAGACGATATTGAAGACGTCGCGGCCACCGAACCGTGGCTTCACACGCTCGTATGAGAACTTCGGTATATAAGATGACCGGTCTATAGTATGACCCGTCATCACATATATATTGACTTTTATCAAAAACGTTGATTATTTCATTTATGTAAAACACAATATCTTTGTATTCTTAATGTTCTACAGTTTTCGCGATAAAATATTAAATCATGAAACGAAATTTATTTACTTTCAATACTTACCCATTATCTTGCTATGCTGATAAATCAGACATTCTCCTTGCAAGAATCTTTCAGCTGTCAGTGGCATCTTATAGGACAGTACCGAGCTAGTTAGGAATTGACAGGTCCAATAATAAAGTATCGTTCACAATGGATGTGAATGATGGACAATGGAAAGTAGATACGAAGCTGAAGAAGCAATTGTTGTTACTCAGAACTTTTGCTTTAGTTTCGGTCATATAAAATGATACTGGCTTAGAAAATTCATATTAAGCTTCTAAATACAGTCGAAGTTTTGCAAGTTTTGAATACTAATGTCTTAATTCAGATATTTTCTTCAAAAGAACAAAAATTATTAAATTTAAAGGCCAAGAAGATAACCGAACTTCACCATTTCAGTGTTCGTATTCAGCCATTTATTGCAATCTAGAATTTCAATTCATGACATCTTCGAATGTCACCATAACCTGGCACTTTTCCCTCGTTAGAGGCTCGTTATTTGTTCGTTGCCCGTCTTTCTGTCAATTTGGACACCCGTTGTAACAATTGGTTGTCACCAACAGATTTGCATGCCTTGGTCGATAAATTACTATAAGAAACTACGCTATTGGAAATTCAAAGTGTACTTATAAAATAAAATGTTCAAATCATTCAGTTTTATTTATTTTAAAATAAATTAATTTAGCTATTTTGAATAATTAATAACCAAAATATAAGTTACACTTTATGATATCTTTATTATAATGGACGTAATAATCGAACCCAACATTACATCGGAATTTAAAAACCTTACCAGCCGGCGCCATATTGTTTTTACAAGCTCACAGTACCGGTGTGTACTCTGCACCTGCCGGAGCACTTTAGGCTTCAGCGTTAAAGGAGTTGTTAATTGCTTCTTTTATAAGTTGAAATAAATAAAAGAATCACAAAATAAATCAAACAAAAGTCCTAAAATAAAGTATTTAGGACATTTGATTGATTTGGTGATTCTAATTCCCTAAATTGAAATGTCCCTAAAATTAAATATTTTTCACTCATTTAAACAATTTACTGAATTTCAGTGAGAGTACAGTTTCAATGTGCGACTTTGTAACTAATAAAATAATTTTGAGTTTTTACATCAAAATTAGATATCTACTTTTTAAATGAGACGTCTCTGTGTACAAGTTAAAGAAAATTAAAGCCACAAAACTAGTTGCTTAATTTAGTTACAGTTTCGGCTCCCAATTAAAGTTGTGTAAACATTTTACGACTTATCAGTCCAGCGAAGTCACATAAATAGAAATTACTCGTAACGGATATTGATTATTTACGAGATCAAAGTCGTGTTAGGTATAAATTGAAGAAATCAACGACAAAATTAAGTGGACTACAGGAAGTCAATCAACGAATTTATTGATCTAGTAAACTTTCGAATTGAAACCGACGACGGTTGGTACAATGTACCGTTTTTTGATTGCGGGTAATATAAAAGATTGAACGTTATATTATCAATCGTTACGATTAACGAGGCTATTTGACATTGACGCACCCGTTTAGAGTAGATATTATGACAGTTGCATTAACAAATAAATTGAAGACATCGAATGAATAGACAGAAACAAATATAAGAGGCCCAATATTTTATATATATACTTTTAATGATTAGTTATTTAAACAAATTTCTTGTTTCTATCAACAATTTTGTAACTTTTTAAGTTTATGTGTATCTGTTGAAGTAATTATTGAATGTATAGGTTTTTCTATGAATAAGTTTTGTTGATCATTCCTAATTATATTCTGAAAATTTGTCTTAGAATATACAAATAATGACTTTTATTTTAATTTGTATTTATATGTTGTTACGACTATTGTATAAGCACTTTTGTAGCCTTTTTTATCTGCATTGATTTTGAAACTAAATTATTGGTATTTTATCTTTCAAAGGATACTGAATAAAATATAAATAAAAACATAGTCCATCAAAACCAGTACCGGTACCATCTCTCGGATCTTACCATAGTTTTTAAAACAGATTCAAGATATCAAGAATTTCTTTTCATATTGTAATGATCTTTACCGTACATGAAAAACTTAACACGTATGAATAAAAGATTTTTTGTAAAATAAAAACTATAACAAAATATCCATTCATTTTTCTAACATATATAATCATGTGAATCTCGATATTCGATATGCAGTTTTTTATATCATTCAATATATTGTAAACAAATCGATTAGCTTATATGGAATGTAAAACATTTCAGCCAGGTATATCCAGATCTTATCCTTTAGTTTTTGCAGTCACTTTTGTACTCGGCAGCTATTATAAAAAATATATTTAAATACACCTTTGAGATCTCCGTCTCATACCTTTTGGAACATACTGGAATATTGCAGGTATTAATGGAATAAAAAAAACGTAAATATCTATTGCATAGTAAATTGCGGAGATCGCGTGTCTGCCACACCTGTAACACTAACAACAATACCTGATTTACAAATAATGACATATTGCGTTCTAACATTCACAAACCTTGTCAACTATTATAGAACTCTCGAACTCTTTTGTTTTATTAATATTATTTTATTTAAATAATTTGTATACATTTTAACATTTAGAATATTGTGCGTTGGAAAAAAAAATCTTATGAATGAGTAAATAATAGTTTGACAGAAGATATTGCGACATATAACGATTTATATTAATATTTTAATAAGTCTACTCAATACTAAGAGTTGTACGTAGCCACGAAAGTACTTTTTTGAATGCAGCCATTACGGCTATCTATAACATTTTAATTAAAATTGCAATTTGCCATACTTAAATTGATAAGCCTGAAAGATTATTCATTCCAACCAAAAGTATAAAAAAAACAAAAGTAATAATCCGAAAGCAGATGATCGTCTCAGTCTTATCAGTTGCGGCTTGATGAAATGAATATTAAAATCCGTATGCTCTTCCTAAGTACTGGCCATCATTGTTGCAAATTGAAATTGAATTCTATTTATTATAAAACAAATATTATCTTATGTTGCTTATGATTAATATATAAATTTTATAATTCAAAGGTGCTACATCGGCTAAAATGATTTATGTTTTTGATTATTATGTTCTTATCTGTTATGGACTTTAAACCATTAAAACGCTTGAGGATATCAATATTATATGTATTATAGCAATAGTCGACGTAATATATAATAAAAAATTATAAATAATTAAACAAAAAAATATGAATATAAAAGTGTATATTCAAACAAATAGACAATAATCACAATCATATTTTCATAATTTTAAGCGCATCTTTATCAAGGCTTATATAATGCTTATTTTAATGCACCGTCAGAGTAAAAACATTTTCAATGCGCAAACGCACCGATCGCATCAACACGCAACACAATCAATCATATATTATCGTCCTTTTGCTGCCCGTACTGATTAAATTATTTGAGCGATGTGACTTTATGAAATAACCTATCTATTAAGCTGTGTTCACATAATTTATGTAAATATATTTTTATATTACCTTAAATATGCGTTATTATTTTTATTTGTGTTGATTATTTGTCTCTACATATATTCCCATATATAATAATCTAAAGTTCAAAGGCATACACGTTTTGAAAACCGTATAACAAATGTTAATGAACCTGCTAAGGCAGTCTCACCCCGATACAGTGGTGAATTTAAATGAATTTTATCAAATCCTCGTGGCTTGCAATCACACTTGATTGGATGCGACAATCTTTTTATTTTTTAGCACTTAAGGCAGAACCGTTTACAAGATACCGATATTGATTTAGAATGTTTCGTATAATTTTTTAAATCTAATTTTATCATATAGTATTTAGCATTTTATTTCTTCTCATTTTTTTATCTTAAAATACAAAGTAATTTGTCTTGACAATTATAATTTATAGAATGCATCCACTTAATTAAAATTATATCTCTATTAAAAATCGCTACCCAAATTATTAGACGTGACACTTGGAAGTGTCCGGTTTTTCATTAAAATGTGCCTAAGCCCTGGATAGATCCAAACACTTTATGATGTATGGGGCTCCAATTAATATTCACCTTGTCTCGTTTTAGCCGCCACAATATTGATTAATCGAACTCTCTATAATTGGGCTACGGTAATTAATTAGGTACCTATAGTGAAGATTATGATAAGAGCTACGTTTTAACTTTGATGTTTTACATTTGACTTTGTTATTGCTTTATTGTAGGCATTATAAAATGTTAACGAACTGTATAAGGTTTTTAGCTTCGGGTATTGAAAGTAATAAATCATTCTTAATCATATTTATTTAATCAATACGTATAATGTTCTTGTAAAATCAAAAGTTATTTTTACCATAACATATTTTATTCAAACATTAGGCCTTCCTTTAATTAAGCCCAAAAATAATGGCTTCAAACCGCACAACAACAAAGTTAAGTTGCGCGTCCGGTATCAACTTCAACAACTTAAACGTTACAAACTTATCTTCATTAGAGAAATATCCTGATTTCCAAGAATAAGCCCTAACGAGCAATACCGAAACCTAATAGGTCCTGCACGCATCTTACGTGGATCAATTTATTTAGTTAAATTAAGCGAGGCGCATCGCATTTGCATTCAATTTCCATAACGCAGCGCCTGTATCAGTTGGCCATACGTCACTGTTGCGACAAGATACAGCGGCGGAAGGATCGTGATAGAACTAGCGGTTTTACTATCGAGAGTTGAACGATATTATATCAATTTCGTTTTGAATATTAATGGATTTTAAAACTACGCTAATTATTTTTTTACTGGCGTACCGGTTAATCGATTTCCTTTCATTAAATAGGTACTTTTATTAGCTATTTTCATGCTTAATATTTTTACGTCGTTAAAAATATATATTATTACTATAAGTGTAAATTATAAGAAAATTGACACTAATATTGCTTTTTCACCAACAAAAATGTACACGTTCATTATACGTGCACGCATGAGACGAGGTTTTTGTTCAGCCCGTGATTTATCCAACGGAAATTGTCAGACAACTAATGGCTCTTTGTTTATTGATTTATACATCGCAATATTCGGTAGCGGGAAAGGTCGAAATAATATTGGTACTCCTTTTTTTGGAACATTGATTGAGCCACTGGGGATACGCCAACTCGACCATATTAAAATATGGCTACGATCATCAATAAAACTTCTTTTGGAAGTCCTTTTTCATTTTGTGGTATAGTAATTACAGTTTTTACTGGGTGTGTTTAGTGGGCGGGCTAGCAAAAATTGAATGGGTGGCAATAACTCCTAGTTTTGAAATTGGATTAGGCATTGGATTCCACTCCATCTGAAATTAGATTAGTGGAAAACACCAACAATATATTTATGTTAACAATTAACAACGAATATGATAAAAATATATTTATGTTTACGTTAAAAATCAGGTATTTCGTATAAAAGGTGAAACGGAAAATACTTAACCCTTCAAACCACGTAACGTTGACAGCCATTTCAAAGATATTAAAGCTATAAATGTAGCATAATGACCAGAGGAAGCCGCAGTGAAACGACGATATGGTTTATTCAATTATCTTCATGTCTACCGTGTGTTTATATGTTATTCACGGGTCATCAGGCCTTTTTATAATGGAGAAAATATTCTAGTAGTTGATAATTTTGAAACAATTTCTGACAAGTGACACGTTTTTGAAATTCGTTCTGGTTACATCAGCGCATTTAACGTATATTAAAAATTCCTCCTCATTTTGTGCTTGGTAATTGTGATTTGAATTATCCATTTTATAGCGACTTAAGCGACCAGCAAACCAAAGTCAAGGGATCCACATTTAAGGTACATTAGGATGTATCCTATATTAGAAGATTTTTGATCATTGTACCGTAGAAGGTATAATGACGAAGTCTTCTAAAAAAAGCAATTTAGCAATATAGTAAAATTGATTTACGTCTGATTACAATTCTAAAACAATATAGAGCCCGGTGAATAGTAAATCTGCTTGGAGATTTAAAACAAGACACTAAGGCTTCCATTATAAATTCATTTGCACGCTCTTCACTCGATGTGCACCGTCATGACTTTGATTATATTGGAGATGATGATGATTATTAGCCGTTTTATTGTCTTACTACATTGATTTTATTTTCTTTTTCTGGTCATTACCTTTGAGAATGAGTAAACTTATATTAACAGTGGATGGTTTATTTTTTATGAGGTTCTTTATGGTTTCGAGGTAGTCATTTTGACTTTATCGTGTAATCTTCGATATCGCTTTTGATTTTGTTTCGAAACATTCAAACCATTTATTTTCTTTTTTATAATTTTAATTTACCCATGATTACCGATAATAACTAATATTTCGACTGTGAATTTGATCACATCAATAAATTTATATTTTTTTTACAGGAAAAGCCTCACAAATGTAGCCTCTGTTCCAAATCATTCCCAACTCCTGGGGACCTTAAGTCTCACATGTACGTCCACAGCGGCTCTTGGCCCTACAAGTGCCATATCTGCTCCAGAGGGTTTTCCAAACACACGAATTTGAAGAACCATCTTTTCCTTCACACCGGTAAAATTTTTTACTAAAATGGAATGAATTTAGTTACATGCGTTATTTTTATTGAAGATTTTTATTTTAAAATGATTCTTTTTTTGTTATGCAATAATTTATTTTTGTTACAGCCAAACACCAACGCAACAGTGCTAGAGAAACAACTTGAAGGAATGGACTGGATTTTTACAATATAATTATAAAAAATAGACTTTATGTAAAGTGTGATATTAGATATAAACTAATTTTAGATATTAAATTATTCAAATATCTGTATATTTCTTGTAATATCTTTCTTTCAAAATAAAATCTGACAAACAGTTATAACCGTAGATAATATTAAGATAGAAAAGTTCTATATCAATACGAGATACATACGAAGTTAACAAAACCTTTATTGAGTTCGATCGAATTTATTACAAATCAGTAAGTTTTTTTAGTAACATTTAAGTTTTATTTTAGTGTTTATAATATCTTGTATATACTTACCCGCCTCCTTTAACCTGTAAATATAGATATATAGAGCTACATAGTATTATGTAGAAACTTTACATATAATATACTTACACTACGTATGTATATTGTGATGCTATTTTCCGTCCAAAATAAAATCAAGCGAATTATTAATTTAAAAAATATTTATATATTTAATTTTAAGCTCCTTACTGTTAATTAAATCTTTTATATATTAAGACTTGTTTTTTTTACAAACCTTTTAATATCCGTCGGTATTAACACTACCCTACTACATTAGCTACATTATAACAAATATAACGCGTTCCAAGTCATGCTAATTTCTTGTACCAACCCGAAACACGTTTCAGTAGACGCAAATAAACCTTTTGTTAATAATAACAAAAGTACCAGATCACTGTTGATCAGATATTGTGTCGATAAAAAAATACACTGAGGTAATATAATTTCAAAATATATAAATATTTCATGTGAGAACTATAGTAATACACCATAAGAGAAAATTCAGACGTCATTACAATCTGACACGTAGTTCTTGACACTCAACAAATCATACACATTTTTAAAGTTAGCTAATTAAAACGTCCAACATTTATCACCTTGCAATAGATATATTTATAGCGCAGCATCTGTAGGCGGGTACACGCGAGCTCCCAACTCATTTGCATAATACAACCGCTCTGCCGATATTAAGTCTTAATTGTTGAGAGTGGACGGAGCGAATACGTAATGTTTATTTACATTTTCACGGTTATTTTATAATTAAATGGTATTGTAATTAATGTTTGTAACTTTTGAAGTATTTGCATTATTTGTTTACAACTAGCAATTTTACTATTATATTTAAATAATATTAGCTGTTTGTCAATGAATTTGTTAGAGATACTCAGTGGTTTAAAAAAATCCATGCCAAATAAAGTCCTAGGGTTCGTGTTGCTTACAAAAGTATTCAAGACAATGAAGTTCCCTAGCCAAGATATGCTTAAACGATCTCATATATCATATACATTCTTCTGATAATCTATATTATTCTATGCAAATATGAGTATCATTCGAAATATCCGAGATGCTTTTCCTATAAAGATATCATTACAAGAATGTCCATGGTAATTATTATTTTAAGTAAGTTATATATTTAGAGCCTACCTAACACGCGGCTCCTTCTAAAGAGAAATAAAATAGCTATATTCGTAAAATTTGTTCGCATTTCTACTTTGTATATTATATCCAATTATAATTTTAGTTTGGGTGTGGGGGTGTGTGTTTCATGAATGTATAAAACACATACAAATATATGTGTTGTGATTCGCCCATAAAGATCTTCGATGCAAGGAAAGAGACAAAAAGTTGAGAAATAGGAAGATTAAAGGAGAACAAGAAATTAGGATAGAAACTGTGATTAAGTTTTGAATTCCGTGGCACATTATACGCGACGTGTTATAATAAGTCCAGATGCAGTTACTGCTAGACTTAAAAATATTGTAATAACATTTTAAAACTCTTTCTTACAATCACAAGTCAATAATAATTAATATTTTCAGAAGTAATATCCGTAATCTCGAAAATGGGGATTATAAATTTTATTTCATTGAATAAGCGAATAAATTTAGTTCATGAGTTACAAATTGCCTTATTCTATTAATTAGGTAAGACATTTATAAGATATTGACACGCCAAGGATGTTGTAGACCAGGAAATCATTTCGAAGTGGGAGTAGAAAATTAAATAATAATATTGACAAATCTGATAGTAATAATTCTGCAACAATCTTGTCATGTTAGTCAGATACTGGTTGTCCAATTTTAACTACTGATGACGTGCCACAACGATTAAATCCAGCATTCTCAGTACGTATTAGGTAAATTAGAAATATCTATCGAGGAATGCACTTTCCTAAAATATAACCTTGGAGAGATAGAATATTTTTATTGTGTAAATTCTAAAATGATATTTTTAATATTATGTTACTTCGATGCTTTAGTGAAATTAAATATTAAAATATTTATTGAAGTTATTGTTTTGGAGAGCTTTCACTTATATATATTATTATTATAGATTACTATTATTAATAACGTTTTATCGATCACGTAATAATGATTAATGTAATTCTCTCTGCCTTACATCACAATCGTATTTTACATGTGTACAGGATGTTTAAAATAATAAACAAAAAATATAAGGAATTTTACACTCTATTATAAAAACATGTGTAAAAATACCCTATACGCATTCAATAATAGCTATATGATAATTAGTGATAGAGGGTATATCCTGGTCGAGCCAGCCCGTATACGAGCTGCAATCATTTGTGAGCGCCTCTTATTACTACTATACATTATTTTGACATATTTAGATAAATAGAAATCTAGGATCGAACCTGGGGCCTCTTAATTCAAAGCAAACACTTCACGGTTAAATGTAAGAAATCTTTAAAGTTGCCATCGACCTGTATACAAAAACAAACAGTTTAAGTAAAATTGAAACGGGCGTCAATCATGAACATTATAAATCTTTATAGAAACAATTACATCGAATACTGGGTGGTCGGGTGGAGACCACCGAAACCGTCTATTACTAGATAAACTGCCCAATTCATAAAGATAATAAAACTGTTAGTAAACATTGATTATGCTGGAGGGCTTTTACTGGATGCGCTTTTAATCATTAGAAATTTTATTGCAAATACAAATTAAATTATTATATCAGAATTTATTTTAAAATATTTATTGTTATCCATTTATAAAAAAGGAAAATTATAAATTTAGTAAAAACTATACTCGTTACTAAATAGTTCTTAATATTTAATGCCGCAATGGTTACGATCCTTAAAGCGAAATGAGTTTCACTTTACTTTTTGCAGCTATCTGACGATCAGAATGGTATTGCGTTCTCAAACAAAACTGTGTTAACAAAAAGCTCGATTAAACCAACAATTTAGAACAGCGCGGGCGCACAAAGCCATAGATCGCGCCACGGGAGCCTATGTGCTCACCAACTACCAAACTCACCAGAAACAATAGATCCATCATCTGGTAATTTATTGATGTAATCGGGGGTCAATTTAAATTGGTAATTTTGATCGACCGAATCAAATATCTCAGTATAAAAAATCCAATAAGCCGAAACGAAATAGACTAGTTGTTTGGATCAATATGGAGTGTTGTTCGTGGCAAACTGCTTTGTCATAGGGCGTAATCGAGGTGGGACGGTGGCGCCTTTGTCAGAGCCGTCATCAGCTTTTTGTGGCCATATCTGATGAGTACTGCTCCCATTTTGCCGGTAAAAAACTAGCACGTCTCTGCCTTGGCACAATCTACGTACACCTCGTTTAATATTGGGTTTCTACTGACCATAGTTATAATAGAATGCCGGCGTGATTAAAATTTGAAACTGATAGATATCTACTTACTTTCTAGCTATGTATAATATATACATGCGTTTTATATAAAGTGTAATTGCCTATTTAATAAAAAAAACCTTACTAATAATAGTGCTAATGACAGTAGTGTATTCTTTACAATAAGTAGATATCTTAATAATCTTGTCATAAAAATATAATTTTGTAGCCTTAATTGTTATTTTACAATTTTAAACTAATATATAAATTTTTTATTCAAATTTGCACTACAGTTAAAAAGATCTAAATCTCTGGATTTCGTAAATTTTAATACAGTTAATATGTAGATAAATTTTCAGCCGATATAATCTCTAATATATCTTTGGCTTTATTTTTTAAACGGTATATACATATATATTAATATATAAATTAAAAAAATCAATCCCAAACGCATCAAGGAATAAGTTATAAGCCAGAGTAAAGTCCACCGATTCCTCCATCATAAGTCTGGATTGCCCTGAAGTTATGCACTCTAAGCACGCCATCCCGGTATTATGCTGGCGATAAATTAGCACTTCGCACCCGATCTCGCTTTGTGCGAATCGAACATCGATGATTTATGCACAATTATCGATTAATTCAAGCAGCACTCGTAAGTTTCATCCGGAGTGTGAACGGACACAGTTTAAATCAATCGTGTAATTAATGCGTTGGTTTTTGGAAATTGTATTGAGTTATCAATTATATATTTATATATAGGTATATAGGGTAGCTATATTATATAGATATCATTGGAATATACATTTTTTATTTAAGATTTTTCTGTCCATTGTCAAGCTTCGAAAGCATCAACTAACTGATTCGTAAATATCACTGATATCAGTAAGTAAGCTTTTATTGTCATGTTATGGTAGCGACACGATCGTTAATACTTATTTCAATGTTAAGATTTAATTTGATTAACTTATATCTATATTATTTTTATCATTTATTTATATTAATCAGATAGAATTGGAGTGTACAACCAAATTGAAATCATTTTCGGGAGCTTTCTCAAGACGTAACAACACTAGTACAGAAAAACATATTAACAGTACTTGCGACCTAAGTATATAGTATCAAGTTGTTATATGTAAACTAAAGCAAACAATAAACCGGAACAGTGTTTATAAAGCAAGTAATGGCAGCTATTTGGTTCACAGAACCACAAACAAATATCCGAGGTGTAATTTTATCTGATGCCGGCAAAAACCATCGCGATTGCCAATCACCTCACCATACCATTATACAGACTGATTTAGTTTAGGGATTGAAAGTGATAAATAGATTATATTTAAAATAAAGTACATTATCTTAAAAACTTAATATAATTAATTACTTCATAATTTTAAAAATATAGTAAAAAAAAAAACTTTATATATAGTATATATATTTTATACAATTTAAGTTTTCTAGCTTGCAAGGAACAATAGTGAAACCTACGTGTTAATTATTTATTTTTACACTTTTTTTTTGTTTTATGAAAATTCGATATAGATATAAATATTCGTCCCATCACTATTCGTGAATTGTTCAGGCACGTGGCGCGTCAGAACATTTTCACCATAGAATATTAACAATTTATGATTTACCGCTCTCTTTTCCTTATTAGATGCACACAAGGTCGATTTTTCTTTAATTTTAAATATTGAATGTAAAAATTGGTATCACGTTTCAATATTATTTGTTTGCTGTTCCGATTATAAAGCTATAAACACATGGTAAAAACGATTGTTTTTTATCGATTAACAACAAGGTAAACCTATTATTTTGATAAAAGCGATAGACGAGTGCTCGATATGAATTATCATAGGTAAAATCTCAGGTAAATCCTCTAACAAATGAAAGAAATACTGCTAACCTAACTTAAAAAATTACAGGTGTTTGATAGTTAAAAGTATTTCTTGTCTTGAACTTTACCATAGTTTGATTATTATAAATACATTAAAATTCACTGACTTTAAATTCCGAATAAAGTCTACATAGACTCACTTTAGACTTTTTTAATAACCTACTCGTATCTATTATCATTGAAATTATTTTAATACTTAATGTTAGACTTACGTCTAATATATTATCTACCAAGAAAATATTTTTTTGATTTACTATATCAAGCTATATTTTAATTTATCATAATGGTATGGTAATGTTAACAATAGTAATTAAATTATTTTCTCTATATATATATATGTATAATCCAAATATTTGCCTAAACCGTTGTACCGCCATAAAATTAAACTAAAATGTTATCTTGAAGGCCTAATTACGTTACACAATAGACCCACACAAAGACAAAGACACAAAGACCTGCTAATGTCAAGTGAGCGACGGTTAGCAGGTGTATGTTCACCTGTTTGTTCCACAACCGTTAGTGACGTAATCAAAAAAAGTCGGGGTTAAGATTTTGTTAATTTCCTTTTTTTTTGTATAATAAAATTTATCAAAAGTATTTCATTGTATCGGTTATATATAAGATTGTTTTTTAAATCAACGACGGTTTTTAAATTACCTGGGGACTTATTTACAAACCTAAGGAAAGTCATATTTATATATTAAGGTAAGATTTTAAAATTTATTCGTATCAAATAATTTTACGAAACTAGTTCATTTTGAAACCGAATATACAAAAATATTTTAGATATTTGGTTGTTTCAATTACAAGTAATCAAATAATAGTATTCCCTCCCATTACTTAGAGACCCTACTAAAACACTTATATTTTTAAACAATACACGACAGCACAAACAATATGTAATATATAGCAAGTATCAATTTAAGAATGATACAAATAATTCGTTTGTTACATTCTACATAGTAAGATACTAAATGAACCTTATTTAAACTGTCCCAAGGGTGGTGTAGGTAATAGGTAATAAATTTATAGAAAGCTAATGAAGCAAGTGCAATTCAACAATGGGGGTTAGGACAGGTGCGGTGCGCACGCGCCGACCGTTAGCGGTAGAAAGCGGCGACCGCGCAAGCACGCGACTGGGGTGACGACGCCATTCGTATTAAGTAGTACTGGCCTTAAAGAAGGAGGTGAGAACAAAGAAATCATCAAAGACCTATATTGTTTCAAACATCAGATTTGTTGCTTCCTAATGTTGTTGTGTTCTACTATCTCAAAGATTTAGAAATTAAAATACAATAATTAAATAGTCACATATAAACTCAGATGTTTCTTAGAGATCATAATTTGCTCGTGCCTTGAATGCCTGGTCACTCTACGTCTCACCGAACATACTAGTGTGATTAATGCCTGTAGGAAATTTGACGGCTGCTGTTGTTTTATCTACTTAACTGCACGCCTCAGTTTTTTGTACACTCTTTATGAATGTAGAGCAGTTGTTAATGTCTTAGAAAAATTATTTAGGAGTCATCTGAGAGATAGATCAAGAAACAGATGCGTCTAATAATGATTACTTTGTATGTTTTCATCTGTCCTTATTTATTGACACAAGTTGAATAAACTTACGTAAATAATGAGTTAATAATGCATAATTTTTACAAAGTAGACATTAAACCGTATTGTTTTGTTTTAAATACTTTTTAAAAGTGTGGTAATAACATATTTTCTTATTTGGATCATATTGGATGTAAAAAATTGCAAAATTTTGGAATTAATAATTTCATTTGGGAATTAATAATCATTACTGACTAAAACTACATAGAAAAGCCGACTCAAATGGACATTTTTTTTATATAGCTGACGGTAGTGTCATCCTTACCACCGCCACAACTAAGTTATGTTGTCGTTCATGGAAGTAATAAATTTAATGAAAGTGGTACTTCTCCTGTCCAGCCAGCCTTTACGATTTCGCTTAGTAGACCACAGGCGACTACCGCCTTAAGTAACGATAGACATTATACAAATACAGATAAAAGATTATTCTACTGTTAATGTAATATGTGTCGCATCTACTTTCTACCTAATCTGTGTCCCAAAATAACACACATGTGTGCGAGTATGGAATTAAATCGTCATTTTAGCTTCATTATGCATTACGGTTAAACATATTTCGTTTCGTTTATAAACTCTGTGATTACAAAACTACAATTATTTACGTATAATAAAAGTTGCATTATAATATTTATGAAATACAAGACACAAATGATTTTTTAAATCGTCGGTTCAAAGTTTAGTGTAATTGCTCACAGTACATGATTTTAAGACTACGAGTAACTTACATTACAAATATTAAGATATATTTGAAGATCAAGGCTGGATAGTAATAGATCGAGTCAAGTACATCTCGTGTATATCTTGTTTAACTGATTAAAATTGGTCCATAGAATAGTTTCTTTAATGTTGCCTGGTTTGGTCAATTATAGTCTTTTAAAATGTCAGACGTAGTATCGAACGAAATTGAGTTGTGCATTCGAAGACTTTTATATAAAAATACAGTTTTCAAATGAAATATCATGTAATAAAACAATGAGTGTGGAGCCTGTAATATCCTAGATTTCTTTAGATCATTTACTACTTGTATAAACATTCAAATAGTTTGAAAAACACGATTATACAACTGCTATCTATAAGATATTTTGTTATAATTCATTGATAAAGAAGGTATTAACAGGATTTTATTATAAATTTATGTTATCGAATTTTATCTTAACACTAAAGAAATATAGGAAGAAAAAAGGTAAAGGAATGTACATAACACTTTTATCAAAATTATCAATAGGTAAAGAAAGTATAATAAAAGATAAAATATTATTGTGCTTAAACATATTTAAATGATAAATATATTTTATCTGTCATTGATTCGAACAAATAAATTAATAATAATAATTTTATTAATTATTTCGTTAATATTTTAATTGTCAAATAATTCATTTTTATTCAACTTTGTTTAAAATATCACAACTTTATTTGTGATATCAATTATAAAGGAACAAGATCTTCAATAAAAGGTTAAACTAGAACAAGATTAATATTAGCAGTAATGAAAAAATAGGGATAATCTACAAGAACACATGTAAAGTATACGAATAATAAACGGAAACCGTTAAAACAACGGACATCCAACAGACGGATGAGCCTTTTATTATATATATAATTTTGTTTATAACTCTTACCTTCAATTTATTTAGCTTAAAGCAAGTTAAAACGTTATTTATTTATATTTTTTCCACTTTGGATCAATAACAGTGATCACTCGTGTATCAAGTGGGAGTGACAGGAGGACGTATTTTGATAACAAACTTATCGAAATAAGCCTTTCTATAACAGTCCAACTTAACATTAAGATGACAAGGATTCCAATCGCCCTGATCTGAAAAATACACAAAAAATCAATCGGGTATTTATCTTTTATCTTTTTAAAGATCTCATGCTGATTTTAAATTCATACGATAAATTTAACAAGTATATTGTTATATAATAAATATGTTCAATATGTTTCCTTCTCTTGTAATTGAATAAAAATGAAGTGAAGAATATTTCAAAACTTTACAAATAATTATATGTATTCTATTAAAAATACTTAATTATAGAATTAATACATTTACTGTGATTTCAATAGAAGTGAATCAAGAAAATGTCAGAATAGTTCGTGGTACAGTGGTCACGAGTAGTGGAACGTGGCAAGTTTTTCTGGTACTCGGCAATTAGCCGTGGTGATACCACGAAATTCCATTTCGTCATACTTCACTAGACTATATGGTTTGGGACTCCTTGCAGTGAACAAAAACCTGTAATGTAGGAACAGTACGAAAGTTTTGTAGATAATTTCATTATTACGATAAGATATATAGGATGGTTAATATCACATTATTATTTTATATATGATGTAATAATTTTTGTCTGCATTTATAGTTAATATGATAAATTGTATTTGTTTGATAATAACTTATTAAATTCTTTTACACATTACAATTATATTTATCAAAACACACCTGCGAGGATTAGATTTATTAAACTTGGTAAAGATAGCCAAGAGATTTTTTTCTTTAAGATAAAAGATAATAAAAATGCAGAACCCTCAAGCCCAATGGGACTTTTTTGATATCAAAAAACCAGCAAGGTGCGTCGCAGCGGTGAATCAGACCACGCGACACCGTGACCGGTAGGGTGCGCACGCTCCACTGCGGCATTATGTAATCTGATCTTATACAATAATCATCATTGATCAACATCCATTGCGCGCTAACCATTGCAATTGTTTAAGTGTAAATAATTATTCGCGCAATGTATGTGTAAAATTACGTATTTAGGAATTCTTTCGTGATTAATGAATCGAGTGGGAGCAGACGTTGAAAAAATTATCGTTATCCGTGGTCGAGATTGGAATGAGAATAGAATAAGGCACGTTGTGGTGTCGTGTCCATTGGCGCGTGTTGAGTGATGCTATGATACGCAAAAAAAACATTACGGCCTGTAAATAATGGATAATAAGAGTGTACATTACCTTAAGGGTAATGGGAAATAGATTTGTTTATAAATTGCGATATTTTACTTACTGAAAAAAAGTCGTGAATGAATTGTTGGGATTTTTTTTAAATCATTTTACGTATATTTAAATTATTGTGCTATATTGATATAGCCATATTTAATTTGAAAATTCATTCATATCACAAAACACTCGGCTGCAAGTCAACAACAATAATTATTAATTGAGGCAAAAAACATCGTTTCCTACGATTTTTATCGTGAATGAAATAAAAATAACATCAATAAGAATCAATAGCCTTATGCTCCATTGGCCATGTGTCGTACATATGTCGTACCACGATACTTACATATTCATAAGAATCCGGTAATTTTAAGTTGTAACACCTTTTGTTACTTTTTTTAACCCTTTAGACATTGTCAGAAAGGGGACAGATCGGCAATTAGAAGCATTGTGAGGGTTGACGGATAGATTACACCGGTTTTGTGATTTTTATTTAATAGGAAACGGATATTAAGAAATAATGGTGACGGATTCCAATATTACAATAATAATAATATTGGGTTCAATGCAGTTTGTCTGTTGGTTACATAAAAAGTATTCCTTCTTCCAATAAAAGTCCTTCAATTATTGCATAATCTTTGAGATATATTTACAAAATTATATATTTATTTATAAAAGTAAACATTAAAATCAAAATTGAAATAATTTCAAAAAACTTCAATGGTTTTTTAAGAAAGTTTCATTTAATTATATTTTACATATTAATTTTAGCGATATGATTAAAATTCCTTGTATTTTTGTGAGTATTGGTCATAAATAACAATAATATTCCACCTCCCGGTGATCGAACAAACCATTGATAAAAGATACATCCATATTGTTTAACTGCACCTTTATTTTAGCAGGAAATTGTTTTTTAAAAAATAATAAAAATAAAAAACGGTTACTTCTGACTGCTACTATCACAATACGATACCAGAAAACAGTTTAAACCTCTAGAACTTTATTTATTGCGTAATCCATTACGGTATGCTAAGAGAATTTTATTAAAAAAATATCAAGAGAAACCGCAATGTATTTTAAATAAAACGCACGCTCACACAACCGCATCAAGCTCCAACAAAGGTTGTTGTCGTAAATCGTAAGTTCGTGTGAATCAACCACGCCTGCCCGCTGATACAAGCGAGCAATCAGTAGATAATAATTATTTTATTAATATACAACACCTTTTCGCCTATTTTCCCTCAATGATTTAGTGTTTATTATTAATTAAAACAGTGTAAACGGTTACTGGCCGTGATTTCTCTTAATTACTCATGCCACTTTTATTGCTCCGGATTATCGACTGGTTTTGTTCGTTAATTGACGCCTATAATTACAGTTTAATGAGTCAATTACATAGTTAGGCCTTTATGTTCAAACAAGAAAGCAATGCTCCATTTTTATTACAATTAAAATTTTAAGACTCTCATTAAATATTATACTTCCCGCACTAAAGAGGGAAAAATATTACAACAAATCCATTGATGAACATCAGTATTATATCTATAAAAGATGATGAAATTTACTCCAAAATTATATGTTAACTGACGGTGTCACAGTTACTATGTGTTTGGGTTTAATTATTTTCCAGCGTCGCCTACGCGCTCGTTACATACCTACGTACTTCAAAGTTATCGAGAATAATGATTAATTGTTTGACAAAGTAGCTACCACATTATAGACAAGCTTAATACGAGCTCGTGTTGATAAAGATACTACAACTAATAAGCTTTCTATACATTAGAAGTAATAACTCAGATATCACATCATGGTGTCACACTTGAAGCCTTTTTATAGTATGTTATATCATATATTATGTTATATTATACATATATTTATTAATTTAGGTACTCATAAGTTTGTCTTTTAATAAGTATATACGAGGGAACTTCGAGGGAAGGGTCAAGGGTCACGTATGACGTTGACACCCACCCTTTTTTGTAGCCTAATTCAATAGCTTTTTTTTTGAAGTATTACACATTATTGTGTGATTTGTGAGTGATAAGTGATGCGCGTGCATACAGAGTCAATTAGCTCGTTATTATATAGTAAGGATTTTTTAATGTCTTTATATTTTTTGCATTATGTTTTTTAATATTCAATAAAAATGTCAATGTGTGTTACGGGCATATTTTTTTTAAATATATAAAAATGTTAATTTTACTTCTTTTGATTATTATAGATCTACTCATCAAATCTTCAAATATAAACTTGAAATATATCAACAGTTTGATAGTAATGGGCAATTTATTTCATCAAAAAACCGGGTGGTATGCAAACTCATAACTTACCTTTATTAGACATTTAAGAATTGATTCGACATGGCCACTACTTCCAAATTAGCGGATATTTCCTTTAATCTTGCAACGCTTGAAATCAATAAATATTTTTAATCAAAGACATTTATATGTAGCTCAATTAGACGAAAATTTGAAATTCATAATTCCTTCTTCATTAATTTAAATGCTTTATTGCCGACAGAACTCTGATTGACATTTCAATTGAGCTGATTACTATAATAGACGACTAATAATATGATAATACAAGTAGGCACTAAAAATGCTTACTCGATAGATGTAACTTAAATAATAATAAATGAACACCTTAAAAAGAATAAGTGACATATATTGTATTTTCTCCTTTATATATTGCTGTAGGGAAGGTAGGACACTTCCTAAATTCCCTAACATAATAAAAAACCTTGAAACTTATACTATTTGGACCTTATTTCCACATGCAATATATTAGCCTGATTATTTGTATATCATAAATCATTCGAGCCTTCCGATATAGAACATCTTTTATTTATTTTGTTATATAATTTTATATTCAATATAATGATATAATACCTATATAGGCACTTCCATTTCATTACATATGGACAGCAATAACCACAATAACGACACCTCACCTGCCATTTGGTCAAAAACGTCTCAAGGGATACGATGCAGCGGAAATGTTGTATTATTGAATGAGGAATTAACCTAGTTTTATTACTTAAATATGTTATAATACCAGGGTTAGAGTTGAAGATGGTCAAGCTGCGTATAGTAAGTTGTATATAGAGACTTGGAAATACGCTGTTACCCTTGAGGACACCCCAACCAACTTGGTTGCTTGTTCCAGTCAAGTCAATCCAGCAACCAATTGCTTATTGTTACAAGCACCGCAAAGTAATTATATGTATGTTTAAGTAAATCGGTCATCAAACAATCTTAGGAAAATTACAGTTATAGTGAACACCCATTCATAAAAATATCAAACATTATATTAAATACGGTACTTCATATCTGTTTCAGTAAATCGTTTCCATATTAATTTCGAAGTGGATTGACGTGAAATTCATAGTCACATTCTCACTAAGCCGAAGTTAATTTTTTTAGTTCAAATTTTTTTATAATAGCGACATTAATAGATTTTTATACAAATTGAAATATTAATACAATTTGATCAATTAAAACTAAGTTACAACCAGAGAATGTTAAAAATATGTATTTGATACCATTCAAACAAACAGCTTGTAATTTAGACCACAATTTCGCCCGCAGGCAAAGAGCACCTGAGCTTATGTGTACCAACGGTACTGCGGGTTAAATTGTTACTTACAATGCTCAAATAACACTCGTATTTAATAGTCACGTCCAATAGATAATGCTTGATATAATAGTGTTTTTTTATGTTCTTTAGAGATTAAGCTTTCAAATAAATATATGTAAATAGGGTGTCGAGAAAGTAAATGCAGAAAAACATATTGATTACAATACGTATCTTCATAAACTTCTCTGCAATCAGAATAAATACAAAAAAAAAGAATTTGAGATAGTATATAATATATATATAATCAAAATTGATTTTTAAGTATATAACTAGTAACGTTACAGAACCTTTTGTTTCAAATTGATTGCCAAAATTGATTGTTGATAGTCGACAAGATGAGATCACAAAGAAAAGAAGCGCAAGACAGAAAACAAACAACTCATTTTATATAAACTGTATCCTAAAACTTAGAAAACTTATTAGCTTTGTTAAATTGCCTGTTGGTTTTAATTTTTTTTTCCAAAACTTTTAATTTTGATAATAAGATAATAAAAGAGAAGGCCTTTTTCAAGAAACAGGTCATCGTTATCAATGGACATCTGCAACACAAGGGGAATTAAAAATATGTTGTCCAACTTTCGACATTTAAAATACTCTGTTTTTAGCTGAAACGTCTATTTATATTTTAGAAGCTAGTGGTTTTTCTTTACAAATTTTAATATAGTATAGATTTGCTAACTAGAATAGGTTTTCAAGCATTTACGACATTTCTTTTGGTTTTTGCAAGGATGGTAAGAAAGACCGGCAACATGTGAACTTTACCTTTGAAACAATATTGTGATCATCTTTCACTTACAGTGAACTCGAATATATCCAGTCTCCTGATTTCTATGTTTATTTTCAAAAACAATAGTTTCTATAACAAATAAAAAGTATATTTACTTCCTACTGCCTACTACTTAATATGGAACACCATATGCACGATGGAGTACGAAACATCTGGTAACCATATTATTATAAATGAAAAACGTAATAAAATAGTCGTAACAACCTCCGAGCGATTACGGTAATATGGATTTCAGATATGATTTTTTTATTACACACAATGAATAGTTATTACAAATAGATGAAAGGCGATACATGCCGGTTGCGCACGCGCCGCTAGAGGCCGAATTTCGGAATGTGAAGATTATATCTTGTTAACTTAAATTGTTATGTAAACGCTAATTTTATACCATAACATACTTTTTCAATTCAATATTAAATAAATCTTGACAATCAAGCCTAAAGCTTATACAACACTTAGTTGTAATACAGGTATAAATAAGAGAATAGTTTTAGGATCTTTTAAGTGAATATCTATATATAATACATACAAAATACATCAACACACACTATATGAATTCAAAGATATATGTATATTGTACGAATTTAAAGTCCTCTTGTAATGAAGAGCAAAGAGGCCTTCGCCCAGCAGCGGTACTTAATTGATGTAGATGATAGGCAATTAATATTTACAGATCTCTCAATGCACCCATTAATTATATAACAATTTAAACATATTGTATAATAATTTACTGTTATGATCGATCACTAAGAACCACATCTCAATCGAATCATAACTCAAAAATCAGTGTA
Organism: Melinaea menophilus ssp. n. AW-2005; assembly: GCA_918358695.1. Taxonomy (NCBI): domain Eukaryota; kingdom Metazoa; phylum Arthropoda; class Insecta; order Lepidoptera; family Nymphalidae; genus Melinaea; species Melinaea menophilus. The sequence continues at coordinate 30,128,023 of OU911039.1, read as the reverse complement.
TAGTCCAGTGAAATTTAGATCGTCGTATACGAAATTCGTAGAAGAAACGTTTATTAATAGCCTCTAGCCATAATAAGTGACCGGATATTGTTCTTTTAGATAAGTACAATGAAATATCAACCTTATCTTAAATTGCGTCGGTTCAAATAAGATTATTATGTTATAGTGATTTGCATTAAAAAATTCATTGATCAAAATTAAGGTATTCCGATTATAGTAAGCAATAACGCCTGTAGCGTTGTCTAAGGAATTATAGGCTATATTCCTTTATTAATTGTTATTTCATGTCTGACAGTCGGTAGGTACTTATATCTTTGTCATGTTTTGATACAACCGCGATTGGCGATACAATTACATAGGAATTTATTATTATTTCCCGGAGTAATTCATATTTTTTCCAATTTCAATAGAATTTTAAAAAAATACTCATTATTTTAGACTACTTTCCGAGGCTACTTCAAATTTACATTATCTTAAGTTATGTGTAATTTTTGACAACAACAAAGATTCTGCTCGTATTCTATAACTCATCAAACGTAACAAATTATAACTTGTCAATAAATCATCAAAAAATTGATTATGATTATGATGATCTGAAGAGTATTATATTTTCTTTGATACAAAATTGTATATTTACCCTCCTTTGTCTTTATAAAGGACGATAAATAACTATTTCGTCTGTTATTATTTTTAATTAAAAACACTCCCAGAATCAAAATACCTTCCCATTAACAGTGTTAATGGTCAACAACTACCAAACATAACTTTCCTCATAAAACTAAAAACAGGTCACATGTAAAACCTTTTAGTCGTTTATCTTCGCCGCCGGCTACCGTCTTAGTTTTACGTCCAATTTGAACGTGTTCCGTATCAAATTTCTAATAAAAAGCCATTTTTGATAATTCATATCTTCTAAGATGTGTTTGTTTCTACCAATCAAGATATAGAGGACGGTCCATGTTAGGTTTTTTTATAATTATAATTTATTTGAAATATCAATAAAATAAATATATCCTAATTTGTCGATGGTAGTATATTTTCCAATAATCCTTTATATCAGTAAGTGAAGGCAGATTACATTTTAATTTATTATTCTTATATATCAGTGAGTACAATCGCACTGATAGTTTGCGTACGTGTGGTTACGTCAAATAAACTAATATTTAATAGATTATTTAACTAGTTCGGAATTACAAGTTAAATTAAGTAAATAAATGATTATAATTAACAAAAACGGAGTCAAATTTTCTACAGCAGTGGGGTTGAGGAACTAATGTCCGTCATGACCGCTACGAGTCAACTATTGTTTAAGAGTGTAAACTCGAAAACTGAACTAAATGAGGTCAGAAACTATGATTCTGACGCATCATCCGCATGCTGCATAGACCATCTATGCTAGCATGGTGCAGAACTAAATAACAGATTCTGCAGCGACTGTCATCCTGTGTAGAAACGGACTCCGCTAATTATAATTAAAACGGACATATATATATAATCAAAGAGCCAGAAAACTTCAATAGCGCGATGCAGAACTGCATTTTATCTTATTTTTTGAATTTAAATATTTTTTATGTATCGAAAATATTGTATCGTTAACAAAGTTAAAAGACATAAGAACAATATTTTGCCTACAACATTTATAAATAAATCGCTGAATCTTATATGTTGTGATCGCATAACTTCTTGTAGTACATTCAACCAGAATTTATTGAGTTAATTGGTTGTAAATCGAAGGTTGTTGTTTGAAACGGTCCGCTACGATTTTGTGTAGTAAATCTCATAAACCTCCCATTCGTTGTCGGTTAATGGCATGATAAGTTGTTTATGATCTAATTGGAGTTTCAAATATAAGTTTTAGTCTCTTTCTATCATTATTAATTTAACCACCAATTAGTTTGAATGGGATTGTTTTAATGAGATGTCGTTATTCGATGCTGCTTTAGTTCAAACAAGTATTCTGCGGACCATCTCCCACGCTTGTTTCTGTAATAAATCAAATAAAACGATTAACAAACTGTAGCATGTCGTATACTTTAAAAAATATATTTAAAAAAATAGAAAATTTTTCAAAAGTTTATATTAATTGAGAATAGAACCTAATAAGATTACTTAGATAAATTAGTATAATTTACTTTAAAAAAGTAAATAGTAAAGGTAAGTAAGTTATTTAAAGACTGGAAATCAAATTTCAGCCTGGTCTTATCAAGTACTAGTATTGTCAGCATACTCCGTATAATGACAGACTTCACAAATTCACAAAAGGCAAAGTGAGGTCGAGTAAGGAGGTGATTATAAAAGATATTTATGTAAATATCATATTGTGTCGATAAAAGAATATTTTATGAACATTACATTATTTTGAGGTCTCGTATAATGAGATGATCAATATCTTTCGGTGAAAATGCTTCTCGCCTTACAAATATAGACGTGTCGGCATTGCTAGTTTGTGAGACAAATATACACTTATATATATAGAATAATGAGGCACTTATGTTACATACGATTTGGAAGATAGAATACCGTAATCTTATTTTCTAAGTGATAAAAACAAAAATAACTCCTAAAGGAATGTTTAAATAAAAGAGAATCAAAATAGTATTTTTCTGTCATTGAGGTTTACTAAAAGACACTTATAATCTTGCGTTATCACAGGAAGCGCCATTATGTATTATTAATTATTGGTCTATTGGTATATATACGCATTTTTCAATGTTCTCTTTTAAATGCTCCTGTGATATTTTATATCTTGACTTGACTTGACTTACACTACGAGTATATCTTAACTTACACTATCCATGGCTGGTCATTTTGTTAACATAATTAAAAGCTTTTATCCTTTATTTTGTAATCCATTTTCACGTCATAAGTAAAACAAAATTATTCGCCATAATTACATCTACGACTGATTCGGACGAACTGATTCATTTTTTTTTATAAATATGTGTTTAAATAAAACTTTTGGTACCATTATGCTATTACTTTGTGAATCCGACATGTTTAATATATTATTAAATAAATTAAATATTGATATTGACAAACGAAAGCCACACAAACATTATATTAAATCATTACAGTGACTTCAATTTTTACCTTTCTCTTTAAACCGTTAAAAGAAATTGTTAGCAATTTCATCTATTCTAACAAATCAGAGGAAAATGAATCATTATATTAAATGATGATGATCATAAATGCCTTTGTTTAATAACTCTGGTGATATTTTGTTTCATTTATACGTAGGAAATATCCCACTTGTAGAAATAATTAGAACTGTACTATGAATAAGAAATAAAATTATGTGATTTTTACTTACTCGTGTATAATTGAGCGAAGCGAACGAAGAGAGCTGAGCGTTTTACTGGAGACTTCTTACATTCTTTGTCACGAATTGACTCGAAAACTACTTGACGGAAAATTATGAAACTTTGCAATCAAAAAGACACACATTAGGTAATGGTTTAAAAAAAAATTTAAAATTTCCTAAATTTTTATATCATGTAAAAAAACTGATATCCCATTGAAGTCAATGGGAAGCGATGAGTCTATAAGCTCGCTTCGCTCAATATGCAAACGGCACCCGAGATTTCGCGAGCGCAGCGAGTCGAAATTGAAGGTTTGTTGGCGCCCCTAGTAATAGTTAACTTGAGATCAAGTTGATGAGAGACGGCGATTGTACTTTACAAAAATACACTGTCTAAAAAATATCTGCTCATCACGATAAATCTTCTATGATACTCCTGTTATAATAATTCAGCTGAAAAAGTAATAAAAAATGTATTATAAAATTAACTATTCTGTACCTAGTACGACTATATATGCATACCGCAAAAAATAATATGACTAGCCCACATCTTTTGCGTGTTGGTGATGAGTTAAATATAACAGATTGCGGACAGCAATTACAAAATACTGTAACAAAAAAATTATAACAAACACATTGTTAGGAATGGGTTCCGTTATAATAAAAGTTAGTCTGTCTTATGTATTATGGATTTAACTGTTTACTTTGATTATTTTATAAACTGTCATTTTTTTAAGTTTTTGGGAGGAAAAGGGAAAAAAGGTCCTCTCGATGATTAATAGGAACCGTATGCAATGAACATCTGCACCATAATGGAAGTTCCGTCTGCCAGACGTGTGAAAAACAAAAAGAAGGGGGGGTGATATTGAGCTTATGGTTCAGATAGATATCACATATAATTTATATAATATCGCAAATGAAAATCTTGCTGAAATCAGTCCAGCCGTTTTAGAGATTCATAAACGAACAGACAGACAAACAGACACAGAACAATTTTAAAAGTTTATTTTTATGTAAGTATCGTATGCATTTAGTGAAGAGCTGTTAATTTGAAACATACACTTTAATTTTATTAATATGTATAGATTACATATCCAGCTATCTATCTACATGTCATGTATGTATATGAATGTATTTACTTTTATAGGAAAATAATATCAATTTTCAATTTTGAAGTTTTATATAAATTTATCGTTTGGAATATATTTTGATACAAATAAACGTTGAAAGTTTAATAAAATAGTATCAAATTATGCAATGAGATTCGGGGTAACGTCCTGGCAGTATTCATTTATGATATTTTATTGACAATATTTTCTTAGTAACCCTAACCACGTGCAAGGTGCCTGTGATTACCATAATTCCATCGCCCACGTGTCCTGAGACTGTGCTTCACAAAAACTGCTAATAATCACGGTACGACGAGATACTGTTGCAGACAACATTCATATACAGCACATTATATGTATTTTCTAATAACACATTATATACATAATATGGTACCAACCATATTATGAATATATATCTTATTATTAAAATATTTATAAATAAGAATTGGCCAAAGTAATGTATCTAGAAGGTGACGGAAAAGCTTTATTGTACTGAACAACATTCAGTCTACAACAAACTTTATAACACCAATATGTGTTAATAATACTTTTATATTAATATAATAATAAAATTACATCAGATTATTAATAACTTATAATAACGATTGATTTGTTATGTTTATTTGATATTATATTTATATCAGGCGGAATAATTATTAATATATATTATAACTTGTATCAGCGACTGTACGTGCAGTTGCGCTCCCGGCGGCAGGCGAGGGCTACTGTATGAAATAATAGCTTTTTTTCCGTACTTCAAATCGCCTGTCATATATTGTGCCAGAGGGTATTGTTAAACGATTTGTTTTTTTTTTATATATCTTAGTAGATTTTTAATACACACTGTCATATAAGAATATAAATTTTGCCACCAATACCGACAATTAAAATTTATCTTAATACAGCCTTGGACATTTAAAGTAATTTTATTTTTACATTATTTCTTGTTTATGTTTCATTTTGCATTTCGGATAAACAAATAAAAAAAACATAATTAGTAAATATCAGTAATAATAATGTTATTTTTTATAGATTGTATGGTTGATTGAATGGAAATTAAAACAGCAATACAAATGAATTTTTTTATTAAATAAATAATGTTGTAATGGAAACACACATGTAAATAATGAAATATATACAACGGAAAAGTAATTATGGAGGAACTTAAAATAAAAAAAAGTAAAACAATTTTTTCTACAGTCCTTATGGACACCAGTAATCTACTCTATGAATGAAACTAAAACTGCTCATTGTAATTATTGAGACCTATTCTTGAGTTGACAGTACTATGATTACAAGATCTAGCAAATTCAAGCGAATATGGCTATAATTTATTATACCACTAAGACTAATTTGGAATGCAGTTACTTATTTATAAAATGCATCGCATAATCGTCCTTATGATGTTAACCAAAGGACTAAGTTAGTGTAAAGGGCTTCAGACAGCTTCTGATACGGCGGCTGCCCAAGGCTCGTCATTAACGCAAGTTCGATACCGGCTCTCAGTTATTACGAGTGTAACCACGGGTTTTGATAAAGTGGATAATTTTCTTAACATAATGCCAGCAAAACTGAATGATAGACAGTAGTTGACCATGTCCAATTGTAAACAATAATTTGAGGGGCATATTCTATTGCTGTACCTACCATCTACGTCAGTACTGATAGAAAAAAATGTTTAGATCTAACGCTAAATCATCCAGTGAGAGACGTTTGTTTTTTCTTTAAATATCAAATTACATCAATAATGTTATTTTTGTGTGTGTTCTACCCACACATGGTGACTCTACACGTACATTACAGATCAGGAAGAAAAACAAAAATCTGAAATTCTTGATTACTCCCCATTCTACACGTCATAACAGAGCGATATTGCATTGTAATAATATACAAACAAAACATCGTGTTTTATTGTTTTGTTTGGTGTTTTTGTTTGCTGTGGATGATTGTTTATTTGTTACTCAAAATACCATATACTGGCTTTTGCTTCGCCCGAGTCGTAACATCAGATAATAAAGTGTTTTTTTTTGCAGAAACCTTAACTTATAATGACAGATATCGTAATATGAAGGACTAAATAAGTATATAATAAAAAAACAGATATATACAAACTTATGTATTTCATTTCATCCCCTTAGGATTGAATATATAAGAATTTTCCACTTTTTTGTATAAATAAGCATATCAGCAAATATGAGAAAAAGTTTCAGCGCATTCTTGACAATTGAGACATATCCCATATACAAAACAGGACACTCGGAAATAAGTAAGAAGAATCAATATTTGGAATATTTTTACATTTCTTATTATAAATATAGAAAGATTAATTTGACAGAGACTATAGCACAGACTTAGAAGGTGCAAATCCTGATGAATTTTACATTCTATATTATTAAAAAGTATAATAATAAAAAATATATAATAAAGTAAAAACTATATAGTAGGTACTTATTACTAGTACCTATTAGATACATATTTACTTACCCCAGCACAAATTCAAAAAACCCATCCATATATAGTGCAGCCTGAAAATAAAGGAGTCACAACATTTTCTTTTGCCACTAAGAGAAGGCCTAAAAATATATAATCAAACAAAATGTAGTTCGTTGCGAGATGTTTCTTTGGTTACATTTTTCGAGCTTTCGTTTCATCTTAATTTCATCTGAGTGAGCACAAAGTAATCACGCGTCACTCACGCTGAACTGGTATGTACGAGTATGATACGAGCATATCTTCAATTATCGTGCCTTACTTAAACATACTGTAACTATTACTGGTTTACCAAAGATTAAGGATTTATAGAAGGATTATTAAACCTTTTCAAAATTAAGCTTATGAAATAAAATATTTCAATCTCATCAAAAAGATATTCGTATTTCACAATATTTAATATTTCTTTAATAATTTTATTTTATATTTTTTGCTTTAACGGAAACAACCCCTTCCCTTGTCTCTGGTGGAGTGAAAACTTTAATTCAATTAATAATAATCAAAGTATTCAAAAGCATTTAATATGTGAAATTTAATAATATATGAAACTAAAATTGTTAAAAACTCATTAAATATCATGCAATATTATTTGTCTATAGTACATATTTTCCCACAAAAATAATATAATTTTCCGGACATCCTATATACCTATATAGCCTATTTGTTGACTGTGGCAAAAAGGCTTTACCAGATCAAATGTCATTAGTCGCTTTAGTAGTTTTTGTGTCTTACTCCAATATAAAAGAAAACAAAAATAAAATAACAAATTTAACGTTTGTGAGTCATGTACTTAACATATGACAATTCAAATATATTTTTAGGGTAAATGTAAAGAAAAGGAAAAATAAATTAAAATATACATATATTTTTTTAAATACAATATATTTGCATAAATAATATAGTTACTGCTCTATGCCAGAGGTTTTAACTGAGGCGGGCACTCAGGTGAGTGAATCACCGATCGCGATAGTACGATCGCATCGATCGCTAATCAGAACCTGACGGGCTAAGAAGTCATTTCCTGTGTTACTGTCTAATTTACAGCTCACTTTAAGCCGGCTGTACTTTATTCGTATTCAAATGAGAAAAAAATATTGATGGATCGGTATTTGTAATTAAAATGTATGATGTTCGTGCTATTTGTATTTTAGTATGTTAAGTGGGCTAACGTTAATCAGCAGAAAGTTTGTTTGGCGTCTCTAATATGATACTTTATGATTTCGTCATTAAAAATTTTAATATTCATATACGGTTGCACACTCATGTTATAATTTAGTAGCTATTTATTTTTACTGGTAATTTAAGAACGTATTTTTTGCTTTGTAAATTCCATATGAACGTAGCTAACGACGGAGAGAAAGCAACATTATTTTTGTCAGTTTATGTTTATATTTCATCCAAAAACCTAATTTATTTTATAAAAAATAGTATTCAGATATATTCAAAGCTTGGGTATTATGCGACTAGTAGATTACTTGATTTCCTGGAAGCATGAAATGATTTTTTTAACTAACTATTTATAGACACTGTTAAGATCTAACTCTTTATAGACACTGTTAAATGTATTTCACGATTTTACATCTATGCATTATAAATTAAGTATTTATTGATATTCACTTTACATTTACAAGAAAACGTACAAATAGTGGTAATTATGTTCCATCCTGGATAAATAAATAACCACTATATGTCCGTTTCCTTCCATTTATGTTATTTGTATAATATAAAGCTATTGTGGGTAAAACTATCTAAAAGAAGACGCTATATATATAAATATAATTTGATATAACATTTGAAAACAAAAAAATTCTAATACCAATATTTAATATGTTGATATCACATGTACATTATTTTATAAATCCATTCAGAGAGAATTATTATTTAGTATATATTTTCTTGATACATTTTTAAAGCAACAAAGCCTTCGGTAGCTGAGCGATGGTTTGATTATAGTCATTCTTACCCACGGCCAGTAATTTGCTATTACGTCAGTATCGATTTCATTACTACGGATTTAATATCGCCCGATCGACGACCGGATGAGTTTTTGTTATGAATATGCCTTATTCTTATTATACCAACTAGAAAGGTAATTACATTGTGTACCTATGCCATTAGGATAGATGTTAAATTATATCATACCAAAGTCGACTCTAAGCCTTATTATTAAGGTGTATAATCATTTGTATGCTTATAATGTTATAAAGCTTAAACATACGTGTAGGAGGTAGAATGGAGAGATTTTAAATAAAAAGCGGGTTCTTTAATGAGGCTCGCCGTCGATTGATTGATCGAGCGTTTAATTGATGTCAGTGGTGATTTCGTGCGTATACGCATAGCTACATCCCGTCCCAACGAACAGCCTTTAGGTAATACTTGCTCAACTATATATTACATTTGAATCTTAAAATCATATTTAAAAATTCACAAACTTGAACTTAACATTGAAAACTGTTTCATATACAACATTTTCTGCTACAAAAGCGTTATTCAGTCCTCTATTGGTGTTAATGAAACTAAAAGCAATCATGTGAGGATGTGAAGGCAATTTTAGATTTGGATCGAAAACCATAAAGCGTGCGAGACGGTATGATATGTTAGAGCCTCTCCACACTACACAAATGGGAACACGTTGATTAAAACCATCAAAATTTTGAAATATTTAATTTAAAGATGTAAGTATATATATACTAAAAACTATATTCTAAAGAAAATCGGAAAAAGTTAATAAATTTCATGTTAGACAAACTTCAACTAAGTAACAATATAATTTTTAGATTTTAATTCGATTAGTAATGAAATCAAACCCATACAATTCTATATATAACACGTAATAAATAATACACAATCTAAAACGTTTTAAAGTTAATCGTAACAGTTAGCTAGTAACGTTATAAGGCGAGATTCAATTATGATACTGGAGGCGTACCAAGGACGAAACCGGGAGTCCGATCATTATTATAAACGTTCACGAGCGATAAATTTATTAACATTGAGGTAACCGCTATCACCTATTCAGATGTCCCGCTTGTTTTTGTAAAGACTTATTAAACGCTGGGTTGAGGTTGATATTTCTCATTTAGTTTCTGAGAAACAATTTTAGATGCTATTACGCCTGCACCGTAATAAACCCGTGTCACGGAGTTACACTTACAAAAACAGAGCTACGTATTGTGCAAAATCTATATATTTGTAGTGTATTTCAATATTTGAGGATACATTTATTAAACTTAATTAATTTTCATAACAAATATAAAGTACGTATAAAAATTTAATTATATTCCATTAGTAACGTTAATATCTATTGTATTTTTAATCTATTCTATCATAATCCTATCTATAGATAAATTGAGATATTGATTATTGTTTAATAAAATTGTAAGAAGAGACATCACATCTATACTTATTAGTTTCGAAACTGAATCAACACTGAATTCGCATTATATCTAATCTCTCAGAAACAAAGTCGCGCGGGATGCGCCGGAGCACGATAAGGATTCCAAATTCTTTTGTATTTTGCCGCCACCGCACAGTAGCGGCATACATTGAATACAATACAACACTTATTTATAGTCAAAACTGTCGTCGCCATAGCGTCCCGACTCGCAACATTAGGATGGTTGTACCCTTGGGATCTTGTGACTATCCTGTTATTATAGGTATTATATATATATAAATATTTTGTTTTAATAAACTAGTAAGTATATGGCTTCTTCTGCATTATTTGCATCGATATTTTGTAATAACTACCTTTCGTATTATTATAGAGGAAATTAGTAGGCTTTTTTATATCATAAGGTTTAATCATAGATATATGGCATAAAATACAATTTTTTCTAACGACTTACCCAGGTACAGTGGCCTGGTGTATAATGTAAACGGTCCACTACATTGATATCTCCGGACTCCTTTTGCGGTCACAAGATCAGAGGAATAGCAGCGCCCTAATGTTTTGTTTAAAAAAGGGTTCGCTCTAACGGTCCCCGGGCAAGGTCAGTAGATCATTGTTTTTGTTTTGACTTTCGTTCGAAACGTTTTGCGGAGGTCCTCTCCGAAATGCCACGTCGATGTCACAGAGAAACTGGTTTAGAAAGAACTGTTAAGGTAGAAATGAAATAAAATTTATGTTTTGGTTTCTAACAATTTTATAATAACAACATTATTATAACTGATCTTTTAACTACCTATATAGAACTGTAAGCAGATCAAATATATATATAAGTAAATGAAATTTTCAATACAAATATGGAATTATGAAGTTTCTTAAATAAAATAGTGAGATTGAAGATAATTTATGTTTTCAATAAATTCGAGTGGGTACAGGTGCATTTTGGTAATTCTCAAAGCATGTAAATAATACTGGCCGGCGACAGGACGACGGACCTCGGGCGATCTTCAATATTACCCTAATGACGATGCCATTATTGCATCTGACCATATACTCTCGTTTATTAGGGATAATAACGTTAACGAGTTTTTTATTCCATCCATCACAATTTTGGAACAGTTTTTTCTGTATGATTCGATGTCAAATTATATACGTCTAGGATTTTTTATGGTGTAATTTATGGTTTTTATCATCCTAATTTTGGATATCGATTTGATTTTGTGTTAGCATAATGTTCAAGATTATTCAACCCTCATACACTTATTTTATTTTAATATTATCAGGCCTGTATCTAGTTTTCACAGATGAAAATAACATCTTAGGTATAAATCTTGCAACATTTTATATATAATACGATGAAAGCTTAAGTAAATAATCAAAACAATTCAAACAAAAATCTTATTACTTATTTTTTATATTAATGGTTATGCAAATGTCATTTATTTCACCAAATTATTATTCTTTTACTCTTAATATAACATATTAAAAAAGTTTCCCATTAAAATATTTCTATGTACGCTTCGGATCACCAATTATGAAATTAAAATCCCCGTCAATCACTTGCTATCTGGATTGACATATCTCTTGGACATTGCTTGATCCCATGTTAATTTAGTGGTTTATTGGAACTGGTTGTGCTCTGAGCTGGACGTGACGTGTACAATCAATTTCTAAAAATTATTTTAACAATTCACTAAAATAATTCACAAAAACAACCATATAAATTAAATCAGTGTATTTTTAAGTTTAATATTTCTGAAGTTACTTAATAAGCTTGCTCAATGTTGGTTAAAACCGTCACGTGTCCACTCTGATACATTTTACAAGCCGTTAGTCAACGCTTGTATTCTCATTTCACATGTCATGTCCCATGTTATATATTTATTAACACTTATATACATCATAATAAATCATTTAAACTGGTACTGTACGTGTTTTTTAGATTGAGATTCAAAATAGGGAATTCATTAATAAAAGTACATATGTTTTCCATATAAATATGTTTATATATCTCATAAATTCAGTGTATTTGATTCCAGTTTAATTTTAATTAATTAAATATATGAAATATGAATAGCATAAGTCACAACTACTTCATACATTAATCTGATAATTACAATAATGAAATCAAAATTTTCACCAACTATTTAGATGTACAATTAACTGAATAGCAATGTTAACAAACATTCTTACTATAGAGTTTTTATGACTAAATTACTTTTAAGTTTCACCCTTTATAATGGAACCTGCATGGTCGATTTAAAATCAATAAGACCTTCCAAAGATCACTATCCCATTCGCAGTGAGAGATCGAACAGCCCACACATCTATTGTTAACATAAATCGATCTAGTTCTGAACGGTTACATCAAATGTTTTTTTATGTTTGATTAGTTTTTTTATTAATATAATACAACTAAGCCTGAGTATTGATAAATGAGATATAAGAAAGAAGGCATAATAAATTATATGTGACGGAGTAGATAAAAAGTTGTAATTAATATTGGATAATAATTAATGACGTCACAGAACATTACCTGAGATGCTATACATGAGTTATGTGCTCGTCTTATCATTGATCACGTCTTTGGAACAACAGCCAGTGGACTTAAAATATCCAGTTATCTAAATTTTCTTTTTATAAATATATCTTTTAAAGATAAAATAACAATTTTGTTATACCTGATAAAGATTATAGAAGTAAAGATTAAAATTACTGTATATTTATTCACTTACTATAGATTATGGAGCTATCAATGTCAATAACCCACCTGGTTAAGTTTGTGGATATCCTTTTAGGGTTGATTTTAATCTCGGATTAATTAATATTTTTGACAGCAGAACAAGAACAAATTAATATTTAGTATAATAGAATAAAATTCTTAGTATAAAAATATACAAATATAAGGTCGTACGTGACTTGCAATACCAGCTTTTATCTTATAATTATAAAATTCTGATAAATGTATTTATCAAAATTAAATTATTTGATAACAAATAAATAACCTAGGATGGAACACAACAGGATATGAACTACAACATGGTATCCAGTCAGTAGTTACCACACGAGTTCCGAGACATATTAATCTGCATCCACTGTAGATTACGTTGAACGAATATTTAAATTTGCAGATTTAATACCAGCAAGGCGACTCGTGTATTTATAAGTTAACTGTTTAAAAAACATGGCTCAGTTACAAAGTTTAGATCTTACAATTATCCTTACTTGTGTAAATACATAATATATAATGATATTATTACTTTTATATATATGACTAGCTATTGTCAGCGATTTCATCTGCTAAAAAGATAAGTAGTGATGGCTTAATATTTAAGTCACGATAGTTCCCTCCTCTTCCCGAGCTTAAAAAATAAACAATTTATTAAAAAAATCCAAACCCAGACCCATTTACGTTCTAAGAAACAAAATTCTATATATTTGTTCAGATAATACACTAAAACTATAAGAATCTTAATCAAATGTCCAAAAGTTTTGTTGAAGTGTAATTATAGCACAAATCAGTGTAGTATTCTATGTAAGAGATAATTTTATGAATAAATATACAATATTTGGATGGCACACTGTTTTAATAACTTCATCTTTTTTTCAGTTTTCTTTCCAAATAAACAAATAAAAAACTAGGTAAGTGTAAAAATAAGTTCCATGGCTTCAATCGAAACCCATTTAATTAGTAATTTTCTTTATTATCTTATTTAAATCTATATTTTATTTTTTAAGGAAATATTCTAAAGTATTTCACAGTTATAACATATTTGTATCCGAGTTAAATGTAACATTGCCATCTATGTTGATATAAATCAAACTCTTAAGGGCATTGTCTGATATAGAACTAAATAGAAGAACGCCATCTATGTAGAATATATTGAAACACTTAAGTTAGTTGAAACAGTTAAGTTAGTCCCATCTCAATTTGCAAAAAACATCGCTAGATGGCGTTTATCTAAGAAACCGGTAATTTATTTATAACTTACTTGTATACCTGCTTGTCAGCTTTGGCTACCGAGACTATTATTTTACAATACAATATTACCGGCCGGCAAAATAATATATGTAATTATGTGTAATGTACGGTAATTAACAAGATTATTATTAGTTATTTATAATACTCGTTTTAGATCTTTGGTATTTCACGTCATAGTTCCCTCCGTAATCTAAGTGATAACTTAAATTCAATTGATATTTACGTTTTGGTATATGTAAAATTTAAGTTATGATATTTTTATTATCTAGGCGATCTTAGAAATAACTTGTGTTCGTTCTTATGACTGTACGTTTTACGATATTCATTATAATTTACAATGGCATCGTTTAGTTTCTTTTACTATTTATTCATAATTTAAACATTACATAACCAACCTTACTGCTAAATGTTAGGGTCTCTTTTAAAGTGTCTTAACCAGAGAGATGAAGGTACCTGTTATACAGTACTTTTAAGTCGTACAGCATGTTACACCGGTACATGCCGTTACTGACCCACTCACAGCATCCACCTTGGTGGATAGTTAGTTTATTGCAAGCACGCCACTCGCTAAGCCGACAATGTTCTTTGAAAGTTTTGTTTTAAATTTTTCGGTTCTCGCCGTTTTGATTATTGCATTAACATTCGACTATGTAACTAAATTCTTCAGCTACTGGTACATTCGAAACATACCAAATAAAACCACTGTCCCATTTTTTGGCACCGACTATCACAGAGTTTTGGGACTAAGAAACACATCAGAGGAAGTAAATAAGCTGTATAAGGACTACGGCAAAGAAAAATATGTCGGTTGCATCAAGAGTCGAATACCGGATTTGATTGTCAAAGACCCTGAACCTATAAAGAAGATTCTGTCGACTGATTTCTCAAATTTCCACTGCCGAGGCTACGGCTTGGACAGATCTCAGGATGTTTGTTTACGAAACAATTTGTTTTACGCTGAAGGAGAAAAGTGGACTCTACTGCGAAGAAAATTTGATCTGTTATTGAATAATATGAATTACAATATTCAAGATAGTCTACACGACTGTTTGTCAGGAACTAACGGAGATACAAACGTTCAACAATTATTGTCAGATATATTGGATGTTGTGTTTAAAGATATGCTTATAGATAATAATTTTGATGGATCTGTTATAAGGCATATTCGAAACGCCATTCAGAAGAGAACCTTATTCGACAAGTTTAAGAGCTATTTGAAAAATATATTCCCTTCAGTTTATAACATGTTCGGCCTTCATGTTTTATCAAGACAATTTTTTAATCATTTTGCTAATGTTATCGAAGAATCGAAATTAATAAAGGCTTTGAAAAAAACTGAATTGATCATGCAAGATGAAATGAACGATGTTAAAAAATACAACACAGAATCAGATTTCGATATGGCGTGTTCATATCTTGCTCTTTTTGTTGGAGAAGGACTTATACCTTGTCAATATATACTAACTGCACTTTTGTTTGAGTTAGCTAAACATCCAGATGTACAAATGAAAGCAAGAAACTCTTTAAAAATCACATCAGACGAATCAGAAAATGATTATTTAAATAATACAATCAAAGAAGTGCTAAGATTGCATCCACCTTATTCAGTAATAACGAGGAAATGTATGAAAATATACCAGGTTGATAAAGATCTTGTGATTGATAAAGGAGTAACTGTTACCGTGCCAATAGAATCTCTGCATAGAGATGATAAATTTCATAAAGATGCCAATCTATTTAACCCTTTCAGATTTGCAGATATAAAGGAGACTAATTTCGCACACATACCTTTTGGTGCCGGTCCAAGAAAATGTATCGGTAAGTAACTTTTAACAAAATGAGTTTTAATAAAAATTTAATTAATGACTTATTTCTGATTTACAAGGATTTTTGTATCACACACACATCTGTGTCATCACATCTTTATAAAAATATTATGTTACTTTTGTTTATAAGTTATAATGTCACACGACTAAACTGATAACCGATACTTTGTCGATTGTATATTTTTAAAATTAAAAAAAAACTTTTTTATACTGTTTTAATAAAGCTGTAGATAGCTCAAAATAATGAAAGATTTAATATTAGCTGACCCAGATATACTTAATTAAAAAAATACAACTTTCTCATTATTAAACTTTTCAATTTCAATATTGGCCCCAAAACACATTTTAAGAACACTGCTAACTTCTGTCTATTGTTTATTTCAGGTGAGCAGCTAGCACATCGTATCATTCGAACGGTAGCCTGTGATATTTTGAAGAAGTTCCACATAGAGTCCTGCGATAAAACACCGGTTGAGCTACCAGTGACTGATCATAACTTCAGTAGAAGCATTGATCAAGATCTATGGTTAAAATTTAAACCTATTAATTAGTTTATTGTAATAACAAATTATTTATTTTACTTTTCTATTTGGTAAGTTTTCAAGAGGACATTGACTGTTTAATTTTAAAAGTTGATTATAGTAGAAAATAATTTATTGTATAAAATGTAGTATTTTTTTTTCCTTTTCTTATTTTTATGGTAATATAAGTGTAGTTTTCTTTTTTTAACTTGGTAACTGGTTATAATATGAATTAAATAAAATATATTTATATTAGTTTTATTTTCAGAAGTCTAACCCTAATCGAAACAAAATAAAAGTCTATTTAAAAAATATTTTCAAATATTAAATATAAATAAAAGTGTAACCAAAATTAATATTATGTTAGGGACAACGGACATGCCTCGTAAGGGAAATACTTTTTGGGCCATAGCATGATAATGGAGTCTGTCAACGATCCAAATACTGTAAGCTCACCATAATTTGTTTAAGGCAATTCCGGATAAAGATTGCAGGGATAAAGATTGGAATAAGTTAACAATATTGGGGATTTGTCGCCGTATTATCCCGTTATTTTCAGACATCTTTTTATATATGGTTTCTTTAGCATATAAAGAGAATTGATATTGGTTTGACAGTCCATATTGCATACATTAAAGTTCAATCGGTTTCTAAATGTCTATGAAATATAATATAGTGAGCATGATGTGTTATTACTATTTATCTAAAATATTATTTTCTGTATTCTTTACATAATTCTGATTCTGTAAATGTCTCAACGCTCATTCAAATATTGGGGCGCGCAAGCAAAAACCATGTTCTGATTTATTACACTCTCCAGCCCACGGCCTTCTTCCGGCATTGTGTTTCATGACGGATGATATGCCGAACTAACAGTGAAGTTTTTTGTAAACAAAAAGATAGACTTGGCATTGAGGCATCTTATACTATGATCCCGTTTACATTAACATATGTTACTAAGTTATCTTATATTGTTTTATGTTTGAGTCTACAAAAGACAGAGACAGATCTTTACTTAATTTTTGATTGTTACTAATAAAGTAATTTATATTCAAATCCATAAAAAAATGTTTCAATAATCTGAAAATAACTTTAATGATTTAACTTTTCAAGGGAGGGGACAATTTCTTTCTTGAAGTAAATTACACAGAATATAACCATCAAAGTTACGATCTTAAGGGAGTTGGAGGTAGCTATTAAATTTTCAACGGAGAATATAAAATTATAAATAGTACTACTTTTCAAAATTAGGTTTCTATTATGTTAAATTATTCAAGGAGTGTAGCTAATAAAAGTTTCAAGACGACGGATTGGGTGGAAGACTGAAACTCGGGCCTAATCAAATATTTTTATGATCGACGCTTTTTACGAGCTTTGATGTTGAGAGGTAGGTGTTGAGTGTTCCAAGGAGTGAACTCACGAGATAATGTATGGAGAGAATCAGTAAGTCCATTGACACCGTTTTCAAATAAAAACGTAGTCTTAAGACCAATTAAGGTTGAAAATCTCTTGTGACTCACACTCATGACATTGATAGAAAATTAAATTAAATAAATAGTATAATTAGTTTTTTAAATAATTAGTTATTAAAATAGTAAGATGACAAAGTATAAATATACAGGAGAAAGTGAAAGTGAGAAAAGCGCAAGAGAAACTGGGCAAAATTGTTTAAGATATACGAGTATGCATGGAGGAAGCATAACTTGCAACAGTGTGGTGCTTGACTTACAATATCCGTTCACCTCAGTTCAGTGTGCTGTAGGATACCATTAAGAATCATCTATAAGTTTTTACTTGTTCCTCCTGACAATGAATGCTCCTACAGACAAACAGCAGGGATCACCCTGGTGTGTTTTTCGCCTAACATATTACAGATAGAGGAAGTGCAGTTCTAGTTTACTTTGCACCTCCACTCAAAGTTCTCATCCCCAAAATTCGTTCCAAAGCGGAACACTTATTCTCTAACTTTGGTGATTCATTGAGTGTGACTTCGATTGCCTTAACTTTTCTACCCCAAATTCAAATACCTTAGTTAATATGTGCATAATATTGGCGATATTAATTTTTGATGGTTATGAGGAACAGTTATTTAAATAGTAAATTAATTAAAAATAAAACCGTAAATACATTTTTTTAGGCTAATGGTAAAAACCCAACAATCCTGAGTTTTTGAAGAACAAAGAGTATGAGTAAGTTAGAGGGAAAATGAATTAGTCACCCGTCTGCCTCACTCACCCGTCACCATGCGAAATGCAGTTATAATTGCACATTTTCAGTGATACCATTGCTACCCCGCTGGGGTTTGTTACCAAAAACTGATATTTTTTCCTTTTTTTTCTTTGTTACATGCATATAATCCAAAATGTTTAATTTATTAGCAAATATCTAAATATGCAGCATAATTCGTCCCATTTTTTTTATTATCTTGACGAAATACTGTTTTATAGCTTAAAGGACTTAAATTAATGCCATGTTCAAATTTTTATGGTTCTTTTTAGGGTTGTTCACTTTCTTTTAAGGTATTGACTCTTTATTTCAATACTCATTCTTTGTTACAGATATCGCTAACTTTTGTCAATCACACCATAGGGGAGCCCGGGGATGGTTGACCAATTTTCAGTTTAAAAGTTAATATTTTTATTGCTTTAATGATAATTTTTGTGAAAAGCAATTCCATTGATAGTGACACTATTCAGCTCTAGAAAGAAATTACAATAAGCATGATACCTATTAAAACATAGTATATAGGCTCGATTTTATAGATCGGGAAAAACGAGTCAACCTACCCCGTGCCTGGGGCAGGTTGACTTGTCACTAGGGGTAAGTTGACCTAAGAAGTAATGAGTACCAAGACTACGAAGGAACAAGATTAAAATACTAAAGTAAATGCAGTCATCATTTTTAAGAACATCTTCAACAACATTAAACATCGTTAAGAACCTATCAGTCCACCACCTGTTTAAAATAGTCTTTGATAGTCCTTTAGTCTAAAATTGTCCAAATAGTAATTATAATGGGAAAACGAAGAACGGAAGGACCATATTGCCGAGGCCGAGATAGCAACTGCGAAGGTCACCAGCGAACCTCGGTCAGCAGACGTCATTTTTCCCAATTTTTTGGTGCCAAGATGAGCTATCTCTCTATCAGGAATGTGAACCGTTGTCAGTCCTGTTTCATCTACATTCCAAATATACCTAGGGCTTAAATTTAAACGTAGGTAAACGGTTATTAGGTAATCAAAGAACAACTGCTCGTTGTTTTTGTTGAAAGAAGTGGCTCGAAATAAACTCGTAGCTTAAGGAGATCGAATAGAGAGAATAGGATGACGTTTAAGCAAACTTCCTACCCAATCTTCATCAGCAATCTGTTTTTTATCTCATGATTCAGGAAAAGATTTATTATTTTTTTTCGCAAATTCATTTGTTAGTTTTCGGGACTCGTAAGGCCTTAATCCATAATGAACATCAGCAGCTCCCTTATGGGCAATCTTCTGATGCAAGCTCTTCCTCGTCACTGAATATTTGTCTATTTTTATGTAGCCAACGTTTTCCAAAGTCAATTGAGATCTAGACAGACAGGGATTGCATTCTTTTTTCTTCATATTTACTACATGGCGATATTTTATATGGTATAGCAAATTCTTTGAATTGATACTTTTTTCGGCGAAAATAACTTGTCGACATACTCTCTCCAGTATGTCTTTACGTCGATTTGACTTTCGTTTATAGATTCGCATCGTTCTAAACTGGAAATATTAGGTTAAGAACAATAATTTTTATACGAATTTATATCTAGTATATCCAAAATTGTATGGGGCAGGTTGACTAGATAGTCAACCAACCCCTTTTTAAATGAGTCAACCAGCCCCAAACAACCTAGAAATTTTTAACTATTTGCCTAAACCTTAAAATGGTGTCGTAGTTAAAAATAATAAGGAAGCATACAAAGTTCGGAAATCAAACATTCGTATTAAACAGTTTGACAAGCAATCAAAACAAAATGAAAAGAGTTATAACAAATAGAATTAGGAAAAAAATAGTTACTTTAGTGTCTTGTTTTTGAACAATAGGCTCTAGCTGACAAACGGTTTGGGTCTGCTCCGCAATTTTTCTGATGATTGTGCGCGGGGGAATAATGGATACGCTCACCTAGTCGGTCGATGCAAAAAGTTTGCCTAGCTCGCGTTTTTGACAATTAGTCTACCTGCCCCTATAGTCAACCATCCCCGGGCTCCCCTATTCTCTATTATCTTATATGAAAGTATTATTCACTGTGACGTTTCATGTATGTACATAATTCAGATGAAAATAAAGCAGATGTGAGCTATGATAAAGTAAAAGTTATTGTTCTACTGATATACTTATACTAATTAAGATTATTTGCCATTTTTTTATATTCTCTGACGCTCTATTTTGAAAAGAGATAGATATATAATTATATCTTGGATATAATATTATTTGTATCGGTAATATTTTATATGATTTCGATTCCACAAAGGTATGCGTTAAAACAGATAAGTAAACAGACATTGTTTGCTCGCGATCCCTCTCTCCTCACAGGTATCACGTACGGGAACGCTTTATTTATAAAATTAAACATAAAAGTGTAATTAACTCTCAAGTATTATATCAAAATACAAAATACATAAAACTTATACAAGACTATTTAATATTCATTAAAATATTTTCCCAATAGGGGATTTATAGTTTACTAGCTTTTGCCCGCGGCTTCGCTCGCCCTAAATTCAATATTAGGTAATATGTTCCAAAACTGTAGCCTACATGTAATTCTGATGTATACGCTCTCTTAGTGTAGAGTTTCATCATAATCTTTTCAGTAGTTTTGAGTGAAGCAACAAACTTACATCATTATAATAATACGAGGGAGCTTCCCATTTCACACCAATGGAAGGAAAAAAGAAAATTGTGTACTGGGTCAAATAAGGGTCAGAGGTCATGTATAAGGTTGGCACCCACTCTATTTTGTAGCCTGATTCAATAGCTTTCTTTTGATGTATTACACATTATTGTGTGATTTGTGGGTGATAAGTGATGCGCGTGCATACAGAGTCAATTAGATTGTTATTATATAGTAAGGATTAATAGGATTTGTATAATATTTTTATTATCTCGACATTATAATATATAATTCTTATAAAAATAATTCCTAGGTATTAGAAAGATCTATTTCGATTGTAAATTGTAACGAAAATCCTAACGTTTTCTTACCTCTATTTTATAGCAGTTTTAGAACCGCATGTATTTCAACAGTTATCGCTGCTGGATTGAAGCCAAACTAACGGCTGACTAACAGCCCCAAACTCGGACCAAGACAAATAACATATTCCTCTACTATAAAGCAAACTCATGTTTTTGGGATATCATAGAATTCGACATTCTTTTAACGGTAAGATAATAATAATTCCTAAATCAAGGTTGATAGTGTTTAAAATATATTATAATATATTAAATTCAACCGTTATTGCATATCATTTGTGAGGTTCCAAATTGGTGCAGCGTGTCCGAATAAATACTATCAAATTAAGTAACTGGTATTTATGTCGGCTACAAGCTTTTATATATTAAAATAAACAATTTCTTTATTTAATGTTCCTATAATATATATAAATAACATAAATTTTAATTAAAGTATTTTTTATTTATAGAAAACTAGTCACAGAGACAGAGAAATGATAAAATATTTTGAAATGAATAAGAGTCGGTGAAATTAATATTTATTACAAAATTTGACAAAAGTTCTATGTACAGACAGCACTGCGAGATTTACATAGTAGTGTTATAGATTATAAATAGGCAGTAGTATCGGGGCAAAATATCATGTGGAGACTTTACGAAGATACATACCAGCTAACGAGGAACCTTATCATAATAAATTCAATTAAGAAATTTTGCATAATTAAAAATTAAATTATTTATATATTTTAACTATACATTAGAATAATATATATATATATATATTATTTTCTGTCTGTCTGTCTCTTTGTTCCGGCTAATCTCTGAATTGGCTGGACCGGTTTCAACAGGAATTTCACTGGCGCATAGCTGATGTTATATGAAATTTCTTAGGCTACTTTTATAAAAAAAACATATTCCACGCGAACGAAGTCAGCACAACTAATATGTTTACAATATTGCGTTATGTATTTTTAAGTAATGGAGTTCATATGTTAAACGCAAAAGCAACATCCATGGATTTATAGGTTGCGGCATTATAAACTAAAATTTAACGGCAATTGAATTTACCGCTCAGTTTATTGCAAATCTGTTTTCACTGTATGGCAAAGTTCACAAACATTTATGCCGAAGATTTATGCGTCCACAAAGCGCCTTCGAGCAGAAATGCATTATGTTCAGAGTCATCCCGTACGGAAGTTATTATGTACTGGCCAATATGTCGTGGTATCCGTTTTATAACTTTCTATATAACATATTTTATAAAATGAATTTTATAACAATATTTTTCTCATTATAATGCAATGTGTGTTGTTAAATAATGCGATTAAGGGAGAATTTATTTACATAGTATGGTTAGAATCTTTTTTTGTTATTCTTTTATACAATATACTGAATTAGTTTTTAATAATATTGGATATAATGTATTGTAATCAAAACTGGGACAATAAAATAATTTCTAGTTTCATACATTTACTTGTTTTTGACGCTCAAGGGTTACAGCTGTTTGAGTCACTTTGAGATCAAATCTACCTATCCGTCCATGTTGTAAGGAAAAGCGGTAAGATCAATAATTAATATGTAACAATTAACATTATTTTTGTAAATATAATATATTTTTAACAATCAATTTAAATTTGCTTCACAGTTTTATAGTCGATTTATTGGTGATTTTCGTTTGATATTCTTTTTGATAATTGTTTAAAAAAAATAATTAATATTAAAAAAATACTAAAAGTATTATATTAATAACGTTATAGTTTACACCTTGTACCTATATTAATCACAGTTCTCGTCGGAGCGGCGCTGTGACGCCGAGTGCTCGCCGGGCCGTGACGCTTCACAATGACGGTTTGCTTCATTTGAACGCCATTTCAATTATACACAACACTTTTCGACATAATTAAATATTTTTTTGTTTTCTTTAATATTTAACATGACGGCATTCGTTTAAAAAATATGTAAATAAAACTTTCGATACCATTTTAAGGAATTTTCGAAAAAAAAAAATTAGAAAAATATATAGAAGATGTAGAAAACAGCTTTTCAAAGTTGTGATTAACCTGTGATTTGTGATATATAGAGTTTTTATTAAATGATATAAAGATTAATCTTATATTTGTGTTTCCCATCCTCTCCTAGTGATCCCTTTCCTGTTTCAATACACATATATCTAGCTTTTAAGTTTAGTCGTTTGAAAAAAACTTAATAATCATACCCCTTGAGTATGTGAATGATAAATGCCAAGAATCTAACAAAATATCACAATAGTAAGGATTACTACAATTTTCAAGAAACAAAACAGTAAGAGATCTTAATAACACAGCTTAAGTTATGAAAATATTATAGCAGTTTTATCTACTTTATATACACTGACATGTAAGCTACTATATAACACTTTATATACTACTGTTGTTAGCGATTTTGTCTGAGTACTGTAACGCTACTGTCATCAAATTTCATCAAAATCCGTCCAGTAATTTTGCCATAACACAAGAACAAAGAACAAAACCAGTTAAAAAACTATTTTATATTGGCTCTCTAGCACGTAGTAATTGTCCAAAAACAATTGACATACGATATATTGATTGGCTACTATTCTATGACAGTGTATAAAAAAAAATATAATTTAAAATTCGCATTTCTTGCGGTTATGTTTTAAATGTTAAGAATTTATCGTAATAATAGTAAATAAAATATTAATATTTTGTTATCTTATGTATGCAATAAAGTTATTTAAATAAATAAAATTATATGTCGTAATTCCGATTTTGTGGATTTAAATGTAAATATATCGTATATACTCGTATCATATTATGCATCTAATATTTATATATCCATAGCACAATAACTAGATTTTAACTATCGAACACTGAAAACTATAATCAGAATAGGTAGGTTTTTAAATGATACTCGACAGGTCATTTTAGAATAAACTGTCCCTATTACACAATTTTTTACTAGTAATAACATCTTTTAAATATAAAATTAATCAAAATCAAAATTCTTTATAACGTAACTTAATTATTATTGCCAAAACTAATTTTAAAATTCAAACCTATTTCGAAAAGTTAAATAATACAGAGCGTCTGCGAAAATTCAAAATGGTTGTCTCTTGTAGATAATATACGAGTAGTACATGATTAAACAATTAGCGTTACAACATAGACATATAAAATTTACCTCTGCTAAATAAATACTTGCGATGTTTCAAAGTTAAGTATTCTATTTGCAAATAGCCTTAAAATAATTGACGATTAAATAATTGTTTATCATGTCGATTTGCTCAATAAAAATGTTAGTAATTGGCAAATTGCGAAGGCAATAAAGGTAAGTGGCTGGAACTGCATTATCGTTAACTGCTGCCCAGATATTTGTTCCTATTGGTGTTCCTTGTTCCTAGTACAAAATAGTGCATTTCCGGTAATGTTAATTTATTAGACGCTTTCGTAATGTATAAATGATAATTTGTATATAACCTCTCATATGACGTTTTCTCCTATGCCTGACTTATTAATATATAATAAAAAGTCTCCTGTGATATATTCAACGAAAAATGCTTTTCAATAACATGTGTCATAAAAGTATTTACAAAAAATACATTCTATCGATAATCCTCACGGGACCTAATTAAAATAAGTGTCCAATTATTTGACATTAACGTAAGTGCAGTAATCGTTTGAGATAGCAGCTAGCTATCGTGCTCGCAGTAGCTTTGGGATTCCAAATACAAATTGGTTTAGTTATAAAACTATATTGTATGCACATTTTGTTGTCTCCAGTACTTTTACTGGAGTTTCACTGTTATTCATTGTCTAGTTAGAAGTAAACTTACATTAAATTTGTATTCATGCTATAAATTTAATACTAATGTTTACAAGGTGGATAAGTATTTTTTATATAAAGAATGTATTTGATTTGTTATATGGTATAATTTAATGCGTTTCCTTCAACTCGTCATTTGTAATATTTTATTTAACAAATAGCTTATCTATTTATATAAGTCTTTAGAAGATAATTTGAATAAATAACGAAGGAATTCATATTACGCATAGCAACAACAAATCTGGACCTCAATTATTTTGATTTACAAACCTTATCACATAATCAAGTCCATTTATGGTCATGAACAATTTAGTCGTTATTAATGTAGATAGTTGCGTGAGTTATGTAAGTTTGTTCATCACTAAAAGTTAGAACTAAACAGCAGTTAAAGCAAACCGGATCGTTGAACTTAGTAAGTTTGTTCGGTCTCTATCCTCGCCACAAAACTGTAAAGGACTGTACACAATAATTAAAAGTAAAAAATCATTAGCGTATTCTTTCGTAAACTTTATAAGGTTTTATAAATGTTGGAATATAAAAAATTTAATATATCTTATTATTCATTTATTTACATACAAAAATAACAAAACCAACAACAACGGACATCAAGGATAAGTTACAACAAAACTAACTTACGATAATGATTAATATTATAATAACGAGTTTTGCAGAGACACAGTGGAAGACCTAAAGTTGATAGAAAAATAAAGTAGAAGAAAAAAGTAAATGAAAAAGAAGGGTAAGAAGAGGATTTTTCTACAAAATATGAGTTAAAATTATTATCAATATCACAGCTTGAATAGAGATCAATGTTTGCCGTGGTGGAATCCCCAATCTTTGTGGTCGTGGTGCCCACCTTTCTTTCCGTGATCATGATGGCCGTGATGATGTTCCTCGTGTCCGTGGTGACCCTTGTGCCCGTGGTGGTCTTCATCGTGATGATGCTTGTCGTGATGACCCTTCTTACCATGATGATGATCATGATGACCACTCTCATGATGACCTCCCTTTTTATGGTCTCCACCATGTTTCTCATGATGTCCATGATGATGACCGTGTTTGTGGTGTTTGCCTTCATGATGATGGTCATCATAGAAGTGATGATCCTTATGGAAATCGTCCTTATGATATTTCTTGTGATATCCTTCAGTCTTCTCTCCCTTATCATGATGCTTTTTGTGTCCGTGTTTGCCTCCCTTATGGTGATGGCCATGCTCATGGTGATCTCCGTGATGGTCGTGTTCGTCCCAGTGTTTCTTGTGTCCACCGCCATGTTCATGATGGTGGCCTGCGTGATGATGCTTTCCATGGTCACCATGCTCACCTTTATGGTGATGGTGATGTCCTTTGTGTCCTTTATGCCCCTTTTCACCATGTTCATGGTGATGGTGGCCATGATGCTCCTTACCACCACCTTCCTCATGGTGATGAGCTTTGCCACTAGCGGCTGCTACAAGATCTTTCTCATCTTCACCTAATTCCCTTGCGTATACCGCCACAAGGCAGAGCAGGCCAATTGCTATTATCAACTTCATGTTGATTAGTCTGTGCAGTGACGGTTCTGTGGTGGGTCTTTTATACTAAATAAGAAAAGATGTAGAAACCGTTTGGTAATGTTCTTGCAATATTCAGGGACAAGGCTGGGCGGTGAACCGTTAAGAGTGATTCCGATATTTCTATTGTATTAAATGTTTTCCTTTTAACATGTTCAAAATAATTAATTAATGTCACATTATAATAAATATAGTCTAGCTAAAAAATACAAATATTAATTATTTCAAAAAATATTGATTTATATTTCAAAATTCTATATATAAGATACATAATATGTAATTTAACAACACATAAAATCATAGTATAACTATGTCAAAATTTAATTACTGGATAAAATTATTACATAATAATCGCAGAAGTCTACCCAACTGATGTTATATTAAAAAGCAAAAAAAAATCACAGGCAGTCAAAGGGCATTAAACAATAGATATCGGACCTAAAAATATTTTTCGTCCATTTCAATTTCCCTGGATGCTGAATAAAAAGAACAATCTGCATCGCGCTGTCGAAATTTAATCAAAACAACAATAGGGATTGTCTGTGGTCGTTCCTAACTGTCTTATTCTGAAACTGAAAAGGATTTCACCTTTATTTAATAAATTACTATTATTATTAATATTATTAAATTATTTGAATTAGAAGTATTACTCATATAACTTATTATTTACTGGACGATGGCCAAAAGATGTTACAGATGAGTGTAAAAAAAATGTAGTATAAATATATAAACAATGATAATATGAACATAAACAGTTACTTAAAAATAATTTAAATATACTTCATGTTATAATATGAAAGAAAAAAGAAAATATTTTCATAGTTCAGAATAAGGAGGCACACAAGAAGGCTTTCATCAGACGACCCTACAGCGACACTTGGGGCAGTAGAGCTTCAAAGAAGCTAATATATTTCATAGTTTTACTTTCACAAGAAATATATATTATACAAAAATCATATAGATTTTGTTCTACCATACAAAAATTAAATAAAGAAATATATGTATATGTTAAAGAAAAAGTACAAATGACTTTTGCGTTTAGCAGTATTATAATTATACTTTACAAACATGTTATTATAGATACATGTTGGTAATTGACGTTAATTTATATTAATAATAAATAGAGAGAAAAAAATTAACACAAGCAGCTTGGGTATATATTTTTTTTTAATAATATTTTTTGATTTTTATCTCACTTAAAATGATTTCTGAGTAAATCGACAAATTAATTTGGTTATACCTAAGCTAATATTTTGTAACAACAATCACAATACACAGAAGTGACCTTGGTTCAATAAATTTAGCAACATAAATCATAGATATTGTTGAAGTGGACACTATTACTATAAAATTAAATGATAGTTTTTTTAATAAAGCAGTCAAGAATAATA
This sequence comes from Melinaea menophilus ssp. n. AW-2005, assembly GCA_918358695.1. Taxonomy (NCBI): domain Eukaryota; kingdom Metazoa; phylum Arthropoda; class Insecta; order Lepidoptera; family Nymphalidae; genus Melinaea; species Melinaea menophilus. The sequence goes on along the minus strand of OU911039.1, from coordinate 30,099,448 downwards.
AACAATTATATTTTATACTTATCCTATAATATTAAATAACATTTTAATTGTGTATCCTATTAATAATTTCATTTTAGTGTAAGCAAGTTGTAAACTCGGCGTCAGGATTATGTCCGTGGGTATCATATGTTGTGTGGCAACTGTTGTCTAATAACAAGACCTTGCTGAAATTCCACGTCCTTATTCCTATATTAGTTTCTTAATATGAAAACTTTATTCGATTTAATGATTACAAAACATATTTCTATCAAATAACCGTTTCGTGTCATTTGATTTCACTTCTGACTCATTTTAATGTATTGTTAATTGAGTGTCCAAAAAATTTTCATTATGCTAAGTGGAACAACAGTTATTTTGATTTTTATACAATTATGTTTATTAATGTATATTTATATGTACTCGTATATGGGTGGGTATTTATGGTTTTAAGATAACTAAAATGTTGATGTCTCTTTATTAAAATGTAATAAACAATAATCTGCCGTCACCATTTCTTCATATTTTTACCACAATACTTTATAGTTAAAGTAAAGTTAAATTTTTAAAGAGCGAAGTGTTTATTTTCTGCCTCATAAATTTACTTAAATTATTTATTTTTAGCTAAGACCGCACTTATTGTCTTTTTATCATATTTTAAAATAAGAAATGTCTATTATTTCAATTACAATATTTTTTTTAAAATATGTATATAGAATATATAAAAATCAATGAAGACTCTAATCTTAATATATAAAGCACAAAGACACTCACTCACTGACCCATTCATCGCTCTACAGCCCAAACCGTAATACCTAGAAAGCTGAAATCTGGACACAAGACTCCTGACATATTGAATAGGTGCAATAAGAAAGGATTTTGCAAAGGTCCAAACCGTTCCAAAGTTACAACTAAACAACTGCAAAGTTTACCCCCCGTTCCCTCCTCCCATTCCATTGGAGTAGAAATTAAAATTATTTGCCCTCTCACTATGTTTATTCATAGGATTAGGGTTCCGTAACTCACATACAATTTGTGATTATTTGTGTTTATTTTCTATTTACCTACATACAGTATGTGATTATTTGTAATTAATTTCAATTTACCCACATACAATTTGTGATATTTTCAATTAACCCACATATAGTTTGCGATTCTTTATTATTATTTGCCCAGCAAAGCGGGCGGGAATCAGTTAGTTATCACTAAAACCATATTTAAATAATGTAAACAAAACTTGAAAATACTGTAAAGAATAAGAAAAATTTTCTTTTTTATTTTAACAAAATACGTACCCTATACATGAATTTAAAGATGTGGTGCTTGTTTCAACATGTGGTGTATTCTATAGTATTCATTTAAATTAAATAGTCCATAGAATAAAAAATATCATAAAAAAGGTCAAATATAAAATTTTATTCGGATGAAAACTTTTGCATCTGATTAAGTAGTTCGATTTTCAGAAACGATATACCGTGATCTTACCACCTTTTTGCACTGTACAATTCCCTTCCTAGACTACTTATGTATTTTGTCCAAAAATGGAAACAATTGGCAAATTATCCACCTGGGACTCGAAAGTTCTGGGCGCTCTTACAGACGGCAAAAGACAAAACATTATAAACCTTCAGCTCTTGACTTATATCGAGTATTAATTAGTGACCAATAGTATAGTCTTGATATTCCGAAAGCCTGCGACCTTGCTTCTCTCTAAACTACCATCCTAAGACCATCTCGAGAGTTTATGCACTACCAGATTTCTCGCTGGTCGGAGGTCGTTTTTGGATGATCTAGAGAGCAAGGCTAAGCCAGTCATGACGAATTTGGGAGTAGTCAATAGAGCAAGGCAGACCTTTCTACAGAAACTTACTCTAAGGCACAGGTCAGACCTCACTTCGAGCACCGTTCTCATCTCTCAAAGTTTTAAGATGTACAACGAAAATCCATTCGGGTAATCAAGGACCCTGTGCTTCGTAAACAGTTATATCCTTAGGCGTTGTGTAGAAACATCACATCTCTAAGCATCGTCTACCACATTTATCGTGGAGCGTATTCCGAAGGGATATTTGATCTGATTCCTGCCAAAACCTTACCTTCAAATAGTGCGCCTACTCTCTTTTCAAATGCCGGCAACGTTCATGTGCATTCTTGGATATTGCAGAAGACCTTGCTCAGCAGAGCTTATTTTTCACCAGGTGACCGGCATCATCTTTTGCATTCCTTATGTAATTAACGTAGAAAAATAGAAACATATACGAAAAACATTTAATTTATTAAGAAATATTGTTTTTTTATATATCAAATAAATAATTTAGAATGCATTACATGAGACAGACTTGCTATTACACCACTTAGTGATGAAACAAATGATGGAAAGAAGATCTCAATCACATTAAACCGTACTGTCTTAATCAAATTGTAACAACTTATTCTATTCTCCGAAGTAATATCCTATAAAAGGGAATGGCGAATTGTAAATAGGTATGTCGTAGGTTCCGACCCTGATTTGTCACGTCCTATCTCACCAATCTTCCTCGTTTCAGATAAATCATGCATACAATTCGTGATGGAATTGGAACGTATCAAGAAACCCCTCACCTATAAGTATGTGTTGATTGTAATGGTTTTTAAAATATAACCTATTCTTCAGTTTCGTTTCCTTGCGGTGTGATATCTTTTCATAGCTGTTAATATATTTCAATAGTAATTACGAAAAGTTATTTTTTGTGAAATATTTATATACAACCTCGAAGGTCGAATCTAAGATAGGCGTTGTAATTACACAAATCTAGGTTTGAATTATTATTACGTAATAAGTTTCATACAAGTTCAATAAAGTGTTTTTAATTTTTATTGACTTGCTCTACAAATGAATAATAAATTAATTCTGATACTGTTACAGATACAACAAAGCGAAAATTAATTAAATCTACAATGATACAAATCACGCTCCATTATGTAAACTTTTTGAGGCAGTGAAGTTATAATTGCGCTAACTTTATTACTGTATTCTAACGAAATATTGGATTATGTATGATGAGAAATTATTTACGATAAAGTTACAATAATATTTAAATATTTGTATACGAAATTATTAATTAAATTAATATTCTTATTCAGTTTTTAAAATAATAATATACATCCATTTTAATTAATATTAAAGTTTTAGTTGAAACATAAAAACACACTTGGACTCAAGAATATTGCAGATCTGAATTCTGCTGCTGCACTCATCTCCTGTTTCTGAGACATTTAGAAAATTTGTTAGACAACCACGTACGGGTACGTTATGGGATTTCTGTCAAAGTTTTTCTTCACAAAATTTCAAAAACACGCCGTGTTCCAGTATAACCCATTTCACAAGTTTTGTATCCACTATATTGCAATATAAATGTGTATTACTTTTGGTGTAATGTAAAAAATAATGAAAAAGAATCATATAATTACTATTTTCATAAAATAACATGTGCTTATTGGCACTAAAATATTATCAGGAATATCAACACTAACAATAAAAATATACAAAGTCATATAATATTGTGATTCTTACTAATATTTTATGTTTTTATGATTATATTAATTTATTGGTCCTTGTAGATCTCAACGTAATCTCCAGTTTTGTTTACAGTAGGTATTCGGAGTGCTGTTAAATCTATCTAGTAATAGGCTACTTGGAACATGGAAGCTATAGTAAATATATATAAAAAAAAATAACATCAGCGGAACTTAAAGTAAAATTTCTAGCTAATTAAGGCTTTCTTTATTAATTTTTTATCTAACTCCAATAACTTTATTTGTTTGGTGTGTTTGTTATTTTTAGTAATATTATTTAATTAAAATTTCTTCCTCATAATAATGAAATAATTTTGTACTACCTGTAAAATATATTTATATTACTATTTGTAACAAATATTTCATGTCTTTGTATACTCTTACTGCAAATAAGCCGTAAATTTTGTGGCTTACTGTATTCTATGAAAGGATAACACTTTGTTGGATTCGGCGCGAAGTTTGAAAATAAATTTAAAAGCTACAACAACTTTAGACCACGTTTGTTTGAAGAAAATGCTTGCGAGAAATAACTGATACGTGCCAATAAAAATTTATCATTCAATTTAAAGCTATATTACTTACAATGTTATAAAAATGTAAAAATATAATATTTAATAAATAAACTAGAATAACATAGGTTATAATTATATTAAAATATCTTTAAAGTATTTTATATTGTAGGGCAAGAGTTGGTAACGGATTTTAAAATTTAGACTAAATAATTTTTTTTTTTTATTGATTTGTTTAATTTAGGACGTGGTGTCTCGGCTTTTCCAAGGTACCATCCTCTCACCTGTTATAGTTACTTTTTGTACCTCAAAAATGAAAACTGAGCCTCAAATCCCTGAATCAAAGAAAAAGAAGGCCTTTTTCGTTGATGCGTACCAATCCTTGTTATTCCTTGTTGTCTCACGAGTCGCAGTACTAACGATTCCTAACTGCCCTTATCTAGCAAATTTATTCACCACCCTATACATGTTAAAAAAACCTTTAACAATGAAGAACCTATAAAATATGTTATATCTCTATACACGCTAAATTGAACCAAATATTCGTGGGTGGTTTAGACAGACAATAAAGTACAAATAAAGGGAAACTTAATGCTAAAACTTTCGCTGTGTTTTTTGATAGCCGAACCCCTTTCTTCCAGGCCATAAAACTTTTATAAAGGTGACGTCCCAAATGTATAGTTGGAAGCGTTTGGAAATGATAAACTTTTAAACTTAACAACCGAACGGCTTGAACGAATTTCAGGCGTTATAAAATAAATTCAATTATCTTATAATTTTTATATTTATTTGTTGATTTCATTGATTAAAGATAAAGATATTTATTATTTATACAAATCAATGGTACATAATTTATTATAGTTATTAATATAATTTACTATAAAATATTTTTTATATAAAAAACTAAAGGGAAAAAGCCTTAATGTGTGTTTATGTTAAGCCTATTTTGGGTCAACGAATTTATATTCGAAGATGTTATATGGATAAAATAAAATGATCAAATATTTAACATTTTTGGATAAGTCTTGGAAAAAATCGAGTATCTCTTGATTTGTTTTGCTTTGCAGGAAAGTAAAAAGCGAATTGTAATAAATAAAATCAGCAAAAAACGCCATTGCTTATTCACCGGAAGCCTCTTACACAACTTTTCCATCTTCTTATAACATCTTTCTTGACTTTTAAGGTACTTTGAATTTTAACTTGTTTTATGGGAGTCGATAAAACATAAAAAATATTTCTTGAGTGTTGAGTTTTATGACCTTGATAAAGATCCCATTCAATTGTCTAATTGGAAATATATTTGTTATTGGAAAAATATATATGTATTATATGATATTTAAAAAATATTTCATTAAATTATTTTGTTTACTTATTGCGTGAGAACTTTTTCTTATTAAGAAGTAAGTTCCTTATACTTTAAAGCTATAACTAACTACTACTACTACTAACGAAACCCAAAATGTGGGGCATAAATATTTTTTTTCTTTTTCTTTTTTTTTAACCTGAAATCTCAAACCAATATTATCTTTATATTAAAATGTTATTGATATTTTGTAATTGTAAATGCAAATAAAATATTGATTTTTTATAAACAAAATACGTTGTAAATTAAAATACACTGTTTTGTAATACCAAAATTTTGACTCCCAACAAATTCCGTTGAAATTAATCAACCAGCAGTTCAAAGTCGTAGTTTATTCATCAAAGTTGCTAAACAGATTGTTGGATGCGAATTCCAGCACTGAGATAATTTACTTAGACTAATACAATCTGTTTCCACCGAATTGTTGCTTTAATTTTATCAGTTATTTAGTTTTCAATATTACCAAAGTTTCGAGTACGATTCGAGTATGTGGAGCCGTAATTTTCGGCAGAGTAAAAACTTTTGAATTCCCATATGGTAGAATTAACTTTGAGTTCGTAAGTGCTTTATAGGCGAAATTTTTGAAGCACCTTTGTGGGTACGTACGCCAAATATTTGACGGAGGCTTAGAATGGGTTTGGAAAAGTCTATTTTGATTCGGTTATTTTTCTATTTTTTTTTAATATATCGTGATAAGGGTAAATATTTTATATCAAAATTATTTAACGTATTGCGATTTTTGTTTCCAAAACACATAAAATATTATTCATTTGATATGCATGGTTACACATATTGATTGAAATAACGGCAATGTAAGTAAGTAATGAGCTTAAAGTGTTACTTCGTTCTAGAAAGCGACTGCAGAGATGATATTACATAATTAGAAATGCAATCTCACTTGTTATAATACATGAATACGGTTATGTAGTAAAGTTTTTGAAAGTAATATTCAAATAATATATGTCAATTGGGTTTAGTGAGAGGGTAAAACGGCGGTAGTGTAAAAAATACGGTTTTTGGAACATTTTTGTAATTACTTTTTTATAAGCGATGTTTCTCTGACCAACGCATATGATGACACCAAGTACTTTATTTCTGTTTAGGTAAACATAAGTATAAAATAGCATAAGATTGTTGTCACAAAGTTTGTAAACTGATGGTAAACGATATTCTAAAGCATTTTATTTAGTTTCGGAATAATGAAGGTGTAGTTATATTTAATAATGTTAGCTCGTAGACATAGTTCAGTATGCAGTACAGTGTAGTGATATAATTCCACAAATCCCGCATAGCTTTACATTATAGTTAGCAACTGTTGTGAAGACACGAGGCGACAGGTGATACATTTTATATAAGCCGTAGTGCACTTACTCTATGAAGTGGCGAAATCCTTGCGCTTCAAACTTTATAGTGTCTCCGAGTTTCATGTGTTTGCCCAGTTTTTGGTACACAACGACGAAGCTTGGCGCGTGGTTAATCTGTGATTTCAATTCTAAGATGGCTTAGCAAATATAAATGAAAACCACGTATAAAATTACATCTTTACTTAACTTTGTCACATTATTCATGGTGTACACAATGGAAGTTACTGGATAATTAAATTGTAAGTGAGAATAATATATAGTTTATTATTTGCCTTAATAATTTTCTATTAAAATGACTATTTTTGAAAGGATATTAAAATAAAATGGTGTTACATATAATAAGTCATTTCGAATATTATAACGTCAAGTTCAGGGTGCTCAAATCAACAGGGATCAAATAAATGGCTTCGCGAGACCAACCAATTGACAGAACCCTTTTGGGTGCTGCGAGTGACACGTTAAATATAAAGGTTGAATGTATGGTGCCATTTGAGAAAAATCGACATTATCAGCTTTAAGTTATATCAATATCTATAGGTAAGTGGGAAATCTAAATATCTGTTGCGGAAGATATATTTAACGACTAAGTATTGGTATCAGGTATATCAAACTTTTCTTCTAAATCCTATAAAATAAATAACTTATTTTTATACTAAAACAACTTTATTTTTCTTTAACTGTTTAGAGAAACATTTCAGTAGATTTAGGTAAAGAGGTAATATGCATACAAAAACCGGATAAAACAGTTATTTATTGATACAAACTTCACCTTACAATACAAAAGCTTGTAAAAGAGTTTTTTTAGGGTTATTTATTTAATTGGTCAATCACAATACCCATTGTTGTTGCTGTTCGTTTTTATAGTAATTTTCTTTTTACATTTATCAATTATCCAAGTAAGTATCTACCATCATATGTGAAATCGATATAAAGTTCTCTAAATATTTTATACTCGAAAAAAGGAAGATATTTCGCATCGACATCGATTTAACAAACGTGAGAATGTGAAGACGAATTGCCAAAAGACGCAATTATACACGTTACGTACAGACCATGGCTTGTTATTGCAAAATTAATTGGCGCGTAATTGGCTTCGCCCGGCTGGTTTACGTCTGAAGGCGTCCTGCTATTGACTGCTAGTTAATTAGATCCTAACTGAGAAACAATGTGAAGCTAACTGTGCAGTGCGAAATGATGTTGCTGCTGCAACACGTAATGACTTGTACAACTTTCTTGAACACGAACCTGGATGTTTGGATGACTTCCTGTGTTACTGTATTTAATAAAGTGATATCTAATGGACTTTATAATAATTTTAATAGTATTCTACTTAGCTACTTGATACAGGGTTTTATTTTATTAAGAATATCAATTGTAATCTTGTAATTTGTTGTTGACATGTTGACATTCAAAGATCAAAGATAGTATTAACCTTTTAAAGTGTTTTAGTAATGTAGGACAAAGTTTACCTCCGACACTAGATAAGATAAACGTTTAGAATTAATCACACTCCTGCGGAAGGGATCGACCTCTAGTAAGAGTTCCGCACAGGACGGCCATGGGAAAAGCGATCATAGGAAGACCAAATCTCTAAGGTACTCAACTTATTTATGTATTATAAACAGATTTGTAACACAACCTTTAAATAAATTTTTAGAATAATTACCTATTATGTAAATATTTCATGGGGATGATATGTCTAAATAATTCTTAAAACAGAAGTGTTAAGTGTTGTGTTTGAAAAATTACAGAGTACAAAAATAAAATTCACTCAAGTTTTATAGCCCCAGGTTTTAGTCACTCTTAGAACCTTTTCTCAGGGAGAATAGATGCTCATTCAATTATCTAAATGAAATCTGGATCAGTCGCGATCTCACGGAGTTAACACAATTTGTACAAGTCTAACGGGCGAAGTCAAATTAAAGATCAGAAGGACTCTAAATAACTTTAATTGAATATGTGTTTATTTTATATTAAAAATATGACTTCAATGCCTTAATTTTGAATATTTATATTGTAATATAGATGTTCCACGCTTATCTAATACAATCAATCTTCATGATCAGGTTTAATGAAAAGCAGAAAGCTCGAAATAAGTATAAAGAAAAACAAATGAGGAAGTTACGCTCGCATGTGAGGTTACGTAAACGGAAGTGAGGTACGAGAACGGAAGTCGTTGGTGTATACAGGATATGATGTGCGAATCCCTGATCACCGGTGTGAAAGCGTTTTATAATTTTGTATTCCACTGCAATATTTGTTTTAATCTATATAATGTACTTAGGATTATATATACCATGTTCTTATTATTATTTTTTATATATAAATATTAAGAACTAAAAAATCCTTTGTATGCGATGCTAGGGCGGTTTTTTTAATTAGTTGCAGGCGGCATGTTAAAGTTCTAAATAATTAAATCAATTTATATGATAAAAAATATTATAATATTGTTAATTGCAAACATTCAAAATCTTTTTGTTTTATTAAGAAAAACTAATTCATTAGGAGAATCACTTTTTTTCTGTTTCTCTTTTGCATAACACAGACACAAATATGATCATAACACAAAAAAAAATGTAATTAATAGATCGAGCCAAAAAGCGATATATTATTGAATGATGAATGAAATAAGATAATGATGTGTTAATTACAGTACAGTCTAGGTCGAATATAAAAAAAACAGTAAATGTAAATAAAATATTTTTTTTAGATGAAATAATAACAATAATGTATGTAATTTTATTTACTAATTAATAAAGTAAAACTACTTCAAGAGAAAACTACTAGAAGCAAATAATATTTTCAATTAATAATTTTGATAGCATTATTAACAAAAATCGATAGACAAAAGCTTATAAATTCAGCAATTAATCCTCCATCAGACTACCTAGAGGAGCAGCACTACCTACAGTAAAACATAAGCCCCTTATTGGCACTAATCTTATGAAGGGGCCCCGGGTAATTAATGGACCCAGACTGCTTACTACACTTTGATTTTTCATTTTAAGCTGTCACTGCATAATGTTTTAAAATTAAGCATTCTATTTTTAGTTCAAAAATATTATTTGTAATGGTTATATACGTGTAGCATTTAGTTGTATAATACATAATATGTTATAATATATATGATAAATGATGTATATTTAATATTATTATTACCTACATGAACTTTAGAATATTTACATTCCAGTATATATATGAAGACAAAGGTCAAATATTTCGGATTTTAGTTTGATATGTTAATATTGTTCCAATGTTATTAATATACTATTTTTACATAATATATTCGGTATAACTGCTAGCTATATAAGTTGTAGGTTAAGTTGTAAATCTCTTGCCAAAACTAAGCGGCGATTATTGTCACCGACAGTACATGTACAAACTGAATATACGTATCTGGACCGTTTTGAACCTCAAATACGTAACATAATCCACTATTTTCGAGGGGGATGTGCGTGACACTCACTGATAAATGGGCTCTCACTAAATCATATGTGACAGAACTTCCACGCATCACGAGATGTATGGTGTAAGTTTAATATTCTTGATAACTTATACCAACTTTCTTTGATGTATACGAGATTTATATAAATGAATGCGAGATAATTAACTGGAAACAGTTTCGCAGAATCAACCCTAGTTAAACCCTAGTTCTTGATCAGATTTCAACAAACGACTTCAGTGGCCTAAGAGCGTCTTAATAATTGAGGTACTTTCAGGTAACGTAAGTAGAGGTGTAGTTAATTAGTTGAATATGAACAAATAAAAGCATTTGTTCCAATATACATATTATATTCATTTAATTTAACACATTTTAATTTAAATGCATGTCAAAAACAAAGAAAGTTATTCAAATCATAAATGTATTTTTTATTTATAGTAGAAGTAATTAGTTTAAATTAAAACACCTAAAAATACAGTCGAGCATTCTTTAATTTTGAGAGTAAAAACATACTGAATCTCATAAATTATGAAGTTTAAAAAATAGTTTACACAACTTGTGAATTACGACCCAAATGAAACTGTATGCCGACGTGGTAAAGTTTAAAGTCATAAAACATAGAGTACATCGGAGTGAAACAATTTTTACTACTGCTACGTTTCCGCTGGAATCATGGACTAAGTACGGAACACTCGTACAACAAAGTTAACGAACCACGAATGAGTGCGCGGGAATAACCCGAAATGGTAGATTGCAACAATCGCACAAAACGCAGTAAATTTACTTTTATGGCACAAGTTAGAAGAACATTTTCAATGTGTTATAAATTTTCTGTTAAATTTATAATTTATCGTTTTCAAATAAGATATACTGGAGAGGCTTTTCGTGCCAGTGAAAAAACGATCCCAAATCTACAGATTCTGATGAATATTGATTCGGTACAAAACCTGTCTACACTTTATAAAAGATATTAAAAATTTTATGTTTCAAACTTATTTTAGTTCAATAAATAAAAGCGATGAATTGATTATTGTCAAATATAAATTTAGGAATTTTTGTTATTATCTAATAAAGAGGTTTTAAAAAATATTCAGATTGTTTGTTATTGTAGTAACATATTTTTATTCACATTTAGAGTGACATAATGAAAAGAGAAGAAAATATGTCTATATATATATATATATATACATTGTAGTTAAATTATTCTTTTGGCCTTATTTTATAATTATTGGCCTCTCAGTTGATCTATTTCAATTCTTAATCTAGATACCCATTTGACGATATCTGGATTAAGAATTGAAATAGAAATTATTATTAATTATTTTTATAAAATTAGTTTAATGATTTAATATAAAATAAGGTTTCTAATCTTTATTTAATTAAGAGGAAAAGTTTCTATATCTAACAAAGATTCTATTAAAGTAAAATAATAAAATATAATTTGAAATAACTTTCATTAATTAAAAGAGTTTTTATCGGTTAGTAGTTAGTATTTATATTTCGTCTATTATATAAATTGTATAAAGAAGAATTCGTTACAAATTTCCAATCTTTCTGTTAATTTTAACTACATTAACGATAATTTATAACAATATTTATATATTTAAGTAAAAAAGAAAGTCACAGTTTACATTTAATATAAAAGTCAACGAATTTTGTCATTAAAATTGTCAGTACATATTCACACAGGATTAAAACAACTGACCACACTCATAATTTGCTCCGTAGTCAAACGAAGCCAGCCCGCCCATTTGTATGAAGTTGCTCACAAACTTTGAACTGATTATTCATTGCTATACCGACCGGAACGGACCGGGACTCTGCCCGGATTACGTGGGATCAATAGCCCGTGTTATAAAGTATCTACCACTAAGTATTCACATATAACGACAAATACTAACGATATCCATAAAATTATTAATTTTAGAAATGTTAAATGTAAGCAGTCAATTAAGTCTGAATCCAAAATTGTATATTATTTAGAATTTGATATTAAAATTTGTTTTTAAAATCTTTATACGAATAGAAATACATCACTATGTATTATAATAAATAAATGTATTTATTATTAAAAACCGACCCTCAATATAAAAATGTTATAAAGACAAAAATAGATTAGTTTGACTAATAAAAATATTAATATTTCTAGTAAAACAAAAGTCATAGCTTGCCAAAGAATGTTTATCCTCTAATTTTCTTTGTTAGTGTTCTTAGAAATCTCTCTTTGCATGCATTCGAAGTTTTACTATGTACTTTGAAAGTATACTTCAATTTTATTAGTATTTAGACAAACTCAACCGGGAAAATTAGATACAGTAATGACATAGTGAAAGTTAAACATAGTCATGGTTAATAAAATTCAGCGTATAATATCGTTATTTATATATAGCATTATAAACGCTTTAATATATAAAATATATACAAAATTTGCAACATAATTTGTGACTTAGTAAATTGTAAAGGAAAAAAATGTTTAAAGAAAATATTTAAAATTAATAAAACTGTATCAACTTAAAATGAGACAGAAATTATACTTTCTAATAAATAGAATCCCAATACAAGACAAATATGATTTACGTTGCCTACAATAAGTTCGTAAAAGTTAAGACAGAGCAGAATTTTGCTCAAATTAATATATAAGGCGCATTTAACAGGTACGTCGGTCACTAAATAAGTTCTGCTATACAAAGTTTCTATAAACCTAGGGTACCTGCATATATATATTTTTATAAATTACAACTCAGAAGTAATTAGTCACAATACAATAAATCCTTGTACAGCATTGCATTACTAAGTTAAACATTTTTGAAGAGTGAAAAATGACTCAGTGGTAGAGAGACGAGTTGCACGTAGTTATTCACTACAATTTTATGCATGGTATATCTATAGAAGATTGCTTTGAGGAAATGAAAACTGTACTCCAGGAAAATTGTCCTCATCGCACAACTGTTTACCGGCGGTATCGTGATTTGAACGCGGTAACTACAGTGTTAGTGATGCTTAAAGATCAGGTTGTCCTGTTGAAGTAACTACTCTGGAAAACGTCGGAAAAGTTGAGTCATTGATTAACGCAGACCGTCCTATTACAGACAGATAGTGATCTTATAGATTATTACACCAAGTATTCATACAATTTTACATGATATCCTTGGAGGAAGGAAAGTTCGTACACTTGGCCCCCACCATATTAAGCTAGAATAAAAGAAGTAGGTGAGAGTAAATTGATGTAGAAAAATGTTAAAGATGGTACTTCGCGCCATATCAATGACATCGTTACGGGCGACGAAACCTGTCTTTATTATTTTGATGTACCGTTAAAAAATAAAAACAAAATATGGTTGTTCGAAAATTAAGAAACGCTCAAGTCCGTCCGTCCGTCCGATGAGTGAAGAAGAAAATGATAGCTGTATTTTTGACTAGACGAGGTATATTGGAATGAGTTGTTTTGGATAGTCAGCTCACAGTCACTGGCTCTTGGTATATCAAGATTGGACATTTGGCACTTTGTCCACGACAGCGCTCCTGCACATCGTGGTCATGCGATAGTTGAATTTTTGAAGAACACTGGTGTAAAAGTGCTTAAGTATCCTGCCTACAGTCTAGATGTTGCTCCCTGTGACTTTGTTTTTTTCCAATTGTGAAGGATCAGCTCAAAGGCAGGAAGTTTGAGAACGACTTTGAATTTTTGGCAACGTGAGACTAAACATGTTCAGAACTTCCAGAAGAAAAAATGGAATATTTTTTTTTACAACTTCTTTTTTCGTAGAACTATGTGTATAAATTGCAATGGAAATTATTTTGAAAGACTAATCAATATGGCTAAATTGCAAAACTTGTGAAAGTATAGTAAATTAAATAAATATTATAGATATTATAGATAAATTAAATAATATAGATATTTTTTAATAATAGAATTATCAACCTCATTAGTTTTTTATTTATATATTCTTTTTATCAGACTGTACGTCTTTTAAATTGTACATTATTATAAAAAGGAATAATTTTATAGTTTAAAAAACATTTTTAAGCGGTATCATCTTTAATTGCGCAAGGCTTCTTCACAGCGGAGATAAAAGTTTCTCAACACCTATTTGTGACTTTTATGAAACTTTTATTATAAAGAACTTTAATATTATTTTATACATAATTATAATTATATGTATATAATATAATTCTAATTAAATGTGAAATCCCTGCTAATATCATTAAATAAAAAAAAAAGCTAGTTATTAAAACAAAATATATACATGTATAAATACGTACTTTTTATTTTTAATTGAAATCCAAGATAATTTTTGTGTTCATGTGTACCTTCAACAGCGACATAGCGACATCCTGTAATGGGATAAATAACTACATTTACTAATATATTTTAATATTAGTAATTATTTATCACAGGCGTAGAATTGCTAGCTACTCAATATTCTATAGGATACATTTTAGTGAGTGTGAAATTACACGACTTAATTCCTCCGTCCCCCTTCCATCACAGGACGTTCCGACGCACGGCAGATAACCATCCTTACGTTGTGGACATTCCCCCTGTCCGAATGAAGTGCTTTGCTTCCTCTTTTTTAGTTCGTAAAGCGAAGGGCTGGAACAGCTTGCCTGCGTCGGTATTTCCGTTCCAATATAATGTGGATGTCTTCAAGAGAAGAGTAAATAGATTGCTAGGTTAATGCGCCTTACAACCTATAACTACATTTCCACTTTCGACCAGATGGAATTTAGTCAAGCACTAACCTAGATAGTAAAAAAAAAAATAATGAATAGGTATAATATTATTAATAATTTTAATACTCCAAACTCACGATAATAATTTTATGTATAAAGTAATATAAATAGCGATAAATACAAGTAATGACGACATTAAAACATAATCACATAAAATTAAATATATATTCTTATTGGTTTGTTCACTAAATTCGTCTTAGAACTGCGTACTCTAATTAGGTACTGATTAATTCCAATCGATACAATAGCTTTGGAGTGATAACAAATAAAGAAACAAAATTATCTAGAACTTTCATTAATATTTCTTACCTTTAATACATAGATAGACATGACTTAATAGCCTTCTTATTCAATGGCATATTAATATATTGTTAATAACATGAGCTATCAAATATATGAGTAATTGATAAAAGCTGAGTGAAAATTAATCACAACTACTAATATTACACGCAACAGAGAGATAAAATGCTGCTTTTGAAATAACTACAAATTATTTTCATGAAATTTTTGTTTTGATATATATTATTAAATAGATACAGTTATAAGAAATAAGTATAAGAGAATATTTTAGTACCCATCGAAATCAATAATTGCACAATATAAAATATAGTCTATAGCAATATTTAAGGTCGACTCGTACTTACCACTTTCCGGATACCATTCCTTATATACCATCATAGCAAGTTTTAACAATTTCATATTATATAAAAATATCATTTTAGGCATCTGAAGGAGAAAATCAGGGTGTAAGATGGTCGCATGGCGGGGACAAATGCGATCGTAACTTACGTCACCCCTCGGGGTTTCTTATACCGGTTATTACCTTCATACCAGGTAACAAAATTTACTTCGCAGTAAATTAGTATTGCTTTTATAAAAATGTACCATACTTTCAAGAAATTTAATCAAGTTTACATGTTTCTTGAATCACTTATTAATATTCAAATAGTATTTACTAATAAAGTGGTTATTTCAATGAATATCTAATTGTTTTTAATATGAATAAAGAATAACGATAATTTCTCTTAATTTTACTATAGTCGGCTGGGTGATATAAAACCTATACATCAGTTACCCGGATGCACCCCATGGCCGTGATCACCAGTCCTCATCTTGTAGTAGATACGGAGGCAATTTCTTAAGACGTTCAACAAATTACATAATTTGTCTCACTAAGACACCGCTGATCAGAGTCGGGGAATTAATTCTCGGAAACTTTTATCGAAAACGATTTACCAAGATGAGTAGATTTTTGTTGTCATATATATTAATATATGAATATTATTATGCTATATGCTTTAATTGAAGTACACATAATAAACAAAATTTAAATAGATAATGATGACAGTCCTTCGGCTAATTATGAGATCTCCAAATCTATACATATAAATAAACATATATCGGAATAAATAACAAAATAGAGTTGAAAACCCAATTTGTCGAAACATTTGTAACAATAAGTGTAAAATTTATCCACACAAATTCGAAATAAAACCATAAGAGTGCGATTCGCAAGTAATATTTGTAGACATTTTGCAAGATTTATGTTAAAAAGTTTGACCATTTTTCATTTTCAGAGCGCTTGTTCATTGCGTGAACGATTATCATTTTCCCTTTTTATTTTCCGAACTAAGTTTCTTTCTACAGGACCCTTTTCCAAATAATAAGTAATTGTTTGCATCGCAGTTGGGGAGAAATTTGAAACTCGTTTTAGGTTAGCGTCACGCTGACACTTAAACTTTATTTATAGAGGATTTTATAAAAGAGATCCTGTCTAACATAAAAAGTATTCAAATATCACTTAAAAATATAATATTTCTTTAAAAATCATACATTTTCTTTTCAACTCTTAGATTTCCAAAGTCTCAATGAATAATAAATGAAACTACAAATAGTGCTCTGATAATATATTCGATTTTAAATGTATTCTTATATAATTTAGCACTAATTTATTTTATATATTTCTAAATTGTATATATATATTATTTTATCTTATCACATACATATTGGAATGTTTTATAATACTAGAATAAATTAAAATTACTGCATTATTTTGTTGATAAAATTGATAACTAGTCGACTAGACTTGACATAATGACGTTATACGTAGACATTAGATATTTGTTACAGACTAGTCGATACTTCGTTATTTCTTAAGTCAGGCACATTTAATTGGAAGTGTCTATTACAATTACAATTTATAGGACCACCCACGTCACCTTTGGCAATACAAATGTTGGGAGAGCGAAATTGTTCGCTTTCCTTTTTTCTTCTTTTACTACTTGGTTTTGTAGGAATAGTATATATTGCGGCTATATCACTAAATGAAGGACCCTGACTCTCAATTAGGTCACTCTTTATATTACTTTTGGGCGGGGTTTGGTAAATATTCGATGTATGTAACCAATTTTCGTTGTATAGTTCGTTGCCCTTATTGTGATATTTACTTATGATATTATGATTAAACGTTTTGTCTATATTAAATTCGTGTTCGGAATTTCCATTTTCGCTAATAAATCTTTGAGACATCCAGACGTATCTCGCCATCGGCTCTTCTGGTCCCCAAAGTCGTGATGGTCGAAACGCTGATGCTATTTTCTATAAGGTAAGAAATAAGCAATTAATAGTTTTCAAAGATAACTGTCTAAATAAGATAATTTTAATGTCTTATACTATTTAATATACAATTACATATGGCATTATGTATTATACATATATACTAAATTTTAAATTACAGTTATGATGATGATAAACATTTTACCAAAAAGTACTTAAAGCAATAACTTGCCGTCAACAAGTTGAACTGTTCTTCCTTTGCCACAGCTACCGCCGCCATAATAACCATTACCACCAAAATACCAATCAAGACACCTCCCAGAGGCCACAAGGTCTGACTTCCCCAAGTAGCACGTAACAAGGAGCGTAACCACCATCCCGTCACCCCCATCAGTAACACCGGCGTAATCCACCAAGTTATCAACCAAAGCACAGGTAACCTTGCTCCAGTTATGAAATGTATGTCCACTGTGAGGTAGTACCAGCCTGAAATACAATATTTTATACATATCTCAACATAAGAGTTTAATAAGGTTAAAATAAATCAGGCGGGACTCGAACCGACTCTCTTTTAATTAAGATACCGTTCATTACTCTTTTAATTAAGATACAGTATTGATATGAGATTTATATATATATTTTGTAAATATTTAATCTTAAAATCATATTTGGATCAAAACAATTGTGATTGTGTTACAAAGCGCTAGGTTCATGAATATACCCACAGAGGCACATAAGGTAAACGTCAGCTCCTAAATTGATTGCAATTGGTAATTTGAACTGACCCCAGCGGTCAACAGCTACATTAATTGAATTATAGGAACTTATTAAATCATTTTGTATTGTATGAGATAGTAACATATTTCATTACAATGATATTGTTAGATGTATTAAAAGTATTTTATGAATATATAAAACTTAAACAAATCATCTTATTATAAAATATTTTCGTGTCATTGTAAATATAAGAGACGATGTGAGTTTTATGTACTAGAATATTTCACTGCCAATTTGCACACCGTTGCATTTTATAAGATGCTTTTTCTTGCTTTTTTTTAACCTTCTTCAAACTAAAATACTTTTTACAAAAGAAATTTTAAAAATAACCTTTTGAAGTGTCCTCTTCCAATGTTTACTTTATACATTGATCTTGTATGATGAAAACAAAATAGAAAGTTTATATTCGGTATTATGAAAATGAGTAGTACGTTTTCAAATTAATTTATATTTATATATAAGCTAGTTTTCAATAATTGGTTTCTGACTTTTATAGGGTACATCAAAACTTCTTCTGTTACTTATAATAAACGACACATAATTTATTCCTCATGATCGTTCACTAACTGCTTTTACTAAGTAACATAAAAATATTATCCTAATTACCAATGTACATATAAAAACTTAATAGCTCTATAATATTACTGTCTGTCACAATTACTATTAATGTAAATATTTACCGTATATGAAAACAAATCCGACTATCTCCACTAACGTAGTAAACACCGCCAGTACTGGCACGGCTAGCTCATCCAAAATGGCCGCCAAGTCCAGCCCTTGCGCTAGCACGGTAACAGTCAACGCGGTGCCAAGAGCTGAAGATGCGCAGGCAAATAACCGCCAGTGATCACCGGCCAGTCGATGTAACTTGTCATATATTGGATATAGCAGCGCCAACTGAAGATAAAATACGATATACATTAATTAAAAAAGGGAGAAAAGCAGAAAAGCGATATTAATCAGAATAATAAAGATAATTAAAAGACAATGATTTTTATTTTATATTAAATTAATTTATACATGTTTTAATACATATAAATTTGTTAAGTATATTGCAATCGTATACAATTGGATAGTAATTGAGTTGGCAGGAGAGTCAGATTATATGCAAATTTTAATAAGGTAACCGTGTACGATTGCAGCTGCCACAATTTTGTGGCAGAACTCACATGACAGTTTTTACTATTTTCATTTACTCTAAAGGTCTTACTTACTTACTTAGATATTATTATAATATATATGCAATTTATGTTAACTTACCACAGTAACTATTCCAGAAAGTAGTACTAATCCAAATGCCAATAGCGGCCATTCTTTCGATCTCTTTTCAGACACCGAAGACTGATATATTAAAACTAAAATTGATACAAAGCTACTATCTCTGTTGCCCTCACCGCCTATGGACTGCCACATAAACACAGACAGCCAACCAGACAGCAAATTGGTAATTGTAACAAATGTTGATGTCCTGTAATATAGATAAATAAAATTACAATAAAATTACACGTAATAAAACAGTACTTAAAAGGATTTTTATAGGTGAGTTTTTTTAACGGATTGTCTTTATATTCTTAGTTTAAGTTATGTAATAAGAAGACAAAGTTAAAAAACTTTTCTAAGGTATTCAACGTCGAGCTCCGGTTAGTTTAAAAGTGAACCAATTTAAAATATACTTTTTCTTTAACCAAGGTGACACTATGCTCTCTGATTTTATTACACAATCAATATTATATAACAATTTTTCTTTTATCGATATAACATTGCAACCTTAGTGTTTTCTTGTCCCTTCTAGTTCAAGTTTAAAATTTAAATCTAGCCAGTTTAGGAATATAAAATCAAAATGTGATATATATATCATTAATGACTCTATTTCAATTCTCTATTCTTTTACCGGGTATTTAATATTTAAGAAGGAAAAATAAGGTGTTTATAAATGTGTTACAATAAAAAATCGATTGTGACATATTTATAGTAATTATAATTCTTAATATTAGAAGTATTTTTGATAGAAACCGAATAAACTATTTCTACGACAACATTGATTATATTACATGGAAAAACTAATGTAATTTTCAATTAAAAGTCAGATAACGACGCTACTTAATAAAAGTATAGCAACTTATCAAGTACACTCTTACTCTAAAGTGCGCTGTCGTTAGAGCGAAATCGGATTACTCTAAACTACTGCATGTGTTTAATTTTGAAAAAGAAAAATATTGTATAATCCACTGTATAGATTTGTTAGAATTTTTATATTTAACAAAGAAATGTAATACATTCAGTTATTTTGATTTATTGTAAATTCTTTTTTATAGTACACTCAAACATATATATGTTTGAGTGTACTATAAATAATACTATAATTTTTTGCCGTGCTAACACTAAACCTACCGACAATTCTTGTATACCTGTTCCTACCGCACGCGTTCAAATTGACCGGTAATTAAAAGTTATGTTATTATATAACGCAGGTAATCATCGAAATAACTAAAAGTAAAGAGTGAAGAAAATATTATATGCATATTCTAAGAAGTGTTATGTAGTTTGATAACGATATTATAACGATTATAAAATGTGTAAGTTTTACAAAAGTTTAAGAACGGTCAATTTGACCGGTACTAGGTAGGTTTAGTTTAAAATAATGCAAAGCATTTCTTAGTAAAGATTGGACTTAGATGCAAAAAAAGGTAATATTTAGTTCATATCTAATTTATATGGAATTAGATTATTTGGTATTTACAGTTTTTTATCTAAAACCAACTTATATCTTTAACGTTATTTTAATATATGAGTAAATATTTCTCTTATAACCATATTTTAAAAATGACCTCTCATTATCTCAGTAAATATTAATAAAACTACTGTTTACTAAAATGTAATAAAACAAAACGTTAAACCATATCGATCGATCCAAAATAGAGTTCAAATAATGTTGGGCTTCAACGTATTAGGGTAAAGAAAATATGAACTCACCATCTGACGTCTGATTGTCTGTACAACGTTCCCCCAGCACTTACTAAATATCCACTAACAATATTACTCGACAGCAACGCTTGTACTAACGCGCTATGCCAGATATATGGCTGGGTTAATGGCGACCAATGCTCACAAGTTTCAAGCATAGCAGTCAATGTATTTGAATCTGATAAAAATATACATAATACTATGGCAATCATTATAATTATCGGTGTAAGGGTGAGAAGTGATATTCTTAGGGTTTTTCGAAGACGGTACAGCCTAAAAAGAAAAAATCAAGTTATAGAAAATGAATATACAAAAATATGTGTGATGTGTTAATTAATACATTTATTTTAAGAAACGTTTATATATAATATATAAATATGTTAAAATTTAATTATAGTGACATGGAATGAGTGTCGCTTAAAACATTTAATTATGTTGTTTCTCGATGAAGCTATTTAGAGGTCTCTATTAGCGACAAAATTTGCGGTCAATTGAACCATTACAGTAATCGTATTAATTATGCTATAGCAGTACAGTTTTCATTTCGTATTGTTTTAATATGAACGATTATACTTTATTAAATGAGGTACAATTAGGCCTTCAGTATGATCATGAACGGGTTAAACAATTAATTTGTTGTATTTTCAAAAATGTAGGAAATAATAGTATTTTATCCTGTTATTTCTTTGTGTGATTATAAGTTATTATGGAAATCTTCATTGGTGTTAGTAAAGTGCCTTTTTGGGTTCTGTATGGAGAATATAATATTATTATGGTGATAATCATGGCAAATATTTGCCTTTCTAAGTACAATAAGATTACGTGTTCGTTAAACAGCTTCGAAACGACAAAATAAACATAAAAATAATAAACATACAGCGACTGTTTATGAAAATTGTGTAATAGTGAAATTAATACTTACATAATGGGCACAAAGAACCATAAAACGAATATTAAAATCGCCATTACGCCGAGATACTGTGGCTGTTCTGCAAATGGCGCCAAAAACGTCGAGCTGGAATTGTTAATTTGATATATTTATATTCCAATTACCGCAATTAAAAATTTGCCAAAAACACCAACTCGGCATAACCATTGATTAATATCATACAAATAGTGTAATAAAAACCTCATTAAATAATTCACTTTGATAATTAAATTGATATATATTTTATTATTCCTAGACCCTTATGTACACATGTTTACAATAAAAAAAAATTACTTACTTAAAACATTCAGAGGCATTCATTTTATTTTCGTACCCGTTCTAAAAATAAAAACATTGGTTTTCATTTCACCAAAAATTTTTACAGTTGAAAAAAAAAGCATTATAGAATTATTTAAGTTATCTTTTTCATAGCTGATTCTACTCAAGTAGATATCGCCATGCTTTTAGCTCAAGAGTAAGAATCCCAGATGGGTTTGAAACTTGTTGGGTAAATTCCGATATAATTAACATGAATAGAGTTAAATATATATGATAATAATAATAGACCACGAAAGTTCATAAAAAATATTTGTCATACCGGAGTGATATGCAGTTTTGTACAATCCCTTAACGGGAATGTGCCCTTCGCTATCCATATCATATAAGCTGCAGATAAAGCTATGTAGATCATGCTGTAGATACAACATATATATGACGTGAGGATCTTCAGGTGGCCGACTCCTGTAAACAAAACAAATTTAATGTAAATTTCTGTGGTAACACCAAAAACAACATTAATTACTTAGGACTTTTATTTCACGAACCTCTTAAAATAGGAACAGCCCTCCACACACCAATAGCATCTTGCTGACTCAGCTGTCCCATTGACAGCTGCAGCAACGTCGTCGGCAGCGCCACCGCGAGCAGCCAGAACGAGTATATAACCAGGTACGGAATATCGCCATACTTGAAGGCCTCTCGTGGCAGACGGACCGAGTTAAACAGTGTAAATGATATGGCGATTGTACATATTTGAATTTTGACTACGTCAATAACCCGTCTGACTGTCTGAAAAGAAGGATATAAAAATAAATTAATTACGTTTTTTAAGCTCTGTTATTATAATGTTTTTCTTTAACAGAAGAATCTGATTCAAATAAGAAGCAAGTTTTCCGACGGTTGCGAATGAAAAAATGAAATTCCGCATTTAATCATGAAAAAATAAAAATTATAAGGATTAGTTTAAAATTACATTTATTTATTTATTTATTTAACTTCACGCCATATCCCTTGCGGGGTAGCCAGAGACGACGGAGCGCCAAACGTTACGGTCCCTGCATACCTCTTTCGCCTCGGCCACAGACATCAACCTCTTCATACATGCCCTCCGGGGGGTCCTCATGCTTTTTACGTGACCTTCCTCCAGTATCATAGATACTGTGTTTTCAAAGGTCACTCGAGGTCTCCCCCTGTCTCTCTTATAAATTACATTTTATAACCTGTATTATTATTGTACGGTTAAATATAACTGTTATAAATATTCAAGAGAGTGTTAAGTCTAGATAACTCGCAACCTAATTGTTCGCTAATTACTCGTATATATTTTCTTTGACACATATTACATACAGCGGAAAAATAAGAGATAATTTATATAAGCAATAACTGTTACTTGGACTTGGTAAATTCACTCAATCACTCAGATGTTATGCAACACGAAGCAGTTAATATTATTTGATCAATTAATCTGGTATTTTCTGTAATGGCGGAAAATTAGCATGTTTATTATAATGATTGATACGCATAGCATGGTAGATAAATAACTTATTACGTGACTAGGCACTTAAAACACGTCGGTATTTTTTTGGTGTGTTTTTATTATTCAATATAAATGCGGGAGGCATTAGAGAATAAGTTATCCTTGTGCCGGGGTGTTACAATCATATTATGGGCAGAGTACACATAGACTTGCACTGTTGATCACACAAATAATTTTGTGTATTCCACAACAGTTTTGATCAGTCAGGGACACTAACCACTACACTATCAGGCCTTCAATCAGGCTTTCAAGTTATAGAGTTCAATAGAGGCTTTCAAACTAAGGTCTACATTTGGATGAAAATAAATGCAAGGTATCGATAACAACAAAAAAAATTATAATCTTCGTTTGTTTTTAAATTGAAGTATAAATTGTTTTGTTATAAGAATAAGGAAATATTTAATTATTAAAGTTATATTTCAGTTAAATAAACGATAAAAATATAGTAATTTTTTGTTGTTTTCTGACTTAAAATAATTATAATGTATATAATCACATAACATAAATTAATAATATTATTTCCATTGTTTTCAAATTTTATTAAATTTATTTTGAGACGAATTATGTAGTAATATTTTACATAATTTAAATAAACTTATGTTTATTCAAAACATGTAAATTCATTTTGTATTGATGATAATGTTAACAATATTATTTGATACAAGGTTGGTAACATGGGATACTACTCGATTACTACTCGTATGTATGATTGCCTTAAGGTTACAGACAGCTATATAATAATGAAAAATTCACAAAGGCCAACCTGCAACCAACATATACTATCATGTACAATCATTTGACACAGCAATTGGCTGTAATACAAAGGTCATAGGTTCCAATCCAGTTTGTATCAATAGTGCATATATATTTTTTCATTTTATTAAACACCACCTAAATTAATAGAATAAACAGTAATTTTTCATATAATATGATTTGTCCATCCATAACTCACGTACGTATTAAAATAATAAAATTATAAATTACTGTAATTTACAAGAATAATGTAATTTCAAATGTAATCTATTAGAATTTACTTCCTTATTTGGCAATATATATAGAAATGTTTACAATATCATTGTTTCTACTCCTACATAGCAAAAATTACTTACTCGTAGCTAAGTACCAGACTTGGTCTTGGTTTTCTTTTAATTGTGAATAAATAGGACATTAAGATATAATGACTTTTAAAAATATTTTGAGCGGTATTAACCAATTATTATATAATTCTTACTTAATTAGTACTTTGAGATTTTTATTACTTTAATATTGCGAATTTTATATATCCAGGGATTACTCTCAATGATATAGAAATCGGTACATGAACCAATGTTTTAATTACGGTACAAATATTGCAGCTGGTGATCCAGAAACCAGGAATTGGTTCATAGATTTAGTAATTAGTTTGAACGTTACCATTAATGTAACAAGTTTTTAATATTAAAACTTTTATGGTTATTTTCATTTCCTCTAAAGTGTAATGTAGTCATGTAGCAATGTTATCATATCTCTTGGTATGTTTGCAGTCATCGAACTACATTCCGTAGTTACAATGAATGTTGATACAAATATTGGTTTAACGAACATATGTTTTAGGTGTGTGTGTGTGCTGTTGGTTCACAAACGGATTATGACTTTTATTTAAACATGTTTGTGAGTTATGCCTTTCTAATACCTATTCATACCTATAGTATGTGTGTAATAAAAAAAGAAGCGGTATTATAACTTAAAATTACCAAGGATTAAAAAATGTTCTTGCTTGTCTTGCTCTTGTTCAATTTAATTAAAATTTTGTTGAAGTTTTTTTGTATTTTCCTGATACTTGGGGGCAAAGAACTTTGAATTTTTGTGGCCATTGTTTTATTTTATAACAATGTCCTTGCTAATTATCAAAGCAATTTATTGTACAGCTCTTAACTCGAGACTTTGGTTCGGACTTGTAATCTTTTTTTGTATATTATCAGATTTTTGACGTGTTTCCTTAATTGCTACAAAAAAATGGAGTTTGAAAAATGTCCTCGGTGAGATTTTAAAAAAAGTTACATTGTTTAGTTAATTGAGGTTTATAATTTTTAAATAATTTTTAAATATTGCAAATAATACGAGTCACAATGGCGTCTAAGACGATTAAGTTTCATATTACGGTTTGTTACTTTTACCGTTAGTATTTTTAGAACTTGGTCATTTATAATAGTTTCAGTGTTATCTTAAAAGATGTTAAGTATTTGTCTTTAATATGAAAGAAAGTATAATTATTATATACTCGTTGCAAATTAGAAGTAAAAACATAACAAGAAACAATATGAATAATGGCTTAATAGTTAAGTTATCAAAGGATATATTATCCAAGGATAGTTATACTCGTAAATTATACATTGTTGTACATAAATAAATATACAATACTAGAACGTGGATACCATCAATTCCTTGTAGATACTGTATGTTTACATTGCACTTCCTCAAAACCTTTGTAACTTAATAGCGGTACAGTCGAGGGCAATGGTGCGTTCATGCGGAATAATAAACAATTTGTAAATAATAATTATATATATACAGTAATTATAAGATATTTACATTTTGTAGGATGTGTAATGTTTTTCTAAATTTCGTACAGGTTACCAGTTCGAGTCCCGACCTGGTTCATTCTTTATTCTATGCTATTTTCAAATTTTATATGCTTTACTGGGATAACAAGTCTTTAGTGAATTTCAAAAAAATATAACGTTTTATATTTTGTAATATTAAATATTACTTAACACAGCACAATTGATATTGCATTCGGCCTATGATGTGTTCTTTATAATGTTTTTCAGAATATAAATCACACAGAGCCAGCAAAAAGTTGGAGGAAAATACTTCATGCGATTATTATTGCGATGCATAAATCTTGTTTTTCATACCGTCGGCAAAAAAAGTTATATTTAAATTTATTTATCGCTATTATTTATATCCGTTTCATACGTGGGACTCTGAGATTAACTATAACAGAGTTTACTTATCATTAAACAATAGTTTTACAAAATTAGCAACAGCTAATTAGCTAACAAACTACTTAGGAAGGGATGTGGTATGTTAACACAAAGAAATAACATTAAAATACAATTGCACTTTGAAAGAAAAATGTTATGGAAATAAATATATTAACTTATATACCTAATGATAACAGTTGCCTCGTAACAAAAAACCGATCCACTTTAGTTACTGTTAACCTATAATTAACACTGGGCAATGACATTTTAGTAAAGTATCACTAACAATGGCCTCAACCTACTTATAAGTGTCATAAATTGTAAAAAGATATTAAATCCAAAGTAAGACCTCTAATGGGAGGGATTGGAGCGTAACGGAGGTTGGGTGAAAACAGAATTCCTCCTCTTCACGCAATTAACTCACGATCTTTCCCTTTTATGTGGAGCAATTCATATCGATTATTTCACATCACAAATGTAGTTTAAACTATTTAATATGTTAATCACTTAATCGATTTTGTATTCGAATAATTTGTTCTCATTTCTTTCATTCTAGAACCGACTTACATTTTATTAAATGACTTAATTTGTAACAGTAATTAGTCTATATTTTTACGTGCAGAACTTTGTCAAGAATTTGTCTTGTATTTTTATTAAGTAATAAATATATAATGTAATATTAAAGATATATGATACATATTGAAGAATATTTCTCGTCAATCCATTAATATCACATTAGTTAGTGTTATATCACCCAGTTTCACATTTATTCTCGCATCTTAGACATTACTAGTCATTGAGGAGATATCGCGTGTGTCATTTCCCTCTCAATAAAGACACTTACTTTTATTTTCTTTGTTATAAAGAAATACAAAAATATTTTTTTTCATGTCGGTACTTAATAGCCATTGAGAAAATGTATACCTTAATTTTACTTACGAATATATGAATAGCAAATTACAAATTAAAGAGAAGACCGTCTGACTCTGAGCATATCTTAAATGAAAATATTATTTAATAAATAAACAAGTGAAGAATTAAACAATTCAAAAAACTTACTCTCAGTTGTATTACCATCACATAATTATTCTATATAAAATTTCAAATATTTACTTGTAAATTATATAACGGAGACAGACATCAGTAAATAATACTTATTATGTCCACACAAGTAGAGAATATTCATTGATATTATTATATAACAAGGAAAAAAAACTCGTTAGCATCACGGTAATGAGCAGCTAGACGTTAAAGACAATTCCAAACAATAGCCAAATCACCAAGATGGTATTGAAAGATCGTAGTTCTGACAATATAAATAATGTTTTGACCTTGTTTAACACAATTAAGATATTACCCAGCCATTTTGAAGTGATCTCCCCTGCCGACTGTCGGCTCTCGCACTGGGTACAACACCAAATTGCCGAGTCACCACTGCCATATAAATTTTATTTACGTTTTAACGTAAAGCCGGGGAAAAATAATGCGGTCGTGCGCATGCGCTGAACACGTACAACTGACGACTAGGAGCGATAGTGATGCGGAGCCATAGTGATGCGCACTGACTAATTACTTTTTTATCTTTTTTTATAATAATTACTTTTATGTAAACAGGTTTTAAAACATTCTTAATGTTAAAAGGAATAAAAAACATATTTTTTTATAATAAAAAAAATATAGATGAAAATAGAAAAATATTATTAATTGGTAAAAAAATATATAATCGAAAATAATAATTTTATTAACCGGAAGTTTTATAATCGACAAATCCCATCACTAGTCCGCTCCTCCACGGTACAGTGCATCACCAGTCGGTTATGGAAATGAACCTCGGTAATATAAAAACACGGGATAATTATTTGATGCGCACTGACCGTCACTGTTGTATCGAACTATACAAAATACTTATACAAAAATTAAAAACAAACATATACTCATTTTAATACTTAATTTTAGTCTATATATTTCAGTCATAATTTTAATAAAATAGGTAGTCGAAAAAAAAGAATTTAGAAATAATTACCAATACATTTTGACATTTAAATATTACTCCTTTTGAAATAATAGAATCAATAGATATTATTAGTTGCTCTTTGATTTTCCTGAATAGACTTCAGAATGTTGTTGGTAGAGGGCACCAAGTCTTACCGTCGGTCGTAGGACCGCGGAAAAACCATTTATATGTGATAAAGTTAACATACTTCGACTAATACTGATACAAATTAACGCTACTCATGACCTATATATATGAAATAAATATAAATAACAAAATATCAAAGTATTTTAAAACGATTGAAGAAATATTTTTTTACAATAACAATCATTAAAAATTCATTGACTTTGATTCATACACAAGCAAATACTCACGCACAAACACAAACAACAATATGTTACTTATACAAAAAATATTTTCAATATGTATTGTATTTATTGAACATGTGAGTGTGTCGTACCGTCATTACATGTGAAGAACCAGCTATTTAAATGCCCTTAGAATAATTAGAAACTAATTATTGTAAGTGCTGCCAAATGAACGTTATTAGATTTCTTATAATTAAACTTTTTTTTTCTTTCTGTATAATCTATAAAAAACTTTAAACATCAGTAATAATATGTGTAATTAAAATTCAAATCGATATCTATAACAATTCCAAACAAACTGTTTCTATTAAATTAGCGTATCCTCTTACTTATTGTACTTTTTCTTTAAGCACAACAATTTAACGAATTGTTTTATACGTTACGACAGAAAGCGATAATGTTACTGTGAAATAAAATGTATTAAAATAGCGCTGAAATTATTTGCAATTTGCAATTACAGAGACTTACGACTTAATAACGGGTTGTTTCGATGCAGCAGAGAAAATGAGTAAAAGACGACTAACTGAACGCTTTTAACACATAAAAGACTTTCATTTACCCCGTTTTTAATTTTAACTTGATTACATTTTTCTTTGTTTATTTACAGGGCTATTGAGTTTCAACAGTTTTTGTAAAATTTTTATTATGATATTTATGATATGAGTTGATTTTTCATGTCTACTAAGAAAAAATATAAGGATATTGAGAAAATTATTTGACTTGTATTACACATACGGTCATATATCTTAGATTTTTTGCATTCCAAGTTATATATTTATGCTTTGTTATAGTTACAGACGGACGAGCAATACATATCATTTAATAAAAATGGTCAGTCTCTCTCTTATCTCAATAACATCGTATAGGTTATGGATTCCCATTCTTGTTAATTGATATACAAGTAGAATTTGAAGAAGAGGCACATAAGATAGAGGATGCAATATAAGGCACTAGGTTCTATAATACGAAATTAATACGCTGCAACTAATTGACTGTAGATATGCTCGAATTCATTTGCTCTTTGAATCTTTTGTCCTTACCATATTAGTTTAGATTATATTAACTGTTATCTGTATGACACGGGAGGTCCTGTGCAAGTATTGCAACTTAGTCTACCTGGTGAGGTTCCATGATGTTCCATGTACAAGTTATGAGTAAGTTATTCAGGGTACCCCCAAAGTGGGAGTTCCTTCGGGCGACATGGTGAGTGTGAAAGCAATTCCTTGTCGTCCTACTCAGGCGATAAGGTCAATAGTTGATGTTTTGTAGGTTTAAAAATGGCAGCGTTTCATCCAACCCCGGCCATCACCTTCTTCACCAGCACAAAACAGAAACAGAAACAAACTTAATAACTTTATTGAGACTAGGTTTAAATTTATCTTCATTTGATATTATATCTTAACGACAAATTTTCTGTCAACTATCCATGTAAAATTATATGATAAAGATATTAAACTACGATTTAGTGTTTAAGAAGCATGAAGGTCTCTTCTGATTTCTGTCTGATGTTTAAAATGTTGCGTAGTTTGCAGGTTACATATAGTGAATAAATAAATGATATGTGAAAAAAATATGATTGTTATTCTTCTGTAATTTTTAGGAATAGGATAGGGATACAAAAAGGATTAATATAAATATTAATTCATTCACTGTTTAAGTACCAGTTAGTAGTAGTACTAGTAACTTATATAAGAAGATTATTACATAATATATTGTCTATTAAATATGTTGAAACCACCATATGTGTCATTTATATTAGTATTATATGACAAGGAAGTCAAAAGTTAATAAATTTATATTTTATAATATATTATACCGTCTTTTGAAATCGATACTAGCTTACATGGTAGATATCCTTGACCTTGAGAAAATTACTTTACACATTACTACTGAAACCGCGACCAGTTTATGAATCACTATTAAAACATGATAACAATACATTTTAATGTGGTTAATCGTTTGTGCAAACATTGTGTGTTGATGTCAACGAAGATAGTATTTTATCTCGGAAATAAGATCATTTCTGTTTGTATAGATTTATCATGCTGATAGAACGAGATAACCCAATTCACAAGTAGTTTGCGATTATTACGAAATAGTAAGATATTAATAATAAGATTTTACAGATGTTGTAAGTTATATGGAGACGCAAGAAATATGCTGCTTTTTAAAACATCTGAAAAATATCACAAACACACTTAATTTTTTATTATTATTTAAAATTTAAATTGCCGTGTTTGTCTGTAGAATTATTATAAATATTTCTATAATAATTATATAGCAAGTAGAATGTAGATATTTAATAGTTAAAATTACACGTGTATTTTCTTCACTTATTTTACCAGTGTCATCGATAAAATATTCCTTACAAAATCTACTTACCATTTTAATTCAAAAAGTTCCTCTTACAAGCCGTAAGCGTGTTGAAATAAACATCAAATATTCCTTTAAATCGATCGAACTAGGGTGAAAGTAAAGGAGCGAGGCCACCTGAATACAAATTTTATAACATTGATTCACGACAAGCGTCCCAATCCAATCGAAAGTTTCCGACGTCCAACCCACGATTTTAATCCATTGGTAATACGAAAATTGATGTAGAAGTTACGCCGCAATGTACCTCGAACGCGCCGTCTCCTCCCTACAAAATATACTGCTTTTGCACGAGGGTTTTCGGTTTTTGGAAAATAAAAAACATTATAGTTCTATGTTAGAATATTAAAATGTCTGACATTCTCTACCTGTGTATCCAATAAAGTGTTAGCTTTGTAGTAATTGTATATTGTATAACTTTAATATTTTTTTAATAATAAAATGATATAATTTTATTTGTAATAAAGCCTAACAAATCTTCTTTAGTAGAAAGTAACCAAAACTGTTTGTATTAATTTCAGACACAAATATCTCAACAACAATGTAAGATAAGATATTAGAATCACTGCGGTGAAGAAGTCAGCCAAATTGTAACATGTCCCTTCGAAGAAAGGTATAAAATCAATCGGTTTACAAGATTATTGGAAGTAATTCCGTTCAAAAAGAACTGTGCGACGTGTTCCGTTTACGAAACCAGGCGAGAAGAAGAAAATGAGGGGCTTCGGCGTTTACCTTTTTATGAGATCACAGCTTTCGAAGTAATTTTAATATTTTAATTTCGTTACATTACATCTGTGTAGTGAATTAATATTATTTATATTAATTTTATTTTCACAGCATATGTAATAATATGACTGTTTCAAATATTAATAATCTAAAGTATAACATGTAACCATGGGATTATTTTTAATTAGCCCAGTACTCTCTTGCTAATCTATCTATTTTGAGTCATATTTAAGCCCATTATTCTCATCATACGTACATAAACCTAGTATCATCTGGCTTAGAACGTAAGCCGAGATGAACCTACAACGCATGATGCATGCTCTTAGCAACACGTGTCTATTAAATTGACCTTTACAATAATCGATTTACGTTTAAGCGGATAGCATAGCGATAGCCTCTCACATTTTCAACGTATTGTCCCTAATCCCATTGTACGGTAGTTGGGAATTGTTCTAGAATTAATAGAAGTTCCGCAATTCGCCTCGGAGTCCTATTGTACGCTGATTTATCTGTTAAAGAACAATAATAAATCAAATTGAAATTGCCTTGAGAGTTCTTAAGACGGCAACCGTGTCTCTCCAGGAAGGTGTGCATTGCGATATCCGTTGTGTTACATAGTGTCCGGTGTACAAACCGTACTACTTTTAGGAATAGTATCGGTAGAGATTAAAAAATACATAATTTTTTATTACAATATTGTATAGAAACAGTATTCAATAAGAATACTTTTATCTATCTTTATCTTTCTCTAACTATAAATCGAGATTCTCCTTATAATGTATCTCCCGGTGACCTAGAACTTTTCTGGTAATTGATACAAGCCAATAAGAAATATGTTTGCATTCTGTATTTATTTAATGAAACATAAATATTTTCTCTTAACTTTATTCACTAATCACATATACATACATGTTTACATTTAGCGACTGTCAACAACAACAAAACAGTTCAGATTTGAATTAAACTGCACATAACTGTAGTAGAATATATTAATATAATCTATTAGTAGTATTCGTAAATTATAAACTACCATGAATACCGTCAAATGCCTTATGCTGTTCTTTACAGAAACTTGCAAAGAGTTACGAACGAGTAATTACAATATTAATATTGAAATTGTTTAAACTCTTGGAAGTTTCACTTAAGATGAATATTTGATCATTTTCTTAATCACTTTCACATCCAAAACAATAACATGAGGGCATTTGTATGTGCTGTCAATAAATCAGTAGGGTCTTGATAGATGAAGTCCGATCCGCTAATAGCGACCTCTATCAAGCGATGGACGGACGCCCGTATTAACCTTTATAATGTAGAAAGTTACTCATTTAATGGATTTGCTTTGTTCAGGTTAAAATGGGTTATCTGGATTTTGTGCTGTTATTTTTGTCTTGTTCGTATTCTACTATATGATATTAGTAACGAGTTATTAAAGAAATGTTAATAATAACAAATTTCACGTTACGTGTTGCCTTGTTCACATTGTTTGAATACTATCACTTATGTTAGTTGTATATCAAATTGTATATTTGAAATTGTGTGTAAATTCCAATGGAATTCCCGTCACATCGAAGGTATGCTGGTGACAATCGAAATCATATGTAATATCAAATGTATTCACGAGGAGAGTGTTAGATAGGAATTGTTGAAACGGTATTATATATTAAATTGTAAGAGTCAATTTTAAATATATATAGTTTAAATAATATGTGTTTTGTCAACATAAATACTTTAAAAGATCACAATTAAATAAAACATTTTTATCCAGTTATTTCGAGATTACTCCTAAACCGATTTTCATGACAATTTTAACTTGATAGATTTGACTATTAAAATTATAATTTAGGCGTCTTTTATTTATTATACATATATTTATACTCTGACATATTTACATTCACTGACACTTAAAACCTTAAATCTATTTTAAGAATAATTTAATATGAATCAATCATCTATTTAAGAAAGATCTATTAAAGATAAGATAACATTTGTAATGATAAATGATGTTTAAAACACTTATTTAGATAATCTACTTTAATTGCCATTTTAATTTACCTCTTTAGTTAGAAATGTAAAATAAATCTAACATGATTTAAAATTCTATATATTCCACATCCACTTATCACTTTCAAACGTATCTCTAAGCTAAGCTAACTTGACAAGGGCTCCACATTAAGATCCTCGTATTATGAGACAAAAAGCAGTGAACGCTTATCTAAGTTGAACATTCACCCTATGGGACTTTGGAGGCTTAAATTTTTTTCCCCCGGGAATTATTACGGCCATTTAAATATTAAAGAATATATGTAGCACTTTATTTAATGATATCTTTTAATATGCTGCAACATTTTTATATTGTTTTTATTATATTATTTCGGCGTGCATGTTAAGGTCATTGATCCGAAGTAGAAAAGTGTTTACGCTCTAGGTTAAACGAAGCATAAATAATGAAAAATGCGAGATTGAATTAAAAGTTTCATTGCCTTGCTTTCCGCTGATAACAGCTCAAAGACGAATTACGAAACATGAATTATATCATACTAGACTTATTAAACTATTTTAATTAATATACATTTTTTTCAAATTTATATCTATGAATGAGAAGATGAAATTTTATTGTAATCATATTTCTGACATATTTTATTAACATACATCTTTACATATAAATAAAATCTAAGTGGTTTATCTCTGAAACGGCTTTATTGATTTTGAAAGGACTCTTACTTGTGGATAGCTGTTGTTATCGAGTATTATTAAGAAACTTAGACTGTTTTTATTTCGAAAAATATATTTCGCACGAACCATGTCGTGGGCACAGTGTTGTATAAATTAAATATTACCCTTAAAGATGAGAGTTATTTGAAGAAAAGTTATGTAGGTGACATGAACTAGATTTTCTGGTTGATACGAGTATCTAGATAATAAATATGTTTCTAAATCTAACTCTGAACAGACAGTAATAACATTGGTAGTTGTTTCAAGCCAGTTTCATGATACCAACTACGTTCCATACAAAATACCAAAAACATATTTTATCATATATTGAATATTTTTAATAATTAAATAAGGGTGAGTTTGTGTAGGGATGATTAAAATTAAAAATAGATCACAGCATCAACAAAATATAAGATAAAAGAATTATTTTTTTATATTTATTTAAAATTATTTAAACTCAACATAGCCAAACATAATTATATATTATTAAAAAAATATATATATTATCAAAACTCCGAGAATTCTAGTTACTGTGAATTAAATAAAAAATATATTAAATTCTCTTAACATTAAGATAATTATACTTACTAAATACTTTACTTACTGCCAGCTGTACTCACTTCCCTGTCTTTCTTTTACCTTTTCACATTATCCAAATTGCCCTCTGTATAAATACTTAATATCCGGAAAGCCCTTGAGTATTGATTTAACTCCCCTTTCCCTCACTTTAAACATAGATAAATGTTTCTCTTTATCTTAATTGCTCATATAATATTAAGTTTCGAATATTACAGATACAATATTTACTAAAGAAATTTTATAAAGATAAATACATATATCTAAAGAAAATATAAACCAAACAAAGATATTCTAAATAATATGGTATTATTAGGTGCTATGTGCATTTTATTTTAAGTCTTTAATTTAAATAATACATATATTGGACTTATGAAAGAGAATAGTTGCCCGATTAGATTCATGGAGGTCCTGCACGTATCTATATACAATCATTGACAAAGAATAGTGCTTAAAATTAATTATTTCAAAAAATATACTAATTAAATTAAATAAAAATAAATTGATTTAATTAAATCCCTTGCGTCCTCCTTCCTTTAGCACAATTGCAAATAAGGGCGACTTTATAAAGAAGACTAATACCAATAATTTCTCCTTACTGTTTGTTAGAAAGCTTGTTAAGGAAACACCGGTTAGCGGCGTAATTTTAGCCAAATGTGTGTCCATACACAGAGCTTGAAATTATTTTTAAACTGTATTATTTTATTTCACATTCATCTTCATTTTCATCCTTTAACTTGTCTACTTATTTGTCTGTAACTTTGCTGTATAAGAAATAATCTTTTCATGACATATTATATATATAACATTATTATTTTATCATCTTTTATATATCTATATGACAATCGCAGGTAATGTTTTCTAAAGGTAGTATTTCAAAAAAGTTTTTAATGTCCGCTCGTTTAATGGCCACGCAAAACCTAAGCACGGTCTCATAAATTACCTGCGTGCTATTGTGTCTTGGCAGACTTATTTACCTGAATATTCTGATATCCAGGATACTGTGTCCTTGCTGTATCTTCCACTTCATTTGCAGGGTTCTCTCCGTCTAGACGAGTTTTTTTTATTAAAGTTTCATTTTCTATTAATATTATTAATGACAAGATTATAACACACCACGAGAGGTAATTTAATATTACACAAGGATATTATTTTTTAAATTCATTTATTAGCAAATGAAAATAATGAAGTAATAAATTTCTTTGAATTGAATTAATAATTTAATAAAAAATAGATATAAAGACACCGTCTCATCTCATGTTCTATATGTAATGTAATCCACTTGAAGGGGTCGCGTTTATTATTTCGGATAACAGATGAAATCTTCTTTATATCTTAGCAACGTCAAGAAGGCCTTTGTGAGGTTTAAGTCCATTTTGCGTAAGTCTACATCATTATTTTATAAACTAAACACGTTCCAAATGTTATTTTATAAGTAGAAATTGTACTATTATTATAAAATAATACTGCTATCTAGCGGCACTAGGCACTAGCAAAGTAAATGACTTTCATAATAATCGTTGTTATATTTCTTAATATTACAGTAAATATTTATTTTAGAATAAGATTAAAAAGAGCAGCGCTTTTTTATAAGCAGTGTAGAACTTTCGGCTTTTTTTACAGTATATAGTTTTACTATTTCTTTTATCTCGTCTTATAAAACAGTTTCTGTTCTAATTAGTATAGCTGATAAATCTATTACAACACTAGCCTTTTATAATATTTTCTATAAATCAATCTCTCCAAAGCGGATTTATTTATTTAAAAGTTCCATTTAAAATATAATTCATCGGTTAAGCCCGAATTTATCCCGCGAGATGAGGACATCTAGACGTCGCAAAGTCCTCTGCAAAATTTAATCCCGGATAAAGAGTATCCCGGTATACTGTGTCCCGATTATATTCCCGGGATAAAATACACAGAACAGCCACGTGGGGATTTGGACCCGGATTCGTTAGGAAATTTCTTAAAAATGGATATTTAACTTAAAAATGTTCCAAAGAAAACAGTTATTTTCTAGTTGACGGTTAAAATGTGGGGTAGCTTTTTATATGAAATAAATGTTATATTTGCATAGCAGTAATATTTTATACGAATATTTAGGGAGGAATTAGACTAGAATTCACGAATGTGGAAAAGGTTTTAGAGATTAGCCCATCCTTCTGATGTATTTCGGGTTTATTTTATTAGGAAGACCCCAAAATAGAAATCATACAAAAAATCTTGTTTATAACTCTTGAAAACTTTTGAGATATAATTTCTTTCCTATTTACAAGTAGCAGTTAATCTCTAGGGATATGTCTGACTTATCTTTAAAGAAATTGAGTTTGCATATAATGAAAAATCTAGACTGAGATTTAAAAATATATTTATATTAAAAATGCAATGGTTATATTTTATATAACATCCCAGATAAATAACAATAACTTATAGCGTATGTGTTTTTAACATTTATCACGCAATTAAACTTTTCGAACGAATTTGGGCAGGTATAAAACTTAAATCTCGATATCCAATTTTCGATATACAGAATGTTAGGATTTCAGAGCAAATAAATTTCACCCCCATGCGATTTAATCGTAGCTCAAAGGGTTTGAAGTTTTTGAACGCGAGTAATTAAAAGTTGCGTCCTTAACATGTAAATATTTAGCTGGATTTATGCTAGATAGAGAAGTATTTGTATTTGCATTTATTTATAGAGTACAAGTTACAAATATCTGCACTAACTAGGATCAAAAAGGAAAATTAAACAATCTGATTTCATCTTTAAGTTTGTTAAGCAATATACAGATATTGACTAAAAAAACGTTACGTGAATTTTACTAAAATAAATTAGAATATTGTATAAATATAAAAATATATATTTGTAAAAAATAAATTTGACATCAGATATTAATACAATCACTATCAACAAACAATATTCGTACCACTAAATCTAAGTTATTTTCATAGAAAAACTTAACCTAACTTTTATTATAGCGATAAATTCTAGAAACATTATTTACACAAAGCTCAGTGGACGTTAAAGACCATTTTCGAAGACGGTGTGCTCTGAGTTCCAGTGAATTTATGCTTTGGTTGGTTTAAACGCCTGTATTAGCCAACAACTGTTGCCTGGTTAACTTGAGAATTATGATGTCGTTCTCCATTAATAGATTACTCCAAAGATAAACTTACATAACAAATGCTTTTAAATGTTTTGAACTTAAAATATCTTATAAATATAATTATAATTACTGAGAAGGAAATGAAGGGTTCGTTGGAACGATCGTGGAATCCACTTCGAATATTCAGTATTGCGGTATTTTTAAGAGTTCTCGGCTCTCCCAGAAACGATTATACTCTCGTCGACAGTATTTCGCAAAATGGCTGCGTACTCAAGCCCTATTTATATGCCACTTAATGAGTATTTACAGTAATTTTACTTCGCTAAATACCTCATAAAGACCTGTTGTCTGAAAATTGCTTTTAATAGGGTGTTCTAGTGTAATGCTATCATTTTGGTATCATCTAAATAATTAGTCTCGCTACGAATTGAAATGGAATTTTAATGCTTTAATAGTATAGATATTTTGATGTTGGCATTTAATTTTTCGTTGAGTCGATTTTAAAAGCTTGATAAATTTTATTGAATAAGAAATGGACTGTTACTGTTATGAAATGTGGTCTTTGATATTGTTCATAGATTATCATATCTTAGATTATGCTTATATTTTGTAACATTAGTAGCGATTTAAAACGATTATTTAGAAAGAGGTTCAATCCTTCGAGATTATATAAAAGCTTACGCAATTAATTTGCAATTTAACGCCCATACAAAGTAACTCTGTAAGATAATGTCGGGTAATGCGACCCTTAGTCAATAATATTCGAGTAAGAAATAACTTATTTAAAATTTGAGAGGTTTATTAGGTGTATACTTAAATATTTAATATGTAAATCTTTATTATTTTATAATACTATAAAAAAGATGTTAACTAAAATACTTCAGAAACAAATTATTTATTTAATTTTTACCACTAGCTGTAGTCCGCTACTCCGTTCACGTAACTAGAGATTGTCGCTACCCTCTCGGAATATTCGCCTAGTGTTAATGATCAAAACTGGGAAAATGTATCCGCGTTTGCAATCAAACTTTCATAGAGTGTACTGTCAGTACTTTGCTATTTTGATTAGTTTTGTAAATGTCATAGTATAGAGTAATATATGACCTATCTCTTTAAACATACTATCAAATTTGTTTATAAGGTCCAGCCGGTAGTGACAAAAATTACAGCTTTAAAAAAAACATTCATCTTTGTTATACACTAAATTTATATAAGAAAAGATTAAAATTAGATTTTAATATTTAGAAAACAGATTGTAATACGATATATAAAATATTATAGCCTAGGTATATTAAAACGCGTTTATTATATAAAAATAATTATTTAGACAGGCGAGATCCTTTTAGCGTACGATTATTTAAAAGATCGTACAATATATATTGAGACTGTTTACGATGTTTATTCGCGAGATTGTCTTGGACTGTCGCCAAATAAGCCGGATGTTGCAGAACTGTGGACAATCCAATGATTATATTATTATGACAAATGCTATAAACGAGTATTTTTAAAATTCCAAAAATTTTTCGACGACAAAAATATTTATCTTCGTTGTGAAATGGTTATTTAATTGTTATTGATGACTTCAGTTTCATTTATCGCAGGAGTGTTTTGTATTTTCGTATTTTATTGTATAATACATATATTATACAATAAAATACGAAATTTAATACGGTTTATTAAACATCTCAAAACACACGATGGTGCTGAAGCGCGGCGATCGCCGGTAATATCTTCAGTTTTCACTTCGGATAGAGTTTACCCTCATACATCCCATGGTGAACCATTGAATGCGAATCACCAGGAGTCCATAACCATCCGGACGCGTCTTAGCATTCCCACTATTAAACAATCGACATGGAAAATACACGATCAAAATATAGCTGACCTGTTAGAGCACCCGGGCTCAAACCAGGTACTCAACGCGCAAGTAGAGACTCTACAAAATACTATTTTTGACTACTTCAATGAGCACTATCCACCTTCGAATCGTTATGCTCACAAGTATAAAGAAAACGGTTTTAAATTGAAAATGAGAAGGAAAAAAAGGGACCTCATAAAGAAACTTCGTAGGGCCAAAGCCATGGGCGACAACCAACTTAGTCACCAACTGTCTAGGGCATTAAGGTCAATTCTTAAATTAATACAAGGCATATCACAACAAATAACAAAAAACCGTGATAGCTTTGACCGGGCAAAACACGAAGTAGACTTTGATAAAAATCCTTTTAAGTACTCTAAAAACATTTTCAAAGACGAAAAAGGTAAACTCCTCTTGACCAACGAGCAAATTTTTGATTATTATAAAAGCACATACGAAGTGCCTAAAAATCAAAGGCTGTATGGGGATCCCAACGATCGAAAACCTGAGAGTCCATCCATAGATTTTCATGCCAACCCACCAACTTTGGAGGAAATCAATAAAATAATTAAAAAGAAACCATCTAAGTCAGCACCAGGTCCGGATGGTATCCCTTATATAGTTTATAAAAAATGTCCGTCGATTCATAAACATCTATTGAATATATTCGATAAAATCTGGTCAAGAGGACAAACACCGGTAACATTCGGAAATGCTCTTTTTGTCCTCATTCCCAAAAGCGACAATGTCTCGGATCCTAGGGACACTAGACCGATAGCTCTAACAAATACAATATCAAAAATATTTTTTTCTTTTTTACAAACAAAAATGACGCAATTCATGATAAATAATAAATATTTCGGGCCTTATCACCAGAAAGGGTTTTTGCCTGGCATTTCTGGATGCCTCGAACATAACACGTTACTATCGGAAAGCCTTAAAGATGCCAGAAATAGTGAAAGACAAATAACGGTATGTTGGATAGACTTAGAGAACGCTTTCGGGTCGGTACAACATGAACTGATGATGTTCGCGCTAAGGTGGTATAACTTTCCTACGTTAGTAAGTGACATGATTGCATCATATTATTCAAAATTAAAATTTTCCATAATCACAAATGAAAATCATTCCAAACCATTAAATTACAACATAGGTTTATTTCAAGGTTGTTGTATTTCTCCAATTATATTTAACATAGTGATCAATATTTTAATAGATAAATTAATTAAAAACGAAAAGAAATGGGGTTATCGGTTTAAGTTGAACAATAAATACACAGAATCCATACTAGCATTCGCCGACGATCTCGCGATACTGACACGTAATCCAAAACAATGTCAGCTACTTTTAAATGTTGTGGAGGATTTCTGTGCTTGGACGGACGGATTGAGGACAAAACCCAATAAATGCTACAGTCTGTGTCTGGGTAGGCGGAACACCAGATATACCTCTTACGATCCGGGTCTTATAATAGGCGGTAAGTGCGTTACTACTATTACCGACGCAGCTCCGTTCAAATTCTTAGGCAAAAAAATCGATTACCAAGGGCGTACTCCATCTTTAGATATAATAGTCGATAGCTTTTTGAATGATCTTAAAAAGGTAGACAATCAGCCAATAAGTAACATCAAAAAGGCTTGGATATACGATAATTATTTAACATCACGTTTAAATTGGCCTTTCCTCGTTTACGATATTAATAAGACCCTTTTGTTAAAGTTAGATGCAAGCGTCATAAGGACATTGAAGTCATGGCTCGGGTTAGCGCATCCAGCGGACTCTTCTACCTTATTTAGAGACCGACACAATTTTGGGTTAAAATTAAAGAAACCATCGGAACTCTATAAACACCTAAGAGTGACCAAGAGACATATCATCTCAAAGTCGAATGATGATACTGTAACATCTCTCCCAAAAGATAAAATTGCCGCAGAGCTGGAGTCACGACTTCAATTCCATAAACAATTTATGATAGGTGCTCAAACAAATAAAGCAGGGCTAGGATCAAATAGGAAAGAACCAGACATAGAAATAATAAAATCCTTTATTCGGCACGATGAAAATGATAATTACCGGTTGCACGCGATGAGCCTAGAATTGCAAAACGAATGGGTGACCATAGGAGATTTTTGTATTCCATTAGCTTTACGATGGCGCACCCTGCTTCATGATTGGTCCCCAGCATTATTAAAATTTTATCTTAATGCATTCCAAATGACTCTCCCAGATCAAAGTAACTTAGTAAGATGGGGCAAAGCCACCGAAAAATCTTGCAACATCTGCGGGGAGGCAGTAGGAACCGCGAAACACTTGCTAGTAGGGTGTAGGGTACTATTAAATAGAGGTAAATACTCGCGTCGCCACGATAAAGTATTAGAAATCATACGAGAAGCGGTTAGTCTTTCTGTAGCAAGAGCGCAGAGGGGTATAACAACCACCAAAAAATCAGTAGAGTTCGTAAAGGCAGGTTCGTCCAAAAAATCTAAATTAAAACCTTATTCCATCTTGGACGCGTCTCCTGATTGGACTCTCATGATGGACACGTATGAAAGGCAATACAAAATCCCCGGGGATGTTTGTGTTTCGTCATCTAGGCCGGACTTATTCCTGTATTCAAAACAACTAAGGCGCGTTATACTTGTGGAGCTTACTGTACCCTGGGAAACAAACATACCCAAAGATCATACATTTAAGCTTAACAAGTATTACGAACTGTGTAACGAACTGATCAGGAATAAATTTATAGTTAATTTGTACGCTGTAGAAGTAGGAGCGAGAGGTATAACAGCAAAATCTCTCTACAACTTATTTAAGGACCTCGGCCTTTCTAGAACGATCATCAGTTCATTTCTGGAACGTATTTCAAAGGCGGCTTTATTAGGTTCTTACGATATTTGGTTAGGTAGGGAGAGGAGCGTAAACAGTGAAGGTGAGCGTGTATGCGCATAGTAAAGGGGCCCCTTAAACCTACATCTGGGTCGCAAGTCCCAGGCATTGTTTGCGCTCCTCTTCTTGCAACGCGATGGGCCCGGCACCCGCACGGTGAATCCATGGAATGCTAAGAAGCTTCGTCTCTCTTTTCAAGTTTATCACTTATATAATTCATTTACTGTATTTAACTGAATACACAAACAAAATAAGAATTAATGACATCATGTTTATTGCGGATCCATCTCGGAAATTTGTCAAAACCAATTCAGCTTATGTTGGCCAAATTTTATGGCTAAACTTGTTCACAATGCTATCTGAAGTGTTATCCCACTGGCTCAATGCCAACGGGATGCTGTGCTGAAACTGACCCAATCATCTTGCACGGATGTCATCCATACATGTCTCTATGAATACAAGGGCTACAAAAAAGATATAAACACAAACATCAAAGTCTTATATTTTATGAACTATTATTATGACACTGCTGTCAAAAATA
Organism: Melinaea menophilus ssp. n. AW-2005; assembly: GCA_918358695.1. Lineage (NCBI taxonomy): Eukaryota > Metazoa > Arthropoda > Insecta > Lepidoptera > Nymphalidae > Melinaea > Melinaea menophilus. The sequence continues at coordinate 30,055,358 of OU911039.1, read as the reverse complement.
TAATGTTAATTAACTGATAATAGCTGCCTGCATACGTCTGATAATATAAAGGTAACTTTGAAAAGGCAGTAGTGCATTTTACAAAGAGACCAACTGAATCCTAAACACATTAGATAGTTGCATTGCATAATAATGCCACTGATACTGTTAGAGAAGTAATAATCAAATCTTACAATTGTAGTAATTGCTATCCACAATACAGGAATATCGAAAACTCAGTACTATCGTAGTATCTGAATTTGACAGTTTTTATAATTTTATTTGTAATTTTCATGTTCAAAAAATATTTTTTTTTCTTTCTTGTTAAAAGTACTTCTAACTTTCTTTATGTCTAAATTAGACCTGTGTGAAACCAAGACGTGTCACTAGTTTGTTATAAGTCTGAAATAAAAAGAATATTTTATAATATAATGCAATATAAGAAATAAATAATATAAGGTATCTGGGATGTTTTCCTATATTTCTTTTATAAGGTTAATTAAATGAATAATAATAATAATAATAATAATAAGTAATTTTCACTATTAATAGTCATATATGTATTTCACTTTTTATCAATGAACTAAATAAAAGATGGATTATTCAAATCAATTTAATTTATGGGACTGTCAAATATTATATATAATATAATATTTTATTAACATAAATGAAAATAATTCAAACAAATGTAAATAAGTCCGAATAATAAACATGATATGCAAATGCATTTGCTTGGTATCTTTATATGGGTATTTATATACTATTACAGTAATTATGAAATAAATATAATAATTAAAAGCGAACTTATCATCATTGAGCTTACTCTCATTGAACCTTCTGTAATCATTAATGATATTAATATTTTGATTGTCACTGGTTTCTTGAAAATAGGGAAGGGCTTCATTGTCTGAGGCAACATGCGTTGATATATTAACCCTCATACATATCAGATAAACAGTTATTAGATTTAGAGATTATAGAAAATGCAGGATTTATATATAAATAAGTACAATTATTATTACTTTTGGGCCAATGGGGACACGTTTAATTGCGACTCTGTGTGTTCATGTTCTGCCTAAATAATACACCTAATATGAATATTCTTACTAATGTCACAATAGCAAAAATATTCATATTATTGTTCATGAACAACAATGGCTTTTTTCATTTGTTAAATTTACGTTAATAAGAATCTTATAGTGATTTAATTAATAACAAAATAGATACAAATACTCTATCAGATAGTACCTATAGAGATTTTTGTTTCCAAATTAAATGATGCGATCAGTTTTTGTTATGATGAAAAAAATAAACGTATTTTTACAACACTGATTATTTCTGTATAACTATCTATCACTATGAAGCCATCAGACCATCATCAAGTCGTAACACTGAATTTGATATAATTTTATTCAATTTTTATATTAATCAGACTTCGATAAACCGTCTCAGCCGATTTCAAGATCTTGAAAATTGATGCAACTTCACAAGTATAAGTATCTGCTAAAAGGGCCTTTAAATATGATATGGTTTCTTTTATCTGCTACAGAGTTATTTTTTAACAAAAAGTTAATTTAAAAGATTATGAAGAAAATAAGCCTTAACCTATAGAAAATCCAATTTGTTCTTGTATTAGATCAAACCATATAGAACTACAATAGAAATCCTCAATTTTTTTATTGTATTTGAATTGTAACCAAAACCAATTCTAAATGTTCCCTCACTCTATATTTTTGGTTAGACTATAAGGCTATATCACACAACAGTTCATAAGAATCCGTCTAATAATTTGGTTGTATTGTAATTAAACCGCAAACCAATTTTATATGTTTATTTTTTTTTGTGTAAAATAAGTAAATTTTGGAAGATACAAATTGATATGTTGAGTTTAAGAGCAAGCCAAAGTTTTATTCAAAACCATTCACTGTAACTGCAACTATAGTTGCAATAAGTTTTCTGTTTCCCCGTAAAATAAACGAAGTAGCGAATATGTTAACCGGGGCATTTGTAAGCATAAGAATATCATCAAAATCCCATAATAGATTTTGCATGATATGCGAAAACTATAGAGAAACAGACAAACATACACGCAGACAACAATTTATTTTTAAAGTAGTTATTTGTAGCACGTTGTTTTTTTAAATTCAGGGTATAGAACACAGCGTCGTTCCTACTTTATTATATATAGATGATTATTGTTATTATATATATATTTTGTCTTCTTGAGTAAAAGTAAACTGATAAAAAGTTACATGCTATTTTCTTAGAAAATATAATATATATGCAGTCAATTCAAGTGATTTAAGAGGAAAAGTTCGAGACGTTTTCAATAATATAAGTTGATGCATTAGCATATACTCAATATCCCTGGAGGTGCTTACATACATCAAAGATATTTCTCACACTCCATAAGATGACAATGATCACTACTAACGAAAGAAAGATATCCATAAAATACGCGGCGATGGCACGCAGCCAACACATTCAACTTTGAGGACAAATCTCAGAGAGACAGTTTTATGTGTTACAAAATAAGAGGCAGAGGATTGAGATGAGCTCATTCTTGTTACCAATTGTATTAAATAGCTAGTTCATTTGTTTATTATCTTAAAAGACGCTCGTAACTAGTTCTTACTGATATGTTAACAAACTATTATGTGGTGTTTATTGTTGAAAAGTATTGAATGAAATATTTTCTTTGTTTCGGCAAATATATTTTGGTAAATCCAACCCATCGATTAAGGCGACAAATAATGTCCAACCACATAATCAGATTTAATTATTTAATACAGGTAATATAATAAAAAACTATTAACAAAACTGTACTATGACATTTAATTCTTCAGTATATAATGCCACGATATATCTCCCAGTTTCTTGTTCCACTTATTCATTACTAGTTTCATTGTAAGAAGCCTTTAGAATGCAGTTTATAAATAGCGTATCGATCAAGTCCTCCAGCCAATTTGATATCACATAATTTATTTAACGTACTATGTAATACAAATTTAGCATCAAATTTCGAAAACATTGCTCACTTTTTAGGCAACATTTTATTTCTTGTAAATAACATAATCTTTTATTGTCATTGAGCTGAGCGTTAGCGAAGCTCAACCGTTTGGGAGACCTTTTTTTATGTTTAGTTGTCTCCAGAATGCGACGAGATAATTAGCTAAAAATTTTCTCATGTATGTTTGAGCCGAACGCGGATGTTATAGCGAAAACAGATTGAAAAAATGTTTAGCCATTCAAAAGTTATCAAGAAAGGAAGAAAGGAGAGGGGCTCAGCTCAACACCCGCCGCGCACGGTTGGCGGATCCTAGTAAAAAAAGTGTTAACATTTTAAGTTTTATAATGTAGTGCATTTTCATGATTTGATTATAATTTAAAGATTTTAGAATTTAGATTTACAAATTCTCACTACAAAAGAACTGGTTTATTAAGATAATGATACCTATAAAAATGGAAAATTAACAAAACGTCTACGTCATAGAGTCAACATTGTTGAATTATTAATATACCATCTACGTTCAAAGATAAAGGATGATGCTTAGATCATCCAGCGTTCATGTCCTATTCCTACATAGGATTTGGCATTGAAATCTATTCAACATTTTGCCTCATGTACCTTAAAGAAAAAGATTAAGAGACATATATAGATAATATAAAATTTCCGATTGCAGGGCAAAGTCCTTCCGAAGTGGAATGGGTAAAATCTATTCACCTCCCTATGCTCGGGTTACGAATATTATTGTGAAATTATTTTCCTCCTTTTGATTTGCTAGGAAACCCCGAGCGTCAAAGGCGAATCGATCGATGCTTGTAAAGCATACAAATGTTTACAACGGATTCGAATCGGTATCGACAGACATCGACTACTGAATCAATTATTAAAACCCCTGTATCGATTCGGACATTTGCCTCTATCTGTCCCTTACTAAATAAAGCTTATGGTACATCTAATAAAGTTAAATATTAATATATGCTATCATTATGTTTTTATGACCCATTAATATTTTATTATATATGTGAAATAAAAAATTTTAGTTCCAAGATACCTTTCCAATAACTCATATTCTGTTTATTTCGTTTGGATTATTAATAATAACATGAATATTATATCAATAATCGTTGGAAAAAATGCACAGGGTTTATAAAACTCAAAAATGATTGACTTTATTGACAAAATAATTATTAACATGACGAATAAATCACTTAAATATATAAGAGTGTGTGTAACACCATCTTTATTCTTATCATTACTTCTTCCTTGTCAAAACGACCTACAATTATTGTCAATTTGAAATGTTATTTTTAGGGAATATTCATGTTTGCTTTCTAATTATAATGACCGATAATTGCTAGATAATGATTCTGTATTCTTAAGTTCCCTAGTTAGTTGTTACCCTATCTATTATATATATTTTATGAGTAAAGTAGGATTTTTTTTTTATAAACGAAACAGGAATATTAAAAACGTTGAAACTGCATTTCATAAAAAGAAGCCGCCTATTCAATAATCCCAGAGAAGAAATTCCATCCGCCCTGACCTACAATTTTGCAATATTTAAAACGGATATTTGATTCTATCGGTAAATTTAATATTTATTTTTAAAAAAACTTTAAAATATTAAGCATAATAATATATTATTTATTTATAACGTTACTTACAGTAGAACATGGACAGTTTTAGTGAGCTGTAAAAGAAATGCCCGCTCTTTACTACCTGGATCTAAAAGAGATATCAAAACGCACATCGGATAATATTTATAAATAGTTATTAGACAAGGTTAAGATGAATAAATGTCTTTTCTCATTGATAGAAAAACGAATAAATATCGATCTATAAGCTTTGATGCGTCCGTTGTATATGAAAATAATGTGTTTAGTTGTGTCTACACGGCAATGTATATCAACCGTACGGCCAGTTGTCAGTTACTTGCGGCGAGGAGTGGAGAGGTGTCCAGTGGGGTTAATAAAATTGTTTTTCCTTTACGCTTCTATTTGGCGCGCAACACGTGGTTTTGCCGAAAGTTTGCGAACCTATTCGGCCTATTAGCGGTTTTTATTAAGTGTTTGTGTGTGTTGCGTGAGTGTCTATGAGTGTGTGATATTTGTTTATTTGGAAGGAGAAGTAAGTTATTTTACAATAGAATGTTATATTTTCAAGAATTTATAACGCCTATTTATTTTTACTATCACTACTACACTTTAATAATACGATATATATTTTGTTTCTATTGCAAAAATAGCAATTGTAATATATTAATAATTGTAATATATTAATAACACACTGTGAATATAAAAAATAAAGATTAATTACAAGAATTATAATTGTTTACCCACATGGCTCCCAAAAACTTTAATAATTATGTATGTTAAGATTTTAATATATTTATAATTATGTTTGTTCATAAATTAAATATTTATTTGGTATAAGTCATATATTATTATGAAGGGAAACTGTGACTAAGACCTAAAAAGCGAATATTCTTAAGTTATTTTTTCCTTTTAGTTAAATCTACTACATTTTATACATTTCACATCTAGTTGCACAACTTCAGTTCTGAATATTGCACTTGAAATTCTTTTAACTTTTACAAAGGCCTATACGTCATGTCATGAGTCACGAATAGTATCGTATATAAATTGTCGAACGCAGAAAGTGGCATTACTAATCAAGGCTTTTTTCGTTAGAAAAAGAAACTGTTTTATTAGTAGTCAGAAAAGTTTGAGTATTTTTTTTTATAGTCAACGTTATTCTTCTACACTAAATAATTAGACCTAATTATAAGCATAAACGTAATTTTGAAATGTATTCTGAATTCTATTCTAGTTTAGCTGCTAAGAATGCACGCCCTACTTATAAATAACTCTTGTGCGCATACCCTTATGTTAGTTGACCCATAAGTTATCACATGCGGACACTCAGGTCATCATATATGCATCTATCTCCTTTCCTTGATCGATTTATGCATCTAGTACTTATGTACCTAATATTGATAATATTATAGTATAGTATTATGTAACTAATAAAACATTTAATATGACGATTTAAATTAATAGTTTTTTAAGAATAAAAATTACTGAAATTTTATGGTGTAATGTAATATACTCATATAAAAATAATTTAAAAAAGTATGAAAAGACAGTTATCCTTTCTCCTTTATTCTAGATTACAATTTACAAAAAAAGAAAAATATTTTAGTTTTAAGCTAATTACAATATGAATAAGTAATTGAATTTTCTTTTTCGGACAGATAGAAACCTTTTACATATGGGAAAGACATTTTTTCTCTAAATCTATTTAAAAACTTTAAAGTAAAGATAAAACTTTAAAACATTACTGAGCTTAGGCCGATCTATGTATGAATGACCAGGGCAGTGCTAGTCCGATGTTAAATTTAGGATGAAACGTAATTTAAAACCCTCCTTTTTTATTCATCGTTTAAAAAATATATTTTTGTCACTCTTCCTTTACCACTTTGGGGCTTCGAAAGTCTGGATCAGTACGCCCGTGTCTTTAAGATAGGACCGTTATTCTCTTTTAAAAGATAAGATATGACTGAGAGAAATGTAATAATAATCTAATAGATGACCCAAAAATGTTGGACACACTTTTGCTTTTGTCCGCGGTCATCTTAAGATCTACCACGATAGAGGTATTAGGAATAAATTTTATTAAAATATATAAAAAAACACAATATCATCAAATAAAATATTTAGAAAGTATTAACCCTTACACCACAGAGATTTAAAGAAAGAGCTTGTGCGCCTTTTACTAAAGACTAAAGCAGTCAAAACTTTGGGTGAATCCTTCGCACTATCTTCATTAAAAGAGTCTTTTCTTTTCTTCTGTTTTATCTTGTGTTCCGGTTACCTCCCATGATACATGGATCCATCTCGTATACCTTTTTATATTATATTATGAATTCTATATTTTCTCTTCATTCTTCTGCTTTATTACCGTATTATCTATTATATATTTACTTCCTATTAAATAAAAAAATGTAGTAATTGGAATTCTTTTAACGCTGATTTGAATTATTTTGTTATTATCTAAAACGAAACTGAACGAGCTTATTTTACAACAAAAAAATAGTAGCAGTGATTTCGCATTGAGATAAAGTACTGCCAAACATGATGATAGATAGCTGTAGAATTTATACTGACCAGAAAATAACGCTGGCAAAGCGATGCGAAAACAATATAAAGACATTGGATTATAAAATAACATTTCCGAAGTATATACATTTAAACAATTTAAACGACGAAAACAATTCAAGAATATGTTGGAAATGCAAAACATTAATGAGTCCCACTAATTGTGTTTAAATATATGATGTTACTGACAGATGCATAAATATTCTAATAATAATATTAAAAGCAATTTACGAAATTCTAAAGATTTATAAAACGATGTTGCAGGAGAAAATAAAATCCGAAAGTGTAGGCGTGACCTTCAAAGAATTATTTCTGTCTTGCAGCGTGAATCTCGGTCGATGCAAAACGCTGTCACTAGCTTATAACAGCAAACTATCAAAATTTTTGTCAATCTTAAAAACAGTATGAATGGTGTTAAATGTTTAATATACTGCATTCATTTTAAAGTTAGATGTTTTTTATAAAATAAAATACTTTTTATAAATTTGATTGAGTTTTCACAATTTCACATCTGAATGCTCTCTGGTTTGATTTTGTTTGTTATACGTTTCTCATTAAAAATAGTGGAACAAAAATCAACTTTGCCGCCTTTGTTAAAAAAAATATTGAAAATTAATATTATTTGTTTCTACAATATAAAATAATGAAGCCTTCTACCTCAAAATATACATATTATAAGTGTATTTTAAAAACCAAACCAAATCAAGTCAAATATAAATATTTTATAACATAATTCAGATTCGAATGTCATTAAACTATTTATATTCGTCTATCACAATCAATTATTTAATGAATAAACATGCATTTTATTATATTAAATCTTAGTATTAATTTTAGCAATATAAAAAATATATATTATTTGTTACTACTACAAGACATTTAATAAAAATAACCATTCATTTTTTTTATGTATTTAATATCATTCATTCTGTGGCAAGCAAACGATTCTATTTAAATTTTCCATCTCAATCAACGCCTTTAAGCTGCCGTGAATTATTGTTTTATTAAATTTATACCAAGCAACAACGTATGCACCACGCCACCCGTGAAATTCGGTTAAGTATGTATTTTGGATCGACTCCAAAACAATTAGTGCACTGTACTATGTACACTAGCGACGATGGCGGAATTGAGAGGGCCCCTTAATGATATTAGTATTCAATATAATGACTCTTCAATTTATATTTCTGATTTTAAAATCAAATAATTTTAATGTTTTGTAATAAGAAATATTTATTTAAATATTTCATGTGTGTTTTTTTAAATTGTCAGTTGCTGAGGTAATGACAGACACATTTTACACCATTTCGTATAATACAATTATATTAGGAAAATTATTTTATATGAAAATATGATTTGTTGCTAACACTGGAACTATTAAAATAGATAAATTAATGGCGTTTATTCATTTTTTTATTGGGTGTTGGGGTTTATATGCAACAAGGGTAATAACATTAATCTAGCCATTATGGCAACAAAGTAGATTGACAGGAAGCTAGTTAGCTTAGAACCGATGTTCTAGTCTAGCCATTTATAATTTGATTTATTACCAACTACACACCAGTTAATCATTTCAACGCGTACAATAGATGATTGTCACTGTTCTGTGACAATTAACTGATACTATTGATGCATACAACATTACTGGAAGCAAGGTATGGAGTGAAACAAATTGAAGTTGCATTTGTATTGAAAATGGAACCTAAGAGCTTAAGAGCCGGGTGATTTTTTAGATTATAACCATAAGATTATATATTTATAGAATAACAAAGAAAAACTAGCAAATTTTAATCGACCGAGTGACATTAAAAATAATTGTGATGCTTGTCGAGACAACATCACAGAATATATTTTTTATCTTTTGAAGTCTACATTTTTTGGACGTGCTAGGAACTTTTTGTTTATCGTGTGAAAATCTTATTTAAAATCTCAAATAAAAGTTAGTGAAAAATATACTACCTATTATAAAAAATGATGTTTTTGTTATTACTGATTGAATGTTAGTTTTCTAAAAGTAATCAGAATTTCAATAAATATGTTTGACGTCAAAAGCAGTCGTATGTTTCTAAACAAACAGATAAGCTTGCCTTCTTCCGCATTTATATTTATTTAATAGTATTATCAATTAATCAAATACAATGATAAAATATTATTCCAACTAAGTTCTAAAATATTCAATCCTAAATATTGAACCATCTGTTTTTAGACTATTTTATTAGGGGTATTATTATACCCCCGAGAATTTAAGGTCCATTATCTTTATACTTAGTAATAAATATCCTGCCTAATATCTTTCAACTGATAATAACTTTTATAAGTCTATACAATTTTTAACATTTTATATCAGATAAAGATGTTTTTTTGGAAAATTTATTATATAATAATAAGTTTTATAAGTTTGAATAATCTATTAAACATTAATCAAATTAAACTTAAACAAATAACTTTATTTAAACATGCAGTATATAGAAATTCTTAAGATCAGTTTTATTTTGAGTACAACTTTATCTAAATTGACGTGATTCATCGTAATGGTTGGCAGGCTTGGCCATTTTGTGCATTAATTTTATGTACTTAGAACTAACGTGTATCTTAATGAACATAATTTGTGTATTCATTCAGTATTATAATTGCATTTAAAAAAGGTTTCAATTATAGATTTAAATTAAAGCATAATATTTTCTTTCTCTACTGTAATCTATTCGAGATGATTTTTTTCGTCTAAATAAATTCATTAACCCATTAAACACTATGCCTATCAATGCTTAGTACTATCGGAGATTGTGTATATGTGGACGGTAATCTCCGAAACAGTTGCAGTTTTTTTTAATTATTCGCATATTGCTCGGAAAAAAGTCAGTTTCTAGGCGCACAATTTAGTGATATGAACAAAAACATCATTAAAGTAGAATTGGCAATTAAAATAGTTCTTTCACTCTTTGAAAAGTTCTTAAATTTAAGATCGACATAGTATTGAGGTTGACTGTATGGATTCTATTTACTTATATAAACATGTATAGATGAAGAAATATTCAAAGTTTCCGAGTAAATAAATATTTTTTTACCTATCCAGAGCCAGTAAAGCCGCTTCTAAAGCTTGTATTATATAAATGATTTCGCTGGGAACAAATGTTAACTATTTATAACGTAACATTTAACTTTATAAATAAAGCAATTCGAGTTTTGCTCATTGAATTCATTCATACACACAAATGGCGGGTGCAGTGGCCTGATAGAATCTATTTCAGATCCGATATTAATTAGAGTTATTGTTACATGTCAACGCATATGCGTTTCCTATTATAACTCCTCACTTTATTACACTTCAAAGACTATAAGTCTTTTATATTTGACAGCTTCGGACTTTGAACAAGACAATTATTGGTTTTTTAAAGTTAAACTTATCAAATTAAATTTAATATAATACAATAAAAATATATATTATTCTTATTGTAAAAAGTAAATCTAAGTTTCATAACAAATTAATTTGATCCGTGGGTAAGAATGTGGCCATCCTTTGTATCTTTGGGTTTCATAAGAAGTGACAAAGGGTCTGTTATACTGTTAAGAACGTTCCTATTTTCTTGCCATCTTACCACACTCGCTCAGAACACCTGTGCATTTCAGTGGCCAAGTTCCACTGTATTTGGCATGTCGAGCACCGGCGTTACTGTGTTCGTAATGGACAATATCTGCAGCCAGCGTCTTGGAAATTTTGAAGGTTGGATCGTGTCACAGTTTACGCAGATATATAGACCTCATGATGACTATTCAGAGTATGCAAGAAACGTCTTATAAGAATTACGTCAATGGGTGGAGATCACGACCCTGGTCAGATGCCTGAACACTTACTGCGTGCAAACGTATAAGATCCAGAGCTGAGGCGCTATTTGCCAAGAATCCACTACAGCGCAATATGTCACGCCGGACTGACTACATAAAGCATAGGTCAAGTCACATAAGGAATAGTGCTCTTAATTCATTCTTAGATCACTAGTCTCAGCGTCTACCATTTGATTTCGTCCAACTAAAAGCTATTCGGATTGTCGGTGACCCCGTGCTCTGTGAAAGGCTAGAACGTTGTATTTGGCTTTAGCTTTACGTAAGAACATCGTATCTCTGCGCCATCTGCCGCATTTATTATGGGGCGAGTAATCAAGAACTATTTGATGTACTTCCACACACTGATTTCCATTATGACACTGTAAGTCACGGCCTGCAATGCTATGCCTAACGTTAGGATGCGTAGCATTCTTGAACAGTGCGGTTCTGATGGGGCTTTCTCCCTCAATGGGGCTCTCTACTTAGATGTGGATTAAATTTTCATTCGGCAGTATTTTTTAATATGGTATAACATATGTACCTTCAATAGGGGCTTCAAATTCGTCTTAAATTCCGGAAATGCTCCTGTGCATTTTTTGATGTTGCAATATCCGTGGACAGTGATGATCGCATTCCTACAGGAGACAAATGCTCGTTTAGCCTGCCTTTAATAAAAAAAAAATGAAAAATATGTGTGGCTAATATATATTATAAAATATATAATAAAAATATTAACCTTTTTTTAGACTAAAGCATTTTTTAATAACAGTATTTTTTTCAAATATTACCATTTCATAATATAAAAAATGAATACCAATGAATACTAAATGCTGTAAATAAGTAAACATTTTTGGTATATTTTTTGATAAAAATATACAAAAATTTTACTTTAAAAATTAAAATAAGACCTGAAAATTGTATTATTATTATATTATATATATATTTAGATATGAACTTTAGTCTGGTTATCTAATTGTTGACTGTCCCAACCAGTGTCATATAAATAACTTACATGAATGAATATGAGCATTAGCGTTTTATTTTAAACAATAAATAACTTTCTTTCCACGTGTGCGAGATAAATTATAAGTCATTCATAATATATTAATGTCTTTCAATCTGTTTTACCAATATGAATATATTGTTTTACCAATATGAAAGGCCCACATATCGATTAGGTAATAATTTTATTGCATGGTAGAGAGTTACAAATTATATAGTCTATAATCAAATATGATATTTATTTTTAATCTAAATATAATATTAATGTATTATTATGAATAATATTGGGTTGATTTAAATCACTATAAATATGACTTAAAACACAATTATCGTAAGAAGCGTAACTAAATTAATATATAATATTAATAATCATTTATTATATCACAAAGTTAATCATGTCTAACTGTTGGGAAAAGCTTACTTTCTGTTTAAAGAAAGAGTTTCGAGCTTATTAGCTAAACTACGAGTACATTGACAGTCATAAAAGTTGCTAATCTTTCAAAAACCTAACATGAATTAATATAAATAAGTTATCAGGATATGAAGGAGAAAACAATTTAGTATAATTACGGCTTTTTAAATTACACACGACATGTATTTTATAAATGGTAAACAAATGAAGTGCCATAAATATATATTACACGTTATATTTAATATACGTTCACCTACAATTTTATTTTTTTTGGTAATATTATTTCAAAAATTGTGTAAATCGCAACTACACGGATTTTCACAAATCATGGTTTAGTTACAGCCTATTGTGTCAGTCACCATAAATATTTTTTACTTTGGTATATTTGCTCGGGAATTTACTTTTCGAGAGAAAAACAAGGAGGAACAAAGATGTCGGTTGTAACAACTTGTATAAGATATATATATATATAAAATTATTTTATTTTATAAGAGTAATATATTTAAAAATAAATTATTATTATGTTAAAAAATTAAACATCCAAAGCAGTCTTAACATCAAGATAATACAAAAAATAACCGCCCAAGCGACTAAACCTTTATACATTTTTTATTAACATAAATCGTAGCATTTTAACGGAACGTAATCGTTAACTGGCAGGTCGATAATGATCAATTGTTGATGAGGTCGCGTGTTACTTGGATACGGTGGACAACGACCACTGTCTATTATTGTAATGTGTGGTAAAAGGAAGCTATACGACATTTAGGTATATATTACTTCGGAAAAGTTTCATATTTATAACTTTACCAAAAATGATTTTAGGGGTAAGTTTTACTTTCCTTTACTTACCGGAAAATTATCAATATTTTTTTTTTAATTTATTATTTTTTAATACTTTGTCTTTAAATTACAACCAGAGTGTACGATCTCGTATCTACTTCAATTAAACATATGGAGCATTGAATACGTAATCCTTAAAGATTAGTACATATTTCTCTGTTCAATTTTCTTTTCCATGTTGAATTAATAAGCAACTGATACTTGATATCGAATAAACGATTTTATATTTCTGTCACGTTCCTCGAGATATCGTCAGTAAGCTAATATTTTTTATCAATCACGCAGAAAGATTCTAATCTGAAATCATTATAGGATATTTTAAAATATGACTATAGGAATAAATGAAAATTGGATTAGTATTCTCATACGTTACTATAGACCATAATACATTTACCTTCAATTATCATACTACAAATAATATTAAAACTTAATAATCAATGATTTCTGATTCTACTAACGATGATCGGAAAGTAAAAATAGAAGCTTCTGCTAGCTTTGATTCATAAAATACTTTTGTCGTTCATTATTATTCCCATGTTTGCGACACTTTAATTGGCTACGGCAGTCTAGACTCAATATCGAAGGGTGAAAATATAGAGTAACAATATTAAGCATTTTATAATTGACACTAAAAACAATATCTTGAGTGAATGTATATTTATATAATTATCTCGTCACAAAAAAAAGCTTTATTTATTAAGTCATAGATGCGATCAATCTTGCACCGTAATCTTCTCCTTAAGTGCTCTCTGGCAATATTATTTATTCATGATCAATTTGCGATGCAATCAGGTCAGATATAGAGCTTTCACAATGTAGAAACACAATTTGACTTTGATAAAATACGATTACAAACTTCCAGGAACGTTTTTGCATTTTTATGAGGGGTTGTAAATTTTTGTCATACGCTGACTCGGGATCTTTGGAGATGGTTGAGATAAGAGGCATCTGTTTTATAAAATAGGGATCGGTCGTTTAAGATCTTGATAAAAGGTTCAAGAGGCGCTTCTAAAGATTCTCAACATTAAACTATCAAAGCTTTTTAACTTTTGCTTTCACTTGGAATATAACATACTTTAATATACGAGTATATATTTACTTTTAATATTACTGTAGTATCATGTAGTTGTTCAAAATAGTATTAAATATACTAATATTACATATGTATTAATAAATTATGAAATAAGATTCAGTTACTATTTGATTCTTAATGGCAGTCACGTTGTTTTTATTTCAATAATCCTTCCAAAAAAGTATGTTCCAAAAAAGTTTTTAGAATATCATCCCTAAAGACTTAAATAGGATAGAAGAATCACAAAAGCGCAGATCTATTTATAACATTTAATTTAATTTAAGCCATTCATCGATGATGGTTATTACTACATGCGACCTTCCTCATGTTTTATTACTGGACATTTATTACTTTTATAATATAAACTATTTCATATCTACGTCATTGGACAGTTGTAAGATAAATGGCGGAGCAATGTGACTAAAATTTTAGTTTTTATTTTGTGTTGTGTGTTTTTTTATATTTATGTAGTCTTCTGATTTCGAACAATTTTATTTTGATTCGAACGAAATTTTAAGTGTGTATTTTTAAAAAAAGTTTAGTTGGTGGGTACGTGATTCGTGCATTCATTTTTGGTTGCTGTAAATTTAATGTAAAGGTAAGTATTTTATTTATAGGTTTTGTTTTTGTTTAATGCTTAATTTCTGACCCTTCGACAAGTCATTTAGAACCAAGTAACTGAAAGAAATGGAACATGGGATAATACACTAACAACTTGAAAGTTCGGGTCAATGTCGTTTTGATTTTTTTAAATACATAACCATTTTTTGAAAAAGCATAACAAATATCGATAAAAAGATTCGAGTTATTAGTTGAAAATTGAATTTTCATAAGCTCATGGTCTCACTCGAAAAAGTCAGGACAATAAAATATTTAACACCGATATCAAAGGAAGTGCAGCTTGCAGGATTATTTTAGTCAAATTAAGCAGAATACCAAATGAGAATGCACCTAAATAATAACTTGGCGTTAATATACAGTTGCCAAGTTAACAGAACTGTGGATTCAGTTTACTTTAGTTCCGAGGAGACTGAAGTTATGGTACAAGTAAATGTACTTAAGTTAAAGAAACTTCTAAATTAATCACCGAATTACTCTTCTATTACATCAATCATAGCTTAAATGACGGTTATCTTTTAAATAATTATTTGCTGCTTTTATTTTAGCCGAAACAAATGAATAAACCAGAACTACACAATATTTATTATTAAAAATATATGTTTTAATTTTATTGTAATATTAGATTATAAAATAATAATAGTTAAGTTACTATAAATAATAATATTTATAAAGATTAATTATTGATGTATTCAAATATTTACTCGTACACAGTTTTAAGACCGTCTAGATATCAAAAGTAATCAAACGAGTTTTTTAATTATTTTTATCCACTTCTATTAAAAATACATGCTTGAATAACAAAGAAACTATATTCATATTTTTTGCTAAATCATATTAACATCTTCACATTTACGTAAAACTCGTCTGCACTCCCTCATCGGGTTTTTAATCCTCTTATCGCTCTAAGCATCCGTTCAAAAAGCGGAAACGTTATTTCACTAACTATATTATATTTTACCGATATAAAATATTAAAATAAGTCACTTTAACTTCTTAATTATTGCACACTATCCTATTTGCTTATTTAGATACAACACGTCTGATCAACTAAATTATTTGCAAAAACGTATTCATTTAACCCATTATAAGGAAACTTTTTATTTTAACAATTTTATGTAACTGTGGGTTTTACATAGTTTCATACAAAACAAAAATGAATGTTGACTTGCGAGAGGGTTACCTATTATTCTCGACGGCTATCTCTTCAAAAGGCTATGCAACAATCTCTCTTTACTTTGACGAGTGCCTGTCTGAATGCGAACAATCGTAGTAATTACGACTGTAGTACTATAGTTAGGGTTTAAGTCACTGGACCGTATGTATACGTATGAGTCGTACGTTGTTGTGTTATGGCAACTAAAATTAAAGTACCCGTTTTTTATACTAACAATGTTACTGTGAGGTTCATTAAAATATACTCTTGTGTCGTCTTTTGTATAAGATTTTTATTTTTAATTATTTTTAAACAAATAATTTATTGTATAATAAATATATTTTAAAACATTTAATAAACGTTCGTTTAACATTTCAAAGTATACCTATGTTGATATAAACAAAATGCCTTACAATTTGTGTAAGCATATTTATGAGTAAGAAAAGTAAAAGAATTGTTTTCGATTATTTCCATATTTAATAATGAATTACATATTTTTTTTATAATAAACTCTAATGTTTATTGTTTATTTTCAACACCCCCGTTTTAACAGAACATAAATAAAACAAAATGAACCTCAGGTAAGTATGATATCTTCGACCCATTCCCGTAGATAATTAAGACTGTACACGCTCTGAGGTTTATAAAATAAGTAACTGAGTGGCATCTACTGTCATTATTACTGACTCATTGTACTGTGTATACTGTGTACCGAAATCGGCAAAAAGACCGCCCATCTTTTATCATTTAAAAAAATTAAAATCTACGTTCCACGTTCATGTCGAATTTTTATTTTGTGGAAGTTCATTATCGAGTTAATTATCGTCCACTGTTTTGGCAAGACATCATATAAAAGGAAGCCCACCTTTTGATATCTTTTGTAAAATATGCTTGAGAATTTTTTGATATTTGCCAAATATACAGTATCTTATAACTATATGGTCATGTCAAGTTTTTTACTCTGTTTATTTGCAGTAATAACTGGAAGCAATATTGTATTTCCTTATTGGGCTTACGAAGTTCTTCCTTAGGAACTAATATCGTAACCCAAGTTTGATTATTTTTATGTAGAGCCTGCACATCACTGTCGACATTCATAATAGTGCTGAAAATGTGTTGGATATTTAACAATCGAAAAATATCGTCCTCATTTATCGTCGAATTTCAATCACTTGCAGATGCCGTACTAATGTTGTCTGTATTACTGGTAAGGCTTCCCTTTAATTTATATACTTTACTCTATACCACCTATAATAAAAAATAATAAAAAAACATTGAGATATACAAAAGGCGCTCCGTTCTCCGAACAATGTTTCCTTTAGACAATATTAAGGTTAAAAACAATGTTAACTAATAGGTAAAGGCAGATGTAAAGTTATAACAATATACAAAATACATAGAAATAACTGCATATTAATAAAGATATATTTATCTAAAACATACATATTTGTATATAACTAAATAACCCACGCAGCTTTGCCCACTCAAACCTTATTTAAAATCGAACAGTTATAGATAGCGCCATCTATAACACCTATTTACATATTTGGTTCTTCCTGGAGACAAGGTATTTTTTCGTAAAAATAGCGTTTGTGTTATTCTAGGTCTGTCTGTCTGTCTGGTGTGTACTAAATATCATTCAATGCTGTGATCTTCGTGTTTTAGGCATACTTCCGGTATCAAAATCAAAAATTTTGAAAATTAAATAATGATACTTATACTGAAAAAAGCCTTATATTTTGGTGTACAAAGAAATTTTATATTCATGATAACTTTGTAATTATAAAAATATTCATAATTAAGTGATATCTGCTCAAAGAATTTTCCAATTTAAAATATGTTTCGACAAAAAAATGTCTTTAAAATTATCTCCATGATCAAATATTTTAATTTCATAAGATTTCCTATTATGCCATGAAAAACATCTTTTTAGATCTTTTTTAGTTTTACAATTCATTAGTACATCATTTTGTCTTATCTGTAACCATTTAAGCTGCGCACGTGAAAAAAGGAAATTTTAGAGAAGCTTTTTTACACCTTGGTAAACGTAGGTTACGTTTTTGGGCTCTTGTTTTATGTTTTAAAAATAAATTATAGCCTATGTCACTTCCTGGTTATGTAGTTTTCTGTTAGTGAGAATATAGATTAAATGGGCCCAATGGTTTTGAAGCCTATTAAATACAAACGAAAAATAATGAATCTTTCTTCTTTATATAATATTACTAATATATAAAAATTATGACGTAATGATCTAAACAATATACTCGTAATAATACAAAATATAATATCAACATACGTGAGGTCTCAGTATTCATTTGGTAGGAAGAATTATATGACAGATTTTATAGAAAATATTTAAGGATTTTGATTTTTTAACAGGTAGGCAATGCGCTCTATAATTTAATTACTTCTATTGTAAAAATATATAAATTTTTAAAATATTGTGTTATGAAAAATTATTCCGATAATAAGTTTTTGTGATTTTTGTACGGCACATAATAAAAAGAATATTTGATGGAAATAATATACAGTACAGACGAGAAAAAACATATAAATCCCGGCTACGACGAATGGAAAACCACTTGAGTTTTTGATGAATTTCAGAAATGTGGTCATATTTGTGCAATCTGAATATTAACCGTATAATTCACATAATCAAGTACAGAGAAAAGAAGAGAATTTGCTAAGTTTATTTTAATAGGAATTGGTAGAAAGTATGGCATAAAAACCCGCAGTCGTCGAAAAGCACACAATTCCAAAAAGTTTTATTTGTTAATTTCTTTAACATATACAGACCAGGATAATATTAAAGCTGTGTATGCCAATACCTTTAACGGTGGAACACAAAGGTTATATGTAATCGGAAGGAGATTTCACCCGTCAATCCTTGATACCATGCCAGGACTAAAAGTAATAATAAACTGTGTTTTCGTAGGATTTATTTTTAAACCATATAATTTACACCAATTAGGCAACTATTAATGGCTAAAACAAAAGAGCAAAGGTGTTCTATTTTTGAATGGCGATACTAGCATAAATAGTCTTGTAATATATTTTTGTAGTCTAGATTTAGTTAATATGTATGTATATTTTACTAAAAATATTTGTTTAGAGCTGGTTGAAGTGGTGTTAAAAAGTAGCAATATATTTATTTTCATATCGAATAACGCTCATTTTCCTTAATCTTTCATAAATTTTTAAAAGTCCCATTATCTATTATAGCCATAAAAATGTTTTGCAGCAAACAATTAATAATTAAGAGTTTTAAGACATTTTATAAACAACTTTTTTCTCAAAGTTTCAGGGATAAAAGGACTTTATACTTAGCTGAACTGAACTTTTAAGAAGGTGGTAGTTTTTACATTTTATACTTTCTTGATGAAACTTAAGCCATTTTCAGAGAAGACATTATCTTCTTTATTAACTATGCATACCGTATTTTAAATTTTATAAATGCAGCATATATTTCATAATAATATAAATTGTCAAATATTTAGAAAAATCAAACAATTTAATTTAGATAAAGATAAAAAAACTAAATATAATATACAAATATTAATATCGAAACACTTTTTTTTGTATATTTTGTATAAAGCAATACAGTGAATACAAATTTCTAAAGTAATTATACGGTCTCACTTTGATATTATACAATTAAAAAGAAATAAACAATAACAAATGTTTTCTACTATATCTAAGTATTACGATTTGTATTTATTAGTGTTAACGAACAGCCGATGCACGTGTGCATCGGCTGTTCGGTTGGTTCTTTGTCTGAAATTTAGGCCTGTTTTTGGCGCGATTTTATTGTTGTGCTTTAAATGCAGATAAAGCATTGTCAGATTGATACTTTTATATGTTACATTTTTAATGTATGGTTCAAATTAAAGTAATATAAACTTGTTATATGGAGTAAGAAATATAATTTCAGCTTGGAATTCGAACAGTCCTAAATTGTAGAGGTTATATTGTAAGTCTAAGTTAAGTAGTGTACTATTTAACTTTATAATTTCTGTTTCAAAGTGAAGAGTTAAGTGTTATTAAAAACGTAGTAAGATGTTCAAGGAGTTTTTTTAAGGAAGGACTTATATTAAAGAAAATAATATTAATGACACAATTTCAAAAAGAAACGAGACAAATTTATATCTACAAGATTTATATCTAGTGTTATTTTTGCATTGACGATATTCTATCATATTTACCTCTATATTGTAATGGAATGGAAAAACGTAAAGTATTAAATTTGAGCATAGGGCACAAGTCTTTTATTGTGGATGAATGGGGGTTACATATCACAAAATATCATCTGAAACAAACATCGACCAAACCTGGCAAATATAAATATTAAGAAAATACCTGCGGGTTACTCTTCTTACACTTTTGGCTACATTATTCAATGATATAAAACGATGTAAAAATTACAAAATCCAAAAAATATATAAAACCACTGACTAAATTTTGATAGCTCTTAATGTAATTGCAAATTTTGCTTCACTGACAGATTGATAACGTCAATGTCAGTAAATGATTTCCTCCTTTTAGAATCCCACAGTGGATGAGTGAGGGGTTTTAATTTCGAATCCGCGATTGTTCTCTAACGAGAACCAAATCGCTGACAGTAGCGAGCGGCAATCGTTTTACTAAGCCAAATTTGTGGCTAGCTGAGTGACATGCGGAGCGGAATTTAATAAAGGAGTTATTAATTATGTATTACAAAGTGATATAATATATATACATATATATATACAGTTTCCTAGACTATATTATTTCTTATGTATAGAATTAAGAGACAAAATTTTTAAATTCATTGTTTTATATAATTCAAATATAATTTGGACACAGTAACCTTGCAATACAAATGAATTAGTAAAGTACCAAGTTCCCACAACACTTGTCACAACAAAAAAAGGATATGATATTATTATATTGTATTTGAAACATGCTTAGATAGACATTATCTTCCCTAAAAGCGAGTCATTGAATTCATATCATTAATTTACAAGCACCCGCTCATCTCAGGCAGCTTGCTTACAAGACAGAAATACTCAACGTATCAGTTCAGTTTTCCCTGTAACAGGGGTGGAAATTCCTTACTTGTGGTTCACTCATTATTTGATTTAACGAGTATCTGTCATCACTTTTCCTAAGCGCTATTAAGGGTGATGTCCCAATCCGACGTGAACTCGATAAGAAATTAACTAAGCGAAAGTGTCTCGTGTGTGATATTTTATTAAAACAACACTGTATTTATTATATTGAAACGAGTATATTAAATTTAGAATAACAAACACTTATCTTTTCAAGAAAAATTACATAAAAGTGATTTGCCATTTTGTTTTATAATTTTAATTTATAATATCAATATCGTGCTATAAAATATATGTGTTAATAAAATCAATTTAAATTTATTAATTGTCTTAATGTGTAAAGTATTAAATGATTATTCGTATTCATTGCAGGTTCTTCGACAGTCGGCAAGCTGGCGCACATAAGTGAGTACAAGAATGACTTTTATCGCCTCTGAACCTAAAGTCGTTTACACAATATTATTATTATTATTTAAACGTAACGTATAAAAGTATGTTTTTAATCAATTCGGACAAAGGAAATTACTTAGAAATATTTTTTTAATCCAGATAAGTTTTAAACACCAGGAGACAAATATATAAAAACTAGTAAACTGTTAATAATCTTGTTTTGTATTATTTTATAAACATATTTTTTTGTGGAGGAAATCACATACTTGAAGAAAGAAAACTCAGTCATTATTTGATTCATTTATACTAATAACTTCAGTTAGCCATCCTTATAATATTTTGATTAAAATCATATTTTAAGCACAACAGTGTGTCATCCTCTTTACATTAGTGCTTAGTGGGTTTTATTGTGTTCTTATCTACTTCTCATTTGACTTCGTTAATTGCTATTTCAACTCTTAATTCAATTAACATTACTATAACAGGAGTCTGAAACTTCAATTAGTTATTGTAAATAGTCTACCCACAATAAACTGAATAAACTTGACCGCTATTCAAAACTTTTAAATATTAATTCTGGAAAGTTTGGGTCAAGCTTGATTATCTGTCCAAAGGATTGCTTATCAAACTTCTCAAAACTGAAATTGTCTAAATAATTTGGACATATGTGAATGCACTATGTATTATTTTCCACGAAATAGGTTGACAAATTAATTATTTTTGTTTCATCTTCTGTAAACAATAGTAGCGTGAGAGACTTCTGAATATTAAAGTAATTAAACAAATTTTAATGACTACTAGGAACTACAACACGCTAATATATTGTATGATTAAAATGTAAATTTCATTCGATATCCAATTAAGTAAACCGTATTTTAATATTGTAAATATGATAAACGGTAACCAAATTTGTTATTTTTAATTTAGGAAGAGGCGCAGGTACTCTTAGCATGTTATATGACGATAAGTGTGTCTGTTGGTCGACTTATACATCTTATTTGAAAACGGTCGAATAAAATAAAATGATAATTCACTTAATCAAATATTTCTACACATTTATGTATAGTTTCAAACATTTTTAAGAATACTTCATCCTGGGTCTACAGTTATATTAAACAGCTTTAAGAAAACAGCCGACTAACGATTCAACAAGAATCAGTGCGAAGAAGTTATGTTGTTTTTGACAACCATATAAAGTTTAACTTCACAAGTAGAACTTTGAAGGATATAAATATAACAAATAAGAAAACAATAGTCTTTATTATAAGTAAATTATTTAAATTGTTTTGAAGGAAGTATTGTCCAAAGTTTTAAGAGACATAACAGGGCCTAGCGAAACAACAAAACTAACCAGCGTTTATTTGCACTACATATTTGATTAAATATTGTTTAATCAATAATTAATGATGTCCTTTGAAAGCACTTAATTATTTAATGTACATGGTTATGGTCAGGAAATGTCGTTACGGATATCCTTAAGCCATCTTCTCTATTAACCGTAGTATTACTAGTAGGTTATTACTATATTGAATCGACGTAAGGTGTAATAAAACTATTACAAAATAATTATTATGTTGTAATACTATTAATCATATTTGGTGTAAAAAAAAACATACATGACTCTAATTATCTAGTCATTTTGTAATTAATATATAGTTTCTATAATTTATTTGATATTTAAAACAATTTCAGAATAAGTAAGTTTTGAATTTGAAAAATTATTTAAGAAATTAGAGATGTTGCTGTGTCTATCAGTACTATTGACAAATGGGGCTAAAACGAAATATTAAAAAAAAGTCATAGCATGCCTCAAATAAAATAAAAGTAATATTCATGCTAAGAATTACAAGATGAAAATACCTCGTGAAATATGTTCAATAATCTTCCAAAGTCAATAACTTCAAACAGGAAAAATTTTAGTCGTATTTCCTTTTTAAACTCCAACAAACGTAGAAAACTTTTTCTTATAATATGAGCGGGGACATAACGTGAATACTATTTGAATACAGCTTAAAAACATGGAACATCTGTGTACATGTGGTTGTATTAAGGAAACCTCTTTGTTTTTAGAGCAAACGAAATATTTACTGTAATAATTCAGCTAATGCTACGAATTTTTGATCTTTCGGATCCTCTTATGTTCAAAGCCAGATGTGACCGGATAAAATATTTAGCTTATAAGTACCTATACTATATACCAAACGTTGAAAAAAAAAATATTGGCAGTAAAGTAACATATGATTAATTATTAACGAATGTAAATATTTTCGTGGCAAAATTCCAGTTTAAAAAAATATTTTAATTAAAATGAAGTTAACCAACCGACCTCGTAATGGAATTTGTAATTATAATTAATTAATTATTTAAGTGTGCCAAGACTTAACAGTTTCGTATATGTGAATTGGCAATAATATTAAAGTAGCTACTCGTTAAAAGCTAATGTAAATATGAAGATGTATTAAGCTAAAAATGAACCAAATGAAATTGTAAAAAGAATTCAAAATAATAAATGTTATTTATATTTAATTTCTTACTAACTTTTCACTTAGGCGTTGCCGAAGTTTGTGTAGAAGTTCAGATTATTTCTCCAAGGCTTTTGGAGTACTTCCAAATAAAGTGGGACATGATTCACGTGCCTTTAAATCCTTTCCACTTTAAGATGAATCTTGACAAGGTTATGTAGGATGCCAGGGGCGAGGTTGTTTTGGTTTTTACTTTGTGAGATCTATTCTGTTGTAAATCTTATTCAGACCTGACAAACTACATTCACTCTATAAATGTTTTGTAAATGTTTGTTTCTACAAATATTTCACGTATGTGATTTATTTAATTTAAATATTATCATATTTACAATATCACTTATAAATTAGATGTGATATTATTTTTATAAAATCAACTTTTATTGAAAATTTAGATAAAAAGAAAAACAAACGAACACCAAAGTATACAAGCTACGAGGAGCCAAGTTTGATCCAGCACAAAGGTAATACGAGATTCGGTTCTTCATTACATCCTCGATGCTCGCTCATTTGCCGCGCCTCAGGCTTTGAATGAGACCTTATTTACAATGAAAAGTAAATCACGCCATTCGGATTGATTAAGGATCAAGATTGCAATTGCATCCTGCAATCTTATTGCGTCCCAATATAACTTTACTTAGATTGTGTTTACCTCTCTTGAGGGTCCAAGTTAATTTTTTCATACCGTTGAGGAATTTTCAATTAACTTATTACCATAAAACAAATATTCCTTACAACGTTAGCATATAACAGCTATAAATTATAGTCAAAGAATGTTGAAAAATAACTTTCCTTAAAATTCTTTTTATATTTTTTTCTCTTTTGTAATTTAATATTTCCACTTTGTTAAATGAAGGCCAGAATCTCATAAATGTCATCAAAGGTTTTCTTTACGGAATTTATAACTTCAATATAAAAATATCACGCAGTCAGTCAATGCAAATCACGTTGCTTTTATATTTTGCGTGACTTGGTAATTAATTGCAGAGGTCGTCAGTTCGTTATTCACCTTGTAGAAGCCCTAGAACCGTGAAAGGGGTGAAACCCTACAGATGCGTTGCCATAGTTAGGCCTGATTGTAATTGGGGCTAAATTAAAACTGATTTTGCTTTAAATTAAAGATGAAATTTAATTTTATAAAAATTACCATACCACACCATATGTTTTCCCTTGTAACGTATATAAAAAAATCATTTCGTTAAAAAAATAAACGAACACCAAATAAAATGAGCTCACAATAATGCTAAATAACTTGAAAGCAAAACTGATAACATTGACTTGTTTCCAAACTCGTGATTTTCGCAACTCTGA
This sequence comes from Melinaea menophilus ssp. n. AW-2005, assembly GCA_918358695.1. NCBI lineage: Eukaryota > Metazoa > Arthropoda > Insecta > Lepidoptera > Nymphalidae > Melinaea > Melinaea menophilus. Next base: position 30,029,983 of record OU911039.1, on the reverse strand, counting down.
CGATTCTAATCTAGCAAAGTGGCGCATAACTCGATTACGAGCAGAACTGTCAATTATACAAACCCTTGTAATATTTCATAATAAAACTTTGTCTATCATATTAGAGAATTAAATTAAATATTTCAATATTAGAGATTTTGTGGCTTAGTCATGTAACAAAAATGTTGTTTGTATTGTGTGTTGTAATTAAAATAGCAGATAATAAAGTTTCAAATACAAATGTTTTATTGACTATAAAATAAGAACAGAGTTATAATATGAAACATTCATGTAAATTTTTCGGAACGATCAACTCATCCTTGAAATATCAAACTATAAATACAAGCAAAAATGAATTAGGTAAGGTGTATTTATTTTAAAGTATAGAAATATTTTAAAGTTTTTTAATTATACTTCCACCTTATAGAAAACATTGGCAACATAAGGTGCCGATTCATTAATTGACTCTGATATTTGGGAGTTCTTAAGTTCAGAAAGAGTTCTTAATTATATAGCAGGTTAAAAATATTTTAATTAATGATTAATGACAATATTTCATTACACCCATCTTTTAGTGTACTACTATTAAACATATTTATTTTGACCGCATTAATAACTCAAAAGCACACGATTATCGAGTGAACGCGTCGCTCCAAACAAGCCATCAATTTCAATAAAATGATGATTGAGGAGAAAAAAACCGTCATCAATCACGCAAGCTGTCATTTTGACAGCGCTAGGGTGACCACACGCTATACTCAAAATATTTGTTAAGGCCTGCTTATTAAAAATACCTTAATATTAAGCGAAGTTGAGTGTTGGGGTACGCAATGGAGTTTTAAGTGGAAAATTATTATTATTATTATTATTGATTGATACATGCCATTAATAACAGATTCAGTTAGTTTTCATATAATATTATAATCATGAAAATGGGTGTAAGATTAACACTTTCTTTGCAGTCTACAAACTGATAATGACTGTCAATCACGGTCATAAGCTCAGTCTCGTAAAGTTTCTTCTAGGTAGTATTATTAAAAAGTAGTTAAAAAAAGAAAAGGCTTGAATTTTTTACGTCTTGCAAGATTGAAAAATTCCGCGTCAAAAAACGTAACTAATTTCATAATAAATTATGTAACATTTAAGCGTGTATTATAAAAAAATGTCTATAGACGTGGGTCCAAGAGGGTGAAAAATTTGTCAACAGGTCCTGGTCTTGACATGGTCACGTAAATTGTTGAAAGAGAAGAGGGAGACTGCAATAGATATGGAGAGAGTTTATGTAATTTATATAAAAAATCAAGTCTCCCTGAAGATGATGTATGTATGAAAGGGATTGACAAATGCTGAGATCAATGCCATGAATCCATGACAATGAGAAAGTTCATATAAAATAATAATCTTAGAAAAAATTGTGTCAAATTTTCTAAAAATGTGAATTAACAAAGAAACGGTTCATAATAAACATTTTAAGTCTGACATAAGTTTTAGAACCTTCCCAAAATATTATCGAATATTAAATTTATATGTAAAGTTGTTTCCTTTTGAGACTGCCACATAGATAACTTGCCATTAAAATATATAGCAATTTTGAAATCAATCAAAACAAATATACAAATCCATTATTGCAAACCTATTAGATTTAAATTCTCTATAATATATTTTACTAGCATTAGATTAATCATGCTATCATGATATCCTGAAATTAAATATGATATTTAATTTCAGGAATAATCTAAATATCACAAACATTTCTATTAATTTAATATTCTTTATATTGTAATAAACATATTTGTTGTAATACATTTTTTGCTATAATAAATACTATACCAAAAATAATATTTTCTCTAAATAAGACTGAGCGAAATATTTGGTTATTTATTTGTATATAAGGGTAGGTGATATTCGTTTAAAGTGATCTTGACATCTGACAATCGACCGTGTCGATCCTTTGCCTTTGCATAATCGCATGTTAATACAAGGGTTGGGGAAATATCTGTACTAGAAAGATATCCATAAAACATTCGACTTGTCTTCAACTTGAATATCAAACGAAATACAATAAAGCGTATCAAATTTAATATAATAGTATTAATATAATAGGATATTGAGAGGGAATATTTGTCAGACTTATATTTTTGCTGTTACAGCTCGAGTTGAATGAAAATCAGAAAACAATTGAATTTCATTTCAATTCTTTAATTTCTTCACATAAAAACCAGGTCAAATCAACATTTTGATATCATTTCTAGTAGTAATACCTTAAATCAGAGCGAAGTGTTGGTCTGTGTTGCCTGATAATAATAAACCAATTTCATACTCGAGTAAGTAACTCAAACACCCAATTCACTTACCGAAAATACCTCACTTTTTTCGTTGAAAATTAATATTTCCTCTATTTTGCCTTAACGGTGTCGTAGAACTACGCGCACGAACACTCTGGAGCCGAATGCGATAAGTCGACCGGGAAATTGTTTCAAAAATAACCCCCCAAATTGAATAGTCGTAAGTGAGTTACGCAGAACGCTTGAGTAACCGCGAGGGTTTGTTTTCGATATCATGACTTGTTGGCGGAATTTTCGTTTGTTTGTGATTGATTTCTATTTAAGTAGATAATGTATCGCATAATTATTTCATAAAACAGAAATGTATATTAATTGTGAAATAATATTTATATTAATAAAATTATATAAACGAGGAGGAGGATCAAAGCGTTAAGAATCCAAAACTTATTTTGGAATATAATTTGGTTCAGGTGTTGCTTATAAAAATATTTTTCAAGTTAAACAACAGCGGTTAAGGCACGTGCAAATGTTTCGTTTATGTTAAACGAACATCACAAATGTTTTCATATTTACATATTAAAATTATGCTCGTTTAGAAAATAGATTTGGGATAATAAAGATACAATAACTATAATATCAACAAACATTTAAATTGAAATTTTGATTACAATTGACAGATTTGAGTGTCATTATAGATTATTCGTATAATAAATTAATATTTATATTAATTGAGCTTTTGTCAGAATAGTCTAACTTGGTTCTAGAGAATTTAGAAAAGAAAAGTGTATACTTTTAATAAAAGTTTATATCCGTTAATTAATTTCACTTATTTTCAAACACATTAAAAAACTGAAACCTTAATAAATATAGAAATCAAATCGTACATGATTCTAACCTTAATGTAATATTTATTCTAATAAAACAAAATCCACTTAAACTTTTTAAGTTTCACTGTCACAGGTCATATATATATAAACATATGCTATTCACAAAACGTAAGGTACACTCAGGTGAATAAGAGTTTAATATTTTAATTTTTACGCGGCACTATAAAGAATATGACAAAAGTGCTACTTATTATTTTTAGTACTTATAGTTTAATTTCATTATACCATAATTTTAATGTTTTTAGAGACTATGTCATACATATTATGAACTTATTATTATTATTACACTACATAACCATAAGATTTTGTAGAAAGTACAGGTTGTTTATACCTTATACATAACAAATATGTTTAAGTTTAAAAAGCGTTTTAAATAACTGTACGTAATATTTTTACATTTTAACAAAATGTATATTTTTCACGTATGCACTTCAGTTTTCGAATTGACCGGGGTTTTTTTTATCAAAAAGGGACCCATGGGAGCATCCTTGCCAGCTAGTTGGAATGAAAATGCATTATCTCCTCTCGGAATTTTCCAACAAAAACTGTTCAAACAAAAACAAATATAAAATGTAGAAAGTAAAACAAAGCTAACATAGCAACAACGCTAATATCTGTTCCCTGTTTTTGAGAAGTAACTGTTTTAAGATAATATTTGTAAGTAAATTTGTATTAATAATATTCGTAATTGAATTTTAAATCTAATTATTTAAATATAAATCATTGAAATAATTAAGAGATTAGAAATATGTTTTTTGATTCGTTTGTTTAAATAAATAAATTTAATTAAATTTATCAAAAAACTAGTAGATAATTATCGCAAAATACTCTCTAACTCCACATCAAAGTAACAACAAAAAAGGAATAGCCGAGGGGCTAACATATACTAAAACATAAACAAAAGTTGTGAACCCCAATTCAGAACTGAACATATTGACAGCCCAACCTACCCTAGCCCTAAACGCCTAGGGGAAGTAAATCAATACACCTTGGTAATTTCAAACGTGATACCAAATAATCTGTGAGGGCTGATAATACACTATTAAAATGTTTGGACAAGGGAGAGTATCATTACACTTATGCTTCTCTTATTTCATTGATTCACAAAAAACACCACGTGTATGATATTATTGTACATACCTCAATACATTTAATTAGTTTCTTCGTTATATATATTTTTTTTTATAATGAGATGTTGGAATAATATTACAAAAATTCTATAAAATATTATATGTGTATTATGGTAGCGACTGTACCAACAATGGCATGAATAGGCTCGCTCCCTATAGAAGCGGTTTTCTATACGATATTGGAATTCGCCGATAAAGGATTGGTCAACCTTTTTACCAGAATACTATGTCCGTCGGTACATATAGTTATACACAAAGGATCGTATTATATGTTATATATAACATGATCCTTTGTACTTTTAGATATTATGGGGTAAATAACTAGCATGATTCGGACTTATCCGATCCCGGAGACTGGACGAAGCGTATAATACGTCTTATTAAACTGATAAAATATGACAAAAGTTTGGGCAAATAATATTATAGTATTTTTTGAATAGGATACTATTGTATTCGTCTTGCTGAATTTATTTGGGATTACATTTAATGTGTGTCCCAAATGTATTAGATATCTGTATATTATTATATAAATTTACGTAGGATATAATTATAAACTCTAGCTAAGTTAAATTCCCAACAGTATTCAAGTAGTAATATTTTGTTTGAAGTGCATGTTGTGTAATGAGTTGCGTGTTATTATGAAATAAACGAAGTAAATATATTAATTTACGAACTTCGGATTAATAACGGATCAATTTGTAACGTAATTATATTTGATATTAGATACTCCTTAATTATATGCCTGAAAATTAATTATTTCCATGAACCATGTAGCAATCATTAATAAACCGGTTTACTGGTAAGAATTTTTCTTATTTAGGATATATAAGTTTCCAAAAACCCCTCTCACATTTTACAATAAGGCGTCCATTTTCGATAATTTATCTTTTTTTTTTGTTCGGCGCTTCCACGCACAAAGGTATAACTGTAAAACTTTTCGAATTTCAACAAAGTTGTCCCCTCCAAAATACTTTTCTTCACACGCCCTAAAAAGTATAATGAAATTCGGCATTTAATAAATTGTACATTGATGGGAATGTAACGATAACGACTCTGTCCCGACAACGAAATATAAAGTTTTTCTTTATAAATCGAAATGCTGAAGGGCTACAACAGATTTGGAAATTTATTTCCTTGTGGGTGGTAATTTTAAGTTTAGATAAATATTAGCAGTGGTTGTATGTGTGTGTATATTAATTTGTCGATGAAATGCTAATCAGACTTACAAACGAGTTCAGTATTACTATGTAATACTTAAAACTAAATTTATTTTTAAAATAGTTTAATATCTACGAACAATGAACGGACCCATTTTGGCGTCCCTATGTGGTCTAGGATCAAACTATACGTCTCATTTGTAATTGATTACTTATTTTCTTATAATTTTTACAATATCTTAATCTTTAAGCTATTTGGAAAGGTTCAAAAATTTGATGCAAAAACAATTAAATATACTTTGCTTTATTAAGAATTTTATATGAGAGTGAAAACATTATTTTATAATATTTTTAGAGCTAAAAAAATTTCAAAGTTGAATATTCAAAATCGTAAAAGAAAAATTATAAGTATATTAGAAATTGTCGAAACTAAAGACAGGTACATAAAGAGGGAAATTTATATCTTACGTTTAGATTACTAAATGTATTAGTTTCTTTGTCATTACAGGGCAATATAAATATCGCGTCATCGATTTTTCACTCTAAATGCTCACTCAAGTTACACGTTTCAAAAGGCAAAAGTATTTGTGTGCAATGATTTACGCTTCCTTTCTATTTCCCCTGTCACGTCGACTTTAAATGACAGATCTCGGAGGACAGGGAAAGATTTTAGGGTTCCAGGGTAATTTCGTTTTATTTTGTACGTTTTTTGAAAGCGAATTTGGTTTTTCTAGTTTATTCATTTTGTGTCTGGATTAAATTGTTTTACCTTTGTTTTTGAAGATTTATAAATTTACATAATGGTTGACGAAATGAGTTTAACTCTGAAAAGTAGAAATTGTAAACGTTTAAGATCACAAAGATTTTTATATTAACAAAAATATGTAATAGATATATTAAGTACGTTTGATCTTTTTTTTAATATTCACTTAAAATATATTATGCTATACATAATTTACATATTCACATTAGAAGACGAATACACTTTTTTTTGTTTATTTTGTTATAATAAAATGTTTCAGATCGTGTACAGAAAAATCTGTTAATTCAGTTGATTACATAACTTAATCTGATTATATATAAAATGCATAAAAATATCTTAATTAATAAACATAATAAAAACACTATGCTAAAATTATAAATATTGCTGGATTCATTGACTGTGACCATTAATTTCCTAAAAAGATATTTTTTCATTAAAGCCTTCTTAAATGAAAATAAATACAATAGCGGGACGACACTCGGAGTACCTAACCATTAGTCATCGAAATAAGTAATCATCTGAAGCACCCCTTTTTAATTATGTAAAATCTGTCCCATTCATTAACCTACACCCTACCCCTCCTCTTTCTTCAGTTTCTTAAATCATTAAAAGTGAGTAAGGAGGAGATAAATATATACATTTACCTAAATATTATAAAACACGTGAGATGAATGACATCATCTATTTCAATTATACTTTAAGCGACTGCTTCATCGTTTGGCTTTATTATGTATAGGTTTCATCTTCATATTATAATTCATCAAATTAGTTTATAAATAGTTCTTTTATGAAAGAAGTTTTATTATTTAAACGTAGTTCTTAAGGGTATTATCCGGTTCATAAATATTCTATTAGATAATACTGCTGCGTAAAATTACCACCTCTGTCGCATCAATATTTGGCTTTGTTTATGAAATTTAAAGGAAAAACAGTTTCTCTTTTTTGCGTACGTTACTGATAATGCTATTTTTATACGAGACAATTCAAAGTTTGTATAAGTGACATTACCTCCAATGTACTTTCTATCTATTTATCGGTTACTGATTAGATTTTCACACAAATTACATAGAGGTCGATTATCAATTCAACCCGTTCACTGCTAGTTGGATGTCAATATTCATTTAGCAAGTGGGCACGGTGCGGTGGCGGCGCGCGTGATTTGCTCGGTCTCTCGCTGCCCCGTCGCTGTAGGATACCGTGATTCGAATAGCAAATTGTGCCGAATACCGCCAAGGGGTACGTTGCGGCGTTTCTGAAAATATTTTGATATTAATAATACGTCGTCGATTGAGGGTTACTCCAATGGATATAAGAATTTCATATCTGATGAAAAAAATATGATTACATGGATACGAAAAAAATTATGCATAGGATATATTGATGATGATGATCATTGATGTTGCCTTGTTTAAAATATTATCAGAAACCGTAGAACAAAGATTATTACAATTTCTGTACTACATACTAATAATAAGTATAAGCTAAAGTTTATCTATACTTACAAATCGACCATATATATTATACCGATGTTATTAATGTCTACAGTATAACGTCGAATCACTTTCACAGATACACACACATTACTTCACGACATTCATCATCATCACTCAATGTAAACTGAAATCATTACTTCATCTATGCTGTTGGTGAGATTGACTAGTATCATAATACCTTTATTGACAGAATTTAAATTTATTAGGTAAAACCTATTTATCTATTTTATTATTTCCAGATTTTTCTCAGTACATGGGCGACATGGAGATGGAGGATTATAAACTGTTAACAACAGGCACAGACAGGTATGTACCTTATTTATAACGACATAGAGTGGGAACTGTTTCATAAACAAAGTAATATATCTTCATATTTTTTCAAAAATGTGATTAAAAACGTTTAAATGTTTATATAATATAAATATAAAGGGATAAAAATAAATGCTTATAAAAGATAACATTAGTTTAACTATTAATATCATTTCATCATTAATTTTCAACGATTTTCATATAAATTCGTTAAGACATCATAATGTGACATCGAATATACTGCATTACACTTTAATCAACCTAAAAGCCTCTATCCTTATAAAACGTGTCATGTCACAGGTTTGACTGGCATGCATTAGATTCTTAGGGATACAATCACTCGGAAAAGATTAATCCTCTGATAGACATTTAATGAGAGCGTGTCAAGGGGATGATTATATAAAATGAAGTGAGATTTTTAATTTGGTTCCAAGGTGTTGATGAGTGTTTTACCTCTTTCACAGCAACATGTATGAAGAAATATTAAATTAATTTGTTTTTAAAAACATTTTTTTTATATTAGCAATGGTAGTCGTCACGATAAGTTCAAAGGTATCAATTGAAGCCTTGCATTTTATTTTAGATAAACTTTAAGCGTACGGATTATTCGAAAAGTGTTTTAATATATTTTCATGCAACATCAAAAGATTTCATGGCAAAGGCTTTAGAAGGTAATCACAGTCTCGGTCGAAGTGTACAAAATTCACAAAATAAAACAGTCTATACAATTTCGGTCGCCTGGACAACGTCATCCATCTTGTTTTTATTCTCCCCTTAGTATGTTTCCGTCAAAGTGCAATATCATCAAATCACTGTAAAAGAAGTTCCATGATTTGGATGGCAGGGGAATGGGGATAAAATATTACAACGGCAAAGTTTAGCTCGCATGAGGACGAGTATCCAAAAGATTGTGGCGTAGCAGAAGCTACGCAATCATGCGTATCGTAGATATTGTTTTTCTATGAACAGAAATATTTGTTAAATATAAAAAAACATGGTATTTTCAAGAGTTTTGTGATACAAACTTAATTTTTAAATGCACATGTGGTTGTTACGTAAAATATTAGATCAAAACATGAATGTGCATTATAATGAAATTAAAAAAATATTATGAAATAGGTTATTGAATGAATACAAAGCACCATTTTAGTCAAACCTATAAAAGTTTGGTTTACTATCATATTATTAGTGTAATATCATTATCAGGTAGTCACTTAAAGAGTAAAAAATCTTAAATAATAATTATTCAAATAATAAGCAATAATATAATATTTCTATTTTTTGGATAGCTCTTACCGTATAACCTACCTAACGTCTTTAGTGGCGGCATCTTGTGCCGAGTCACTCAAGACGTATTTCATGGTACGTCGACTCACGAAATGATATTGTCGGGGATATGATTTGAGAGAGTAACAAATGTATTATGGCCTGCAGTCTTTGAGGGTTGCACGTGTTTGATTCAGTATAGTAAGATCATGTACGCGGAAATGAAATTTAGATCATATTGTTGTAAATGGGGACAAAATTTGATGTTTTATTTTATTTTTGCTTATAGTTATAAAATACTTTATAATACAATTATCTTTACTTTACAACAAATAAATAGATTGGAAGGTAGAGAGTCATTTAGATTCATTTAGATTTAAATACTTACATTTTCAATATGATCATGTTTCAATAAGCAAGAGAGAGGGTCAACTAAAGATAAAACAGGTAAAAAAATTACTAACTACCAGGCTGGCAGACGACACAAAGAGGCTAACCAATGACTCGTTAAGCGTATCGGCACAGCACAAATAGTCTGATGCGTTCACGCACGCGCGGTCGTCTTTAGGTCAATCATGCGTGAGATGCAACCAACTTACACGCTTGATCAATGCACCATTCACGCGAAACTAGGTTGAAGCTATTCTTATATCGATGGCCTTAATTATAACGTGAAAGAGCAAAATGGGAGAGGTGTTATTTTGATATTAAAGAAGTTCACTCCGGATATAATTTAACCTTTTTGTTATTACAATTTAAAACTTTTAAAATTAGTTCCTTTTAAAATTCATCCTTAATTAATAAAGTACATATATTATTATCGTTTATATCACATCTAAAATTTATATATTTCGGCAATACATTTTTTTTAAAGAATTAACAGATAATTATTAGGTACTTCAGGTGGCAAGAGAAGATCAATAACCAATCAGACAACCAGAATTACTCCCTCCCCTTTCGATAACTACTACAATCTAAGCATTTCCCAGGAAAAGCAATAAAATCGTCCCATTCACCTCTAATATTTTTTCAATATCCATTACATACGGTTTTATTGTTTGCACGACACGTTTTCTTATTTATTCGGACTGCACAGCCAACCCTTGAAAATAAGACACCTTATAAACTGCGGAACTTTTTAAAAGTTTGAAGAAAACATTACTTTCTATCTGAATTGATCATATCTGAGCTCATATCTGAAAAATAATTCATTAAGGGTTAGAGGTGTGTTTAAATTTTTGATTGATTATTTTTATGCTCCGACTTATGGCAAGTGGTGGCCATCAGTCATCATATCGGTGGTAATAAAAGAATTTCGGATAAATTTACTCCGTTTCAAAGATTTGTCAGAATAATGTATAGGATATTAAGAGAAAAATAGAAGACTGGAGACGGCTTTTAGGGTTCTCTCCCATTAAATTATTCTAAAGTTAATGTGTTTATTCAATTTAAACATATTACTATAGTAAGCCTTTTTAAACCTTCTTTAGTTTGCGATGAAGTACGACTAACTTACGAGTCAAAGCTTAGTTTGCTAATACATATGAAATGCGACATCAGCAATATGCTTTTACAATGTACTTACGTTAAATTAATTAATAAGTTTGAATTTCAGAAATTTCATAAATTGCAACAAGCGCCAAAACTTAATAAAGTTGAAGTGACTCTTAACTATCACATGATATGTCTTAAAAATAACAATGGAACAAATCATGAGTGAATGAATGTTTCTTCAAAAATTATACCTTTACTGTGACAATAAATAATTCTTAAAAATTTTGGCTTATATTTTATACATTGCTGAGGTGGTATAGTTTTTGATTTTTTCCTAATGCAAAGTAGCAAGCATTGTATGTTAGGTTGATACGATCACTCCTTGTTAAAGTCGAGTTTTGTAGTAAGAACATCTCGAAGTCTTGTCGTATCTGAGTATAGATGAGGGCTCTCGACAACTTTATTTATGAGAGAACTTGTCGACTCTTAGTAAGATCTCTTCTACTGGAATTCATAGAGTAACTGCATAACAAGAACATTTTATTTTGTATTATAATAAATTCAATTTACTACTAACAATTTTTATGTAAAATACAAGAAGTCGAAAACAAGAGACGAATTATATAAAGCTACGTTTGAGAAGAAAATTGTAGATTTTAAGTATAAAAAATTTTCAAATATAAATACAGTAAAATCAATACATAATTTAAATATACAGTATACTTGTTTATGTGTTTAATGTTAAGATAACTTTGTTGAAATAACTTATAATCTTGAGAGGATCTAGTGTAATCCCAACATCTGACGTTTCATTTTAAGTTGCGCCTCTCTAGAAGCCTTCCACTAGTTGTTATATGTTAATGTGCTTCCTTGTATAATTATGTTCCGTGGTAGTTTCCTGTAGTTTTCTTGTATCTAGGAATGAATAATTTATATATTTTAAACTATAAAGTTATTTTTAATATTATATACTTTATCGTTACATAAATATTTAAAATACATCTCATTATGCAGCGACACCACATCTCATCTATAGGAGGGCCATAACGCCGCTCTCTGTTATATCAAGCGGGTGCTATTTACCCTTATCTATTATTAAATCGTACCCACACTTCGGTCAATTTTCAATTACATTCCTCTATTAACCTGTTCGGCTTGACGGCTCACCTTCAATAAGGGATTTTAGTTTTATTATGAAGGAAATAGAATAAAAAAATATAAAAAGTGTGCCATTTTATATTATCAGTAGCATAAGACTCGTATACATAAAAAATAAAGTATATCTTTTAATATTTTTAGGTAAATGTAACAACAAAAGAAATTCATAATAACCATAACATTATTTATATTTGTGAATGATGTTTTAAAAGATATTTATGTTTTCTTTGCCTTTTTTATAACAAAAAAAAAAGTCTTATTATTAATAGTGTTTATTGAGCGCAATGTGAGACTTGGTTTTTAATATCTGTAATGAAAGAGAAATATGATGCGAGAGTGCATTAACGCTGCGGTTACAGTGAGATCTTATCTTTTAAGTATATATTGAATACTGACGTTAATTATTGTCGTTTTTAGTTTTCATTACAATGGTACTGTATCTTTCAAGTCATTTGAAATTATTTCATGTACATGGTTGTCTGATATTATTATATGAATACTAAAATGTTATAATCATTAACAATAAAAAATAAATATGAAGTATTCATTCTTTTTGCAAAATACGTTATACAGTACTTTTTATAAAAGAATTGAAATTTATAAAAGTGTTATCACATCCGCTACTCGTCTGACGGTGTGTGTGGCGTCAGATCCCCGTGAGTCGTCGTTGCATTAGTAAATTGCTCACGTACGCGTCCCGAACTCTTCAAAACTCGGGATTTGTCGTGAGTTTCTACACCGAATTTCCAACTAATTTCTTTAATTAATGTACGGAATGTCGGCTTTGGATCTACTGTAAAATAATACAAGTCGCTCTTATTATGTTTACATGAAAGAATGATATTAATATTTGAATTACCATTGTAAGTTATGAAAACAAAATAAATAATAACAGTATATATGTGATATAATAATGATATGTCTGTCTTATATTAAATTCTAATAAAAGACAACCTTTTGTACAAAAAAAGTGTAAACGAAACCTGCCTTCCCCATGTATAGAATTGTATTTAAACAATAAAACAATTTTGTTGAACAAATATTGGGTTGGTAAAGTCAGTCAGATCTCCATTATCCAACGTCCTTTAAAGAAACCCTAATATCTTTTATGTTTTTATTCCATTACCCCGCAACGTTTGTCTCGGTTCACGCCTTCGGAGGATGAAGCAAAAATGCCTTATATACACAGATGCCACTCATGCGATGTTTTATCTTTACTTTTGTTTGCCTTTTCGATGTACAGTACATAAAAGGACAGTTTATTATTTTAATTTATGAATATCTCGTCTATACAAATAATATGAATATAAAAACGTACATTTTAAGTATTTAATTAAAATCGATGATCTATATATAAACAATAGTCTCTTGGCTGTTTATTTGGTTTCTGGTGCAGACATCGCGAGATTTTGATGAAATTTAATGTGGTTATAGCATGTGATGTGGTTATAACCCAAGGAGTCAAATTATGAGATGCTTTTGTCTCCAGAAATCTCTTTCATTTTCAGAGGAAAATTCAAACATTAGGCTATAACAATGACAATAGAACAAAATTATTAGTTGTTAAATCCCTTATCATATTTCTATAAATACTTGTTATACAGTTTAAAGACATTATAACATGTTAGTGAAAAGTAACTTTTCATTTTCTACCTAACAAGCTATTAGTCATTTAAAAATATCTCTTAGTGAAAAATTTTAATATCCTTCATCAGAAGAATGAAGAAATAAATTTCCAAAATTCTCATCTTAGTCAATCAAAAATGAACAACAACAACAATGTCAACATTTAATATGTTCAACTCGGTTATAGTCAGTTATATGAGTCAATGAGAAGAAGACTCTTTGTATATTTAGACTTAATTCTTTCTTGAAATATAAAAAAGGTCTAAAAAGGTTGTCAAAATAACGTAGTTAATTTCCCTTAGATCGTAAATCTAATACAACTTTGACTTCAAAATATAACCTATGTAAATATTTGTCTCAGTGTCCTTTGTTCAAAATAGGTACTAATAAAACCAAGTTATAAATAAAAAATGATCAAACTGTAGACAGACCTCTATCTTCTTTTTTTAATTCGGCCTGGTTGGATTTTAATCAGCAAAACTTTGAAAGTTGTCCAGCAAATTGGTGAGCAGGATTTTTAATCTGAATACCGCATGTTTTTATCCATTTGCTACGACCCATGAGTACTATTTTCTCTGTAACTTTTTGTAAGGTTTGATTATAACTTCCTTCATATCCTTGTAATTTCTTAGATGAATAATTCTTATTCAATATTAAACTAAAAAATAATTACTAGTATAAATGAAAGAAAATTATATTACTGAAACTATTATGCTATTACAAGGTACGTCCACAACGTTCTCCATGAAGACAACAACAGCTCCTCCAATGTATAAAAGCAACGGTATATACCGACCTTGCGAGTAATACAGGAGAAATTAATAGTAAAAATATGATAATAAAGGAATTTATTAACATAATTGTGTATTATAAGTGACTCAATGCTTCATTGCGTCAATGCAAAATCAACAATATGCAAATTTATATTTTAATTTTCATGTAAGAAAACAGTTTTAGCATATTATAAAATGAGTCAATAACGAGAGTTAAGGAAGGGATGAAATTTATTTTTCATGAACCAATCCGTGAGCTTAGCTAACCCTCAAAAGATTTATAATATTATCATAATTACAGAACAATCACTAGACAACGTACAAAAAAATATTTAAATTTTTGTCTTCGATGGAACAAAATCGCACAATTTTGACATACTCGTAAATTATATTTGAGTATCCAATAAAATATAAAGCGATTCTTTACATATCTTTATACTCTCTGATATTGAGAAATTCCTTCTTATTGGAAACTATCGGAACGATACTTGGAAGTCTAAGATATTAATAATAAACTCAGTGGACCCGCGGACTTGTAACTTATAGTGTATTGATCTTCGAGTGTGTTTGACCGTTCTGCGGATTACATTTGTAAGAAGATTAATTTAGGTAATACTGCACAATATAAATGTTTGTATCATAAGAAAATATGAAAGTAGAATACCAATTATTAACAATAAAATCTCTCTTAAGAAGCAATGATACCCGATACACGCATACCGAAAATGGACAACCACATGCCCCCTTTGTTGCTCCTTCTGCTGACTATATATCCCGGAAAGTCATTGCACAGTACGGAACGTAGGGTCCATTCAACGTCCGGCTCGCACACCTTTGGCACTACAAGTTGGCAGATAGGTATAGAATGCAGTCCTTTTTGCATCCTAGCCATGGGGGCCGATTTGTTTCTCTTCCAACAACCACCAGCTTTCTCATCGAGCCAAGCATACAGGTCGCTCTCGACAGTTTGGACCACAAGCTAGTGAACGCTGGTGTACCGCAAGGATGCGTACTATCGATAACTGTTTTCCTCCTGCACATAAATGATATGTTAAATATTTCCAATATACGTTGTTATACGGATGACAGCAAAACTCTGTTCGGAAGTCGACGATTGCCAAAAAAACCTTGTGTTCTATAGAGACCGTCCTGTGGATATTTTCCGAATGGAGTGAACTGAACCTCGTCCAATTAATAACTCCATTAATAGGCAAAAGATACAAGCTTGTGCATTTACCAATAAGAAAACCCCATTTATCTCTCGGAAAGGACTCTCCTCAATGTCTCGCCAAGTATCAAAATACTGGGCCTCAATATTTCGAGCGGCTGTTGGTTATCATCAGAAGAACAAGGCCACATTGGCCTCGATGAAATTGGGAGTGAACAGTAGAGCGAGGCAGTATTTGAAACCTGGCCACAGACTTGCGCTCGGCAATTCCAGCCGCACATGGAATACTGTTCTCATCTCTCGTTTGGATCACTCCGATATCAGCTTCTACCTTTTGACCGCATCCAACGGAGAGCCTTTCGGATTGTCGGGGTTGTGGCATCATGGGAGTGTTCCGATGAGCTATTTGATCTAATACCTGCCAGCGAATTGCATACCCGCATAGTTAAAATATATACATGTCACCTATAATAGATACATAGACTAATATTCCGTATTAATCCAATAATGTTATGAACTAATGAAATGAACGAGTCATGCAAGGAAAATATAGTACACTTGAGGCTTAAGGGTTTCCGGTTATTACGATACGCGCTTACATTTTCCACGGATCAATCACTTTGTTGCCTCCATTGAAAGCCTCAATGTTAATTTTGGTTATAACATTATTTCTGGAATATTAAATAATAATTATGTACATTGAAAACGCAATATAGAAACATTGTTTTTAACTGTATAAGTTATTTACCACCAATTTATATTACCAAAAATGTGCTGTAAAAAAGGTTTAATTAACTCTAACAAATATTAAAAATGGCAATTTCTATACTGGTAAATTATTATATATATTTGTTGTACAATTGTTACGCTCATAATGCAAATTAGGTGACATAGATAGGTTCTCATTCATCCATTTTTTGAGTCATTTTATCGCACTCTTTTTATATTTCTTCTCATATATATTTAATCAAGTAAATAGAACAAAATAAATTCAACTATCCAGCTGATCCTGAACCAATAACAACAAAATCAATCACAAATCCGTTTTGTAAATTTTATAATTACTTATTACAAGGCTTTACTTATACTACTCGTATATATAAAAAGTGCGAACCAGACTTTTAGAGTAACAATATTTTAAATATTACACATTTATATAATATATTAAATAATAATATTTGTCACTTCAGTTTGATTTTCAATACACTTTAAAGTTCAAATAAAAATTATCCTCTTTTATTTACACTGTCGCTATAGTTTTAATACACCATATACAAAACTGCATATTTCAAAGCGAAGGGAAATATTGTACTCGGAAATTTCAAAACGAATTTAATCAACGGTCGATCAACGTTTTGTCAATATTTGTTCGTCGTTTCATATACAACCGAATATTTATTATTAAGTCGGACGTCACACTACTTTTTTATATGGAACTTTTAATAATTAAAAAAACAAATTAATCAATCAATCATATCAAATCATTTAATATAAGGATAATAAAATGAATAATGAAATAATGGATATACAGATACGTTTTTTTAATATAATTATTGATACTTATTTTAGAATGTTTACTTTGCGCTTGTTTACCTAAAAAAACGAATTAATGTTAAACTTTACTTTCAAGTTCTATTTTGTATTAATTCTCAATAAACTGTTAAGTTTATAAGATAGCCTTATAATTTTTTCATCGGTGTCATTTTACAATAACATAAATGGATGGTCGCTAAACAGCGGAGTCTTCCTGCACCTGAGCCGCTAATAGACTTATTACAAATATATTACGTTGTAGGTTATACATTGCTGGTTCGAATAAAGTAGAAAGGTATTATCTTTTAAGTAAAGCAGTGCATTTTAGGATTCTCTATAATTTTCTCTTCGAGGTTGTCGTCCCGACTTCATTTCACATCGTGATTATTATTATTCTATTGGGTATTTACGGCATTACAATTATAAATAAAAATATGTAATCATAACGAAACACCCGGTAGATGTGAGTAATAAATAACACAAGAAGAGATATAGAAGAGTGCTGCAAAAATAAATGTAAACATGTAGTTTCGTTAACAAAATAATAGATTTAACAAATAATTTTATCCATTAATAATACATTTTTAAACAATATAAATAAAGTTCAAGTAGGTACAGTGGAATAAATATCTGTAAGACAATAGACAATAGGCGCTACAGAAACGTAGCAAGCAGAGAGCGGCGGCGGAGAGTGAGCATGATGGCATAAGAGGGCATTATGACGTTTGGAGAAATGACATTTCATTTATTTCATTTTACCTTAAAATTTCTAACATCGTATATTTTTTTTAATGTTAAAATTTCTTAATTTGGTAAGTTAGAGTTAAATATTTGGGTAAAAGAAATGTAATGAATTAATCTGTGTTTTTAATTTAAATTGTCTTTGATATTGTATATACACTAAAGAATTCTGCGGCTGGTATTGAAAGAAGACGCATAAATGAGGCCTCGATGTAAAGCATTCACAGCACTTGCACCGAACTGTCTGCTCCCTATTTTGAAATATGACAGGGCCGCAGATGCGAGTCACCTTGTATTAATACTGGATTCGGCCGCGGTCGCCGCTGTTACTCACTGTAATTATGTCGCTGAAAGATAATACAGATAGATGTTATAAAAAAATATTATAATCATATTCCAAACGATTTACTTTTAGGGAATTGTAATGTATCTATTACTTAATAATTTTAAATTAAACTAATCAATCAATTTCTATATGGTAAAAAGATAAAATAATAGATTTCAAAATTAATCGCAATTTCCAACAATCTTAATTTATTATTAGATAAATGTATAAAGAAATATTGTAACGTGAATAGAAATATAAATTTTGCATTTCATACAATTTAAATTTTTAGGAAAAATATAACTTTAAATATTTTCACTGTAAATAAAATATAATAAACAGTTTTCCAAGAATAGCCGCGAAAAGTTTTGTACAACGAAATACAATGATAACTTTGTACTGACAATGTTTACTTGGAGTAAAACTGTGTTATGAAATATTTTATAATTATAAAATTTTCAGTATAAATGATAAATTTATTAAAATTCGTAATTTTTTTTTCTTATTTGAAATTCTGAAAGCACGAAATATGACATATTTAAACGTAACAAAATTATATAACTAAAAAACAAAATATCTTAAACATTTTTTTTTTCGTAATTTCCCTTTTCCTTTGGTAAGGTTTATCCAATGCTTGAAGTACTATATTATATTATATCCTTATCTTTCGATATAACATCTGAGGAATTGTAGTAAATTAGACATTTCGATTAATTCTAAGCCTCAATGCGTACTGTGATCTGCAGAGATCAAACACAATATGAAGTATATTATATTTTGCAATATATTACAAATATACGTTCTACTTAAAGATAACCACATTTGAATACTTTGAGAAATAAACCGACATTGATACCAGTGGGTATACTGGAAAGTAAAAATAAAACCTTAACTACATATTTTTACCAATAATTTATAGTACTGGTGAATAATATTGTGAATTAAATGAAATTTAAGCAGCTTTTTCATTGAAAATGTTTTAAATAAAAATTGTATGTAGCTCGGGGAATACTAAAGCCGCGTAGCCATGGCTCATCGTAGCAGCCAGGGTGGTCGTGACCATAGATCAACGCCAACGCTGTTTCAACACGTATCACTCGTGTTGAATTGTATACAGAGTGTCGTTTTAACAAATCATCCCAGACATTTAAGGGTATTCCGCTATGTTTAAGAATATCCATTTTTTATCCATACTCCCAGGAGTTTCGAGGATTATACACGAAAAAAATTATGTTAATCTTATGCAAACGCTAAAATGTATTCTTAATATCCATAAAATATCAGTAATGCAATCTTTATGTCATTTTGAGGTAGTTTTAAATTAGAAATATGTTTTTTTCAATCAGCGTATGAAAGGTTGCTTTATTTTCTTTTAGTCGATTTTGTATACGATGGTATTACTCTGGTTGAGACAGCTGGTACGAACTGACTGAGCTCCTAAATTTAATAGTTTAAGAATAAAATTAAATCTTTATCATCGACTTGTCGGAACATTCTGTTTAGCGTTAAACTTTACTCGTCGAATAAAAATGCAATCTTTTCATTTTAACAATCCGATGCCAACTCTCGGTAGACGATGCGTCTTCACCGCAAAATTTCCATAAATCAATTTCAATACAAACACCTCTTAGTGAACTCTGTCCACAGTTGAAAATAAGTTGTGGTTATAATGATAGCGGATATTCTGTATCCACTCCATGCTATAATAAGTATAAAATTTGTTTGATAAATATTTCAGGAATGAATTTGATATGGTTATATTTTATTACGAAATTACAAATAATTATAAATAGTGGATCGTCGCCGATCAGAAGAATTGTTTAAGCATATTAGGTTATAAATATAAAATTGTTATGTTTATTATACTCTCATAACAAAGTGTGTGTTCCAAATACCAGATTTGTGAAACAAATATCAAATTTTATAACGTTACCTGAACTAAGAACACATTTAGTATGATGACAATTTGTTTAAAAATTTTGATAGCTCTAATGGCTGGAAATTTATATGTAAGTCGTTATTAAATCGTTATAACTGACACCCCACCACATTCCGTGACTTGGATGGCGAGCGGGTCGCGGTTTCTCAGCGACAGTTTGAACGCAGTTATAGTGATCAAATTGAGTCAGCCGCAGAAGTACCGGTGAATTCGCAATGCAGAATCTAGACTACGTAATGGAAAGTTATTTAATTTTCATTTACTTGTCTTAACTTGGAAGGCGAGGTTAAACGAATCCTTCTGTATTTTTAGTGACTCTCAACTTTATGCTCTGATTTTCTGAAATGAACAAGTTCAACTTATTCAAAGTTATTTCAAAACAAGATTGTCAATTTTGTTTGCCATTATTTAATATTTGATAAGTTTTTATAGGTCTAACTTAAAACTTAGATTAGTTTCAAACATATGACCGTTTAATATATTTTGTGTATATATAACATACATGTTTAGTTTCCAAAAGATTTCGTAGATTGGTAATCTCTAAAGGTTCTATTTATCCGCGCCTCAAGGGTAAAAGGACATACGATATAATTATTTTCTTTTGTATGAATAAGATTATTTTTGCGTAATGCGGGTAAGGCAGTAACATTTATTTGTTGAATCATTTAGAACAATGTGTTATTCAAATCTTTGTAACCCAACAGCCATAAAAATATATTTTTATTTACATCTTTTCACAACACAAAATATTATAGATATTCCAGTTGATAAAATGATAAAGCTCGTTCTGAAACAAAAGAAATTAAGTGAAAAGAGAAACCAAGATTGAGTAGACTTACAATTAATACTGTATATTAATGTTTACTAACATATTTCGGCAATATTAACAGTTTTGTGTATGTAAACAGGATGCGTGGCACAAATATAAGATAAAGCCTAAAAGCTGAATAAAATATATATTTATATGGAGTAGAAAATATTTTTAGATAGTGGTATGATAGGATTTTCTTAAGATTTACGAATACATGCGTACACAAATTCTCTTAACCCTTTGGGAATTCTCAAAAAGGGCTAGTTACGAAGGCCCACGTATGTTTACTTGTATTATATTAAATTGAACGACCTGGACCTTATTTCTATTCGAGCAATAACCTGCTTTATGCCCTCGTATTAAGTATGATAATGACGTGAATGAATTTTATTCTAGATTTACTGTATCGCGTAAGTTTTAGGTGGAACCGCTATAAATATTTACCAGTAATGCGGTTTCAACCGATGGATATTCAGAGATTTGATGTTCTTTGTATGAAGTGGGGCGATATTTAGAAAGAGGATGATTGTAAGACGTTTTAACGTTTTATTTATTTTTTCTTTATTCATAATACTAACTTTTGTTGTAGTTGAGATATCCAAAGATATTCATTTTCAAGCACTGTTTGAATTTACATATATAGTATTAATAATTCAAGGAATATTTCGTTAGTTGTTAGAGTTTTGTTATGAAATTGAATTTTGAATGAAAATACAAATTAGCGCTTTGAACTCGAATTGAATTTTATTTATTGCCGATCCTCGGTAAAGAATTATTAAAATTTTTCAAACAAAAAATAAATTAAATTGTCAGTTTGTTCAAGTTGATTGATCACAAGCGGCGATTGGATCTGCCGAGCCTAATGCAAATATTTATTGAGGGTACAGGGGAGACCTAGGAAAAGATTACTACTGATTGATTAGACTCGCAACAGGTGGGGAGGAGCGGGTGGATTGAGCTTTTTTTATAGGTACCTTTGAACCTGAGTTTGTTTAATAGGAGACCGCTTTCCAGTTTCACAGTCAACTGAATTTATTCAAATCTATTTTATTCTTTTAAAGTTGATTTAGTTCTTTAGCAAAACATTATAATAATGTTTTGCTAAATAAATTTTAAAAAAGAAAATTCCCTGTATATTTTATGTTTAATATTAAAATAACATATATTAATATTACGATAATAAATCGAAGCCTTGTAAATAGATATTTTTGTAACTTTTCTTAGCACTTATCTCATTTACGCGTGGGTGCTTTTGTTATCATTCCAGTCGAACGGGTCACGCATTCACTTTGTACGTTAGGACGCCCTCTGATAACTTGTGTAATAGTAAATAAGTTTATATTAACTTACTGTTTTGTTTCTTTATATGATTACTTTATTTATATATTTCTTGAGGTTTACTTGTTTATTTTAATGTACATTTATATACTTTAGAACAGTATATTTATATATCTCAAATTACTCAATTTACATGTATGATAAATTAGGTTATTGGATACAAACAGATACTGAACTAAATCTTATATATTAAGCAATAAAGTGTCAAAAGGTTAATTAAAAGTGTTGACCTTTTCTAAGGATGTCAAGATTGTATACACGCGACGGTGATTCCTGTACACGCAATAATTAAACTCAAAATACTTAATTGTTCTTAATAAGATTTATAAAAAATATATAATATGTAGGATAATTATATCTTCAGACGAATATAGAAAAATTAAAAAATGTTTATTTCATATTTTGTACATAATAAAATCAAAAATATATCCTTAAACAAAGGAAATTGTTAACTCATGAATTTTGATATTATAATTTAAGTAGAGTTAATAATTAGCAACGTCATATACTCTTAAAAGTTACTTTTGACTTGTTTGTAACTTAATTAGTATTACAAGCCGTAGAAGGTATAACAAATTAGATTTTTTATAAAAAGTTCTTGAATACATTTAACTCACAATATAATATTATAATTTGACCCCTAAAAATAATCAATCAGTTGTTACCAAAAGTGTAATCATCAGTAATTGTAATTAATAAACAAAAGAGATTAAAAGTGTTGATTATTAACGTGCTAAGTAACTTCGATGCTAATATTTCGTTCGGTTAATGGTTACCATATAATTTCTCTTCGTGCTGTTATTGCTGTTATAATTGTCCAAATAATTGCGGTTGCCCGAACCATTAATTATTCAAGTTAGGTTATGCAATGTTTTAACCCTACCCGTCCATGAAAAAAATAATCTCCGACAAAGTGATGGAGCCAACTGTTTCATATTTAAACATTTTATTAAGGTAGATAACTCGATTCTGCACTTATATTGTCTATGTGGGTTTTTTTTGTTTAGAGTTTAGCTATAACAGATTTTGTTATATAGTTATGATTGGTATAATGTATACAAATCAAGTACAATATATACTTTTTAAATTTCTGAATATGTTTCAATTATTTTGAAAGATGGATCGGTAGTAAAACAGATGCTGAAAGATATGATCGGTTAGTTTAGAAGAAAGATATCGTATTAAAATAGTTACTTCACTTTCTGCTTAAGTGGCATCATGGTGTGATAATTATCAGAATCCATTTATCCTATTGCAATGAAATTTTGACCAGTTATTGTTTGCACGTCAACCAGGTTTTTGATATGACATAACCAATTTACGGTAGGTGACGCGCAAGTCAATAGTTAGTCTCTGACTAACTGGCTGTTTGTGTGTATTGTATTTTTTGTTTTTAAATTGACATAAGCCAATAAATACAATTTCCCAAGGATATACGTCAGATAACAATTAATATCGTATAATCTTAATCGCATAACGTGTTTGCAACTTCGATGAATTTTATTTTATATATAAAATTGTGCCTTATTCCAACAATCGAGTGCATCCGCATTAGTCTTTATGAGCATTTAATTTAATTTAAGTTTCTAAATTTTCTAAAATTACCTTTTCTTTGTAGTAAATCGTAAAAAGGCAGATATTATATAAAAACATTTCTAGAATCTAAATCTCGAATGCAAATGATTCATTAGGAGGCATACCGTCGATTCCCTCTTGATTTCGCGTTTCTTTGAATTTGAATAATTTCAGAGCCATCCGACTTCCATCACAAAGGTCCGGAAATGAACCCCAGGCCCTTAATTAAGTTTTGGCTGCGGTTACCTCAATCTTGAATGGTATGTAGTGAATTAGGTCGGACGGCGATGTTATGTTTGCCCTTAAATTGAAATCCTGCGGTTATCGTATTGAAGATCATGATCACGAATATGTCATAAGTATTTGATGTTATAATAATATCCAATGTTATAGTACGCTTTAATTAAATAACTGTTTTAAAGAAATATAATATAATATCTTTTTGTATAGTTATTTCAAGGGAAATATTTATACATAGTTTTAGACTGCTTATCTGGTTTGTCATCAAAATATAATTCTATTTATTGTTTTTCTTGGAGACCGCTAATTCAGTTTCAATTAAAATACGCGTCGGTAACACCACATTTCACGGCTCGACCGACATTGTAATGGGACTTTAACCGGTAAAGCTTTTGCAGACTCAATTTCGTAATTATTTTAAGTAGGTCTAAAAGAGATGTACTTCTTAATGCAAAATATAATAAATAATTATCCCTGTATTATTTTAAAATTGACAATATTCATATTATAAGTACGCGAGTAATATTGTCTGATCGTTATCGATAGTGCGCTATCAATCATCACCGTCCGCTTCGCGTTACAATCATACGCTTGAATTGTTTTATTCTCTTTATGCATTTAAATCAATCAAATAAATGCTGTTACTGGTTTTGAAAAGATAATAAAAATTAGGGAACCTGCAAAAATGTGATGTCACACTTAGTCTTCAGTGTCGATGACATTTTACAACATAAGTAATTTTTTTGTGTCTTACTATTATATGAAAATTAATATATTACTTAAATAATTTAACCCGCTACGACCTAAACTGGATTGGATTTTAAATTCACCCAACAGATGCTAAAGTTATTTTTTAATGTTTCTAACTTATTTGCTAGTATGTTATATAGTTTAAGTAACAGTGACGCGTCCAGTGTCCACTCCTGTAATCAATGCGCTGTCATCAATCACACGTCGTTTTGCGCTGCTGCCAGATGGTAGTTGTTTTATTGTGCCATGTGATGCGCAGTGGTCTCACATATTATGTACTCGCGCTTTATTTACTGTTGTCTTTGTTTTTATATAATACTAAAGATGGATTAAGGACATTACTAAAATTAACTCACGTATATTTTTAGATTATAGCAATGCAAAAAAGTTCGATTTTCTGTAGGAATCTCTGTTATAGCCGAAAAATATAACTGTCTGCGTCCAGCAGAAAGATAGGTTTTCAGAATTTCTTCAAATAAAACACGCGAGTGACCCTAGCATAGAAATGGAGCAAATACTTGAGATACCAATGCAAGACGGCAAAGGACACAGAGACACTATATGTTGTCATCACAATCATCATCAAAATCATTAATCAAATCATGTTTTACAAAACACAAACGTTAACATTGCGTAGTTGAAATACATAAATTGGATAATTGAATGTTATTTGTAAGTAATATTGTACAAACGCGAACTATTTCTGAAATAAAGCCAATTATTCACTTTCCTTCAGCTATATATTCCTTCGGAAGCGACACTTAAATTTATTCCACTCTGTGATCGTATTAAGTCGTAGGCGCTAACCTGGCTTAATTAAACCTACAGTGTCACTGGGAACAAACGGTCGCATCGGTTGCCAGGCAACCAGACGCTTTGAAGCACCGATGATAACACTCGATAGTACGCGGGGGATGTGAGACACGTACTAAAAAAGTCCCCTCGCCGAATTAGGGTTCTACGACTTTGTAGCTTTTAAAATGCAAATATCTTTTCAATAATGCATAATTTGCAAATATGATATACAATTTTGTAACTTTTAATATAGTTTAACGTGTAATTATTTTTCTTTAATTTTTTAAGATTGACTGTTTCCTGACCTATTAATTATGTTGAGATGGTATTAAACATGAAGTTTTTATAAATATGTCGTTATAAGGAAAATAAAATCAGCTATACACATACGGAACCCGCATGATTACCGGTATACCCTTGAACTTTCCTAGTTGGCGATGTTCCCTTGAATTGGGGAGCACATATTTGCTTTGCTACGCTGAGCAGCATGAAAGGTGAAAACTTGTGTTCTTTATATTAGCTACTAAATTAGGGACCTCTTTTATAGGTACTCGCATTTGTTTTGCTTGTATATCCTACCTTGAATAATCTACGGACGGTACTTTAGACTGTTTCTTGCACATGGATAATTTCAAAATAATTTCCATAGCCTTGGTTGTTTGAGAATAACTTTAAAACCTTCACAGTTTTTGCAATATAATGTAACTACATATAAATTATTTAAAAACATTAAATTAAACAATCAATGCTGTTCAATAAATTATTAAAAAGCAATCGTCTTTCGATCTCGGCAGTATTGAAGTGAAGACACAGGCGGATTGCCAGCGATAAATACTCTGAAGGGAATACTGAATATGTTTATAGCACTTGCAGCTTTCTGTTAGCTCGGCGCTCGTACATTCTAACAATGCATTATTCATTGATGCGTCGGTACCAGAGGACTTGAGATTTGTAGCACGATAGAAGCAGTGTGTTAGATGTAAAGTGCATAGCTAGGCAGTTAGTGATTTTGCAATAAAAAAAACACATAGACGAAGTTTGTTTTAAAAGTTAGGAACTCGCTAAATCCATTTATTAATTAATGTATCGAATTTCGTCTCTAGTTTTTGCATGTTAAGCAAAACAAAGAGCAGGTAAATATAGGAATCTAAATAAAACTGATGTTTTAATCATATCATGTATGTAGTATGTTAAAAATAAATTAAAAAATGTTTAAAACGTATTATTTAAATTTTATTTACTATTAGTAACCTGAGAATATTTACATTATCACCCATAGACCTCATTCAATATCGGTAATCCATAAACTTTATAAATATAAATAATAAAAAAAAAAATAAAAAAAAAGATTTATTAATATAACACTCGCATCGGTAAACGACGTGGCTGTGTCGGTGTAAATGTAACAGTTTAAGGTAATGAAAATTACCTAAAACATTTCAGTAACAACATAAATCAATTACGCGATGCGTGTTCAATGTGAAATATTATTGTTGTAGACATTATCGGTTATTAAATTAGACTGTTTAATGTGGCGGTTATTGTTAGAATCACTGGTTCCTGGAAATTACGTAGGTTAGCCCGCTAGAAGAAGAACAACTTTTTTAGTTAAATAGAGAGTATTATTATTTTCCCAGTAGAGACAGATACGGAATGAATGATGAAGTTGGATTAGTGAAATTATTGGTTATATAAGTACCTAAGATTTATTATATCCAAGTTATTTTTTTTATGTTAGAGCAGAGCAAAAGAGCTTGCGGGTCATCCAGGATATGTGATCAACGCCGCCCATGAACTCTTGCAACATCCGAGGATTCACAAGAGAGCTTGCTGTTGGCCTTGGAAATAGGAGGCACCCAAGTCGTATCAATCTGAAAATACCGCCGAAGACAGTTCATCCATGTTAGAGTGGTATGGTACAAAAAATCTTTGAAAACTGCACAGTGGAAGATTGCAACGAATACAGGTGATAGGGATGGTGATGAAGGCGATGACGTGCGCTATATAGAGTGCAAGTCTTTGGCCAGGCCTTAAATACTGCCTCGCTCTATTTGTCAGTCCCAATTTAATCGAGGCTAACTTGAACTTGTTCTCCAGATGGCCACGAAACTGACAATCGCTGGAAATGTCCAGGTCCAGTATACTGATAATAGACGAGGTATTGAGAGGAGTGCTCTCGAAGAGTGCTGATACGACAAATGGGATTTTCTTAGTGCTGAACACGTTAACTGGTATCTTCAGGGGATTAAACTTAACGTGGTTCCGTTTACCCTATTCTAAGACATTCTCCAGGAAGGCGTCTATGGAAGACAAGTTTCTTTTGTCACTCTTCGAGTTTTTCCCGAGAGAGCGCTGCGCGGCCAGAAAATATCGTTCCCCAATGCTATCATCCGCATAAAAATGTATGTGAGAAATATCCAACATATTATTGACATGCAGGAGGAACAGAGTTGGGGATAGCACGCAGTCTTAGGTTATACCAGAATTCACGGCCTTGGGGTCCAAACAAAAACCGTCGACAACGACCTGTATGCTCCGACCGAAAAAAAGATTACCAGTTCATCGATCATGGCAAAAGCCATGTTAACGATCATTGATCAACCTGGGATCCTCGAGGTACGCTAGGAGCAGTCGGTTAATAGTATTCTCCATTATTTTGGAGAGAAGAGAGATAATGGGGATAGGTCAGTTAGCTTGGTCCGAGCTATCACCTTTTTTTAGGAATCGGATGGACAAGGGTGCACTTCCAAGAGACCGGGAGGTACGTTTTTGAGGTAGGAATGCCGAAATAGGTGCGTTAGCACTAGAGTCAACTCAGAGCACATGTTCTTAGCATCAATGGAGAAATGCCATCCGGCCCACTCGACTTATGATCATGGAATAAAGGGGACTGTCAAATAGTTTTTGTTTTCGATAAATTATTCCAGGCATTGAGCTCTGACACCGCGGGATCGCGGTGTCCTTCCTTGGTCGTTCAAAGTCGATTTGGAGCAAAAAGAGTACCCAAGAGATCGATTTCTCTATGACCATGTGGGTCAAGCTGTCATTCATCATGTGCAATGGCAGTAGGGACGGCTGGCAAAAGTTGCCCAGAGTGGCCTTAGATAGAGCCCAGAATCTGCGCGTGCCAGATGGGTGCCTTGCCAGCTGATCCTTAATTTGGACAAAATACTTAAACTTTGCTCTAACGATTTGCTGTTTGAAGAATCCTGAGGTACAATTACATTTCCTGTTCAGAAATCTAGAGTTCAGATTCTTAATGACTAAAGCATTAGCCCATGCTTGATATGCCTGCCGTTTTCCAGCGCATCACAAATAAAATAAAACATATTGACCCTTTTTAATACTAATAATAACTAGACAGATTTAATTTGGTTTACTGGAAACTTTTTAAAATTGTTTTTCTGCCATTTTACTAGATGTTATGAAAGTTTTAAACTTTATTATTCATTATGCGAGCACTCCAAGTTTCTATTAATATTTTAGTTTGGCGGAAATAATGTGTCATTACCGTATGTTCTTTATTAGAGGAACGGATATTAAATTTCTTGAAATTGCTGTAACCGCAGCCGAGAGACGTTTTTTTAATATAACAGCTTATAAATATGTCAAGATCTTTTAGCAATTTGAACTCTGAGTAGAATTTTGTTTCTGGAACTGAATGAACGTTATTTTATATAGAACATTATATAACTATCTTGTCTGCATTCCTACTCGAACGGACATCATACTATAATATCCGTCCCTGCATTATGTCACTATCTCAGACATATTAAAAATAATTATATTATGAAAATAGAAATCCAAAAACTAATTTTATAATTATAACAATTCAATGTACCGAATTGTACATTGTGTATATTGGTTTAAATTAAATTAAAATTAATAGAAAGCGCGAAATATGACATCCTCTAAAATATCTTATGTACATTTCTACAAATTGCAAAATACTGTTACCATTAAACAACTTATTATTAATTAGAATATACTAATTAAAACTTGAATCGATTAATAAAAAATTAAGAACAATAATTATTACAATTGAATTATATTACAATTACACATTGTAGAAGATTAATTATAATGTAATTATAAGATTGGTGTATTTGTTAAAAAATAATAAACAAGAAGCTTTCAGCGGCTAAATAAAGTGTAAATATGATTACCTTTCCCCCATTATTACGTATCTTATATTTTCAACGCTTTCACAGTGACACAGTTTCTCGAGGCCGAAGCCGCTAACTTGCATTTCCTATTGCCGTTTCAACTTCCGATGGCACGTCGTATCGGGTAAAATCACACACGTGGACATAATAATCATAAATATTCTTGAACATTAGCATATTTTGAGCCTTATCAACGTTATATGGTACCATCTTTATGTTGAAAGTTTTTGATAAGAACTTGTCTGTATTTTGTAGTCACGGATTTATGAAATAATATTTAAAACGATAATCATTATCGCTGTATACACATGATATCACTTTACCAAATATTAATTAATTGTTTGGTAATGGCATATATAAATAATTTAATCAACTATATACAGATACAACTTTGGATCAAATATTAAATAAATCTAATTATCAATATGAGGAGGATTTTAATCTACATCACTACATTTTAAGGAATATTTGAAACTTATAATCTCTTATCATAAAATTAAGCTTTTATTACTGTCAATAGAGGGGCGTTAAAAAAACAATAAGACGGTGTATCTTGTTTGTATATAATATAAAAGAACCCTTCGTAAACATTCAATTATATCGAGATGGCTTACAAGTCGCGATGACAATCACAATTATCACGTCCGCGGTACGAAGTTGAGTCAATTTAAGAGCGCAAGAATAAGATTAAAATTTGTGGAACACGAGGGGTGAAACAAAGAAAGGTTCTGTTAGGGCGGGGGGCACGTGAAAGGCGGGCGCCGTGCAGTAGCGCCGGCTTTCTCGCCGGGATAACACGCTTTGGTGTCACTGCGTCCGGTCACGCGCGCTCACGTAAACGCGATTGTGTTGTGTTCTCATTTTACACATACAGGTTTAGTGTAATACCAGTTGCGATATTTCACTTACAATTACTATATATAATTCAAATCACAAATATGTAAAGTTAAAATAAAACAAGCATCGGCATGCCTTACGGTGAGTCCTCCAATCCGTAACAATGAATTATGCACAAATTGCAAATTATAAAACGCCGATACGGTCATTTTATTGAAATTGCAGTTTGTGATGTGTTCGCATAAACATCGATTTATAATTTGCACTCATAAAATCAACCTGTGGCACTATTGTTCTCTTCGAATATTATATTGTTTATAACGGAATATAACAATGTCAATTAATGTTATTTGAATTAAAGTATTTAACAAACATTTACTTTTATATAGAATTTAATACTATTTATGCATTTATAACTAATAACTATAGTATTGTAGGACAGACAACAATAACTCAGTAATAGCAATATACATTCCTAAGTCAGACAAATATACTCCAGATTAAGATTGGTAGTATACGGACACACTCCTTCCTCATCGTACTCTTAAAAGATCAAATTAATTTAGCCATCGTAAACAACATAAACAAACAGTGCAATATAAACATAGTACTTACATCAGACGTTCCTCGCAAAAGTGTAGTTTGTTGACATGTTTCGACTTAGTCAAATATTTCCCGCGTCTCCATCACCGAGGTTTAATTACCTAATGTATACGAAAACAACATTAGTTTGTGGCGTGTGTGCTAGCTTAATTTAAAGTACATATAATTGTTTATATATTCATTTGTTAAATGTAATTTTTAATTCACTTTAATTTTCTTTATAATTATAATTTTATGTCAGCGTATCATTCGTAAGTCAATATTTCTTTTTTTTTCAAAATGATATATATTTGATAATTTTATATATAGTTTATGTATAGTTAGTTTTTTTTTTTTGTTTTTGTTTCAGTAAGTACGTCACTAAGTACGTCTTTTCTTTCTTATATTGTATAAAAATTTTACTCGCTACATATACTATTGAAGATATAAGATAAGTATTAAATAGTATAAACTATATTTTAACAAACATTAAAATTATATGTTAAGTGTTTCATACAAATATAAATTAACATTTCAGTAATAAACAAATAATAAAATCCCTTATATTAATTGATGTAATACGGTTAATACCACATTAATGTTATTTTACCGCAACATTAAAGCTAAAAGCTTAAAACCTGACCGGAGGTATTCATTAATTAAAATTAATACGTATTAATAAAAGTGATTTTAAAAATTTAAAAAATATTAATTTATGCATTTTTTTATTAATTTAATTTAAAGGTTATATATAATAGTTATTTTAAACAAACTTGCATTACAAACTAGGACACTGAACTCATTTACAATTTAATGAACTTCATAAATGTATAAATAAATGACGAGAACATTAAAATGTTATAGTTTCTATGAAGATTATTTTAAAGTTAAAACTCTTCACACGTTTTATCTGACGATAAACAGATATTTTACGTGTAGACATTTAACGTTCGGTAATAACGATCGAATTATTTATAGACTTACTTAATTGCTTGCAGTAAACTTAAAGTAATAAACTAAATTAATCATTGTAATCGATTTTTTAAATATTGTTCAATAATATATTTATTATTATAACAGTTGTTGTAAAGAAAATAAAATATTTGATGTAAACAATAGAAAGTAAATCTCAAAATACACACAAATGGGTAGTTGGTTGACGGGGTCCGGTCCAAATAGGATGATTTCAATTCAGCGGCTCAATTACACTGTTTTACATAATGTGGTCGTGCTAATATGTTATATTATGTACATTAAACATTACCCTAACCTATTGATTTTCTATCAATCTATTATTCAAGGCACATATCAAATACCCTTTGAGTTTTGTCTACGTATTTATTTGTCGCTGTCGAGTATAAATAGTGTTTTACAAATGATATTGAAGCCACGTCATCTATTTTTATACTATCAACGTCTGTTTTCAGATTTTTTTATTATAAAAGTGTTTTTTACTAACTAAATATTACAGTACAATGTACATTATATACAATTTAATACAAAGTCTTATTTTCTTTCCGTCTGCTCTAAATTATTTTATGATTGACGATAATTATAGAAATTAAGATATTAAATAGGATATGTTTGTGATAGATACCATAAAATAGAAAAACTTTTTATATATTATATTATGGAAATAAATATAAAGCAGAACTCGAACATTGAATCTACTAGAGCTTTTTAATTAGAAAAGCGTAAAAGATTCGAATTGTAATTAGAGTTATCAAAGTTCCTCTATAATTAGAATATACACTGTATTCAAATCGTAATATTGACCTGTACAATGCTCCGATGATATTACTTGTTAATAGCTAATAATAAGTCAGCGGAATAGCATTCGGAAAATATGTACACCAAATTATCATAATTTAATACTAATTATCGGATGACTCTCAATGTTCGCATAAAATTTAATAATATACGATTTCCGCCACACGTTTTGATTCACAAACATTGTCTGAATACATCTGTTAAATATTTCAATAAAAGCAGATTACAATTTATATTTATTACAATAGGGTAGAAAAAATCCACTCTGATAAGATAAATATAACTTTGAAATGAGATTTTATTTATCTTGAATAAAATTTATTTGTATTATTTAAATAAATCCTTTCAAAGCTCTTTCAAGTAATTAAAGGTTTATTAATTACTTATCTGGAAATATCTGGGAAGAGTCTATGAAATATATTGAAAATAAAACAGGAGGAAGGAGAAGGAGTCACAGACCGTCAGACCGACAGATAGATATACTAATAAAATAATATTAACATTAAACAACATAGCGAGACTTTAACGAACACTATTTTGCCTTCACAACACAGTTATAAAAGCACGGATTCGAGGCACTTGAAATTATAAAAAAAAATCTTTTTTTTCCTCACTTCAATATTCCGATATAAATATTAACACTAACAATAATTTAAATTTTATCTTAATAACTGTCAATATAGTCATTACTATACCGTAATTAAAATTCTAACTGCCTTATTATTCTTATATAATTATGATATTAAAATACCGAAAATCTCTAGTAATACGAGTACAAATACATATCTAATTTAGCTCCAATTCCGAGATTAAAATGAGATAGCAGCAAAAAATATATATATATTTTTAATTTTTATACAGAATCCACTAATTGATTCTTATTTTTAACAAAACAAATTTAATATATTGTAAATATTTTTGAAAACTGAAATAAAAAAGAAATAATAATAAAAGTGTTATCTAGTCAGTGCAGTGCAGTCGATTTGTATACATTATAATTATTAATTATCACAGACTAAATACGCTCCACCCAGGAACCCTTATGAGAAGAAGTCTTACTTCCTCACAGAGTCACCGTCAGATCGAAATCTTGAAGCCTTTGAACGCTCCCAGAGTATTGTTCTCATCCAACAATGCGAGCCGCTCATAACAATATCTTGTTATATTGATTTTATATTGTATTCATGTTATTGAGAAGATAAGAAATGATAAAAAAAACGATCGCTTTATTTTTTATTTTATACCTTTGTCTTCTTTCTTATTTATATAGCAACATAATACTGAAAACATTGGACTTTTCTTTTATCGCATGAATTATTACAATATTTTTCGCTCTCAAACGTACATACCATCCAATTTAAAATTTGCTCAGACTTATACAAATATTCAGATAATTGCAAACAACTCTATCTGGCCAACATCGAGATACAAAAGCTACAAATGCACAACCCATCTCGAACGTTATAAACGAGTACACCTCCCATCAATTTTCATCCTTACATTCGTTGTAATAACGTTGTTGTTATTAAAATAACGCTCGCTATACACTGGACTTTTAATAAAACGCATGACTACATTCATTAGGACCTGGCGGGCGGGCGGTGCGGTTTTTTGTTTCTACCCCTCATTAATTGTTCTTTAATGAGAGCGTGTACCGATGGAGTAGAACTTTGTTATATTACACGCTGATATAATTCACCTGAAATGGAGTCTGGGGACAAATTGACCGTGTTGTGTGCATTTGTGGGGTTATTATTGCCCTCATGTTTTGCGTTTCGGACTTTTGATATTACAAATGCTACGATATTATTTATATATATTCTTATATTTACGAATATTTTTTCGTTTTACAATTTTGATATATTAAATTGGTAACTTATTTTGTACAATTATATCATTATTTTGTATCTATACTAAATGTAGTGAGATAACAAAATCTTTAATCGCATAGGAAGCAATAAGACACTAATCCGCTACAAATAAGGATCAATCAAATCGGAACAAGGGAAAAGTAAACCGTACTGTGCTTAATTGAAATAGAACGTCTTTATTTACCGTTTCGGGCTTCGTGGGATTACTATCGATTAAATTTAAAAAAAATATATTAATCGTGTTTTTTGTAAACTCTTTTCACGTAATCATAAGTGTTGTTAATTTATTAGAGATTTTTAACACAAAAGCTATTTAAAGAGATTCAAAGTAATATAACATATATTATATTATGATATCTCCCCAAATGAATGCGTGGTATTTGAGAGCAGGTCTCCGAAAGTAGCTGAATCTGAAGGGATCGTATAGTGTGACTTTTTGTTTGATTTATAACATCCTATCGGGCCCTCTCTGCAGCCCTGACACCATTAAATAAGATTATCCCTTATGTAGATTAGATAGTGTTCGTGGATGTGAGCGGTATATCACTTTAATATTGTTTTGAAGTAATCACGAGTTTTTTCTTTGTTTTGTTTGGTTATCCTTAGTATATATTGAGTTAATATAGTATTATTTTGATTTACTTAAATAAGTCAAAAAGCATTAAAGTTTTTTTTGTATAATATTTGAATTTTTATTACAAGTGATAAATCAGTTTATTAGAAAGAAATATATATGATTATTCAAATTTATAAATTGATAATTTAATTTACGGTTTTTACCAAATGTATATCTACAATATTGTGTAATGTTAACATTAATTTTTATGTTGATTCTGCCTTTCATAATAAATAAATATTGTAAAGATTGTTTTAAATTAAATTATATTAAGTAGGTATTTATTTGGATTACTTAATGAAGGGTTCGACGGCCACAGGGGAATCCCTGCATTGATCCGCCGAAGGCTTCTGTAAATCCTAGCAGTAAAGTGGATTTTGTTTGAGACCGCGATATTACGAGGATTATTTTACGGTCAAGTTATTAACTAAGGTGACGGTCGTAACAGAGACTGGCTGATAACTATCTAACTAAATTAAGGATAACTTCAGACACTTATCAACGTTATTAGAAATATGCTTTAGTATACCTTTATATGACTTTATTTATAACCGAAGCTTATAAATGCGCTTTTATTAATGTTTTAATAATGGATAATTCCGCCTACGAAGTATTTTCTGGCTACACGTCATATTATTAAAATACTTTTGAATACAAAAAAATGGAAACGTTTATCGCGATTAATTTTATAAATATTAATATGACTGATTTTTTTAATCTTTAAGCAGTCTGTGTTTTTATATTGTATATTCAGAATTTAATTTATATAAAATAATTTATTTTAACGTAAGCGAAAACATGTATCTACGTGACGTTGAATAATATCTTTAAAACAATAAAGTTTATCTGTTTGTCCACTTAATTAATTAATAATACACTATAAAATATTATGTATTCGCATTTGTCTCTTTTAAAGTTTTCAAGATGAGACTTATAACGGAAGAAAAGCAGTGGGAAGGTGACGTTGACGGTAACGTTTTCTGACTGACTCCCCGACAGCCGGACGACAAATGGTCATATATTTTAGAAAAATCTATCCATAGTCCTTTGCATAAATTACCGTACACGTTTAATATAAGATTTGTAATACCTATTAAATAATAGAATAGTTTTTTTCTGTCTACTCATATTTTATACCTGTGTGTACCTGAAAAAAAAATCTTTTTGCGACACATGCGCAGTATTTTTTTTGTGATATTGTATTATTATCGGATCAAATTGAAGTTATTTGTCCTTAAAATTAATTAAATCGCACCCACGCAAACGCATCCACCCAGGGTGGATTGATTTTTTAAAATTTATTTTAATTTTCTTTTGTTTTATTTTAATGACTTTTTATAAAATGAATAAACGTATATGTATTTTCTTACAAAGTATAAATAATTACCGCCAATTATTGGACTTCAACTATTTTAAATGGTATCGTAGAAAAAAATATTTATTATAAGTATTACAGACGACTATGTCCTTTCGTTTAATTAAAGTATATTAAGATGTTTTGTAAGATTTTTTTATCATAAAATAAATGTTTACAAAAAAAAAATCGAAAAAACTCCATTACAAACATTATAAATAAAAGAGAATCCAGAAATTTACAAACATTAATGTTTAACAAAATATTACAGAAATAATATAATTTAAAATTTCGTTATAATTATTTTGTACATTTGTATATTATAAAAATAATCCCGGTATGGAGAGATATCTGAACCCACAGATGCGGTGCTCGCAATCCACTGCAAATAATGTTATACTTTAAGTCTCTTAATCTGTGGTCACGCTGTATCTAATGTACATTATTGTGAACCTTATAATAATAACATTTAGGTATAGATTTGAATGTATTATTATATCAAAAAAGTAATACTCTCCAACAGGAGCAATGTTCCGATATGTAGCGCACTAAATCTGCGGTTGGAACACAACCAATCATGCGCGTATCATTAACGGTTAAGTCGCAAAAATACAATTAGATTTTTTTAGTTTTATATAATATTACTTCTATGAAATTGTTTATTAATTTTCTTAATACATAATCTGAAATTAATATGATAATATAATTTATGATACTCCAATACACCATTTATCAAATTTCCTTCCTTCCCTTGCTGTTATAACAGATAATAAGTTCTAAAAACCTCATAAACAATAGAATTCTGGTTTTCTATGAAATATATAACATGAATACGGATTATATAAATTTAATAATATTTGAGATATATTTTATAAGATCTCAGTAGAAATAAAATAAAATTCAACGTTTTGCGACGACGGGCCGAGCACGGAGGCCACGTGACTCTATTGCGGAATAATATGACCTGTTAAAATGGGTCAACACAAGAGTGGATACAAGGATTTTTTGTATTCCGCGACGGTACACCGTTTTGAGGATCTGTGTTTCTTTGTGTATCTTTTATTTCTTTCTTAACGAACGTGTTCTGTTTGTATTTTGTAATATTGTTTACTGTTTGGAAAGAAATTAATGAAAAGTTTTATTTTTCTTTTTATATGTGCAATCAGTTATTTCGTGGGTTAATTCTTATTGGAACGCTACATTTTGAAATTTTATTAAATATTAATAATATATAATTATTTTTAATGTATGCGATATATTTTTTTATGGCAATTAAAAAACTTATTTCCCACTTTCTGGCCGGTGACGATCATTATCTCATAACCAATTCATGGGACACGTATGAGAAAAGAAGCACATGGTATAATTGCGCAGCATTTGTCATTTTACAATAAAATATCGATAAAAGAGGAGGGTTTCGGATAGAATAGAATTTATATCAAAACAGGAATAGCATATGCATTGGTTAAGAAAAAAATTTAAGATTTAATCGACTAATACTGTCATCATTTACGTAGTTGTTTAAAAGTAATAATAAAAAAATATTTTCACAATATACATTTTAGGATACTAGAAGGGTCCGAACGGAACTCTTTTGTTGTGCTTTCGCTGTCCCTCAGAAAGTCCGTCCATCTGTCAGATTAGAAGGATCTGAACTGACATAATATGTACTTTTTTTGTTAACTTTTACACACGGATACACTCGAATGATTTAATCAGATAAAAGGTAGCTCATGCCCTGCTACTGTCAAATTGAAAGGAAGTTACACAAACACCCTTATAATCTTTAACTTTGTGAAAATTATAAAAAACTTAATATACAACAATGGAGTAGACAATTAACTTCAAACGTTTTGACACTTCCAACCGTATTTTATTATAAGATTAGCTGTGCCCACAACGTCATCATTTTTTAAAATAAAAGTACGTCGAGACGTCTCAGAGATTAGCCGGAACAAACAGACAGGCAGACAAAAATTTAGAAAAAATATTTTCAATGTAAGTACCGTATATACTTTCATGTGCATTTAGGGAAAACTAACAGCTTTTTACTAAATATTTTATTTGAAATTATAAACAGACATTTTAATATTTATTTATTTATATGTACAGATAGACGATTGCTACAATAAACACTCGCAAAAATGTTATGAACAATTGTTTATGTTCTCTAAATATTATTTATTAATATTATTCCTAGTTATAAATGATACAAAATAAACAACTCAATTCGTTTGGTGAGTAGGTACCCAGAGACAAAGGCATGGGAAATTGAAATCTGTTAATATAATTACAGTGTACGCTATTAACGTAAATCGAATGAAGGAGTAAATGTGTTTTAACAGTTGTGAATAATGCATGTGCTCCCGATTCCGACCCCTAAATCCAACAGCGATACAAGTTTATCAATAGTAATGATAATTGGACTAACTGTACTTTTGTTAGTGCCGTAGACAGCTCGTTAAACATTTAGCAATATAACTTTGACAGTTTGAAGTATATATTTTTAGTTTATCGCTTCATTTAGCGATGTATATGATAATAATTATTTACATCGCTAAATAAAGCGACAAACTTTCGCACAATTGTAGAGGGAACGACTGTTCATCTTATATGCACTTGCATTTCTAGAATTACTTTTCCCTTAATCAAAAGATTACAGAGTATATCCGAACGCGCTGTACCAATGTAAATGTGGGATTAAATAATATTCACAATATTCGATTTCTATTTGAATATCCACGTTACTTCTATTTATCAAATGCATAATATTGATATTGAACAGGGATTGAACCTAGAAGTTATACAATAAACAGCAAACATTAGCACTGATACGCATCCCTATAAAATTTAGAACGATAAATGAACTCAAAGGTTTATAGTAACCATAAAGTTATGAGTTAGTTTCATGAGGTTAATTTGATGCTTGAATATTACGCTTAAAGATAACACGATAATAAACCATAGTAAAATGATATCGCTCTTATAATTAGAAAACTTACAGGATTGGAGTTGAATGTTCAATGTGTGTTGCACGTATAACATTTATCATGATATCATAAAACAATAAGTCTATGAATTTCAAAAATATTTTATTAAATTTTACATTTTTCATCTGTGGCAGTTTATTATTGAGCAAAAATATATATTCAAATGTGGTTATAGCGAGCGAGTTGATTAAAAATTGAGTCTCCATAAAAAAACAGAATAACTATTTCAATATTGAAAATTTCTCACAAATTCTGCGATTCTCGAAATTTTCGATTGTCACTTTGTGTCCCATTAGTTGCCCGAGGCAATGCTGGGGGTTGGGGTTAAAAAAGTTTGATATGGATAATTCTGTTTGCAAACCATTTCAATAGTTGCCAGATGTAATTGATCGATCGGTAATTGTATTCATGTGTGTTGTTTGAGTGATCAGTGGGTTGCTTGCTCTGTTTGTTTCCAATTCAATATATTTAAGAACCGTAATAAGTTTTTTAAATGTGCTAAGTTTAGTTGAACTTTTTTGTTGAGTTTTCTTCTCTCATTTTAATTAGAACCGTGCAACTAGAGTCAATCGTAATTTTTATAAAAACAATACAAATGTTATATTAAAAAACAATGCTCTTGACTTATGTCAAAAGTATTGTTTTTTGTTATAGAAAGAGAAATTAAATATATCATTTATTAATGAAACAAAAACTACTACTACTACTCCTACTAAGCCATTGAAGACACACATTGTTATTTATACAACCTGTACAAGTACAGGTTGTATAAATAACTTGTAATATTCTGCAATTAAAACAATGTAATATTTAGAGCGTGGACCTAATCTATCTCACATAGAAGATTTAATAATAGATGAACCTAGTTTTCTTTTCATGTTATCATGTTCCAGATTCGTGCTTTTAGATCCATTATGTAATATCCAGTTAGCAGTAATGTATAGTTTTCTTATTATATTTATAGATGTTGTAGTTGGGTTGATCAGATTCACTGTATCTTTTAAGTTAATCTAAGTATTGTGAAGTAATTTTCTAGTAGCGGATTATGAATATTTAATATATATTTGAAATTTCAATAAGCATGTTAGGCAAACTGTGTTTATTGAAAATTTTAATAAGTATGTAATGAATAAATGGCCTGGACCTTCAGTATTGAATATATTTGATGAATTTCAATTCTTCATGTAGTAAATAAGATAAAATCTACATACTTGACACTTTAATATAAGTGGATATTTTGTTTTGTTGGCTCACCACCGTTGCTCGTCTTTATCTTTGTTATTTAATAATATCAAAGATTTATATGTGATTTTGATTTGCCTACAAATCAGTGTATATAAAAGAAAATCATGCCAGATACATGTATATTAAACTGGAGTGTGCAAATATTTCATTTGATTGTTAAACAGAACTAATCGTTGTCCTATTTTTAGTTTGTAGTTTACAAAAAATAGCTTGAAGGTAAGTAAGTTTACACTGACCGAACCCACTCTGTAATAGCAAATAGATTGCAAGGAGACGTCCTGAGGTGCACTTCGACGCTTGGAATTACTTTATAAATTCTATACAAGCAAATTTTATATATTCATATACTGAATATCTAAAAAGTTGTGTATTTTTATTATTAAGAATTGTATTGAACTTTGATCTTTGTTGTGTAATAAAAAAATAATACATGTAAATTGGTAGATAAAAAAAGAGTTTTCATATGATTTTAAACTGACGTGGCATACTTTTAAAGTATATTTCATTAGCGTATCGTCGCAACATTAAACATAACCAGGCTAAATGAGCGTGTATGTTTCCTAACACGAAGTTAGTTAAAATGTGAATGAAACTTTAACTCAGTCGCCTGACCACTCAGCTCAACAACACTTAACTACTGAATCTATTTAATTCTGACTAAATAAAACTTTACTAGTACGTGATATTAAAATCATGTATAGGTTATTTTTGATACAGTTTTTTAATATAATTAAGGGAATGACTTTAAAATTATTAAAAAACATCTTCTTTTATTGTTTTAGTAACATTGATTAAATTATAAATAGATTTATATAATTTTATGTTATTCTTGAGAAAAAATATTAGAATAAATTTTAAAAACATCCAAAGATTATTTTTATTTATTGCTGGGTGTGATCGCAAAAAGTGCATTTCGGTGCCTTCCAACGCTCAGGGCCCATTAGATGTGTCCGCGGGAAAACGTCATTTGCATAAGCGGCTTAGCTGTCTACACATAGTAATTGGGATCACATGAAACTGGCCAATATTATTAGACACCAACCTCCCTCGGCGACCAACTATTGACTGGAACTATCGAACTGTTTATAAGCAATCGCCGAGGTCTTATTGAACTGGACTGACCGGTGTAGGTTCAAGTTAGCTGGTACCTTTGTTTGCTTTGCACTTAGGCACCTCTTGGAGCTTTTAATCGAAGTGCGAAATTTCAATGTGATTTAAATTCGTATTGTTTTAATGGATCTGAACGGATGCTCTCTCAACTCTAAGAAATTTGCATTTAATTTGAACTGCTCTTTAAGTAAGTTTGTTGTGATAATTAATGTCGTGTTCTCAGTAACTACTAGAAACTTTTATTTCTTACCTTCTATTACTTTAAGGAATTATGAAAGGATTTGTGATTATAGGATAAAATAGTAATTCTTGTAAGAACGTTAAAAATAAATACTTTTTTAAATTTAACATTTTTACTGATATTGTTACTTTGTTTATTTTTATTTAGTTTCTGTTAACATAATGAGTTAAAATTAAACTATTATTATGTTATGTTTAACATGTATAATCATCAGATTATACATGTTAAACATTCTGAAAACTTAAATTTTGCGTTTCATACTTTTGTTTCAAAAATCATGTACAAATCATTTTCTTATTACCATCTACCGTCTTTTCTTTTAATATAGTAGAAACACCAATAGTGCCAATAAACAAAAGATAAGATATTACTATAGCTATACTACGCTGTACGCAGTGAATGTGGCATGACATACAACTAATTAGTAAGGTCCTCACATTCAGTGAGGGCAAACCGACCAAATGGCGCAAAATAAAAACTGCTATATAATTTAGGCAACAGTAAGTCGGACCTTTTATTACTGTACATGTTGAATATTGAGCATTATTAATTAATGTTAGCATTATAGTGACAAGTAGCTACTACTGACGTGCGCTTTAGTGTCGGTGGGATGCCGCAGCGTAGACCACATTAGTGCGGTTTTGATCATTTTATTTTGTTATTTAATATATACATATTTAACAAGTAGAAGTCAAATTATATATAATATAGATGATATGTTTTTTTTATCGAACGCGCAAATCTCTGACCCTATAAATAGAATTTGAAAAAACTTTTTGTGTTTAATAAATGAAAAGGTTACACACGACCTTCGAAATCCTTCGAAACTAGTTTTAGTAAGCGTCTTTAAAAAAAAATTGAATATTATTAGAAGTATTTTCTCCAAGAATATATCCAATTCTTATGCTGTTTCTTTTCCGGGCTGAGTAAGCAGTTCTGACCAAATGTTTCGAAAATGTTACGTACTTCCTTAGTCCATGCCTATCCAACCATGGGCATTAACGACTTAAAAAGTTACTTAATTATAAAAGTATTAGTAATAAAAAATATAATACTTGTATATATTACAATATTAATAAATTACTTGTATGAGATTCGTTAAATGCATTAACATCAAACGGAAACCGGACTAAAAGCTTTCACCAAAATGATCTTTAATACCTATTACCTCAACTAAGATTCAAAGACAACCTTTGTTAACGTGAAGTCTAAAAGCTTCTTAAAGTGTAACGATGGCTAATCTAGTGACTCGTCGTCGCCAGCGGGAACACAGACGCAGACGTCTGTGGAGCGGACGAAATTTAATAAAGCCCGAAGGACCGCCGTGTGTCATCATTTACATTTAAAGCACCAATTATTTGACGTCATTAGCGCCCCCGGTCGTAAAACGCACCCAGCACGTGATCCCGTCCTACCGCTGTTATAAATTTGATATAAAATGACGATTTTTAATCTCGACCGCAGCTTGAATTTATCATTTCTCTGAGCTTGAAGCATGGTTAGTTTAATGTTTAAAATCCTTTACTTTTGTGAGTGTTTTAAATAAGAGTTAATAACTACGCCTACGATTGCTATATGAATTGTATTTTAAGTGCCTCCTAATTAGTAACATTTACCTATTTAAAAAGTTTCACATTTTAAGTGATGTCCGGCTTCTAATTAAGGAAGATATATCATTTGTACTGCATTCCGACTCAAACCATTAATGTCTGAATTGCCAGTAATGTCCTATGATTTATTATTATAGGTTAATATTAACAGCATATTCGCATGCACTCTGCTGATTATACAAAAACGGGTTAGATTATTACAGTGAAAATTATACCTGAAACTTATACATATGCATAAAAAAATATTTTCATGAGAAGTATAGCATTTTTATTCCTTTTATTTTTCGTTTTTAATCATTTTTTAATGTAATGTTACTTTAATATTTTATTCTAAAAAATATATTTATTATTATAATTCAACCAAATCGATATTGAACTAAAGAACACTAAAAAAGCTTTATTATCATTTTACCCCTAAGTTATTCGTGAGAGTACGTCATTAATTTTATGATTTTTAGGGGGATGCACCCTAATGTAATTGCTAGCAAGACATTTTGATTTTACCCACCTTTAGATTATAGCTAGTGGGGACATTGTAGATTGATTATTAGTTTTCGTTACAGTTTTTTTATTTATGTATTTTTTTTCTTTAATATAATATTTTGGAACCTGCTTTTTTTTTGCTCTACTGGTCTTATATTGTCTATTTGTAATAAAAGATTTTAATTATTAACTTTGACGCAATCATGGTGCGATATACA
The DNA here is from genome assembly GCA_918358695.1 of Melinaea menophilus ssp. n. AW-2005. Taxonomy (NCBI): domain Eukaryota; kingdom Metazoa; phylum Arthropoda; class Insecta; order Lepidoptera; family Nymphalidae; genus Melinaea; species Melinaea menophilus. The sequence continues at coordinate 29,985,355 of OU911039.1, read as the reverse complement.
CAAGGTAGTACATGTTAAAATGAAGCATCTTTGTATGCAAAATAGTCAATTTGTATTAAAACATTGACACCTTGTAAGGCTAACATGTAGTATAAAACTAATAATGTATTTAATATCAATGAAAGCTAAATAACTTTGTTTTACGAGAAATTGCAGCGATATTATATGCAAAGTCGTTGTTTCAAGGTTTTATGATAGTTGTAAAATATACTTCCTGGCTAACTAGATTTGTTTTATGGCTTTAACTTCTACACTAACTCCCGCCGATGTGAATAAGTGTTATTTAAGATTTTGCAAGCTTATGTTTAAATTGTAGAAAATGTTGAAACATTAAACTCGTTAATCGTTATAATATTAGCAACGAGAAATATTTAAGTATCTTTTATTTAACTGGCAATTTAATGTTATTAATTTTTTTTTTTTAAGAAAACGTTTTTTTTTGCCGCGTTGTTATTCGATATCAAAATTAAACGTCTCTTCAATATTGTTTAACAATATCAATCTCATGCCACTTTTGGGACGTTTGTAAATGTTTGCAAAGGATTTTTGTGTCCAGAACGGGACTCTCAGCTCGTAAACCGTATCCTCGATGTGAATAACGTGATACATACCAACCCACCCCAATTTTATATGAGTCGAGCGTAGCCTGCGCCCGGCGGTGCGTGAAAAAGGAAAATCAATTACTGGAGATGGCGAGTGGCAGTGGGTATTGAACCTTTTTTTTTTCTTGTATTTTGAATTTATATTATTTTACGTAATTGCAAGCGAAATGCTTTGTCATACTTGTTATTGAAGTGACTATAATAGGTCGGTACCTCGAGCCATTTTCCTGATTTCATGATTTGAATTATATTTAATAAAAAAAAACGAACTCATGCAACTAAAGGTCAGAGGTTAAAACTCAAATTTCTGTTGTCATAAAATAATGTCCTCTTGTTTTTTTTATTATATTCATATTACTAAATAGCTTACATACAAACATACTATCGCTACACAAATTACTCAAACATGAAATATAAAATTGGTGCATCAAAAAGTATTTAATTTTTAACATCTTTTGTGAGTATTAACATGAAAATAATTTCAATCTTACACTATACAGGTGGTTATGTGGAGGTCATGTTAATTTGGTCGGTGGATGTAAAGCCCTTTGAATTGAATACAATATGTCATCTCGTCCCTTTTGAAATCGAAGCCTAATTAGTGAAATAGGTCCGACGCTATGGGGATACGCATCAGTTGCGCATCGATGCCGTGATTAATGGTAATGTATGGTGAATAATGGTTATATTATGCCTACCCACGACTTCCGACTTAAAAGATTAAAATATGTAATACTATTTTGACAGGAATTAATTAACAATAACTTTTCTCTTATTAAAAAAACAAAATAAAGCTATAACGTTGATCGATTCCTTGTTTTCATAGATATTTTTAACAATTCTTTGTAGCTCTTTTAAGTAATACAAAGTTAGAACATGTATATTTGTAACCGAATTAATAACATGCTACTAAAACTTCACCTGAAAACAATAACTCCTACTATCAATAATAAACAATCAAAGAAAATTTTATAGTAAAAGGGTAAAATAAACACTTACCGAGTTCAGTTTGTTTTGTAATAACGTCAAGAAAATGTTATTTTAAAAACAAACTACATTTAATTTTGTCTTTTCATCGACAAAGTAAGAGAACAGTAGTCGGTGTATGCTCAGAGCAAATACCTACAAATATCGTATCTAAACGGTAGTATTTATTACTTTATATAGTATACACACGCCATCTCGGTCTTTGTTTAGCAATGTAGTTTCTTCTGCTTGTTTTGTTCGCGGCGGGAGGGGAGATGGGGGGGAGAGGGTGCTACCTGTTGCTTCGATGTGAAAAGCCTAATCCTTCGAGATGAAATAAACAGAACATTGGCTTACGAAGTCAGAATGCATATCCATTTACGGATACTATGTGCCGGTTTTACTTTAAAGTAATGGTATGCCGACGATATTATTTCCTTAAATATTTCAAAAGTATTACTTTTTTTACTACAACTCGGACTATTATATGATGTTATATTAGTGTCAAATAAACTCAAATAACATTTCAATACATTTAAAAGAATTTTGCAAAAAAAGATTATATATTAACATTGTAAGAAGATACAAAAACCATTCTATTTTGAGTTTTCATTCATTATCAACTATAAGTTCTTCATTCAAAAATGGAACCAAGCAGCTTTTGTTTCGTTTTTCTCGTGTTTTTTCGCTCGTCGAGTTTCTTTAGTCGTTTTAGTTTTCCCAAACTATGATAATCTAGTGGTAGGTAGCTTTTAAGAATAAATAAAAAGTTCCTTTTTTGGCAACATTCCGTAAATTTTCTTACTATTGTTTAAATTTGTTATAAGTAAATAGCTTGCCTAATTAGAGATAATGAATTGATAAAAATCTGTGAGCAACGACATTCAAACTATTAGACTTTTAAATAACAAATTTATGTCATTTTGTAAATGGAAGTTCAAATAAAAAGATTTTAGCTTGACAATAATAAATATATAATCAAATCTCAATTTTATTGATACAGCTGCATAATTATTATGTGCTCATCTACACTGGATGCAAGATGTGTTATTTATAGTTTTGATTATTTTTGTTGGACTGCAACCCGATCTATTCTCGTTCAAAGACATTGACATTAATTCGCTGCGAGTGCTGACGTCAGTTCCATATTCATACTATCACTGTACGTTATATGCCCGATGCATTTGATTACGTCTCCACTCGGATTTGCGGATCGCAAGTGTTTTTGATGTCAGTAACAGGTGTCGTTTTGTAGTTATGTTATTCCTAATGTATGTTAATTAGTCATTATATGATGTAAGATTTGTCAAATTTTCAAGCTAATTATTTGAAACATAAATTATATTGTGATATAAAAGTATATATTTATATATACATACTTTATTGTGCGAACTGTACCAGAAGTCGGTTACACAGTGAAAACATTGAAAACAAAACAGATAAATGGAAGGTAATTAATTTTCATCACCACAAAAAAATGACATCGGAAACTAGTAGTGTCGTGTCAAGGTGCATCTCGGCGCTGACACGACAAGTCGTCGGAAATATCGCCAGCTTTGCGCTCGCGTCGCCGGGCCGCATCCGGCGCGTCCTCGTTACGTACGCTTTGTGTCGGACTGCATGAATGAGCTATTGTCAGTGATATTACACTTGGCCGATTTGTGCATTGTGACCGTCCGTTTGTAGTACATAGTATGGATACATTTTGGGCTTATTGTCGTTATAATTATTATCGATTTCTATATAATTTCTTGCTTGAGAATGTTACTGATATAACCACAAATGTTATCCTACTTTTATCTAAGATTTTTTATATTTTAAGTTTAAAAAAAAATTAAGCTAAGAAAATAAAATATGTAGTATTATTATTAAAAAATCTTTTTATCTTCTATATTCTTATAGTATATAAAACTGAGTACTTGAACTTCCTTTGCAAGTTTATGTGGCGTCAGTCCAACATATAAAAATCAAATTAAATAAGAATAGTAACAAGATTCCTCCATTTCTCTCGTCCGTTTTATATTTGTCTGCAAACATAAAAACTTTTACTACCACTCTGTCCTGTCGCGAAAATCGTAAAACTACATTCGACGGCGGGTAACATTTTTGAACGTGTCGCATCACCAATATTCATGTGTCTAACATTTAGGATTTTACGCGGTGTCTGTCTGAACTCGGTTACGGTAGATGGTCAATTCGTTCCGAGGCACGCCTGTTGCGAATTCGCTCTGCGTTAGGTTTTCGACGGTTTTGTCGAATATCGGTCATGAATTGAACCTGGTATTTTTGTGTCGAAATTTGGTTTTATATTTTAGATATTTTATAGGTGGAGTCGTCAACGCTTTTATACGTGAGCCGTATTTAAAACCATTTTTTATCAAAATCACATAGGACATTCACACATTCAGATATATTATTTTACTATTGTTTATATGTTGTCCTCGATGGACATTTTCTATTTCATTTGTTTTGTTTATCTATACGTGTAAGTTGCCTGAAATTTTATATTTATAATATTCTTATCATTGTCATAAAAATATTTTTTTTTATAACGTGCCAAAATATTAAAAATTAAATATCTCTTCCAGTTTAATCTTTACTTACTCCAGACTTATCTGTTACTCATTTTATATTCCGCCATCGACATGAGTTCAATGACACCGATGAAATGAAAGGTGTTTCAATAGTAATTCCATATGATATGCGGAATAAAATTGTGACGTGAATAAATATGAAATCGATAATTGGATTTTTTTCATTTATTCATTATATCTCTTAAAAGTGTACAAAAAATGTTGTAAAATAAATAAAACCGTATATCAAGCGAATACGTTAGCAAATTTCTGTAAAGGAAGGTAAAATCCAGGTTCCAAACAGACACAACAATAAAATAAATAACGTTACGCGAGACACAAATCTACGCGTAAACAATACCGAAACCACACCAAACTCCGACGGTTACATTTTTATCGTTTCGCAAGGAAAATATATCGTGACTTGCCACTGCCTCTCTACTATATTACACCTACAATCTACAGGGAAGTAGTAAAACTTAACGCGAACCACGACTATGCGATGTTCGTCGAAAATCTAGCTAAAGCTATACTCTGACCAGCATCCATCCTCTATGAATATTTGTGTCTCCCATGTTTTCTCGGATTTGTTTATGACGACGCTCGATGCGGTGGCTCATTTTAATCTGGATGGAAAACCTCTTGATATAATAGGGTAAACACATTAGTGGAGACGGCTTGAGACGCGGTACTGAATCACGACACCTGCACTCGATTTACATAAGATTTATCGTGGCTTTTGTCTGCTTGTCCCTTTTGGGGACCGACTTTAATGGAATGGTTGATCTTTTGAGATTGTGTATATTAAATATTTTTAATTTACATTTTGTTTACATAATTAATGATGGCACGATCCTTGTGGTCTGATTTTAAAGTTGTTTTACTTAGAATAATATTCATGTATATATTTATGAAATTATACTTTACGATGTTGTTAACAATCAATACATAGATATAAATAATTTCGAAGTGTCTGTTTGTAAATTGAAATTAACAGCTTTTCACTGAATGCATATACAAGTGTATACGATACTTACATAAAAAAACATTTTTAAATTTGTTCTCTGTCTGTCTTTCTGTTAACCTCTAAAATGACTGGATCGAATTTAACTGGACTTTTACTGACAAATAGCTGGCGTTACAAGGCGTATTGATATTAAAAAGAAAAATATTCCGCCCATAGTCGTGGGCACATTCCTTTATTGTAAATAATTTAATTACAACCGTCTAACGTACATATAAGATTATATTGATTTTCTATCAATCGCACGCAATGTATTGTATTTCAAATGTAATTCAATCCTATAATATAATCTATTTAGCATTTGTATTATTGCAACTTAATCATATAATACCATTAGTCACTTACTCGTATTATACAAAAACTATTTATTTACATCGTACTAGAATAAAATAAAATAAATTCTGTTAAATATTATGTACACCAAATTGTATGTATTTACAAACTTAAAAAATACAATGTACACCCCTCCCTATATACTTTACCCCTCGTCAACACAAAAAAGGAGTAAGTAATTACTTCCGTACTCTCCGGTAAATTTATTTTCAAATGTATTGAAATCGGAAACCTTTTGCAGCGGCTCCGAGGGTCTTCACAAATAACTTTCGCGATTAAAACTCTGAGCATCGACAAGACACGCCATTTGATTCCAGAAAGGCTTTTAAAAAAAATCTTTAAGCTATTTATATTTATCAGTTTTGAACAGTGTTATTTAAGTTTAATCTTTTTAAATGAAAATCTACGATTTGAGTGGATGAAAAGTTTTTTCATTGGTCTATAAAAGTTTCCAATAAGATAACTCACTGGTTATTCAAATATGTTACTTACGTATTTTAAACATTACAAATGTTGACTCGTAACAAAACGTTATATGTCTGTGGGCTCTATTTTGATTATTACATTACAATTATTGAATATACAAAAAAATACTTAATATACAAAAGCGGGTGTATCATATATAAAATCATTTTGTAACTAAGTAGTCAAGTTATTTTACGATGATTTCATTAAACAAAAAATAAATAATTTTGATACTTTGTCGGTGGTGAAGCAAAAACTTCCGCGTTAGTCGACTCGTGCTCAGATATATTTGTTTGTTTGAGTTTCTAATTTGTAATACAACTGTGTTACTTAATAATATTCTATGAATGTAGGTTTTTACTGAAATATTGTATTGTCTATATAATTGTTATTGTTTCAAAACTATTATTTATATTTATTACATATGAGGAATATTATGTTGGCTATATACGTTGACACTGAGGGAGCTCCGACATCATTGTCATTTGTACCTGTCAGAAACTTTAAGGTATTATAGTTCTAATGGTGTTTGAAGTAGGATCTATTATTGTTTGTATGTTCCTGACGGCCGTGGTAACCGGGTGCACCGCAGCTATTGTTTAAACTTAAATTGCTTTTGCATTTTGACGCCTCGATGTGTGTTGTGAACGCTTGTTTTCTAGTTGTGTATGGTTAGTTAAATAAAGTAGTAAAGTCACTATATTATTTAGTTTGTAAATAGTGAATAGAATAATTAAAACAATTACTATACTGTATATATGTATGTGCAAGATTGAAAATTGTACAATGATCTGAGTTTTGTAAAGTATAAAACCGGTAACTTTGGTTTAAGGTTTTGCTCTATTTGCTAAGTATTTTTTAAATGTAAGTTTTAAATATAATTCCGAAATTTAGCCTCGTTTGGCTTCAATGATCCAAAACTTAATAAACCCTAAATTTATTTATTAACTGATATCACAAAATAGTATCAAGTAAAAATTTGTATGTTAAATGAAAAGCTTTCAGAAAATAAATAAATTTTTCAGGAATGATAAGGACGTTTGGAGTTTTGTATTAATTTCGAGAGATGATTGATGTTAATATTTACACCAGTCTTTACCCAAACATAATTTTATTAGGCGACATTTTGAAATAGTTATTTCCTATCTAGTGTTAAAATCATATTTGTAATGTTTCTATAAGAATATTTTCTAAAAGTTCACTTAATGAGTTCTCTCAATAATGAAATATTATTGTTGTATTCCAAAAATCTGTTTAATATTAATATATAACTAAATATTATATAGATTCCAAAAATAATACACAAACTTCTTTATTACATAACACCACAATACACCACCTTAACATTGTGGGTTATTGTGACGTCACTCACATGTTACTTGTTATACGAAACACGTTCCAATTTATAACATATAACCAAATAATGTGCGACCACCCTAATGTTTGTCCTCTGCAGTTGGTCGGAAAGTTTTAAATGGCGGCCCTTGTACAGATGACGAGGTGTCGGCGAGTTACAGCTCCATTACGTCCGCAACAGTTTGATTTAGGCCGGCTTTTGATATCATGTGAAGTTTGCGGTATTGTTTTTCGTCGTGTGTTCCGGACGTTAACTTTGTGCCTTTAATGGAAACCCGATGGAGGTATAAAGTTTCCTTATATGTTAAAAGTTTTATATTTTTTGTATAAAAACAAAAAAGTAAAACGTTTTTGACAATCTTTAAAAACTTGAAATGAATGATGTCTGTTTATCATACAACTCATATTGTATAGAAGATGCTAGATCAGCATTGGAGTCGGCAAACTCGACGTCTCTCTAAAAAGTCCCTGATTTCCGAAGCACAATACGCAACATAAGCAAAAAACGAATAGAGGTTCATGATTAGCGTCATTTTCTAGGAGCACGGATCTCCCTAGGGCATCTTCTCACCCCCCAACACAATTTATTTCTCCTCATCAAAACGTCAACACGTTGATGTATATTTTAGGTATTTTAATCGCGCCTCGCCCCGAGCGACTTTGCCCCTCTATGTAAATTGCGACCCGTTTGTCCCGTAATTGTTTTCGTTGCGAATTGACACGCGCCCGGTTTAGTTTTGACACGCTCTGAGAGCGAATTTATTTGTTTTTTTTTTCTACTTATCCGACACCCGTTGAGGTCTACAGGAACAGTATTAAATGAATTTTAATTAATTCACTTTTAAAACGAAAACATTTTAATCTTAATAGAAAGTAAGGTCATTTATTTAAACTTTATTTGTGGGTGAAGAGAAATTGTAACAACCCGAAATCTTATAGTATTAAACGAACAAATATATATACTTATATATATTAAATTCCTCAAAATCTCTAAAAATTAAAATTTCGTGTAAGAATGTTTTTTTATTTTTTTAACGAAATCTTTTGAATAATGATAACTTATTTCACAGCAGCTTATATATACTTTAATTTAAATTTAATAATAGTATTAATACAATATTAATTTATATTCACTGCCAATTGAAAACAAATGACATTTTTAAATATAATCATATATACTTTAGAAAGTGTTAAGACCAGTCGAAGCTCGGTCTCTCAGGCACAACTAATCTTATACGAAATTTATAAATACCTAACAAATTTCAAATAAAACATTCCGCAAACCTAATACCAAAATGGGTTTCGAATAACCCGATTTTTCCCTTCACCGCGGTCTAATTCGAAGACTCGGGTCCGTTGGGAACTGAGATCCGCAAGCCATCCATTTGTTGCTCGTTACACCCCCCGGCCACTGAGCATTATGAATAATTAATGCCTCGGTACAACAGCTGAGATAATTATATCGTATTGGTAGGTTTTTGCTGTTGAGATAAATGAGTTATGGGATATAACACATGGGGCCTTGGACGTATGCGGGAGATCGCAGTATTTAGATATTATCAGTAATTTTATTTTCTTTTAAACATCACAGAATTATCCAAACACCAAGTATATTTCGATAGTCATAGGAATTATTGGGCATTGGACATCGCAATGGACGCAATTGTTGTAAATTGTTGGCTGAAGCTTTGAAATCGACTAATAAATTTGTACTCACGTGTTGTGGTTCTAGTATCTAATAGTGGCGGTCGAAAATCGTGATAATGTCGGTTTTGTTATGTAATTAGAGCACGCGACTGGCAGCAGTGCGTGAGTAATGATCGCTTATCGTTATTGCGGATTTGTAGTGCTAATATTATTACTCATGAATTTGTCGGCGTGGATTTAGAAGCACCTCGCCCAGTCACATCTTAATTTTATAGTTTAAAAGCTGTTTTACACTCGTCCTACTCTTTGGATGTTAAATAAATACAACGAACAACGACTGCACAAACATGTCATCTTCATAACTCAAAGAGCTCTTCCACATTTTCAAATAGTTAAAATCTATTTTGAACTAAAACATCTAGCTTTTGTAAACGTTTTCCTGGACCACATTTAAACGAGACACCCAAACAACACACCACAAATACAGATGTTCGGAGTTAACGACATCTTATGACGTCACAAAAGACGCGGTTTTCTATTTTTTACAAAACAAGAGGGCGACGCAAGCACTCTAGAACCTTGCGTCTTCTTTTGACGTCTCTTATTTGCAGTAGAGACCGTCTTTCTCGTTTAGTAGTCCTTCATGCCCTTTGATGTCACAGAGCAATACCTTTTATAAAACGGCAGTGAGTTTTCTTAATAGTTTTTCATTCCATGTAAAAAAATAATTTGTAATATTGATAATATTACTACATGTTTTCAATAATTGCGAATTTCTTTTCTTTTTTTTTATGGGTCTACATAATTGCCGTTACATTTTTGGTTTAATAAGTATATAATATATTTTTATGTTCTGATGAAATAACTAAATGCGTTTTTTATAATTTCTTGCAGGTACTGAAATTTATATGGCATCATTAAATCTTAAAAAGTAATTATATTATCAATCCTAACGTCCATTATTTAGTTTTTTTAGTTTCCTTATTATTCATATATTAATCTAAAATAAAAGTTGTTTTCGAAAAAGTCGCTTTAAAAATATTAAACGAGTCAACCTAACGCTATAAAGAAACTCAGTGACAGATTTTAAAGGAAAATTTGACGTTACTAGTCCGAAGCAAAAGTAAAAGCTTTTTAAGTTCTAATACACCTTCAAAAGAATAATGGAATTGCACAGTGTTAAGTATTTTTGTCACCTTAGTTTTTTTTGTAAAATATATATAAAATACCTTGAAAAGATTGCTGCAAGCAAATATTTCATAATATCATTATCATTGTAATTTCCATACTCGAATCTCAAAAACACTAAATATTACATTACCACAAAGTAGGTTATAGACGAAACAAATTCAAAACAAACATTAATTGGATATAACTTAATGCGATCGTCATTAATTAGAATAGTTGGAACTAGTGAACGTAAATCTATTCAGCTGAAAGATCTGAATACGATATCATAGTTCAAGTGTTACAGTTATATTTATGAATTAATTATTATTTATCTAGTAAAATATAGCTGATATACTTTTAACTCTTATAATATAAGCTATATATATATTTCTTTATTATATATAATAAATAATAAACATATGTTAAAGTATCCTATTTCTTCCTATTCTAATACCTCGCATTTACTAAACACGAAAACGGTAACCAGGTTAACTAAATTGAGATTCCTCTTCTAAAATACAGTTTTAAATAAGAAGTTAAATGAACAAGTAGTTTGTATGATAATATTAATATTTAAATTTATAAATGGTCAATTATTTGTATAATATTTGTTAAAGAATGACAAGTCAGAGTAGAGTACGCAAGAAAGTGACACAAGTTTAAATCTCAATGTGACGAGACAGCAAACACATCTCATACATTTCTAGACTGTGTACTCGTGCGTTCTGCAATGCATTTAGCGTTATCATTTATGCGGTGACACGATGTCATGTTGCCTGCCTTTCAACCCCCTACAACTATTAGACGGTATGGAGTTTGTGTTTTAACATAAATAATGTTGTGTGTACGAGGTGACGCTTCGTGCAACCTGTGTAAATATAATAAATATCATATTATTAAATAAAAGTAGACAAATACCAGCACATTTTCTAGATCTTATACAATTTCACATTTAACTCAATACAAATTTCCTTGCATAATTATTTGTTAAATTTATATTGTTGACGTACTCGTGTTAAGCATATTTGGAACTAATAGTGCTATCGAAATTCTACAAATATTTGGCACGAATCTCCAAATGTCTCACAAACACGTAATATGATAGATATGGAAACGAAATTTCATATTAGTCAGCTCCAATATTCGACAGTAATAATTATAAAACAAAAAAAAACTTCAAATACGTTTCTTGCATTCGTATTCAGCAACGTTATGCCGTCTTTTTGTTTATTTTTCAACTGTTGTATACGTCTGAAAGGTAGTATAGGTATAACGAGAGCGGAGCAATCACCACAATGAATGGAGACGGATGCGAGGACTCTCGTCTGAATGCGCCCTTATCCGCCCCGACGACTCGGCGGCCACGCGTTATTACCGCGGATTAGAAAGACTATTGTACTGATGACAGATTTCACTAGGATATTGCACTATTACTATCTGTTGTTAAAACACATTTAACAATACAAACATATCAGAAGGTATAGTTTGATTAATGTGTTTCATTATATATATATATCATACTGCAAACCTATAGTTCGTGTCACATACGTCTTAATTAAACGTACATACAAATTGTATAAATAGGCTTCCACTTTCATTCAAGGTTTCCAATTTCAATATTTACGTATTTAATAACTTTGAATTTAGCACCGCTTACCATTACCCTCGCACTTGTCTTATCATTGCGTGCCAGTTTTATTTATACCTGTCGTTAATCTCCTTTACGATCTTTCTCTTTCACCTTCACTATCATCCTGATTGCCACCCATAGATAACATTCATTAAATCCACGCAGGTGCCAAACGGTGTAAATTACGGACCTTAATGGGAAAAACTCGATCTCGCGTTGCTTTGAGTAACGTGAAATATTAGTCGGTTGTTTGTTGAATCTACCTTGTGCTTTATATTATTCTTTGTTTTATGTGTGTTAGTTATTGAAGATAAACATTAGTTATTGAATTACTATAGACAAATCATTTTTATAATACATTTTTATAAAGTAACTAAACATTTTGAATAATTAAAAGAACATTTAAAAAAGCAATATTTTACCTATAAAAATGCCAACGGTTTTCATTTATCTTTCTTTGTCACGGTACAAAGCATTCTTTTTAATTTGTCGCACTCCAGAGACTTAAAAGATCTCACTTCTAAGGATTTCGAGCTCGAGTTCCACACAACGTCTGAGTAGCGACTGTGTCTTGACCTCTCACTTCTTTTACCGGAACGTTCCCTTTTCTGCGCTGGAAAATAAAACTTGTACTAGTCGGTATATTTATATCCTCATATGTAATCATTTTGTAACAACTATGTTGCTATAATGTTTAGAATGTTATTTCTTTTAAATAGACTGACTGGTAATATAGCCTATGTATACACTTAAGGGATAAATTACATCACACTCCGATCCGTATTTATTTAAATCTTTATTAAAATGAACCTTTCAAAGAAATAACAAATGTATGGCACATACTTCCATGAATATATACCAAATAGGGGTAATGCTATCTTGTTCCATAGTTCGATGAGTAATTCTGATCTAATGTTATGAAAGTATAATGCCCTGCTGTAACCTACGAACAGCGTTGCGGGGAACATCTAGTAATCAATAAAGTTTCCATGGCACATACATAAAAAAAATTGCTATTACTTTTTAAGAATTTCAGACATAAAAGAGTTAAAACAGAGTATACTATTATCTTAAGATATAGATTAGACCTAGATCTATATCTAGATATAGCGATAAAAGGGTGACTGTTGAAAAATACCAGTTTATATTATTCGAAAGAGGCTTAACGGCGGTTAGAGTGAGGCAAGAATGTTCCTCTCGAGGCGCGTAAATAATTTATAAAACTGTCCTTTGTGTCATACTGGAGCCATTAAATTTTGCCTGTTTGTTAGGCTAATTTGGTAAATTGCTCTTGGGAAATCTTTTAGCGAAAAATGTTGCAAAATTAAAATGTCGGACCAAGGTGAAAATTAATATGAAGACTAAACGAGACTTACTTTTTTATTCCTTTGAATCTTCTTCGAGTTTTCTCTGCCGTTTCATTCTTGTGGCAACAATGGGGGTTTATTTGTGTTTGTAATATTATAGGTAATCTACAATGAGTTTTATTTAAATTGTGAATAATGGAGGTAAAACTTTCAATACCTTCGGGGGTGTAGCTAGTCTTTGAAAGTATATTATTAAATCGAATAATTATATTAACAAGTAAGTTAAATTTAAAACAGCATGCAATTTGATTACATAACATCTGTATAAATTTTCCACCTTATTATGTATTTTAAATAATTAAATGTAACACCACATATTATTCATGTATTAAAATTGTCTATAATTTCTAACTATAATGTCTTCTGTGTCGAAAAAGTTAAAATTCGTTAAATAAATAGTTCTTGACATATGAAATTTCCGTGGAAACTCCCGCTACTAAATATTAAAGTCACGTGATCAGCGAGATGCTCTTTTAAATACGCGTCTCGTACATTGTAGTGTGACAACTGACCTACTTCTGTTCAGGATCGCAGTGTAGCGGACACTTTCCCAATTAGGCAGTGGGCATTTACTTGGCCGGTATATCCGTTTTGGGTTAACGAATTTACTGTGGGTAGAAATTTTGGTAGAATTTTTAATTTTGAATCTAAAATTTGTTTTCGTTTTTGGAATCCGGAAAATGAAAAAGATTTATGTTTCAAACAACAGATATAGTCTTCTAAAAATAAGTGTTTGAATGAAACATATTTTTAATAACACAATTAACTTTAACATCGAAGTATACTTTTGTGTCTAAGATCCTTTTATATTCAACGATTCGCACCTAATAAAAATGGCCGAAATGTAACAAGAAAATCAGTTCGATAAAGCAATAAGGCAAGTGTTCGAAATGTCTGGAAAGTAAGAGAGTCCATAGAGCCCAGATGGGCCGGCGACATTATGACGATTACGACCAGACATTCCATTGGCATGACGCCGAGAGGTGAAATAAAAGTGGACCTATACAGCTAGCAGAGCAAGTTTGAACAACTTTATTAAAATTATTCAAAAAATTTATCTCCAACATAAAAATTTATGGAAATTACGTGAAATGTACTGGATTAACAGTTTTTTTTTGTAGGTATTTAATTAATTTTATAGAAGGACTTTTTCAAGATATTGAAAAGAATATTTCTGTGTTATAACTGTATATTTAATATTGAACAAAAATTTTTGGAGAAAAATATATATATGAACAGAAATTTCATACAATTGTACGTACCTATTATCAGTGAGAGTGGCCTTTACATTGAAATATAGCCAATTCTACATGGCGCCATATTGCAACCTGCGCCATCGTCATAAAACTGAAACCCGTGATTCAGTCTAACATCTCCTTGCACTTACAACTGGAATATAGAAATTACGCCTCGTCCACACTTATAGCTAATGTGAAGTACTTTGCTCGAGGTGCTTTTTAGTTTGAGATTTATTGTTAGCGAAGAATTTTATACCTAAATTTTGTGTTTTATAGTATTTTATTGCTTTTAATTATTTTGCAAGTAATTCCTTTTATAGTAATTTATTGCTTTTAACTATTTTTTAATTTACTTATATACGATAATGGTTATTCTAATAAATTTTGATCGTAAATAATATATCCAAATGTCGTAGTAAATACTTTGGTCACATGTGCATGTTGATGTATTTGTTTATTGATATTAATGATTTCTGTAACGACCCTTCGACCCAAATCTAAATATATCTTATTTAATACTGTATATTATCTTTTTCCGCACATTCATAATAAAACTAGCACAGCCATCATCCAAACGCATTGCCCCCAAAACCCTAAAGAATTTAACGCTGAATACATTCACCAACAAAAAACATAATCTTGTTTCAACGTAACTCGCTGAATCCGACTTAAAAACACACTCTGTCTTGTCTCGTTGCTCTATTTTGAAAGCAACAGCATAAAGTACCTCGTTAGTGGTGTATTTCAAAAAGCCGAATGGGGTGTTGGAGTGTGGCTCGCAGAAACGGTGCCTTTCAACCATTATATAAGTAAGTTGATTGCTAAGGTTAGCGTGCTAACGTTTTCGTAAGGCGTTAACGCTTTAAAGACTTCGAGAAGCAATGAAAAAACCACGTTAAAGGAAATTGTAAAACTCTTAAAATTGTGAGTGTAATTGAGGGCTTTTAAAAGTTTATAAAATATATAACTATGAATATAACTATGACTATATATAAACGAATGTTTGTCTATAATCCTATCATAGTTAGACAAAGACTATGAACTAAGTTGTTAGGTACGAGGTATACGTTATACTTTGAAGTGGCAGTTCGACATGCGATACCATTTCTGTTTTGCTTTGATCGCTCTATCAATCAATTATGATATTACACTCATGTATCAATCTCTATTATAACATAGACATAAGACTTCACTATATGATGATAAAGATAATGTACGATAAAAGTATATATCATCAGTTAAGTCATATCGTGATGATGAATTTGATTTTTTTTTTGAGTTAGTAGTAGTAGCAGTAGTTTTGTGTGACGGTACATATTTTTCATATATATTAAAAAGATTATAAAGCAAAGTAATTTATTCTTAACTTTATAATGATTATAATATTATAAATATGTAAGTTCTTATATATATATATTATCGAAAAAATAATATTATTGTGCCGATTATATATATATATATATATAAGACCTTACATAACTGACAACGAAGAAAACATTGTATAAACAAATAAAAAATCATGTTACAGGAATGTAATCTTAACTGTCTCTCATACTCAACATCACAACAGAAACGTTACTAACTCAAAGTACTACAATTTTTAAATTGCTTTCTTTTCATCCTACGTTATAAGAACGTTGCATTATTATACGAGTATATAATAATACTATGTTTAGTTAAATGGATATTTTGTAAAGGTTCTTTGCTATATTGCTATGCTATGCTATAACTAGCAGTTTCGTAATTATTTTTATTTAAGAGATACAATTAGGATGAATTGTGTTCATCAAGGTAGTGGATTCACTAAGTTAATTGTCTCGCAATATCTCTCTAAGTATGTTACACAATAGCACAATATAGATCAGTCACAGAGCAGCTTGATTAAAGGTAATATAGTATATTAAATGTATTAATAGGAACATATTGCAAATTCATTATGTAATATTTTATCTATACTGAATATTGCAATGGCTGTAGTATTTTATTTGTCTATTATAACTTTTGATTACTTTGTCTATATTATTATATAATTCTTGCTCGATTAAATTCCTTTTAAATAATCGTTTTGACGGATCTGTGAGCGGATGTTCTCATAATTAAAACTGAAGAGACTCCAAAAGTGACAAGTTACTTAAAAGTTTAAATTTAGCGTCCAATTAATGAGAACCGAGCCGAAGAATAAGAAGCAAACGAGCCGATATCCAATTGGAAATTGATTGTAATAGACGCGAGATAAATTGAATGAAGCCATGAATATGCAGCGGGCGATAGGACTCTTAATTTATTATAATAAATACTTATCATTAAGGAACATAGAATTTATTGACGAAACTTTTTTGTTAATTTTTAAATTTTGTAACTTTTACAAATCTGACCTATTTAACAAAGTAATATATATTTTTTTATTTATTTATATTTTGTATCAAATACCACATGTAAATAAATTTGAAATCTTAATAATGGTATTTTTTTTTTTTTTTTTTTATGTAAGAGGAGGGCAAACGAGCTGGCGGGTCACGGATGGACGTGATCACCGCCGCCCATGAACTCTTGCAACATCCGAGGATTTACAAGAGTGTTGCCGGCCTTGTAGGTAGGAATAAACGCCTTTTTTGAAGGTACCCATGTCGTACCGATCTGGAAATACCGCCGAAGGGAGTTCGTTCCACATTCGAGTGGTTCGTGGAAAAAATGTCCTTGAGAACCGCACAGTGGAGGATCGCCACGCATCCAGGTGGTAAAGATGGTATCGGAGGCGATGGCGCGCTGTGCGGTGATGAAATTCGGCGGCAGGCATCAGATCGAATAGTTCTTCGGAACACTCCCCGTTGTAAATGCGGTAGAAGACGCACAAAGAAGCCACGTCTCTACGCAATGCCAAAGAGTCCAGCCGTTCGCAGAACACCGGGTCCCCGACAACTCGAACGGCTCTCCGTTGTACGCGGTCAAATGGTAGAAGCTGATATTGGGGTGATCCGGACCAGAGATGAGAACAGTACTCCATGTGTGGCCGGACCTGCGCCTTATAGAGCGCAAGTCTTTGGCCAGGTTTGAAGTACTGCCTCGCTCTATTGATCACTCCCAATTTCATCGAGGCCAACTTGGCCTTGCTCTCCAGATGACCACGAAACTGACAGTCGCTCGAAATGTCGAGACCCAGTATTCTGATACTTGGCGAGGCAATGAGGGGAGTGCTCTCGAAGAGCGGTGATACGACAAATGGGGTTTTCTTAGTGGTGAACGCGCAAACCTGTGTCTTTAGGGGATTGAACTGAACGTGGTTAAGTTCACCCCACTCAGAGACCATCCCCAGGGAGGTCTCTATTGAAGACACAAGTTTCATTCGGCACTCGTCGACGTTTTCCCGAGTGAGACCTGCACGGCCGGAATATACCGCATCCCCAGTACTGTCATCCGCATAACAATGTATGTTGGAGATATCCAACATATCATTGATATGCAGGAGGAACAGAGTTGGGGATAGCACGCAGCCTTGGGGTACACCAGCGTTCACGGGCTTGGGGTCCGAGCAAAAACCGTCGAGAACGACCTGTATGCTCCGCCCAGTGAGGAAGCTGGTGATCCACTTGCATAAACTCTCGGGAAGCCCATAGGAAGGTAGCTTCGAAAGAAGCCCCTTGTGCCATACACGATCGAAGGCTTTCGCCATATCCAGACTAACTGCCAGACCCTCTCCCTTGCTTTCAATAACAGCTGCCCAACGGTGTGTAAGATACAACAGAAGATCACCAGCCGATCGACCATGGCGAAAGCCATATTGCCGGTCATTGACCAACTGGTGATCCTCGAGGTACGTTAGGAGCTGTTTATTGATTATGCTCTCCATTACTTTGGAGAGCAGAGAGGTAATGGCGATAGGTCTGTAGTTAGCTGGTTCCGAGCTATCACCTTTTTTAGGGATCGGATGGACAAGGGCACGCTTCCATGTGACCGGGACTACGCCTTTAAGGTAGGAGTACCGAAATAGACGCGTTAGCACTGGAGTCAACTCAGGGGCACACGTTCGTAGCACCAATGGAGAAATGCCATCCGGCCCACTCGACTTATGAACGTCCAAGGAAAATAGAGACTGCCTAATAGTTTTCTGCCGAAAAACTATTTCCGGCATTGAGCTCTGACACCGCGGGATGATAGGCGGTGTCTTCCCCTGGTCGTCCAAAGTCGAGTTGGAGGCGAAAAGAGTGCCCAAGAGATCGGCTTTCTCTTTTGCCGTGTGGGCCAGAGAGTCATTCCCCATGTGCAACGGCGGTAGGGACGGCTGGCTAAAGTTTCCCAGAGTGGCCTTTGAAAGCGCCCAGAATTTGCGCGTGCCAGGCGGGTACTTTGCCAGCTGATCCCCAATTTTGACGACATGCTTGAACTTTGCTCTAGCGATTTGCCGTTTGAAGAATCTGGAGGCACGATTATATTTCCTCTTCAGAACTCTAGAGTTCGGATCCTTAGTGACTAACGCATTGACCCAAGCTTGATAAGCCTGCCGTTTGCCAGCTGATGCAGCCCTGACAGACGCATCAAACCAAGGCCGCGATCTGCCACCAAGTGGTACCACAGAGCTTGGTACAAATAGTTCCATGCCCTGTAGTATCACATCAGCTACAGCCGCAGCGCAGTCACTAGGATCATCGGAAGGGAAACAAATCGGCCCCCATGGGTAGGATGCAAAAAAGGACCGCATTCCATCCCAATCCGCTGACTTGTAGTGCCAAACGCGTCGAGTCGCAGGTGTTGTGCGAGCCGACCGTTGAATGGGCACTACACTCCGTACCAGACAGTGATCAGAGGAACCTAAGGGAGCCTCGACAGTGATCTGGTACTTTTCTGGATGTGTAGTCAGCAGAAGATCCAACAAAGAGGGCGTGTGGCTGTCCACGTCCGGTAGACGGGTGTGCGTCTTTACCAGCTGGGACAGACCATTTGCCAGAGCAAAGTCAAACACAGATCTCCCCGCGTAGTCGGTGGCACGTGACCCTAGCCAATCGGCATGGTGCGCATTAAAGTCCCCTAGGACTACGACTTCGACGGAGGGAGTCTGTGAAAGCAGATCGTCAATCTTCGCCTGAACATGGCCCAAGAGTTGATCCGTTTCTGCATTACCACTATGGGACCTGTAGAGGCACGCGTAGACTCTGACATGGTCGTCCATGTCCACGCGTAGCCAAAGTAAAGACAGGTCCCGACCTTCAAAAACCTGAAGGCGACGGTAGCAGATATCCTCCCTTACGAACACAGATACCCCGGCGTGTGGTATAAAATGGTGTTCTAGTTTATACCCGGGGTATGACAGGTACGCTGTGTCGCTAGGTTGAGATATCTGCGTTTCCGTCAGAAACAACAAGGCCGGCTGCGCCGTCTCTAGATGATAATGGACGGCGTTCAAGTTGGAATGAAGTCCCCGGATGTTGCAAAAGTCCACATTTAGAGTGGGTCGGGGTGCCGCTGCGTTGACTCGTCGTTTGCCCTCATAAAACACAAAAGCATGCAATATAAGGCGTAAGTCGAATGGAAACACTATCTAATGACGCCACACGAGAGCTCCCTGGACGCATTGCACTGTTTGATTGAATGAATCAACGGATTAAGTATTGACGACATAATGTTCATTTGTATTTTGATCTGCATCTGCAGTCATTGTATTATAAAACAAAATATGTTACACTAAATCTATTGCGAATTATTTAGAAATTCTTATGATGTTTTCGTGACTGTGACTCTTAATTTCGATGATATATTGTGATGATTTATGTAAATATTCGGTGGTAGATGTTAAAAAGTCAAAAACGTTGCTCCGTATATTTAATTTAATAAAACACAGTATAATTTCATTAAAATAATATTCTTACTCTTAAAATTTAAACTATTGACAGTATCAGGTATTATTAATTTAAAATTACAACTTTACCTACACCATCCCAACAACCCAAATTTAAAATAGTGCAAAGAACAGTTAACTTTTCTGTTTTAAAAATACTCATATTTTGAACTGTGGCGAACGTAACTGGAATTGGAACGAATTGGAAGTGAGCTGGAATCAACGTATGGCAGATTTTCAGAGAGAGAGAATAGCCTCAAATCCTTTTAATTTAACCCCACAGCATTTAGCCAAAGAGTTCGAAGTTTTTGGTGATGTTGTACGCAATATGCTCAACTTATTGCACCAGTGAACCCATGATTATGTCAAAGTAGTTGATGCGTTAGATATGAGGCAGCTTCAGAGATTCTTTAATTCAACGGCATTCCTAAGGATCTACGAGCCGAGATAGAAACAACAGTTCTGAATATAACCCAGAAGAAGCTAGACATCTCAAAATATTTCAATTGAATCAATTAAGCGATGCCATTGAGTTAATAGTGATCACACCAGACCTGCATTGGTATTTATACTTTAGACATCATTACAACAAAGCCGAGGTATATACTCGTAGACCCTAAGGACAGCTCAAAGGTTTCGGTTATACACTCTTAGAGTTAATCGCTAAGTTTCAGCAGACTAGTTACAAAAAATTAAGAAAATATTTCGGTATAAAGAGTGTCTGGACTTTCGATAGAATGATACACATCAAACTAGGTGGAGGTGGCCGTAAAAAAGTAGTGTCAGAGGAGAAACTGTTGTTTTCTAAGTATCCAGCCTTCAACTTCAGGTTATATCCTGAGGCAGGGCGATGGAAACCAGCCAGAACACTCAAAAGGTCTCAAAAAAATGCTATTCATGCGTTGCTTATTTTTGAGAGTTGGTTTTTTGTGTAGCCATCTTCTTGAAAGCATCTTTTGCATACAAAATAATTTTAGCATCTCCCTCATTATATTGCATCCTATTAATATCCATTTCTAGAGCTGGAATGGCACAAAGGCGCTAGGGATAATTATTTTTCTCCTCCCTTGACCGATTCCTTCGCGGTTTTGGAGGTACCTCTGTATAATATTTCGACAAGTTACACTCATTTTATAAGACTAAGTGACCTTAATACTGATCACCAGGAATCTTCTTCACGCTCCCTCAGATTTCAACCTATCATTTAATCAGTCAACCTTTTAATTCTTCCTTTCCAAACGATACATGACAATATCGATTGTGAGGACTCATGCATAGATCTTTTAATTACAGGCTCTCCTGACTTTGTCAAAAGCTACAGACAGTTTGATGCTCCTTGTTTCTCACGATATGATCTCATTTATTTGTCCTTTAAACTAAGGACACCAAAACATAAGCCCATAGTATTAAAATTATTAAAAAAAAACTAAAACTCCAAATAATTGGTCAGCTTACAAGATTACAAGAAATCGGTGTAATCATATGATACGAACAGATAACGCCGACACTTTAATATAAGTCATTAATGTTCTTCCGATATATTGAAATAACATAATTCTGTTGGTATATGCAAAACAACCACTGCCGATTATGTTATCTTTAGCCATAGATGATTTTCATAACAATTTTATTTTTAATGTTGTTATGAAACACTTTCCCTTATTATCTTAATGCTAAGGTCTGATATCCCACTTTTTCATTTCACAACCCTCCAAGATGAAGTAAAGAAAACCATTCTCTCAATTAAATATCAAGCGGTGGGCTGTGACGCCAATAGCAAACCTATGATATTAAATTTCCCAAATAGCATCCCAAACCCAATCACTCACATTCCTAACTTTGTTTGGAAAAAAGCTCTTAGGCGTTCTTTGTCAAAAAATCATTAGACTACTCTTCCAAATCTCTATAGACCTATATCTATTTTGCTATTACTATCAAAGATTTTGGAGACCTGTGTATATAAGATTTTCTCCCACATTGTAAAATATAATCTATTCAGTACTTACAGTCTAGGTTTCGCCCTCGTCACAGCACCAGTACTGCTCTAATAAAAATAACTGTCGATATTTGGTAAACGTACCACTATTTTTCCCCATATACTTAGACTAATTGGTAGAGAACGTTACGAAACATTAAGTTCGCTTGTGTAAAAAGACAATAAAGGGTAAAAAATAAGTAAATTTTAAAAATATTAAATATGAATTATTGCTTCTTTGTTGAAGTAGCATTAATGTTTTTGTATGCTGAATTGAAATAATGATTTGATAATTTGCATTGCATTGCACAGGAAAGTATTATACGCAATATTTTCTTTCTTTACATAGATTTGCAAGAAATGACCTAAATTAAAAATACTCTTTTATTGCACGTGTATTATTTAATTATAATATAGAATTTATTGTTTTTTTTACATTTTATGAATAATTAAAATATGTCTAGATGTTACACGGCAAATTTAAATTATTGAACCACAAAAACACAACAAGATACAGATTTTATATCAAAGGCGACGAAATACATTAATTGATGAAGATCACAAGAGATAATATCTACGTGATATACTTACCTTATTTCATATTTCAGTATGGTTCTTGGATTAAATAAACTAATAAAAGGTATGATAGACATAAAATTTTTTTTTTTATGTTCAATATTCGGCTTCATTGCCGAATATTGAACATAAAAAAAATTTTTAATTATTTATTAAATTATTCAGATTTAATAATTAAATTATTCAGTAAGAATCAAAAATGTTTTCAAAGGCCATTTAAACATGCCACAGACAGATCTAGAACAGAAATAACTATGAAACTTTATAAAGGAAGTCGTAGGTGATTGTATTGAGGAATATTTGATTTTATATTTATCTAAATATGGAATTCAAATAATATGAATCCTTGATTGCAATGTAAGATAGAACTATTATTAACATTCTAATTGTTTAGTAATGCCTCTATTAATATGGCGTTATTGAAATATAATAGTGTTGATTGTTCTCGCAATGACTTGCTATTATTGTAAATGGTAGTATGTAAACCGGTGATTTCAACAACGTCTTTTGACGTTTGATTAATTTTCCTCAGGCAACGTTTACATCGTGTGCTACGTTTTCATTTTTATTTGTTAATATTTACATTGATACAGTACTTGAGCGAATTACATTAAACAATTACGATTGAGTATTATTTGTTAAAATATATTTCTTTATAACAAATAAAATATATTTAAAAAAATAAAAAAAAACATTTTTAATGATAGCAAAGTTACTAATCCATTCATATATTTTTATTAATAAAATATACCTTTTAAAAATTTAATAAAATTATTGCGTTAATAAAAGTCAAATGAAACTCGCCTGTCAATAACAAATTTATATGTTTTGCAGAATTACCGCCTACCACTCTGTGGTTTTACCATTCAGTGAGTAAGAGAGTAATGTAAGCGAAGCATCTGATAGGTTAATTTATTTACCAGCGTATGAGCATTAGTTTACGACATTCCACTGGCGTGCCGCGACATTGGAAATTGATTTAACCAAATGAGCAAGCGTTCATAACACACCCCTTGGCATAAGTTCATTTATAAATATATTCTGATTCAGGGTGGCGACTCCATCCACTTAGATTATTGATGTGATTTTTGTTTTTTATGTTTAAAATATAGGTATAGAAATCTAGAATCAACTTATGCGGCACGCAATTTGATAGAAATAAGTTTCGTACTTTAGTAGAATTTACAAAAACAGAAACATTTTAACGCAACCTCCTTCCACATAATGTATTTAATTATGAATTATATCATTATTATAAGATTATAAATAATAGACTTATAGCAAATAATAGATAAGGTTGTCTATTATTATAAATAATACTTTATATTTTTTTTCATTTCTTGATGCTTGTGGCCGTAATTTGAATTAAGCAAATTTATTTACTTATAGTAATGAAATAAAAATAAATTGCTAAGCAAAGCAAGCAATGTTATAGTATTTATGTCATGGTAGAACCTAACTGTAGTCATTTGATTGCTGTCCGTATTGACTGGGGAAAAACCACCCTCTTACAAAAGATCGACGTGTAGTTAACAAATTCATTTTGTTATGTTCTGTCTGTGAAGAAGAATATCCGGCAGCCCAATTCCCTACACCACCACCAACGTCGAACTTCAAAGCGATACCTCTCAAAAAAATACCGGCTTTATACTATAAAGCCGGAGAAACCCTCCCCAAGCAAAATCGGGGAAATGTGTTTCTGTTACTGTTCTCATCTGGTCCAGATCATTTCAATATCAGCTTCCACCCTTGTACATTGTAGAACGGAGAGTCTTTTAAATTGTCGGGGACCCGGTGCACTGAAAACGGTTAGACTCCTTCGCAATGCGTCGAGACGCAGCTTCTTAGTGCGTCTTCTATCGCCTTTATAACGGGAAATGTTTCGAATAACTATTTGATTTACCGCCGATTTTCACCGCCTGCAATATCATTCGTAATACCTAGATGAGTTGTGATCTTTTACTGTGCGATTTAGTGCCAGAACTTTTCTGACATTCACATTACACCACAAAGATATGGAATGAACTTCCTTTGGAGGTATTTCGGGATAGATACAATATATATATCTTCAAAAAAAGCATATACTCCCACCTCCGCAGCCGGCAATGTTCTTGCGATTCAATGATGCAATGATTTGCGAAAAAAGTTATTTTTTATTGATTTACTATACAAGGTACAAAATTATAGGTCCAGTTTATCGGAAATATTAAAACTTCGTATATATGCAATTATTATTTCTGTACGTTGGTTAGACTGGTGGGTTCGATTTCCACACGGGACATTTCTTTGAATGAGCTACATAATGTTTTTCATAGTCTTGGTGTGCACTGTATCCGCTATTTATTAGTGTAATCCCAAGGTAACTAAGAAATTATTTTCTATTGTAATTTTTATTGAAGTTACTTAATAGAAAACATTATTTTTATCTATAATTATTGTAAAAACTACGCAAGTACTCGCCGCATGACGGATAGTATTTCCCAATGACTTAAAGTCGTTACATTGTTTCACTAAGATTTTAAAATTTTAATTTTTTACGAAATTCGCTATCTGGTGAAATTTCCAAAAAAAGTCATCTTACTAAACCACACCACCCTTCGCGGGAACTAAAGGGTATATTTAGTATATCTTTTTATTCCAATTTATTCTGTGCGTTCTCTGAAAGTCACGTTATTGTTATAACTTTATCAAGAAGTATTAAAATAAGGAATACTTTACAAAGCAAACCGATCAAAGATGTCACTCGCTGTAAATACAAACGACGTCACGGACACGAACTATTTAGCAAGAAACTCCGCCCATTACCTCTTTATTAATGTTGAATAAAGCATCCGATCCGTCTTCTAAAGTAACCGTTGCTACTGCGTTATGCGAAGTTAAAGGCGCAATTTGCATAGAAATTATATCGCGTCCTCGACGCTTGTTCATAGGAAATTTTCCTAATTAAAACGCCTTGGTAGCGGGATTTCATACCAATTAAAAGTTCAGCAACGCCTGCGTCTAGGCAGCCATTGTATAGCGATTGATAATTCGGCGTCCGGAAATATACTAAGCAATTGTTCCTATCGCGTTGACATAACTTAGACATTGTCTGTGTAAGCGAGCGTGAGTTCGGACTTGGACATGCAAAAGTTTGGACGTCAAGATGGTTGTTACGTACTCTTTGTATAAATTTTGTTTCGAAAACTGATTAAAAAAAATCTTCTAATTGATAGATTATATTATATATTGAAAACAAATTAGTTTTACAAATAGTCGTTTTAGTTTTTTTGTTACACAACTTCTCATTTTTATCATTTCCTATTACCAGAGTGTCGATAAATCGTAAAGGACTTTAAGAACTTATACATCGAGTCTTAGTTTGGAATGAATTTATTGTATGACTCAGTATCCCATAGGATTGTTTTGGATGTAGTCGCACACTTTGAGGAGGTCGTTACGTCTCACAGAATATGAAATATTAGACCATCTCATAAAGTGGGCTTAAGGGATAGGAAAGTTCTGAAACTTGTCTTAATTTATTGTTCCATTTTCTCTCTTTGATTAAGGGTAATAATAAAAGGTGAATTCGAGTTTCTTCTAATAAAAATAAAACATTCAAATACGTAAATTTTATTCCATTAATGTAATTTTATTATCCACGTCCTTTAATTATTACTGGTAAGATATTCTTATCTTTTTGTAGGATACTAATTAAAAAAATGAAAATAAAACAAAAATAGTAAATTTAAACGTTAAGTATATCAATAACAAATAAAACAAAAGACATAAATATCGATATGTATTGATACAATGTATTGTTAGATTTTTTTTTGATTGAAGTAACGTCGTAACTTAGGTGAAAAAAAGACGATCACCAATATTTTTAGTAAAATAATATAAGAATGTGATTTTAATTTAGGAAGTTGAATCGAATTGAGTAAAATTATATTTTATACCCATAACCAGTAAGTTTATCAAGTCGCTTAACTTTGTGTCGCTTGAGTATTTATTAGTAAAGAGTAGTTTTGACCAAAAAGGAATTTTGGCGATAACACATAAGAAAATTTTAATATCGTCTCCATACGATAAAGGTTAATATGAAAATTCTTAACATACCAGCCAGGGATCAATCTTGATAAACTTTTTGATATTTTCCACATTTATTAAAGAATCTTAAGCAATTAAGTTTACTTATATGTTGATTTAATAATATCTTCTTTGCTACACTAATAATTAATATTAATAATAAAGCACGTACTATAATTATAGATTTATTTACATTTAAATGAAGTACAATAATGTATTCTGTAATACGATAACAAAAGCTTCATATCTGATATAAAAACATCAATATTAACTTTTAACAGGCTTGTAAAGACCTGTATAACTTTTTCTGTATTCTATCGCATGTAAACATGACCTAATGGAGGTTAATAGTTTTATATAGTTCTGTTTGGTTTTTTATTGCGTTCGTTAAACTTGAAGCACGCTAACATCCACTTCGATAGCCTAAGGACCTTTGAGGAAAAACTGCCTTTAAAATTGAGATTCCAATCCTTAATTAAACACTACACTGTATTTTTGTGTGAACAAAAAGAAATTTTAATACATGTTTACTGTTGTATATTAATTTTGAAATTATGAAATGAACACATTTTCAGTTATAAGCAGTTCTTAATAAATAAGCACTCTCATTTCATTAATTCTTGCTTAGTAAGCGAGAGAGTGAGTGTGAGTTCCATAGCTAGGTATAATAAGTCAGTGTGTCTGAATATTTATTTAGTATTAAGTTACTATCATTAGTTTAGAGACTTTTTGGGCCTATTACAAATCTATATTAATACTGAAAGATCCAATGCAACCTTCTAAATATTTATCTTATTTTAAAAATTCTTTCACCGATGTCTAGAATGTATTTTTACGTTTTACCATTTTTTCTATTTAGCTTTGATATAATTAGTCCACGCGGACAAAATTAAAACTTTATTTAATAAAATTGTACTACTTTGTCTCAAATGGAATTAACGATTTTAATAAAGAAAATAATTATTAACATTTTTTTAAAATAAAATATTTGTTTTTTATTATTTAATGTTATAATATTTATTAATGATAGATAATTTATTCATATCACTCAACAATTGATAATATTAAATGTCATCATGAACTATATTTACAGAGAATCATAAGAATATAGGCTCTTAAAATTTAATACCTTAAAACCCTGACAGAAATCTTATATACTCGTAAATCTGTAACTGGTCGCTGTCTGTACACAGAAGATATTTGAGAAAAATCATTACCGTGGGTCTTTAGTAACGATTTTTTTTATTTAGCCCGTGTATTCGTGCGCACTAATAACAGCTTAACCAATGTGAATGCAGTTTTCACAGACGTCTTATGGTAGCCTTCACTTTAAATTTAATATTTGTTTTATTTAAAAAAAAAAAAACTTAAAAAAATACTATCTTTGTTTTAAATTGTTGTTCGATTAAAATATTATAACGATATTATTTACTGGAATTGTCTGAAAGTTTAGAAACATATACCCTCAGAATCTTTAGAATTTATAATATTAGCAGATGGATTAATGGATTTATTCAATAGTAATATATTTCTGCTTTCGCTTTTACTTTCTTTATTTTCTTTTTTTTTTAATATTTTGTTTAACAATTGTGTGGCCCACCGAAAAAAAACCCCTTAAACGGTATGGCATAGGTAGTATAAAATAAATTCCTAAAAAAAATATTAAATCCTGGATAAACCGACCCAGATTTCGTCTAATGAAAAGTAGACAATTACAAAATCTGGTTGTATTAATAAGCACACTGTATATATCGGTTGGAGCAAGGATTTTAATTTTAATTGCATTACCTATTAATTATCAAATCAATTGTGATGTAATCTAATTCACGTAGTCAGCTCCACGCACTGCTACGAGTGCACGCTACAAGAGCTACGTAACTAAACCTGACTAAGGACTGCAGTGTCAATTTCTCCGTGACGTTCAATCGCTAATTAGTGCTGACATAATTGCGTTCATTGTTTTGCTATTTCATATGTTTTATTTTTGTAAACCCTTTGTTTTATAATTTCATTTAATTATCGGCTTCTTTTATTCATAATGACTAAATTAAATTATTTATGTATTAATAAGTAGGTTACTTGTTCCTCGACTGCAGTATATGAGAAGGTACGAATTAGTAAAAAATATATCAATCTGTTGACTATTAATAAATAAATATTGACAAAGAAAAAAATACCAAGTGATAGGTATTTTTTTCTTTGTTTTACTTAACTACCACAATTAATCTTGATTTCGGTATGTAAATCTTATATTAAATAATAATTTAATCAATCTATACACATCTTCAAAAGCAGACAAACTTAGAGAGAAATGTAAGAAAGGCAAAGATCGTTTAGTTACTTTAAAGTTTAAAGTATCCACAAAAAACATTAGTATCATGTAATATTCCAATCTCCCGTTCAACTTGTTAGCTCGAGTACTTTCCAGAATATTCATGGGCCGGGAAACCTTTTAAAAGGGAGCGTTGAGTGGTTTGTGAAGATAGAATCGATGCGATATCGAGAATTAATTGAATAAAACGCAGCATCGAGTGGAAGGTATCCGGGCTCCGGGCTCCGGTGAAGTCGTCTTCATGAATATGGATACGCTAAGTGTTCTTGGCTTTGTGAGAAAAGTTTGAGTTATTAATCTGTGGCCATTAGATTGACAACTAATAGCGATACTAGCGATAATTATATTATAAAATTGTTGAGCACTATATATTTTTGTCATAATTTTATATCAGTAGAATATATAAAATTTTGTTAATTAGTATTTGTTTTTCCAAATAAAGAAATAAATAAAAACAATAAAGGAACAAACCTCATATATTTTAATAAATTAAAACCCAGAATATTGGATATTATAAATGAAAGACAATTGTATTGTTTTATTCTTCTGAACATAATAAGTTCAAGAATTTCAATTTTCAATCAGATGTTGCTTTGTCGCTTTGAAAGTCCGCATTGTTTCAGTCCCCAAAGTATAACCAGTGCTTGCACTACTGGCAAGAAGTAGTTTCTTACCATTTGATTATACAATGGATTTTGCTTTGTCGTATTCCTTTTGCGGTGTCCTTTATATCTTTTAATATGATAACCGACAGCACTATAATGCAGAAACAAATAGTACATTGAAAACCCCACTACGGTCTCGAACCGATATTTGGAGTCTCGCCAGGCTTTATCGAATTTATGTAAAACGAAGGAAATTGAGGTGAGAAACGACTACCGTAACTACGTCTGCGTTTCTACAGAATAAAATGAATTTAACAAAAAGTTTCGTAACTGCAGTAAATATTTTAAAATTTTATGATCTTACTTTAAAGTTCATGAATTAAGAAACAAGTTTGGACAGCATGCGAGGTATATTGATTGCGCCCGTCCTAAAGTTGCACGAGTTTACGTGGAAAAGTTTTATGTATAAATAATGGTACTATTTCATTCACTATGTTTCGTTTTCGTTGAGTCACGTCTCTAATGGATAGTAAACGTTCGAACTCCCACTTTGAAATGATCAATTTTTAACTGCAGCATTAAGGAAAGAAACGTAATGAATGTAATTTGCTGGGAAAATTTACTTTTTTTTATATCGTTTTATTAAGTACAGTTGGACTGTAGAGGAACATTATTGCAGTGAAAATAGACATCTTAAATCTTAGACCTAATATAAATTAAATCTTATTTATAATTGGTGTTAAGTCAACTAATTATGGTTTCGTAGCCCCACTTTGAAGGGTGAACTAAGAAGAGACTGTGTTCTTACATCTGCCGTCTATGTTTTCGTATCGGGGGCTTATTAAAATTTTACGCTGTTGACTTTTCAAAATAGAATAAATTTTGATATTAGAAACATTGAATGCCTCTGAGTTTCTCGGTTGATTTCGAAATTAAATTTCAAAACTGAAGAGATTTTATGTCAGGTAATACCTTATCCTTACGACTTTCAGTAATTTAAATTGAGATTTGATCGTTTAATAACTTCATTTAATTTTGTAAGAGGTTTACAAAATATTAATATTATATTTTAACAATATAAATAATATCATTTTCTAACCTTATATTTTAGGATCGCAAATAAAAGTTGCAGATATTTATATCATTTATATAAAACGGAAAAACTATATCGCCGTGATTCCAAAATTAATCGCATAATCGCATCACGTTCTGACTTCCTTCCACAAGTTCCGGATTTATACGTTTTCCGGATAAACCGGTATAATTATGTAATACATTGGTGTCGATACTAAATACGTGAAGCTCGGTCGCCGTAACACATAACAAGTTTTTCGTATCTAAGCAGTTAATCTAACTTTTGCTGCGCAACTTAGCTGATGACAACCCTATTTTTGTATGGATAAAACCAAATCTTGCAACTTGCCATATACGAGTACGTAAATTTGAAAAACTTTCTCAGTAACAGCAGATGTGTCTTTATTTATACCATATATTGGTTATACAACAACGAATTCAAACTAATAACGTAATATGATTTTAGTATTCATAAATGAATTAATAAAAAAATCTTCATTAGCAATTCAAATAGAGGCAAATAGCTGTTAGAATAGAATTTTTCGATTTTACAATATTATAATATAATTGTAACCAAAAAATATTATAACATTATAACACGATACTTTAAAATAAAATAATAATTTGGAAAAGAAAAGTAATGTAGATTAATTAGCTTAATGTGTACTCATAAATTATATAGCAAAATAAATGCGATCGCGATCCGATCCCTGATATATTTACGGAGCACAAACACATCGAAGTGGTACTTTGTACGAGTGTTTGTTCTTTCGTTGCCTTTTTTTCATTTCCATGCATGTTGTAACGAAAGGGTCTCGAATTTGTAAACAATTAAATTTAAAACACATATAACGTAGAACAAATAAATGAAAAATAGGCACAATTTTCATTTTAAGCCTAAATTGTTATGAATGTTTTGAATAATTAGTGTCTGATATTTGATGATATTTTGATAATGCTACACGTATTAACAACGAGGTGACAATTATGAAATTTAATTTAATGTAATATAAACAGTTTTATTTGAAATAATTATATTATTTGATTTTGATTTATATTTATATTCATCGGTATTTGGAGTTGGACTTTATAATATGTTTCTACACTACAATATTAAAATTAAAAGAGTTTTAATATTTATAACAAAAAAATATTTTTTTTATATACGATATATATATATATATATATATATTTATATACGTTTCTCGTTTATTTCCAAAATTAAAACAACTAATAAAATTTGAAGGCAATTTATAGTTCTGTTAAATGAATTGAAAAACACACATCCTCACAACCATTTGTACGATATATCTATAATTTTACGCTAAACCAACCATTTATATATTTTAATATGACAGTCCCTTTTCTAGGCCGTTTCTTTTCCTTTGTGTCTCCCCACGCGATTGGCTCGTGGCAAGAATTAATCTCTGCGAACAATAGCTTAAGTGGTCCTTTAGAGCGTGAGCATTTCTATACTTATTTATAAGAATTGTCGCTTTTGTGTAACAAATGCTAGCAACTGATATGGTCTTATCCAAAGAAAATATTAACGTCACGAAACAAGAAATACAGTATTTTTATTTTGAAGCAAAAGTTTTATGATTGTACCTTAAAAATAACGAAAAAGGATTAGGGGGAAAAAATTATGAATACTGCCTCGGTGCAGTTGCTTCAATTTATTATTAAACAAACGTGAAGGTCTCCAAATACATCTTAATATAAAGAAACTAAATTTTTAGCTTACTTCAAATTATGCTTTAGTAAATAAAGTAAACCAAAGAAATATTAGTCTTACGAAAAACATGACATACCTTACAATATTTTGGTGTCTCTATTTAAAGATTTTCCTCTACTACACTTCACTAGTATTATCAAAACAACGCTTTGATTGTAATTATACAAAAACACAAAGTAAACTAAAGATAGCTAAGATTATTTTTCCTTCTTGTATTTCAAACAATAAACATACATCCTCTGTTTATAGCTTCGCCGCATTATTTACTTTTGTCGGTCTTATAGAAACTTATGTGAATTCAGCGGAAGAGAATAACTGTCTTAACTTTCGCACAAGGCAAATTAATGTACAGTAATGCAAAGCAGTGGAATACGTACAACATTACGAGTATAATTTCTATTGTATATACAAAAAACAATCATACTTCATATCGATGTCAGGTTCAATATTATTTAGAGATAAGCTATTTTCGTATATGAAACTTGATTATATATAAATATATAGCTATTGATTTTAAAGAAAAACTATGAAACACGTGATGCTATCACTCATGTAACATAAAACTATACGCCCCGCGGACGTGCCTCGCTCAATCCATCCCGAGTAATCAGCACGGATCAGCCGCTTTTCGGATCAAGTGTAAATATATGATGAATAAAATGTTATATGTTGTATATAAACCTTTATACTTCTTGTTTAGAATTATATAATAGCCCATTATTTAGTTGTTTTGTCAATTACGGTTAGGAAAGTAGGTTAGAAAAAATATTGTAAGTTATTGAAGTGAATTGAACGTACATTCGAGTCTTTAAGGTTAACAAAATTTATCG
Source organism: Melinaea menophilus ssp. n. AW-2005 (assembly GCA_918358695.1). Taxonomy (NCBI): domain Eukaryota; kingdom Metazoa; phylum Arthropoda; class Insecta; order Lepidoptera; family Nymphalidae; genus Melinaea; species Melinaea menophilus. The sequence continues at coordinate 29,951,959 of OU911039.1, read as the reverse complement.
AGAATAAGTATTGATAAGAATTATTTTATTTACATTTACATAAAGGATAAAGGAAAATGATTTCATTGTTACTTTGAAATATTTTTATTTTGTGGACAAATTATTTACTTTGACTTAAATTTTATTATTATTTTTAAGGTTGTTTCTTTGCATATTACAAGATGTTATATTATTAAAACTTATAAAAATAAAGGATATAAAAGTAAACTGAAACTTAAAATCAAGTAAAACCTAAGACGAGACCGGAATCGCTATAAACACATAAAGAGGCTTTTATGGAGTTACGGGTCACGAGATATCAGGGAATCACTTTGAGGGGATCTTTACACTACTTATTTTTGTATACACATATTGTTTGTTTGTTTACATTTATTACAATAACAAACCTTCTCTATTAAATGAAACCTGTTCTTTTCTGATCGAATGGGAAGATTTCATTCCTTGTTTTATCCTACGCTGTTCTTTGGAAAATCCATATATCCATATATTAATAATATAATTTTGTCTTATATATATTATAACAATTAAAAATTAGTACAAATTTATTTCTTATCACAATAGTTCAGTTCTGGGAATAATAAATCCAAACCCAACCACATTTGAAGTAACTTTGAGTTACGTTCAGAATTATTTTCTATAAGATATTTGTATTACAAAATAAACCGAGATCATCTCGGTGAAGTGGCGAAGTTGCGAGCAAACAAAGAAACTACTATTAAGCCGAGTACACCCGCGCTAATCCGCTCCGGTTGTAAGTTGTAACGAAAGTCGAGACCCCCGCCCTCTCGATATTAAACTGGTTTATACTGGCTCTATTATATTAGCGCGTCGACGCTTCGCTCGCGAGTTTAGCGGTTTAATTACGGACCAAGGTGAACATACAGCGTGTTAGGATTGCGGATTTGTTTAATCGCCCATTTTTTATGTCTAATATAACTGTATCGGATGTGTGATCTCTTTGAGTGTCTCTTAACCCGCCTTTTATAGATATAATATTAAAACGTTACATAAGAATGTAAAATACAATGCTGTAAATGTTTCAGGTTAAGTTAAATATTAGATGCTTCATTTAGTGATCGAATAATCTCATCTCACCATAGTATCTTACAAAGTATATCTAAGTCTTCAAGGATGTTATAATAGAAAACCTCCATTGTAGTATGATTAAAATAGAACACTATACTGTAGTATGAGGTCAATTCAATTCATCGATAGTGATTCATTATTCATTTCCTTTTATAGACATTTTAGTTTTAATAAAGATTCTGCTCTGGTGTTCTGAATGTATTTAATTTATATGATTTTAAATGTCCTGTAATAAACTTGTATTTTTTTTATAAAATAAACTATATCTTTGCAATATTAAAAATGTTTTTATTTATTATTTGATTTACTAATTAAGCATTATAATTAAACTAAGAAGTTTGAAATCTTAAGCGTATTTCATTATTTATATTAGATGTTTATTTAATTATTATTATAAGAATAAATATATAATAGAATTTTAATATATTTTGTTTATAAAAGTTATAAGAACATAAAATCCTCAAATAGCATAAATGTTTGCTCTATACAATATATTTGATAAATATCTTTGTTTGTTTCAGGTACATATAAACAAAACAGGAAATCCAGGATTCACTTGGGAAATGCTAACAATTTGACAATTATTACGCTTACAGACATACCATAAAACACGAGTGAGTCAAAACTACTAAACAATAGCAAATATGTATAAAAAAAATCTTTTTTTTTTCTACTTAAATATCTAATTATATTTTTTTCTACTTAAATATTTAATTCACATATACATTGGAAGGTTCTATTTAAATTTATTAATTCTTAAATAAATAATTGTAAGCTATAATAACTCTAGACTGACCCAAATATAAATCCCTAAAATAATTTTTTGTCTGTAACTACAACACAATGTAGAAAATAGATTTCTCTGAACTATAGCAAACTGTATCCACATAATGTTTAAAAAAATGCTATAGTTCAAGAAAGTGAAAACAAAAAACACTGTTTTCGTCTATCTCTTATATTATCTCGTTTGAGCGAATGGCCTCTAATGTCGACCATTACGAGAACTAATGTAAATGTGTTTATTCGCCATTTGTTGTGGTGTTCCGTCGTTTTGTGTGGACGTTTGTTCTATGGCCGACGACGACGATATTAAGGCTGAATAACTTTTAAATATAAACAGCCTATGAACACGCAATAGACAAAAAAATGCGTAACTGTAAACAAAATTTAATAACTTTATTTCATGGACTTTTCATAGGTATATTAGGAGAAAATTAACTATATGAATACATCGCTCATATATTGCTGCTTACGTTTCCCCTAACGGTTGTTATACAGCTGTCAGGATATTGATGACTTTAATGTCCCTGCAGAGAACTATTGCATCCACTCCATCTAAACATATCAGTTAAACACTTTAATGTAGGCCCAAAATAGAATAAAAAAAAATTTCAATCTGATCGTTCTGTCTGACGTGTCGAGTCCAAAGTCTAACAACTAGAGAAAACCTCGATGTAAAATCGACAATATCGAAACTAATGAATCATCAGAGATAACGCTGAAAACTTTACTCGTAATATATGAATTTCACCACACTATTCCATTCCACGATTGCAATATTGAAGTTATAATTGGATACATTTATTAACTTTGTATCAAAATTAACGTTAAGCAAAAAAGCACTCGAATTTATTAATGTATCGAGAAGTATTACTAGGCTGCGTATTTTTTATACAAAGGTAAAACTTTTTTGTTCTTTTCCTACATCCGCGGCTTATTCCAGGTAGGTATCGTATTTCTATTGCATTATTCATAACAAAAAGAAATAAATTTATTAGTATGTTTCTTTGAAAACAAACGCACTTACTAACATGTTTAAATTATGATGCCATCCTCGTCCCGTCGCCACAAACAACATTGTAGATCCTTTGTCTTAAAGGTAAACTCGGCTTAGTTGTTTATCCGAGTTCAAACAAAGTTTTGGAAAAGGTGACAAGTAAGATTCGAAATTTAGAATTACGTATTAAATTCGTGTCACTGATATTTTTTTTATATACTTTAATTATTAAATCATTAAAAACTAAAAAGTGGCCTTAAAATTTCGTCACTTAGTTTTTATATGCCAATTAATTTGTAATTTAATAAAAATATTTTTTTGATAATCTATCCTCGGCGCATTGCTAACTGTGTAATCTTTATGATTCTAAAATCGTAACTAAAATTTGATATACGAATATTATATTTGTGTGTATGAATTATATAAGGACTGAAAACAAAGCACTTCTTTACTACTCAACAGATCATTCACATTTGGCACATACTTTGTTAACAGTATGCAAAGAGGTATGGTACCTCTTATTTAAAAAACAAGTACGTTTACCGAAGAATAAAAATTTTATTCACTTTTATTATATTCCTTCATATTAACATTTTTTTTTATCAATAGAGCGCGGTAGAAAGTTTCGACAACTTATTTCATATAATTATCTATGCTGCTGCTGTTAATTTTGACGTATGGTTTCAGTTCCTTTAGAGTGCTGCCGACGTAAAATTTTTTTTCCTTCTTTATTAATTAAAAACATTAACCTAGCATGATATTACTAATAAGCTTATAGATAATTTTAAATATTAGGATTTTGTTGTTCTTAAAAAATATAACTTTCATAATAACTATTGAACCCACTTACATATTTTTACGCCAGAATATATTTTTCTTGGGCAACTTAGCTCTTAAATATGACGGCGTTACTTCGTAACTTCAGAGATGAGAGGCAATGAAAAGTTTCCATTTTGCCTGTCAAATTACACCCCCTCTTGTTAAGGCGCCTACCACGAAACAAACTAAGATTGATTCGCGAACATTCATTCCTCTTGACTCGTACAGATTTAACTTGTAATAAGTTTTGTTACTAAATAGTTGGTTTGGTTCTATTTTGTTAAAGTTTCAATCTATAAAAAATTGCGTTAGTATTTTAGTTTTTAGTTAACTAGTTGTTGGAAAAGTAAAATTAAAAAGTAAACTTTAATGCGGTACCCCGGTGTGATTTTTATTCATATAAATGAAAGTATAAATGGTCAGAGGGTATTAAAGACAACTAAAACTGTCGAATACCATTCAACAACCATTCGACGAGACATTTTTCTATACCGAATATATAAGAAATCAAATCATTCTTAACCCAAAGCGAAGATGCGTCACACGTAGGACCCTCCCATAAATTGTGAGACTCCCGTCGTTCACAGTAATAAATCTAACCATTCACTAATACACCACATTCAAATGTAGCGAAAATCGGGGAAATTCCGTATGCGAGTTGAGGCTCTCGTACGTTTCCATTGTTTGTGTCAGGATAAATTACTTTCTTCTTTATTCACCTGCGGTTTTCTAGATGCAGTCTGTTTAGGACACTTGAATACGTCTACCACATGACTATTTAAGTGAAATTCTTATTTAAAATGTACATTTTACTGTTCGTTACTTGGTTATATAATCATATATAATTAGTTCGTTACTTTATTGATCTATCACTTCAGCACAAATTCTTCTTTATTGTGTATATGAATATACAAGAAGAATGTCCGTATAACTTACTTTGACGGTCCGTCATAATATCGGGACGGGTAAGCAATGGTAACAAATCATGACACCTTTCACCTAAAACGCAATGCGTTACGGATAGCGGTATTTATCTTATGATATTCAAATATAAAGTCTACCTAAATTATAATACATATTTTTTTTTCTAAGAAGCACTAATAATGTCTAGATTGTCATATTTAGTTAGTCTTTATAGTTTATAAAATCATCTACTAATCTCACTTCATGACATTTCTAGGCTTTAATAAAAGGTATTACATTATTTCCAGAATATAAAAAAATACAGACTATTGTTTTAATTTAAAACATCTGTCACAGGTGCTTTCAAGAAAAACTTAATCAAGATCTTACGTCTTTTACTTTTAATATAATGAATATTCCATCTCTTCTCAGTCGACTTCTGGCGGGGAAAGTTATTTCTGTGTTCATTTTAGTTTTATTTTACTATTTTAATTTAAAAAGATAAAAAAGTCAAAGATATTAAAGATCCATAGAATTAGAATAAAAAAATGTATTTTAATTTGAACTTAATACATTATTTTATTTTATTGTTAGTTTCACATTTATTTTCTTTTAAATATTTGTAACAGATGGTAAATTATAATTCAACGTTTTATCCTTATCCTACTGCGATAACAGAAGAGTTATGTTGATAGTGCTTACTTGAATGGTTATTCTACAAAGGTTATATATATTTGTATGTTTGAGCAACTACAAACCTTTTTTTCTTTGCTAAGAAAAGAAATTGTATTCTTCACTTAATGGAATATTCAGGTGAATTGAGCCGACGGCTCATACATTACTCTCTAGCGTGCGATTTACATCGCCACTCTGTTACACCTGAAAACCGGTTTCTTGGTTTCTTTCTTGAATATTTACTAAAATTTTAAACTTCTGATTACACTCTCTGTAAGCATTGTGACTTGTTTTTGTATACATGACTATTGTGCGTAATTCCCGAGATGCGTAGCTAATTATGGTTTTAATAAAATAATATAATATTAATTGACCTTATTAACGTTTAACCGAAAAATATACATATAAATTTATAAATCTCGTGCAGAAAAAAAAAGTTAACAAAAAAATTGTCTACCAAAAACTAGATTTGAGCAAAAAAGGGTATTCACCCTTGTCCTATATACAGGTACCGTCAACAATTCTACTCGGTGAATAATATGCGCTGCTGTAGCGGATTTAGCAACGTCACATCCACAGAGGGAAACGCGACGCAAGTTATGACCCTTGGGCTTTCTTTTGTTTGGGTAATGCTGTCGTTTTTATTGCCCTTTTTCTTGAACTCGTGCAAAGTTTTTCACGTCGCGACAGCGACCAGGTTACGTTTTCGTGTATGGTTAAAAAAACAAATTACATGTTTTTTAATTATGCTATTGACAGTTCATTTAATTGTATGAAAGGCTGGAAGAAGTTTAAATTCTTGTGAAAGTTGAAATATATAAAATCGTTTTAAGGATACAGTGTTTGGCAAAAATAACGTTATAATAGAATAAATATAAATGAAGTGAAATAAAATAAATCATACTTTACTTATAGTTAAATTGAAAATGTTCATAAAATAAGATTTGTGTATAAAAAAATGTTCAACAAAACATTTTTTTATACATTAATTGACGAAACTTTTTTTTATTTCCGCCAGTATCCGACTTGTTTATCTCATTAACGCTATACCTTGTTTTTCTTTTTATTTATAACTATAACATAATATTGTGTTAATTTTTATTGTTTGTCGATAACAATTATCAACGCTATTAAATTCCACAATAAATAATAATTCCTCTCACAATAGAACGAGGGGATTCAATTATTCCCAACAAGTTGGCGGTTGGCAAAGCCTTCAGATTGAACAAAATAAATTTCGCAAAGCCCCCCCGTACTAAACACCATAATTTACCGACTTCGGACGTCGAACAATAGATGTAATAGCTATCCGAAGATATCTCCAACAATAAATTGACGTATACTGAAAACGACTCTTTATTGTTCCATACATGCATTATTATTATTAGGACGCAATTACAACGTTTTCTTAATAACCAAGTGAACCTGGTAAAGAGTAACAAAAATGGTTTAATGTCATAAAAAAATTAGAAAGTACATTATCGTTCATGACCACGTAATGTGAATAGTTTGTAAAACAGAATGCTAGGGCGAAGCAGTTTAGAGGCTGTAAAGGAGGAACATTGAAGGTTACAAGAATAAATGCGAAGATTTAGGAAGGACGTCGCGTCTGCGCCACAGTAACATAAATCTGCTCTGTACATTTCGGGCAAGGTTAGGCTACGCACACACTGGCAAAAAACTCATTAAAGCATTAAGAACGCTCCGGGCCTCTTCTGGAGTCACGTAACCAGGGTTGTCCCTGTCGGGTCACAGTGAGTTATAGTGACAGTGAAGATTGTGATTCTACATTTACGGCAAGTTCAATTTTGTTTATGTTTATTACAACTTAAATCAATCACTACCATTAAATATTGATTAGTTCCCAACAGAATATAATAAAAAACAAACGTTTGTGAACATTTTGGAGATAAGTATGATTGTACTACAATTTATAATAATATTACATTTATGTACCAGCGATAACATTTCGGATAACAATTATACGTTTGACAACCCTACAAACAAAGGCCGAACGCCGATGTCTGTACAAATAAAGGATTCTATTAATAATGCTCGCTTATTGGCCCTCCTTTCGTTCCTTGGCACCGGAATGGGGACTTATAGGGCTCACCGAATAATAATTTATAGAGTCATCATAATATTTGTTATTTATTTAGCGAATGCCACATAAACTGGCCCTGATCCCGGGTCTTTTAGTTATGAAGTAAAACGGGAAAAGAAAATTAATCTAATAACACTTCGCGCATTTTTTCGTTTGACAGTCTTTTTTAATTTAATTTTTTAATCTTTAATCATAAAATTTACACTCATAAAAAAGATCCCTCTTTTTTATGAGTGTAAATTTTATGATAACGATTTTGTTAAAAGTATATAATTATTTGATTATCTTAAATCAAATATATTGGGTTAAGCTAACACAAATATTAACATCCAAATTTTAGCAGGACTTGGTCCTGTGCCCTTTCGTATACCGTACTGCCAATTCTTATAGATATTTAATTATTTTTTCTGTCGCTTAAACTATTTAATAAGCTTAAAATTACATATTTATAATAAATTTCAAGCATATAAACTGTATAACTGTCTGCAGTTATTATTATAAGTCTATTATTCTAGATGGTTCACATAAGAATATTTGTCTTTTTATAACGACGACGACGACAGATATATAAAATTTGCATATTCTTCTTAACGTTTATTTTAATGGGTCAGTTTAGGCGTTGACCCAAAAAGGTGTAATCAAACCCATGGGACTATCATGAAATATTAATGTTTTTATACTTTAAACATCCAGGTAGTAAGTACCTCATTAAAAAGACGTTTTTCTGCAAACTTGACCCATTACGTATAATACTTTAGGTGAATAAATACGAGTCTCCGTGGCGCCCACTTCGACATTTATGATAATCTATCGATTTAACGAATTTTCTCATCCTTATAAATTGAAGATTGAACGTGCTTTTTAACTTTTATTCGTTATTAATTCGGTTTACCTAAAATCTTGGATATTTTCTTTAGTTATCCTATTACATAAATATTACAGTAAGTCAAACTTATTACTTTAATGGCTTTTAAAATAGAGAATTACATTTTGTAATTATTTGTCGTTATTTATTTTAAAGTGGGTAGTTGATTTCGCTACCTTAACTCGCTGTTGGGTGTAAAATCTTACATAAACAGAGCTCAGTCCCGGGATTTGGCATTGGCGTTTAAATTTCAAGAAGTTAAGTCGTAGGTACTAAGAAAATTAACATACTATGATCTCCAAAAGCAGATACTTGAATCTCAAGATTCTAGCGAATATCACGATAGAAGATCGACCGGAAGTTCCAATTGTGGTCACATTCATATTCAGCATCACACAACTATCCTACAGAAGGTTGCCCCATCTACTTATGGATCCCTAGCAAATAATCTTGAGATTGACATTAGAAAGCTAGAAGAAGCACCTCCTGCAAAACGAACCCGGCGGGATCCTGAGATGATAGATCAGATAGATGATAGAAGCTCAAGTTAAAATTGGTTGTTACGTGATTACACGACAACCATTAAAGGGCATTGCAAATAACTCACTTCGTTCAAAGACTAAATATTTCAATCTGGAATGTACAAATTGTGGTAGCCTTCCTATTTCACAAAAATGCGAAAGAGCACTTTTATAAAATTTAGAGAAGATGAGTGACTCTTATGACCTAACACTCATATCAAAAACTGACACATTTGCCCACAGACATTTGCCTACCGTCGAATTCCATCACCGCACAGCGCGCCATCGCCTCCAATACCATCCCTACCACCTGGATGCGTGGCGATCCACCACTGTGCGGTTCTCAAGTACATTTTTTCCTCGTACCACTCGAATGTGGAACGAACTCCCTTCGGCGGTATTTCCAGATCGGTACGACATGGGTACCTTCAAAAAAGGCGTTTACTCCCACCTTCAAGGCCGGCAACACTCTTGTAAATCCTCGGATGTTGCAAGAGTTCATGGGCGGCGGTGATCACAAATCATCTGTGACCCGCCAGCTCGTTTGCCCTCCTATACCATAAAAAAAAAAAAGACAATCTGGGTGGCATTTTTTCTCTGGGCTACCAAAGAATGTCGATTCAGTATATTGGATAAAAAAGCATACCGAAGTTTCCCTAAGCCATTAGAAGTTCAATAATATAAAGGACTTTTTACAACAACTAAAAGTGTTGTTAAAGCTGGCTAGCCGAACCATGATTTGAGGGTGGATTCGCACTGTTCTGAAGGAGACTGGATGACACTGCTCAGCTGGTCTTCACGCTTCTTCTTCGCTTCACTTAATTGGTTGGAACAACCACTATTTGAAAATATATTGAGAAAACAGAATTGGCAAAATGTTAATACACTAGCCAAATTTTACATACGCCCTGTTGATCCATCTTTGTCTTCTTCCTTCAATGAGGTAACATTAAATGATTATTCGTAATTACTACTTATGTTAAATAAATCTTTATACTCACAGTTGGTGTTTTTGCTACCATCACCATGAGATAATGAAACAAATCTTTCAATAGCTAGGTTTCAAATAAATTCAGACTGCATAATATATATTTTTCGGATTTATAAAAATTCTTATAATGCACTTAATTTATTTGAAACCTAAATTAGGTCCTACAGGGTGAGATTACCAACTGACGAATCTCGGGACTGAACTTTGTTTATATACCCTTTTACGACCTACTACAAGTTAAGGTAGCGGAATCACCTACAGGCATAAAAATAAATAAAAACAATCAACTGAAATTGACGTCATTAATCTCAATAGTTAGGATTCAAATAAGTGAGGTGCATAATAAGAATTTTTGTGAATGGAAATATTCCTATAATTCATCTTTTGAAAGTTTTCAGTTTCCTATTAACAATAGTACATATATTTAAGGATATTTTTGTGGAAATTCAATAACAATAAAAATTATACTAAGTGTGCATTGAATCTTCACTCTCCCCTTCAAACCATTTCTTAAATTATGTCTCAATTTAGTATCGTCATAAAAAAGTTTCCACTACTCCACTAAGAAATTAATACGCCAAGAAGATTCAAGGCTCATAAAACATACATTTGCCAAAATGGAAGGAAACAATCAAACTTTCTTATAACTCATTTCGAAGTAAGATATCTAATAAGGTATAAGTAGTACCATATATCTTTATGAAATATGGACATTTTATCACTCACATTGACAATTTCAATAAACAATGACTAATTGGCACCACGACTCTTAATATCGTGGTGGATAGTTGTGGGATCTCAACACTAGATTTTTTTTTTTAATAAAAAGTACTTTTTTTCTATTGTCTTTATATCGTTTATATATACTGTAAGTCTTATATGTACAATATATAATAAATTGATATTGATTTTCAATCAATCGCGCATTTTTTTCAATTGTTTAATGTCCATAATAGAAGCGTTGCTTAATTACATCAACATTTTTTTTAAATAAAATACTGTAACAAAAAAATATAACCCAGTCACATATTACAAGATAAATGAGGTAAACGAAGCTGACAAAATAGGGTCAAATCAAAGCCGTCAATTCGTTCAATTTTATCAGAGAGAAATAATAAAATTCCACTGTGCGGTCCATTATTGTTTCCCGCGAGAGATCAAAACGTAGCAAAACTATCCCTAATAATAAATAGTATTTTAAATGATTTATTAACTTTTCATACTGTATATAATATTTTATTAAAACTACTCCTTTTTAAATAAACAAAGCAATGATATACATATGTATTAAATACACACATAGGCTGGTCATAAATATAGTTATAATTAATAAAAAATAAATAATATGTTACTTTTGATTTTGAAATCTCTCATTTTTATACGGTTGTTCGTTATGTTTTCTTATTTTATTTTCGGATCAATATATTGTAACATATTATGTTATTTTAAAATGGGAGTGGGGTAAGAAACAGAACGGATGTTTGCATTGTATAAAGTAGGTATGACGTCAAATACAATTTTTAAAATCCTCCATTCGCTTGGTATCAATCAAACGTTTGTGTACCTGGCTATTGATAGGTACAAGGAGATCTCCTCGGTTTGTGACAGAACAAGATCTGGCCATCTACAGAGTGTTCGTATGAAGCAGGCATTAAAAGCAGCAAGGGAAAGAATTCGAAGAATTGGTGTCCGAAAGCTAAATTTTATCTCGAGAGATGAAGATGTGGCGTATTTTAAATTTATTTTAGCAGCCTATTGGAGACGTACTGATCATTTCTTAACTGATAATTAAAAAAAGAATAGGGAAAATTCAAACAACTACTTAAGCGGTACGGAAAGGAAGGTCACAGAAAAAACTTGTTTACGGATGTGATTTTTTTACAATTGAGCTATATTTTAACAAACAAAATGACCGTATTTATGTAACGTGCATTATCCGGCTTCAGTAAAGGTTTGGTGAAGTGTTAGTTATGAAGAAGTGACTGAGACAGAATTTTGTGAAGAAGGTATCAAAACATAGGCACAAGTATATCAAGATACCATTTTTGGGATGCAGTTAAATCCCTTAACAACACCAGGTTCAATAACTTAGAATGGTTCTTTAAGGAAGACTCGACACCAGTTCATAAAGCTCGATCTTGGTTAAAAACGAACGTTTCGGACTTCATCAAAACTAAAAACTGTTTTTAATCATGAGTTATGGTTACTTTTAGAGAGTAAGGCTTGCTCTAAGCGCCATGTTAATATGGAGTCCCTAAAATAATTCATATGAATGGCAGTGAAGAATTTTAACATAGAAAGAGTGCGTGCTGCCTTTTTTTTTACATGGGGAAATGCGTTTCCCATACCACTAGCCACAAGGGGGGATGCCGCTGGTTATATGGGACTCTCCGCTAGAATGGCAGCATACCCACTAAAACCCCATGGTGTTCCAAATCGTCCACTTTTTGGCAATACAGTGAGAACGTATGACTCGTTCACTGCCCCGCCGTGGATCACCCACCACTCTTCGCCGGCGGGCCCTCCTCGGGTGAAGTGGTGAAGTGTAGGAGAGGAGTCCTCCTGCCCTTCCAATCGCAAGAAGGCGTACCGAAACACTTAGCCACCTTTCGCCACGAGGCCGTCTATCGGGCGATGAGTTCCACCGCACCCATCACCCGGCCTCGATAGTGCGTGCTGCCTTTGATAACTAGCCTCAATGTTTAAAGGACTGTATTTCAGTCATTGGAGACCACTTCAAATAATCTATTTTTTATAATTTTAATGGTTCTATATTAGTGTATTAAACTAACATACTGTTATTGTAGTAAATGTTACGTACTATAAAAAAATTGTTTTTTTTTGTGACATACGTAAATAATAATAATATACATAAATCAGTCAAATGTCAACAGTTGAGAGATTGAGTGACAACAGTTGTGAATAACCTATAGTAAATGAAATTTACAATTCTGCGTCCTAAAAATACATTAATTCTGTCGCGCATCGCAAGTTTATTTTAACGCAACACTTGGCACGTACAGACAAACAGACAAATGAAAATGGAACCGCATTCAAAATCAGCATGGCGACTTAACATTAATTATTCATTCGGACCGCTACAGATTTAATGATGCGACCCTGGACTGCTGCTGCTTGTACAACAGACAACTACCGTCTGAAGATCAGATCGCATATATTATATTAAACTACTTTATACATATCGAAAGCAATTAAAGAAATATACAATTATAAAATAAATATTAATTTTATATATGAAAAATGGGTTAAAATAAAAAAAAAATATTAATTGAAAGTGAGAGAAAATATATAATATTAATTTTGTATTCATTAAAAAAATTATTTAATTTATGAAATACTCGTATTGAATACCTCATTTTTATGCTTCAATTAAATATAGCTGTTCTTGTAAATTTATGTAACAATGCCGTTATACGAAATAACGATTATGTAGGTACAAGGACCTCGGACATAAATGAGAACAATTTACTAAAATCAATAAGTATTTCAACCTCATGATACCTCTCGTGTCAAATACAAGGTACGTCTAATAAAATGCGGTCTTGATTATGTAAGGTCCCTACTTACCAGTAACCATTGGTGTTACATTTCGCATGGGTCACAAATTATCCCCCATTGGGCCGACGTGTCACCTAATTACTGTGATTCATTATAACCCTCAGACGATAGGGTTGGAGTGACAATTAGTAAATAATTTAATGTTTGTGCAATCCTTTGACTATAAACCAAAATACAATATCTAGTCTCTAATTCTGTAATATTTTCATGTTTTCATGAATGTAATATTTATTATGTATATGTATCCAAAGTTAATACTTGTTGTCTCGTGATTAAGAGCTCAATAAACTACTTAATTACTCCCCGAGGTTTGTGAGTTTTGATTCAATGCAATTAAATGTCCCCATTTGTTCCCACGACGTCATGTTACAATATATATACAGTGTCATTTTCTAATTATTAACTTTTGTACGTTTCTAACTATATTTTAAAAGACATTGTTTAAACTTTAAAATAAAAACACTAAACAAAATACGTTCTTAAATTATATGATATATAATCGAAATCACATAATTTTTTGGTACTTAACTCTTTTTTGTTCTTAACAAATAAATTATTTTTGTTCTCACCCTAAACACAAGTGTATACGAAAAATAAACTGAAACCGCTTTTACACTGAAGCTCCAAAAAATCTGATTAGCGTAATATGACCCGGGTTGAAATCACTACGGTCTATCAAGACCGCGAAATTTCATTTGCGTTGCTTGCATCATTAGGGACCAGAGGGGCACAGAGCACCAGTTAGGTAAGGGTTGCCAATTTTCGATAATAGTATTTTTATAATATATTTTAATGAAATTTAAAATTGTTCTTTGTATATATACTATAATAAAATTTGTATCTCGGTGTAGATGTGGATTGTGAAAAAAGATTAAAATAAATATATATTTTCTGAACTTTATTTAGTTATTTATGTATTTAGTTTAGCGTATTTAGTTTTTAAAGTAAAGGATTATTGGCTAAGTAAATATATTATACAAACCAACCGTATAAGTACTATGAATAAAAATAATTTATTTAGTCAAACTAATAACAAAAAGTTGTTTACTATGATCAAAGTACGTTTTAGATACATCAAGGCTTCTCCGTCGTGCTATTATTTATTTATACATCATTACACAACCCTGTTAGTAATATTAGAGTGCATTGTAGGGAACGCGCTTCTCATATTTCTTACATCATTAAGCGAACGCATGCCTTTAGAAGTCAAAGCACTGAAGTATCTTAATACTCATGTACATAGTATAATTTATGTATCCAAACAGACATTATCGAATACTCTGTATCTGTATATTGAACATTTGTTTATATTTTATAACGTAACTTGGTAGGATGTTGTGTTACACGTATGTAAATGTTTGAGAGCGATGGTAAATATCCCTTTGAGGTCGTTATTGGTTTCAGTCAAATGGTTTCAACTTTGTACGTTAGCTTCTGTATTTCTGTGTATATTTTTATTACCAGTTGTTGTATTATACATATCCTAGCTATGGCCATAACTTTTTTCCCTCAAAATATTTTTTTTTAAAGTATCACAAGTTACTCCTTATAACATCAGCTATTCACCTTTGCAATTCCTGTTAAAATCGTTACAGCCCTTTCAGAGATTACCCGGTTCAAAATCACAGAGATATTTTTTGTTATGTGACGTATATACTTTTATGTGCATTTAGTGAAATGCCGTTAATAAGGAGCTGTACAGACACATACATTTTATTTATATGTATAGACATGACTTGTTTTATCTACTGCTTAAATCATTGCCATCTTTGATTCGAGATGTTATATTTTCTTTTGCTTAATATCAATAATAAATCACCCACGAGATCAAGGTTATCTCGAGCTACAATCACTCTTAATCCGACAATGTAAGAGAAATAGGAATTTAAATCGCCTCTTATCCACCTCTAACTCAATACCTGTACTCTCTTTGCAATAGCACAATGTCTATTGAAGACTCACGTGTGTCCCGAAACAATATTTCTAAATAAAATATCCCCTCTGGGAACATTGAGTGATGTCACAAATCATAGGCGGAGCGATTTCAAGTGCATCATTATATTATGTATTCAGATGAATTTTATCATCCTCCTTACTTAATTACTTATAGTGGTTTAAACCATTGCGTATTTTAACGATGACGTGAATTATACTGCATCATTGGGTATTAATGTAATGTAATTTTTAATGTAAACACCTTTTCTTCTCAAAATATGTAATAAAAGTTTAAAACAGTTTATTTACGATGTTATAAAAATTTTTTACACCGCTACTTCCTTGCGTTTAAACCATAAAAGAAACTAAAAAAAACACCCATCGTCGCCGCGGTATCACCCGCATTATATTTAAGTGGGTAGTTTGAGCGAAAAACAGCGCATTGTTGTGGGAATTGAAAATAAACTCGCTACCTACCCCACCGCTCCCCTGCTAGGTAGATATTAAACGATATATAAACGTACCGGTTGTTCTTTAGTTGATGACATAAATATTTGTGTATTTTATAAGTCCGGGTCTGGTTGGTGCAGGAAAAATCACCGTGAAGAAAACAGACCCTGTAAAAAAACTTTGATATGTCATCCAATGACTCGTTGTTAAATAGCGTAGTAGATCAAGAGACTTTTCATAACTGTAAATTAAAACATATGACTTTTTTTTTGACATTGTTATTATAAGAATAGTATATGTCAATTGATGTGTTTTCTTTAATATCTTCAGTTTATAATAAAATACTTTCAAACCATTTTGCCGTACACATTTTATCTGAAGCCGTGGAGCTGAAGGGAATTATGAGAGTAGAAGAAGTGAAAGAAGTATGTCAGGATCGTAGCATGTGGAAGTCTTTGGTCTCTGCCTACTTAGCCCCCCCCCCACCCCTCCGGAAAAGAGACGTGATAATATGTATATATGTATTTTGAATAATAGCACAGTGTATGACCGTGCACTGTTATAAAATAAATACATAACAATTTAACACAGGCCGTTAATTTTATAGCAGTATTAACGTTTATTATTATTAATATTTTATATGAAGCTTTAATTTAAATACACATTGTTAAAATTTCGTTGTAAATTATTATTGATGTTACTAAATCGCGAGTATAATGTATAATATTTAATCTAAAAACTTTATTTTAAGTTTAATTTAGTTGATTGAGTTACTAAAAAGCGTATTTAACTTTTACTAGCTAGTCAGTTATATATTGAACATTTATTTCATTTATATTTATTAAATAATTTCCTTTTTTTCTCTCCTCTTTTAATTAAGTGAATATTATTACAACACGAATGGTTGTATGTCAAAACTAAATTATCAAACTTAATAATCTAAAACAACTTTAACTATTTCCTATCTCAAACATTTTCAATTACTCACAAATTTGATTATTATTTAGCTAAATAATTTGCTACATAGGATTCCACTAACCTTGATTTAGAATGAAAGAACGACTAATAATATAAGACAACAAGAAATCTCCCTTCGGCAGAGAGACGTTTCACTCAAACTGTCAATTAGAACCCAACGACTGCATGTGAGGCTTTTATATTATTAAGTATTGAAAATGTACGATTGTCTTATAGCTGCGTGTTTGTCTATATATTGTTTTGATCTAACCTGTTCCGTTTTCTTCGCCCGTTAATATTTTTGGACAGAATTCTTTGATAAATAGTAGTAACTGTGTATAATGCTATGTCCCTTCTTAAGGGATCTAAAGAAAATGTAGTCTTCTTGCTTTAGAGGATCTAAAAATTTAATTTAATCTAAAAAAAATTTATCCACATTTCTGAACCTTCTTTATATCTTGTTAGGCATATCTCCTGTTGTGTCTTTCATCCCACAATATGTTATTGTTGATTGATTGAATTACATTATGATGCTATTTTCACACGTAGTTGTTATCTCTATTTAAAACCAATGAGTAATAAGTCCAATTACAAAGAAAGCCCAAAAGCCTAAAATTAGGTTATTGTGTTTATCGGTATTGGTCCTTTTGTATATTTCGTTACAGTTTTAGTCGTTCCATAAATACATGTGACACTTTTACACTCTTACATACTTATTAAAAATTTATAAACCAAAAATCTATCAACCCCGGTCAATTTCATATTTGCGTTGTTTTATGGAGAAATACTGTGAAATTGTTATGCCAAAAGTACTTTTTTGCAAGTTAATCTAATGTACATGCCTCATACATATATATGTATTAACATGAATAAAATTAAAACCAGCTTTTGAGATGAAAATAATAACAGATGTCAGTGAAGTAGCCGGGACCGGGACGACAAATGTCGTCTCTTTGTTTTTAAAAAAAGTCGACCACTTGGGTTAGTTAAAAAATTATGAGCTTGTATAAAATGTTGTACATTTTTATAACGGCATGCAGATAACTCTTATTTCCAGCATTGTTATGGAAGCAGAGTGAGTGAGTGAGTGAGGTTTTCTGTTGATGTCAATTAAAGCTCATGACAAGTGAGGATTTATTTTGTTTCTAAATATTCATACACAAATCCCTAATAGTAGCAAGTATTAATTTACACGTATATATTTATATGTATTTACATATATGGTTATAAATTAATATACAATAAATAAAAAGGGAAAATCCATTCCCTCGACCTAACCTAAACCTAAAATACCTAAAACATAAACTATATGCTTCTTAGAAATACGTATATTCAGGTAATTGGCAAGATTTAAGGTTTTTAAAGTATTGTAATGCCATTTCCGATGAAAATTAAATCTCCATTTTTTTTTAATATCCCACTTTTATACTTCTTGCACATTATTCGCCACGTCAATATTTTTAAATCCTAAAATTTTTTCTTTGTATAAAATGTTTTTTGAAAGTTGTGTTCATCTGAATAAAGGCGTGCGTGATACAGACCACTTCGGTCAAAATATAACGTATTTACCGAAACACGTCGGTCTAAATTCACACATGACACCATTCACTCGCCATCAGTCGTCGAGTTTTTTCCGCAAGCCGACAAATCGCAGTCGAAACTAACTTTACTAATGTCACATGTGTCGCACCAATCCATTCGTGGGTTACGCTTTGGGAACAATAAAAAACCGCTTTTTTTTTGTTCCTTCTCTGTAGTCGTATAACTCCTATATTGTGCTCCTAACTCGGGCGCTCTAAATGTAACAATTTGCTGGATTTATGCGAGCCCATTTTGAATAGAATTTAGAACGTTTACGTTTTTCATGATGTAAATTGTAATGGGTATTGTGACAGCGACGATTTTATACCTGCATGTTAATATTTATGATATGGTTAGGTTATATTTATTGTTCTAAATACATGCATTTCTATTACTGTTTTGAACATTTGCCTGTGGAAATGGATGGGTGAATTGGTTTAATGAAAATGTATTAATATGGTCGAGTTTTTGTCATTACTAAAATGTACCACATGTATCATTACAATATTGTAGTAATTCGATGATAAAACGCGTTAATATCATAATTTTTATTAAAAACCATTTACACATAAATTGTAATGTAAGATGTAATAAAAAATTATAAATATTTTTATAATAATTTAAGAGTATACACAATCACAGTAAAATGCAGACATAATGCTTTGTTCTGACAACATTGTCATATATTTATAAGTTTTATGGCTGCGTAACCTTTACAATCCTGCTAACCTTTGTTGTAACTCTCTATTGTTAGATTTTTTTTTATAAAGCTCACTTGTTGCTGACTCTGCATAGTGAAATGCAGTTCTTGAGCGCTGTAAGACATTGTGCTGATGACTGTGTTTAATGTATAATGTTGAATTGTAACATTCACGTTTTGAATACATGGATTTTGTCAACATTAAAAATATACTGCTTTTTTGTATCACAATTTAATTTAAGGTTTTTATCAACAGAAGTAACAAATGCACTGTAACATTGACAATACTTATTGATATTGGAAAGACAGAAAATCATTATTTTGGCTAAATCTTGTCTG
The DNA here is from genome assembly GCA_918358695.1 of Melinaea menophilus ssp. n. AW-2005. Lineage (NCBI taxonomy): Eukaryota > Metazoa > Arthropoda > Insecta > Lepidoptera > Nymphalidae > Melinaea > Melinaea menophilus. The sequence continues at coordinate 29,932,677 of OU911039.1, read as the reverse complement.
TATTTAGTCTGGCTAAGTTCAGTCAGTTCTTCAGTTTAAACAGTTTTTAACAAAATTATAACATCAATTAACCTGTAATTTAACTTTGATATTACTATTTTAAATCGTTTGCCCTTTTCTGACTTTCGATTAACCATCGTAAGATTAACTCCTAGATTGGAGATTTATGAAATAAACATTCAAATCAATAAATTTTATTACGAGTATAATAAAATAATTTTTTTATTAAAAATAAAAGAAACAAATGTTCAAGATTTGATGTAATTGAATGATAATCTTTAACCAACATTCTGCTAAAAAATTCTGAAAATAAAACTGATATTTTGCAGTCTCTCTGTGGATATGATAAATGATTTTTTACGAAACACCTGCCACTGCATGAAAATAAAAATAGTTCCAAAAATAAATAAAATATGCAGATGGAATCAAATGGATAGGTTAAAAAATATAATGATTATTTTTTGTTATATAGAAACATCTACAGAACAACTTATCTCAGAAGAAAATGTATGGTCACTTCAATGACCTCCCACTGACGCAGCGCACGATATTTATCGAGGCATTGCTTTTCTTCATTAAAACTGAACTAAATAAAAAAATACACGTCTACAATAGTATTTAGTTTAATCTAAGTATAATAATTTTGACACATAGTTTCTTTAGCTCTGAGGAAAATGGAAAAATTCGCAAGCAAAGCATACCTATTAAATACCCCCAGCTTACTCGGCTTTTATTACTTTAATCGCTCGACCCACTCGTGAAGATGAGCTGCGTCCATTTGTTCAATCAATTATTCGTTCGTCGGTAACGCGGCTATGTAATTTATAACGGTGGGCGCCTGACCTATTAATCCGCACCCCGAGCCTTGCTACCTTGTAGAGAACAATGATCGCACGTGAAGGGTTACCGTATAAAAACAAATCTATACTACGGACTGTTAACATCAATGCATAGGATTTTTAGGATTAGACCATCGTTTAGAATACTAAATGACTGTTTAATCCTAAAGAGGTGTAAAGAGATGTCTTATATACTATTCCTGTATATATAAACTAACAAAATACATTTATATAAATTTATAACATTTTTTACGTAAAAGTTTAAGTATAATATTGAATTCGTTAGTTTATTATTATAATAATGGTAAACTAAAACTACCTAAAGTTCGATTTGGATAATGCTAGCGTTATCTAGCTAGTACAGTTGAACGAGCCCGTCGGAAGTGAGCTCTAAATTAGTGCTCGAAGCCTTCGTTACATAATTGGGTGCTCGTGTTAACGCGGGGAATTAATGACGTACAATGAGTGTTCTTTAAATAACCTGGACGGTTACTGGCTGTTGTTTAGAGCATAACTGCGTTAATGTTGTGGCAGGTTAGTGATGTAGTTTGCTTACTGAACAATTTTAGTACATTTTTTATATTATTCCACTTTGCAAGCACATATTTGAATTATAACATTTTGTGTTTATAGACATATAAATAAAAACCTTTAGTTAGCTTAGAATACTATTTTAATGATTTATTGAAAAATATCAAATACTATATAACTTAACAATCATAATAATATAATTCCTCTAGTTCTAAACCGCTACTTTTAAAGAACCAACCTAAATGCTACATATGTAACGCCTTAAATAAATATTAATCTCCTGCTACGGGATCGCTACGGCATAGCGCGTCGTAGTAGCTAAGGGTGTTAAGCGGACCCTCATAAATAAGCTCGGCAGTTAAATGAATATTTAACGGACACTAACCGTTTTATGAGCGAGCCACTACTGTATTGCAGTGTTTGAGATTTTATACGATTTTATTATCTTAGTTACGTTTCGTACAATTTGTTTTAATTAATAGTGATTATATAAAATATTAATATCACATTGAAATAAAGATTTTAATAATTAAAACATTATTAAATTGAACCCACTAATATGAAGTATCGAAACCGACCCGGTTACGTGAGCACGCCATCAGAGAGCGCTCCGACGATTATTCCGTTTCATCACATAGAGTTCATTTGTTCCTACCGTGAGCCTAATTCCAATCTGCCGCGCGTCCGATCGCCTATTTGTAGTGGACTCAAATTGATGTCACTCTGTATATATAGGATTGGAATTGTGACTGTCGCTATTTTGATTATTTTACATAGTTATAGTAAATATATATAGTTTTTAATTAATTTTATGAAAATTAAAAAAATGTTATATTAATTGACAATAATGTAAATAAAATCATCAGATAACATTAATTTCACTACTTTCATAATATCATCATAAACTATTGGTAAGAATATTTAAAAACTATTGTAACATTATCTGCTAATTTAATGTACTACTACAATATTGATGTTTTACAAAAACTATCATATATAAGCATACAATTATATAAATACTTGTTTTAATGTTTTAAACTAATCTCCTTTTTGTGAAAAATATCTTAATAATAGCAAGGTTCTTGACCTAAAGCATATCATGAATTAATTAGTATTGAATCTAGTCAGTTGCTTATAAAAATATTCAAAATCTCTCCCAAGAAATTTCCGCAATGTGTAGGAATAGACGTCAAACTTGGCGTGAAAGACGTTTTCTAACTTTCAAACTTAGTTTATTATAGTTTATAACTATCCGAACTCAAAACTTTGCCTCGTGGTGTAATACGCAACTCTTTAACATATGACTTCGTCAATGAGATCTAAACGTCGAGAATGGTGAAACACCTCACAATGAAGAAAACACACATTCATATAGATGCTACTGTAAATTCAGATTGTACTGTAAATTCGGTATGATAACAAGAAACAGGTCAACTGTTAAACGAACTAAGAACTAAGCACATTTAAGTACGTCTAACCGTTGCCGAAATTGCAGTAAACTATGCACCCAACTTAATATCTCAGTAACAAATGACCAGTAGTTAGTTTAATGGTTGTATTAATCGTTGTTTTGTCTACTCGGCCTCTAGCCATCTCGCGATTTATAGTTTCCGACCGCGGTCAATACTAACAAGAGAGCCACGATACTACTAACTAACCTTAACTAACCCACAGTGAAATTACGCTAAAAGATCTTCATTTTCAATACAAGTAATCTACTAATCTATTTTATCAATTATATTAGATAGTAGTATATTTTAGTAATAAATTTAGCGACAGTTTAATATTTCAATTATTAAATCTGAGATAAAATATAAATTAGAAATAGAAGTACACAAGTCAATAGTCTCGACGTAATCCAACTTTTGTTATTTGAAAGACAAAAGTAGGCCGTTCAATTATTAATTTAATTAAACTTGTGTCGCGGCCAATCGTTTTATGTTCTCTCCCTGTGTAATCTTTATTGTTTTCTAAGATTTATAAAGAGGGAGAGAGAGAAATATATTTCGATTTGATAATAAGCGGGGCCCCGCTGTCCCCGGGGGACATTGACGTGATGGTATGGGTCTAATATTTTATTATAAAGTATCATTCTTCACGCGATTCCCTGATGGCTGCGAGAAGTATCCAATATATATCAAATCGGATATAAATAACAGCCTTCGCTATTTATCAATAACACGTTCCTATTTGATTTGATTAAATTGGAACGTGTTATTATTATGCTATGAATTCTTTTTTTTAACAAAATTATAAACAAAAATATTACTATAGGAAGAGCATATTTTATGAAAATTTTAAAATGTTGCTTGTTCCATTATTCCAAAATAAAATTTTAGTTTTGTGTTAGAAAAATATATTTTATTCTTCTACTTCCTTGAATATTGAATGGAAACAATCGGAACGGTTCGATCTCTCGTTAGAGACCAACGAAGCGGGAAAGTCTTTGAAGAGGGAAAATTAAGAAGAAAAATGTAAAGCACGCAAACAATGCAGACCGGACCGAACGAATGAACCCTTCGTTCACTGAACGTCTGCTTCCTTTGCTTCTCCATGTTTCGTTCAAGCTGTATAATACAGCCTTGTTAGGATATAAGTGAAACAAAAGATGAAAATACTAAGAAATTTCTTTGTTAGAGTTACCCTTGTTATTTAAATATCTTCTCAAATTGCAGTAAGGGTGAGTTTATGTTCATGAAGTTTGAAATATGACTCTTTGTAACGAATAACAATTTGTTTCTTTATTTTTATGGTGATAATTGGTACAACATATTAGTATTATTTCGTATTATATAAGGTCTTAGAATAAATAATAAACGATAAACGAATGGTAGATTAAGCAAAACCAATTATCAATATCAATAATAAATACATATACATTTTAAATTAAGATACGTATAATATTTTTGAAAAGTATTTTAATATTACTAATTTTAAATCATACTAAAATATATAATTATAAAGAGAACGATCGTAACTTCAAAATGTTTAATTCAGGTGTTATAAAAAGCACTCAAATTAAAAACTACAATTTATGATCACACAAATGTTATTTTTACTACTTTTAAAAATTAATAAATTTATCGATATTTATTTACGGAAATAATATTACAAATAATTAATGTCATCCGTTTTCGTTCATAATCGTACTTCAGCTGTAAATTGTCAATATTATTTAACAGCAAACTGACATTCAACCGCTTTCAGGTCGTGAGAGAGTATAGATTAAAGTGTCGTTGTGTGTTTTTCGCCTACGGCTTTGGCTTATGGTATACTCCGATACTTTTCATATTACCTTTGCACACATCTACGGACGAAAAAAATCCTGTAACAAAGGTTCGTGCGCTCATTGTCATGACCATTATTAATTTTTAAAGCCGGCGGACGAAGTAAGAGAACATAGATCCCAAATCTTAGTTCTTGGGATAGGAACAGTAAAAAAATATGTATTAAAATATTATAATGTATTATAAATTGCCCTTTGAAGTTACAAATAAATTGATAGATTATAATAGCGACGCTTTTCTATTAATATGATCGCGTAATATTTATGTAAAGCACGTAAGGACAGGAGTTTTTAGTATATATGTCTTTTAGAAAAGATAGAACGACCAAAGAAAATATGAATAAGTGCGTGCAGAATGTGATACGATGAAGAAATATGATGGAAAAGCTTAGAAGGAACTAGCATAATGCCGAACCCAAGAACTTGGGTTGAGAGAGGTTGCATTGTCACCATTTCAGTAAAACAGATAGCCAAATGACCATACTCAGCTTTTTTTGATGTTTTAACAGGTATTCTTCAAATATCTAACAAAATATGAAAGTTATTTCCCATTAGAGGGTTATATAAAAAAAATATAGATTACATTACATTTTGATATTTCAAAAGATTTAGATTAGATTCAAGTGACTTTTTTGAGAAAAGAATTAATTTTTATTATTTTATCTGATCGGTTACCCCTAGAACACTCTAATAGCTTTTCACAGATAACGTTGAACAGGCGGTTGTGCAAATTGTTCTTATCTATTCTCTTATCGCCTTCCAGATCTAAATCTTAGCATTATTGAGATGATGGTTAACTTTTTAGATCTCTGAATTCCTATTCCTAGAAATGAAAGAAATCTGAAAACTATTAAACTACACTTACTGGAAGTTACTTAAAAATAATATGCAAAAATTTTATTTCATAAATGCAAAGATAAAGTATTTTGAATTTTTTAATAGACCTCTACGGGTGAGGTCGAGTGAGATACATAAATAGTAAAATTCAGTGGCGGGCATTGTGAACGTGATTTACGCACTCCGTACCGGCGCCTCGAGCCGTATCTCTTGAACGGTCCACTGAATGTTTTGTTTACGATAAATGATTGCCTTTTGCGAAATAAGGCTGTTTTATCTTAGCGATTTATTGTCACTAGTTTTTGCTTGTGGCTTCTGGGTTCTATTGAAACGTAGTTTGTTAGAATACAAACCAAATAACTATTGAATCCAAATATAATATTTCAAATCCATGTGGTTACCTTGGCTCAATTTTGTTGGCTAAGTGACAATTTCTCACAAGTTTTTAAACCAGAATTTATCAACAACATGAACATGTTCAAAGTTTTCAAGAAATGGCAACTCGCAATCGACGCCTGAAATAACTTTCGAACTTTGAATTTCACAAAACAGTCGTTGTTAACAAATTGTGCATGAAACCAAGTTTTCTTTAATGTGTATATCTGTTGTTTTGCCCATTATAACGAACAAAAGTAAATCTGATCCAATATGTAGCGTTTTATAAGAATAAGTTAGCTTATAACATTTAATTAGATTACAGAATACTAATTTGTATCACTATTTAAAGTTAGTTCATTCCAAAATAAGACATTGTGTTTAATTCAGGACATAAACATTTCTACTTATATAAAATAAATAGATCTTTGAAGACATAAAAATACTTTCCAATGTCTATAGAAGTGAAAACTTGCAATCGACGCTCGCAATAACATCCAATCTCGCGAACTCGGCCAACAGTCGTTGGGACAAATTGTCACCATCGGTAATTTCAACTCTATAACAACCGTATGTGATATGCTCTAAGGTTCAAAATTAAACAAATATTTAATCTCCGTCACCATCCGCATAGAATAGGGCAGTTAAGAGAGAACTTCGACCATAATCATTATCGCTGTCCCGCCCTTAGACTGCTGGTACAAGTTAAAGTTTCCGAGCGAGTCGCAAGTCCCTTATTTATGACCTGCTTTTGGCTCGCAACAATCGTTACCAGCGGTTATGGCCTCAAGTTTTCGCAACGATTAAGGGTACGAGTTGTCTTTAATTATTGTTTGAATATAAATTAAGATTCTGCAGGTGTACATTCACAGCAACTAATTTATCAAAAAGTTCTCACCATCATGTAACATATGTCATATAGATTTATTAATCATATACTATTTACTGTCTTTAAATTAATGAATTATTGTATTTCAAAGGGGTGTTGTTTGCTGCTTGCTTTGTGTGCCTTTTTTATACGAAATTGGGTGTACTTTATATATAAATAAGATACTTTGCTCTGACCGAACTGAAGGAATATAATCCTTTTTATGGTCGCTTTCCCACTTGTTCTTCTTAAATCTAGTTTCCCAATTTCTAACACCACCTAAAAATGGCATCTGGAACTACGTAAAAAATATTCATGGGTGACATTGACCATGTAGCACTCTATCATCACTTACAACATCGATTAAAAAAACAAACATTTAAAATAAAAGATATTTTACTGAACTACCACTTGCCAACTAATATGGTATAAAAACATGTTTCCATGTTCAAGATTAAGATTTTTATTACAAAGTACTAATCATACTTCTTTGCTACCTAGGTTATCGCAGACCGTTCAGACTATAGAGAATAGGTCCACATTAGACCAGTCACAGTTTTTTAGCAGCGACCGTAACATGAAAATGACATTACACCTCGGTGAATAGTACAAACTTAGCAAAACATTTGCACTTATCTTTTCCTCAGAGCGACCATTCGTATACGAGGTCCCAATCCGTTTATTGCCTAAAAAGTAATTCAACGGGACTCATTTACATAACGTGAGATGTAGAAAAAACAACATGTTTTCTTTTTGTCCACCATTTCTGGGACTAGCGGGATGAGAGGTTTATAATATAAGCAGCGTGACTTTAGAATCCGACTTTCATATACTTGCGGCGTGAATAAATTTATTATGCGGCATTTTTTTTGTTTTCTACTACTTTTACGTAACATTCTGCTTTATTTATAAACTAGCTGTGCCCACGACTTCATTCGCGAAAAGTATGTATTTTTTTAAGCTTAAGTTACTCCTAGTACTAGTAACATCAGCTATCCGTGTGTGAAAATTATGTTAAAATTTTTCAAGCCCTCTCAAATATTAGCCGGAACAAACAGACAAACATATTTTTTTATATATGTATTGTATATACTAATTAACATTAATTGAAAAAAAATGATTTTTTTTTATAACTGCAGCATATATTTTCATCAGCATTCAGTGAAAAGCTGTTAATTTGGAATAAAAAACAGACACTTAAATTTTATTTATATGTGTATATCAAATTTATAGACATTATTTTACTGTAATATTAAAGCCAGCCAAAGAAATTATAAAAGTATATTTTTGTCGGTATGGGTTGTTAGTTTTCCGGGAATTAAGCCGAGTTCATTAATCCCAGAACGGAAAACTGAGCTCCCCTAATATTAGACCTATTAGGGCTTATTTACAATGGGTTCTTTTAACGGTAGTCAAAACTGGTACTTTAAAATTGTATATACATTTATCTTAAACCACATTTGCATTTATAGAGGATACTAACACATTGCTATAATTTTAAACAATTCTACTGGAAGTTGAAACTACTTCTACCAATGACGATGTCTTATATAACTCTTATAAGGTGTGTTTTATAAAGATACAATAAATACGCACTTGATTAGACAGTTTTGAATCGCATTTCCATCCTTTAATGTAAAACGCCATATTCTAACACATTTTTATCAAACGCAAGCTGATCTATAATTTCCCGTTAATGAATAATTTCGTATAAATGATTTAACATCAATAAGATCACAAAACTTTAGTATACATATTAGTGTAAGGCTTATCTTACTTTGGTGTGTTTATCAATAAATTAATTTATTATGTAACGTTTACTGCAAACAATTTACTACAAGAGAAACCATTAAAATATGTTATATTGCGAAGAGATCCCTGTTAAAAGCCGCCCACCTCCAGTTACCGCAATGTAATTATATTCTTGGCCCGTCACGGGTTGCCGCAGAGTAAAGCTTGCTTTTATGAAAACTTGGACAAAAATCATAATTAACTTTATTCTTAATAACTCTTTATAATTATTATTATTTGTATCTCTTATATTTTTTGCTTTAAGCAATAATGTTATAACAAAAAGCATATAAATATTAGAGTACTGTGTAAATTTTTAACATCTTATCTTATTAGAATAGAAAATTGTATTCCTAGACACAGTTTGTTATTTCTATAGTGAATATTAATTCTATATAATATTTTCTTAATAATGTTGTTATTAAACAATAACTAATTAATCACTAAATCAACCGTAGTCATTCGTATTGTACAAATTGAACGTTGAATAAAAAATACTTCAGCTTCGGCTACGAAAGCTTGAAGTGGCGCATCCTTAAGCCACCTTAATTAACGTCTCTCTAATTAAAATTCCATTCATTTGACCGAAAAAAAAAACCGACGTGACTTATCGTCGGATATTCTTTCCTCTAAATATAAAACGTTAAATTAATGGTAAAATTAATAATACAGTAGTTTTGAATTTGGCTCTGGACGGCCATTATTATAAAGATATTTTTATTTTATTTTACATTATTATTACATCTTGTCTAACCTAATATTTTTTTATCTATTCATCCTTGATACTTGTTATACTTACAATGTTATTTAAAACAACTAAAAACTTACCAACTCTCCGATGTTGCTGATGTTCATTAGTGTTCCTACCCAATTTTAAAACTAACCGCCCACAGAGCAGACAAAGCAATATTAAAAATATTAATTCATAATATTTAGATAGCCCGACATACTACATTTATTAAATTACAGAAAAATATCAATTTAAAATTGACATAGCGGACTTAACATCTTGGTAGATGAGATAAGAGAATGTTTACAAGTTTTTTGCGGCTATAGAATTGGCATACTTGCCACTACCTATTTCCATAAATTGTCCATTTTATATACAAAAAAATATTACAATTTATGCGGCTTTTAATTTGTTTTTTTTTTTGTCATTTGGACTGTTAAATTATGTATACATACAAAAAGTTTCTCTCGACTGACTGGTCTAAGAATATTTCAGTCTAAACTTGCTGGGTTTGGAGACTTGAAATGTTTAGATTCCTGCTATTATAAGATACTTGGCAATTTTATCAAATAATAGGGATACCAATAGGGTTAAAAAGGGGGATTTTTTTTTATGTTTTTGAGATGAGGAAAAGCACTAAACTCGCTAGACTATCACATTTGTATACATATACACCAAGGTGTGTGGTAAATAACAGAACCAAAATCAACCTTGTGAATATTATTTTTGAATTATTAAAATATATTCTTTTTAGGAATAATATTTTATTAATTAGAGTATAGTTAAAATTACGGATGTAAATTAATAATAGTAGTTTTTAAAGCCAATTAAATAAATATTAAAGCATTGCATAGCATAAATACGTTTTCATTATATAGATAATAATCCTTTCCGTTTAGAACAACCCAATGAATGAAAATTTTGTAACTATTTATTGAAATTGAAAACGATATGAAGTAATTTAAAAAGAATCTTTCATTAATATAAACGACATTATGAAAACAAGTTTCTTGATATGTAAGAGATTCACAATTAATTACAGTAATATCTAGACAGACTGTAACAAACTCTTTTAATATATACAATCAATTTACAAAATTTCACTGTTCGAACAACTTTAAAAGCTTACAAGCAAAGTTTTACATAATTACCCGAGCGCCTATTTATTAGGTCGCCAACTATATAACATTAAAATTGATCTCGCAGTTCCTGAGTTGGCAACTTGGCGACGGCTAGTGAATTTTCGTGGAAACTTTATCAATTTTCATCGTTCCATTGCCGCAGGCAGCGTTCAATTACAATATCATCTAGCCAGCCTCATCTGTATAACGGATGGGTCCCATATTAATATTGATTCAATGTTTAACAGATTGAAGATATATTTGATATATATGGCGTATGTGGCTTAGTTACAGTTATACGTTATATATGTTTTAGTGATTTTGTTAAACTATTGTTGTTCCTCTATAGTTTGTTTATTATTATGTAATTTTGGAAAAGACGAACACTTCAATCTATACATATATCAGTTGAAGCCATGTGTGATATTGAAACCTAGTGGTACCCGAAATACCTCATTGGTCCAATTTACTTGAGATCTGACTATAGTCAGATTTATAGGCCAAAAAGATTCCATAGGTCTTTGCAAAAAAGTATCAAGCTTGAACGCTCAAGTTATATCAATGTCTATTGTTTTGTTCAAAAATTGTTTTTTGTTTTCCATTTTGAAAGTTGAAAAAGCTGCTTATAAATAATAAAAAAAAATAACACGAAACCCAAAGTAACTATTTCGTAAGCCGGGTACTTTCAAGTTTCATGCACCGGGGATTGCGGAGATTCCTACAATTTCCAGGATACGAATAAAGTCAAACAAACGGTCAACACGCGACAAGTTTTAATAAGATTTTGTTGCGCGAGAGAATCGTACTGTCGACCAATCGCGCTCCCTTCACGCTTTTATTGGGCTAGTTAGCATTTTAACTTGTTTTCTTCCTTTCAGATTGAAACAATTCAATTTTATTGATTTTAATCAAAATTATTGATTACAATGATATGTATGTAATTCAAAGGTAGTATTGCAATACCAATAATCATTGTTTTCTACTTCACTGTATGAAGTTTATAAAAAATAAATCTACATCTATATATATTTTTACCAAAATAAATATCGTTGCATTATGCATATGGCTTATAAATACATAAAATTAATATACATTTAATACAAATATTATGATATCAATAAACAAAATTATCAAAGGAAAGTATATATTATTTATTTTTAAACAAGATGGCGCGTGTGGGATGTTAAGTTTTTGCTCCGTAGGTCGTGTCAGCGAATCTATAAGGTGCTCACTTAATCCTGGGACAAAAGCCTTAGAGACAAGAAAGATCGGATCAATAGGGTTGGCACTTTAGTTATTCCAATAACAATAGTGGCGAAGCAAAACAGTTGAATTTACTGATAGTATGAAGTTTTAATCTTTATATCTTAGCTGTTATAGTTTTATTTGTAAAGTTTTTAATAGTATGTAACAATATGTTATACAGAGAATATCAAGGATTTTATATTAACTTAGCTGATTATCTAATGTCGTAATAAAATAATAACTTTATATAAAAATATTTTTTAACAGATGTAGATTAGGTATTTACAACAATTAAGAAAATCTTTAGAATCATTTCAAGACATGACAAACTATAAATTTTCACAAAATATATATAACTTTAATATATAAGTCATATTCAATTTGTCCTAATAAATTGTTTAGTTTTTTGTATATCTTGATCGCCAACCCTGAGGTCACTTGTCAGCCACTCTACCGCGACCTGTGAACAACGTCCTATGACAAGAGGTTCGAACAAGAACTTGCGGGAAATCTTTGTTTTTTCGCGACATTCGAAATTGATTGAGCTGAGTGTCCATTACTTTTACGATAGAAGTTTATCAGAGAAATTCTGTTATCATTTTAAAGGTTCATTACTTATAGAACCTGGATAGTTATTGTAGGAACATAAAATTAATGAAACTTGTATCGGCTAAAAGCTTTCACACTATGAGCTATCAAATTAATATATTTTGTACAAATATAACGTTGTGTACTTTTGAAATAAATCGAGAATGGGGTTAAATGTAAAATAAAGGAATTTAAATTACAAAACCCGGAACTCGTATACACTTGGGGCTAAATGAATTCGAAACCAACGAGGCGACCAAACTGTAAGTTAAAAGGTGATTTAAGAAACAGAAGGCAACAAAATTACGTTTCTAAATCGCTCTTTCAGATTTTATAACTGCGAAAACATGTGGCTGTTTTCTGTAATAATAGCTCTGTTGCAGGCTTGTCTTAAAAATATGACTGTTATAAGAATAAACAAGGGTGCCGAGAGATTCTTCCAAAAGGGAAATGAATTCTTTGTTAAAGGAACAAAAGTGTAACGATAAACTAAATGATAACGAATAAACAAAATACGAAAATTAAATCAATTTATCACTCAATTTCATATAGAATTATCTTAACTTAACTTAATTTATATATATATATATTTAATTCATCACATTGATGCTTGAGGTTTAATTAATATACTGAGGGCCTTAAATTGAAGTACCTATTATGCTTAATTTGGGGTTATATAAATATTATTTTACATTAAAACACTCGTATCAGTTACGTATCATGTCCTAGGGGTTATAAACATGCTTCAAGATAGACACGTATGTTTTCAAGGCATCCTTCCAAACCGCAGTATAGCCGTTAGCTTCCACTCGAAACTGCTACTCCACTCCAATGTAAATATTAGTTAATTAAGTGTAAACCTACAGAAGCATTTAGCTAGTCCGGGGAATGTTTGAGTTGGGACTTTAAAAACCTTTGCGCCGACATCCCCCGGACTTCCTCGGAACGAACTTTTGCCCGGCTTCATTTGAACTATTAGGTATCGTATTTTCATAATATTATATCATTTATCACATATAAAGTATGGTTTTAATACATATTACACAAAACAGAAAACAGAATATGTCTTATAATGTTAAAAAATATTCATAATACTACAAAAGTTAGAGATAGATAGATAGAATTTATATCAAATATTATAGTAAAACCCAGAATTTAGACAAAATTTAATTCTAATAAAATTCACGGTTTCAAGCTGAAATTTTGGTCTTGTTTGCTAAGGAATTTACTGAGTCTAGTTATAAAATTCTAAAATAGATTAAATTTCACTATAGCGGCTTTTAATGATACTGTTTACTCTTACTTACGCCTCACTGCTAACTTTACCACTTTACCAACTTCTATAAGAATAATAGTATGACTGCTCTACATTTTTAAACTATCACAACATCACGCTATATATGTTAGAACATAGTAAATGCAATATAACCTTTACATTCAGTCAAATATCGGGAAATAAACGATGATCTGAAACGGCACGAACCAATTAATATTACCCGCGGAGTCGTTTGAAGTTCCAAGCAGACGCACATATTGCCCCATAATTGCCTATCCGCTTGTCAATGCGTAAAATGTGCCCCGGAGCGGAAATCAAACGTGATAACCACTAAGCAACCTAATTATAATTATCAATATATAATATTGTAGCGAGAATTGTTAACGGAATAATTAGAAGTTCAAATTAATTAATCAAATCATGTTTATATTGTAAAAGCCAGGTAGATATAACACATTCCAATGTATATAAAAAAGGGTAAGTTAATTTTATTATATTAATTAAATTATATTGTTCATAACTTAATCGATATTTACAATAATCTGACTAATTTATTGTATCTCGAATCAACGATAAAAATAAAGTATAAAGAAACAAATATATATATATATATATATATATATATATATATATATATATAAAATATATATATTTAAGAATGCTGATTATAAATTTACACGTGAACAATTTTGTTCGGCTTTCATTCAATTTAAATTTAATACGGATAACGCAAAATTATAATTCAGAGAACAGTAAAAATAATATACAGTAATAAATGACCAAAAATCTAAACTTTTCGTTCCATAAATATATTATTATATATACGAGTATTTTCATTTGGTGCTGGGGAATGACCATAACACACTAGTATAAATAATGATATGAATATGAATGATCAATAGATACAATATCTTACTTGATAACTTTAAAAAAAAAACATAAAAGAAATCGTAAAAACGGTACATTTTTATAGGATGGAAATAAAATTTAGTTGATTATCTAACCTAACTTCACCGACCAACCGGATCAGTCGCTAACATAAACAAACAAATAGTGCGTACATTTAAATAACGTGCGCTGCGAGCGAGCGGTAGTGGATTACGCTGGCGGCGGGAAAACATTGCGGGAGGAAATTACGTTTCCGCGGCGAACGCCCCCGGTAAAGGTTGTGTGCTCCTAATTTGTTGAATAATTGCTGGGAACACCCGGGGACGAGGCATCTTGTGCTTCATTGACAGGGTTGCGTTTGATCAATTCCGATTGATAGGAATTGACTTTGATTGATCACTGTGTTTGTATTTTCAAAGTGTGTGTGTGTGTTTTTTTTTATTGTCAATATTGTGGACTTGTACGAGAGTGCTGTTTGATAATATTTCATATGTTATTTATTTCATTCGCTAACTTTATTAAATTTCTGCTTCATTGAAGTATTTCTGTTAATAACTTATTGCTTTCTGATCAGTTCTAACGGGAAAGTTTGATTGGTTTTGTATTTAATACCTTTTTATTTGTTCGATGTTCTACGAGTAGTTAGTTAAATTTTATATTTAATACTCTGAAAAAAAAATATATATAAATTTCTAATTCCAAAACTTAAACTATTATGAAATTAAAATAAATTTATTTTGTACAAAATATTAATTATACTCAATAAAATTCATCAATTACGAAGCCTTAAAATATATGAAATATATTTCTAACAAATCCTATTAAAATAGTTTTGAAGTCCAACATTTAACATAAAGGCATTTGTCCACTGAAATGTTAAATTCAAAATATAATAACTCATCACGAACACAGGGCTAAAGTTTTGTGAATGAAAATTAATGAAATTCTCGAACGCTAGGACGAGCCTTACAAGGTCCTTGTCTCCAAACAAATCCAACCGTGACGTAGATATTGTTTACACTGGATAAGATCTCTAAACCCTTTTCAATATTTAATACATTGAGCATATAAATGAATGTTTGATGCCATAATTATGGATCGTTTCGGACCAACTTATAAAATTTATATATAATTCTATTGAACAAAATCTTTTATGAACATAAAATCTTAAGCATATCCAGTTATATTAGTATGCAAGAAGACGCTAAGTCGGTACTTCTGTTTCCACTCGGTGGCCTTAACTTTAGTCCTCAACAAGTTTGCTCTCAACTGACCCAATGCAGCTGTTCCGGAAGAGTTTAATAAACAAATAATTACTGTTGACAAGTCAAAGCCACAAGGGCTCTTCTTCATTTTGTTTTGAAGTGAAAGAAATTGTAGTGTCTTTTGAATTTTTGAGAAGAATAGCCTTTTGCAAAAATAGTAATAACTCCTTTAAAACTGCAGTATTCGTGGACACTTCTTGATAGATAAAGTTCTTGAGCTCAAAAAGTTGAATTATTTAATGAATACCTAATTGAAAGACTCTTCGATAAGTTTATAATTTATTCAAGACAACCTCGTTTAGTTTTAAGTATTTTCGAGACCTCCCTTTGAGACGTAACTTCGTATAACACATTAAAGTGTTGTGTAAGTAACGTTCAGTTAGATATCGGTATTAATAAATTGTGTATGTCGAAAGTAAACAAAGTGTAGCCAAATATTTATATATTTATCACATAAAATGGGAACCGTTAAAAGAATACAAGGTAGGGATAAAATATCGTGTATGGAATTACGGCTTGTTTAGTCTACTCATAATGTCGCATAATGGCTTTTCAATTTACGACGAAATGCCAGGAAAATCCATTCGCGTCCTCGAAATACTGACAATAACCTTTATTAAAAGCTTCGTCGAAAATATGGCAATCAAATGGGGAAATTCACGAAAAAATTCAACCCTCGCTCGCTAAGCATTTCAAACGTTTAGGGTGCGCGCTGGTTTCGTGCCGTCGCGTCGTCGGATTCGCGTGTCTGATGAAAAAAAATTGCAATTTATGTTCACATAATTCGCGGTGCGGATAATACCCGGACCCCCCTCGACCCCTTCGCCGCAATTTAGTACCATAAAGCCGATTCCAATTACGAAGTACATTAATTTTTTTCTAATAACCTTTTTTTGTGTTCAGAATTTAACAATAGTAGATTAATTTTTAAAATGTCAAATGATATAAATGTATAGAAATTATATTTTCAATATACTAAAGTACTCGTTCAAAATAAGGTATACCTACGAGATAATGTTCTGCTGCTCCTTTAAATGCCTAACATGGTTGACGTTACAAATATTTTCGTAAATAAAATTCATTCTCTTTATGCTTTAACGAAAAATATGTCTGGCTTAGTAATGTACATACAAAGTACACGAATGCTTGGCAAATGCACAAAACTACTCAGCATTTGGCAACGGACCCAAGCGAAAACTATTATCTGTTGAAATGCTGTAATCGAATTAAAACACAAATTAGCGCTTTAAGACACCTCTGCTGATGTTGAAAAAACTAAATAGAATTGTTTTATATTATATTTAACGAGACCGGTTTCTATAATCATCAAGCTATTACGATATGTAAAAAACCCTTTTCGGAAATATAATATTGTAAAGAATAACATTAGGACGTTCTTATTTGATTCAAAAGAAATATCTATCCCAATTTGTAGGACAATAAAAATACTTTCTGTAATAATATTCCTTTTTGTTATCATAAAAACTTTTATTTTTGTGTTACCTTTTTAGTTATTCCATAAAATGATGTTTTGTTATGTTAGCCCATTTATGGCCGATTGTACTCGATTGCTTTTACATTTTTATCAGGCGCTATATGTAAATAATAAGACAATAAACGGAGGGCAGTTATGGCTAAAATAATAAGCATTTCAAAGTGAAACCAAATAAATTATTGATGTGTTAGAAATATTTCAATAATTAGCAATTATTCTGAAAGGAAATATCGCAACTGCTACATGTGACATGTTTTCGCAGAAAGTACTAGTAACTGTATTCAGTGATAAAGACAGTGTATAAAGTGGTAGTTTTGGTGAATTTAAATCTAGAATATGTCGGGAGAATGTCACAGCCGGACAGGACGCTGACCCGATTCTAAATTTGAGCAAACATTAGAAACGTGTGTGTGAGTGTCAGGTGGCGATGACGCGAGGGGCGGGTGTGCCCCCGCGCTTATCAGAAGATAAGCCGGCGGTTGATAACGGTAGAGTCGCAAACGGAGGCGAGGCTTCACCGTGACCAGGCCGCTAGGAACCCAGCGGCCGCCGCCCGCCATGCTACATTCATTGAACGCACTCGCCGGCAAGATATCGCCGGGCGGCGGCCTCGACACTAACGCGAACAGACACACGCATCCCAACAGGAACCACAAGACATCAGCGCCATCATCGCCCTACTCGAAGACGAAGTAAGTATTGCCTCTTACGACGCACACGTTCGACGCTCCTGCGGTGATCGAATGTGTGCGCAAACGCTTCTATCTAGTATGATCAATGATCTTCCAAACACTTATATTTTTCCCACGTTACAATTTATTAAAAAAAAACATGTATATATTTAACTTTTAACATAAAATTTAAATAACACATAATTATAAGCCTTATATTAAGCTTATGGTGTTAGTGAGTCAGTACAGTATCCTATGGCCTACATCGCCAATATGTCATCTCTACGATGACTATACAAGCTGGGTCATCTTGACTTAAGCCTTGGAAGGAACTGATAAGTGTATAGATAAAAGAGCTAGAGTTAATGATAACCTTAAATAAATTTTACAACACTTACTATGTGGATAAAATTTACGTGGATAAAATATTTTACTTACATTACTTAATGTGATTTTCAATTTGATAATCCGTTATATATACCTGTCATATATATCAAGGAACGGCAGGAAACCTCGAATTAGTGGAGAAACCTATCACCACGCACTGCTGGTTTTCGATACGGCTGCGTTTTAATACTAATTTGTATCACAGCTATATGACCGGTCGAATCTTGATCGTAGTCAAAGCAGGAGTATGCATTTAGACTAATTGCCAATAACATCATGCAACGAGACAATCCAAGCATGACAATCCAAGGTCTATTAGTACTACTAATATTATTCTGTTTCTTACCTTATAATATATAATGTGTCAAAAATATAACTATACCTCTGTTCTCATCTTTCTCGTAATAATTGTTAATTCACCCCCGCATGTGACAAAAGTAATAACGTTCAACTGTCACAAATGTCACTCGCTTTATTTGTTATATTATAACTCGCATGGTTCACACATATTATTTACTGTACCTACGCTATAAAGACGTTCACCCACTAATCTAAGCTAAACTAAGCTAATTTTCTTTTACTTAAGATAAGTAAGAATATTTTTTTTCATTTTTAACATGAAAGGTAATAATGTTTGAAACAATGCTGAAAGCCCGGAATTAATTGTTATAATAGTAGACTGTTGACATTATTTTGTATCAAATTAGTTATATCTTTGCTTCATAGCCTTATCAGAATTCTTATCAGAGTGATATTATCTTAGTGTTGAAGCGCTAACAGGCTATTATAGAAATATTACTCTATAAAACCTTTGTATTAACGCGATATTATTTATAATAATTGTATAGAAATGAAAAAATATTATTTATATAGGAAAATATTCTGTACAATTAGTACTATTTAATCAAAATAAGACTAATTGTAGGATACATTAGTATTCTTAAAAAACATATTTCATTTAATGATTTCAACTTAAATATAAATTTATACATACATTAATACATTCTTTATCAATTTTATTACAAATTCTGAAATATAGCTCAAAAATAAATAAGTGATTTAAAAAACTATTTAATATTTTATCATATCCAGCCAAATTTAATTACATTGCGTTAACAGATTTAATTGAAGATAAAATAAATTAAGCTGCATGCAATTAAGGTTTAAACAATGTTTTTTTTTATATTTATTACTTTATATAATTATTATAGCATGTTATATTCAAGTCCCTAAGTGTAATGCCACCCTTAGATATAGCAATATAGGATTCACCAAGAAGGGAGAGTCATTATTACAATGCCAGAAATGTATATCTTCACATTTTTAATGCAAGCTGACATGATCAGTAAAGTACAATGTGATGTGAAAATCATATATTATATATTTCTTTATTAGATATTCTATATACAGCCCCTTTCAATTAGTATTTTATACGAATGGTTTTTTTTTATTATATTGTGTGTTCCATTATTTTCATTTCACAATTCGCTTTTCATTGTTTCCTAAATTAAAATATAGAAAACAATAGAGGTATTTAACAACAAAATTTTGTATGTTCAAATGCAATTTTATAAATGATATTATATAACAAAATCAATTCACAATAAATTGCAATCAATTTTTTTTATTTTTAATTCATTGTTTTATAATTTCACAAATCTTTCTTATACGAGTACGTTTACATAAAAATCTTTGATAAATGTCAATAAGAAGTTAGGACGTAAAAGTTTAGTTCTGTGAGCGACTCATCATTTAATACACAATAAGGTCTCATATTTAACACTAAACCTACCAAGTACCGGTCAAATTGACCGTTCTTAAACTCTTGTAAAAGTTACACATTTTTAAACGTTATAATATCGTTATCAAACTACATGACAATTCCTAGAATATGCATATAATATTTTCTTCACTCTTTACTTTTAGTTATTTCCATTATTACCTGCGTTCTATAATAAAATAACTTTTAATTACCGGTCAATTAGACGGCGTGCGGTAGGAAGAGGTATACAAGAATTGTCGGTAGGTTTAGTGTTAATAGTACATGAAATTCTATCAATAGATAGATAATTATGGATTATGAGT
Organism: Melinaea menophilus ssp. n. AW-2005; assembly: GCA_918358695.1. Taxonomy (NCBI): domain Eukaryota; kingdom Metazoa; phylum Arthropoda; class Insecta; order Lepidoptera; family Nymphalidae; genus Melinaea; species Melinaea menophilus. Next base: position 29,912,399 of record OU911039.1, on the reverse strand, counting down.
AGATTATTTTATATTTTATTCATATTAATTTCTAGTTAGTTTGTAGTTTGTAGGTAATCATTGCAACATATGCATACTTTATATGGTGTGATTTATTATAAAAGATAAACTGACGAATTATGTACATTTTACATTTGGGAACAAATATATTAATTACATGCTTACATTTGTATTTTAATATATATATATATACTACATTGCATTGATGACGTTATAATATCTCAACAACAATATTAGGTATATCTCTAATATAATAGCTGTATTGCAAAAGATGTTTTTGTATTTGATACCTCATTTATTAGGACAAGGAAGAGGAGGGGGAGTACATCTATATAATCAGTACCTTCCTAGCTTGCTAAATAAGCTAAATATTGAAAGAACGGACGCAGACAAAGTCGCGAGCGAGTGCTAACTTTGAATATAACTATCATGTTATTTATTGATTAAAAAACAACCGCTTTATTTATCGCAGTGACCTAATCAATACTACAGGTATCTAGCGTTAAAAAGCGCCCATTACCTTATGTTTATTTGACACGGATTAGGGGATTTCAGACTGATAACTCGCCCTACTAAATTACACTATAATATCAAGTTCGACACCCCCAACACGACCACATTACAAAAAACACATCCACGGGAATATGATTCTTAACTGTATAGCCGTAACTATGGTATTAGTTTGTATTGTATTTGTAAAACTTTTGTATCGATCGAATGATAAAAGTTGATAACATAATATGAGCACCGTTTAGTTTCGAACTAGAGAGTGTTGTTGGTTTCTCTGGAAACATTATACTAAATTATTTTATGTACTTAATTAATAATACTTACACAACTTACTGTACATAATATACAATAAACATACCAACAATAATATATTGTATATGTATAACAACAAAAACGCCATTTCTAAATTTAATAAATATGATCCATAAATAGCTATGGAATTATAGCCCTGTATCAGTAAATATCAATTGCCTATTGCTCAGAACTGCACAAGCAGATAGACAGACAGACAGACAGATGGACGGATTGACGTACGGACGGATACGCAGCCGGAAGGATAGGACGAAATTATAATAATACCGGTATACCTACTGTAACAACAATTTTATTATCCGCATTTTCAAATATCCAATAATATTAGACAAAAGTGTTGCATACACACATCTCAAATAAAATACTAACAAAATAGATAAACAATATAAACATCTTTCTAAAAATTGCAATTTTGTATAAACAAAATTAAATGTATATTTTATTTAATTATAACATATTTTATATTAAAGTTACTCATATTAAGGAAGTAGTGTAAACATAAATAATAAAAAATAAAACACAATGAGGGTAGTTGTACAACTCGCTCGGTGATATTATTTAGTTCGAACCTGCGCTGCTTTGTAGATCGTTTGATAAGTGATAACATAATCAAGTATGTTCACTTTTATCGGTGATAAGAACGCAAATAAGTACGACTACGTATGGAGTGGATTTTCTAGAACAATAAGGTAATTCTGTGTTATTTGATTATATTGCGAATTTGCATGTTTCTCTGGTATAGTTGTTGGAATGTGTGGACAATATACTATTCAATAATTCAGATACGATTTAATGCTATTGACACAAGATTGAATTTAACTGTTTAATGGATTTGCAGTATCGTTTGTATTTATATAATAATTATAATGATAATATTATTGTTTGATGAAATGATATATATTTATGTCTACACGTGACATAGTAATCTAAAAGATATTATATGAAAATCGTCAGTTAGTATAACTTCAATCTACATACATATAAACAAAATAATTTACTACGTACTACGTACTAATTTATGATTAGATTAAGGTTTTTTTTTATTTATTCCTAGTAATATATTAGTGCTATTATAATATTAGATATATACCCCTCAGTTATGATGATTATGTCGTAATACAGAGATACAATACAATAAAGGAAAAGACGTATCAACCAATCACAACAAAGAAAATCACATAAAACCTCACATACACCATAAAACCAAATTATTAATTTAATTAATGTATTTTTCTTGTTACAGTGGGGTGAATATGAACCTCAACAACAATAGCACCAGTATCAATAACAACAACAATGATGAGAAGTCTGATATACCGGATCCCGATTATATAAAGGTCAGTGTCACTGATGATGGTGATGGTGATCATCATCATCACCATCACAAAATGATGGTTCATATTTATTTGATTTAATTATAAATTTTATATCGTACATTATAAATAACTATGTTTATTTACGATTCCTAAAAATCTGATTATTATCGATCAAATATATTAATTAGTAAATTTACTTTTAGAATTATGTTTTGTAATTATATATTTATATATATATTAATATAACATCATGGTAAATTAACGGTTGATTTGTATGAACTTGCTAATTTAATCTAAAAAGTACAAAACCGATACAGATCTGGCTTTTTGATTTCGGGATCTTGTGAAAGAGCTCTAAATCTTTTAACATTAAAGGTCTATTTCTGAGATATCTGTTATCTGATATGTTTGAATGATTGAATTGAAAAGACTTGCCTAAGACGAGTCCGTCTCATAAAAAGCTAAGACGAAATAAGAAGGCTTATTTCTTATTGGACATTAACACTGTATAATTATAAATACTTTAAAGACAATGAGAGCAGTGATTCAGACGGTACAAATCCCGCACTCTGATACAAATCTTTCGGGATGATGTCTAAATCCCGGGCATTACTAACAGGTCGGAACAAGTGGTGGGAACACGAACTCCTCACGTCTTGTTACCGGATTTAGAGTTATCACCATAATGCGATTTAGTTTTTCGTTGTTTAAATTTTATATTATTGTATGTATATATTTTTTTATGGTGTTGAAATATAAATATTAGTTATTAATACTCTTACTATAGAGATGTAAATATTAGGAAATAGGACTACTCTTTGTGGAGTACCACTAAGTAAATCTAGGTAATATCTAGACTTAGTGATAGTCAGTAATCCGAGAAGTGACCTAGATCATGTCTAATTTTCCTGCAAAAGAAGACCAAACAAAAAGGATACATTGAAATCGATGTATTAGAGTAAAGTGATTTGGTGTAATTTATAGTTACAAGATTTATAACAAATAAACCTTTCAATCTCATCCGATCTCTCATTCATTGCGGATCGTTTCATTCAATTCAATATATAACTATATAACAAGATGTAATCATCATGTGAAAGCGTGCAGGTGTATTCGGTCGACCTACTTCACTCTGATAACGATATCATGTATTCCCAAAATATTATTTTATTTTTAACAAATATTTCATTATATCTCGACCATATTTGTAAGTATCTATACATATAAATAAAATTGAATTGTCAGTGTTGTATTTCCAAATTAACATCCTTTCAATAATCGCATAGTATATAGGTACTTTCAATACATAAAAAAACATTTTTTTTTATTTTCTCTGCCTGACCGTTTGTTTCGGTTAATCTCTAAATTGGCTGGACTTTTAACAGGAAGTTCACAGGTGGACACTCGATGCTATTAGAAATAACTTAGACTGCATTTATTTTAAAAACGAATGAAGTCATGGGACTTGCTAGTTTATAATATAATATCTACGAGATTTTAACTGATCGTAAAAAATATATATTTTTTATTTAGGTTATCTTACTAGAAAGCAAAGGTAAACAGTTTATATGTGATGTTTCAAAATCATGAACCAACAAGATAAGAGCTGCGTTTTGCTGTGAACAACATCAATAGTAGATCTTTTATATAACGTTTATATCAATTATACAATTAGTATTATTACTGACCGAGTCACTTGATTGTAAGATAATAATGAATAATATTGCTCTCTAGTAACATCCGATATCCGAACCCGAATTGGAGATCAAGCTTTTCTAAAAAAAATAACCATTCGTTTTGAAATAACAATATCATTAGGAATTAATCATAGAAATAACGACTTGTAAGATGTTTATTTATTACCTTATCTGTAAACTATCAAAAAACTAGTTTAAAATATATGACATTTGTTTTACAAACTACAAAACTAAAAGTAAAATTCGAAAAGTCACCCCGTTGAAATAAATGAAAAGTATTGAAACAGTCTGTCAATTCGTTTCAAACATTTGTTATCTTAACTCGATAAAGTCCTGACGTGAGCCACTCAAAAGAAATTACTAGTAATCAATTCACAATAAATTCCATTCGAGAAATAAGTTTTTCGATCGACGGCCGTGTTACAAGCAATCAGGGTGCACGGGTCGTACGGTCGGCAACCTATGTTTTATGCATTCGTGATGAGTACCGTGTTTGTAATTAAGGCAAAGACCTGCGTGGGCGACTGTAACTGCTCGCATCGCGCTTTCGAGCGAATCCTTCTTAATTACGCCAATATATCACTTCATTTACGAATTTTCAAGCGCTCACTTTGTTTTGAGTGCTTTTAGAGTATTTTACAATTAGCCGGATATCTTTTTTACCTTAAACAATTAGATTGTATAAAAATTGTATGCAATATTACAATTATTATTAAATACTCTATCTTAGTCAACAAATATTAAATGAAATATCATTTATATTGCAGATGTTCGTCGGCCAAGTCCCTAGAAGTATGGACGAGAATGATCTTCGATTGATGTTTGAAGAGTTCGGGAGGGTGCATCAAATTAATGTTTTAAGAGATAAGGTCACGGGAGCGAGTAAAGGTAAATGATTTGTTTAAGCCTGACGTATCAAAGAATACTTACTAAAGATGTCATTGGATTCAGGGAGGGGAGTACAATGTTTGATATATAGAGGAATATCTTTTAAACGAATATTCTTAAAAAAAATTACTGTTTTTTTAATATACCTTGTCATGTACACATTTAATATAATATATATTCCGCTGTTTGTTAGGAGTGGTTAATTATAAAACGAGACTGTTGGAGGTCTTATTATAAACATGTGTTGTACCTTTGAAGTGATTTGAAACCGTTTAATTGAAATTCCTGACGAGAACGTTATAAGAACCGCGATGTTCGTACTCGGGATTATTTTAATTTATATACTTGTTTTAAAATATACATAGTATTATTAAAAAAAACTTTTTCGGAATTTTATGTTCTAAAGATCATATATATTTTTACACTAACACCGAAAGAATTTTTACCTCGAGATATATATCTTTCAGGCATGATTTTTACAATATCACATAACCCTACTTATTTGTAAAATTAATATAATCTAATTTGATATTTTTGAGATAGTCAAATTGCTATTTGACAATTCTGTATAAACACTATTCGCAGGTAACTAAGGCAGCTTAAACACAGAATAGATGTAGTTTAACCAAATATCCCGTAGGCTCCCTTCACACGTCACTCATTGTTCAGCGAAACAAAGGAGCCCGTGTTGACATTTTTGTTGCTTTGTTACACGTATTTTATATGAAAAAGCTCCTTTTGTAAGTTTTCATGCAAATATGGGGGCCTTTGTTTAATTTCACATGCCTGATGCCGGATGCCTGGTACAATATGATGAACAAATTAGATTTTTCTTGATTTTTTTTACTTTTATAATTATTTTCTAAATATTGTAATGTATTACATAGATAAATAAAAATGATTCAATATCTTTGCTTTTTTTATATTTTTTATTAACTCGAAAACATTATTTCAAATATGTATTTCTTAAAAATATTTTATGCAATTCAATACTCTAAAAATATTAATTAATAAAATTTAATTTGGATTACCGAACTTTATGTTAAGGACCATAAATAGAAGTGTTTTTGTGTGCGTAGTTAATAGCTGTGTGTAATTTAAACGCGTGGCGTTATGTGTGAGTTGATTGACCCGTGTGTGTGTGTGTGTGTGTAATGTTATGTATGTGTGCGCTTCTGTTACAGGGTGCTGTTTTGTGACGTTTTTCACGCGGAAAGCTGCGTTGAAAGCTCAGGACGCTTTGCACAATATCAAAACGTTGAGCGGGGTAAGTGCGTTTGATGTTATATGTTACCCTCTGTTATATACATATATATATATATATATATATATATATATTAATGTTATGAATTCTTAATTTTTAAATGTAAACGTATAATTATTTCATGTAACATGGTATAGGCACTAGGTACGTAAGAAATTTATAAATAATATAATAAATGTTTTCCTTTATCCTCATTAATGACGAAATTTTGTAATCTCCAAGCCAACATAAATGTTAAATCATTTATTTATATTATTTTGTGAATCGTATAATCTTTACAATTCTAAGAAAATTTCTTATTGCCCATTTTATACTCGTTTACGGACAGAACAAACGATCTCTCTAATTTGAAATTTAATTCCATTTCGTGAACCGTTTTGTAAATAAATATCTTATTAATTCATAAGAGTCGTTTTCTGTGATGAAATTTGTAAGGAATTTTTATTTATATATTTTATCATAAATATAAAAAAAAATATTATTACAAAATGGCACAAAAAATACGTTAAATACGATATGAAATATAAATAAGATATTTCATACACATTTTTCTCTCGATAATATTTTGTTTATGGAACCTGTTGCGTAGGAATCATAACAATTTTGATTAAAGCTGCTCTGAACAAAAGCATGTCGGGTTCTCTCGGCTCGTTTGCGAACACAATCGAATTACCGATTCTTTCATTCGAGATCTCACCTCCGCAGTCTTTGTTATAATTCAATTCTATTATATTACTGGTTTTCTCTCTCTCGATTGATTTCGATTCTTTGCTCTGAACGCCAGGTAGCTAGCGTTCGACGGAATTGCGGGGTAAATATTTGCTGATTGGTGCCGTAGGAGGTTGGTTTGTTTGTTTCTTTTATTTCGATCCTCGTAAGCTTAATTACTGCTTGAAATTGCTCCAGCAATTTGTGTTTATTTTTTTTTTGTTTTTCTCCGAGTATACGTTTTCTTGGATTTATTAGCTTTCTGCTGATATATAGAATTATTTATCGACGGCTTATTATGTGTGACCTAGCTGTAAAGAAATAATTGTTGCTGATATTGATTGATAAATTATTGACCTGGCTACTGTGACACTTTAATATAAGCTCCTAAATTATTATTTATATAATCTGACTCGTATTAAAAATTCGACTAAACTGTACGGAACCATCATAATCTTCGTGGTACAGTAATAAATCAATCTTACCGAATAAAACCGGATAAAAGCGTTTATAAAATGGGAAAAGCTGAAGAATAAAAGTGCGGTGTAGTGTGTTCGGTCAGGGGCGGTCAGGGGCAAACTTTGATCGATGGACCCCGATTGTACCTCGCTCTTAAGTAATTGACCTCCTAAGTCGTAAGGGATAGGATTTCTTTCAATATTGAGCATCTATATACTAATGGTTTTTACATGTTTACAACGTTGTTGCTATTTTGCTTAATTGAATACTGTGAGGATTTGAATTTAATATAATATATAACTACTTTCAAAAGGATAAACCATATTAAGTATTGACCAATATTTATTATACTTTAGTGATCCGGTTTCCTTAACTTATCAAAGGAAATAAGTTCTTTTCTTAGATATGTTAAATGAGATAAATCTCAGTTTTCCTTTAACTAGTATCATAAATGTAGTAATTTAATAAATAATGCTAATTATATTGTAACACATATCGCTTTAAGGTATAATTAATTAAAAAATACAAGCGAAATTTTGGACCGGACGAGGGAAACGCTCTCGGAGGATAAGGGACCAACTTTGATCGATACTCGGGGATTATAATACCTTTTAAGTAATTGACCGTTGCCATTAGTCGGCCAGATTTAGGATACTTTGGAATTTAGTTTTTTTTGATTTGTAGTAAAAAAATATAAAATGTATATAATTATTTTTCAGATTTCAGAAAGTATTTGATATATTTATTATTACTAAGATAAAAATCTTTTATTATACCATTTATTATCTTTTATTAGACTTTGTACTCCAAGTTTTTATATTAAAATGATAAAGTGAAAGCAGAAAACGATGGCAATTCAAAAGCTCTAATCGTGCTATTAATATGTGTTAAAGGTTAATCCAGAAACATAAAAGAGATCCGGTAAATTATAATATACAACCAGTTTGTACGGGAGTGACCTGTGTGTAAATATATGTATATAGATATATAGTGCAGTTGGTTTAAGGCAATATACAAGACATTTATTTATTTTTGTTATGAATAGGTCTTGAATTTGTTGTGCACGATTTTTAAACCACAGATAACTTACTAAGAAACAACTTTCTTTGTTTTGATAAATATTCTATAGAAAAACTATTCCCTATTCCCTGAATAAACCTTTCTAAGAATTCAATAATCGACCTCAAAATATATGATCTATACTAAATTAAATTAATTCAAATTACAAAATGATATAAAAATATTTTATTTTCATTCCATAGAAGATAATTCAACGGATATTCTGTTAGATTATAAATTGACATGAACTTTTAACATAAATACACAGTTGTAAATATAAAATATGAAATATTACAAAACTTTACGGCGATGCCTTCGTGCCATGCGATTTTTTTATATTTACTAACACCGTAACACGGAAACAAAATTACATAATAGATTTGCTTACAATCAAGGATTTTATAGAATAAGTAATTGATATAGTACAAATGTTGACAGTACTTTGATATCAACCCCAAATCTGTTCGATGAAGTGTATCATAACAGCTAATATACCCCGAGGTCATGTATAAAGTCGTATTTCTGAAGTACCTCAAAGTTCTCAAACTGGTAATAACATGTTACATTATAAAGGCGCCGGCGGGAGTCATAAGTGCTTCTATGGACTTCATATATTGGTATCGGAAGCCTTCCTATTATTGACATGGGATTTTCTCGCTCCCTCACGACGTTAATGGCTCCATATAATGAGAGGGTGTAAAGGGAAATATATTTTTATACATAAGTTATTACTAATATTATATGTTTTCAATTATTAATATATAAATAAAAAAAACTTATAATTTTGACGATTTTTTATAAAATGAATTAATAATATTAATAATTATCTGATTGAGAGGATTTATGGAAATTCAACATATTATTAAAATGCCAAAAAGTTCATTACATTGAGAGAATCTTCAGCAAATAATTGTCGGAGATACCCCTTTACGTAAGCCGAATTGTTTCACACGATCCCCTGGTCCTATCAAACATTCCAACGTCGATTGTACGCTTTAATGACGTGATTGAAAAATACAAAGATTTTAATGAAATACTTTCAGATATACCAAACTAAACTAAACTGAAAAAATATTAAGATTAAAATAAATTATATGTATTAATATTTCAAAAGATCTATACCAATAATCAATTTTTGTACTTGTAATTGTTGAAACTTGAATAAAACATTTTATTTATTTTTATTTAATCTCAAAAATAATATTTATTTCAAACATAATAAGAACGAAATATAATAAACTCATTAACATTATCCTTCCTCATCTTTACACGTGGATCGACGGACATCCCTAAATACAATAAGAATTAGTTAAACAAATCAAATCACAAGGACAAATATAAACTAGAGGCTCTCACGTTTCACTAATTAACTAATAGTGTCTCGTGACACGATAGTAATTACTTACATATATAATTATAAAGGGATCGGAATCTTCCTTCAGAATGTGACCCGTTGATCCATTACGCATATACTTGAATAATTTATAATATTAAATATTTATGATGCTTTGTTTTCTCAAAAAAATATCACATTTTAATATTAATGTATGTTATGGACAAGTCTCGAGGGATGCTCTTCTTTGAATCCCTTACATTTGGATTGACAATAATTTTAAGAATATTGTCAAGTAACATTCTACTATGACTTTGCATAAAGTTAACCTAACTTAGAACCGTTTCTCTAAATCTCAAAGTGGTTCCTACTTCATTTCATTGAAGCAGCGTTCGATTCGCTTTCTGAACACTTAGTAAGGAGTTTTATTTCCATTTTTTTAATACAGATATCAAACCTTAGTCCCCCTTGCATATTAAATATATTTTTTTCAAATTCTTGTAGAATAATAATAAAATTTTTAAAACAATGTTAATTATCTGCATAAAATCTCTGGCTTCTATAAACCTATAAGCTAAACCGCTGGAGCTGATATTTATCAAAGAGATGATATTCAAAGAAGCTAGTTAATTTCTATTTAAAGCCTTACATTTTATATAATTTAGCAGTAGCACTAGATCTTGCAGCTTATTTATAAGCTTTTAATGTTTCAGCTATAGATTTTTTGATAAAAGTTATAGACAATTTATATGTTTGTAATAGTACTTTAATATAAAAATAAACTAATTTCCAAGAAAACATCACTGTTCACTGTAATTTCTAACAACCAACAACCTTAAATCTTTTATTACCCTCACTTAATCAGTAATCAAAGTCATACGTAACCGTCGTAAAGTAATATTGAGTTGTCTCGATTTTCGTCCTCATTAATGTACTCCGCCTTACGGGACTAAGCCGCTGACTGAATGCTGCCTCGACTTGGATCTAAAATCAATAGGAGATTACACCCTCGAGACTAATTGCCGGCTTCTACCTAACCTGTAAGGTTTCCCGCTAAGATCGTTTATAAGGATGAATCTTGGACGGCAGACTGCATCTCTGTTTTGGCGTCTAGCCATTTTAAAGGCTCGTGATAGGCTGATAAGGTTTTGTTCGGCTCAAAGAGATTAGATTCAGAGTGATGGATGTGTGCAATTACGAGATTAACTATTAAAATAACTTAGCTTAATAAAAGGGATTTATCTACAGTGGGTAATTTTAAATTGTCCACTAACATGGACAAGTGCAATACTTAGGATCTTTTGAAAGTTTATCTTTCAAACTATTAGATTTGAGCCTTGCTCTTGTTAAATATTAAATATTAAATTTACTTTGTTTTATACCGATATGTCTTAAATATCACATATAACTATGTACATCCTTATATATTATATATAATGTCTCCATTGAACCGTTTCGTCAACGTTTACATAACCCGGTCTATTGCTCGGGTTATTTATTAAAGCTGTGATTGATTAAAACATTTGATACAATATTTGCCTTTACCCAATATATCGGTTCGTTTGGTACAACCTATAGAATATACTATAAATACAAGTTATTATTTCGATAAATATTTAAATTTACGTTGGTATTAAATCTATTATTTTGTGTAAGGGATACATTTAATAATATAATATATAAATAATTTTAAAAATAACCTATTGTTGTTTTTTTATATATGCAATAGATTGGAATGTCTAAAATTCCATTATCTTTCTTACAGATTTAATTTTTAAACTCTTTATATGAACATAAATAATATTAAGTACATTTTAATTATTTTGTTCATAACTTTAAAAATAACTACGAATGATTATTATTTGATTATCAATAATACAAAATAATATATAATATAAATCCTTTGTAGTGTGACAGATATAACCCAAGCCGATCGGGGGTTGTGTCTAACACAGTAATAGCGTTGAATATCAAGAAAATTGAGAGGTCACCCCGGTTTGACCCAAATGCACCTTCCGCTACACTGTCTTAGAGCCATACATCATCTGACAATGAAACCCATATCTGGGGGGAGGGGGTGATTCAATCCACCGAATAAATGTCATTTAACCAATTTTGAAATTGATAATGGATATCTTGTGTGTTGTTTTTAATGCTATTAATATTATTTTAAATTATATAAATATTTTGTTTGAAATATAATATGGAGAATAGTTTTACTATTACACAATTTAGAGATGGATTGTGGTCGTGTAGCGGTGGTACGGTAAGGGATCTAAGACCTTTTGAAGGAAGGGGATTTTCTAAATGCGCTAACAAAGCTAAGCTTTATACTAAGCACTCTGAGAAATAAACAAGACTACGGTTTACAGTCTAATTTCAAAGGATATCAAAACTTACAAAGGTTTCTTTAGAATTAGAATATCTGATATGGAAATATGAAATATCTATTTTAGGAAAAATATATAAATAGCTAAAACGCTACGAAGTGCTACGAAATCTCAGTTATGTATAACGAGGTACGGTAAGATTAAGATCTCTGTGTGGTCGACTCCCTAAGTCCGCAAGATGTGCCTCTCTATTACAAGGGTCTCAATGTACTGCCATGATGGATGATACAAAATGGAGAAAGATAACAGGGCGCAGATATTGATAAGGCAAATATTGCAATATTTTTATCATCTATTTAAGATCTTGTCTATAGAAAATAATTATTAACATATTTAATTAAAACTAGAATGTAGTCAATCTATATCGAAGTTATTAAGTCCGTACTAGATAGTTATTAATGGTCCATAGCTGTGGCATTATGAAGACATAAGTATATCCGTTTAACCGAATGGCCTCTGCCCGGTCCGCTATGATTGATGGAGCAAGCGGCCCGTGTAAGAAACAATGTACTGGAAACAACGGTCCAAAACCTTTGTGACCAGCGCAAATTGGTCCAGTAAATTTATGACACGAAATAACGAAGGTAGGGTTTTCAGGGACTCGCTGATAACACACTACCTCTTTGGGTGAAATTATACTATAACCAATATAGACAACAATTTTTAATAACAACAAAACAAAAGGTAAGTATTGATTGATTGATTTTTAATTTTTATTTGCCGTGAATAACCTGCAAACTTTAAATAATTATTACTTAGAAAGTAGTGGTATACTGAAGAAGTAACCCATGATATATTACACCACATCACCATTATAAAATACTTGAATAGTAAATGTCGTTTATAGAATAATTATTTTAACATATTAGCACATCTTTCAAGCTATTGTTTTGAGGGACTACAGCTACATTTCCCTCCAAGTAGAATGTCAATAAGATCTGTGTAGTTAAAAAGAATCTATTTCATATCATTCTTTGAAACATAAAATTCCAAATTGACAACGTTTCGTCTAAACAAATTTCTAGGCTGATTTAAAAGATAAATGTATGATAATGTATCGAGACATAACAAACTAAATTGTAGTCAGCAAATTCTTTAATTATGGATGGATCCTTGTGTATGATTCACGCATTAAATCAAATATCAGACTATAATTTGTGATCTTAATCTAGGTGTACTATGTACAAATTGAATACCATACTATGTTATTATCATATCGTTACGATAATCAAGTTTCATCTTTCGACAATTCTCATAAGAACCCTCAATTCTGCACTCGGTTTTACAGAATTCAGCTCTATATTTTGTAGGTTCGGAATATTGACAGATCTTGGTAATTTGGTTACTCGTGTACGTGTTTTAGTTGCAATAGTTTATCGTATCCAATTGCAAAACATTCACGTCCTACATATTGAAATTCAACTAGCTTCTATGGTGGAACATATTAGAGTAACTTTCGGAGCGTATGATTAGTATAATAGGCAACCTCAGCTAGTTGAATTGAGTTTTACTAAGTTTTGCTTTTAATGCAATCACTATGATATATTCAAGTATGAAATATGATAATTAAAAAGTCCAAAACATAATTTCCACTTACTTTAAGTAATTTAAGCCACCAATAAAATATAAATATGAAATATATATATATTTTTAACGGCTACTTATTGTTATTCTTGGTCGTTTCTGGTGTATACAACAACGCTCGACTGAACATCCAAATCGGAGTCAAGAGATTCAGACATTTCTGTTATATTGATATCATCTCGACTAAGCCTTTGAAATACATTTCCTTGCTCTTTACTAGATCTGAGCAAACCTGGCGCTATCTGCACGATCCTTTGTGTCGGACAGGACGGGGTAGAAAGCAAGAAAGGTTTATAGCGTACGTATAAATACTGATACAAGAATCGTTTGAGCAGAAACATATTAAAAATGTTTGTTTCTTGAGAATATATATATATATTAAGGTCTATGTCCAACTTATATGTTTAGACATAACAACCATTTAAGGAGAAAAAATTATTTTTTCTTCAATATACCGGTATCAAAGTTGGTAATTACCCAATCATCGAACTCTCACGTGGCCAAGCAAGTATTTGTTCAGCCTGAACAGAAACATGATTAATTATATTAATTATATTTGAGTGTGCGTATTTACTCGATTATATTGATCCACGGCACCAGAAGTAGAACTTTATTATTGATGATGTTTGGTTTACTAGCGTCAATGACAGTTTGGATAGAATAAATACTTAAACTAACTGTGGATATATTTATTATTAGAGTATCATCTTGATTGAGTATTAAAAAAGATATAGTTAATAGCGATATATTATTCTCCATGTTAACCCCTTCGTTTATAGATTCCAAACATGTATTAGATGTGGTACAAAAATACACAAGATATCTCTTACAATGTCCGCTAGTTCGCAAACACTTATGTTAATTACTTAAGCTTTAACAGTAATTACAAATCGGCATCAACACGCCCTAATTCAGATCGTTTCCCTCAACGTTAATAGTCTGTCGAACATCTTTACCGCGGCGCCCTGAAACGAGATTTGACGATTTTGTCGATCGTGAAATTTTCCGCTCCATATCGCAAGTGAGCATCGAGCTTTAAACAAAAAGGCTGCGCAGGCAACTTTAAAAGTTCATTCCCGTCATCCGCTCCATTAGTTTTGGGACGATTTTTCCAATCCTCTAACTTTTGGGGGTTGAGTCAATGTGCCCAAGTCTGGTGCGCCGCCGAAAATAAACAGGGATCACAAGGATTTTTTGCAATTATTTCCACCCGACCAGTGCACACGGATATAGGTCGACAAATTGTAACTATATTAGGGCGTTTACACAACACTGGCTTGTTGACCGCTTTGACTTTAGTGCCAAAAATGTTTTGGCTTAAATTTTACTACTAAGATATTTAAAGAGTTCTCCTTAAACATTTAGTACCGCTTTCAATAGAGAGCTCAAACATAAATTTATTTTGTTATAAGTAACCTGTACTAAAATATGTCTACCATGACAATAAGCACTGATATAATTATATATGTATGAGATTGTTGAATTTTTATTATAAGCGAATATTAAATAAAGGAATATTCCATTAAACAGTTGGTAATTATTATTAGACTTAATTCCCTTTGAAGATATTATTGATCACAATGTAAATTGATACGATTTAGGAGAGCTTAAATGAAACTAAAAAAGTAAGTAATTCTTTTTAAATTCTAAAATACTCCAAAATGTTATCTTTGACTCTTGCACATCGCAAATTTGATTTTCAATTGACTGAATCGGGTGGAAACTGGCAAAAGAAAATTTGCATATGCTTGAACAGTATTTACTTTAACTAGCAACCGGTTTCAGCTGATACGTCTATATAAATATTTATATTTATTCTCATATCTTTGCAGTTTTATGCAAAGTGCAATATTTGTTTTGGGAGTTCAAAAATATATTGAATAATATTAATATCATATATTATAATTAAGTACTAAGTTGTAAGCTTATCAGTAGATTTAGCAGACTATTTATTGAGTACATTATTACAACATATTTTAAGTATAATATTTATATAACGTCTTTGTATAGAATGAATGTACTTAATATTATATACAACGCTAAATAATTATTAATATGTTAGAGTCACAAAAGTGTATGTCATAATATTTAATATGTAATAGTATGAGTATCGTATATGAGAATGATTGTACTCAGATCTATTTTATGATAGGGTTAGTTGTGGTACAGTCGAGACATAAATTGAGTTTCTTGCAGACTACGAGACTAAGTAACTTATTGTTACTTGTAGTTATTAGTATTACAACAGAAACTATAGTATTAACATTTGTCTAAAATGTGGTAAGAAGAGAACGCATTAATACGATTTAATACAACGGAATAAAATCAGACCTCTGAAACATTTTATTTATATAAAGACGAAATCGCAACATAAATTTGTATACAAAAGATAAAAGAGTTCATAAGACTTGGCTGTACAACTCTCATAATACCTTTTACCGGCAATCGAGACAATACTGTACTTAGCATTGTCTTCATCTGTATCTTCCCCAGCATTTTTTAAAGAGAAGGCCGTTTTTAAGTGTCCTTTTGCGGTAATAAGCCTAAAAGCCCTTTGATTCCCTACGAATGTAAGGGTTTTATTCACCTCGAATGGCCTTTACAATCGCTTAATGCCAAATCGATATATACCTTGACCGGCCGGCACGACCGCCATTACTGGTATTCGGTAATAAAATTACAATCTATGTCCTACATGAATGAGATGATCGTTACACATATACGAGTATATGAAGTATTGTAAGTGAACGACTATAAATTAATTTGCCATCCCGCTAATGAGCCCATCGCTCTTGGCTCTAACACGTGTGATTTATTTTTAAACGCCCGCACTCGCTTCATATACATGTCACATGTAATCAGATACGCGCATTAGTGACGACTGTCTGTCAATAGTTGTGCAATTATATTTAGTATAATAGCTATGAATCGGGATTTGCAGACTATAGCAATAGTCTAATAGAAATTATATTATTATGATATACATATACAAAATGTAAGATGTATCAAAAATAATAACAAAATGTTCACTTGGAAAATTCTTCTGATTCGGTTAAGAAAAAGCCACACATGCATTAATAATATTTTTGGTAAAATAATTGAATTACAAGTAATAAGTATATCACTATTTTTCGATTGTTGTTTGCACAAATTAGAAGTCGAGACGGTTCGCTAATTTCTAATAATAACCGCGTTTTTCTTATACATATATGTAAGAATTAATTACAAACCATTAAATCAGAATGCATTTAATATATATTTTACTATTGAATATTAATTCTAAACATCTATTTATATGAAATAACTTAATTCATATTGAGAATAATTAGTTTATGCTAACGACAGATCAGCATATCAGATGCAGATCTAAAAATGTTGAAATAGAAAAAAAATTATTAATATGCTATAGTTATTTTATTACAGAAATAGAAATACTTAGTATTGTATTAAATTAATAATTCAAACAAAGTTATCTAACGGATTTAATTTTTTTTTACCATAAACTATATGTTATTAAAATTGAGATTCAAAAATAAATATTTGTTAATAATTTGAATATGGCATCACATATTAATTCTTAACATACCAGCATATCTACAAAAAATATATATTAAAGTATAATGTATGTCTAGACGTCCATCGATTATATGACAAGTAACAAACTCACCAACAATTACATAATATGCAAAATAATATTTTATGAATTAATGACGGGAGAAATCAATTGAAACTTTAAGGACAAAAGTAAAAATAATATCTGAAATCAATTCAAAACTTTAAGACTTTGTTTCTAATGCCTTCATCCGTTATCTCAGACCAGTTGTGGGACATACGTAGTCGGTTACTTCCACTAATCCTGTACAAACATGTCTCTTGGCATCGATTTCAATGAGATTACAGCAACATCTACAGATTCGGGTCCATGACTCGCAGGATCGTGACGGTGTTACTGATCCTTCAATTGCTAATTACACGAAGACTTTATACTGTTTGTGATAGTTACAGTAGAATTAGGGAGAAAATCTCTTTTGAATCCTTCTCTACGTGTTGATAAATCATAACTAAAGTTCATATTCATTTGTAGTTTTATCTTTTTTAAACATTGTTGTTTCATGTGGTTTAAAGAGCTAACTATTCACATAAAAGTTCTTGTTAACAAAATGAAGATACCGTCAGAGCGGTCTTTATCGGTGACTTTTGAATCTATCTGGTATGCAGCTCTGTGTGAAGACAGTCTAATGGAAAGCTCAAGGCAAATCTGATTAGGGCGACGTGACAAATTGTTCAGTTTGTACACTGTTTGTCCGTAGTGCGGCCTGATTGATGATTGTCTGCGCCTAATTAGATAAGGGCTTTGCGAGATCTTGGTAATTCTCGCGTGATTCATAGCTGTTTAAATTACAGAGTTATGTGACGTTTGCTGAGACACTACTGACGCCAACTCGTTGACTCGATTTATTCGACTGCTTGTATTAAGTCTAATATAGTCATTATTTTTATTTTTATTATTCCTAGACAGCTTCATAATTATTTTTTGATATATATTTTTTTATTTTCCTCCTGAGAACATTTTATTGTTAACAGTTGTGTAAATGACTTTTATATTACCATAATAAATAAAGATGAATAAGTCTTATAAGAATAATAAGAATAAGTTTTTGGCATTCATGTTTTAAGAAATATATAATTTAAAACATTATGTTTGTTATATGTTTTTAGTACATTGTTTCCAGAGTGCAAGTGGATCGGTACAGTTTATTTCTGTCTCCTATTGGCAAGTGACAGTTTCTTGCCGCGAATAAAATCGTTTTGCTTTCGAATAGCTCTTCCAAGGATTGGATTGGGTTAGATTCAATAACAGTTTATTGGTATCAGTGAATATTTTTTACTTTTGTACTAATATTATGAAGCGGTAAATTAAGCATGTTTGTTGTTGGGTTGAAATGTAGAAAATTATGTACAAAACTATTCACCCGGTTTCAAACAATATTTTTCCGATATTATATTGAACCCTTAGGATATAGAGTATTAATTATTCCCTTAAATAAAAGAGGTTTTATGAGAGATTTTGTTGTAACAAGTTTCTTACGAGGGCTGCGTAAGAATCGTATCCCCTTGTCTATGAACGCAGTCGCCGGCAACAACAGTTATAAAATAAATATTTGACGAATCTTACTATTAATTGCTTAATTCAAATCACAAATAGTTTGTACATATCATTGGTAATAAAACACAAGTGTCGTAAACATGAAGCATATAGACAGACGGTACAATGAAATTCCTCGCCTCTCTAGTTTATAAATCACGTCGTCACTGGATATGTTTACAAATAATTTAAATAGCTGTCTCTGTTTGTTTGAATACGTCAGCGGCAAATAATATTGTTTAATGCGGACCTCATCAATTATGTCATCAAATATAAAATGTAAACGAGTGCATTGTTTGTTGAAATACTTTTTTGACGCTTTTTATATTTCGACATAATCCAGTAAGGTGTATTTAAAAGGAATTTTCTTTTTGACCTTTAGTCGTTATCATAATTATCTTAGAATTTCTTCCAAATTAAAAAAATAATGTCCGTATTAATCTATATAAGCTTGATAATTTATTTTCTTTAACTTATAGAATATAAAAACCGTCTGCGACTTGTAAAGACAGCTTTAATTAATATTCAATGGTTAATTAATTTATGATTAGATTATGATTAAAATTATCTGTAATTTATCAAAAGATAATGTTACGTCAAAAAAATAAAATTAACTTTCAATACGAGCAGACAAAAAGTTAGATATGATTTTCTATGAGTACAGTGAAATCAAAGATCTCACAGTTACATATGTCTTGTTATAAAACAAAAATTGTATGTATCATAAACTGCTTATCACATGAGTTGTCTTTCCTATGATGAGAATACTGAGGACTCAAGTTGTAACTGCTCTGAGTCACCAGCCAAGTTGTTAATATTTAATTATAAAAATTTATTAATGAAGTGTTATATTTTATGTATATCTTGTTACAGATGCATCATCCAATTCAAATGAAGCCAGCTGATAGCGAAAATAGAAACGGTAAGTCATTTCACTTAACATTGATATGTAATACCAGAAAAGTAACACAAATTTACCAAACACACGTACATAAAGAAAATTCAATATCCCAAAATTCGGAAGCGGTAACAATTATTAATTTGCCTCGCATTTCTGTATCTCGATGGAATTGGGAGAAATCCTTTTTCATCAAAACTCCTACGTCATTATTCCTACCAAATTTCAAGATATGCTAGTAGGTATTGTTTCAGTAATTTGATTTCAATTTTTACGATATAAATTATATT
This sequence comes from Melinaea menophilus ssp. n. AW-2005, assembly GCA_918358695.1. Lineage (NCBI taxonomy): Eukaryota > Metazoa > Arthropoda > Insecta > Lepidoptera > Nymphalidae > Melinaea > Melinaea menophilus. The sequence continues at coordinate 29,892,545 of OU911039.1, read as the reverse complement.
CCGCGTAGCGTTTTCTTGTAACATTGAATTAAGATTGAAATACGTAAAGGACTTTTACTTTTTAACACGTATTAATAAGATTATGTTGTGCTAGTATATATTTATTTATTTATATATCTGTATTATTCAAAGAAGGCGCAAGGTGCAAATATACACTGAACCCCGAAACAAAAGCTACATACAAAAACATAAAAGGCGTTAACATTTATACAGTATTGAAGTAATTCAAATTACTACTTTTTACAATTTGGATTTTTTTTTATTTAGTTATATTTTAGATAATTTTGATTCAATAATTCAAAATTTAGTTTTTTTAGATTATTAATAACTATTGCGTTTACAATCTAGTTTCAACATATATTATTCAACTTTTAGAGTCTAGTAGATATTTTTTGCTTTGGTGAACTTTGTTTACCGTATCAGAATTAAAACGCACCTCAAGACAAAGAATCTCAACATTCAAGATTATACCTTTGTGGGGTTACGTGTTCTGGAAAAGTGCTTGGCTCGCTGTAAAGCTCTTCAACTATTAAGCCGAGGTACGATACACTGAAGTTACACAAAGCAAGGTAGACAATATCTCGAGTCGCAACTAAGTGTCGACTAAGTTTCGTCTAAGTTTGCTTCAGACCCGGTCCGGCCCTTACTTATCTGGAGTGTCGGGAGCGCACATTTAGTTTAATGTGTTAGCGGAGGAACAATCGAACTACGAAATAGTTTATCTTTGATTGGAAAATGTTTTTATAGAGTTTTCTTTTAAATAGACCAGAGATATAGTGCATTGATAAGATGTTAGAATATCTGCATTTTTATAAATTATTTGTAATGTTTTAATTATTATTGTATTGAGACATTAAAATTTAATGTGAAAAGTCATCAAGTTATTATAATTAATATTATGACTCTTATAAAATATTCCAATAGAGATAAATAAATAATTATTTTTTTTATTTATATCCGTGATGAAGGCTATTGAGTCGAGTGTGTCTACCTTTGACGAGACACGAATATTAAACAGCTCATAGCAGAGAGACTGCGCTGGTGTGATTGTAAACGGGTTACACTTATAACGTGACACATTGCTTGCTATTCGTTTAAAACGTTATATATTGACTTCAAATGCAATATCTGATGTACTTTGACATTTTTAAATCCTTCTCTTTAAAAGACATAAAAAGTTGATATTAGTGACAAATAATTTGTTAGTTACTTGCGTTTAATTTCGGCTTTTAACAGACATTTAAAACTTCTTAGTGCCTTATTTTTCTTTTAAGACAACAATTATAATAATATATAATTTTGCAGGCTATATCTTGATCTATTTAGGTGCGAAACTCATACTTTTTTCAGTAATTGTTTTTACGAGTTGACAGACCAACATACAAATTTTCAATTTTTAATATAAGTAGGGAAAATTAATTTTCTCAACATAAATGAGATTTTCTTGCAATTAACACGGTTGAGTTTACATAACAACTCTATTTTACTATATTACTATGTTTCAGAGAGTTATATAAGATTTATGATTCTTTCATTTTCTACGTCCTCTATCAGATCACGTGAAATATGACATAAGTTCGTTTTAAACTGTATACAATATCGAGGTCTTTGAATATGCCAGTAGACACTGTGTCGGCAAATGAAAAACGACCTGAAGCAGAAGCTCATTAGAGGGCGAGGGGGGGACCCGAGGTGACACAGTCTGACACAGAATGACTGATCGTTCGTCAGCGCGCGCGCACCTACCGGTAGGATTACGTTAGTAGTGTCGCGGCCGCGGTTGAATGCAGACGCGCGATGTGGTGACAGTGTGTGTGTGAAGGATGCGCGGCGAGGCGGGCGCTCGCAGCAAGACCGGGAGGTCCGGAAACTATCCGCCCATCAGCGCCGCCTACTGGCTACCGCCATCGAACCCCACCCCCTACCATGTCCCAGGTTCGATGTTTGACACAATGTTTGTTAACATGGCGGTTGATTAGTCACGCATACATACATACCTTCTCATACAATTACTGAATCTCGCAAGGAGTTCTTTCTTATCTGTATTTTTTTTTAGTCTTAGTTTTTTGTAAAATGTGCAATAGATAAGCGAACGTGAGGCACCCACACGAACGCAGGATATTACGGAATTGTTAATGTCACGTTTCTGTTCGCCTTATCATCGAGCCAACTCCACCATACTCCGCAAGGTGAAGAATGTTTGAACACGGCGCCGTGTAAAATGTGCGAATACGTAAACAAACAGACCGTCGGTAGGTACTGCTCGATAACCATTAACGCGACACCAATATTCACTGTAATTTATTAGCGATACCGCGTTAACATGCCATTAGTGAAAATCAGGTGCAATACGCCAAGAATCTTTGCGCCAATTGTTTGCCAAACGTTTGGTCCAATAGCAAACATTGAACTAATTTGTTATTTTGTGGCAAATAACAGCGTCTTATCCTCTTATTACCGTGTCGTATTACGTTTATCTCGTTCATTGCATCTGTGGTTTTATATTTTTTTTGGCTTAAATGTTTGAAATCGAAATCGTGTGACTTTGACCGACATTGTAACTGAAAAACAATACCTTTTTTCCGTCGCCGTTGAAATAAATTAGTGTAACTCGAAAACAACGTTTAAAATTCTCGGAAAGATTTTTCGTATTATCTTTTTATTATTACAATGAAATGTAAAACCATTTAGTTCCAAGTTTTTTGATTCATGCAGAAATAATAAATGTTGACATAAGCATACTTTTTACTTCCATAAAAAAATCAAACAAAAAAATATAAGTTTTCACGGCAATTAAATAGACAATAATCGACTTTTATTAACAAAAATTTGTGGAAAAACAATAAACATGGCAACACTGGTATTGTTGGTTTCAACAATTAATTACACGTAAGTCGTTCACAGTTCAACTTTGAACTATTCAAATCTAATTATTGCTCCGTACATCTACGAGTGTATAGCACATGTATTGTACATACATACATACATACATACATACGCATACGCATATTCAATATAGGTCTCTACTAGACTTGATTGCCTCCGGTGTAGAGCAACACACGCACAGACGCATTAAGCAATCTAATTAACATTTAAAAAATCTAATTTTTTTATAATTTAAAAATGAAATTTTATATTCATTATAATCGAATAAGTCAAAAAAATAATTTTTTTGGTAATACTAACTAAATAAATATTATTTTTTAAATACTTCCTTTCTAAGTATAATTATTGTATGGCATTTTTTTATAAATTTTATACTAATAAAAAATGTTATATGTATATATAAATATGTCTATATATATAGTATCATTAGTCTATATATAGTAGTATCAGTATTAATATAATTATTATATTACATAAAGTTAATACAAGTAAGCTCTACCAATGGTTACTCTGCGCGTCTAGGAACGAAAATAAACACACCTATTTGTTTCCTTGTTTTGCGATATGTATCCACTTGTTCGATTGTTGCTAACCACGTGTCAGAGTTGGGAGATGAGGAGATGCAGCATCACTGTGAGATGAAGCATTTCTTAATTACAAAAAACATTAATCTATTTATAGTGCAATAGTATTATATTTAGGGTTTTTTCTTCTATTAAAAAATGCTACAAATATTTATTAATGATCTGAAAAATTTGACTCCCAAGAGTTCGTTGTCCTTTATCTGTATAACAATGGTTTACTTCATAAGATTTGAAGGCACAGGTGTGAGATAAGAGATAAGAAAGTTTATAAATTTTTTTATGATTTTAATAAGGTTAATACACTAATCAAGTTTTTTTCTAGACTTATATATCGTCTCAGTGGTTTACACTCACTCAAGTCTATTCTATTCTGTTCTATTCTATTCTATCTAGTGTGTAACTTAACCGCAGATTGTAATGTAATGAGAGATTGAATATTACTACTTACTTTGTCTAATCAAAGATGAGAATATATGTAATAACAAAATAATTAAATATATATATATATATATATACATATATTAAAATTATATCAAACTTTGGTTATTTCCCCAAAATTACAATTTCGAATCGAATACATAGTTAATAGTTTTCCCAATTAATATAAATTGATGAAACGAACAAAAAGGGACTTATCATCTGACCGCAAATGTCTGTAGTATTATATGAGAATCAATTAAGCATAATGAAGTTAAAAATATATATATATATTGAAACGAATCCATGACAAAATAAACGCATTGTTATAAACTATGTTAACAACAGATTATCCATTCATACATTGTTCAAATGTTTGTGTATGTTACAGACAAATAAACAATTAAACATCATGTTGTTATATCCGTAGCTGTCTCTAACATCTAAACTATGTGTTTTAACAATTTTAACCTAAATTGTATATTATTTTGTACTATTAACTATAGGTATTAAACGTCGATTAAATAATTATTAATAGAGTTTGAAATAACATTTTAATGTATTAATTAATTCTGTCCTTGATCATTTATCATGATTTCACTTAATTAAGAATCAACGTAACATTGTATTTAGAAATTTGTTTTAAGGTTTTTGTTATTTTTACTGAAACTATTAAGATTCTTTTTTTTTCTTAACAAGTATGCAATGAAATTATCATCGACATAGGACTCGAATCTGTGACCACTAAAATGGTGACACATTATTTTAATATAAATTATTTACCAAAATTTCGATCATTTTAAAGATATTTCTAGAACTATTTAGCTATATATATATATATATATATATATATATATATGTGTGTGTATATATATATATGTGTGTGTATATATATATATATATCAACGGTTTACAAGATTATTATAATTCTCTTTATCAGTTAAGTTGTCGTTCTGTTTGTACAAGTGCGGAGGGTGTTGCGTAAGAGGCTCACGTTACAACACCGCTTAAGCTTGGTGTGTTTAACAATGAGGAAAAAATAGAGTAACTTGAACTAAGCATGTGACCCGGTGTTGGATGATTTTATTATTAAACTAGCTGCGCCCTCGACTTCGTTTGAGCGGATTTTTATTACAACCACCTAAGTTACTTCTTGTGACATCTCTAGGCCAGTCCTATGAAAATCAGTCCAGCGGTTTCTAATATTAAAGCGAACAAACAGACAAGCAGTTTTTATTATGTGAGTACCGTATACACTTTGATATGCATTTAGTGAAATTCTGTTAATTTGGAATTACAAACGGACACTTTAATTTTATTTTTATATTTATATATGTATATATATATATATAGGTAAATTTTCAAATTACTAAATAAGAATCAAGTAACTCACAAATCTCTCCTAAGTTATAACGAACTGTTAGAACAATATTTATATAATATATATAAATATATATTTATAGTTGAAGCAGAGCAAGTAATAAATATTTTCTATTGACTAGAAACACACAAGAGTGAATAATAAGTCTTATTGTTTCGCCGCTGGTTTTGTTGGTCAAGGATACGTCACTCGCTTTGTGATAATACGAGGTAAAAGAATAACAAACAGACGTACACAACTGAATTGTTAATATAGTTTAATATAATATCAAAACTACTATATAACGAATGGATGGAGTGGATGGAATGGATGGAAAGTTTTTTTGTTCATATGTAGAGTACACATAGTTTCTGACTCATATTAAAGTTTAGGGTTATTATAATGTTTTTTATCAAGTTATATTCATTAACCGTGATAGGGTCAACGACCTTGTCCCATCGAATTGTCTCATAAATTATAATTTATTTGCAAATTTATTTAATGTTATCAAACTAAAAGATGTATAAAATATTTAATGTCGTCATAATTCATGAACGCTTGTAAAGAAGCGATTCTTATCGTAAAGTATCTTTTACTTTTTAAAACTTACCATCGTCTAACCTAGCCTCTAATAGAAATGCAGCTCTTAATATTATGTACAGAGTTTGGTTATTTACTTGTATATTTATAATGTTATAATACACCTTACTTGTTAATCATATTTTTGCTAAATTATAATGGAGAAGTACAGCATTTCGATCTATTGAACGTATACATACATTTTGAGTACGTAACCTGAAGCACGGTAATAATTCCCATAGCATCCCGACCATGGGATCCACAGTCTGACAATAAACACGGAAAACTAATATAATTTTATTATACAAGTCTCGTATTCAATTGGTGCCGACTCGTATCGCCCGTACCCGGCGAGGCATGTAAACGTAACAATTTAACTCCGACATAGTGTCATATAAATGCATCGCATTACATTACCCGCCACGCAGACTTCGGATCAGGGTTGACAACGCTTCACTACGATAATTGTAATTCAAGACGACTTTTTTTTTTTAATAAATATTTATAAGAACACGTGCACGAGATGCATACAGTGTGCCTCTTGTTATGTTGACATTAACATGTAAGTTAAATTATTCTTTAAAGAAATTGGGAAAGAATAAAATGTTTGGTATATCTGTGTTTAAAAAATTTTAGTTATACATCGTTTGAATAGAGTAAAATAAAAAACACATTATCGCCAACCCTACCGGTAATGAACTATAAGATCCGTCATCGACGTTCCCCGGCGTATTCTCTTAATCCACACTTAGCTATTTAAAATGCTTCCACTGCCTCATCGGTGTATGATTGAAGAAAAAATATTATGCTTATATAAATTTCAACTAAAATTAACGATAATTTTCATATTGAATTCCTTTGAAATTAGGTGTTTGTTATGTGACTGGTATGACTTAAGTTTTTTGGAATGTCGCTCCGAACGCGTGATTATTTAAGGTTAATTGTAGTCTCTAATCGGTTTTTAATAGTTATAATTAATGAATTCTAAGTTAAATTTAATTATTGACCATTATTAAAAACCTAATTATAACTATTTCACAATAGTTAGAAATATTTTTAAATTTAATATATAACGTCGTATAACTAAAATGGGTATTTGATATATGAAATAGCATATATATTATATATGGAAAGAGAGAGACAGATAAAGAAGTAAGAGAGACAGAGAGAAAGAGAGAGAAACATAATCCTCAATGTACAAAATGTTTACATTTGCCAACTTTCAAACCATCAAGTATCTTTTTAATGTTACTTTAAAACTAAATATTTATGAACAATAAATTTATTTTTGTTTTGTTTGTCTTGTCTGTTAGTCTGTGTGCTTTATCAACAACGACAAATGTGTACCATATAATGCACCCGCATCGTTACTCCCCTATATCTAATACCTTTGTTATAAAGGGTTGAAAGATATTCATAAAATATTTTTTTACATATATAATATATGTTATAAAGAATCAACATACTATACACAACTAATTATCAAATCCAATTCAACATCAGATTGTTATTTGTTATCAATAACAATTTTAACACGTAACAAAACACATGTTATCTAACCTAACCGTCGAAAACCATTTCAGTTATCACATGTGTGAAATATCACTAATATTAATAAAGTTATTCCGCTGAATCAGATTGCCTCGGAAGCACATACGAGTATCTGACCAGTAAATTAAATAATACTATACACGTACAGAATACAACTCGTATTCAACTTGATATACTTATTCTGGTAGCCGCTAACGATACAACTTTTAATCGAGTTGAAAACAGAGACATATCACTTAGACAAGAAGGAAACGTGTGCATACCCTGAATTGGTAATTATCTCGCTGCACCTATCGCTGTAGCCAAAGTCAGGTGATTTGTATTAAGTAGTACTCTTTGATATATTTTCTGAGTGATAAAAATGAAACTTTTAAAAGTTTCCAATAACTAATAACAGGTGATTGTAGTAAATTATCTATATTCTTATGGTGGAAGTCGCTAACGACCTCTGAATGATTGCATTTCCGACCTCAACTTTTAATCGAGTTTAAAACTAAAGGCACTTTACTTCACTATTACGCCCATGGAGGGACCGTGTGCGTGACCCTAAAGACGAGACATTACCTGTAACGACTAGCAATTTAGAATTAGCTATTATATTAAATTAATGGAATTCAATTCGTTTCACCTATTTTTTATTACTAATTTACATCCAACGGAAGAAACTTTCAAAATTGAACTTCTGTTAAATAATATCCCTTCTTCCTCTCATTCCGGATCGTCGAAAGACTTCGGCTAAGTGACTAGACGCTTAATCGTGTTTAAAACAAAAGACCATCGCAGGACAAGTATCTCGCACGCCTCCCCAAAGACGGGCGTGCATTAGTAATAATAGTTCGCAGTTAGAATTTCAACCAATTGTACCGACTTCCGAAGTAGGGCAGAGTTGAATTTTGTATGAACATAATGTTTCCTTGACAAAGGCAAATAGCGCTCTCGGCGGATTTCATCGCCTCCCCGGACATGATAGCGTTAATAACGTACCGAGTGTGTACTTTTCGTTTCGTACGAGCGTTGATTTGTTTGAAGCGAGGCTTTGGAATAACTTTAACTTAATTAACTTAAACGTTTGTTAATCTCGATAGCTTTCAACTTACTTTGTAACTTCGTTGAATATTACTTATATTTGATGACTATATCCTTGTTGTCGTTCAAATTATTATTTATTTTGTTAAAGAGACTGGCATTCGAAGCACAATCTACACCACTTCAGACGTCAAAGGGTTCATTATGAAACTGTATTTTTGTGAACAGAGGACAATGACCTTTATAATTCCCTTATTATTCTGTTCTTTACATGATAGTTTATACATTTATTCTATTGTGTAAGATATTAACAAAACAATTGAAGTTATATCATTAATAATAGAAAAAAAATAACTTATCTCGATCTAATCCCCCAGTTTCAATAAGTTATGCCGACTAAACATAATCGAAATAACGTAATATTTTATCGTAACAAATTCACTAGAGCAAGATCGCTGCCAGATAGTAATCCTCTGAGTTTATCGAATTGGACGCGGTGGGGTTGGTGCAGGCTCGTATCACTTCCGACCTGATAAAATATTGCCAATGTGGCCATTTTGGAATGGATTTTGTTGATTTTTTTTTTCAGGCTATGCGTCAGCCTATAATCTATACAGCCCCCGGGATATTTTATGTTTCACGTAGTTATTAGCTTTCGACAGCTCCGCGTTAGAATTATTGTATATTTAATTTTATCTAAAAATATCTCTCGCTTGTACATGCCTCGTCATTGTTTACTATAAATAGAAAATCATCTCTTGACAAAAAAATATTACAAGCCGTAATGCCCATTTGTATACCGATTCAATCATATAAGGTTCAAATTTGAGTATCAAGTTGTAATATTAACGAGTCGCGAAATGCAATTGGCGTCAGTCGAGCCGCCGGTGAAGCGTGAAAAGTTGATGCCATTTTCATCTCTAGCGTCCTTGTAATTCGTCTCTTAGGACATGGATCCACGATGACGTGGTAATATAAAATACAGGTCATGAGAATTGTTACTGTGTTGTTGTATAATTAAGTAAATAACATAACTAATTAGGTACATGTAAAGATAAAGAGTAAAAGCACCATACTGTTCGCATATACTAGTGAATTCTCTTAGGACTTCATAGACTGTAAAAGTTGTATATAATCTTTTGTATCATTGTTTTTAAATTCTATTTTATTTAAATAAATTTCGTATATAATTATGTTGTTGAATAACTTTGCATTGTTGATTTTATTTTGATGATACGTGAAATATTTTCGATACGAATATTTCATATTGAAATTTTTTATACAAAGTTTTCACGGTTCATTTCGTTTGAGAATTTGTGTTCATGAAAATTCAATTTTATTATTTTAATAAAATAAAAAAATTGTATGAATCTGTTTTTTGTTCATTGCATTTGTAATGATTCCATCGATATTACAGCACTATGCATACATTGAAAAGACGATTTATTATTACTGACAAGACAAATACTGATTATATTCTCCACTAAGTACCGTTTATGTTATTACTTGGTAATTACTAAATTCTGAATTGTAAAAAATTAGAATTAGTATTGAATATCTTGTAAAATAGACTTTATATTTTAATAAATAAGGTTGAAGATCTATTACGCAATCTTTTACTTGCATCTTGCACGCAATCGTTTGATTTTAAATTTTATTGCAATTATTTGGTGAATAAATGAACTTAATATGCAAGAAATATATAAGAAATAAAAGAAAAATCAATAAAAGCATACAATATTCGTCAAAATCGTCTAAATTATAATATTTTCATAATTTAAATAGTTTTTTGCAGTTTAATAAATTTTTATAGTACCTAGGTTTAAAAAAATATCTTTAGACAACATTCAATAAAGGCTACATTTGCATACAATAACAGCCCAACAATAGCGGCTACCGTGTAAGTAATACAGCAAACTGTCAAAGCATTATGTACCTTATTGCTTAAGGTCGGTCACGATGGCATGTTATATAAGGTGGTGCTAAACGTATTGTGCTTTGCTTTTGTGCCAATTAAGTTAGCAAGTTGGTTCTAAGAACCTTGGTTCGTTTGAAACATACATTACACCGAAGTGATTGAATTAATGTGATTATATTAAATAATATAATCACATACATCATCAATACTATCCGCCATAAGTATATAATTAATAGTATTAATAAATATTAATACTATTAATTATATACTTATGGCGGATAGTATTTAGTATTTCCTTTTGTATTTTTGTCTATGAAGCATTTACTCAATTTTACTAGAGACGTGTTTACTATATCCATGTAATTTTGTAATAATTCTTACTCTTTAAAATATATTACAAGCTTAATTTATATTTTAATTACTTTAAAGGATGAGAAGTTGTAAACCGGAAGATTAGAAATTATAGCGAACTTTAGTATTATGTTTATTATATTTTTATTTAACTGAAACATGTATAAAATAAACAGAAATTATGATTATTATAATGTATGTATTATTCTATTAAATAAGTAATTCTAGTAAATATTTTTCGTTTAGACAACAGAGCTAGCTAACAGCTACTCCGTGCTTAGCGCATTTGCTACAAGGCGCTAATCAAGGCGGAAGGTCCGTACGTAATATTGGAATATTTAATATTACTTTGACAAATATTTATATATTATGTTAAGGTTTTTATTATACGACTAGCTGTGCCCACGGCTTCGTGAGTCCGGAATGTTTTTTTTTAATAAAAGAAGCCTAAGTTACGCCTTATAATATCAGCTATCCACCAGTGTAAGTCCTGTTAAAATTAATCCAACCGTTTCGGAGATTAGCCAAACAGATAAACAGACAGAAAGAATAGTTAAAAAAATATATTTGTTACAGAAAATCCGTAAATTCTTCCACATACATTAAGTGAAAGGCCTAGTTACTCGTATTTTGGTATTAAAAAGGGACACTGCAATTTCATTTATATAAAATCTATTCTATATCTAAATCTATTTAAACTATTAAAGATAAAGATAAATATTACAATATTTGTCTTTAGATCGTCACAAAAGGTATTAACAAAAACGGCTTAGTTTTTTGTTATTTTGTTCATTCCAATGTCGGTCTAGGTTGTTACGCAACGCGACCTCGATCACAAATTTCACTTGGAGATTAATTATCTTTAGGATTTTCTATAAAAGAACTGTAAATATTTAATTGTTCTCTATTTATCAGATATCTATTATGATAATGTTAAAGTATTTTGAACTATATGGCAAGGTGAATAGAGATGATTTTACAGCGATCTCGTTGATTGTGCAAATATGTTTAATCGATTTTGTATAAGAACAAATATCTTCATCCTCTAACCGGATATGACTTACTCGTGATAGGAATATATTTATATAATGGGATGATAATAAAAATTACTTACGTAAATTGTGTTTTGCTGTTTTAAAATAGGTGCTTTTCTAAGAACATTATCATTATATAGAGCTAAGTTCAGTCGTTTCTAGGATTATGGGCTCATATATATATATATATATATATATATATATAAAATTTCAGTGTCCTTTTGTAATTTCAAATTAACAGCTTTTCACTAAATGCATATGAAAGTAAATATGGAACTTACATAATAAACAAATTTTAATTTCTCCGTCTATATGTCTGTATGTTAATAATAACCTCTGAAATGGCTGGTTTTATTTTAACAGGATTTTTCACTGGCGCATAGATGACTTAGGAGTATCTTAGTTTACTTTTATTTTAAAATAGGTAATCAGCACGAACAAAGTCGCGGGTAAAACTATATTTTTTTTTCAAAAAGTACATCTATAATGGCTATCTCTACAAACCAGTTATAGAGATTGTCTCCCAAAAGCTTTGCAAAAACACACATACATACACAATAGAGTAACAATACGTGCCCGACGTTACTTTCATATTCCATTAGGCGCGTGGCATTCAAAGAAATGGAAGCGGCAAAGGAATAAAACAATAAACGTCATCCGTAACTCAGATTAATTCCATTACTATTCGCACTTTTGTTTCCATTTGAATTTTCCTCTCTCACTGTCACCCTACTAGCATTAATGCGCTAGGGGGGGTCGTAATTCACTATTTCCTACAGCGGGGACCCCGCTGCGACTTAATATCGCCGATATATATATTTTTTTTACCTTAATTTCCCCAGTCCTGAATTATAACGCAATGAATCACGGTGACGCCTATCTTTTTTCGGTGCGAATATGGGAATGGATTATTTATTGGCGGATCCAAAGTCGCGAAATATTCGATGCGCCCGGACGGTATCGGTTTTATAGCGCGGCCTCTCGGGATTGATGTGTTGTTTGTGACGTCAGGTGTATATGTGTTTGTGACGTCACGTGTGTGTTTGTGACGTCACGTGTCTGTGTTTGTAACGTCAGGTGTCTATGTGTCTCTTTTATGAACGTTAGGGGGGGCACGTATTATTAATACTTACTTCAGTTTTCGCTAATCTTTGTTTGATTTTTTTTTATTACTCTTCTTAATTAAACAATTTTGTGGGCCGTTTTCATAAAAGTCCCGGGTTCGTGTTTTAGTCGTTATGTTTTTATTTTAATATCCTACTTCCTAGTAATGCTTAAAATATGAAAGTGTCTATGTTTGAATATTCACACAAAAAGACTGGTTGGGTTTTAAGGTATTGCGCACTATAGATAGAGCGTAACGGGGAAAAAAACAAAACTTACATTTTATCCCGGAAAAATATAAGAGCCCCGTGGGAGAAACCCAAGGGCATTCGTCAACAAAGGATGCGAGGGCACTGCAACTAAAATGTATGGGTTCTAGTTTAGCTTTTTGTTTTTAGTTTATTATATAAAGTCCCGTCCCCTTTAGGCGCGAGCGAAACCGCTATAAAAAAGCCAAATTTAATATAAATTAAAACAAATAATAGCCTCATCGGGTAATACGTTAAAAGACCGTGAAATTACACGTGAGGACCGTGCATCCGTCACATTACACTTTCAGTGACAGACGAGATACATCACGACCGAGCACTCATCGTATCAAATTAACAACATCATAAATACCGCACCCGTCACCTTTATAATAATATATATAAAGATCATTTTGTATATTCGAAACACAATTATAAATTTGTAAAATTTTGTTTTTTAATTTTCAAATACAATTTTCATTAAAACCCTCGCCCGCATTTAGAAAACTTTTATGTTAATTTCAACGTTAATGGTCGCCTAAATAAGTTTGTAATTATATTTGATATCTTTTGAAAACTGTACCTTATTACTTAATAATAATTAATTAATACTCTGTGATTATAATGGAGAAGTAAATACCTGTTTAATTAGTCGGTATAAAGGTAGACCAGACATCAATACCGCCGGGCGTTCAATGAATTATATGAGCAAGGTGGGTGTTACAGTTACAGCGCGTTGATTGATGAATGTCGTTTCGCTTGTGTTATTAAGAACGCATTTTCGGTATCCACTGCCACCGACTCCTTTGATCCTATCCACTATACTGCATATATAGTTCTTCTCAAACATTAACCATGTGCAATGTTACCGTTACTGCGTTCACGGATGGCATTTGTAAGTGGCATAAAATTTTGTATCCCGTAAATTGTTTGTCGCTATATTATTAAATTGACCGTATTAATACACGTCCAGAAATGTTATGGCGTCAGAATATAAATGTGAATTATTATGGGTCAAAATTCCTGTATAATATAGTATGTAACCCTAAAAGTGAGGAGACGCTTCGGGAACTCTTTTATTGATTCCTTACCCATAAAGATAGGCTCGGCTGAATTCTTTGGTAGGGGACAGTTGGTATTCGGACGAGTTTAGTGGTATCATTATACGACGTCCTTTAGACGATAACAAATTCCGAATGGTATGATTTTATTACATAATACGCTTTTTATATGAGGAGAGGAGAAAGAGAGATGTGTTGGTTTTCTCATTCTCTCACTCGTGTGCTAAACCTATTTATCGGACCTACTTCCTAACTAAATTTAACGCTATGATACTAACTGGTAAAATAATCGCGCTGTATATAAAAAATATATGAAATTCAACCTATATGTGGCGCGGTGAATAATGTAATTAATATAACGGTGAGGCTAGTCGTTAATTAAAATTACAAAATAAAATAAACAATACATTAAAGTGAGTGTATTGCGGTGCAGTGACGTGTCGTACGTAAACCGTAATGAACTTTTGTTGTGTATTTACGATTTTAAATATAGTTTATGTAATCGGTGCAAATGGAGCACACATACGCACGCCCATACGCATGAATAAATATATATATTTAACTTTGATAATATTTATCGGTTAGATGGTGCTATGTTCATCTATTTATCACAACACTAAGTTTAAATAATATAAATATAATTATAGTTAATACCTAATATAATAAATAGTAAACGAGAAAATACACATTCCTACTATTGTGTCAGATGAAAAGGAAAGTAGGACAAGGAGAGACTAAAATTACAGGTACGTACATAATGCAGACGCAGTTTAATATAACATCTACATATATTAATTCATACAATAACATGACCGTGTTATTGTTCGCGCCCATTAGTTAAACAAACATTTATTATTTCCTCCATTGTCTCAAAAAAAACTCCACTGACGCATCGGTCATTAGAGTATTAGAAATAAAACGTGACCGATTTGTAGAGACCTTTTAGTATACGACCATTGTATATATTATGAGTGGATAAGAGGTCGTCGGTTACTGGTCGGTTATAAAAATAGGGTTGTCACTTAACAGACGGCCTTTCGGTTCCGAATACCGATGCATAACCGATTTGGAACTATGGCGCGTCACTCGTCACCCCTGACGGACGACGGAGTATTATTATTGCTGGTACTGAAAGTGTTCTGAAGCTTTTTTATTCACAAAACTATTAACTAATTACTTTTGAACTATTAGTAAGGATTTTAGTTAGACTTTATATTTAACTTTTGTATTAGCGGTCATGAATATTGAAATTATAGATAGATATTGAGTTTGTCGAATCGTGACAATTATTTAGTCGAGCGTGAACTTGAAATGTTAATTGAGTGAAAATTGGTGTCTGAAATAATATTGAATATTTGATTCTGTTATTGATCTACTGACACTAGATTTTAGGATTACGATTCGTAGGGAAGAGATAAAATAGTATGAAACTAGTCGATTAGTAATAGTTACTGTTTTCCTCAAAAAGATATTATTTAGACGGAGTATGGTAAGTCATCTTTAAAATATATATTGTCAACTTGTCAGTTACATGATGGTGTTTAAGAAAAACGTTTCAAATGTGATCTATAAATAATACGGAAACAATACCAGACCGGGATGGTTGGGATTACAGGAGAGTGCCAAGATGCTGGCGGATGCTGTTGCGCATTTGTTACGTGGTGGATTCCTGAAAATAAAGCGCCGTGATTTGATTGATAACAATCAATATTTTACACTTTAATAGGCTCATTAAATACTTTAATTAATTGATATATAAAAACTATGTTATTCCCGCAGCTTCACTCGAACTTGTTCGACTTTGGTTTGTAAATTCAAATAACCCATGTTCGCACTGTCTAGCAATACAGAATAAAAGATTTAAAATTTACTTTTACTTACATTTTTACCATCAAAATTTCTCAATAAATGCAAAATTGTATCAAGATCGGTCGAACGGTTTTAGAGCTATAAAAAAATTAAAACAAAAAAAAATGTAACTCATCAGTGCATCAGGACGATTGCTTATCATAAATATATTAATAAAAATCTAAAGTACAGACAGAACCAGTAGCTTTATATAGCAATATTTAAATACTATAAATCATATATCTTAATAACGTTAAAAGACAACATATTTCTTGTAGCAGCGATCCTCATCGTTCTAAACCGAAATAATTAAAAAACCGGGGTCGCATTTTTTAACCATTATCCTTTTCAATCCTTTATAATTGATGGTCCCATTATATCTGTTATTTTTAACAATTTTTTCTTGTTTGTTTTTGATAAATATCGCCATTAATAATCTGATATTAAAAAGGCTACGAATAAAATGATATTAAATGTTTCGTTTATTATTAATGGGTTTATATTTTTGTGTTAGAACCTTCAAAGATATTTTTAAGGTTTCGCGAAGTAATTAATTACGAGTAGATGATACAGTAAAAGGTTCTTAGCGAAGTTTTATAAGTTCAAGTAATACTTCATAATAATAGCTTATTATAAGCAAGTGATATTATTTTATTGAAATTATTAATTAAATTTAATTATAAAAAAAAATGTTGTCCTCCATTTTAGATGGAAGGAATTAATTAGTCCGATCTAATTACGCAGTGAGACGAAATAATTATATATATATTAAGGTCCAGTGGATATCGGTAATTACGATTACGCGATTAATTTCCTGTTTTCTTAACGAATAAACACACATAAAAGAATTCCTATTTGATGAGTAAATTTATATGTATAATATAATAATAATTGAAAGGCTAGTAGATACAAAACGCCCCCCTTTTGTTTACACACTAGCTGGGCCCATAACTTCATTCGTATGGAATATGTTTTGTTAATGAAAGTAGCCTAAGTTCTTATATTATATTTTTTCTATTGTATATAGAAATCAATCTGAAATGGATCTGTTTGATCATCCAGTAATAAAATAACTAAAGTCCTATCGTCAACACTCAAGATGCTAGACTCTTTGTAATAGTAAATCTGTGAATTCTCAAGTATCTTACAAAAGCGAAAGGCGTCAACTATTCTTATTAGAAGTAGCCAGTGTCAGATGGGATGGGAGAACTGTAATTCTTTGAAAACATTCGCTTTGAAGCATCGAAACGAACTCTTTGTGTGTCGGGGTTTTTGAACTCCTAAATATATATGGAAATGTTTGAATTGTAATATATTTAATGACATGTATTATTAACACCTAAATGAGGCTATTTTTACTTATTAGATTAAGATGGATGGATGGATGGATCCTTAATCCAAAATTAGCATTTTAGTTCCTAGGTAATTACGTGTATGTAACTTCTGAGTCAAGTCTTCTGCAATAACTTTCATTAAAAACTTGTCTATAATAATTAATTATTATAGTTTTATTTATAACTTCGCTTATGTTCGATGGTCTGTCTGTCGAGTTTTAGGAATTGGCCTTCGTTTATGGATTAGATTAATTTCTTGAGTACACAAATCGCTACCTACTGTAGAGACGCGTCAGTTTGAAGTGATAGAGATGTTAATTCTATTATAAATCTCCTGTCAATAAGTCTATTCCAGGGATAGGGATCCGAGGGGCAAATTGAATACTGACGGACCTTGGAATTTTATCGATAAAATTTTATCGATATATTTTAATTAAACATTATTTAAAAAAACAAACAAGTATACTAGTTGATTCCAGCCCGCTACGCATACGCTTTTTTAAAAATTTCAAATAGAGAAATGTAATTCCAGTCAGTGAATACACAAATTTCCACATCATCTATGAGGTACTGTGTACTAGGATGCGTTTCCGTTATGTAATGTGGTGGGATCCCTAGCAAGCCTATACCTCGAAAAAAGCCAGCATATAACTAAGGATAAATTTTATTTATTTTTTTAATAATTCTTATTTATTTTTCAAATATATCAAATTAAATTTTGTTTCAAATCAAATATATTTTTGTCCTCGATTTTTTATTTTGGACAATTTTTAATTTTCAAAATTAATTCTTTGAGTTTAGATGATGTTGGGGGGGTGCAACCTCATCTAAACTCTGGTTGTCATGGTAATCGTTGTCAAAGTAAACGTCATGGTAACTATGGCGTTAAGTGTATAGCTCCTACAGATTTAAAACTTGGCGAAATGCAATAATTTGATATCCGTTGGGATAGGAATTCCGGAAAATCTATTCTTAGTGGACGACTAAGTCACAAAAGAAGTAACTATGTAAAATTTTAAGTTAATCGGACAGATAGTTTCGGAAATTTAGTGATGAGTCAGTGAGTGGTAAATCGCTATATAGATAAGTAAGTATACAGTTCAAAGATTTTTGTTACTATAAATTAGGTTTTTTAACATAAAATGAATGAGTTTAAGTTACGAAATATGGTAATAAATTTTATCGATATTTTGCACAAAGGACATCCCTTCCACGGTAGGATTATCGACAAAATATCAATTACAGTTATTAAACGTAATGGAAAATGAACCAAATTTAAAAGCGATTAGGTTCGTTTAGCATTGACATGTTTGGTTGCCTGTTTCGGGCTCTCTGTGGGCTTAAAGACTTTGCTTTCAAGTTTTCCGATTTAAGTTTGGTCGGATTTAGATTAAGACTCTGTTTTATTACGTTCCGTTCTGTTTTCGTTGTAATTTCGCCGCTTCATTGGTTATCATATAATTATAGGCCCTTGCCTATCGGCACCCTTGTGCCATTGATGTAATGATTTTATTTAACTAAGTTATTATTATATTTACCTAATAGCCAAGCTGAGCGACATGGCCGCCTGAATGGGTTCTACATCCATACCCACGGGCGGACGTTGAGCGCGCGGCGTGCATAATAAACTAAAAAGTTAGAATGGATACAGACTTGTATGACTCTAGTCTTTTGTGGACTGAGAATTGTTAGTGCTGCGGTCTTTTCTTTTTTTTAAATCTCTTTTGATTCACATTTCATTCGACGACCTCTCGTGAATACTTTATTAACTTTTGTACGTATTTAGTTCAATGAATATCATTGATATAAAATATTAAAATATAAATTAATGAGAACGTAGCACGTAATACGACTATAAAATTTACATATTATTTTATTATCCTGATAAATAATTTTAATTTCATTTTTTACGTTTTATTATTTTAAATACGTCGTCGTGATATTATATTCGTGTTTTTAAAATTATATTCAACCGGGCGTGTTTAAACGTCGGTGTGTCTCTACAATAGAGATCAATAACCCTACGGCAGGATGACACGCATTCGTGTCATGAACGCCACCTTCGCTCGGGTCCTTATTGTTTTCTCCAGATACGGAGTTACGGGACGCTTTGACGATACGTATATTAATGTTTTGGACGTTTTTAAAATTTAAAACAATACGCTTTGAGTATTTTAAATATAACTTTCTTTTTTTTAGTTATTTTCGGTTTTTACTCTGTAACCAAATTATTTATTTACCACACGTATAGTTTTTTCCTTCTATCTGAATGTTTAACTTCGTCTCAAACGGCTCGCTCTAATCGCACCATCCGGTCCACGAAATCAAAACATCACACGATATCAAGAACTACTTTAGTTCCGAACGTTGAGTCTTCGAGCCCTGAATAAGTAATAGAGAGGCTCTCCAATTCGGTTACTAAGGCGATACAGCGAAGTGCTCCGGAGCGGCTGAATCCGTGAAACTATTTTGCATTTCACTACCGTGATTGGTACAAGTTGTCTTTTATTATTCCCAAAGCGATTGAGATGCAATCTACAAATGGGTAACAAATAAAGTTTAGATTCAACAGTTAATGATTAGTAAACTTTAAATGCAGTATTTCAATGCGTATTCGGTACAAAGATATCGAATACAGGGTTTTATATTGTCCAAGATATGATATACAGATATATTTAATATAATAATGCCAAGTACACTGACACTATAATTACGAAATGATTTATTCCCCGCTACCGGTTTGATAGACGTTTTCGTGCGAACATTTGACACTTGCTAAACGTCTGATACAGACAGACAGACAGGCAGCCTAACGAGCGGGTGGATGGAGCTTTTTACGAAGTGGTAGTTTAGTTATATATTCACATTTCTACATAAGTACATACCCTTAACAAGATGTCTGCTATTAGCTTATTATAACATATATTATTTTAACGATTATGAATAAAAAAATATTTAAATGTTCGAGTTTGAAGCATTTTTTTTGTCTTAGTATACTATTTAAGGTTAAATAATAAGTACAATAGCAGTCTGATATTAACAACGAAACTCATTTCATCGGAAATATGTTAATGACTCGTGGTAGAGTTCTGGGAATTATCTGCAGTTGTGGGACTATTGTTATTTGCTGCAGTATTTAAGATGTACCTGTGTTTTATTATTATTACATTATTTATCTACCCACGACATTGATGTTTTAATAACTAAAGATTTTGGTTTATCTTGTTTATTGGACATGTTAGTTTTATGTAGAGACGAAGTGTTTATGATTTTTAATAAGCTTTAATGAATCGAAGCTTTGAAACTCGATTTTTATCCACTCTAAATGATCATATTAATACAAAACTATGTTTAATTATCGTAGACTGGTGACGATTCACGATTTTAATAATTTTATCCCATTAACCTCATCGGGATCGTCAGGATTAAAGATTTAGGTTAGATCAGTTTTTTTAATGTTACTTTAGTTATTTGGACATGTTTGATATTTGTTATTGTACTTTATAAGCTTTTATTTTTATTAAACAGTTCTCTTATATATATATCTTCAATACTATGAATCGTAACATGACTAGCATTTCACCGCGACCGAGTCGAGAGTAATTCGCGCCCCTCGATAGGCGTAGGGCTGTCACACGTATCATTAATCAAATGCACGTTATATTTTAATACGGATAATGAAATTAACAATGATATCATTGTGACATGCGAACTGGGCGGGTGAAACTTCATTTATTTTAAATAAAAATAGTTAATATTTTTTCATCCACTATATATTGTAAAGATTAATTTATATATATTAATTTTTTTTATACGGGGATGAAACGATTAATTTATTCTATATAATTATATGATTATATATAAGTTGATGACCCTAATTTGCCAGTTAACTATTCCCGGTTCCCTGAGGATGTTCCATTGGAGCATTAATTGTCTATTGACAACTCGTAGTTTAGACGAAACTCGACATCATACAGTCACTTTTACAATACATAGATGATTTATATGTATAACTATCGAAAATATAATAAAAACCTCAAAGAATAACAGTAGTTACATTGTATTTTTCAACACGATTAATTTAATCAAACAATAATAAACGACTTAGTTTTATTTAGAATCTATAAATATATATATATATAAAGACGAGAGCGCATTTATGTAAATTTATCATAAAATAACATTTAACGTCTCCTCTCGGATATTTAAACGCAATCTGCATAGCCTTTTATTGTGTTAATCTATTTGTATTATCATATCACTCGACTGACTAAGACTCGCTTTACTTATGATAATGAATAGCTCAGAGTTATTTTGAAATTGAATTACAATAGATTCACTTTACGGGTTACGTATCATTTAGCTACTCTTTTGAGTTTTATTTTTTTTAATAATACCCACCACATTCCCTTTATCCAAACAGACGTGAACTTAGTTTATTATTCAGCTGCATACAAGTGGAGGATCATGTTATATTAAAGCTGTCACATTATCATATACGGAGCAGTCAGCGCTGATCTGCATCTTAAGCCACTTAGCTAAAGTCCTCTTAGTTTGGAATTATCACATCAACACTCGCTGTGTACTTATTAAAATATAATGTTTTAAGTTTTTCTTATCATATTAAAAAATATATTAATATAAATAAAATATTTTTTTTTTATATAATCGACACGTAAGACATGATAGCTCAATTTTTATAACGCCGGCTTGATTGGCCGAAGGTTTCAAGTTCATATTATTATAAAAATGCATTGCGTGAACTAACTAGGTATGAATTCTTTAACAATTTAGAAATTAGTTTAATTTAATATATTAATTAATATATATTTAACGAGAAGCATTATTCATAAGTTGTGTGTATGAATTCGCAAACTATTGCGTGTATGTAGCGCTATTCATTTGTGGTTTCAAATGTCTTGGTGGGGATTTAGAATACTTGTGTGCATGTGTGTGTGTGTATGTATGTGTGTGTGTGCGTTGTGTTTAGTTAATGTAGGCGCGTATTGTTCACAGGTGACATACAATATCCTACAGGGTTGTCGTTAATTAGAAATTTTATATATTTAATTAAATAACATAATATAATGGTTGATACGGATACAATAATGTGAATTTTCAATTATATTTACAAATAAATAAAATATTTCTTAAGAAAAGTGTATGATTTTCATAATCACTGTTTAAATATTTATTTTAATATAACCTACACTGATGACGTCAAATTTAATATATATTTTCTTTAATAACAAAGCCCTGGAATTGGAAGACATTCATATCAATCAATCATTCTACCAAACCTGGCCTTGAGCATGGAATTATCTGTACTTTACTAGTGTGTGCGTGTGTCATATTGTATGTGTGTGTGTGTGTCACTTAGGAGCGATAACAATGCATCTGTTATGTCGACTTTACACCTCACAGTTAAAGCGATACTCCCCGAAGATTAGAGTGTTTAAATTGGCGCAAGCCTGCGAAACGACTGAATATCAAATTAATATATACACAAGTGTGTTAACTGTACCGACTTCACGGTTTATGGTTAAACAGGAAAAAGATCTTCGTTAATGTATAATTATAGATTTTGTATATTTAATGTCACATGTATGTCACATGTAGGTCATTTCGTACAACATTAAGCATCTGATTTGTATTTAAGTTGCCGAATTATAAGATATATTTCTACTAGATATATATGCTTAATTGTGAAAAAAGTATCGCTCTAATATATCTACAATAGTACATCCAAGCTCCAGCTTCGCTGGATTCAATTTTCAAGATTGACGCTTTTAATTTTTTTTTCGTATCCACCTCCGTGCTCTCATATCCCTACAAAGTTAAGTGATTGCTTGTTATTTGTGAACGTCCTCGCAGCGTCTTGTTAGGTTCAAGTGGTTCATTTGCGAGAATTTCTTTTTGTGTAGTCTTTCTTTGACCCTCTCTTTCAATGCGATGTAAATTGTTTGATAGGAAACGTAATTTGTTCCCTAAAATTGGAATTTCTTTACTTATGCTTTTTTATTTAAAAATTAATAAAAAAATTCGTGACGTGGTCATCCAATGATCTTTAGGAATTGATAAACGTTTTAGACCTATCATACAGTCGTGGTTCCATCTTATTTACATTGTTGTGAATTAATATTGCATCTAAGAAATAAATAAAGATAGTTTCTTTGTGTATTTCTTAGATGCAATTTTAATTCAACTAAATCTTTCTTGAAATCCGCATGCATGGAACATATTATAAAGTTAACTCGATAATATAAAGTCCATATATTGAGATAGATCCAATCTGTTCGTGTAATTCGTTGCCATGGCAACGTCCAGAGCGGATAGAAGAAGTGTTATAAATCAAAACCTAACATCGCTATCGAGATCGTTTTATCGCACCGATATATTACTTATGGAAATTTTTAAGATTTTCCTTCCGTTCGACGTGAGATATGTTGAAAGTTACATTTGTGATACATTGTAGTGATATCTTATAAATTTTATATCCTTATCCTTATAAAATGTATATATTATATTATATAATATTATATATATCGTAATTTTAAGCACATTTCACACGTAATATATCATTGTAACCTTATATGTATTAGAATATCTTACATCCTATCAATTGTACTTGTAACGGTTGTGTCTAAAGACCCTTTATAAGATACCTGTCCCGCCACAACAACAGAATGTATCCTATAAGACCTCGCAAATCCTCGTGATATACCATCCACTTCTCTATCCAATACCGATTGTGATATGTTCGAGTAGTATTTCTATAAACTCCGTTAAGCTGTTGAGGAGATACATTTCTGATGGTTACGATATAATAATTGGAACTCAGTTCCTCAACGCAGCTTAGGGGTTGTGCGAGATAGTAAAAATCGTCACGTACGAACAAAATGCTGTGTGTGTGTGTGTGTGTGTGTGTGTGTGTGTGTGTGTGTGTGTGTGTGTGTGTGTGTGTGTGTGTGTGTGTGTGTGTGTGTGTGTGTGTGTGTGTGTGTGTGTGTGTGTGTGTGTGTGTGTGTGTGTGTGTGTGTGTGTGTGTGTGTGTGTGTGTGTGTGTGTGTGTGTGTGTGTATTCCTGTACCTTTTGTCATATAACTTCAACATAGGATCGTACAGACACGTGGATATATATTAGAAGATACTTTATCGACTATTCTCGATTCAAATTATCTAAGAGTGCTTTTTCCCTAGATTTTGTTAATACTTGAATAATACAATCAATTCACAACAGACCAAATAAAATAAAGTTTAAATAAATATGTAATAAAAAAATTCATAATGAAAATTTCAAAACCACAACTAGTTTCCAGATTCTCTTCAAACAGAGTAAATAACAGGTGTATGCTCCATTGAGTACGAAATATTAATTAATATAATTAATATTACATTCTATATAACATCAAATATAAAATACTATTTGGTATTTCCAATATTTCAACAATAATCTAGTATAAAATAATTATGAGACCATATATTAAATATCCTTTTGTTACAGATTATAATTATTAGGTGATACGTTTGATATCAAAATACTTTTAACATAATTAACTTTGTTGTTATAATTTAGTTTAGTGAATGGAAAGCCATATAATTTTATGATTTTCGTGTTTCAATAGAAATTGTTATAACAAATTTGCTCTAAAATAATATGTTATGAGGAGAGATGAAAGCATGTAACCAAAAGGGTGCTGGGTATGATAGTGGGGAAATGGACTGGTAGAGGACGACCGAAGGTATGAAGATAAGATTGGGTGAAGAAGAAGGGAGTGTGTACAGAGATGACGAGTAACAGGAGAATATAGAAGGAAAAAACATTCTGTGCCGCCCCAAAGAAGTATAGTAAAAAAAATAGTTTAATATTCTACATAATAGAAAAAAATCGAAATCAATTTGTCCGTTTCACACCAACAACACCACAACACTACAATTACAACGATTTTCCATATAAATCACGCCAACACAGCATTTTAAAAGCTTCGCCCTTACAAATTACAGGTGATATTATTATTAGATTACACACAGAGGGCAGCACCGGCTTAGGCCTTAATGATCGACCGCGAACCCATTAAATACATGTTTATGCCTTTTATAACGAACAATGTGTTTTTATTTTATTGCTTTTACGTATATCGTATTGTTTGGACTTTAAATCATTTGCCATTATTATAACGGAATTTATCATTACGTATTTATTTCAGTTTATATTATAATTATTATGGTACTTTTGAGGTATGTTTCTATCAAAAAGCGTCTGTAAGGTTTGACGTTATTTTCACATAATAATAATATCTTCAAAACAATATTTCATTGCTACGGACGCGGACGGAGCTGCGAGCAAAAGTAATTATTTAATAAAACGTATTTAAGCACGTTCTAAAGCTTATATAAGTCTGTTAAATCCATATAAATAGGATTTCTGATACAAACGCGTCTCGAGTATCCTCCCGTCGACTACTTGATCCCCAATTAAGACCTACTCGATACCTGGAATTATCTCTGAAGCGATTCGATTTGATAGTCATAAACAGGCACCGGGATACAGCACTACTTGTTAATAGTTCAGAGTTGAGACTTTTCTGTCGTTCAATTAAACACTTTAATGTTTAAGTTTCAGATATGATAATGATATATTTGTGCAAGTAATATGCTGCCTTTGTGGTGTGATTACAAGGTATCCCACCTCAGATTTCATAATGAAGTCATTTCAGACTCCTTAGCAAAATTAAGCACAAATTAAAAAGAAACATTTTTGATATTAATAAGAGGGTATAATTTATTATTAGCCACGTCTGGGGTCAGCGTAGTCTGGAGGCAATAACTACCGTTCTCAGACAGCTATCTAACAGACTAATACACAATTAATGCTCCCGATATCTCAGGTATAATAGCACGGATCGATCCTAGACTCTGGATATCTGGATCGGTGATTCCAAATATTGACACTCACTGCCGTGGATGTTTGCCCTCGTGTTGGTTCATTTTATTATTATGACTTCACTGCATCTGGATTCGATTAAATCAACTCCACCTGACCTGCTATTTACTGTTACTATTAGAACTATCTAGATTTCTATGTTGAATTATATAAACAAAAAAGTAAAACACAATTTTCCTTATAAAGACCAAATATGAATACAGTAGTGTATCTGAATTGAGACCTATATTTCATAAAATCAATAATTTAAACGATTAATGAATGCTTCGTTCTATTTTAATTCATAAAATATTGCTTCAGTAATTAATATATGAAGGGGTAAATGATTGAACTGTATCTGAATATTTATGAATTTTAATTCATATCTCTATATTACAATGAGTTTGATATAAGTATATATTTTTTGTTACAGGTAAGACTTACATCAAATATATTGGTGTATGGTAACTATAATACCATGTATAAATTATACATGCTGTCATTATTATTGGATCATTTTTTAAATGTTATGTTATGGACGTAACTCTTCTTAAAGTTCTTAACACTAAACCTACCGACAATTCTTGTATACCTGTTCCTACCGCACGCTGTCAAATTGACCGGTAATTAAAAGTTATTTTATTATATAACGCAGGTAATAATGAAAATAACTAAAAGTAAAGAGTGTAAAAAATATTATATGCACATTCTCAGAATTGTCATGTAGTTTGATAACGATATTATAACGTTTAAAAATGTGTAACTTTTACAAAAGTTTAAGAACGGTCCATTTGATCGGTACTTGGTAGGTTTAGTGTTAAAGTAATATCCGTTGTGATTATTGAAATTTGTCCGAGAAAAAGTTATCATGATTCTGCATGCAATTCGCCATGAAACTTGGAATTAATTGAACTATTATTTACTGCGTAATCAATTATAATTTATTAATGAAAACTAATCATAATTTATTAATACTTTTCATATAAAAAATCTTAGTCTTAGAAAAGGTATAGGTTGGTGGTAGTGGTTGGCTGTAGGTTGATTCTCACGTGTTCATTTCTGAATAGACGACCACAAATAGAATGCTAAATTGATCAAACCAAGTACACCATAACTAAGTTTGCCAGTTACCACTGCAATCCCAGAAGACACGAGTGGGGATATACAATACAAAGTTTAATTGAAACATTGACGTGTAAAAATATAATCAAAAAGTCCTCAATATGAATGCACGCACTCTATTTGATGTGGAAACTTGATAATGATATAAAAACAATTATTTTAATGTGTCATGTAGGTCTAGTGATGTAAGAGATGAAAGGCAGCCTCCGTGTCATTGTTTAATATTCTCACATATTTCGCGTGTATCGCGGGGGAGCTGTAGCGAGCTGTTTTAATTAATTTTCATAACACGCGGTCCACCGCTTATTAGACGAGATGAATGCACCTCGCTTTATCTTTCACTGTACTTTTACTATGTACATATTATTGATATGTATAAAAAAATGTATATTAAATGTGTATGTTCATTTTACCAACATGCCAGAGGAAGGATATTAAAAATGTATCTCTAATAACGATGAAATGGAATAAGTTAATTGGATATTCCCAAGTACACTTGATCTTCTCGATTCGCCGATCTTATATAATATTATACTACACGCCCATGTTCTAAATAAATAACTGTTCGTTAATTTTTTTTATTTTTATCTTTTAATTACAAGTGCTGTATGTTATCTTTCTTTTTTTCATAACTTAAGTCACATAAGATAAACGTTACTTTTTCTGCCGCTTATAATAACGAACGCGATGAATTGTCTTCCCACACTCAACTTGTTTGTCTCTTTGATTACATAACTCAATTGTATTTGCAAGTCCATGAATGCAGGCCTTCAAACAGAGCTGTAGCGTTTTATTTTTTTTATTGTCTATAGTATCCAGACTATAAAAGTTATTGGAATAGCCTAGCACAGCTTATTTTTTGTTTATATTGCTTAGGAGTAGTAAGCTTATCCTTTATCACAACGTTTATTATTACACTATATAATATTAACTTTAGTATTTTCTTTTAAATTATTAAAGTTTAAATTAATAACAAAATATTAATTTCGACTTCATTAATTGTGTACAATATGTCTTGTAGCGTATGTGCGAGTGTGCAACTGGTTTTATAAACTATTTCAGCTAAAGACCTAAATATAAAATCTTAAAATTTTATTTCGTTATTTTAGTTGTTAAAATTGTACTTGTTTTAAAGGATACATACATGTTTCATATGAAACGAGGAAAAACTAAAAATGTTTTAACATCGTTTTCCTGTAATGACATACACAACTAGTAAAGGATTTTTTATTTTTCTATAT
The DNA here is from genome assembly GCA_918358695.1 of Melinaea menophilus ssp. n. AW-2005. Classification (NCBI taxonomy): domain Eukaryota; kingdom Metazoa; phylum Arthropoda; class Insecta; order Lepidoptera; family Nymphalidae; genus Melinaea; species Melinaea menophilus. Next base: position 29,863,958 of record OU911039.1, on the reverse strand, counting down.
ATAAATCTATTGATAAATATTATAGCACCAAATATATACTACTTTCATCGGTCAAAAGACATGTCGGTAAAGGCACTGAATACACGAGTGGCGTTGCAAAAAAAAGCTTGTTTTACAAAAAAACACAATCGGTGACCTACATCTAACTCTTTGATATCAATACGTTAATATAGTTGAAAACGTAAAAAAAATATTGCTTATAATAACGCTACTTGTAGTTACATTTGCATGTTTGGACAAAATAAAAAGAATTTAACGAAATATCGTGGTCTGTGCGCCTTTGCTCCACATTTTTATAATGTTTAAAATGCCAGTTATGAAAAGGTTTTTTTTTTTTGTTTAAATTTATGTAATTTAAAAATGTGACTCGAATAGATATATTTTCTTAAAATATATTTTTATTAACATATAGAAGGAAAATTATATAACTAGTATAGTAATACACTAGTATAAAAGTACTGTTAAATATTGATATCATATATTGGTATGACGTGAAGTGTTCATGTTACATCAAGTCCTGGTTCTGATCATCCGTTTGATATGTGACATCTCTCCGGAGCACCAAATAATTTTCCCATCACACACGTAGTGAATTACGTCTTCCACTTTTATTGTATTATACGTGAATACCTTCCCCTCGTCATGGAAGAGCATCAAAGAAATAATCATTTTTATTAGACGTATATAAATGGTAGTGAGAAAAGAATTGATACCTTTTAATATAATATATGTGTTTATGTTTGATTGTAAAATAAAACCTGGCTTGTTAAAATTATATTCAAAAGTACAAAGACTAGAAACAAGTAGGAGTATTGGGTTTGTGTATGTCCTTGTTCTATTCAGTTCTGTTCTGTTCTGATCTGTTCTCGTCTCTCCCAAATATTCACATAATTAACATAGTTAATTATCCAGCCGCTAGTCGCAGTGGCGTTTGTGAACTAAAGTTGTATGTATGTGTACTAGGTAAAGTTTAAGTTAACAGAGAGGGACACATACATTATTTATAAAATGTACAAACTCTGAATAGAATTGGTTGTTTTAATTTATATTTTTAAATAGTTTAAAAATATCCTGACAATTAACTATTTATCAAGGATGAAGTCTCATTTATTATTCCCAAGTTCCTAGAAAAGATATACCAACTAGGATACTCCAAGTTGATTTCAACGGAAAATAAATTTGAATTGCGTATGAGTTGAATTCTAAATCGATTCCATCCGACTCATACGAATATGTAACTGTACACTTTCGCATCTATTCCCTCAACGATGATTCGGGCTCTTGCGACTAACTCATCATTCTTTCAAATTTATTCAATGTCAGGAGGCGATCCGTTAAAATGAGACGCCCAGATACACTTCCCGTGTCTATTAGCATTTGTTCCCGTTCCGTTCCGTCCCGTCATTGTAAAAGCAATAAATTAAATAGTAAATCTTCAGTTTATTGACGCGGCCTGCGCGCACCTGATCTATATTTTTAACTAATAGCCTTCATTTAAAGGAAATAAGTCTCATTTCAAAATAATACTGTATAATAAATGGTTGGTGCACTGGCGTGTTGAAAACGATTCTCCCTAAAGGGTGTTTGCACAACACGAAGAATATAGATTGACATGACCTAGAATAACTTACATAATAACTTCCTTATGCATTCCGTTATCAACGAACTTTCTCCTAAATTACTGTCTATGAAGAATTATATAAATTATAGTCCCATAAAACTATGAAAGTGTAATCAAAACTTTCATATTATCTATGAAGATATGAATAGCTATAGCAATAAGTGTAACGTTAGAAACTATAGTATTTTGAACCTCTCGTTCTGGTAATGGAAAACTGGTATCAGTTCCCGAATATACGTAGACGGGATGGTGAACAAAATAATTTCCGCTGACGCCGGTCACTGAAGTGTACTTTTATTTCATATTATGTGTAAAAAGTTGACTTGATCGCGTAAGAGAAGCAAACATTGAAAATAATTCGCAAAACATTTAATATCGCACAAAAAAAAGTATTTACTTTATAATTGAATTCTATTATATAAATTCGAAATTGAAATCGTAAATTTTAACCATTTTAATATACAATAGTTGTAACCGAAATAATTTTCAAACCACAGTATGATTTCATAGAGACGATTAACAAAATTAGTGTCGTAGTTTCAATTGCTCCTCGGATTGGACCAACGCCAGTTTTGTATAACAATATTAAATTTCAAAATCTTTACGGTGGCTTTACGGAATTTAAACCAACGGTCACAATAATAACGAACAGTATGAATTAGATTTTTATTATATTTTTTTATATAAAAAAAATACATATTTTATTATTATTTAATGTAATCGCTAACTTGCAAATATTATAAACAATTGAAGTTAATTATTTAATGGTAATTTAGATATTTTTATTTGCTACGTACGTCAAAATATTTTTTTTATTTCATACACTTATGTAACATCAGTCTTTACTTATACGATTCTAAAAGAGAGACACGTGAATAAGAAATGACAGAATATTTCTTTACTTATCTTTTTTTTTTTATAATATTGACAGTTTAGTTACAATGAGATTTGATATGCGTGAACAAATTAGAATTCAAGTAAAGCGCAGTACAAAACGAAGGCCCGAAATACCATCCACGCCACTGTTAGTTCCTGTGGAAAGTTACGTCGATGGTCAAGTAGATAACAGTTCAAAAGTGACCTCGCACTGCTGGCCGAAGCACAAAGCATAGCGAAGCATCCGTACCGCAGCAGCGAAGCACAAGTAACCGAAGCGTCCCAAATTTGAAAAAATCCGAGTAACAAAATTCACATTCGAGTTTTCGGGGGCGCGAGTCTTTTGAAATTACCACGCAAACGCTGCAGTTCCGCGGCATTGTTCCACTGAAGGGATAGAGGGGGGAAAGGGGAGAGGGTTTGCACACAGATTGGTTTATCTCGCGTCCTTATTTGACGAGACTTTATTATGTGAACCGAGTGGAAACCCTCGGCGGTTCAGGTCGCGGTATCGCGTGATTAATTTTTAAACTCGAGCTTTATTCAATGATTTGGAGCGACGAATTGAATTAATGTTTACTTTCATTATATACATTTTATTGTTCTTGCTTAGTACATATTCGTATTTTATTCTTGTTTGTACATAAAAAAATATCAGTATTGCAAATGTTAAAATGTTTCACATTTCCAAAAGATTAAGCAGATGGGACGTCTCGGATGATGAAAATAAATGAATCTTCTTAATATGATCAAGCGTGATGAAGTAAATCACACGGCAGAGTGATGTTTGAGAAGTTTTAATTAAATCATCTTAAAAACAAAGCTTCTGCCACTTTGTAAAGCTCAGTAACGGGATCGGCTTAGACCCACCCCATGTCTGAATTACAATATGTCAGATTAAGTATACCCACTCCATTTATTTGAAACAGTAATAACGCTATAAATATATAAGAAAAAATATTATAAATATTTGAAGCTACTTGAAAAAGTCAGTTAGAAGAATAAGATCTATCACTATATTTTGTATAAGCCTTATTTATATACATTCATAATTCTATAATAACCGTAAGATGCTTACTACGGACCTCCCTCTACCTACAATAAGAGAAGCTGTGTAAGCAATTTAAAGGAGTATAGTTCAATAATAATTATGTAGTAATTACTTCCTTCCTAAGCGCCAATTACTAAGGAACATGTGTGCGAGCACTTTGAAGATAATCACTGCGCGTTTATTATGTTACTAAATTTGAACTGTTTAATATCACACGGATTCCTGTTAACTTTTCGTGTTAATTTGATGAAGCAATTCTAAATTGTATTCTTGGTTTATTTATATAATTGTCATTTTGTTTGTGTATGTTATTTTATGAGTTTTTAATCAATAGTTTTATTTGTCGGTCGTCTTATGGTCGTAATGCGGTAGAATGTAGGCATTTAACGAGAAGAGCCTTCAGTGTTATTTATATGAGAAGAGAACGCCCGAAGAAGACAAAGATGTGAATGTGCGGAAAAAGATATCCCTAAGAAGATAGTTTTCACTGAAATCGCGTTACATAAAAGATTTTGAAAAAAACTACTTATTTTTTCGACCTCATAACGCATAATTATAAAATTTACAGCGCTTTTTGAATAGTTTTTTTTTTTAATATTTAATATTGAATCTTTTCATATAACATATCTCAATTAGAAAATGGGAGAGATGATAAGATTTAAATTTACATTAACCAGTTTAATTTGAACTTAATGTTATCTAAGTGTTAAGATGCCGCAATTCTGATATCTGCGGCACGAATAACTGAGCTGGGTAACAACTCTGTGCAGTGTTTTAACTAGTTTTGACAATTTTGTAACTACTTAATAAGAAGGTAATTAGTTCCCGTTTCAAAGTCGCTTCCCGCTTAAGGAGGATTATAAACTTTAATAGAACTTTAAGGATGGATGTACGAGGTTTAGCATTGCTCTTCTTTCTTTATTCTGCATCATTATGCATTCATCATAGTATATATATATATATATATATATATATATATATATATATATATATATATTTTGATGTATTTTATTGTTATGTAGATTGTCATAGTATAATACGACTTGTAATTTGTGTTTCGTCATAACGTAAATACAGCCATTACTTTGTATCCCTGAACTTATGAATTTTATTTCAATAACTACGACATAAATTTCAATTATCGAATATTCGACTCCAATGATTTAGTTAATGTTGAGTTATTTTATCAGTGATTAAGTAAGTGTAAGCTATTTTTATCCCACCATTTTAGCCATGGGATCGGGAGTAAGTCGGATAAAAATATAGTACAGGATAATGATATATATTATCCCGTTAAATAAAACGGTTTTTCATGAAGTTTAATTAACAAATATGTTCCTTCATTTTAAACCTACATGTCAGACAGACAGCGGACAGAGTCGCTTGTAATATTTAGTATGTCTTTAAAAAACCTATGTTTTTCTTTCCGTTTTATTAGTTATTTAACCATTAAATCTATTTCAAGGGTCAAAAGCAAATGAAATTTGTTGACAGAACCGATTACCAAAACCATTTCAAACTACGCGTTTTAAAATATTAACACTGACGTCGTCGGTAGCTCGGTATAGCCCTCGTCAATATTGACACTATCGTGAGCGTGCTAATTGTATGTATGTATGTCACATGAGTTCGCACCTCGTCTCTACAGCGACGCTCCATTTTGCGCCTTCAATGTCACTGTAATATTTTAAAACGCGCTATGAATATCATATTTTATGAATATGTGTGTATGTGTGTTACGTTGTTCTGTTGACTGATAAATGTAGGTAACTTTAAATATAAATACAATTTTATTTCAACTTTAACATTGATTTGTAATTGTGGTCGGACGAGCGGTGGAATCGTGTTTTTACTAAAAGCACGACATTTCGTACAATTTTAATATTTTGTTTATTATATTCAAAGCTGATATAATACTTTAATACAACTATAGTCATAAACAATTTACATTAACTAATAGTATATTGAAAGTGTCACTAGAACTTAACGCGTGTCTCTAACACATAACCATCCCGTAAGTACACCATAATTCCTACCTAACGACACATTGTCTGAGTAACAAGTAAACGCACTCTGACTAGAAGGACGCCTATTATTATTGTATGTGGTGACCATCTTAACTTACTAAAGACGGCTAAAATTGAATATTATTTCAATCTACTAAGGTATCCACTTTTATACGTAACCGATAATATATTTAATTTATTGTTTCTATCGATGACAGTTATACCAGTTGTTAGAATCTGGAGCTATATTTTATTATTAGAATATATTTAGGCTTTAATATACAAAGCTTATCTTTTAATTACAAACATTATATTTAACAAACACACAAACAAAATATATTTTTTAATCATTTGGTAAACCTACATTTGATTTCATACAACAGTACCAGGTATTTGGAACTTGTCGTGTTTGTGATTGACGGACAGATTTGATATAATACACTAACAGGATTGAATCGGTCAATCGTGAGACACAGATTAAGTAATTAATACATTTAATCTGATTGAAATTGTACAGTGCATGATTGTTAATAATAGGTGGAATATATATACTATGATAATAGCTAACATTATTCTAAAGTTGCTACCAAAAAGAGTCCTGGATTCTATACTAGTTTGTGAGACGTATGATGAATAAGTTTGTCCATTTATCTGTGAAAGTTTTACGGACCCAAGACTCTAGGGACCTTAGAAGGCGTTGTATTTTCGTAATTTATTCTTTCTGTCCGTTTGTTCATAAATATGCTTTTAGTTATATTATTATTTACGATATGTTAACTCTTTATATCAATAAAATATTAAATGACACCTGAACAACAATGGAAATATGCAATAAAATAGTATTTTTATTATTCCGTCATAATTGTCAGTGTTTCAACGTTTTAATTTTATGATTTTCTGAAACACTCCCTAACAATACATTAATAAAAACGTCGCTATAATGAAACAAAGACAAATATTATATTTTTTCTATTCGTTTTTAAATAAACGATTTCACAAACGCATCGTTTTTGATTCGTTTAAAATTAAAACATAACCATTGTATGAATAATTTAATATTTTATTAATATTTAAGTCCTCTCTACAAACGACCCAATTCTCTGTTAAGTCAGAGGTTATGTAAATTATTTAACGGTTCCGTACCAAAGCCATACCACTTAGGGCATTAACATTTTAAAACGCTATTTGTTAAGTACACAATACATTTCATCTACGTTTAAACTGATTATTTACAACGGATTCTCTAATACTGTTATTAGTTCTAAGACCTCTCATTATTGTGTTTGTTCTTTGCATCTATACACTGTAGTCCCTTCGATATAGCATTCACTTATTAAACCGAATATTACCCTGATACTGTAAACTTATTTTTATTTTTATTTGATATCGATAGAACACCAGTCTCTAAAACAAAATATCTCCACTTGCTCTATTTCTGTAAACTAACAATAGTTCAAAGGGTAAAACTATTGAATATGTCTGAAAAGGTATTTTCGGTCTATTATTTTCTGGCATTAGTTTTCGTCGATTCCTGATTCTATATCGACTATCAAAAACCTATCAACGCCAAGTGTCACTTGGCACAGTGCCATATAAACAGTGCTTGTACCGTATCGGATATCACTTGAAATGATTTAGCGAGGAACAACTTATATAAACTAATTGAAATGTAAAAGAATTTTACATTTAAAGATATTAACTTTACATTTAACCTTATTTACACCTTATGCCTATTCGTAGAAGTATCTCAAACAAGTGTCAGTCATAACCAAATGCACAATTATTCGGTTAGAATCCTTTGATATCCTTTATTTGGCCAAACATTAATTCCTATATTAATTTATTGTAAGATTTGATATTGAAGAGTTCCCCGTTGCGGCCAAAAAATTAATCTTATCCATTAGAGGTTTTCCAATCGCGATCGTTATTTCTGGTATGCTTAACGGACTTTTCCGGCCGAATTTGACGCGGGTTATTTTTACGAAGGCTGCAAAATAACGCCTGACCCGTTTCTGCGGGTTTCGTTTTTTTTACCCGCAATTTTAATGCTAATCGTTTTGTGAATGTTGATTTTTAAAATTAGTGTTTCACTTGTTTGTGAATGTTTGCTTCTCATCTAGCGAAGTGAAGTGAAGTCTTTGGAGAAAAATTAGGTATTTATAGCTTGAAATGTTGGATTGGATAGGTCGTTTATTTGGTTTTTGTGTAAAAATTAACTACATTTTTGCTAGCAATATATCTTTGTAACAAATTGAACTATAAATAATAAATCTCCTATGAATAGATTGGGTCACGTTGGTTATGGGAAAAACTTTTAATTTAAAATAACAATATTTTATTGGTTACTTAATATAGGGATATATGTAATGTACACTTATACTAACTAAAATGCACTATTACAGATAATACAAATAATACACGAAGTGCTATTGAAGTACGTGATATAGTTTCGTATGAATCTTTCATGGTTTTGATCCTAGAAGCACTTTGATCTGTTCATATTATAAAATCCATTTTAGTCTGACGTTAAAATTTTTACTGATTTATAGGGAATATATTGTGTAGCTCGATTTTGTTTTATGTTTAAATAATACGATTCCCGCTCTCTTATTTGAATTTAGGACAAAATAATAATCAATCGGTTTTGTTTCTTGAAACCAAGATATCCTCACGACAAGTATTAAAACACAAAAGCATATATGATGCAAGTGTCATTTCCAAATAGTGAACAAACTGTAGCAACTTTCCTCTCCGTTTAAGATAATATCTGGTAACCGAGACTTGAGACGCGACGTGTTTTACACGCGCGACATGTGTCGCTTGGGATTTATTATTTAATATAACGAATTGAAGTGTACACGCCCGGGTGAGTTCGGTAGCGCGTGTATTATATTTTGTTAATATGAGGGTTGCTTTGACTTTCTTAATTTACTTTTTAGTTCTTTATTATTCATACTTACTGACGTCATGTATTTAATAAATGCAAATATAATGATAATGAATTCAATTTGTATAACTCTCATCGAAGGACGAATATCTAGAAGCGGCAAGTTCATTAATTGCTATCTCACTTTGAGTTGCATATTTAACGTGCAAATATACATAGCTTACATTAGTTTCCATTTAGTTCCATAATAAGACCAAGTTTCCATAATGATAATATTAGACAAACCATATTCACCTCACCGTTATTAATCTCATAACAAATCTACAATCATATTGCAACTGATATTAACAGCATGCTACAAACGTAATACGGACAGACGGTATAAACAAATACAATAAACATGTTCTTCACTGTTACTTATTATACGAAACTATCCCAATACTAATACTTCGGCCAAGTCTGATGTTGCATTATATCTAGACTTTACCTCCAAATAAAATAACCATAATTGATGAATAATGTTTAATTCAAACAGAATTTCTTGTCAACAAAAATCGCCTCTTTGGTGTATGTGCTACAACATATCAGTTCTTATAAATAACTCTCAGGTCCGCCAATATCTTTGCTATTTTCGAAATTCAAAAATAAATTACCCGGTACTTGCAGTCATTTTACTCTGCACGGAGACAACTTTATTCTATAATTCTCCTTGGATTAAACGTTGTTGGCGAGATGGTTAGAGATTACGATTACGATTGTTTATTAACTAAGTCATTTGCCAACAGAACGCAAGCTCTTCGTGGGAATGCTAAACAAGAAGCTATCAGAGAACGATGTTCGCTCTTTGTTCGCCGGACATGGAGCGATCGAGGAGTGCACGGTGCTTCGAGACGCCCAAGGACAGAGCAAGGGATGCGCCTTCGTGACATTCGTGTCCAAGCAGGCTGCGATAGCAGCTATTAAGGTAAATTAACTCTGATATTACTATATATTCATATTATTATATACTCTATATTCATTACGACATATCTGTTCAAGTCAGTTTTGATAAAAGATCATGATTAAAATCACAAAGAACAAGGAAGCTAAATTATAGTATCTCATTTTATAAAAAGAAACTGTGAGACAATGACTTTAATAAATGTTTTAGTGTAGTCACTAACATCTTGATTGTGTCATTTCACCTTTAACTTTCAATAAAGATGTTACATATTAGTCGGTATTTGGTATAAATTATGATGTGGACTAGGAGTAAGTTACAAAAATGTAAATAACATTTCAGACCCTACATCACAGTCAAACAATGGAGGGATGTTCGGCACCTTTAGTTGTGAAATTCGCGGATACACAGAAGGAGAAGGAACAGAAGAAGTTGCAAGCGATGCAGGCAAGCCTGTGGGGTCTGACGACGCCGGTCACACCGACGTACCTCACGTCGGAGGCGGCGCTGTCGCCAGCGACGCAGCTGCAGCTGTTGCAACAACTGCAGGCGGTTGGGTTGCAACAGCAACTGTTGCAAGGTCAAGGATCGACTTTGTTACAAGGTCAGTAAATCAGATACTCATATGGGATATACGAGTTGAATGATGTATCTGTTATAATTAATAGTATCAGAGAAGTAGATCCTATCCACACATACATATACTTTATAAGTATTTAAAATGTAAATAAACTTTATTAATTCTTCTTTAAATTGTTTTGTACATAGAAGTGAGGATTTTTTTGTAATTTATTCTTCCTACTGAAAAACAATTGGGACCATTAACGCACACGAACTAACTGGAAACAATTACGATTAGGACTAATTATGTATTCAGTTAGAGCCAAGTCGTTTAAATTTCTTTTGTTTTTTTAACCATCAAAATAACCTTGCGTATTTGAATTCATATTTAAATATCGTATTTTATAAATGTGTCTGTGGTTTTCCATTAAAATTCATATTTATTGTTTTTCTTTTGTCATTCTATTTTAAAATTTATAACCAGTACTTTATGAGGAGACAAATTTAAATTCATTAGGAACGGACTTTTTTTTATCTACATATTTCTTTAGGCGATAGCGATTGTTTCTTTTATTTTTTATTTATCCCAACCCAACCCATCCCGTTTTAGTTTGATCCCCTAACCGATTTTATTTCCTAGGTGTTAACTATCAGGATATCGCTTTCAATGGGGCAGGGCTGAGCGGGGGTGTGGGCGTGAGTGCTGGCGGCGAGCAGCTGGGCGGTCTGCTAGCGCCGGTCAGCGTACAGAACCTGGCAGCGCTGGCGGCCATGACGCAGCCGGTGGTGACGCAGGCGACGCAACCGGCAGCACCGCAACCCGCCGCGCCACAATTGTGTACGTTTTAATATTGAATGTGTTTCAAATATGAAACGAAAATCATTGATAGGAACGTCAATCTAGTATTGAACTATGGTGATTAGTTTAACTAGATATGGATTTTGATCGATTATAATTCAATAAAGACATTGATAGACCGAGACTTAAATCTGTTTAGTACTTAAATAGTTAGGTGTTGATTCCTGTATCGTACTTGCTTAAACAACTCTACATACTGCAGTATGTTAACATCATATTCAACTATAATATTTTGATTTATATTTCTATTTATTCCTATAAATATTAACGTTAATATTTCTACAAAATTTACGTTTGCAAATTAATTGATCTCCAACCGATAGAAAACAAACCCGAATTTTACTTGATACAAATTTCAAAATGTCACCCCTAATTGACGTTTTTGTCTTGTTCCCTCTCAAAGTCCCTTTCGCAAATTCGCTCTCGGAAAGTACAATTAAGGTACTATAAATTCCGGACTAATTGCCTTACCTGTCCAAATCTTAATTGGAATGTTGCCACGTAAGATGTCCGTGAAAAAAAAAATCGTAATGATCTTTTTTTTTCGCAAAACTTTCCTATTTCAGATTGGGCTTTAATACGTTGAGAGTTTAAAAAAAACAGTTTATTAACGATGAAACTTTTTCACACTTCAGGTCTTCTCGGGAAGACTAACATCACAGGTAACGAAAGATATAAATCGATAGTATGCTATGGAATGTTTCTATACGTTGGTATCACTGACAAGCGATCACTTCATTTCGGACTTGACTCAATTAATTTTCTCCTATTGTTTGATGTTAGCCTAATCGTAAGCTATCTCTTGATTGAGACAATGTCTAAAATGAATATTGCATTGTGGCTTGGTTTAATTTATGTGCATTCCTTAACAGTGTGAAGGTTTTTAAAAAAGCTTTGCGTTATTTTAGTATTTCTCGTATTTAAAAAATTGGCAACGGACGTGTAATACGTACCAAGGTATTGTTGTTTTAACTTTTTAAAAAACAGCGTTGACATCATCTTTTTATTTTTTACTCAAATGTAGGTAACGAATAATTTCAGGCAATATTGTACCTGCGGAGGTTTACGTTTGTTTTCCCAGTTTTATTTGTGAATTCAACTATGGTTGCATATCAGTTCCATGAGCGAGCGCAAAATTTTATTTTATTTGTATTTTAAAAAAAATAACGTCAACGCCATAACTATTTGTTTGAATATTTCGTTTTCCCATTATTCGTGTTACATGTAAGCTGAATACTGAACAAATAATGGGAAAAAAATCCTAGGATATAAGCGAATTATTGTTTAATGTTCGCCGCCATAATTGAATTGTTTTACGTCATTTTTATTCCAAAAAAGAAAAAAAATATCTTTTTATAAATTAAAAGATAACTTTTATTCATTCAGAATTTTACAATTGGATGATATTTGTAATCGGTACAAAAAGACAAATCTCTTTAATGACTTTGTTTTTGAGATCAGAAATGAAGAAAAAATATGTAAACGGACACCTCCAAAACATTTAAATCGATCATTCTATAGTAATTTTTGATTTTAGAAATATATTATTTTTAAAACTTGATTCTTACCTCTATAACTTTTGAATTTTTTAAATATTATTTTGACCTTTTCAAATAATCGTTTGACAATAATTTATACAAGATTACTGTCAAAATAATTTAAGAAATAACTTAATTTTTTAGTTTCGGTCAGATTGAAAATAAATGTATATATAAATAATATTGGCCATAATGTTTTGTTAACACTTGTTTATTTTGTTGCATGACGAGTGCTTGATGTTATATTTATTTTGTCTTCATTTTTAATACAATTTACAATTCTTGCTATTTAATGCATTTCATGAAAAGTCTGTATTATGGTGTAGTTAATTGAGATATGTTGTTTAAAATCCGCATGATATAATATTTATTTAACGTCGTTACACTCATCTTCATAAAGCTTCATATTTATTCACTCTGTTAGATTTTAATTAATTAAATGTTATAGAAAACGTAGTCAAGTTTCCGTAACTTGTTATGTTGAAAGTTATTCTTGAAGTCGCCTCCTCTGTAACGTGTGACGTCATTTAAATACTTATTACTTACTTATTTAATTAATTTAATTACTTATGGCGTTTCAGTTTAAAAGACGCTGTTATTTTTATTCTAAAGAACGTAAGACTGCTGAAAGTAGTTGAAAACTTATTTGTTCTAGAACTTAAAATATATTATGAGAATGTATATTACTGTAGTAGTACGGTAGTTTAGGTAAATTATTTTTAATATTGCATGTGAGAATAAATTATTATAAATAAAATGTAATAAATGCATTCATTTTATAAATATGTTCGTTGAACGATTTGTAGGTACATTAAACACATAACTCGAGCGTATCTAATACTTTCATAGAGGCCTAACAGAAACATTTCTTGTAGAGTATTGAAGTCGAGTACGGGTGTACTTATGTGTGATATGTACAGGGTCAACGGCAGAGCCGCTGGGTTCTTCGTACGCTGCTCAGTTCGGGAGCGCGTTCGCGGCGGCCCCGCTTGGCTCCGTGCTGGGATCAGCCGCCGCGGCTGCTGCCGGGAAGCAGGTTGAAGGTCAGTATATATCTTTTCCATGTTGCATCCATACCAATGATCTCTTCTGGGTTTTTTTTATTATGATCACTGTTTCACAAATGTCAATATATATATATATATATATTATACTTGATAGACATGGATAATTTGGTGCTCTAATATAGAATTAAAATATAATAATATATATACCAAGAGAACTGTGGCTTCTGTGTGTTTTTATTGTATTGCATTATGACGTTTCGATTCCAGGTCCGGAGGGTGGTAACCTATTCATCTACCACCTGCCGCAGGAGTTCACAGACACCGACCTCGCGTCCACCTTCCTCCCTTTCGGGCACGTGATATCAGCTAAAGTGTTTATAGACAAACAGACGAATCTGTCCAAGTGCTTCGGTTTCGTGTCCTACGACAACGCCGCCTCCGCACAGGCAGCGATACAGGCCATGAACGGCTTTCAGATAGGTACAAAGAGACTGAAGGTCCAGTTGAAACGATCGAAAGAACTTTCCAGACCGTACTAGATAATTCCAGGTTACTAGTGAATAAAGAATGAATAAAAAAAAAACTATGGTTGTTTTTCGAACGTTTGTTGTGATGTATTCGGTGCACTGATGGTGGTGATGATGATGATGGTGATGACGGTAATGATGATGATGATGATAGGTTCGTCGTAATGCGAGTCCACGTGCACAGTTGTTATCTAATAAGCGTAAGGTTAAGGTTTGTGTCAAAGGATTTATCGTTTCCAAAGTATTCCCCAAATTTATGTTTTATATTATAATTCCTCTTTTTTTTATATAAGTTATAGTCATTTATTAGTAATAAGTTAATGAGTTAACTATAATATTGCGATTAAAAGCGCCAAAGATTTTTGTTTTGAATTTTAATCAGCGCATTTTTTTTAACAACAAACAAAGATACAAAATCCGGAGCCGCGTACCGTATGAGTATTGATTGAATAAATTTATCATTGTTGTGTTCATTGAACAATAGTTTATATTATTTTAATACACGTTACCGCTTCATAATAACCCGTACGTTATTATTTACTGTTTTATTTTAATAATCTGTGTAATATGATCTCAAAGTGATCGATGTACCATATTTAAAGTTAAAATTTATCAATAGCGTACTTAATTTCTTTTTCATCCCATAACCAAAAAGTATACATGTCAGTATGTATCTATAGATCTAGTGTCAGGACTCGATCTATAGATAGAGCTTGGTGTGTCGATGGAATGTTTTTTTTTTACTAAACAATGTATTCTGTAATACAACCTCCTTGTTCATTACACGTTTATCGAACATCGAACTTTGACCCGTTTAGTCAAAATATTTTGTTAGTATTTAAGTATTTAAATATAGTATAAGTTTTTGTGTAAGTACGACATTTATCTTGTATTCTTTTAAGCACTTAAAATAATTCTTTTTTTTTTTATCTAATCGCAAAATAACGCAACATTATCTTCACTCTTCAATATTATTAAGCCACCGTTTACTTGTATTTTTTTTTTAATACATATTACATTTTATTCCCTTTTAATCACACACTTGAAATATGTTAAGTTTCTTAATGATTTTCAATGATCGCTCAACGTTTGTTTAATATTTATTATGTTATTTAAAATATAATTTACAACGTTACCCAAGAATAAGTTGCAGTGCCAATACCTTTATAGACAAACAGACAGAAATAATACGTCAAAATATTTATTATGTTAAGTATATTACGTTAAAGACAATTAAAAGTTAAATTTCGTTGAGTTATAAATAAATTTGATGCGGGCTTATTATTTTCTTTAATTAGATATCGTCGAGTTCTTGGATGTCTGAAAGATAATATCTAGACTGAATATCCCTTATGTAATGTACTGGTAAATTATAGTATTTGCGAGTTTGTGTAAAGAATTTTATGGGAAATTTACTTTATTTTGTTATATAAGTGGTTGAAATATAATTCTGTAACTGGGGCATGTTATTTAACAATAAAATTTTAAATGGAACAATCACGATTTTGACATGAAAGCATAGAGCATTTTTTTCTTTTTTTTATTATAAACAAATAATGATATTGGCAGTTTTATTTCCAAAGAGTATTTATTGTAATTGACTTGTGATTGTTCTATTTTGTTGTTTCTTTTCAATAAAGCAATCCTAGACACGACCACTAAGATAAGTGTGAACAAAATAAAAAGATATATATAATAAGTGGATTTTTACCTACTTATAACTTCTAGGTGAATCGAATATGAGACCTCATTATTGTTGTAATGTAAAATACCATATAATGTGACGTAAATAGCTGTTTTTTTTTTTTAAAGAAAATTGTACAGATGTCACACACTTGACGCTCAAGATTAAGATGGCTGAATGTTTCGGCTTAATCAGTTGTAATAATTTTGTTTCAAAATTATGAATTCAATTGTGGTGATTATTAATATTTAAAACTGTGTTGACAGTTTTAAAAATTGATATCATGCTTTAGAAATTAAAAAAAAATTGAAAAGTTTTTTTTCGTGGTAGTGTTTTACCTTAATGCTAGATTGCTTTTGTAAAATTGGTTGAAAATTGAAGAGCTTATTACAAAAATGTATATGAGGAAATGTAATTATAATTGTTTTGAGTTTCGGGGTGTTGTGAATAGCGATAGCTATGATTAAAAATAACTAACATGTTGTCACATCTATAACGAGGTAAAATCTAATATTGATTGTAAAATAAAAAAAGTCACTTCGACCTCTCGTTACTCGCATAGAATATAATAATTTATGATCAAAATATTATTTTTTATTATAATTTTAAAGCTTGCAACATTTTGAAATACAAAGATGGCCGAGTCACGGTACCTACCCGACCAGCATATCCTACAAACACATAAATTATTTTTACACTATTTCGAGGCACCGTAATTCTTAGGTATACAATTGGTATGAATTATTATAAAGAACTGTTTTATACAACACCCGTTTTGTTGATATAAATGTAAATAAATGTCAAGTTAAATATTTCGTATTATTTTTAACCCCTATTAGAGAATGAACTTTAAAATAAATGAGGACAATGTTAGGCTGAATTATTAGAAACTGTTCCTAGATGGCTATTCCTAAATTGATTTCTGATTATAATGCGAGGGTGAGTGGCTTAAACTAACCATCAGATTTGTAGGGTTCCGCAGTCGCTAGGAAACCTATTTCCGTTTTGTTAGTACATCCGTCCGACCGCAGTCTAGTTCAGAACCTCAGTATAAGAAAGCTGTAATTCGGCATGAACACATTAGCCCCGACAGTCGAAAAAAAATATATTTAAAATATTTTTAGACCAGCTCCTATAGCGGTTTTCTATTTTTATCGAGTGCCACATGACGGGGGATATCCTTAGATAAGTAGTTTTGGTGAATGTGTAAATATTTTTTGATTAAAGAATTCGTCTGTGAAATATTAAACATTAAAGTACAAATGTTTGTTAGATTCAAATGTCTTCCCCTCTTGCCAATGCCAGCGCCATATTTCATTTTGGAGGTGTTATAAAATCACGATAGCAATGAATTTAAAATTATCACAACAAAGTAGGCTTAACAAGTTTCCCAGTAATTGTTAGTTAACATTAAGACATAATGAGTTATGTACTAAGCATGTTCAAATATGATATGATTCTTTATATAATAAAATAAAAAATATTTAATAATTTTTATTAAAACTCCTCTTAAAAGCATATCATTAATATTAATGTCTTTGAAGATATCAGAGATTAAAAATGCGAACGAAAAACGCTCGTTCGCATTTTTCGATTTCCAGTGTTATCGCATAACAGACCTTGCATAATTTTTGGAGAAAAAAACTAATTAATAATAGTGAATACTTTTATTAGTAATGTAATAATGATTAATATAAAGGATAGTTTAATTATACAATATTATATACTTTGTATTTTATATAGTGAAAACATTAGCGATGGAAAACATTACAACACTTTATTATGTCACAAATATGATTAATAAAAAAGATGTACAAGAAGTTTGTAAAGTTGTTACTTTACTACTAGACGGGTAAAGTTAGTCTAAGAAAAAGAAGGCGAAATAAGACACAATGAATGCAATATGTGAACAGAAAATAAACAGGTTTCTCAATCTGACGAGTCCACGAAATCTCTGGTCAATGTTTAATTCTCGACTTGTAACTGATGAACTGTTTTCCTTTGCGTGGCCGCCTATTGCCAGAATAGTTAAACAAATTTAATTGACTACAAAAGCCTGGCTCTTATGTGGATTTATAATCAATCCAAAACTTTGTATTATTTCTATCAAATCACTCAGATCCCTGTATATTATAATGTTAACCTACCTCTATTAGCATCACTCAGAACTTGATAATGTCTTGAATATAAATCTTTCTCAAAAAGTTAGAGAGAAAAGATATTTAGACTTATAGTATTGATAAAAATAGCAAACAAGAGAGGAGACACTCCACTTTGTAGTACACCATAAATAACTCTTTTCTTTTGCTTTTGTTTATGTTGACACGTTGCCAACAGCCCTGCAAGAAGTAAGCCTTGCCAGGTAAGTCTAGCTAGCTACGGACTTCTTTTTTTATATTATTAAGTAATCAATAGACTATTATGCAATAGGATAGCGATAGTTTTAGATTTTTGTAAATTACGCACTAAATATTTAAGAAGAGTGTCTTTACGGAAGGGCTTATTTCGATATATATGATATCAAAAGAGGCAGCCCTGATACTTTCATTGACACAAGTAATCATTGATATTGAATTAAAATGGAAAGATATAAAAAATGAATAAACTACAATACTTTACTTTATTATTGGCGATATATCAAGCCTAACATTCTCAATAGTTTTTCAAAATTAAAAACAACACAGTATTAAAAGCTTTCCAAAAATGTTTCCAAAAGTTATGTTAATAAAATGAGCTATTTTTTATCCATAGACATAAATCAACTTTGAAATAAAAAAAGAGCAAAAGGATCAAAATTGCTTAGCTCATTTATTTTTGAAGTGGTCGGTCGGAACTTAAATTCGTCATTAACTGAATTCAAAATTTTACAACTGTGGTCAAAAATTTTCTCTATTAATTAATAGTGAAATTGAAAGGACCCAGAAATTTAGTTGCAGACAAATGACAGAAAATTGAATACTTACTCTTCCGAATAATGTTGAGCAAAAAATGCTTAAGGTAGACGTAGCTAATAATGATCCAAATAAATAATATAATGAAGTTTTAGATTTTTTGTTATGTATTTGAATTAATAATATTTTTAAGCTACAAACTATAATAAGATCCTTAGATTTTCAATTTAGTAATTGAGCAACCGTGGGAATATACATAAGTAGAGAAAAGTTATATAATTGAGCGTAAGCGAAGCTCTTAACTGCTTGGGAGACCTTTTTTGTCTTTAGTTGTCTCCAGAATGCAACGAGATAATTAGCTAAAAATTTTATCATGTATGTTGAAGCCGAACGCGAATGTTATAGCGAAAACAGATTGAAAACATGTTTGGCCATTCAAAAGTTATCAAAAAAAGGTCACTCCTACCATAGACAAAACAAGAAAGGAGAGGGGCTCAGCTTAGCACCCGCCGCGCACGGTTGGCGGATCCTAGTTTATATGGTGAGAGGCAATGGAATCATGTTGCGGTGATCTTGGATACGTCTGTGTACAAGGTAATTCGATTTATATTAAAAATAAAGTTTGAGAATAAAATAAAGGGAACTTGGGATGTTTTATCTAGTCTTACTGGGAAAACTAGGGCTCTTAATATATCTATAAAATTAAAAATTAATTAATAATATTTGAAAAAATTCATAGATAAATGTATCGGCTATTTTATAATCTTTTTTACTAAAATTCCAATAACAGCCACTCGTTATTAAAATTCGTTATCATCTGATGCAATTGCCGATTTGACTAATAATGTTAGAGTCGGTAATAAATATTTTGGTTTTAAACCTGTTTCATCTGATGAAATTGTTAAAACATTAAATCTGAAAAAACCGATGACCTTTGGGGTATGTCAGTTAAATTACTAAATACGATATTGCCCCACAAATAACCTAAATTTTTAACAAATTTTTAAACATATATATTTCCAGATTTGATACAGAATTGTTAAATAGTTCCTTTGCTTAAAAATGGTGAATGACTAGAGCCCAGGAAATTGTATGCCTGTCTCTGTTTTACCGACCTTAAGTAAGATTTTGTAAACAAATATTCTAAACCAAATTACAGAATTTGTTTATAGCATTAAAATAATGCATATTGAACAATATGGTACACCAAAGGTAAACCAACGACTGATGCGGATGCAACTCTTCTTAAGCACATTTACGGAGCATGGGAGAAGTTCCAGAATGCAATCGGTGTGTTTCGCCGTTTATCCAAAGCCTTTAATTGCGTAGATCATCAAACATTACTATGTAAAACTTAACTACTATGGTTTGCGAAGTACTGCACTTGATCGTATTGCCTCTTTCCTGAATCAAGGAGTTTCCTGAATCAAGGAGGAGGAGGAGTGAGAGATTTTGGTTTATGATTAAATACTTCTAAATCGGATGGTTCTCGCCGAAACATGGGTGTTCTACAATAATCTATTCTTGGCCTTTTTATATTTACTTTTCATTAATGATTGCCCTTTTCCGTAAAAAATCTATGTGACATTGTACTTTATGCTGATGATACCTCGCTTATCTTTAAAGTAGAGAATTTAAATTAATAATTTAGTCTTAAATACTAAGAAAACTAAATGCATAAAATTTCCTTCCTAATGTAAAAAGACAAAATGGTACTTAACAATGAAATGTAAAAACCAACTGACTTAACGACTTTGTTAGATATAACTTTAGATAAAAGCTCCAATGGAACCCCCACCTCTCAACACTTGTAAGCAAACTCAGCACGGCCGTCTTTGCAATTTGAAAGTAAGACAATTGATGGAAGTTAATACAGCTCGATTCGTTTATTTTAGTTATTTTCATAGTATTTGGTCTTAAGGCAATTTAATATTGGACAATGAAAATTGGACTGTTGAAATTATTTCTATATATATTTTACAACACAGATCTGTGCTTTGCTTTATTTTAAAACTTAAAAGTGATTCCCTCAGAGATGTTTTTACAGAAATTGGACTTCTTTATATAGTTTCTCAACATATATTTAACAACATATACTTTATATACGCCAAAATTTAAATACTTACAACAAAACTAGTGACAGACACAGGATAAATAGAAGAATTAAAAACAAGCTCGCAACGCCTACACTTCGTATCCAAAGAGTTAACAATTTCTTCATGGGCTTCAGTGTACGCATATATAATAAAATTCCGCAAGATATCTTAGACTTTGCTATTCTTAGTTTAAAATCTACATTTAACAGTGTATTATTATTAAATAACTCTTATTATAGCATTCAAGAGTTTTTAGTTGATCGAAATGTGTGGAACTCTTAGTTTGTTGACTTATTTGTGGGATTTATGTTATATGTGAGATTTATGTTATATGAATAAAGTTTAATTTAAATTTGTATTTAACGGATTGCAAACGAGACCTTCCAAGATTGGCTTAGTTGGACGAAAATCTCTGAAACCTGTAGGATTTGTTTCTTTGGACAGAAGAAGAACATCTTTCCAAATGTCTGAAGCTACTTATGGAGATTATGTATGTACGTATGCTACTTTGTACATCAGATGACGTGGATAATGAGGGGTGATACTTACCACCAAAAGTTTTATAGGTTTATGTTGTCTTCTTAACTATACTTCTGAATGTGACTGTCAGTAAACATTTGAAATAAACAGTGGCTTGGTATGGAAGAGATTATCATGACAATTTCTAAGATTAATAGATAAAGTGATCCATTATTTTAACTACCACCTAACATTTTTGAAAGTAATTTTTCTTGACATTTCCAAACTACCAAATATTTAATAGATCAATTAACAACAAATTTATGAATTTTGATTCTATACGCATCTCTCCACACTATTGCAAAGATAGTAAACTTCTATATACTTTTAGGGCAGACAGTACAATGACTTTAAATATTTCGTTTATTCATACAAGTTTTAAGTATTACAACGATCAAGGCGTGTATCAGTTTAGTTTTAAACTGTCTATAGACATGCTTGAGTATTTATAACTTTCGTTATTAACTCATACACGTAAATATAATCCTCTTACTGCCACTGCTACTGTATATATATATATATATATATATATATATATATATATATAGTATCAGCCAATATGTAATATTTTCGTAGAAGTGAAATTGTATTTAATATACTTATATCATAGTACCGGCTTCTTTTATCCGTTTTACGTTTTTTTAGCTGTCTGTAGGTTAAATATCTAAAGAATGTTGTTTTTAAATAAAAAGATTTTTTTTGCTTAAGTAAAAGCGTCTGTTTCTGTCAAGGGCGTTTAAAACACAAAAATATTTGTCATATTTTTTTTAATTTTAAAATAACACACAGATGATCTATAATGATATATTACACCGGAGAGATATAACAAAAATAAATAAAACACACAAAATAAAAATGATCACATTTATCAATCGAAACCAAATTTGTTGACGTCCTTCAGTTTGATAACGTCGTCATCCTCATCTTTGATAACGATCCTCTCCGGCGTCTCCGGGAGAGTTGGAACTGCTTTTATCAGTCCGTTATCATCAGCTAATGGTAAAATTTCGCAGATCAGCGGCGACTCGACTCCCAGGATGTAATGGCAGGTCCTTGGCTCCAGAAGGTAAAGGGACACTTGAGCTGGACTTGAAGAATTTTCTAGACATTTCAGTTTCACCTCAGTCTGTCTGCGTTTACCTGTTTTTTCACAAATATCACCCCCCGAATAGAAGTGGGACACTGATGTACGCTCATCTGAAAATAATATAGACACCTATGTCAATGTAAAACTTTTAGAGGAGATATAATAGAAAACTGATCTAATCATAAAATTCCGATAAAATCTTCAGATAAACATTAAATGCTTAGACAGCGTCCTTCGTTACCAACTCAGCTACCGCTGTTATGGATGACGTACAAAAACATACACACATATATGTTGTCACGCCTCTTGCCCAAGGTAAGAAAAGACCAAATACTGCCATTTGCTACTATCCCAACATACTTCTTTAGCTTCTTCTATTCTCATAAGTCCCTTTATGCATGTTCGTCGTTTCGTGTTCAAAAAACTCTTCACCTAATCGTAAAATGTTCGTCTAGGCCTTCCCTTTTTTCAACTCTTCAATCTTCTTTCACATCACAACGTTCCCTTATTCCACTATTCCTTATCTTATCACTCACCTATCATGCTTCTTAGGACTCTCATTTCAACAACATATATCTTACTTTCATTTTTCTACCATATCCAAGTTTCACTTCCATACATTAATGTTAGTACCAACACCCTCTATGTACAGCCATACAAGCCTTTTTTGTCAACTTTTGATAAAGCGTACAGTGCTCCATTACCATATTACCTGCATTTACTCTCCTTTTGACATCCTTCTCAAATCTTCCATCTCATGTAAACCTAGCACCTAGATGTACAAACTCCTTTACTTGTTCAACTGACTCTCCATTGAGAGTCAGTTGAACAAGTAAAGGCAGTGTTTAATGAATCAAAATATTGCATTCTGTAAAATTTTCATCTTTCATGTCTTTTTTCTTACTTACATTTTCATTCCTGTCTCTTTTAAAACATCATACATAACATTTACCATCTCTTGTCTTCTGCGTATAGAATATAACCTGAGTTATGTATTCACAATAGTTAATTATTAGCTTAAAACTAACTAAACTAAACTAAAAAATAACTTAATGCGTGCACAAAAAACAATATAACGCCCCCCCCCCCCTCTGGCCTCACCCCAACTCACCGAGTGGTTTGGGAGCCTTGCCCCTGTTCTCGTTGATCCATGCGAGGTGTTCCTTCTCACTGAACTTCCCCAACAGCAGCACGTGTCGTTCCCCCCCGCGGTGCTCGTGGTACTGCACCACGTGGCGACCGTAACAGAACTCGTACTTCCACCACCCTGTACCCTGATAGGAATACCGTATTTTGTACCATCTTATGACGTAAAATTTATTTTATTTAGTTAATATTGAGGCTTTCTCTCTCTCTCTCTCTCTCTCTCTCTCTCTCTCTCTCTCTCTCTCTCTCTCTCTCTCTCTCTAACCTCGACAGAAGGTACAAATGAATACAGTCTAATATCCTAGTAATGCCATTTCGTAATCCAATCAACCAATCGCTAAGAACTAATATCGCATACTGAAGAAGCTGATAGCCAGCTCGTGATGAGTGGACATATGAAATACGAATTACGCGAGAAAATTGTAGGTTAATAGTCTCACCTCAGTAAATGTTACCTTAAGTGTATGGTCAGAAGAAAATGTTACATATACTGATGGTGGGCAGTTTATGCTAAAACATTCGAATAGGAATACATTACAAATTGTTTATTTATTTTCCAAACAATAAAATAGTGAGAGATAGGTGGATAAAGCTCGCACGGGACCCGCGGGGTATAATAAAAAAAACTACTAATTTATTTATTAGAATCTCTCTTTTGACTATTATATTTTGACTATAATATTAATATACAAATACCTAGAGAAAATGATAAGTGAAAATGAAAGTGAAAAGATATGGGAATTTCACAATTATTTTAAAAAGTACACAGTGTCAAAGCCAAGGGGAATGGATAATAAAAATAGTTTGGTTTCTTTGCCAGTCATTTTTTTGTTACCTCGAAAATAACGAAGAACAAAAAGTTGAAAAAGACTTATGTAAGTTAAATTATAGTGATCACCAAAAGTAACAATTTAAGGATCTTTTCACATTGCACTTATGAGGCAGTATTCATATTCCGTTATGCATTTGAGCAAGTTTTTAACTGTTGCAAGAAATTTTCCAACAACAAATACAAATATCGACAAAATAGAGCTGTTTGCATTAATAAAACCTATTTCCATCGTTGAGGGTTCGTGGATTGTTTAATTATATTACAAAAACACAGACAAATGACAATTCGATTAATTAAATTATGCAGAAATCAATAAATAGAAGATAATAACAAAGAAAGAACGAAAGACATCATAGATTAACGTAACGAAGCGTTGTTTACTTAGGTGTGACGTCATTCACTCTGATTGGTCTTTTAGTTAAAATGGCCGCTTCCTATTTTATACTTTTATATTGAAACTCCTAAGAACGTCAATATTCTTTAAAATTTTGTCAATTTTTTTATTCTTTAGATTTTTTTTTTATCTATATTCCATATTTCTTCTTAAATACAATACATTATTTTAATTATTATTTTTTTACTCACCCCATTCAAACATGTTTCGCCGTTCAGAAATGCTCGAACTGGTGAATCGTCTTTAATAGGTTTGGGCGCTTCTATCAGTGGCGCCCTCTCCGTTGTGACATCTTCCAACGGATGGAGCTCGAATTTGAGGTGTGTTTCACCATCCTAAATAATATTATATATTCAAAATAATTTAATAAAAATATTATTG
Source organism: Melinaea menophilus ssp. n. AW-2005 (assembly GCA_918358695.1). Taxonomy (NCBI): domain Eukaryota; kingdom Metazoa; phylum Arthropoda; class Insecta; order Lepidoptera; family Nymphalidae; genus Melinaea; species Melinaea menophilus. Next base: position 29,839,055 of record OU911039.1, on the reverse strand, counting down.
GATAACTTGGCTTTGTATTAATATTGTAATTTCTAAACAGAATATCTATTTCAAAATATTACTTGAATCTGTATGAACGTCAAAAAACTTACTGAATAAGTACAATTCCTTAAATTCCTTAGTTAAAAATAGAAGAAAGGCATAACTACAAAAAGCAAGGTTAACATAAACAAAAGATAATCTAGAAATACTATAAAGTTTCAAATAATACGGAGTAAGTAGTTTTCTCAAATAAAATAATAAAAAATGCAAAAGAAAAAATTACCTTATCAATTTTTTCAACTTTCAACACAGCAAGCACATCCCTAGCTTCTTTATCCTGAACGCAACATCAAATGTTAATAAAGCAAAAGAAAAAAAAATGTACTCTACACACGGACCAACAAAAAATAACTAATCAAAAAAAAAACTAAAATACAAAAATTTTAGTATGACCAAACAGTTTTCATCTAACATGATAAACTCACATCGCTTAAGAGTTTGATAGTTTGATGTTCAAATTTCATACTCTGACTCTCGTGTTTCAACAAATTTCTGGGTTTTATCGGAGAACCATCCAACGGCAGACAATTAATTATGTTTTGACCGACATCCTTTGGCTTGAACTGTGGATGATCACACAGTAATGGTGATAGAATTATCATTTCGTATTCGCAAGTTGATGTTTCCTTGAAGGAATACACTTCATGCTTGCCGTGACTGTAGCAAACGTACAGGACTCTTGTTAAACGAGGTTTCCCACTTAAATCACATATTGTACCTAGAAAATAAAAAAATATATGTCAATTAGATACAAATGGGTCTTTTAATGTCTAAACACAAACTCAAGTGTGCATTTATTTCATTTGAAGGGACATTTTATTTCATTTATCGTAATTCATAAAAATGAGTCAATATTTGTTTAATTGACACTCCTAAGGTAGCATCATAGTTTATGATCTCATGTATGATACACTATGTATAGGTGAATGAAAGATGATTTCTCCTAAAAACCACATTTTACGTCATTCATCTGAAAAGCATCAATTTCTACAGACAATATAACTGCATAGTAAATCAGAAATTTTAGCATTATATTAACATATGTATACTTCAGTCTATACTCAATATAATCGTAGTTATAGTTTATTTTACTGTCAGTGGAATAAAAATGTAAATAGAATTAAAAATATACTATATCAAACCTTCATCTAATGTCATTTCAATGTATGGAAGATCAAGTCCTTCCACTTTGGTCTTTTTAGGAATAGCTTTGTTTTCCTGAGCCGTCTTCAAGTCTTCTTCCAATTTAGCTTGCTTTTCAGCCCTCCAGTGACCCAGGAAATATTCTTGTGTCTTGATATTTTTACCTGGAATAAAATTCAGTTATAATTTCATTTTTTATATTAAATAAACATTGATTAATTCAACTTTATGACATTTAAAACCGACAACAAGAAATAATATCTTATAATAAACCATATTCAACCTTCTCTTTCTTCATGATACTGCCGAATATATCTCCCATGACATACTTCATAGCTCCAATAGCTCTCTAGACGATAGGAACAAATTTTCTGACTAAACAATGGCTTTAGAAGATTGATAGGTGATGCCCCTTCATAATCCTCTATTCTTGTAGATTCTTTGGCTTCCAGTTCTGGTAATCCACACTCATATTTTTCCTTTTGTGATGTGGTGACTTTGATGATTTCCTTTACCTGGAATTGTTGAAACATACATTTCGAAATATGGAGTTAATGTTAAAACGTCAAAAACACTATTATTTAAATAATTGGGTATGGGTTATAAAATAGGGCTCTCACCTCAGGAGTATCTATCAAATTATCCGGTAAATCAGATGATCCAGGCCAATTTAAACGGAATAATATACTATCATCAAACCCTTTATAATCATGTTCAATACTTAAAACACCTATTACACTTGTAAAAACCAACCACAAATATTTCATATTTATTAAATGTAAAAAATCATAAGTACTTTTATTTGTTGATTAGCAAAGTTGTAATCTAATTTAATCATTAATATACTTTTACTATTATAAAGAATCCACAAACCAATACATGATACATTAATAAATATATTTTAAAAAATTTAATATCGCTTTCACTCGTATAAATTCCTACTGATTTCGTTACTTCATAACTTAGTAGACTTTTAATATGTCTTACAAATGAGTTGGAGAATTGTCATTTGTCAAAATATCCGGACTCAACAGATATCTAAAAATCTCCTAGAAACAAATAACTTTCTATCGAACGATCGAGAGATTTATTCTATCGAGTTTGTAATACCCTTATAACAATAATTACGATATTAGTTTAGTAAATATTATAACTATACCTATTAAAAAAATAAGAAATAAGCTATCTGCCTACGCAACCATCTGTTATATTAATATGCCTCTATACAAAAACTTTACATTTAACGATTGTTCATCGATAATTTGATTTTCTAATATATTTCTTCTTCATGTGATACACATCGAGTTATTTGAGGATTTGTACCCTGATATTAAATGGGTACTTATAATTGATTGATTTTATATATTTTAGATGTTTTTACAAATGTTATTATTTACATAAACGTTTATTTTATAAAAAAATCTTATGTTTTTTTATAATTATATAAATATATAATTCGAGACAGGTTTTTAGTTTCTGGTTTCTTAATCTGTTCGTCAAATGTAGGTATAATATGATAAACTTGATAAAGGTACTCTGTGTTCGTGATAAAGAATTAAGAAATGCTTAAATGACAAGTACTTGTCAAATGTCATTGTCTATTTTGTCAAAATGGCGTTTAGCTTTCCAGCTTTTTCGTATATTATAGCTCTAATTGTAGATGCATTTCTAATATTTTTCAGTATATTTCATTTTATAGCCTTCGATGAACTGAAGACTGATTATAAGAATCCAATAGACCACTGCAACAGCCTCAATCCCGTTAGTATTTTAGCTTAGAATAATCAAGCGGTGACTTGCCAATAATTATTTATTTTATCTATTTCAGTTGGTGTTACCGGAATATTTGCTGCATTTATTGATAAACGTACTTTTCCTGCTTTCTGGAGAATGGTTTTCGTTACTTATAAACGTTCCATTGATTCTGTATCATATAAACAGGTATAGGTTATGTTTTTATTAGTACTAGTGTTAGGTTTGTAGCAACTGAAATTATCATAAATTTGCATTATAGGTGACTTATTTAAAACTTATTGATAGTATTAATTTTTATATTGACGACAATCTGAAATTTCGAATTGGATTTTTATGCATGATTTATATTTAAACAAAATTTTAAGATATCGCACAAGACCAGTGATGTCCGGACCAGGTCTATATGACCCCACAAGCATAATGAATGCTGATGTTTTGACGGTGTGTCAACGAGAAGGCTGGATCAAGCTTGCATTCTACTTGCTCTCATTCTTCTTATATCTATATGGGTAAGTACAACAAATTAATTTTGTTACTCAATCAGTAATTAAGAGGTTCTCCCTCAATATATTTAATGAAGAAAATACAATATAAAGGTATAATAATATAATATAAAGATCATTAAATAAAAAGTTTTGAATAACTGTATAACATAAAAATTTATTATTTTGTTATCTGCTTTATCTTTCATCTGAACATTCTAAATGCTTATCAGATTCACGTGACTTTACTTCATATTTACTTGTAGAAGCTAATGAATGTATTATTAATGGTATTATTATTTTCAGAATGATAGTTGTCCTGATTGCCGTGTAGCCATGTTCCGGTTTATTCTAAATCATTATTTATTGTTAAATTCCATAGAGTACACGATAGAAGAGGCTGTCTTCACTGCTAGTGGTTATTATACTTATTAAAAAGTTCATTTTATTGAATATTGATTTTTGTGATAATTGAAAATATATGAATAAGTGATAGTCATTATTTAGTAAAAAAAATATAAGAAAACTTCTGATTTTGATTAAAATTATAGCACATTAGGAGAATAAAAAGTATATAAATATTATCAATCACTGAGGCTATCTTTTCTTTGTATAAGATATCACTAGTAGTGATTAAACTCTGTTGTAATCCCGTAAGAAGTGTTGCGTTGAACAAATGTCTGTCGTCACTTAGACACATAGTATGTTGTGATGTATTTTGATAATAAATTCTTAATTTTTAATAGTCTTTTATTTTTTATATATTTGGAAATCGGTCTTACAATTTTTTTTTAAATTCTAATAACTACAGAAAATTTTAAAATGCTAGATAGTCAAGAATTATTGTAAAATAGTCTTCTAAATAAAAATTATTATTTTTTATTCGTCCTTAAACACTTCCTTTTTTTTGAGTTCCATATCTTTGTCATCTCAGGTACAAAAAAATATACCCACACTGTAAATGTACGTTACAGAGATCTAATTCTAAAACATCCAGTTTTATAAGGAATATATATAATATAAACAGAAACACACTAAAACAACCAATTATTATTTTTCTTAAAAAGTATCGATATCAATGATTCATTTCTCGATAAAAAATGACCATAAAGATACAATGCGAACCGCTTGACAGTACCGTTACGTATCATTGAGCGCCATTTCAATGTTAAATAACGGTTTGTTCGTTTATAACAGTAATTGATATATATTTAGGTCAATAAACGTGTACCTTCGAACCATTTAAGGATTGTAGTAAATTAATATAACTTAAAACTTCTAATTACTAATGAGTTATATAGTAACTTTTTGTTTGACTGTCTTTTTTGACATAACGTGACATTTTTGAAGCTTCTCAGGCAATAACTGATAGTATATTTATTTGATTTTACATACTTTGATTTTATAAATATATTGATATTTTGTAACATTTTTTTTTTTATTTTTTTTATTTTTGTAACTAACTTTAAATTTCTAACCTACAAAATGCAGGTTTAGACCTTGATATTAATATAGTCCTTTAATAAGTTTTGGGTGTAGTACAGACATTTTTTTTTAATAATTCATGTTTCATTTTGATAAGTAAATGAAACGAAGTTGAACTATACTAACCTTTTCAGCTATTTGCATAATAGAACAGATTATGTTGAAATTTAGGATTTTACTTTATATATTGATGGCTTTTTTATTTTTATATTATTCATAGTAATTATAACCAAGGCCGGATTTGGAAGTCTGGAGGCCCTGGACAAGGAAGGAATGGAGTACCCTAATTGTTAATTAATATCCAAATAAACGCCCGTTTTTTTCCTTATTTTTCTTTAACTCTTTGGTACAAATTATACATTAAAAAAATATTGCCACTGAAATACTCGATCCAATAGAAAATTGTTAGTAGCAGTAGTAGTAAAAATGCCAAAAAAAATGTGATAGTGATAGTTCATTTTCTAAATGAGCACACAGAATATTATTTAAAAATAAACTTACTCTCTTAAAATATCGCCGGAAAATTATTATTCATTTATATGAAAAAACACAAAAAATAGTGGAAGCGGGCTTCACTTACAATATAATAAAAATGTATGGAATGGTATCAATTTTAAGAAACCACAGCGGAACTTAAAATAATATTTGGTTGCATAACGTAAGTGAACGGTAATGATTATAGTTTATTGACCCCGATTAACATATAAGATTTTACTCTAAAAAAAAGGTCGATTTTAATGAAATTTGGCGTGGTGTTATTTTATTATGCAAGGATGTTTTTTAATACAAAAAATGGTTTAGACTAAATTGACGTAATTAAATTTAAGATTATAAGTGACGAAAAAAAACTGATAATTGGGGAGCAGAGACGTTAGATACATACATACTAATTACTACTAGTACAAAGTAGGTTTTGTATAACTTACGTATACCTAAATCATTTATCCTTAGTAACTGCTGGCACCTTCCTCCCGCCAAGATGGCAGAATCAGTTCACCTATTTTATAATAGATACCGCTCTAGTTTATAACTACTTTTTATGCGAACAGACTGGACAGAGTATTTTTATATATGTTAATAGACAATCATTTTCTTTCCACTCAAAATATTACTAACAAGCATAAGAAATTTCATATTAGGCGGGTAGATTGGATCGAAAAATATAAAATTTAGTCCCTAAAATCTAAACGTCAATAATAGTGTTAAATCTCCATTTGAACTACATAATTATTATAAATATGAGATAAATTATCTCAATTGTCATACCTAATTGTAAATTCTTTAAGGAAATAATCATAAAATCGAATCAAATGACATACCTAACGATAGGAGATATATGATCATCTTAATAAATATGTATTTAATGATAATACGGTCACTTTAACGCAATTAACGATAATTATTAATGAAACATTTGTCTTTTAACTACTTTTAATATCGATTTAAATCTTAATCATCTTTGGACAATATATCGCAACTCAAAATCTATTCACAGATCACTCATATACGTCTATTTGAACTTTATTTAAATACTCATTAGCATTATTGGTAAACCATAAATAATAAGTGTAACATGACACAGCTTATAATAATATATTAATGAATACAGTTTCAATAGCGCTTAACACAATTAAACCTTTAATCGCGTCAATTTATATATGTTAATACGCAATTGTAATCGAGTTAATGAGTTTATAGGCACTCGTTTGAATAGTGTAATAGTTTATCTACTTTCTCTATAAATTATATTTATATAACTTTATATTGTAGTAGTATTGTTGGCCACTTATAACTGAACGTCACGTAACTCATTCTGAAAATAGCAAACGTGTTAACACAGTCTTCGCCGGCTATCGCAGCAGTGTTCCGTACGCCGGGTGGGGGAGAGCGCGCGCGATGCGTTATGCACTTGTAATTTTTGCGACCGTCGCCCTCGCGAGCGTGCAGGGAGGGCGGATCCTCGGCCTCTTCCCGCACACGGGCAAGAGCCACCAAATGGTCTTTGAACCTCTTCTTATCAAACTTGCTGAAAGAGGACACCATGTTTCCGTTGTGTCGTTCTTTCCGTTAAAAAATCCACCCGCAAATTACACAGATTTCAGCCTCGAAGGTATTGCTGGGGTCGGCTTGGAGACATTTAATTTAGATTGGTACGAAAATCCAAGTATTCTCATGAGGATACCAATAGTGGGACGAATGATCGATCAATTGGCGCAGTTCCAACCCTTGGCTGGAATGGCGTTAAACGTATGCAGCAAGGCGGTAGACTGGTTGCCTTTAAAGGAAGCTATGCAGAAGGATTACGATTTAGTGCTTGTTGAAAATTTTAACAGTGATTGTATGTTGGGTCTATTACATGTGTACGATATAAAGGCTCCGACTGTTGCATTGCTATCGAGCTCTTTAATGCCATGGTCGGCGGACCGCATCGGGGTGTCCGATAACCCCTCTTACGTGCCAGTAATTAGTACATCGTTTACTCCACGAATGACGTTATTGGAGCGAATTGAAAATACTTTTGTAATGTTTTTTCATAAAATATGGTTCCGTTACGCAATCCAATTGAAGGAGCAAGGTCTAATTGAGAAGCAATTCCGTAGGAAGATACCAGATTTGGAAAGATTATCCCGTAACATATCTTTAATGTTCCTAAACTCATTTCACGTGTTGAATGGAGTTAAACCCCTAGTGCCGGGGGTGGTGGAGGTCGGGGGTATGCATTTGGATCCCAAACGAAAAAATATTCCTAAGGTGAGTTTTTTTATGATTATAACAAAAATTGCTTAATGAAATTGGTTTAAAAATACTTAAATGGCTTCTCATTACTATAAGATTAGTGAAGGTTATAAGATTAGTAAATGGCAAAGAAATATCTTAATAATAAAGTATAGTAACTAAATAACTCATAAAAGTTTTACTAAGTGCTAAAACATTAGACTACTTTATAAATATTACATAGTTGAGGTCATAAAATCTAAATATAGAAAGTTACATTGTTTCACGAAACAAGACAAAATAACATTACAATATATGGATATAGAAAATTGATTAAAAATAAATAAACCACTTAGGAAAAACAACTAATCTAATAAAAACTGTAGAAAAACTATACTATTGAAATTCAAATTCAAAATATCTTTATTCAAGTTGGCATTTACACGCATTTTTGAATCAATTATTACGTAAAAAATGTGTATTCAGTCCGTGAGTTAGCTACCGGAATGCTGCTCTGCTGAGAAGAGCCGGCCAGAAACTTAACAGTTGCTCTTTTAAATGAAATTGGGTAAATATTGTAATAAAAAGATTTTTGAAGTAAATATGTTGCGAGAGGCCATAACTAGGGATTAAATAAATTAATTTTAATAATTTAGTTTGAACACGTATTTTTTTAGTTTATTAATTTATTTATATTAATACAACAGAAGATAAATAAATAAACACAGAAGATAAAACTTTTTCAACACAGATAAGACTTATCTCCAGAAACCTGAAGCTCTTCATTGAGGTGTTTTTTTTTAAAGACTGTTAAATCTGAAACAGAGTGCTTTACAAATAAACATATCATATTTGTAGCATTTCAGAATTCATTCTCTATTAGACAATGGAGGCATCGGAGAATCTACTGAGACTTTTATGTATAATACCATATAAGAAAATTTATAATATTGAAAATTTGATTATAATTATTTATTAATAACATCTGATAAAGACAATATCTATAACGATACTATTTATGTTGCTAAATTTATTTTAATCTAAACATAAAATAATAATGTATGTATGTTTTTTTGTTTATCAAAGAGGCAAAACCCAAAATCTATAGAATGGATTTTGATAAAACTAAGTGCCTCTGTCATAAAGGATATTTTTACTCCTAAAAATACAGAAAACACAAAAGATAATAAGGACTATAATAACAATAGAACAAAACTATTGAACCAATTTTAATAAAATTTGCCGTGATGTTCCCGACTTCAAGAGTGAAGAGCGGGAGGGACGTAGAAAGACGCTGGAAACAGCTAAGTGCGCGTGCGCTTACTTATATAGCTAATATTATAAAATCATAACAATTGAACATAATTTTCTAATGATATCTTATAGACATGACATTGAAAAGCATTGACATGCACAAAGTACCTTGCTAAAGAGTTTTCCCACACAATACATATTTTGAAGAATATATATTTTATTGATATCACAAATACTATTTAGTATTGAACATGGGGAAAATACGGTCGGAGTATGTCAATGTAATAAATTAGTGAATTCATATACAAAATAATTTATTTTGATCAAACACAACCTGTTTTAGTATAAAGTATTAGAATTCACAACATAAATAAAGTAATTCAAATTAGTCATTGCAAATGGTACCTATATTATACCAAAAAACAAAAACATGAGAAAGGCAAAGGAGAGAACGAGGTATTTTTGTAACAGATGAGAATATCATTAACTAGGAGTAAAAAATGTAGGTCACTAGATTAAATTTCACGTCACTAGACCAAATTTCCAATCTTGGAATGTTATCAGTGGCAAACTTACACCAAACCTTGACTTCGAAATGACAGATACTTTATTATCAATCACGCCATTTACGCACTTATGATATAATATCACCAAATAACGTCATGTAATCAGCTCTACTTAAATAATATAATACAAAAATATAATATCAATATCACGATATCAGTGCTCCTTAAACCGAGGCTGGAAGAGCGCGTGAAATGCGTCCAACTTATTACCTTGCCGTGATCTTCACGCTTTTCAACTACATCCATGGCGCGAAAATCCTTGGCCTGTTCCCGCACACTGGCAGGAGTCACTTCATGGTGTTCCAGCCACTTTTAAAACGACTGGCAGAAAGGGGTCACCAGGTTACCGTGGCATCTGTGTTCCCCCTTAAAAACCCCCCGGCAAATTACACTAATATCGAGTTTCATGGATTTGAAGAGCTTGGTATAGATATATTTAACTTAAAAGTATACGAGAACCGGGGTTTCATGATGAGGATACCTATTTTGGGTGGTATTATCAAACAGATCGTCGAGTACAATACGCTAGCGCCAGTTGCATTAAGTTTATGTAGCAAGGTTATAAAATTTTCAGCACTAATCGATGCTCTGAAAGAAGATTACGATTTAGTGATAATTGAGAATTTTAATAGTGACTGTGTACTGGGTCTGTTGGATCAATATAATGTAAAGGCACCTATAGTCTCACTACTCTCCTGTCCTCTCATGCCGTGGTCAGCAGACCGTATTGGGTTGACAGACAACCCGGCTTATGTTCCCGTAATTAGTACTTCGTTTAGTACAAAAATGAATTTACTGGAGAAGATGGAGAACACCTTCATGTTGGTATACCATAAACTGTGGTTTCGGTACATGGTCCAACTTAAAGAACAAGCAATTCTGGAACAGCATTTTGGGAACCAAATTAAAGATTTGAATATACTAGCTAAAAATGTATCGTTGTTTCTTGTAAATAGTCATCCTGCGCTAAATGGAGCTAAGCCTCTCGTTCCAGGGGTTGTAGAAGTCGGGGGAATGCACATAGACCCCACTAGGAAAACAATTCCAGCGGTAAGCTAAATATAAATTTATTATACGTAATTTATTTAACATCAATAAATTATAATAATATCTATAATTGATAAGCAGTGTAATAAACGCATACTTATAAATTATGAGTCAGTGGTACGAGCACTTAGTGAAGAGTGTTTGTCACTGTTTTCGCCATATTCAGTTTTATTCGAAAATTTAGTTTCTCTTTATTAGTGACAAAAAATAAATTTTGCTACTAATAAATACGTGTACTTAACTTTGAATTATTTTGTATATTATTTTTATCATTCAAACGTTTACATAATAATAGGTGCCAACGTCTTCGTCTGAATAATATATATTGTTTATATTTTAGTTGAAAATTCTATAGTAATTAAAATAACAATGGTATTTGCATGAGTCTTTAGATTTAGGTTACAGTGACGGATTTTGTATTTTTCACAGAACGTTACGTAAATGTCTAACTACATCTATACTAAAGTATAGATATAGTTAGTCTTAGTCTACTTTCCAGACATATGCGGCTTCTATGAATTGGATTTATTAACGGTAATTGGAAAATCACAAGTCGAGCTGGCAAAAATTGTTCCTTGATCCAATTCGACAATTATTCTACTCCCACTCGGTTATAAGTGATATTGATTGATTATTATGGAAATATAATAATAAAATTAACTTTATTTAATCATATTAAAACAGTTTATAATACGTCGTTTTATGTTTCAAAAAACTATTGGTATCATTAAAATTAATGTGAAAAAAATATCTTCATATAAAATTATGCAAACTGTTTCAACAAACTGGCTTGACATGCTTCTTACTTATACATTTTATGACTACAGTTTTTATTACTAAGCAATGGGATGTAAAAATAGATTGTTTTAATTAGACTTTCATATATAAGTACTGTGCTATAAAGTGAACGCTATTAGTTAGAGCGAATTGCAAACGTCGAAACAAAACAAAAACACTTGAAATGGTCAGGAGTGATCACTTCAAGTGTTTTTATCCACAATAGTACTCTAAAAATACAAACACAATGTCACATTGGTTAATATAATACTATTATTAATTGAGAAAAGAAATTAAATTATAATTTAATGTTTATTCATTCCGCTAATGAGATACACTTGTTATTTCTTATCATCTTTTATTGTCAAGTAACTTCTGAACTATACGAGTATGATAATAATTACGATAAACTGTTAATCAATCGATTTATTAAGCATAAACAACTTTACTTAACAATTTGTGCTGATTTGACAATTCTTTGATAACATTTAACAAGGAAATTAGTTTTAATAGATTCTCAATTTATTCGGTTTTATTTCAAAATGGAAAGAGATATAAATAAATTAATATAAACATTCTGTAATTAGATCATTAATAATAAAATTAAATTAGTAAACATAATACGATCAGTGCATTGACTTTTGTCAATGTCACAACATACGAGTATTGATTACAAGTAATAATAACAATTATTGCATTTAATAAAAATAATAATGACACAAGCTGTATTCTACATCTATACTTACATTTTGTAAATATGACAAGCACTAGGTATTACAAAACAAAATTTAATTAAATATGACGAGCACTGGGTATTACAAAACAAAGTTATTGTAAATATGACGGGCACTGGGTATTACAAAACAAAATTATTGTAAATATGACAAGCACTGAGTATTACAAAATAAAATTATTTCAAATATGACAAGCACTGGGAATTAAAAAACAAAATTATTGCAAGTATGACAAGCACTGGGTATTACAAAACAAAGTTATTGTAAATATGACGAGCACTGGGTATTACAAAACAAAGTTATTGTAAATATGAGGAGCACTGGGTATTACAAAACAATTTTTTTTTAATATGACGAGCACTGGGTATTACAAAACAAAGTTATTGTAAATATGACGAGCACTGGGTATTACAAAACAAAGTTATTGTAAATATGACGTGCACTGGGTATTACAAAACAAAGTTATTGTAAATATGACGAGCACTGGGTATTACAAAACAAAATTATTGCAAATATCACAAACACCACGTATTAGAAAACCAACTTTTGCAAATATGACTAGCACTGAATATTACAAAACAAATACATTGTAATGATGACAACAAGCACCGGGTATAACAAAAGAAAATTATTGCAAACATGACAAGCAGTAAGGTTGCTAAGTGCTTACTAAATGACCTTATTATAAATAGCTCGAATTTTAAGTAAGCGAAGGATGTATAACCTCGTCTCTGTCTGTATAATTAAAAATATCTAATTTCCAACTCATTGATTTTCTAGTACATCGAAAAATTTCTGAACGAATCGGAGCACGGCGTCATTCTATTCAGCTTTGGATCTCTCATCAAAACATCAACGATACCGAAACACAAGGAGGATATTATACTTAACACATTAGCGAAGTTCAAGCAGCGTGTTATTTGGAAATATGAAGACAGTGGTGAGGAGGGGACGGTCGTTGGCAATGTACTGAAAGTAAAATGGCTGCCCCAATTCGAACTTTTACGTGAGTGATATTTTTTTTTCCTTTTCAATTTTTTTAAAGATGAATGGCAATATATGACGGAGTAATATATATTTGTTAATTAAGACCACACCAAAATCCGTCTAGTAAATTTTGACTGATGAGCGATTAAACAAACAGTTAAACACACAAACGTTGCGTGCTTTGCTTGTTATATTGAAGACGTAGCAATTTTTTAAATAATATTTATTTATTTTGAATTGTCTATAAACATGTAGTCATAAGTTTATTTAATGTACCTGCAGAGCTTACTTCGGTAATGTTATTATATGAATATAATTAATGTTTTAAAATTGTCTGACATTTTTTACTATTGCAATATTTGTTTTGTTTATGTAGGTTGTCAAGATTCCGTGGCCCATTCGGAACTTTTATAGTTTCGTCATGTACGTCCGTCTGCCCGCAGTCTAACTCAAAGACTCTTAATACTAGAAAGCTGTAATACGACATTAATATTATAAAATACTTTTTTTAGGGTAGCTACCCCACATCATACGGACGATGTGGGGTATCGTTAAATAGGTGTTTAAAAATATGGTGGGTTTTACTAAAAACTATTTTTTGTATTTTTAATAGTTTCGATTCGTATAAGAAATATTAAGCTTAAAATTGCAAATGTTTGTCAGATTCCCCCCTTCTTGCTTCAAATAGTTTTTTATGGAAATGTGACAATATTATTATATATCACGATTACAATGAAGTAGGCTTTACGAGGTAACGAGTAAAAAACGAACGTAAAATATATTTTTTTGTGCTCTTATCTTGCAATTGGCTAAATCCTAGAAGATAGATCTAAATAATCTACTATAGAATTGTATTTTTTTAATCAACAAAAGCCTAAAAGTTTATCTATCTATGGACAACAACGGAACACTACTTTGCGGATGGCCAACACGAGCTTGACCGGTTTTGTAAATAGTAATGTTTCAAATGAAAGGAAAATATTTATAAGTACATTATTTTTCCTACTCGATTATACATACGTTTCACAGTTCTGTTGAAATATCCTATCCGTGTATAACGAATAATAGGAAGAAGCAATATTAAGTCACGATATAACAAAACACGTGAGAAATTAGTTCCTTGTCTCGAACTACGTCTTAAATCGATGAGATTAAGGAAAAAACAGATTTTATACATTATTATTCAACCTGCAAAGGTCTTTGAACTGCATTGAAATATAAATAACAAACAGCCGTTGTTTGATAAAAAAGATACGTAAATATATTTTGTAACGGTTGCACTCGTCTCAATAACATTCAATATTTATTTATGGTCTGTTTATATTTTTTTATTGAGCGAAGCGAGCGTAGCAAGCGGAGCGTTCTACTGGAGACTTTCACATTCTTTGTCACGAATAGGCTCTAAAACTACTTGATAGAAAATTATGAAATTTTGCAATCAAAAAGAAACACATTAGGTGATGGTTTTAATTTGTAAAATGTCATGTCGTTTATGAATAATCGTCAAAAAACTGATATCTCATTGAAGTCAATGGGAAGCGATGAGTCATTACACTGGGCTCGCTTCACTCAATATGCAAATGGTCTTTTGGTGCCCCTAGTTTTTATCTCGAATTAATGCTAGTGATCACTTGTGTGTGATCGGAGTGTCAGGAGGGCCAATGTTGATATTACTTATCAAAATAGGTCCTACTGTAAAGACACTCCAACATAAAATTAAGGCTTTAAGGGTTCCAAGCCACACAAACTCAGCCGGGTATTTCTTTAATGTCAGTATTATATATAAACGTGGACGGACATATTTAGTGAGTTTACGAAAAACTATCATTATCAATTCGATAAGCCGTCCTAATGATTAGTTAATAATAATAATAGAAATCCGTCGATATCAAAACGACGATAAATTATATAGATAGATTTATAGATATGTGATATGATAGTAAGCGATAGATTGATAGATATAGATAGATTTGAATATAATATTCATTTACGTCAAAATTGATAAAATTAATATTAGATGGCCCAGACTGT
This sequence comes from Melinaea menophilus ssp. n. AW-2005, assembly GCA_918358695.1. NCBI lineage: Eukaryota > Metazoa > Arthropoda > Insecta > Lepidoptera > Nymphalidae > Melinaea > Melinaea menophilus. The sequence goes on along the minus strand of OU911039.1, from coordinate 29,824,037 downwards.
TACTAGTTCTGTTATCAACCTTTGCCCGCGTGTAAATAAATACAATAAAATCCATAAAGGTAACTGATGCCAATTGATAATTATATAAGAACATTATAAGAGAGAGAAAAATAAATTTTATTGGTTATAACTCGACGTGAGGATGCCTCGTTTGGAATCTTGCCAGATACATTTGTAAAAAATATCACGTATTATTCTTTATGTGGCGCTTTAAATTTAGTTATATTTTTAAACCCATTTTAAAAACTTGAAAATCATAGTAATAAAATATTTTTTTTAACACCAACACCAGTTATTTCACTATTAAAATTGACCATATTTCTTCAAAGATCTAACAAAGTAATAATATTTCTTCCAGAACACGAGAAAGTGATAGCATTCATCGCCCATGGTGGGTTACTTGGTATGACTGAATGCGTGTACGCCGGGAAGCCGATGGTGGTGGTACCATTCTTCGGCGACCAGCCCGCAAACGCGGCCGCAGCTGCTGCAGCCGGCTTCGCGAAGGTCATCTCCTACATGGACATCACAGAGAAGGACCTAAGTGAAGCCCTGCAAAGTGTTCTTAGTGAGGAGTGAGTATTGTTTTAATATGCTCTGTTTGACCTCTATCCATGATAAATGACAACTCACATCTTGAAGGTTGTCACGATTAAATTTAAACCTTTAGTATTATTATTACACCTACGTTATGTGTATATATATAACAATTGTATAATAGTTTCATACAAAACAAATTATACAAAAAATTAAATGCAATATTTTCTTGTTCTCTATTCTGTATTTTACTTTCGCGGTGTTATTTTGCAACTTAATAAATATGTATTATTACAATACAATCACCAATATTAAGTAAAAGTATTATTAAGTAAACTTTTTTTTTAATTCCGAATAAACCTTAAAAAAGGCATTTTTATACGCGTATAGGCATATAACCGTATATAAAATTATCACGTTCAGACAGTTGAATTTTATATAATATACTAAGTATGTAGTCTAATATATCACATTGAGTATATATATATATATATATATATATATATATATATATATATATATATATATATTTATTATTATTTAATATAATTTTAAAATCATGGCATGCTTACATTAATAGTTTTAAAAACATAACTAGAATAAAGATGAATCATTTAATTACAATATTGTTAAAGCGAACGTACGCATTTTATGAAATATAAAACGAAGTAGGGTGAAATTTGCTAGTTTATTTTGATAATACATTGGTTTGAAGATGTTTTTATAACAGTATTATAATTTACAATACCCTCTGTTTAATCAGCTTGGTCAGTCAAGTCAGTTGCAAATTTTCCTTGCAAATTTTTGCAAATTTTTCTTTGTTGAAAGAGTGTTATTTACAGACAGCATATAAATTTGATTATTTTGTTTTAATATTTTCAGATAGAAATTAAATTAAATAGTCATAGTAATTATATGTCGTCTTTTTTAACGCTTTTATAAGCTTCGGTCGAATGTTTGAATGTAACGGAAACTTTGAACACTATTTTAATGTATTTTAAGATGTTTGATTTTAAACTTTACACACTTACAAAGAACTGGTGACAATACATCAATCAATCAATGCATCAATGCATCAATGCATCAATGCAATACAAAAACACGGAATGATTGCATTGCCTTGCGTTGCATTGCGTTTTTTACATTGTAAAAAAGCGTGGGGTGCTTTTTAAGTGATATTGACACCATTCACATCACGTTTTTTCACATTGCAATACATTTTTTTCTTATTCACAATTTAATTTTTTCTTTTATTTCTTAATTTGGTATTTATGAAACCATGTTTTATAGTATTATATATCTGTTAGAACTATTAAAATTATATTTTCTTTGTTAATACAAGTACGTCAATTAGTGTGTTGGTATTTCACGTTGAGTATTAATATTAATAACTCACACACTTGTCATTATTGCACCATTTTGTTTAAACGTGTCGTTTAAATTTCAATAACAAAACATAATTTACATAACCGTTTCTTACTTAACAATATATAAGTTAATCTTTACCCCATTAACAATTTATCGCGTCATTAAAACGTTTAATGTATAGATATTTATTCTACTAGAAAATAATGTAATTACTTAAATACAGCCTATAAATACTTGATATCTCATCATATTTTAAATATATGTTATATATTTAAACAACAATAAATAAACAATATAAATCATTTATACACCACATAATAAATTTATTATTTTTTTATTTCAGGATGCAAATAAACGCAAAGCGAGTGTCAAAAATATGGCAAGACAGAGAATCTACTCCACTCGACACAGCTGTTTACTGGACGGAGCGTGTCCTGCGATGGGGCCACTATGCACCATTGCATACAGCCGCCAGAGACCTCGCTGTGTATGAACTAGCCCTTATAGATGTGTTCGCGGCGTATGCACTCGCCTTTATAATTATTATTTTATCTGTATGGTTCGTACTGTCAAAGTTTAGGCGGTTGTGTTCCAGTAAACAGAAAACCGAATAAGTTTAGTTTAAAATTAGGTAAATGAATTAATTAAGTACTTTATTGTTTCGTAAATGTTGTGAAAATATAAAAAATGTAACTCTAAACTAATTCGAAAGAGACAACAGACAAAATAACAAATATTTACGACAGACGTCTATTGAACGGGTTATACCTGTTCGAATAAAACTCTGTCTCATAATGATCGCTCGTAAAACAACATTATTGTTATTATTATTTTATTATCGTTGGCTGTGGATTTATTTGTGAAACTACTAGGTGCTAGTAAGGTTATTTCTTATTATTTTTTTATCTACACCAAATGCAATTCTAATGCTCATATATCCCAATGTACTCCTGTTTTTACACAAATTTATGTTTTTTAGATATATTGAATATTGATTACAAATAATATGAAAATAAATAATATTAAGGATGTGAGAAGAAAAATAATAATTAATAAATTATTTATAGTAGTTGGTGTTTTATAATTATGACCTAAGTTCCTCAAATGAGTAACTCATTAATTCCGTTACAGAGATAGTCTAAAGCTCCAAAAATTATAAAAGGACTTTTATCTGTTAACAAATAACAAATTCCCTACAAAACCCCAAAAAAAAAAAACAGCCACACTGTTAAGATGCATGCATGTTCCATGATCAATATAAGACTACTATCATCGACATTGTTTATTTTCTATAGATAGTGCTTCTAAGTGTTCACCTGCGGCAATATCAATTGAAATGTAATTTTGCCCATGCACATACTCCAAATCGGGATTTGCAGAATACTGTTTAGGGCCATGTGTTCTGATTATTTAAAATAGCTTATATCAAAGCTGATATTTTCTATTGCAAATAAACATGAGGCGATTATATTTTTAGGCACGCGTAGCTGAACGACCACCGCCACCCGCAACACAAAACGCCCTCTATACTTTTTAAATATCATAAATTCATTTTACATTTCAAACTTTTATTGAAATATTGTAAATGGATATTTTTTTTTACAAAAACCAGAGGAAGAACATAATTAAAGTGTATAAATATTCCTGATAAAAAAATATTATAGTATATCACAGTTTTGTAAAACTTATCTGTTCATATTTTACTAAAAACAGTATATTGTTTGACTTTACCAAAATGTCAAGTAACAAACGTCTTTTATGTTGGTTTTAATGTATTTTCATTATGGCGTCCCTAGTTGTAGACCTAAATGAATGAATTTATTACTTTGTAAGTAAGTATTATTTATTATTTAAATTAATTGGTAAAAGATCGCTTTATATTTAGAAAAAAATTATAATTAAATTTTTTTCATCATGCTTAAGAATCGTTCGTCCTCTATAAATTGATCTTTAAGAATCAATCAATAACGAATAAAGGTGATCTGAAAGACAATAAACAATTGCTATACAATATGTATTATAAATATATATTTACTTATTTGTCATTGTCTGCAAAACACAGTCACAGAAGCCTGTATATTTATTATTGCAATAGTAACCGTATAAAATAAACAGTTTTTTAAAATGTTAATAAGATTTTTAAATTATTTTTATTAATTGGATTATATTTAGAATTATATAATAGTGTTAGCGTCTTTGAATACGCTTCAACATTCTTTGACCCTTTGATCGGGGTCAAGGTACAGGAAGTTACAAATCAGACTTGATAAAAAATAAGGACTAAAACTGAGATATATGTCACTCACATATATATATATATTATCAGTACCCAAAAATACAAAACAAATTGGTTTAATAACATTAGATTATTTAGGAGTATTTTTATTTATTAACAAAACTCAAGAGACCACAGTTTGGTAGAAAATATGTTAGAAAAGGAAGGATTTACTAGTTTTTATCTATTCGTACTATTAAGATACCATATCGCATTTACCACTTCTAGTTTCTACCTCTCTGAGGCGTTCCGGTCGCCTGTGCAGTTGTGATCAGGATAGTGAGAGTGCGACATGTCTGCACCATTCGTTTATTTATTACAATTTTTATTTATTTACAATGTGAACTCCGCAAATATTCTCGGTCTGTTCCCGCATACTGGTAAAAGCCATCATATGGTTTTTGAACCACTACTTCGAAGACTGGCTGAGCGTGGACACAATGTCACTGTGGCATCCTTCTTCCCGATGAATAATCCTCCTCAAAACTATGAAGATATCAGTTTTCAAGGGATGGCCAAATTGAGGGTAGCGTCGTTTGATTTAAATCTTTTTGAAGATACACATTTACTTCATATGATTCCAATACTGGGAAATGTAATTAAATATACATTGCCAGTACTAGGTCCCTTGGGGAGTTCGGCCTTGGATATTTGTGAACGGTTGATCAAATATCGTCCACTAATAGACGCTTTAAAGAAAAAGTACGATTTAGTGGTAACGGAGAACTTTAACAGCGACTGCGGCCTTGCACTTTTACATAGTTATGGTGTTAATGCTCCCATAGTTTCCATTCTCTCGGGAACTCCAATGCCATGGACATCTCAGCGAATTGGAGCTGATGATAACCCAGCTCATGTTCCAGTAATTATTTCACGATTTTCATCCAAAATGACATTTTTAGAGAGATTGGAAAATACACTAATAAATATAATATCGAGGCATTATTATTATGATCAAGTCCAAGCCAAAGAGAGGTTATTAATAGAGAAAAAAGTTGGTGAACTACCAGATTTGCATGATCTTAGTAAAAATATATCACTTGTATTAGTTAATTCATTTCATACTCTTAATGGTGTTAAGCCTTTAGTGCCAGGGATGGTTGAAGTTGGTGGAATTCATATCACTTCTGAAAGGACAGCTTTACCCAGAGTAAGTTACATTATTTATAGAAAAAAATATTATTATTATTACTATTAAAATATTATAAATATAAATATATGTAAGAATATATAAATTAATTCGTTTTTCTACCTTATGTTGTTTACAGTTCATTGAAAACTTCATCAATGAATCGGAACACGGCGTTATTGTGTTCAGTTTCGGTTCACAAATAAAAACAAAAACACTGCCTAAATATAAGGAAAACATTTTTCTGAAGGCACTTTCTAAATTAAAACAAAGGGTGATTTGGAAATTCGAAGATAGTGGCGAGGAAGGCACGCTGATCGGAAACACGCTCAGGGTCAATTGGATTCCGCAATACGAATTACTGCGTAAGTTTCTTTTTACATTAAAAAAAAATGACCTCTTATAATCAGTCATAGTTTTTGTGAGCATTCATATTATCCATTACCCAATGTTTTCAATTTGTTTTCGACTCTTCTTATTTGCGTCATTAAAAATATAATATAAAATATTTAGTTTTCAAAATATATATTAATTTTGATATAATGTTAATTTAATGCATTATATATTCCAGGAATTAAATAATTTGACTTACTAAATGTAGTGTAAATGTAATGTAAAAATGGCATTTAATCTCTGCAGAACACGATAATGTGATAGCATTCATCTGTCACGGAGGAATGCTGGGGATGACTGAGGCTGTATGGTCCGGGAAGCCGATGCTGGTGGTACCATTCTTTGGAGACCAGTTCTCCAACGCTGCAGCTGCATCTGAAGCTGGAGTAGCGAAGGTCGTTTCGTATTCTGATCTTTCGGAGGAAATGTTCAGTACAGCTTTGCGAGCGGTGCTAAGTGATAAGTAAGTGTTTTTATAGATATAAGCAAGTAAAAACTATTGTCGTCTATTATGTATTTACAACCTTCTTAGACATGAAGGCTGTATTTTTATAAACTATATTTATACCACAGACTAATGTATTATTAATATTACTTTTTAAATAATAAATTAAAGTGCTCAAACGCAAGGCTACACAAAATATATTCATGCCCAGACTTGTAAAGGAGGCAACTAAAACTCTAAAAATAGATTATACTGGTTATAATGAATTTTTAATGAGGTGACATAACAGCTATTCAAATTCAAAGTCTCCCTCCCCAAAAGTAACTGAGTCTTGCCAAAAAAATTATTTAAATAAAAGATATTCAAATTATGATTTGAATATCTTTTATTTAAACAAGAAGACCCCAACTATATCGGTTATGAAGGATTTTTGCGATTAGTTTTATCGCCAGCTTGGATTATTCAATGTTATCAAGTTTCGGCAATCTAAATATAGAATAGAATATTAATTACATTCTAAATATACCTCGGAGCAGTGCAGCGGATGTAACCGTGTTATTCTGGTCATTAACATTTCACGAGCAATCAGTGAACATTGTAATTAGCTACGTATCAGTAGTGACCGTGTGTATTAGTATTCACAATTCACATAGCTCATAAAGATTTATTTATTTTAGGTAGATTCCATAGATGTATCTACCTATTGCAATCGATGCGATGACGGGACCCAGACCCCAGAATAGGGGCGCTATGCCGTTTATTAACTGGAGATTGAGAATCCGTCGAAAAAAAATAATTATATATCCCGATATATATATCTGTATATATGATCCATCAGTTCAAATTCATCGTAGGCGAAATCTGACTTCAAAGGTCGATAGGATAAATTAGTAGGACAAACGTACATGTCGTTTTTTTAAAAAAAATGAAAGGGGGGGCTGGGAGGAGGGGTGAAAGTGCAAACCTTTGGGACACGCTACAGGTCGCAAATATTGACGGAGGATTTTCAAACTCGGTATACACATTCCTAAGGACAAAATAAAGGTTAAGTTTTTGAACGGGGGAAATCGGTCGGGGGTTTGGGGGGCTGGAGGGGTTGAAAGTTAAAAACCGAAAAAAGTCACAGAAGGAGGCAAAATTTTAGTGTAAGAAAAATCTTAGAAAATTAACAAATTAAAAGAGGAAATTTTTTTGTCCGAAAAGTTTTTTGATGCGCCCCCCGTTTAGGAGATAGGGGTGGAGGGTGGTTATCTCTCCCAATATATGCCGAGTGAACCGTCATAAAACTCGTAATGACCAGTAGAATACTGCTGGCTAGTTTTTCTTTGTCGATTCGACCACCGCCCCCCCCCCACAACTAAAGTAAATCATTCATTCTAATCACTGTTACCTTCGCATATTGCATATCGAAAATCGCGTGACAAGAATGTACCTAACACGATCGACCCTGTCGAACGAGGTATTTTAGATACTAAATACTCTTTAATACTTTTGTTTTATATTGAGAGCATATAGTAATTTAAAAACGTATGAAATAAATATTTCTGAAGACCTATGATTTTTAGATACTCTTAATGTTTTTGTCACTGACTATTTAATAACTTATATATATGGTTCGATGTTATCATTTATTTACTAAAACCCTGAAGCAAAAATTTTAACTTATTTCTATATTTTTTAGTAGATAATAGATAAAAAATTAAAGACGAAGAACACGATACCATATTAATATTTAAAGATCTATGTCATATATTAAAACGAAGCAAAAACTTTTTTAATTTTGTTTTTATATTGCTTTATTTTATTCCCTTGTGTCTCGATAACTACTATAAAACTGCAGTTAATAAATAATACTACATATTTCAATGAGTCGCTTTATTGTTTTTGAAAAGATCTAGATTCTAGATCAACAAGATTTATGAGGTACTTGTTCCGTTATCCCTTTAAAGCGAGGTTAGAAAGAGACTGTGTTTGACCTTTTAATAATAAATGTCAGAAGCCCTTTGGAGAAGTTTTGAAAAATGTAATTTATTAATCAGTAAACAATTAACATATTCAATTAAAGATAAACTCTAATCTTATAACATTTATAAAACAATTACGTAAAGTCAAAATGAAAATATATTCTTTCTATTACAGGTATCGTTCGAAAGCCCGTCGCCTATCCAAGATCTGGAAAGACAGGGAGTCTTCACCTTTAGACACGGCCGTTTATTGGACGGAGAGAGTAATGCGATGGGGACATGAGGCACCGTTACATTCCACATCCAGGGACTTACCATTTTACCAACTTGCATTATTAGATGTATATGGAACTATTATTATAGCAGTTACTTTATTTATTGTTATATTTTTTTATATATTGTTGACAGTTTTGCGTCTTTTAACAAAAGGAAGTAAAGAAAAATTGCATTAAGGTCTTGTTTTGAGTATCAAGGTTTTTTTACTTGATAAGGTAACCTACACGACCTACAGCTGTGGTGTTGTACTTTCCAATTTTTAATTCCTTTATTTTTGAGTTCCTGCTTATATTTTATTTAACCTTTATTCGGGTTTAATAAATTACTATGTTTATATAAACACTATTTTTATTTCCATCCTTATATTCTTAGACATATTACTCGCCATATCAAACATCGCGAAACGCAAGACATTTTTTTGACATGTGTTACCTCTGATTTCACAAAGTGGATAATATTAACATAATCTATAAAGTTTATGAAACTGGTGTTTTACTAGCTGTAATATAAATGCTTGACAGTGTTACAATGAAATAATATTATATTATTCGAGAAGATACCTAAATGACATTAGAAAATAGTGTAGGTTGCTCGTGGAAACTCGATTTTAATCATTTAAATTGTCTGTCTGTCAAAAATTTATCTATTTTATTATAGGTAATATTTAGTAACACTGTTAGCAAAATACTTTCATATAGTACCATATAACGGCTCCTAAATTTCTGTACAAAAGGTGTCTAGGTCCCGACATTTTATACAAATAAATACTAAAATACTAGGATCCGCCAACCGTGCGCGGCGGGTTTTAAGCTGAGCCCCTCTCCTTTCTTCTTTTCTTGATAACTTTTGAATGGCTGAACATTTTTTTTAATCTGTTTTCGCTATAACATCCGCATTCGGCTCAAACATACATGATAAAATTTTTAGCCAATTATCTTGTCGCATTCTGGAGACAACTAAACACAAAAAAAGGTCTCCCAAACAGTTAAGAGCTTCGCTTACGCTTAGCTTAATTATTTATCGCTTCGAGCATGTCATCGCTTATAATTTAACATAATATGTATGTATATAAAGTAACACTTCTAACAATAATAATTGGAAGTTAAATTATTTTTAAAAACAACTTATTGTTTATGATACTGTATTGACTTCGTAGGTTTTTAAAAAGAATTCAAACGATTGAAGATGGTACTTCCATAATTGATGACCAAATTCTTTAAGATTAACAGGTTACATATCTGATGTTAACATATATTTTTTGTTAAGGTATTCTTATAAAAACTTAGCAATGACGTTCAGAGGCGATAAGAGGAAGAGGAAGGCCTTGCAGTGGGCATCTATAGGCTGACCAGAAGATTCACATTTTTGCAATCAAATTAGTTTTGAAATAGGTATAATACTTTCTTATTTGAATTGTCTGTGAAAAAAAATAGATTGCCCTTTTCGTGTCATATCTGAATACAAGGAATATATAAAGCTTATAAAAAATCAGAAATTCATTAAAAAAATACGTGCTTATGTCAATAGTCACAATACTTTTGGATTGAAATTAAAAATGATCTAGCAAAAAATATAAGAAATAAATAATAGTTTAAAAAAAAACTAAAAAAACACACTTTCGTAAAATCCAAACCAAAAATTAAAAAAAAAATTAAGAATAGGGTAAATAAGACAAAAAAAGTATTGTAATGTAAAAAAAACCGTGGGATGCTTTTAAATGATCTACATGATTTGGATTTTTTTTATTTTATTGTCATTGTCATCGGTCCTTGATAAGTATGCTGTTTCAAATTAATCAAAATAAATAATATCTTGAAGTGCGTCAAAAACTTGTTCAAAATTTCGGTTACATACTTATTACTACTTTGCTCACCCGTCCATGTAGGCGTGTCTTCGACGACTTTTTGAAACATAGTCACCGCTTCCTCAGCGTCCATAAAACGTTTTCCCCGTTTTTATCTTTTATTTCGTGAATAAATAAAAATCCCAAGGTACAAAGCCAGATGACCGAATAATTCCACATCTGTCATCGCCAAGTAGTCGATCGTCGAGCGGTGTACGATGACGCGTTGTTGAGCTGACAGGGGAACCTCCCGCTTAGTGGTTTCTTCCTAACATTTTCCAAAATTTTTGAATATTCTCCAAAATGCCACATCCCCCTTTCAGCTTTCCTTCAAAGCCCTATTTTGTACCTGAAGTTAGTTTCATTTAATCTAACAATTATTACAAATCTCGGTCATGAGAAAAATACTCCTGACACAAACTGCAAATTTCAATATTGATGTCATGAAAAGTGATCAGGCTTTTTCAATATTTATACGGATTCATCTAAATTTTCTGTTGCTAGATGTGTGGCGCTGCTAGTTAAATTTATTCCTTGAAAAACGATTCTTCGGCTTGAATATCCCCCGACAGTGACACCGTTTTTTATGATCAGAAAATTATTCACAAGTAATATTAACAGACGCCCTTAGCTGTCTGCAGACACTCAAGAAAAATCCTTTTCGTAATAGACCGCCTTCCCCTATTGTCTTAAAGTTAAAAGAAGCTCTCTTTTTGTGTTCTCAAACAGACTGCATGTCTCACTTACTTGGATTCCCAGTCACTGTATAATTACGGGCATTTAACAGTTAACTCGTGTGCTAAAGCAACCATTTTCACGGGATCTTCTGAATATTTTCAAAAATCCTTTCAAGATTTGCTTACCCTCACCACATCACAGTTGTACAAATCCTAGACCACCCAATGGAATGCCAATAAATTGCTTAAAGGCAGGTATTGTGTTTCTTTACAGCCAGATATCCCAACAAGACCTGGGTTTTCGGTCCATCATATGTCAATTGTTTGCACGATATATCGACTGCCCCTTTACATTCGTGTACTCCCTTCCACTTCATAAGGATAAAGGTACGAGAAGGTTCATTTTGTGAATTTGGTTTGGACGAGGGTAACGTGTCCTATATTCTTTTTTCTTGTTCTAAGCTACTACATCCTATGTACGAGTATGATATCTTTCCTTCTAGAATTGCGCGATCTATAAATGTTGAATGTTATGATACAAATTATTTAATGGATTTTGTTCGTTATGTATATTTATTTGGTGTAATAAAATTAAATTGTAAATAAATTTGTCTATTCTCAATGTTGAGATAAGTTACCCGTTATTATTTTAATAAGTCGTTTTATGGTATAATAATATTTATATTTGTGCTGTTTTAGGTTATGGAGTATAATTATAATTATTATTGTAATAATTGGATTTCATTCTGCATGACATTGGCAATATATTTTATGCCTTGTTGGCTCGACTAAAAGCCATCCACTGATAGAAGAAGAAGATTGATTATTTCTTCCAAATGTTCGTTTTAGTTGTTTTAAATACAGGTTATGTTGTTTTCGCTAAATATACTTGTTTTTATATGATGTATTTTTAAAGACTTTAATTACTCTTTTTACGATACATTTTTATTGACAAAAAACTATTAACATAGGTATAAATTTCAGCTTGATTTTATATTTAGTGTTGAAAGAGTTTATTTTTCGCGAGATTTTAACGTGAAAACTTTTTTCCTGATTTGGTGTCATGTTATAAAACCACATTGATAATATATATGTTACCACCACTAACTGTAACTGAAAACAAACTCGAAGTCTGAATTTTAATAAAACATTTAATTATATCTGTCAGTTTTCTTTTAAACTAATTTAACTTTGTTTGTATGTGGATTATAATTAGAAGTATTACTTTACATTGAAACAAGACGTCTAAACATGTCATGGCATCCCAAAACAGATTAATATTTTAGTATTTATTTGTATATAATTTCAGCATCAATAAATTTCTTGTATATAAATTTACAAGCTGTTAAAAGTACGATACTGAAGTTTTTTGCCATCAGTATAATCTTCTCAAAGAAAAATAGGTTGAAATATGAGCAACCTATAGTAAAGGAGTAATATACAGAATATTCTTTCACCGTAAGACTTTACAGCGTTTATAAAACATTAGAGTTAGAAAAACACGAGTTCTTTTAACTTTACAGGCGAAATTATATACTATATTCATGTTATCCACTTTGTGACATCAGAGGTATCACATGTCAAAAATTTGCGTTTTGCGATATCTGTGAACGGCGAGTAATATATGTAAGAACTTAATAATGGAAATGAATATACTGTTTATATAAACATAGTAATTTATTAAACTTCAATAAAGGTTAAATAAAATATAAGCAGGAACTCAAAAACAAAGGAATTAAAAATTGGAAAGTACAACACCACAGCTGTAGGTCGTATAGGTTACCTTATCAAGAAAAAAAACCTTGATACTCAAAACAAGACCTTAATGCAATTTTTCCTTACTTCCTTTTGTTAAAAGACGCAAAACTGTCAACAATATATAAAAAAATATAACAATAAATAAAGCAACTGCTGCAATAATAGTTCCATATACATCTAATAATGCAAGTTGGTAAAATGGTAAGTCCCTGGATGTGGAATGTAACGGTGCCTCATGTCCCCATCGCATTACTCTCTCTGTCCAATAAACGGCCGTGTCTAAAGGTGAAGACTCCCTGTCTTTCCAGATCTTGGATAAGCGACGTGCTTTCGCACGATACCTGTAATAGAAAGAATATATTTTCATTTTGACTTTACGTAATTGTGTTATAAATGTTATAAGATTACAGTTTATCTTTAGCTGAATATGTTATTTGTTTACTGATTAATAAATTACATTTTACAAAGCTTCTCCAATGGTCTTCTGACATTTATTATTAAAAGGTCAAACACAGTCTCTTTCTAACCTCGCTCTAAAGGGGATAACGGAACAAGTACGTCATAAATCTTGTTGATCTAGAATCTAGATCTTTTCAAAAACAATAAAGCGACTCATTGAAATTTGTAGTATTATTTATTAACTGCAGTTTTATAGTAGTTACCGAGGCACAAGGGAATAAAATAAAGCAATATAAAAACAAATTTAAAAAGGTTTTTGCTTCGTTTTAATATATGACATAGATCTTTAAATATTAATATGGTATCGTGTAGTTTTTCTTCGTCTTTAATTTTTAACTATTATCTACTAAAAACTACAGAATTTGATAAAATTGGCCTGGTATATAATAGTATATTGTCTTTGAACTCTTTTTGCTTCGGGTTTTTAGTAAATAAATGATAACATCGAATCATATATATAAGTTATTAAACAGTCAGTGACAAAAACATTAAGAGTATCTCAAAATCTTCAGGAATATTTATTTTATATGTTTTTAAAATTACTATATGTTCTCAATATAAAACAAGAGTATTAAAGAGTATTTCGTTTTTAAAAAATAAATAAATCTTTATGAGCTATGTGAATTGTGAATACTAATAGACACGGTCACTACTGATACGTAGCTAATTACAATGTTCACTGATTGCTCGTGAAATGTTAATGATCAGAATAACACAGTTACATCCGCTGCACTGATCCGAGGTATATTTAGAATGTAATTAATATTCTATTCTATATTTAGATTGCCGAAACTTGATAACATTGAATAATCCAAGCTGGCGATAAAACTAATCGCAAAAAATCCTTCATAATGAAATAATTTGGGTCTTCTTGTGAAATCATAATATTAAACACTTTAATTTAAATAGTGTCAGTTAGTCTCAGGGAGGGGGAATTTTTATTTGAATAGGTGCCATGTAACCTCATTAAAAATTTGTTACAACCAGTTAAATCTTTTTAAATGTTTTTTTTTAATCTGGCTGTCAGTAATTTCTATTTAGCCTTGCATTTGAGCATTCCACTTTAACTTAATGTGTAAAAACACATATTAATAATATATTAGACTGTGGCTCTTTAATGAATATAGTGCATAAAATACTCTTCGTATCTAAGAAAGTTGTAAATAACAAATAAAAATAGGTTTTATTGATTATACTCGTATCTATAAAACACTTACTCATCACTTAACACCGCTCGCAAAGCTGTAATGAAACTTTCCTCCGAGAGATCAGAATACGAAACGACCTTCGCTACTCCAGCTTCAGATGCAGCTGCAGCGTTGGAGAACTGGTCTCCAAAGAATGGTACCACCAACATCGGCTTTCCGGACGATACTGCCTCAGTCATCCCCAGCATTCCTCCGTGACAGATGAATGCTATCACATTATCATGTTCTGCAGAGATTAAAAGATTAAAAGTCATTTCAATTAATGATGAAAGATTTGTTAATCAGTATCTGTATTCCTCGATTAGATGTTTTTTATTTTAACTGTCTTTAGTTTTACTTGATGTATCTTTTGACAAATGAATATATTATATTATTTTTGTCAGAAATAAGAAGAGACGATAACGTAATAACGTAGCCTCTTTACGTATTAAACATTTTACTTAAATTTATAATTATAAAATATATTGACTTCATAGAAAAGTAATAATAGAAAGTATGACAAAAATATTGTTTATAATAAACCACTGTATTTTCTTTACCAAGACCCTCTTTAAGCTAATGAAGATGAAGCTTTTCTCAAAACCCCACCCCTGGCCATTGCGGGAGTACTTTGTGTAATGGATCATCTGACCCTGCTCATAAAACCTGTGACAGGTTATAAGAGGTCATATTTTAAATTGATAAAAAAAACTTACGCAGTAATTCGTATTGCGGAATCCAATTGACCCTGAGCGTGTTTTCGATCAACGTGCCTTCCTCGCCACTATCCTCGAATTTCCAAATCACCCTTTGTTTTAATTTAGAAAGTGCATTTAGAAAAATGTTTTCTTTATATTTAGGTAATGTTTTTGCTTTTATGAATGAACCGAAACTGAACACAATAACGCCGTGTTCCGATTCATTGATGAAGTTTTCAATGAACTGTAAACAACATTTTGAAGTAAAGTAATTTATAATTTTTACATATATGTTTAAGGTTTCATTTTATAAAAAGTTAATAATACTAACAATAAATTTTATTATAAATTTTTAATTCAATCACAATTATAACTTACTGTCGGCAGAGCTTTCCTTTTGGAGGCCGAATGGATCCCACCAACTTCAACCATCCCTGGCACTAAAGGCTTAACACCATTAAGAGCATGAAATGAATTAACTAATATAAGTGATATATTTTTACTAAGATCATGCAAATCTGGTATTACTCCGATTTTTTTCTCTATTAATGCTCTTTCTTTGGCTTGGACCTTATTCTGATACCAATATTTCCATATATTGCTTATTAGGGTATTTTCCAATCTCTGCAGGAACGACATTTTGGATGAAAATCGTGAACTGAATACTGGAACATGGGCTGGGTTATCATCAGCTCCAATTCGCTGAGATGTCCATGGCATTGGAGTTCCCGAGAGAATGGACACTATGGGAGCATTAACCCCATAACTATGTAAAAGTGCAAGGCCGCAGTCGCTGTTATAGTTCTCTGTTATTACTAAATCGTATTTTCTGTTCAATGCGTTAATTAGTGGACGATATTTGATCAACCGCTCACAAATATCCAAGGCCGAACTCCCCGATGGAGATAGCACTGGTGATGTATGTTTAATTACATTTCCCATTAACGGAATCATATGAAGTAAATGTGTATCTTCAAAAAGATTTAAATCAAACGACGCAAACCTCAACTCGGCCATTCCTTGAAAACTGATATCTTCATAGTTCTGCGGAGGATTATTCATCGGGAAGAAGGATGCCACTGTAACATTGTGTCCACTCTCAGCCAGTCTTCGAAGTAGTGGTTCAAAAACCATATGATGGCTCAGGCCAGTATGCGGGAAAATACCAAGAATATTTGCGGAGTTCACATTGTAAATAAATAAAAATTGTAATATGTAAAAGAATAGTAAAGACATGTCACACTCTCACTATCCTGATCACAACTGCATACACACTGCCTCAGATGTAGAAACTAGAAGCGGTTAAAGCGATACGGTATCTTGAGAAAACGAAAAATAAACTAGTACATCCTCCCTTTCCTAGCATATTTTTTATATTATGATCAGTTTGAACCCGCTTATCAAATAAGTTTTGTTAATAAATATAAATACTGTAACCTAATAACCTAATGTTATTAAACCAGTTTGTTGTGTATCTTTGGGTCAAGATAATAGGAAAATAAATTACATATCTGAAACCTGATTTGTAACTCCCTTTACCTTAACCCTGAATAAAAAAGTTATACAAAAAAATATTGATGCACATCCAAACACCCTAACAATATTATATAAATTTAATCTATTTCATTGATCAAACAATTTGTACATACATGTGGGTATGTCAAAAAATTGAATAACAATAGTCTCAATTTATTATATGTAATAATTTATTATATAGTAATTATATGTATTTAAACTTTAAAACAATCATTCATAAAAAATATTATGATTAATTTAGATAATCAGAAAAGCACTTTCTAATAATAGGAATAGGAATAAAAAAATATAATTTGCTAACTTTACCTACGAAGGAAGGGTTGTGCTCGGATTTGTTGGTTTACACAACAAGCGAGTGCTACTCATCACAGACAGAGTTGCTGGATTTGTCATGCGACTAGTCGACGGCGATGTTCAAAAAGTTGATCCTCGCACACCGACATAATGTCGTAGTACATATTCATCAGTCACACATTTATATTAATTAATTAAGTAGTATCTTTTCAATTAAATAAATTCTACATTGTCACAATAAATACACAGGTGTTTGAAAAGTGTCAAGGTCATATTTTATGTAAATATATGTTTAGTTTACATGTGTTGTATAGCAGTTGTTTTTTGTCTTTCAGATTACCTCTATTATATATCATTCCTACGCATAATTCTTCACGTAAAGAAATAATTTAAAATAATATATATTTTGTAAATACTAAATGAATCATTTTACAGCTCCTATTTCGTTGATTTCTAACCAATTATTTTATATAATAATAAGTTGGGTTATTAGTATATAAAAAGACCAGCTACTGTTTTAAATAAATATTAAATATAATTTTTCTTTTATTTATATTATTTGTAAATAGTAATATTATATATCTACAAAAAAGATTTGCGATATTTACAAACAAAACGTTACTATGAGAATAATACGATAATTTGAGAATTAAGTTCACATATGTACACGTATCTTTATAATAGGTCTTTAGAAAATATGGTGGGTTTTGCTTTCGGGATGCTTTCGCGAATGATTAAACTTTAAACTGTATTTTTTTTTAGATTCTAGTGTGCTTAGTGAGCCCCACTTGGGAGCTAAATGGTTAATTTCGTATGTGTGAAACAGATCACGATTTCAGTACATATAACGAATTAAAAAAAAACTCACAACGAAGGCTTAAAATACTTACGAAAAATAGTCGGTTAACTTTGAAATATTGAACGTGCCTGGGTGCGTTTTTTTAAATAGCTGAAATGTGTCTAAAAATGAATACTGTAAAACGATCGGTCTGTTATTAGATAGATCTTGTTTATTCTCATTTTTGAAAAATGGTCCTAAAATGGATATTTTTGATAAATCTCGAAACATATCTTTTCTAATGAATATATTGATTTGGAATGTATATGATGTACATCAGAAAAAAAGAAATTACTATTTTTATCACGCATATTCCAGTCACAGATCAATCTTAATTATTAGTTTTTAAAGGAAATACTCGTAGATTATCGATACATATTTATAAAACTCTTGCTCAACCTCTGTCAGTTTTTAGTCCTCGTTTTAAGTACCTTTATCGCTTATCAACAGCAGCTCCTATTGAGTTTATAAAGATAACTGGACGAAAAGAAAATATTGATATACCTACCTTGATAATTTAGAATTTACACAATATTGACACTTATGGAATAACATGAAGATATAGTTCAGTGATGTTACTAAATCTACTAAATGAATAGAGCTAATGTGCCGTATATAAACTCGTTTCGTTTGTAATAATAAGTTCTTACCCACGGACACGGACTGATTGGTTTTTAAAATAAAAAATAAAAACCCCTATGAGTTTCTGTCGCCAGTTCTTCTCAGGTCAGTGGCTTATAACTTTCCGAGCTGGTGACTTTGAAAGTAAAAAAATAATTTGCATAAAACTTACTTTCAATAAAGATTTTCATTTTTTTTTAACTTAAACTTAACTGAAGGTACATTTCACTAACGGCTAATGGAGCTTCAGAACGAAAAGAGCTAGCGGTATCGAGTTTAAACTCTTTTTGTTAGTTGTAACGAAATCTTAGCGCCTGATAAAATATAATTATGTTGTCCAAAACGCAAAATACTTTCCAGATTACCATGAATAATAGGACCAATCATTTGAATTTCATTTATTGAAGCTCCTCTCGGAGTGGGACTATGGCCGTTGAATACAACCCTTAATTGGTAGTGAAACTACTGTCACATCACACCGTGATGGAGTTTAATAATACGATTTTTCACGTTTTATAAAAGATTTTATCATGTGTCCAAGCGCTAGATGTTCTAACGTAAATTCATAATATTTAGTATTAAGCAACAATTCGTGACAAGTCGTCGCTTGATAAAAAATAATTATCACTCTGAAAAGATTCAGTTAAGAGATTTTTCTTAATAGGAGTCGAACACAGATGGTAAGCGAAACGTATTAAAGTGCTCTTCACATATTCTTTGATCCCCAGAGTAATAAAATGATTTATTGATTATCTCTTCCAGTTGCTAGAAACGACATAAGTTTTCATTTGAATTATCAGCAGTATCAAAAGTAAATCTGTGCTAAATTGCATTTGATATTAGAATGTAACTGTCGTGACATATAACCGTTACATAGTTCTTAAACTATCCAACCAAGTTTACGTTCAAAAGTGTTAATATCATTTAACTAATTTTATTGTTAACTTAACCGTTTGGGAGACCTTTTCTGTGTTTGTCACCAGAATGTGACAAGATAATTAGCTAAAAATTTTCTCATGTATGTTTGAGCCGAACGCGGATGTTATAGCGAAAACAGATTGAAAAAATGTTTAGCCATTCAAAAGTTATCAAGAAAATAAGAAAAGAGAGGGGCTCAGCTCAACACCCGCTGCGGACGGTTGGCGGATCCTAGTTATGTTTGATCCTAACAAATCCCAGAAGATAATATCAATATAACATGGCGTGTTAAACTTAGCGTCAGCTAAATTAATATTAGGTGGATTATTAACAACGAAATATCTACACAACTTTACAGTCCTTCCCTTATAGCTGGTAAAACGAAACCAGAAAGAAGTTCACTGTGAATAGTATATGAGGATTTCATAAGTAGGTCATAATTTTACAATAGAAGTCTAATTATTAATTCCAAACACTGATTTTTGGGACAATCAACCGGCAATCTAAATTTATTACATACTAGCAGGTTACCCATGCTTCGCAACGGAAGGCGAAAGTGATCAAACATTTTGTTTGAATTTCCACACCTATTAGGTATCAAACACGCGCGTTATGTTTTTTGCAGTTTTCTAGCTGTAACTTTGGAACGGTTTGGACCTTTGCAAAGTCCTTTCTTATTACACCTATTCAATATGTCAAGAGTCTTGTGTCCAAATTTCAGCTTTCTAGGTATTATGGTTTGGGTTGTAGAGCGATGAATGAGTCAGTAAGTCAGTGAGTGTCTTTGTGTTTTATATATTGAGATTTTCTGTAATAAGATAAGTTATTCACAAGCAACATATTCTCAATAATGAAATCATAACGTGCTGTATACTTCATGATTGCTTTTAGTTGAATTATTTAAATGTGTCGACAATGTAACATTAGTTATAGATTTTTTTTATCAAGAGTAAGGGTTGTATTACAATATAAAACATTGGGGTATTACATTTACCTGGTTTTACCTTTATTACCAAAATGTAAGTATATTCTCCAATTAGGTAATAATTTCGCTTTTCATTACTAAACCCTAAAAATTAATGAATTATCATTACATTTTCCAACTTTAAGAAATGGAAGACTGAACTAAAATCTTAGCATCTACTTGAGGTATACCAGTAACAGATATACACTTAATTTTATTATGAAACTTGCCAGATTTGAAAAGAAAATGTAGATACTGAAATTATATACAAAATGCCTACTTCATTCAATAAAAGAAGCTGAAGTTACTCCTTATAACATCAGCTGGCGCCAGTAAAGGTCCTGTTAAAATAGGACCAGCCATTTCAGAGATTAGCCGGAGCTCACAGACAGAAAAAAAGACTTTTGTAGGTATATATATACTTTGATATCAGAATAAAACATAGTCTATGAGTTACTTTTATTTTTTAATACAAACAATGAAATATTACAATTTTCAACAGTCTAGAATAAGCTATGCTATAAGCTATAACATTATTATATTTAATATGTGATTGTTATTTCATTAACATTATAATATTGTAATTCAAGTTACATAATGTTATATGACAATTTAAATACAAACTGTAGTAAATATGTTATAACATATAATTTTTATGTTATAACACGTTAATAGTCCATATTAAAAATGTTATAAAATATTTAATAGTCCATATTAAAAATGTTATAACATATTTAATAGTCCATATTAAAAATGTTATAACATATTAAATAGTCCATATTAAAAATGTTATAACATATTTAATAGTCCATATTAAAAATGTTATAACATTTTTAATACAGTCCATATAAAAAATTTTATCTTTTGTTATTTAGGTTACATTATGATTTTGATTATTTTTTTATTAATGTTATAATGTGAGTAAAGTTGCAGCAAATAGCAAAGCAAATAAGTTATGACAGCTTGAAGTATGAAGGTATATAGATTAAAGTTCATACAACATTCAAATACCAATTACTCGTGAACAAATGCCGAGAGCAAGCTTTGCTATTATTGCCATATAAAAAAATTTGACAATTTACTTCCAATCTGTTTAATATATATTACAAATAATTTCATTGAGATCTCGTTGAATTTTATATTTTAATATTTATCAAATATATGATTATACAAAATAATATATAATGATCTATAAAATCATTTCCCTTTCAAGCTTCTTAATTTTGATCGGTAATATATTTACCATCTCTTGACAAAGGCTGTGTTCCTCGTGCATCATCCTTGCGGCTTCCGGATCTCTGTTACATATGTCTACCACCGCTAGGTATGAGTCGTAGCTCTGCCTGACGTGCACCAGTTGTATGTTCTTGTCTAATGCTATACGTTTCATGCTGTTCCTCCCGATGAAAGCATGAGCCGTTATCACTGGCCTAATCACATCAAATTCCAATTTAACCGGCATATTCCCATGTTTGTCTTTAACAGAGTTCAAAAAGTGATCGTAGTTTTCAATGCTCTTCTCGCACAACATGTTCACTTTCTTTAATATGTGCGGTGTTGGTTTCTCTTTGGTCTTGTTCAGTTTGTCTAGTTTTATATTCAGAATCTCGGAATACACTTCACCCAATTCATACCAGAGCTGTCTGCAATACTGAAGGTAGTATGTTGGGTTGATCTCTTTGATAAGGTCCTCCAACATATCAATTCTACGTTTGTGCATTTTGGATCTCCGTTCATCGTCTTCTTCAAAGAAAGCAAGATATGAATACGATTGTGAACTGTCCTGTATCAGTTCAATGTAATCTGATGCTAAAGTATCCAATTTGTAGTACTCCTTGGCCTTGTTTAACCAGGACTGGCAACTTAAAAATACATCACGGGCATCTTGGTATGTCAAGAGGTATTTATCGCCAATTTTGTTTTCATATTTCGAAACATCCAGATCTTGGAATATCAAGTTCTTTATGTTACCGCCACAAATGTTTTCATTATCTTCCAATTCCAGATTTGACATGTCTGTAAAAAAACAAAATTGATATTTATTTACTTTATTCAATATAAAGCATCAGTTCAGATTATTAAAATATTAAATCAATTAATTGATTTTATATATATATATATATACATATATATTGTTCTCTATATATGAATACCTTATAACTAAAGTACAGGACTAACTTCTTGACAAATAATAAAAAAGTAATAATATATATGAAACACATGTCACATATTAACTATACCTGTAATAGCATCAGTCACTGTCTCTGCATCATTCATCAGCCTTGCCTTAGATGCTGTCATTAGAAGAAGACAGTACTTAGCCCAGCATCGAGCCACATCGGCAGTTCTATGTTTAAATGTCTCCTTTTTAGCCAAATAAGCATCATCATTACTCTCCGATTCATTTAACTTAGCCTCGTATTGTTCTAATATGGCTGAAGCTGCAGCCAAGTGATGCCTTGATTGTAAAAACCCATTCTGTTCAGCAAAGTATTGAGACAGTGTTGCGGAGTTTAATGACCATTCAATTGACTCGTAATCAGAATACTGCAACTGTCTCCTCAATGTGACATGACAATATATAGCCGATTTTAAGTTTTCTTTCAGAGAGCCATACACCTGGGCTAAATAGTAAAGTGTTAATGTATGAGCCTTTTCTAAGAGCATAAAGTCACCAGTGACAACTTCACAAGTGTTGCTTATAATCTGTTCTATTGGTAATGGCATCTGCATTGTGCATTTAAAATCTTCATATAGTGATTTAGCCTTCAATAGGAATGTTTTTGCTTTTCCGGGCTCATCTCTATTAGACCACAGTATACCAAGATTATTATATATGTTTATGAGTGTTATGACAATTTCTGGTTTTAATGCATTTTCTGTGAGGAGATCCGCCGATTCTCGTAGAATCGTCTCACTTGATGTGAGATCCTCAGTTTCCATGTCAATGATGCCTATGTTTAATAAAACTGCCCCTAGCATAGCATCTAGTTTAATTTTGTCTAAACTTGTATTAGATTCCAGTATACGGGTTAACGCGTCGCGCATATTATTTAAGATTTCTTTAGCTTTATATTTTGATAAGTATGGCTCGTTTTCAGGATCATTCTTACTATCTTCGTCTAGTAATTTCCGCACCTTACCGTAATTTTCTTTAAAATCGTTTATAATTTCTTTGTCAGACATATCTGCAGTGACTATCATTTTATTTATTTTCTTTTAATGCAAAAGAAGCAAATAAGTATAGAAAATACGATTTTAATTTAAGTGCAACCAATAAAATAGATAGTAGAACTTACTACACACTTTTCTTTTATAAAAGAGTATTGCACTGACGATATATAGTAAAATATTTTGTGCAAAAACAATTAAATTGTTAGATATTTTTTATTATTTTTAGATTTACCTTAACACATTTGTATGTCATATTTAAACTAGTCAAATTACTCTGTGACAAAAGTTTTAAGTTTTTTCTTTGTGAAAAAGCAAAGGTTTAACATTCTAGTAGTTTAACTGAATTTCATCTAGTCTTACTCGTACGTATGTACTGTTAAATGTGACATATTTTAGTTTTTTAATAATGTTTTTTAATGTTGCGGTCAAAAAACAATTAATAATTTCCTGTAGTTTCTTATTTAATTTATTATATATTTCAAAGTAATAATTTGTTTCATATATTATTTTTATCCCCGTCTTATAAAAAATAATTTTATTATAATTAAAACCTATATATACCATGATCTGCAAATTTAATTTGCAAATAAAAACATGTTTTCATGAATATAGCATGTATAAAAAATACTCAGAATTTATATTTGTCTTTTGAGTTCGAAAGTGGGAACATAGTAAAAAATGCAGAACTTTACGGCGATTTAAAAAAAATATAGTTATGTGAGCGCCGGTTTCAACGCTGGACAAGATTTTCTAAATGTCATCTATATTTTCTCGAATTCGGAGTGGATACGGTGCGTGAGCCCATCACTATTAATATGGAATAATAATTAAAAAACATATTCTTTAGATAGTTTTCTAATACAAATAAATAGTCCTCAATAAAATCCTTACCTACGTCAATTATTAATTAATTATCAAGTTGAGAATTCTCCACTTTAAATGTGAGATTTATCAACACTGGTAGACTCGGAAGTGGGCAATACATATTAAAAGCTGTTACATCAAATGTTTAAAAAAATAGAATGCTAAATAAAGTTTTTTGCATCCAAATAGTGAATATGTTTTTCTCAATATTCTGTTCTGTAATTAACATTTGAATATTTGTTTAGTATTCATGTACTAATTTGGAATAACCCTCTAACTTAAATATTAAAAAAAGTTTAAACAAGTAGTTACATAGTAATCTTATTATTATTCTTTAAAAATATTATATTTTAATAAATTAGGAATGAAAAATAAGTAACTCAACACAAATAAAACGAAAATAAAATTACTTGCACTGTTTATTCTTAAATACTATTTTTACACCATAGTTTCCTACTTACCTATCAACATACAAAATGTTTTATTATTAACAAACATTAGTTTGTACTTATATTTTTATCACATTTCTCTTTAACAGTCCAGAAATGTAACACTGTAAAAATCAAACTTTACATGATTTAAATCCACAAGACTGCGAAAACCCTTGGGCTATGTCTTCACATAACAACTATTTCAGAACGGTCAAACTTCAAAAGTCAAATTCAATTTGTTACAAAACAAAATAATATAGACTTTGTCTTATTAGAAATAAGTTATAAAAGTTAACATCTAACACTTACATAGAACTTACTTAGGGACAATAGTCATAACTGCAACTTATTTAGAAATAGGTTTTGTAAAAAAAACTTATTTAGAAATAGGTTTTGTAATAAAAACTTATTTAGAAATAGGTTTTGCAAAAAAAACTTATTTAGAAATAGGTTTTGTAGTAAAAACTTATTTAGAAATAGGTTTTGTAAAAAAAGCTTATTTAAAAAAAGTTTTTGCAAAAAATGTTTGATACTTTAATAAAGTAATTTTTTTATTTTATTCCATTATGTACAGTCATAGATAGCAGAGCATTCCTTGATTTGTACAACATTGTTGCATTATTATAAACTTTGCAACATAAATTGCCGGCTACAGATAATTGTACATAACTTTCAATGAATAAATCTATTCAATAATAATTTATAAAAAAAAATGTTTGGGAATTACAATAATTATAAATGTTTAGGTTAACTCTCCGGAACTGATAATGATACTGACAAAATATCATTTTAAGAAACGGCTTTGGAAAATGTTTAAACATAAATTACAATAATAATAAAAATGTGAAGACTATGACTATAAAATTATGCAAATAACCAATTATAGTAGTCAAATAATAAAATAATTACTTGTTAAGAACTTAAATTCACAGATTGTATTCATAATAATTAAATAAGTAGAACAATTATAACCGTAATTAAATATCATTAAATTAATAACCGTACTTACATCTAGGAATCAATTATAGTTAAATAAATTCACAAATGGTCACATAAAATTAAGAATATATTAAAAAAATCATTGAAATTTATATGTAAAATACTGTATAGTAATGATATACTAAAAAGTATAACTCAATTTAATATTCTGCTTACATATTTTGTGACTCATTATAAAATATAGAAGTATAAATGCCATTTTGTTTCTAATTATGCTTTCAAACGGTTATGCTATTTCCGTAATCATAATTTATATAAAAAATAAACATAGTTATTTACATTGCTCTGTCTGTGTTCATTTACAATATGATAGGATTAAGAGAATGTCAATAATAAAAGTTTTTATGAACAAGGAAATAGCAAGTATGCACTGTCATAAACAGGGCAATTTAGCTAACAAATGGCATAGACCGATGTACATATATTAGGAAACTATGTCAGGTTCTTGATCTTCTGTTGAGAGGGTTCTCGGAGGTGTGGTATGTGCACTTAGTTGGGAGAAAACTTCTTTCTCTCCCAACGCTAAAGGATCTGGCTGTGTGGCCGGAGAAGGCACATATACCATCATTGGGGATGGAGAGACAGGCCTCACTACACTTGCAGCTCCTGTCGCTTCTTGTTCCTCTAAAAATCTATCCATGTAATCGGTGTGGCCCGGATGTAAGGTATATTTTTTTTTCTCTAATCGTGTTTTATTTGCAAATATATCATGTCTTTCAGTTTTCTTCCAAATATAATAAAATTGTACTAATTCTCCAACAGACCGGGTTCTTACTTTCTGTTGGCGTATTAAGTGGAAATCTTTTCCATGAACTTTGATACCATTTTCAAAATTGCGACATTCTTCTTCCGACCACACACTGGCATGGGCAGGTGTTTGGGCAGATATCCGCCGCCTTCTAAGTGCCTCTTCAATATTATGACCACATTGTTGCAGTAAGAACAGAGCTTCCTCATCGTCCCTTAGCTGCTTACCTATAGGCACAGCATCAATGCCTGAACCTGAATTCATTGCACAAATTTTTTTCATGTAATCTTCAATAACTTTTTCGTCAAGAACACTTGGGTTCCATAACAATTTGTCTTCATTTTCATATGGCAATGCATCATCATAACTACACAGTCCTTCCGGTATACCGGCCTGATAATCACTACCCACCATAATAGTTTTTTTCCAGTCATCTTCATCTGGACTGTAGTCATAATCATCTTCCTCTTCAGAGGGTGGTCTTGAGCCAGAACGTAGACACCGTGTGGCCTCAGGACTTGTTGTCTCAGTATACAACTGCTGCAAAGCAGATTCAGCTTTTTCATTCTCCTCCGGCACCACCTCCGGTGGCTGCTCAGGGCTTGGTTTATCCATACCTTTGTTATATCCGTATAATGCGAGTAATTCCTCTAAAGGCATATCACCTTCTCGTTGCAGGCTATTGAGTTCCGCTTTCGGGTCTTGGTGCTCACCTGCCGCCAAAGCTTCTTCTTCGTCTAATGTTCTCTCGTCGTCGAAATCATTTACCATCATATCAATAGTCGGCTCGAAGAGGGATTTGTCGTTTCCCACGTCCATGCTAGCATCGTGTTCGCTTACACTGGTTACCAGCGCACAGTCTGTCATGACTATCACCACAACTTAGGAAAAAATTGTTTACATGACATGACAATAAACCGACACAAAAACATTTAGCTGCTAAAATTAATTAATCTAATAACTTTAATATATCACAATTATCACATATTACAATTTTAAAAAGAAAAATACGATAAACAAAACAAAAATATTTTGACACAGTAGTCCATGAACCATATACTGACAGATGTCAAAAAGTGCAGATAGCAGCACAACCACACAGAGTAATATAAACAATCAATTTTAAAATGTAAAGGTTTTCTCAAGTAGGTACCATCATAAAAATATATATGAATTTAAAGAGATTCATGTGAAACTCAATTATTTATTATTACTAACATAGGTTTCAGTTTGTTATTATAGAAATATTTTATAACTTATAATCATGTGAATTATACCATGATTGTGACATAAATAATTTACATATGTTATTATAATAATATTATTTTTTTATAATTATTGTTATGGTAAAAATTTCAAAGAATTCCTCATCGAATAGGGAGAAATTATAGAAGCATTTAATCGCAACAATAAAGCTTGTTGTTGCGTTATAAAAATATATCTCTGATTTTATGTTAAAAACAATGTACTAACGAAGTATGACCCTAAGTAACCCGTTATAAATTTCAGAGTTATTTTAACCAGTAATAGTAAAATATTTCAAATTGTTTTGTATTATTGTAAAGATTCTCTTTGACAAATAATGTTGGTGCTCCTTTTCTCTACCTAGTATAGATAAAACAGTTCTAAATCTTGATTCTTGTCATTGTCAAGCATGTCCTCTTGTAATTTTAACAATGTTTTAGTATCTAATAAATAAATAAGAATAATGTTTTGGAGTAAATTTTATAAAAATAAATAAATTATTGCTACTCTGTGTTAGTAGCTTTTAGCTAATAGCTTAATTAAAATGCAGCCGATCGTATTTTTAGTGTTTGTAGCGTTCATTAAAGTAGCTTT
The DNA here is from genome assembly GCA_918358695.1 of Melinaea menophilus ssp. n. AW-2005. Lineage (NCBI taxonomy): Eukaryota > Metazoa > Arthropoda > Insecta > Lepidoptera > Nymphalidae > Melinaea > Melinaea menophilus. Next base: position 29,795,802 of record OU911039.1, on the reverse strand, counting down.
TAGTTTTTCCGATGTCGGAAAATGGGACTTACCTCTTAATGGGGTAGGTATTTAAGAATTTATCGTTTATTACCTTGAAATCCATTAAGATAACATTATTATATTTACCTTTAGCTATTTACGTATTATCATTTATATTATAAATAGTAAAAAATATACAGATATGTTAGATATGACATGACTCACAGAAACTTCGTGTTTTGTCGTCAGTTTAGGATAAAATATAAATGTTTGTTAAAACTTTTTATATATTATGATCTTTATTTCAGAACAGTTGCAATTTCACATTAGCTAAATCACTATTTAAGGATTCTCAATTGATTATAGCATGTAAGTGAAGTTAATGATAATTATAGTAGAATCATTAAAAAAACGATAATTAATGTTTAATTATCGTAATAAAATGTGTTACTTAAATTAAAAACTCATTATAAAGTTATATCTTTTTATTATTTATGTTTATATTACTATTAATGGCTGATGATATTTATTTTTCAGTACACTGTGATGTTTCTGTACCAACAAACATCACAGTTTCATACATATGGAGACAAACTCCTTGCTCACCAGATTATTTTCACTATTTTGAAAAGGTAAATATATGAAATGATAATATGAAATTATGAAATAGTAAATGCTTTAGTAATAATTTCAATACACTAACTGAAAGAGATTAGATTAAAGAGAAACCAATTCTCAGTAAAGATAACTATTGATCTAATTGATAACTGTATAAAAGATACCACTTTGGTTTAACTATCCTTATATTTCAGAAAATCGTTGAATGCACAAATGTGATAGAAAAACCACTAGTTGATAGTAACTATAGTACCCCCCAAGTATTAAACGTTGTTGAGACGTTCCTCTGCAACGGCAAGAATGTAATATATCTGTATAGTGATAAACCGACTGCTAGTAATCAAAAGGATGCTCCCGTGTTACAGCAAGTGAGTTTAAATTATACATTAGGTGTTTTATAAGATTATATTCTTTATAATATGTATATTACAGCGAGCCCCCCTCCTGACGGTGGATAGAGAAGGCATTTATGCACTGTGGATGTCAGTGCATAGTAATGTCCATTACCAGATATCTATGCACGTTGAGATGTTAGCGCCCTCTGGCTATCTATCGGCATCCATCTGGCCGTTACTACCGGTATTTGTGTATAAATTGTATAATCTTTTGTATTTTATAGATTTTGTGTATAATTTGTATAATACTTGGATGTTACAGTTCTTTGGTATAATGTGTGGCGTGTACACTGTGCTGAGTGCGGGGTGGCTGATGGTGTGTGCTCTACAATGGCGGGACCTGCTCCGTATCCAGTACTGGATAGGCGGTGTCGCTCTCCTCGGTATGATTGAGAGTGCAACCTACTATGGAGTGTACTCATCTATAAATAGGAGCGGGTAAGTTTTGTAATATTATATATATATTATAATATATGTCTGTCTGTGACGTGTGGTAAAATTTAACACATTCTTATGCGGTTTTTAAAAATAAATAGAGTGATTCACAAGGAATGTTTAGGTGTAGTATAATTTGTATAAATTAGTTGAATAATAATAATTGTCGAAAAAAAAATTGTCATTGGAGCTCATAACTATAACATAACTAATATTTATTTATATATTATATCCTCCTATATAACTGACTATACCCATTCCGACTTCAGAAGTTAGCTATTTGGAGAAATCCAGTACTAATCCTTATCAACTAAGTTGGTCACCTTGAGCATTTCATGATAATTCTTAACACCATATATTTTAATAGGGTACCTTAAACGTTATCGTAATATAAAAACTAGCTTGATCCAAAATGTCCTCCCTACCCCCTCCTTATCCCCCCCTCTGTTCGTTTACTACTATAAATACATAGATTAGTGATTGACATTGATTGACACGATTGAACGATATCGATATCGTAATATCGATATTAGGATATTATCGATAATATAATATCTATATTTTTTAACATTAGTGATTTGTTAAACCATCTTCAACTGTAAAGTTATGGACGTATTTATATAAGAAAATCCAAAAAATATATATATAATAATGTGACCTGTATCTTATCATTTGTCAATTATTACTTAAAAGTGTAATAAATTGTTATCAAACATTGCATTTTAATCTATTTCGATAGTAATTTCCGTTTTATTCGGTTTCGTTGTTGTTAGAAAATAGTAATACGGTACGAATTTATTGAGCGAAGCAAGCGAAGCGAGCGGAGCGTTCTACTGGAGACTTTTTCACATTCTTCGTTACGCATAGGCTCGAAAACTACTTGACGGAAAATAATGAAATTTGGTAATCAAAAAGACACACAATTAGGTGATGGTTTTAAAGAAAAATTTAAAAAATGTCATGTTGTTGAGAAATCGTCAAAAAATCTGATATCCCATTGAAGTCAATGGGAAACTGAGTGTAATGAGTCATTACACTGGGCTCGTTTCGCTCAATATGCAAACGGCACCCGAGATTTCGCGAGTGCAGCGACTTGACATTGAGGGTCTGTCGGTGCCCCTAGCATTGAATATATTGAGAACATTATTGATAGTGTGTAAATAAAATATACGAGTAACATTTAAACTAAAACCCCATATTTATGTCAAGGTGTTGGGATTCTATAAGAATAAATATGTAGGCGTAATACAATCAACTATCCGAGCGAAGTCGGGGCGTTTATATGTTTATTTACACTATATAGATATTTTGCGTTAATCTCCGAAACTACTGAACCGATTTGAATTAAAATAAGATAAAATTTTGTAGTTATTCCTGTTTTGATCCAACTTAAGAGATATGATAGTTTTTATATCGATTAATAATCTATATTTTTTTCTTGTATCAATACAATTTATATAAAATAGTTATATATATAAAAATATTCTCTTTTATAAGTGAAAACATTGCTGACGACTCACCTAAAGACACAATTGGGTTTTTGAAAAATTTTTTTTTTTGCGATAAATAGAATGATCATATATACGTTTTATAACAAAACTATTTTTAAAAATTTTTTTTTTGCAATAATTCACAAGTTATTTCAAAATAAAAATAAGTTTTTGAATCCAGTACCGAAGACACGCCGACAGCTCCCGAACAAACCCGAGTGTATGTGACGTCATAATGTTAGTTCATTCATAGCAGTTGATACAGAGACAATACGTACAGTGTTTTGATCTATTTAATTCTGTTTTGACATTGTTATAAAAACACAAATTTATATTGAAAATGTCGAATCTCAAAAGTTATCGTTCTTGTTTTGTACCATTATGTATATATATTATATAGGTCATTCCACATAATACCTATCTCGGGCCGGACGTGATCCGTGAGACGTTGAATTGTATTGTTAAAGTGTAAATAGTGAAATTGAATATTTTGTCTAAGGGCCTCCCTTGGACAAAAAAAAGAAACCTTGGACAAGAAAGAAAAGAATATATATTATGATTATGATGATCAAACTGAATATTTTATTACTGATATGTTTATCACTAACCGAAGTTATTAGTATCAGTACTTGTTGATATGAATAAAATTATAAACTGTAAAAAACAACTTTCTTATAACGTTTTTTCATATTGTGAATGTTACAAGAAGATAAGCTTTATGATAACTGCAGAATAAAAACCGAAATGTTCATGTGTAAAATATTATAAACTTAGTTATTGTAATTTAAAAAGTACTTTATTACTTTACTTTATTATATATATATATATATATATATATATATTTATGTAAATAATTTAAAATATTAATATTTTTGTATTTTGTATTTAGAATTAAAACTATAATTGTATGTTGAAATAAAATGTATATTTATAATGTAATATAATATGAACAAATGCGGCGTTGGGAACCGCCAACCAACACGCCATGTTCCGAACGGCGGAAGGTGGAGGACGGAGCTACAAATAGCTACGTGGAATGTAAGGGGAGGAATGGAACAGAAGATGAATGAATTATTAGATGTGATGGATGACAAAGATCTGGATGTTATTTGTGTGTCTGAGACCAAGCGAAAAGGCAATGATACGACCGATTTGCCTGGCAACCGGGTCGCTTTCTGGGCTGGGGTTCCAGAGGGTGAGCGAGGTTGCCAAGGTGTAGGCGTATTATTGTCCTCTCGAATGGTTAATGCAATGGTAGAATACAAGGCGATTAACCCGAGGCTTCTTTGGGTTCGCTTTAAGCTGGGGATAACAAGAGTATTCTTGTTAGCCATGTATGCGCCAGTATCCTCAGCTCAAATGAGCGAGCTCGAGGAGTTTTGGGAGAATGTCAGGGATGTTCTAAGTAGTGTCAGAGATAATGAAAAGTTGATAGTATGTGGAGATATGAATGGATGGGTTGGAACCGTGAGAAGCGGTTACGAAAGCGTGCTAGGCAAATATGGTGATAAGAGGGTAAATGAGGCTGGAAAGCTTATTTTGGAATTTTGTAAGGAGAAAAATTTGTTTGTGGCAAACACGATGTTTGATCACAAACAAATTCACATGTACACATGGGAGCGAGCGGAAGAAAGAAGTATGATTGATTTATTCCTAGTGGACCAGCGTATTCGAAGTCAAGTTATGGACACGCGAGTGTTCAGAGGTGCTGATCTGGGAACGGACCACTATCTAGTCGTTGCTAGAATAAGAGGTTTGTTCGCAGGTTGGCGCAGCCGCACGACGTGTCCAAGCTTGGCGTCGAATTATCGCATAAGAAGCTGGAAGCTTCAGGATCCACCGATCAGAGAGGAATATCAAGAGAGGGTTTCCAAGAAGCTTGAAAGCTATGATTCTGGAAATGAAAGTGTTGAACTATGCTGGCAGAACCTTAGGAATGGTATGGTGAAAGTAGCGACAGAAGTATGTGGTAAAAGGAAAAGAGGTTTTAGTAAAAAGCGCGATGAATGGTGGGATGATGAAGTGAAAGACGCTGTAGAGTTAAAGAAGAAAGCATGGCTGGATTATAAAGCCTCTGGTAAGGATAAAAGTATGAGAGAGATAAGAAAAAGAGCGTACAAGCTGCAAAAGCACAAAACGAAAGCACTTATAAAGATGAAGCGTGAAAATTCTGAGAGAGAAAGGGATGAAAGGTTGACGAACAACTTCCGGGAAAACACGAAGCTTTTCTGGCGAGAAGTTAGTGGTTCCCGGGGTTGTTCGGTAACCTGTAGAATGAAAGGGGTGCTTTCGAAAAGCGGTGAACTTTTAACTGAGCAAGCATACGTTTTGCAGCGGTGGGCGGAATTCTATAAGGAGATGTATGAACGTGAGGACGCCTCGGTCTTGACTACCAGCGTAATGCTGAGTCAAGATGTAGCCGATGGTGAAATCAGTTTAGAAGAAGTAGAGAACGTGATTCGAAGTCTGAAATGTGGTAAGGCTGCGGGAGCAGATGAAGTTACTGCCGAGATGATCAAATATGGTGGGCCACGCGTCTGGGACTTTTTCTGGTTTTTATGCAATTTATGCTGGAAATCTGGGGAGGTCCCAGACGATTGGCGAAGTGCAGTCATCGTACCTTTGTATAAAGGCAAAGGTTCACAGATAGACTGTGCAAGCTATAGGGCCATCAGTTTGATTAGCTTGGGCGGTAAAGTTTATGCTAAAATTTTAGCGAGAAGAATGCAAGAGAGATCTGAAAGGATGTTGTGGGAGGCACAAGGAGGTTTTAGACCTGGAAGAGGGTGTATAGATCAGATCTTTTCCCTCCGCATGATCACGGAAAAGTTTTTGGCCCTAAACCAAAAGGTTTTCTGTGCTTTTGTGGATTTGGAAAAGGCGTTTGACAGGGTTGTGAGAAAGAAGTTATGGGAGATACTGCCCCGATACAATGTGAACGGACCCTTGCTACAGGCTGTAAGGTCTCTTTACCGAGATCACTCAGCCTGTGTGCGAGTAGGAGCTGGCATGTCGCCCTGGTTTGACATCCAATCGGGTGTTAAGCAAGGTTGCGCTATGTCAGCTTGGTTGTTCAATTTGTATTTGGATAGTTGTCTCCAAGGAGTGAAAGATAGTGACATGGGAGTGAAAGTAGGTGACCTTAAGGTCAATTGCTTACTATATGCAGATGATGCAGTGCTCATTGCATCATCAGAATGCAATTTGCAGGCATTGGTCACCACTCTGAAAGATGGGTGTGAAATTAATGGTCTTAACCTGAATGTAGATAAGACGAAGGTTCTGATATTTGAAAGAAATGAAGAAAGAACAGAATGTAAGATCAACGTGAATGATAAGATAATAGAACAAGTGAATGAAGTGGTATATTTGGGAAGTATGTTTAGCAGAGACGGAAGATATGAAATGGATGTGGAAAGGCGTATTGCTGCTGGTAACAGAGTCAATGGTGCTTTGACTGCATTGTTGAGACGGCAAAACGTCAGTATAGCTGCACGTTTGGCTGTACACAATGCAGTTTTGCTACCGACACTGTTATACGGCAGCCAAACGTGGGTAACACAGAAGAAGAATGTAAGAAAGATGAATGCTGTGGAGATGCGATCTCTTCGCAGAATATGCGGAGTCAGTCTAGCTGATCGAATCCGCAATGAAGAGATCCACAGAATGGCAGGTACTAGCGAAGATGTCACGGTGAGAATGAAGAAGAACGTGCTCAGGTGGTTTGGGCACGTTGAACGAATGAGTGATGAAAGAATGGTAAAAAAGATTTATATGGGAAAAGTGAGCGGTAAGAGAGACAGGGGGAGGCCTCGAGTGACCTTCGAAAATACAGTAGCTACGATACTGGAGGAAGGTCACGTAAAAAGCATGAGGACCCCCCGGAGGGCATGTATGAAGAAGTTGATGTCTGTGGCCGAGGCGAAAGAGGTATGCAGAGACCGTAGCGTTTGGCGCTCCGTCGTCTCTGGCTACCCCGCAAGGGATATGGCGTGAAGGTGAAAAAAAAAAAAAAAAAAAAAAAAAAAAAAAAAAAAAAAAAAAAAAAAAAAAAAAAAAAAAAAAAAAAAAAATGTATGAACACTACAAAAACAACTCCTGGTAAAATGTTTTTAAATGTTCCCCAAGATGAAAAACGTCGAAATAAATGGTTTCAAGCAGTGCACCGTGATAATCCAAAAACAAAATCGAATTTTTTTTGTTGTGAAGATCATTTCGATGTAAGTATTTCATAACACTATTTTTATTACTTATTATTTATCTAAGTATACAAATCGAATAAGTAGATGAGTTCAGTCAATACATTTTTTTTAACTAGAGTCCTTATCATAACTTTTAAAATTATAGCATTAAAAATTTTTTTAATTGATAATTGAAAATGTTTACGTAATGAATTCATCAATTTTTATGTAATGATTTTGATTCAATTGAATATTTAAATAATTTTATAAACTTCTAGGTTATGTATTGGACTAGATTAAAATGAATGAATTCCATATTATAATGATTTTCCGTCGTTATAATGATATTCAAATAATTATTATGGTTTATGTTTTTTTTCTAGTTAAAAGATGATATGGAAAATTATATTTATTACACAACAATGGGAGGTAAAGCAAAGATTAAAATTGATGTGATACCACACAAGTTTGACTGTCAACCTAATCGTAAAAGACAAGGCGCTACAACGATTATAAGACCAGCTGCAGAAAAAAGGCGGAGACAACAAATCATTGAAGAAATTTTAAATGAATCGTCAGAAAGTATTGCAATTGGTAATCCTCACGAGCCAAATATTGAAGTTGCTTCTGATCCTTTAAATATAACATCTGATCAAAAAGTTGCTGTTGAAACACAAACCAATATTAACAACCGTACTGTTGCTGTACAAGTGAATAATCGTCCTAAGTATCGCAGCGTGTCAGTTCAATGTAAAATTTTATCAATCGGAGTGAATAAATCTTGCTCACCGATTAAAACTGGTAGCATTAGTATTGCGACATCTCCAATAAAACCATAAATATATCAACATCCGGAATATTATCAGACTTTGCCTTTATAAATCCTTTGTCACACATAGCTAGACGAAATTAACTAACAAATTTTTTAGCAATAAATTTTCGATATTATTGTCAAGTCACATGTAATTGCCGTAAACGCTGTACTATTCTTTAACAGCTATAACATTATGACGTCACAATTAGGGGTGACCAATCGTGGCACGTTCATAGTCACGTGATTTTTATTTAAATTTTATCAACTTTTAATTGCTTATAATTAATTGAAAAAAATTTTTTTTTCAGGTTTTCGCATGACACATCGATATAATTAATAACGAAGTTTTAAAATACATAAAAAAAATCAATACATTTTTTATTTTCAAAATCCCAATTGCTTGCATTTGTACTTATTCGAGTATGATCAGTGAATCAATACTGTGCAGAAACCTGCCTGTATATTTCAGATGTTTTTATGTAACCCACCGATCTATTGAGCGGTTTGGTGGCTCACATTCGTTGATTGATATTCCATGTATACAGTACAATAATCCCCCCTATAATACGGTAGGTTCGTTCCGCGTTATAGGTAAATGCGTTGTAGGAATATTCTTGTATAACGCGCTCATATGACCGTATAACGCGTTATGTACAAATGATTCACTTTTAACTTTTCTCGTTAAAGGCTGTTTAAATGGAATATTAAAAAGAGAAATTAATTTAATTTAATTTTATAACAACACAATGTGCAAAGGTACGCGAAATTAATTATGAACTGTAAAAATAATTATAATATTATAGAAATGTAATGTGGGAAATCCCCGCGTTATATGAGGTAAAAAAACGCGTTATACGAGGTATAGAAATCGCGTTATACGAGTACCGTGTTGTAGGGGGGATTACTGTACTTTCCTCCATTTCCTGCAGGTTGTTCAACGCGGAGGCGTTCATGTTCGCGGAGTGGGTGTCGGTCGCAAAGAGGGCGCTCGCACGCATGCTGGTTATCATAGTGTCCTTGGGATTTGGTATTGTTAAGTGAGTGTTATATTAATTTAATATATGTTTTATATACGTAAAAATTAAAATTCTTATATAAAAATCAGTGATACAAAAAAAAAACTCGTAACGCCTAAATTTCATCTTCAAAATGTTAACAAATCCTCCATTGGCTTGAGGGTACGCATATATAATAAAATACCACAAGATATCTTAGACCTTCCTTTTCTTAGTTTTAAATCTAAAATCAAAAGTGTATTATTAAATTAATCTTATTATAACGTTCAAGAGTTTTTAGTTGATCGAAATATGTGGAAGTTAAGCTCATTTGCAGAGTTGATATTATAATGTAAATATCAATTTTATTTACTTACTTACTCTTATTCACGGGCTTACTCACGGGCTGACTACACCAACCTTTTTAATATAATAATTGATTCAAAGTGCGTGTAAATGCCTACTTGTATTCGACATTTGAGTCTTATCATATATAATACTAATCGTGCCTCCAGACCCCGCCTGGGTCCGGCATTGCAGCGTGTGGTCGGAGCCGGCGCGGTGTGGGCGCTGCTGGCCGCCATCGAGGCCTGGCTGAGACTCCACCACAAGGCGGAGGACTCAAACCGAGACCTCCTCCTATCCGAGGCCCCCCTCTCGCTGATGGACAGCGCCATCTGCTGGTGGGTGTTCGTGTCGCTCGCACACACAATGAGGACGCTGCAGTTACGACGGTACGTATATTAAATATATATATATAAATTTAAATCTCAATATGTTTGGTTTAAGTAGCGTTAATTCTTATAACATATGTGTTATAATTATGTTTTTATTGGTTAGAAATTAATATATTTAATAAGACAATAAAAAAATAAGTATCAACCCTCAATTATAGTAATCCCAGACTTATCACTGCTTGGTTTCAAAACCGACAGACAGAATATATATATATATATATATAATCAAAATATAATTTCCAATATAGTAGAAATATAAAATACTGATCGATCTGAAATTCAGACATTGTGTATCCCTACATTATAAATGAGGATAGGATGGATAAGTGGGATAGCTTGTATAATATGTTGTTCTTTTCAGTAACGCAATCAAGCTATCCCTGTACCGTCACTTCACTAACACGTTGATATTTGCCGTGATAGCTTCAGTTATATTTATGCTGTACTCGCTGAAGTCCTACCGCATCATGATATGTATAGAGGTATGTACCAATTAACTGTTTATTCAACACTAAACCTACCGACAATTCTTATATACCTGTTCCTACCGCACGCCGTCAAATTGACCGGTAATTAAAAGTTATGTTATTATATAACGCAGGTAATAATGGAAATAACTATAAGTAAAGAGTGTAGAAAATATTATATGCATATTCTAAGAATTGTCATGTAGTTTGATAAAGATATTATAACGTTTAAAAATGTGTAAGTTTTACAAATGTTTAAGAACGGTCAATTTGACCGGTACTTGGTAGGTTTAGTGTTAATATCGTTTTGTTTTGAAACTTGATGTAACGGAAATGCGTCACGATAAACACACATAAATGTATAGGAGAGAATGAGATAGAAGATATTGATCGCTGCTGTTGTAGCGCCATCTATTTCTCAATCTATAAACTAAAGTTATATTTTTAAAATATATTTTTTGTAAAATTGTTAGTAAAGTTTTTTAACATAATATAAGCAGTTCTATACAAAAACACAAATATTTTATATTAAAGTGTTATAATTAGTATTATATATCCGTCTCATTCTCTCGTAGGCTATTTCTCAGAGGTTTCACTTGTGTGTGTGAAATATACACACACACATTTTTTTTTAATTTTTCTATAAACTTCTATAATAAAAAATAACAGATATTAATAAAAATATTCAGTTTAAAAACAATAAATATTAAGTTTGAAACGATTATTATTATTATACATATGTTTTACCGCGACTTTGTCCACGTGAATAACTTTCTTTGAGCAGCATTTTTTATTCTTTATGATACACATTTTCTATTAAATAATACAGATACAAAATGTCGTGGTTTACTGTAGATAGCTATACGCTTACAAGAGTTATCTATTTATCTATTCCTTATCTAGTGTCTAAAGTTCCATGGTTTGGTCTTTGACATTTTGTATATAAATTCTACAATCCCAAAGATAAGAGAATTTATTTATTTTATTCTTTCAATCCTTCATCCCCTATTTTCACAATATAGTGTAGCCTTTGTCTTGTACTTATCCAAGGTGTAGTCTATCTCTGTGTCAAATTTCATTAAAACGGGTTTAGTGGATTAGGCGTCAACATGTAACAGACAGACAGACAGTTTCACATTACAATTTTAGTAGGAATTTGACATATTTGCTACATATATTAAAGTACTAGTTCTTTGATTGTGTCAGGAATGGAAGGAGGTGTGGATGGACGACGCGTACTGGCACATGTTGTTCGCGGGCGTGCTGGCCGTCATCATGGTGCTGTGGCGGCCCACCAACAACAACCAGAGATACGCCTTCACCCCGCTACTGGACAACGCGGACGATGATGAAGGTAACTGACAACTGAGGATGAAGGTAACCGACAACTGAGAATGAAGGTAACCGACAACTGAGGATAAACGTAATCGACAACTAAGAATGAAAGTAACCGATAACTGAGGATGAAGGCAACCGACAACTGAGGATGAAGGTAACCAACAACTGAGGATTGAGGTAATCGACAACTGTGAATGAAGGTAACCGACAACTGAGGATGAAGGTAACCAACAACTTAGGATGGAGGTAATCGACAACTGAGAATGAAGGTAACCGACAACTGAGGATGTAGGTAATGGACAACTGAGGATGAAGGTAATCGACAACCGGGGATGAAGGTAATCGACAACTGAGGATGAAGGTAATCGACAGCCGAGGATAAAGGTAACCGACAACTTAGGATGAAGAAGACTGACAACTAAGGTGTAGCCGTCTTTATAAATTAAACTCTCGTACAACGCGCTCCCTACAGCGCGATAAAATGTTCCATATTACGCCTATGATAAATGTAACATTTTAACAGTTTCCAATTTTTTGTTTAGAAAGATGTGTTGTTTATATATGAACAGTGAAGATGAAGGACGAAAGATTGAGAGGATATCTTTGTAACAATGCCTTTTTTTTATTTTAGTTACCTGTATTCTGGTTTTATTTAAACTTAGAAAAAAAAAAATATTTAAAAGAATAGTTAACAGAAAATCTGTTCTCAGTGAAAGTATTTTTGTACTGATTTACATCCCACTAGCAATCTGCTATAATAGTTGCATTTTAGAGTCGTTTTTGAATTTGCACAAATCCGTCCCGTATAACGCGGAACTTACCCCGCGTTGTACGGGACTTTATAGGTGTATATATATTGCATACATTGTGACTTGTGACTTTATTGTTGTGGTTACAAAGACTACAACAACCAGAAAGAAACTACTTCCATACATAAAAAACACACAACGCCACTAGAAAAAACTACTTGTATGATACTCTCAAGTTAGGGAATAAAATGATTTAATAATTAATCATAATAATTATTGTATAATGCCAATTTTTTACTAAGAAGCTTGCTACAGAAGACTGAAAATGTCAAAGACGTAATTCAAAATTTTACTTAAGGAATGTGTCCTCTAATTTCAGAAGCTAAGGCCATTGTCAATCTTTATAATATAGATTATAAATAATTACAGATGAAGAGGATCAATTCGTGAACGATGCCTACGGAGTTAAAATGAGAACAACGAATATAAGCGAGAGCGAGTCCCAAAGGGATCCCGAACCTAACACTACCTCCTTGGACTCGGACCTCAAGTGGGTCGAAGAGAACATTCCAACGAGCTCACTCCCTCTGCTGGATTCCGATGAAGAGATAATCAACACTAAATTCGAAGTATCAAAGATGCAATAACTGTTACCGCTGTTTATGTAATAAAATATTTGGTACGCTTACATGAATTTAATTTAAAATATAGTATTATAATAATTTTTACCTAAAACAGCTAAAAAAAATTTCTATAGCTTCCAATCCAGCATTAGATTTAAGTTTTTACACATTAGAAATTTTTATGTACTTGGTATAAGATATTCTAGTTTCTAAGTATAATATAAAAATATTTAACCTTTGCTTACATTATTTTCATTGTACTTAAAATTTTTTATTAAATCAAAGTTAAAAAATCTTTAAACAAATTAGTTTAGTAGAAAATTACCAAATTAATATAACATATTGTATATAAAGTTGATAATATGTATGATACAAAACAAAATAAAACATATTTTATTCCAATATATATATTTTTATTTATTATTATTAATTAGTAGTAAATCTTTGGTGTTTAACACTAAAATGATATCAAAATTTAAGATATTAAGAATACAATTATTAAACTTATTAACTAGTACTTACATTATAAATAAATGATTAACAAGGAATGCAATGATCCTAAATATATTTTAATTGAATTGGTAATATACATGTTGTATATTAGTTGTTTTCGTAATAAAAATCGTAATCTTCTGGTTCTGGTGGTATTTGTGGAGGATCCTGGGGTATGTCAATTCCCTCGGCATCAAGTAATCTGACCTTTATGTCCATGGAGAGAAGAGTCTCCAAGTCGTTTTCAAATGACTTGCTGGTCATTTTTTCTTTTAGTAAAGCATTGATACCATCTGTCCAATAGTCAAATATTTGTTCATCCGGTGCCACGAAGTCCAGGGATGGAACTTCAGCGGCTTTCAGTATCAAAGAAAATGCCAAATGAGGGCTACTTATCTTTCCTTTCAAATCTTTCATATGAGGACATTCCTTACCAACAACAACACATTTTATATCAGCAACAGCCAATTTTGTTCCCAGCTCTTCCAAACTGGGTGTACTCTTCTCGTCACACTCTCCATAATGTAGAATCTTATGATTTGGTGACAGACGAACAAACCAAAATTTGTCCTTTCTATTTATCTTCATATACTTCTTAAATCTTGTTCCACCTACCAGTACTCCCAACCTCTGCTGTTGTATTAGGTCTATAATCTCTGGAGTTATTTTTTCTTTTAATTCAACAATAGGTCGTGCGTGTGACTCCCACACTTCTCTATTTGTGCGCTCCTGTTGCCACAAGTGAGTTATTTCACTGTATGTGAGTTCTTTAATTTTTTGACGAAATTTATCAAATCCCTTTGGTGATGCCATCAAAGCCCTGCTTATTTGTTCTCTAACAACACTTAGAACCTTCACAAAATCTTCTGTTGTCGCTCTCATTTCCTTCCATGTCTTATTTAGTAAAACAATGCAAATACAAAATAGTTCTTCAAAGGGATGGTCATGAGTGAAGAAAAGGGAGTGATATGACTGTCCTTGTTCACTTGGTGATTCTCCAATTTGTAATATATCACAAAGAAGTTTCACTAGTTCAACACTAGTCTTGCCGAATGGGCATTCCTGCTCATCGGCTCTGCAACTATTCCTAAGAACTATTTTAGTATAATCTTCTCTATAATTTCTTGCAAAATACAGCATACAGTCCAATGCTAATATTCCTGGTGGAGTCTCGTTAAAATCTTTAATTGGATCTATTTCACATTTAAATCCTAATTTCTTGAAGTCTTTTGACAAGCTCCCAGTTTGTCGTCTTGTTGTAACTTCAGCATTAACATTATTTTCATTTTCAAAAGCATATTTTCTAAGCTCCTTTATTTTCTCCTGTGACTCTTGCTCTTGGGAGTCGGCTCTTGTTGTCATTTTAGGTTCAAGTAGACCCAGCATCAATGTCTGTAATACATATAATTGATGAGCCAGTTCTGTACCAAGGGCTTCTTTGGATACATTTTTAGTGATAAGATTTTCATAAATCTTGTTTCTGACTTGTTTAGAGCTTAATGTTGCTGCAATAGTCTTTCTCTTTGTCATATCTGCTTTTGAGAAAATTGCATTTATTAATGCAATTGCATTCTGTTGGATAGTTCTGTCCTGGTTTTCCAAATGTGAAATCAAACTAGGTATGGTTATTTCCTTTTCAACATGTGAATTCTTTCCTGAGCTGTTGAGTACAATATTTTCGAGTATAGATAGACATGACTGTATTATCTTTGGGTCTTGTGATGTTGATTGGTTGCTCACAAAACTAACAACTTTATTAATAAACTGGTTTTCTAGAATATCCCAGGATATAATGCCATGGTCCATCAATTCTACAAAAGTAACTAAGGCATATTTTAAACAGTTGCCTTTAAATTTACCTGTTTCTATGTGATTCACGATAAGAGTTAATCCGTTTTTGTTGATAAATTCCAGTGCAAAAGTAAGATCGCTACTAACTGTTGACAATTTTGTAAGAGCAGTAATTTGCTCAGTTTCTGTGCCTGTATTAATCTTGGCTAAAATATCTTGCACCGTTTTTGCTGGTGATTGCTCAAGACGTAAAACTGAACCATTTTTTATTTCATTTCGATTTTTCTCTGTGATATAATTCTGATTATTACTCTCCGAAAACTGCAAAGCATAATTTGTATGATCAGGGAGACCCCACGCCTTGCACAACAGTTGGATAATACCGGATAATGGATGACTTTGATTGAATTCTATGAGTTGTGGAACTTTGTCTGGTGCATTAAGCATTTCCACCGCAATCTTCAAAATTGTTGAATCTTTCGTCACCGACGGCATTTTTATTGGCTTTACAGACATTTATTCACCATTTGACATCCACTTCCTTGACACGAACGCGCCCACAGAATGCTTATTTTGTTCACAAAGCCGGAAAACAATATTATATATAGCATCCGAGGACAACATTCGATAGTATCCTGAATCCTGACATTTGACAATAAATAAATTGAGAATTATCATGTACTTGAAATAATTTTACTGTCATTAAGACAATGACTTTACAGATCATATATAAAAATATTGATATTTCCTCTTAAAATCATAAATACTACATTTTGAATTATAAATATTGGTAATCTAAGACTTTATCGTTTATTTACCTCAAAAAAAAGTCAACAGTGAATATATAATGTATTAACAGTTATGGTAACACTAGGAAACAAAATCCTCTTTATGGCGTCGTATATTTTGTAAATGATTTTGTTTAGTTCAGGAAAATAAGGAAATAAATACAGGAAAAGTATTTATTTTCTTTAAATTGACGCTGGTATTTTTATCTACTCTCATAGTATTAATTGAAGAGTCCTCAAATTGGGATATGAACTTTTAACTTTTGAACACGTCTTAAGCTTATGATAATATTTGTAGTGATCAATTCACAGACTGGACCATAATAATTTTTACACTGGAATTCTTGTGAAATGAATATATAAGGTTTAATTGGCACAAAAATATATTTAAGTTTTTTCTCTTAAACAGTTGACTAAACCTTCGATTTTACGCATAAAGATATAACAGTTTCAGTATTTGTAGGACCATCAAGTATAATATGTAATATGACTCTCTTATTTTTAAAAGAGTTTAAGAAAGTAGTTTCAAAAAAATTGCTGTAAAAGAAACACAATAACTTTGATTATAATTTATCTTTCTATTAACTTATTTTGATGGCCATTGATACTAGAATAATTGGAAGAGATACTAAAAATGGGACCGCAATATGATTGTAAATATTACGGCAAAGCCTAAAGAAAAGTTTTATATAATCATTACCTGCCCTTATCCCTATTTTTATAAATATCACAATCTCTTCTGTTCTTTTATCAAACGTCAAAAAAAAGTTTAGACAGTCTTCTTTGCTATATAATTTTTGACTCATCCTATACATAAAATTATTCTGTCGCCCTCTTCCCTCATAATTATCTACATTAATACTAAAAAACTCTTTTATTTCATTCCTTCGCATTAATGAAAATACCATGACAAATGATTACTCGATATATTTTCTATCATCGTTGTTACTTTCAAACTACCTCAAACTTTCGCATTTCAGGCGCTATCACTTGCCTTCCATAATTAACTGGGTAATAGATTACTTCTTATAGATCTTATTAAGAATTTTAATATGCACTAATAAAATAACAGAATGTTTTTTTTTGTACAATATATATGTACAAAATTTGGTATGTCGTGAATTATAATTTCAGTTCTATTATTCAAGATGTATAGTCTAACAAATATTAGTCATTTATTATAAACTGTTCGAATGAAGTAATAATGGTTTTAGAGAATAAATAAAACGATATAAAAGGGTATAAATACATTATCTCTTATTATAGAGTGGGTAATGTAAAGCGGGTTTTATAACTGTTCTATAAATTTTCTTTTAGGTTGAAGCGGAAAATGGAAGTCGCATATTGTCGTCTTTCTTCTAGAATATTTGATTCTGTCCAGGGGCGTAGGAACCGTGTGGGCAGGGTGGGCAGCTGCCCACCCAGAAATTTCCCAGGGTGGGCATTGTCCACCCATTCTTTTTGTTCAAAAGATTAAAATTTTGAAATTGAACATTTATTGTTTCAATGGAAATTTGTTCAAGACCATTTTAGAGGCAAAAAGGTCGCTTTTCACGACAAAATGGACCTTTTCTATTTTGGGCGGATTAGATGACTCATCTATATCATAGAACTTTTTTTTCTTTGACATTATTAAAAACTAGGGGGGGGGGGGTACGATTTCAAACCTGCCCACCCAGTAAAAATTTCGTTCCTACGCCCCTGATTCTGTCCTTAAATTTTAAAAGCCATCGTTTTTAATGTCTGAGGCGAGGTAGCAAAAGTTTAACATCATTAGCAAAAGAAGAATACCAAATAGCAGAATATTGGTTTAGTTTAACTGCTGCTGATTTTAAGGCCAATACTATTTTAATTTTAACTTAAAATAAGCCCGAAGTATTTTCGGATGATCTCACTTTCCTCACGTTTGTTATCGATCACTTTTTGTTTTTCATTAAGCCTTATTAGTTGTCGTAGTTTTGAATATCACACTTAAATTTAAAGACGGGTACTAATGTACCTACTTTCCGAGATCTGGTTTTTGGTTTTTGGTCGGAGGGTTATCATTATACTTCAAGCAGTTTGTATTAGGGGTTAGCCATTTTGCCGTTTTTTATATATACCCTTGCTTCCGTGAGCCCATATATATTCTTCATGTCTATAAAAATCTTTACCGAACCGAAATGTGATCAAAGTATCAAACCGTTTTCAAAATATCCCGTCCACTCCCTCATCAGTATCAGATTGTATTCACATTTCCATTCCAAATTAATTTTACAGCAATAATTTAATTGCTTATTCCTTTCACATCTGTCACACATTCCTTCTCGTACTACATCCTTCACCAATTATCCTTCCTTAAAGGTCCTTTCTCTTGCACAATGGCCACTTTTATTTATCGTCCCTTTAATACGTTCACTGGTTCTCTTGCTTTTCCAGGCATTGTCCCTATCCCAATTACCACTTGCACCTCACCTTTATTCCAAGCTTGTGCCTACGTCGTATCACAATCCTTTGTATGCTCTGCTTTTAAGTTTTAACTAATATTACTTTAATATCACATTTTGCCTCAAAGTCATGAACATACTCCCATTTGTCCTGTTACAATAATGAATTGTGGCCACTACGTACAAAAGTATCCGTACAACAAAAATATTGGTTACAAATAAATGTTGACCATTTTTATCATTATTATAACAATAATAAAAATAAACAGCTCTATATGAATTTATGAATATTAACAACATATCAAGCTGTAAATGCTTTTATATATTAAATAGTAAAATATTTAATAATATTGCTGGATACTATTACCCTTTAGTATATCTCCTAACTAATTACCTTCAAGTTAGATATAGGTCACATGTCTAGGTTTATTAATATGTAAGGCAACATGACACTGTACAGTTATCTGATATTGCAGTTACATTATTATGCATTGTTTTAATTGCTTCATTTATCCCACAGTACCTACTGGCTGTACGCATCTGGAAACTAAACATAAATATCTATTAAGCCATGTTTAAGCATAAATACTGAAGTATAATATATATTTGGTTCAAAAATAATACAAAACAGCATTAATACATTTATTATTCTTATAATAATCTAGTTTTAAGTTATGTTCAGAAACTTCATTTTTCTGGTCAGCGTGACTTTGGCTTTTACTTTTCGTTGTGACCGAAAACCATATGGAACAACAACACAGGCTTCCGCTGCAGATGGCCGGTTCAAGTTATTGGTTGAAGACGCTGAGGATAATAATTATATTCCTAACCAGCTCTATATAGGTAAGTACTAAGCTTATACTTGGTTCAAGTCTTACAATGAATAATAGAAAATGGCAAAACAACTGCCATGCCCTGTAACTATGTATAAATTTGGAATGGTTTCTGCTTCGGAAGAAACCTTCGTGAAACCGTTAAATTCACATTCTATTAGTTTTTTATTCGCAAACTCAGACTTATACTTTTTTAGTTAAATAATAATAAGTTTCTTTGTAACTATATCAAATATATTTTTTAATATATAAAAGTTACCAAGAAAAAGTGAGTTCTGTAAATTAATTTAAGGGTAATAAAACTATATACCATTTTAGTGAAAATAACGGAAACGGATGGCGAGTCTAGATTCTCCGGCTTTATGATATCCCTTGAAGGTGATGTAAAACCGGATCCAAAAAACCCTAGACGAGTCGTATCTCTTTTCCCCGGTGAAATAAGACCTCAGAACATAATGACGGCTAAGTTCAGCGATCGATGTCTATATTCGGTGGAACATGCTATGGCTTCCCCGAAATCATTTGTGGAGGTAAAAAGTACATTAATTTATAATTCGTGGTATTATTAGTAATAAATGTTGTCTTCCTAAAGGTTTATTGGCAAGCTCCAGAACCAAGCAGTGGGTGTGTGACATTACGTGCTATGGTATCTGAAACTCAGGATATTTGGTTTGAAGATGGGGCTCCGCTGACATTAAGACTCTGCGAGGACATGCGCCAGCCAGATGACATTACTCCTCAGTTGAATTACAATTGCAATATCTGTGACGAAGCCAAATACGAGGTAAAAATTTATTAGTTAAAGTTGAATCTTAAGTTTTTATCGAAACGAAATGAAATGTCTCCAAAGTTAGAATATGAGCTATTTTGCATTCACGTCTAAGCGATTTCATTTCAATGTAGTCAACATTGGTTAAAATTTTTAAGAAATATATAGCAATAGTAGATTGTTGCACACGAAAATCTCAAAGCAGCGAAAGCTCAAAGTGAATAACTTCGACCCGGGGGTGGATAGAGAAAAATTTTAATAGCACATCTTGTCATGAGTCTATGGGCTACCTCTGTGCAAATTGGGATGCTTAGCTCGCTAACGTTCAGGAGTTGTGGAAGGTTTAGACAGACGGACCGACAGGTGGACAGATATCCCTGACGATTCTATATAGCAGTTTTCGCTACCTAATAAATACTAAAGAACTCAAGTGAGTGAGCAGGGTCGGACCGTGCGTTCGGGAGCCCTGGGCTTACACTATTTCGGGGACCATCGAACTATTCAAATTATATTCAGTTTATTAAAAGTTATCACCCAGTTATTGGTGAGAAACAATATGAATGACGACCTTATTTATTTATATGGCAACGTAACAGTATATAAGTGTTATAATAATGTATATATACATGAGTGTCGTGTTTCATGACATATATAGTCTGACGATATTTATACACTTAATTTACCACACTTTTTATAGACTATTAAACATTTAAGTACCATAAAATAAGGATAACAGAGGGTAATTTGGAATATTAAATGTTAATGTTGTTTTTTGTTACCTTGTTACCTTGTTACCGATGTTATCTGTTAGCTTTATCGGTTATATTCAGTACATATTTAGTGATTTCGGGAATATTGAAAATCGCGGATATGTGGATAGGATATTGAAACAAATGTAACTGGGTTAATTACCGGTAATAATCTCTTTAAGAAACTCTTATAATGTCAGCGAACATGACGATTATAAAGTGAATTCAACTATAATAATAAACATTATATGTAACTTTGTGCATTATTTTATAGGAGTAATATAGCAAGTGTTTGTTAAACATCCTTATATAATCTCAAAATCTGTAGAGGGACTGAAATACTGAAAATTGTCTCATCACTGCAACAAACTCGAGATAATCATGTACTAGGGAAGAAAAATATCTTTGTTAAGGAAATCCTCTGTTTCTATTAATAACGTACAGCAGTCTTAATGTGAGCAATGAATTAAAATTTGGCGTCCAGGCTCATATCTATCTATCTAAGTGATTTAGAGCATCTATGTTCTATATATAATTATAGTAACGAAATTTCAGGCTACAACCAGTCATAAATATAACTTTAGTGGTACCTACAAATGTATGTCTTAAAAGAAATACGCCCACTTTCGATTTAATTAAGTCTGAAGTAGGTTTCTTTCACCGACTAACGGCTATTTATGATATATACTGTACGTACTGCAGTGCTTATGTGTAAGCTTTGTTTATCGATACTCTTACTTAGTTTTACTCATTTTTTTTTAACCAAGGTAAGCTTTACCGGTATCTGGTCACGCAATACGCACCCACGCCTCTACCCTGAGAATGACTGGGTGCCGCGTTACAGCGACCTGACCGGCGCCAGCCACTCCACTGACTACATACTGTGGTCACCGGGATCCCTCGCATCCAAAGGGTTCAAGGAGTTCGCGGAATACGCTAACACCAGCAAACTTGAAGGGGAGATTAGGGAAAAGGTAGTTAAACACCTGAAGCGATGTCTTAATCGATTGAATAAGAAGAAATAATAGCATTAAACTCGTTCACCAGATCGGCGATGGAGTCCGCACGCTGATCAAAGGCAAGGGCCATGGGTATCAAAAGATGAGTAATCCATCATATGCGTTCTTTCGGACCGACAATATAAACCATCTCTTTACGGTTGCCGTAGCTCTGCATCCTTCTCCTGATTGGTTTCTAGGTGTGACCAGATTTGAGTTGTGTCAAGAAGATAATACATGGATGCAGGAGAGGGAACTGAATCTTTACCCTTGGGATGCTGGTACTGATAGCGGGGTATCTTATGAGGTAAGTTTGATTTGGAAGCTCTTTATAGGTTTTCAAGAGAGCAAAATAAAACATTTCACGTATTTTTTAGTCCTCAAATTTAGAAACGGTCCCTCAAGATGCTATAACCCGTGTCCAAATGAGTACTTACAATAAAAACTCCCCGTTCTACGAGATGGATATGAAGGATATGAATCCCTTTGGAAAACTTCACGTCAAATTAATTAGGACCTACAGTAGAGATTGCAAAGAAAAAATCGAAGAAACAACGAGTAAGTAAATAAAAAAAAATATAAAATGTTTAACAAAATAAAATAAATCGGATAAACATTAAAGAAACCGAAGAACCAGAAGCATCCACGGAAGAGCCGGTGACTGATGGAGGGTTACAGGAGCCGGATGATGCTTCCAGGTACCAATACTCAGATAATAGAGGGTGAGAGTCTCCTGAATAAAAGTCATCATCATCTAATATACATCTAGCGATCATTGACCATTAGACAACGACAATATTTTAAGCATAAATAGCTTATTATTATAAAATATTTTAAAACTTTCTATCACTTAGTATTTTACAAAGTGGTCTAAAAATACTGATTGGAATTAGAATAATACTGAAATTTGGTACAAATACAACTTAATACAAGTTAATTTATATTTTATTATAAAAATTACCAACGAGCTAAGCACGTAATAGAGAGACATCATCCCATTCTCAAGTTTAATCAAATTCCAATCGTATAACAGTGTTAGATGAGAAACAATTTCAGCGAAGCCCCAATAGTGACGGATCCGGAGTCGTCACAAGAGTGTCCAATATCCCAGTGGCAGGAGTGGAGTGCTTGCGACGGAGCGTGTCAGGAGGGTCACCTGCGAGGGTACCGCTGGAGGGAGAGGTACCACCTCGTGGATGGGGTGGCCGTCGAAAAATACGACCCTGATGTACGAATCCCAAGGAGTCTAATACAACTTGAATATATTCAGTTTTGTGCACAGATAGATTATTTTTTCTTAGGATTATTATTATTTATTGGAACCTTCAAGTTTAAAATGTCAGATGTATCTCATCCAGGTGGATCAATCAAGTACAAAAGAAGTCTCGCAATATTGCAAAGATCACTATGACGATTTTGAGAGAGACGAGTGTGAAGACGACTGTACGCAAAATAAAGATGAAAGCGATTTAAAAGGTATTGAAATTTAAACAAGCAATACAATTACTATTACAGATGTATATATAAAATATTAAACTTAATGTTATTTTGTAGCAAGTAGACGAGTTATGGAATCAATACCGCCTGGACATGCATGGCATTGATAAACGGAATATATCAACCGCAGTTAGGATATTCAATTATTGTATTCTATATATTATAATATGAATTGAATTGCCTTGAATATGTTTAATTAGAAATGTTATTAAAATATATGACATGTATCAGAAATTTTGGTTTGATTTCTTGTGTTCTGTAGTCCACTAGGACCCTCTATAGTTTCGACATGTCCGTCCATCCGTCTAGTCACGTTGATAAAGTTGTAAGGTAAAATTTTACAAACAATTTTTCGATTAAGGAATTAGTCGTTGAAATATAAGCCAAATAAGGAGTACCTTATTTAGATCTATCTTATAGTAATAGATAATATATTTATAGTAATAGAATTATATATATGTACAAAAATGCGAATCTTTTTATCTATTTATCATGGACAAATACGGAACCTTACATTAGGCCGACCGCTACTTGCTCGGCTTTTTATTTATTGGCAGGTAGGTTCGGCTTTTTATTTATTAACTATGTCATTCAAGACGCATATTAAGAAGATCATCAAATATAATATATTATCACATATAATTTTAATTAGTTTTATTCTAACTATACTTATAACTTGTTACTTAATTTTTCACAAGAAAGTAATATTTGCTATAATCAAAACTATTTAAAAGAAATCATCTAATCTAAGATATTTTCGACTGAGACAAATCTTAATAGAATGACATAATTCTCAAGGAAAATAAAACGTAATTCAACACATCACTTTAAGACTAATTACTTTAAATTTAGTCTACAAGCGCCAATTGACCGACATAGACCACTTAATCTGAAGCATAACATATCCTTATTGTCCTAAAATGGACATATTACTTGTTTTTAAAGGTAAGCACATTTCTTTTTAATTTTAAGGTCATAAAAATCACATAAAGTACCTTGTAAATTCTTAGTTTATCTACTTTTATGATTCCAACAATTCAGATGTTTGAAAAACATTTAGATCTTATATTAGAAGTATATATTTGTAGACATATTGTTGGTTTAATTTTCTAAATCAATACTACACGTTAATATATTACAGGTTACGGAGTGAAAATCTTCTTTATATTTCTTTTAATTCAAACATATTCGTGTAACGAAAGGTTATGTGATCTACGACCACTAGGAACGAAAACGGACCCTCTACCACCAGACAATAGATTTAAAATTGAAATATTGAATATTATGGACAACGCATATATTCCTAACAAATTATATACAGGTACAAACATTCTATAATATTATTGCAATATCGATGATTATTTTTATAGAAAAACTTCAATATAAATGTAACTGCAAAATGCAATCAATAATCAATACAAGACATGAGTGGATATATATTTTTGTGTGACTAAATACTCAATATCTCTTTTAGTGCGTCTGTCTTCAACTGATGGAGTATCCAGCTTTATTGCGTTTTCAATATCAGTAAGCGGGGATACGAAGCCAAACGAAAAAAACATCAGGAAACCCCTTCTTTTAAATCCTGGATCAATCTACCCCTCACCAGATTCGGAAACCAAATCCAGTGACAAATGTAAAAATTCTGTTATCCAATATGATATCACACCAAAAACTTCAGTTGAGGTAAAATTATAGGCAAAAGATTTGCTTAAAGAAATATAGGATAACATAATTATTAAAATAGAAGATTTAAAATCTAGACTGCAGTAATACTATACCTAATGCCAATTAAATCACATTTTTTTTTGATATCACAACTTTTCATCGCAGGCATATTGGCAAGCACCTCCAAAAGACCACAAATGTGTGACAATATTCGCGCTGCTGGCGGTGAAAAAGGATGTCTGGTATAATTTCGAAGGTCCGCTCTCCAGACGAGTATGTGAAGACCGGCGCAACGTTGAAGATATGCAACCCATGGAGAATGATAACTGTCAAGCATGTGAAGATGCAAGATACTTGGTAATACTTAGCATATTTTTATTAAATAATATTATTGAGCGAAGCGAGCGTAGCGAGCGGAGCTTTCTACTAGAGACTTTGTATACGAATAGGCTCAAAAATTACTTGACGGAAAATTATGAAATTTTGCAATTAAAAAGACACATTAGGTGATGGTTTAAAAAAAATTGGTAAAATGCTATGTCGTTGAGAAATAATCGTCAAAAAACTGACATCCCATTGAAGTGAAGTGGAATGTGGCTCGACTGTCAGCCTAATCTGAAATCTCCTACATTACCGACATTGTCCACAACGATGAGTCATTACACCGGGATCGCCGTCAATATTCAAACGGCACCCGGGATTTCGCAAGCACAGCGAGTCGAAATTGAGGGTCTGTTGGCGCCCCTAGTTCTAGAAGCTTTCTTTTATTTTATATTGTTTTAGCTAAAATTCGAACGAGTGTGGTCATTCAATACTCATCCCCTGATGTACCCCGATAACTCAACGGTAGTGCCGTGCTTCAGCGATGTTGTTGGAGCCTCACATAGCAAAAATTTCTTTGTGTATAAATTCAATTCTGAAGCCAGTCAGGGCTTAAAGATGCTGGCTGAACAAGGAAATACAACGAAGCTTGAAATGGAAATACAATCTCAGGTGAAAGTTTTAGTCAGACTTCTATGATTAGGACTAAACCTGGTGTGCTGTATAGTGTTTCAAAAGAAACCTTAAAATGCTATTTTGTTCACAAAATAGACAAGACAAGTAGAAAAACATCTATGATTACTAACTTGGCAAAGTTGTTGGACGCCATCTTCGCGTTATTCTTCTTTGTTCTTGACCCACTTATGTTTAAATTTTGATAGATGATCTAATCAAATGTCCGTATAATCCAACAAAGACCTATTTCCAGCTCGGCACTACAGTTAGAACGATAATTAAAGCGTCAGGGCATCCTCGGCCAAACATGGAGACCACCTCTATATTCCGAGTAACAAGAGAACACCACTTGGTATCGCTCGTGACGGCCATTCTTCCCTCACCGGACTGGTTTCTTGGCGTGGCTAATATGGAGATGTGTGATGTTGGCACTGGAACTTGGGCACCAAATCTGACTCTAAATCTTTACCCATTGGATGCTGGCACGGACAGTGGATTGACGTTTGGGGTAAATATTATTTATGGTTTTTTTTATCATCTGTTATTGTTTTTAAGCTCATTTTATATTTTTTTCTAGTCTGCAAACGATGATACAATGCCGCCCCAACCGATAAAATCTGCAGTTATAAATAAAGCTGTATCCAAAGAAGAACTAAAACCATTTGCAAAGATACGTTTTGAACTTATTCGCACTTACGCCAACCCCGACTGCGTCACTGAAGTTACAGTTGATGAAACTGAAGAGAAAGAAGTACATAGAGGTAAGAAAAGTACATTTTCATAAAAACTATTAAGTCATGAAAATCTGTTAATTCATTAAAAAATCAACGACACGAAACTCGAAAATAATGTCAGTAATATATCAAATCCAATACGTTGTATTATTTATTTCAATTTATTTATATATTTTCCACTTTAAATCCATACCAATGATCACTTCTGTACGTCAAATGGAAGTGACAGGAGGGCCTATTTTGATATCGTAAGTATCAAAATAAGCCCTTCTGTAAAGATACTCTCCAACTTAAAATAAGGCTACGAGAAGAACCACTCGACAAACTCAGCCGGGTTTTTTTCTTATTATGGTCACTGTTACACAAATGTCAATATATTTAGTGAGGAATGTACGAACAACTAGAACCATGGCAATCAATTCGATAAGCCGTCCTAATGATAATTAATAATAAGAAAAGGGCAATCCGTGGCTAGCAATACGACCAGTCACCGTAAGCAGCGCCCGTTCACGAGCATAACGCAAGGGTCAGCCATTAAAAATATAGGATATACTTTTATTCATAAACTATTATCTATACAAAATAATTCATTGTACAAAGTATATTAGTTACCTAATCATAGTCAATTCTATTCTAGAAAACGATAAGGAAGATAAAGATAATTCAAATGAAATACCAGTAACGGCGGCAGTACCGTAAGTTCTTAAATATAATATTATTTGCTTTTTAACTGTACCGTAAATTAGGTTAAGATATATAATGTTTTCGCTTCAGTGAAGAACATTCTGCGGATCCGGCGTCCTCCCCTGAGTGTCCCATGACCCCGTGGGAGGAGTGGCTGCCGTGTGAGGGAGAGTGCGTCGACAACACCCTCCGTGGTTACCAGATGCGCTTCCGATATCATCTGGTAGATGGGGCTGCCATTGGAAAATATGTCGAGAATGTTGGTACAATTACATATTCTTCCTTAATTTATTGTTAAACGAAACTTTTTTATCATAAAAAAAATATTTTCCTACAACAATAGAAGTAGAGGAAATTTTAAATATGAGGGCCTTTAATTTTATCCTATATAAAGTATTTAAAACAAGAATTATAATATATATTACGTATTATGTTATAATAATAATATTAATTTATTTTAAAGGGTCCATCCAATGAAGATAAAGAAGTTTCGGAGTATTGTTTGGACAGCCACGAGGACAGTCAAACACGCGACTGTGAGGAACCGTGCCAGGAGATAGAAGAAGAAAGTATGTATTAGTTATTAATATAAAGAATCGCGATAGATTTTTTAATGAATTATACTTTTTATTTAACATTATTGACTGATTGTATTTTTTTTAGTTTCAGCTCAAAGGCGATTTTGGTAAATAAAAGAGAAATATTTTTTTTGGTAAATATTGAAAAAAGTTATCTTCGAGTTAAAATATTTGACTATTGTAAATCTAGATCTTTAATAAAGAGAATAGTCGTAATATTGTGTCTTTTTTTGGAATAATATAAATTAACACAGAAGATTTTTGATGGATGCAAAAATAACCTAACTGATAGACAGAACACACGATATGAAATAAGGGACATTTAGTTTTTTTTATAAAGAAACATACTTAGTAGGGTAATTATATAATAACAATGATAAAAATACGCAATCTCAGGAACTAATGTCAATGGTAACATTTAAACTAACCCTGTTATTTGACCTTTATAATAATGTAGCCATAGACTTATTGACAGTCACTGTGAAATAATGCCTATCTACTTTCTCTATGGATTTTTCGTTGCTCGCGGTTTGCGTTT
This sequence comes from Melinaea menophilus ssp. n. AW-2005, assembly GCA_918358695.1. NCBI lineage: Eukaryota > Metazoa > Arthropoda > Insecta > Lepidoptera > Nymphalidae > Melinaea > Melinaea menophilus. The sequence goes on along the minus strand of OU911039.1, from coordinate 29,767,458 downwards.
GACTACGACACAAGCGTATTGTTAATTTTTTCATTAATTAAGATAGGAAAGTTAGGGCAATGTAAGTATTACATATTTTTTTGAATAAAAGTAAATTTCGAATCAGATATCAGGAAAATAGATAAAAGAATAAGCCTATCTACTTTACCTACTACTAGTACTGATAGTTAGGGATGAATGTTCAAAATGAATCGCAACTATATATCGCAGATAAATCACAACTCAAATATCGGTTCGCTGTAAAACTATATCTGTTACTATATGTAAACAATGTATATTTACTAATAATATTTGTTTACAGTTTAAGGGATTTAAAATTAGAGGGATGGGATATATTAAGAGAGAGAACATTATTCAGTGAAAAATTGAGATAAGAACAATTAAAGAATCTGTTCAGGACTACCTTCATCAAGGCAATACAAGTAGAGCTATCTCTGATATAAGTTAAACAGACGTACATGCTTGACCGAGGCGTCATCGAAAGTAGAGGTTACTTTTTAGGTTTACTGAATATATTAAATGCTATTTTAATATATATACCTTTTAAAATTCTACAAGTCTCCGTACAAGTTTCATGTAAATTGCAATTGTTTGCAAACTACAACTGAATAATACAAAATTTTATAAAGAATATTTCTCAACACAGAGCCTTCAAGGAAACCTTTGCAAATCAGTCTATAAGAAGAATTATACTAATGCTAATTATACACAAAGCTATAGTTTTAATGCAGATAATTTGAAATAAATTTAGTTAACCAAACAGGGATTTCTAAAGGACGCAACAATTTTTTTGCCCTGGAAGTAAAATATTGTCATAAGCTGAAGATATATTGAGAACGAGACTTAAATAGGTTCACTTTTAGTTCAACGAATATCGGTTATCAAAACGCATAAATTATCCATATGGCTCATTCCAAAACCAAACTGTGTAGTAGATAATAATGAATTAGTAAAATTCTAAACACTTTTTAATGAGATATTTCAATGGCCCTTTCTTTGACTCTTGCAAACAAAGGGAATTTGATTGAAAGTCAGTATCAGTAATAAAAAAATATGAACTTTCCCAGACGAAGAATCTTTTAAACCATCATTATTTTCATGTTCTGATATAGAGAAGTTATTATGAATAAAAGTCAGTAAATTTCTATAAACTCCTCTTTTTTTTGTAGAAACGTAAGACGGAACAAGTTTGCTAAAAAACTCAAATATTCATTTGAAATGGTCATTTGAAATATTCCGATAAATTTCTTTACATTCTTAATAATAAATATATAATAAATTTCTTACATTCTTCCAGACGTAAGAAAGAAGAGTAGGCGCGGGAGGATAGACTTACGCAAAGTTTTATATATTCATTTATTTTCTTCTATGACAGTATTGGTTTAGTCTGTACTGCTGTTTTTTAATATTTTGAAAAATCTGAATTGATCACATCACGATCAGATACGATCAGCTCAATTACATCTGATTTTCAATCTTGATATTGTAGTGGTTCTAAAACATATAGTTTAAAAATATATACTATTACGGAATCCGATATCAGATATCAATAGTTTTTATTCGATTTGCTACAAAGACGATATTACCCATTCCTAGTAATGTCTGTGTTATATCTGTATTTTATCAATAAATAATCTGTTAGGTCAATGATATTTTGTATATTATCTATGTTTGAGTCCTTACGTCATCGTATCACAATGCGACATCTTGTGAATTAAGATTTCTTGTGACTTGACTTTTAATAGAACAAAAATCTCTTGAAGCGGAATTTCGGAATTCCAACTACTTTTTATCTGATGTTATTATGCTGGGAAAAAAACCCATACCTAAGTTGAAACGTATGATTGGTATAACTGCGGCAACTGTGTTTGTCGTAGAAGCCGTCGGCATTGCTGTATCTTACGGGTTGTGGTACAAATTAAACACCGAAAGAGGTTCGTATTAATATTTAGGATTATTTTTATTTTATATATATCATACAGTATTTTTTTATCGTTTGTTGTCTTTTTTATGTTTAGATTAAGATATTTTCATAAGAGACCTATCTTATAAAACTATTGTTAACATTCATAAATAGTACTTTTATAAGAAGAAATCTAGATTTAAAAAAATATATCCGGCAAATACAATATTTATTTCTAACCACTGTGATTATGTACATTGGTTTCAAATGAATATGAAATTTATCTTATATAGAATAAATCAATTTTCCACAGCTGTTAAATAATTTGAAATGGTTTTAGATTTCCGTCTATATATGCATAACAATTACAACTGGGTTCTTGAAAGCTATTACGTAATTGGTGAAAAAGTTGGTGGGCTTAAAACTCGGGAGTTGGACAACAAAGTGTGGAGCAACGAAGGCAAGATATAAAACATCGGTGAGATGAGCATTGCAGCTAGGTCTTTGTTCTGGGTGGTCACATTTGGGACGCTCAGTTACGGCCTCTTCACTTTTGTCAAACCTGATGATGAAACACTCAAAAAGGTTATTTGATGTTTATGTGTTGTGTGGTCACTGGTTTTAACATTCTGTGTGTCATTCATTTTTAACCTTATTGAAGTAGTCAAAAACTGTATGCAATAAGTATTCAATGTCTAATAGTCAGAATAAATAAGATATATAAATATTTTATCCTATACAACAATTTAAGAATTAGGAAAATAATAAATCTAGTCCATATTTTGGTTGAATCACAATTATTATAATTACCGTGACAATATGTTTTTTTTTTACATTGATAAAAGATGAAAGGTTGTTTGACCTTTATTATTAAAAAAACATTTATGTATATCATATATTATTAATTTTTATAATAATTCTTTCTATTTAACTTATAAGTAAAATTAGACTGATATGATGTGCCTATAAGATAAAGAAATTGTAGTATTTTTAATATATTGTATAATGTTTTTAAAAATCAGTGTCCAACACAGGAAGTTGAACATGTCTATTAAATTATTCATCAAGTTTGATTCATTTGAATGTCATCATACTTTTAACATAAATCATGTTAAATTATAATATAACTTTCATTTCATTCTAGATTATGATATTGAAGTTTTGAAAATTATTTTTAAAAGTTTTTATAAAAGTATTCTTTTAATAATATTAAATAGTATATGTCATGTATGATAACTTTCTCTTCCGAGTGTATATGTTTTTAGTTTCTTAAATCACTTGAATAAATAATTTTAATATCATAATTTATTTTTCAGATTGATCAATCCTCCAGACATACGGATTCCAGAAGAGCCGCTAAAGACACCATATCTGTATTAAAAGAAGCTGCAAACCTTAACTCTGATATCAATAAGAAAGTAGAAGAACTCTTAAAGAAAGGAAAATGAGTGACAAAAATGTTGTTTTAGAGCGACTGAGCAGAAGAGATGCACAACGGTTAGAAAAATTACAGAAAGCACATAAAGCAAGGGAAGAAGTAGATGCCACTGATGAAAATGAAGAATACTTTGCTAGTGCATTCAAACCAAGATCTGAGAGTGTTGAACAACTTTTGTCACAAGTACCAACCTTGGAAGTTGATATATTACCTCAGCACTTTGACGTCATTAAACGTGAAGTCAATGAATTACAAAAGTTTGTCGTCACTTCTTCATTCTTCCTCAAAGAGTTTAACATGCGTAAATATTTAGGTATAGTTCAGAACTTACAAACTAAATGCTACGAGCTTGAAGATACATATGTTCCTCGCAAGAAATTTGGATTCACAAGAAAAAAGCTACCAAAGTCTCACAGTCCCAAACAAAATTCTATTGATGAAAACGACAGCGGCGGCAAGACGGATAGCAACAAATGGGATGATAAGTTGTTTGGATTTGATTCTAAAGAAGATCAGGTTTTGTCATTAAAAAATGTTGATTTGTTCCAAAGGGATGTTGCGTTGCGTAACCTAAAGAACTGCACTGTGAGTTTGAAAGGAGTGATGGGAACTTTACACATAACAAATTTAGATAACTGTATTGTGCTCTCTGGACCAGTGACCTCGTCAGTTTTTGTAGAAAAATGCACCAATTGTAAGATAGTGACTGCCTGCCAACAACTTAGAATGCACAGCTCAGTCAAGTGTGACATATATCTGCATGTGACCAGCAAAGGCATTGTTGAAGATTGCTCCGACATACACACCGCTCCTTATAACTTAACATACGATGATTTAGAGAAGCATTATAACATGTCGTCATTAGATAGAAATACTAATAACTGGGATAATTTGGATGATTTCAATTGGTTGGCTCCTGACGTTCCTTCACCTAATTGGTCAGTTTTGGATGTATCTCAACGTATAACCAATTGGGACGAGTGGTGGTCTAAGACTCCTTTATAATAAATTATGTACTTGTAGGTAGTTAGTTGCTTTACAGAATTCAGTATAAATTTGGATTAAGTGCCTACTCAAATTGATTTAACTCGGTAAATTAAACCTTTGTATTAATATTTAAAGATAAATTTTCTTTATATATAGACTATTTTCTTTAAAAAATTTTAGTATTTAGAATTTGTAATAATCAAACCATCAGCTTAGGGACTGAAAACTAGATGCTTTTATTAATTTTAATAATACTATTTATGAACAAATAAACCCATTTTATAACAATACTTGTTCATTATTTATTCAAACTATATTAAAAGTATTTATACTCCATTTTATTCTGGTTTAATAAACCCAATAATAAATAATATTCTCATTTAACACTAAACCTACCGACAATTCTTGTATACCTGTTCCTGCCGCAGGCCGTCAAATTAACCGGTAATTAAAAGTTATTTTATTATATAACGCAGGTAATAATGGAAATAACTAAAAGTAAAGAGTGTAGAAAATATTATATGCATATTCTAAGAATTGTCATGTAGTTTTGATAACGATATTATAGCGTTTAAAAATGTGTAAGTTGTACCAAAGTTTAAGAACGGCCAATTGACCGGTAATTGGTAGGTTTAGTGTTAAAGGATCTTCTAAATGATTCGGTAAGATTCAACATTATAACTATAAAAAAATATATTTCTAAAGAGCAAATAAAAAAAAGTACAAATAAAATTATTTATTTTATTTAAAATATTATTTTACAATAATTAACTAAACAATATACAGTATTGAAAAAATGTGCCATAGACTATTACTATCTATATAAATATTAAATTAAAATAGAAAATTAAATTTGAACAAAAAAAGGAATCATGGATACAAGAGAGCAGAATGCAGAGAAATATTTTAAATGAAACATGGATATCATACAATTAAATTTATTATATTTAATAAAAAAATGCTGTTTTATTATTTTTATATACAATTTTATTATTACGAAAATCATAAATCATTGGATGAGAATATTGTTAATCTATTTTAATCTCCATAAATTTTCTTCTACATGAAAAAAAACAAAGAAATTTCCAATGCATAAATGTAATAAGAATCATAATATTTGCAAACAAATATGTAAAATAAAATTATATAAAAATGTTAAGAGATTCTTTAACTTCTTGTGCGGGGAATGTTGAGAATTTAAGTACAATGTCTTTTATATTTTCAATCTTATTATTACCTTATAATATATATTTCTATACTTATCTATACAAATATATTTATTATTAATACTTGAAATATAATATTGATGTCAATTTCATTATTACTATAATGCCATTTATATAAATAAGTACAAAACCTTATTGCCATATCTATAAAGGCAGCTTTATTCGATTATTATATCTTCAATTTCAAACAGGTTGCATTATTTTTTAGTCACCAGAGAAAAAAAGATGGCTGAATTCTCACAGCTGTTAGTTGTCAAGGTAAGTTTAATCTTTTTAATTGTTAAATAAGTTGAATCTTTTTACTTCTTAAGGTAAATTAAATCTTTTTAGTTGTTAAGTTAAATTAAATCTTTGTAGTTGTTAAGGTCAAATTAAATCTTTTCAGTTGTTAAGGTAAAATCCTTTTGTGATTTCTTTATCACTTAAACATAATATATGGATTCAATGAAATAATTAATTTCTAATATGTACACGTGGTAATTAATTATTGCTTCTAAAATCTTCTATAAATATATATGAGGCTTTGTTAGCCTTCAATAATATTTATGTACCATTCAAATACAATTAAATCAATTCACCATTTAGGTTTCTTCTGCGCTATGATCCATTGCTGGTAGGTGTTGTTGGGGTCACACGGTGCTAGACCTAGTGTTCTAGAGTTAGGCTGTAAAGTTAGGCAGTAGCTATGTAGTCTATGAATTAGGTGATTGTGTACCTCGTCAAATCTGAAAAAAAAATACATAAATTTATAAAATCAGACGGACTTGATCCAAATGTAGTCGAGTACTCAACGCATGGAGTATTTAAATGAGTTTAACAAATTTAAAGAAACCCGAAGGTTTCAATAGGTAACATCCACACAGTAGACTAAAATATGCCTCATAATTTAAAACTCTAATATAATTAAGAACTAATATAATTAAAAATATATAAATAATATTAATATTGTCATATTGTATATAAATATACAGTTAAATCATCTAAGTGAATATAAAAAAAACATACATTTTTCAAATATGTAATAATTATCAAGGTTTATATGATAATATCTTTATGTTTATTAGATTAGATAGTTAAAATAATTTAAAAATATTGTGGCTCTGTGATTAGTTTAAAGTAATTTAGTTTTTCTGATAAAAGTAATGAGTTAAAGAGACAGTTAGCTGTCACTTGTCTCTCTCTGACACAGCCCCTACCTCCAGGGTCCGTCGACAGTGCCGAGCCTGCAGATGGTTTGCTTGAGGGAGTCGGCGTCGGCCTCCACACACCGCTCTCCCACGCCCAGCTGACCAGCCTCATTTAGACGAAACAGCTGGTTGTTACCAGCTCCGTGGCACGACTGGACACCTGAAGATATATACCATATTACTCACTCCATTGCGGTTATTGTCAATAATAGAAAGGATCTATAAATCATAAATGTTCACCAATTTACCGATATATGCTGGAGCAGCCTTCCCCATAGTGTCCAGACACGACCCAACTGCCTTGTTCCTGACCATACCCCAATGTACGTTTTTGGGTAACTTTGGGAACTTATCGTAGACGTCGTAGGCTACGTTCTCCATGTACCATGAGAAGCTTTTGCACTTCAATTTGTCTCTCAGCGCCACCTGCTCCGTTATGTCACCCATGTCCAAAAACCTTGCCATAGGTTCCCTCGTATAGAAGAATTCTTTGTGCTCCTCGTCGAACCAAGTTTCTATGACCCGTTTGTAGTTTATAGTAATCAGGGATCCTTTGCGGTTTTTAGCGAGATCTCCAAACGAATACGGCATAAACGCTCTATAAACGTGACCCACCCTTGAACACGGAACCCATTCTATACTTCCACCGCACTGCCAGATCTTGAAGCTCAATTCGAAGTTCTCCCCACCCCAGACCAAAAGACCGGGGTCGTACGCTCCAATTTCTAGGAAATACTTTCTATTTATAGCGAAAAGACCACCAGCGTGCGTTGGACTTTTGTATGGCTCAGATTTATGTTTGTGAAGACTCGATTCTCTATCTGGAACTTCGTTTTCCTTATAAAGCATACCCCACTCAAATATACCCCTGTAATTAGTGCCGGGTGAGTAAACCGGTCGGTACTCGAAGGTTTTGTGGTCGATTCCATCTATGACTGGTACCGTCATTATTCTATAGTCTCTGTATATTGGAGCTAGAAGTGGCGGCAACCAGTTAATGTTGACCTCGCAATGGGCATCCAGAAACACGATAACCTCTCCCGTCGCCTCAATAGCACCCCTCGACCGAGTACGAATGAGACCTTGTCTTTCATTATTTCTTATTATACGCACTTTGCCCTTCCAACGTTTTACGTAGTTATCCAAATTTTCTTTTAAGTCATCCTTATCTGAAAAATCATCAACCTGAAAAAAAAAAATTGTAAATGGCCAGTAAGAAAACCTTTTATTATTAATTGTAAGAGGTAACTTTATAATCTTACCATTACAACCTCCTTCAATACATTAGCCGGTGAGCGATCTATAACAGTATGTACTGTCCTCATAAGAACCGAGAAGCCTTCATTGTGAAACACAATGATCACTGACGTGGACGGCAGCTGTGTTGGATAATGCCAGTATTTGCATTCCTCCAAACGAGTATCTGGGATTGATCTGGAATTATACTTTGAATTAAGTAACTACATAAAGTTAATACAGTAGAAGCCGCTTAGTGTGATCACGTTAGGCCAACTTCATTTGATAACATTAACCGAATGATTACATTATGCGAACAGTAAATATCAAACAAGTTTTTTTTTATAATAATACATAATAAGGTAATTTTTACATTACCTTAGGTACGGCAATTGTTGTTAAGGGAGGGGCTGAATTGTCTTTTACGATCATTCGAGATGAACCATAAATTCATACTGGATTTTGAAATTTTAGGACAAACAATTTTTCTAGAAAAGCATTTTGTTTTGATGAATTGATGATAAACCATTGAATAGGAACTTTGAGATTTTGAGAAAAAAAGATTAGGATAGTTAAGAACAATAAAAACCTTCAATAAAGGTTCTTCAGGTCAAAATTCCGACCGAAAGTCATGTTCTTAATCCGTAAATTTAGTAAAATCGCTTTAAAAGAAAAGTTTTTGTTTTGAATATCGATAACAATAAACGACTTTTGATCACAATAAATGGATCATTTTCAATGTATTTTGAATAGGGTGAATTGGGACCGACCATTTTTGATAACAATAGCCGATTGATAACATTAAGCGTGATTATAATAAACGGCCTCTACTGTATATATGTGGTATTAATATAATTGATAATGTTCTAATTATTAATTTTACTGTTATTCATTTAAAGATATACATAGTATATGTTATTTCTCCGTTATAACTTACTAAATTAATATTGCATGATAGGCAGAAAAGAAAACTATTATAAATTATACAAAATTACTGAACAATAACATTTTATTTAGTTATCAAACTATTATAGTAAATGGTCCACATTGTGATAAGCAGTGAGGGTTTTTGTAGACAACAGCAATATAATATAAGTTGCAAATGTTTTTCCCCTGGGAAATATAAGAGTTTCAAGGAAGGATAAAGGGTTTGAAGAGTTAGGAAAAAGGGAGAAGAGGACATACACTAAACTATAGTATGAGACTAGAGTAATAAAGTAACAGCAAAACCTTCACATAATATGTTATTTTTAATTCATACCTATTCATAGCAATATCATCAGACGCAGCTATATTCATGCCGTATTCACTCTCCGACTCAGCAATATCATTGGCCCTGTCCTGAGACATGTGATATGGTAGGCCTTCCTCTCCCGGCCCCTTTACTGTGTTTTTGTGACGAGGCTCAAAATTCCCAAGCTCTAATAAAAAGTAAAAGTGTTATATAAAGATAATTATTGAATATTTAAATGTAATAATTACTTGATTTTTATAGTCTTTGGCATTTTTACAATTAACTTTAACCTAATACTATTTAAAACTGGTAAATTATGTAACCCACATAATATTTTAATAGTATAGAAATTAGGAGTCTTTATCTTAAATCAGATGAGATGCAATAATGTTTTAAAATATAAAGTATTGTTCTCATGTAAGTAACAATTGTCTATATTAGAGTAAATATATTTTAATACATAAAATTAAATTAACAAGATTTATGAATAAAGTTACAATTTTTTTTATATCTAACTTGATATAGTAATTTTAACATGGATTACTTTTAGATTTAATCTATAGGATAAGTGTATTCTATTTTATAAAAACATGCTTTTAATTTATAAACTCAGATTGAGTTGATATCTTTCAATCACATTTAGTAATTTATGTTAATACAAATATCAATATAGATAATCAATTAATCTATTTCCACTAAATTAAGTACCTACTTTGTTAATGAAGTTTTGTTTCATTTAATTGCAAATAAAAATAGGATTACTGTTTATTACATCTGATATGCTTTGCATTTGCTTTTGAGAATTAGATTAAAGTTTTCGAGTTTTTATTACCTGTAGGCACAACACGATATAAACAATTTACACACGCCGGTGAGCTGTCTAGGCCGAATAACAGGACTATTAATATCGTTATATACTACTTTTATTTACTTACCAGTTTGTAAAGTAGGATATACATCTTTGTGGGACTTGTATTCACCGGGCTGTTCATTTAGAAGTACAATTTCGTAGGATTCAACGTTGCTATTGGAACGAGTATAACTATGTAAAGCATAAATAAATAGCAAGAGAATAACACACACACCGCTTGTGCGAAATATTCTACCGCGTCTTATGTTTGTTATCCGCATTTTTTATTATTTTAATTGTAAGTTAATATTAAATTTTTAAAGATATAAATCAAAACAAAACAACAATGAAGTGTAACTATCGGTTTACACTACATTCACTACATGAGTTCCGGTGACGTTTGAAGAATTTATTCTTCGACAATTTTACGGCTACGTCTACCGACTACGTTCCATTTCAGTTTTATAGCATAACATTTAAATTTATTTTTTTTAGAATTAGAAAAATAGTAACATTCAATGACATAATGATAAACTGTTACTTTTTAATTTAATTTTAAATGGAAGCAATCTTAGGTACTTTTAATTTTTATGTTTGTGGTTTTTTTTATTCCAATACAGTTGCAGTCAACTTTTCCTTTAAATTATAGCTAATATTTATTATATTCGAGGTTTTCTTTAAAATGCAGACTTTCAAGGATCTTTTCTTGGATTACATATTTCAAAGTAATTTAACTATTGTCTCTGACAGTTAACTCGGTACTGATAGTTGACACTTAATATGTAGAATACTTAATAATCTATGATTGACACTACAAATTAACCATTGGCTTAAGGTTGAAAATTATTACTTTATTACATGTTTTTTTGAATAAGTTAAGATTTAGGTACACAATTCTTGTTTGCGAAGTTCAAACATGTCCAAACTCCGCCAATTCCTTAAACTATCTTATTGTAGATATTATAGTGCACAGCAAGCTAAAAAGAAATTACCGATTATATCGTGTAAACGATCCGAGTTTAACCATTACGAAGGACAAACATATGCCAAGTTCGATGGAATTAAACTTGTTTCACAAGGATGGTTACATCCTAAATCTAAGAATGACTATTTTATAATACATGGCGACGCTGATAGGGCAAATAAAAAAGTGGAGAATGCGGTCTACAAAAAGTCTTTTGAAGAAATCGGTTTATGTGAGGAACTCAGAGAGGTTATGCCTCAACTTGGTTTTGAATTGCCGACCGCAATCCAGGCTAAATCCTTTTCACCCATAATCCAGGGATATAATACAGCTATAACAGCGGAGACAGGGTGTGGGAAGACATTAGCATACTTGTTGCCTATTTTTCAACATATTTTAAACTGGAAGCATGAAGTTAAAGAAGATTTTAATAGCCCACTGGCAGTTGTAATAACACCAAGCAGAGAACTAGGTTAGTAAAATTTATGATTATTTAAGTTTATTTACTATTGTTTGTTGCGTGTTTTCATCAGATGTCAAATATATACTTACAGCAATACAAATAGGAGAAGTAGCAGAGAATATATGCCAGAACCTAAATATAAATATATCTACTTTAGTCGGGGGTAAAACTAAGCAGAAGATGCTCAACCCTCCAGTAGAATACACTGATTTACTTGTGACTACATTAGGTGCTTATAGCAAGTTGGTTACAACGGGCATTTTAAAAATTCATAACGTCCATCATATTGTCTTGGATGAAGCTGACTCATTACTTGATGATAGTTTTATTGATAAATTATCAGTGCTGTTGAGGAAATTTTCGGTAAGAACTTTCATAGAAAAATATGAAATATTTAATGTCCATCTGACCATCTCCACCTCCTTGAAGTTGTGAAAAAATATGCATATATTTATATTTAAAGAAATCACAATTTATAAGTTATTCTTAATTCCAGATACATTATAAAGTTGATATAAAGAACCCTCCACAAGGATGTCAAATCACATTGGTGAGTGCCACCCTTCCACATGAGTTGCCGGAGGCCGTTCACTCATTCATGGATCCTCAATCCTTACGCACAGTGACCTCGGACAAAATACACCGTATGTTACCACATGTGCCTCATAAGTGAGTTTTCTAGTATATTTTATTTAAGATATCATTAAATTATCAGTCGGTCATTGAAATTCTATTTATGGCGTTTGGAGCGTCATATCAGAATATGAAGTAATTAAAATTTGGCATATCGGTGTGAAAGGTGTTTTAGTCGTTCAAAAAGTCTAACCTAAAACCTTATTCCATCTTGGACGCGTCTCCTGATTGGACTCTCATGATGGACACGTAAGAAAGGCAATACAAAATCCCCGGGGATGTTTGTGTTTCGTCATCTAAGCCGGACTTATTCCTGTACTCAAAACAACTAAGGCGCGTTATACTTGTGGAGCTTACTGTACCCTGGGAAACAAACATACCCAAAGATCATACATTTAAGCTTAACAAGTATTACGAACTATGTAACGAACTAATCAGGAATAAATTTATAGTTAATTTGTACGCTGTAGAAGTAGGTACGAGAGGTTTAACAGCAAAATCTCTCTACAACTTATTTAAGGATCTCGGCCTTTCTAGAACGATCATCAGTTCATTTCTAGAACTTATTTCAAAGGCGGCTTTAGTGGGTTCTTACGATATTTGGTTAGGTAGGGAGAGGAGCGTGAACAGTGAAGGTGAGCATGTATGAGCATAGTAAAGAGGCCCCTTAAACCTATACCTGGGTCGCAATTCCCAGGCATTGTTTGCGCTCCTCTTGCAACGCTATGGGCTCGGCGCCCACGGTGAAGCCATGGAATGCTAAGAAGCTTCGTCTCTGTTTATATTTAATCTTCTTTACCCATATTGGACTACCAAAGATTTCAATTCGGTAACTACAAAGATGCTTCAAAAAAACGAATTCAATATCTTATCTTATTTTGATTATAATAAATGTAATGTAATGATTTCTTATCATCAATTTATTCTATATTTTTCAGATTTATTCGTCTCGGTAAAGCTCAAAAACCTCTGGAACTATTAAAACTAGTTCAAGCCGACGTGAACCTAAAACGACCAGTTATGATATTTTCAAACAAAACATCCACATGTGATTTTGTATCTATGTTTTTAAATGAAAATAACATAGAATGTATAAATATAAACGGTCAAATGGCAGTGCCTTTGAAGTTGGGGAAATTTGAAATGTTTAAAAGCGGCCAAGTTAATGTACTATCATGTACTGACATTGCATCACGGGGATTGGATACTTTGAGGGTAGGTTGAGAAATTTTGATTACAGTTTACGTAACTAGGATACGTCGCTGTGCTGCGGGAGTTGAGCTGAGCTCCCTCCCCTTTTAAATAAAATAATATTATATATATTTTTTCCCAAACGGTTAAGAGCTTCGCTTACGCTCGGCTCAATTGCCGTTGAAACAATATTAAGTTAATAATACTCACATACACACTCTAAAGTCTTTATTGAAAGTCAGTTATACTAAAATTTTTTCATTGTCCAAGATAAGTTTAAGTTTTAAGTTATTTGCAACTGACTTGAGATGGTGACGAACTCAGCATTCTTGACTTGTCTTTTTTTTATACCAATCTTAACACCTAAATTAAATTTATAATAAGTCATGAAGTAGTCATGATGTATGACTGTTGTGTTGTAGGTATTCAGTAAACGGTTTGAACACAAAAGGTTTTTCAAATTATTAAACAGTATTGGAATGTTTTGGGATCTAAATCATATATATTTTATTTATTTTCAGACCCGTCACATAATAAATTATGATTTTCCTCTTTACACCTCTGATTACATACATCGCTCTGGTAGAACTGGTAGATTGGGATCATCAGACGATTGTTCCGTCACCAACTTCGTGGCTTGGCCCAGGGAGATCGAACTCGTCAAGAAAATAGAGGCGTCCGTGAGAAAACATGCTTCGTTACCGAATGTCAATGCTAATATTAAACGACAGATTGAAAACAGAATAACCAAAATGATTTCTGCAATTTAACTTATTATAATAAAAAATAAATGATTATAATATACATGAATAGTTTTTTATTCACGTCTTATTACTAAAAATATACTAGCAGTTATAAACCTAACATTTTTTTGTCCCTGCGACATAAACACCGAATTATAAATGAAAAAGTTTATTCTCAATATTTAAAAATCTATATTTAATATTAAATTTTGTGCTAAATTCAGCCATATCTGTTAATTCCTGGTCCTGTGATTATCAAAAATAATTTATAATATATTTCAAAAAATATCTGTAGATATCTCTTTGGGCTTATCCATTAAAAATACGGATTGCAATAGTCCAAATATTTTCACACGGAACACTATATTTATTGCAGAATAAGACGTTCCAAATATATTTAAAGCCTAGCTGTAGTTAGTTGGCTGCAGCTCGTATAGGGATGGCTCGACCGGAGAATCTCCCTCTCCCGGAAAATCGACGTGTAGTATTTATACCAAAATTTATTTGGTTCTGCTCCGTCAATCTCCGAAGCGTGAGAGAATTTGGAAGCCCAACCCTCCCCCGCCAAAGATGAAAGCGATGCATCAAAAAAGTATAGGGTGCCGACATGATGTCCACCACGATCCTGTGCGCGGTCCCATACATTATGCATTTAATAGCATTTAACAGCATTTAATGGACGCTCTGAGAATATTTATAAACCAATACAGTATTTCCCTTATAACAAGTGTTATAAAGTGTCTTATAAAAAGTTATAGCAAAGTATTTAAAATGGTGATCTACTAAAATGTGGTATTTGCGAGTGACGTTGTTTGTTTTCTAATTTCAGCTCCGGGCCAGTAGTGTTTCAAAAGTATTTAAATGTACTATAGACTCCGCGGGCTCAGTTGCTTGTAGCAACTAGTAAAATCGAATATTACAAATGTTATTAAGTATAAAAGGATATTTTCTTCAAGCCACATGTAAAATCAAATGTACTTGATATATCCAGATGCTTTTACTTAAAATCTCATTGAAACTGAACTTATCAAATGTTTTCTAAAATCTTTTCAAACGAAGCGACCTTAATTTTGTTATACTACATAAATCTTTTATCATATTTCTTACTGCCCACCTTTTCATAGATAACCTTATCAAGGTTCTTCTATATAGTTTCAACAATCGACTAATTACACTATATAGTTTGAGGGTTCTCGCGCTATATACATTAGGATTTTTTTATTTTAAGCCATCATGAAAACTGCAATTTTACATTTTTGAGATTGTAATTCCAGCCGTTATCCTTACTATATAATAATGACCTAATTGACTCTGTATGCACGCGCATCACTTATCACCCATAAATAACACAATAATGTGTAATACATCAAAAAAAAGCTATTGAATCAGGCTACAAAATAGGGTAGGTGCCAACCTCATACGTGACATTTGACCCTTCCTGGCCCGAAGGGCCGGGAAGTTCCCTTGAAAATAAATAAATAAATAAATAAAACAAGTTTGGATATACAATAAATATGATAAAAGATTGTTTAGAATTAATGTCATTGGATGAATTGACATAAACATTATTGCAATTATTATAATTAATAATGTCTCATTCGTTTGTTCGACTTAGTTATTACACTTATGAGTATATTAAGACGTATGCATTAATTAAACAATGTTATTCATTTCATCAAAAATGTAAATGTATATGGTAAAACTTCATTTAGGTTTAGAATCATTATTCAAAATAATAATTACCACACACAAACAAATTTATTAATTTAAATAATAATTGAACGGAATTTGAACTGAAATAATATTTTTTTTCTTTTGTAAACACGGAAAATGTTTTCAATCAACAAGAATCCAATTAGAAATCAACTGACTTTTGCAGTTTTGCTTTGCTATTTTTGGTCTATTTTCTTTAACTTTTTGTTACATAATATGTTTAATAATCATGTCATGAATTTTGAAGTAGAATTAAGGATTAACAGAGTAATTAAATTTGTTTTATATTTATATCTACTCTCGTTTATTATTTATTAAACACTAAGCGGAATTATATTAGAAGTATAAACATTGCTTTGGATTTTTTATTTTATTAAACAAATAAAAATATTTTGTAAAAAAAAATATTTTGTTTTATATAAATATTAATATAACATAAACTACGTCTGCAACTGCAGCGTTGGATTTATTTGTTGAATTTTATTTAATCTTCTCTTTAATCTGCTTCATTTATAAAATATAAATTCTATACATATCTTCAGTAGTGTAAATCTTTTGAATAATGTAAATGGCATCATTCTTTAACATTAATCTTTTTTTTTAATAAGGTTTTGTTGAATTGATCTATAGGTTTTAAACTCTATTAAATGTCACTTTTCTATATTTTATACTTTTGGAGAAGAAACATTTTTATTAGTTCCTTGTTTTAGAAAGGATCTCATAATAAGTTTGGCTCCAAGATATAGAATAACATTGTGAAGTGAGTACCGAGAGATCTCTACAATATATTATGAAAATACCAAGCAATTGTCATGAAAATCAGTATGGTATATACATGGTGTATATACACAGAGGAATATGATATTTTTATTAATGGAAGTTACCACCGGATGGCGCTTCCATGTATCAAGTTCAATACTGATTAATAGATATCCTTACGAATTCGTATAAATATAAGTTCGAAAAATATATTTTTGGTGCAATAAGTAAAATAAAACTATAAACTTTATTTTCTTCTCTTCTCTATTCTCTTTCTATTCTTCTCTATCTCTTACTCCCTTCTCTTCTCTATCTCTATAAAAATGATTGTTTACCTGTATGTCTTTTCTATATAAACATCGAATTGAAACTAATCTTTGTAATGTCACAATTTTTTCGAAATAAACAAAATCAATAAAATGGCTTAGAATGAATTGAATATTTGTGTACTGAATTTCTTTTTAAATTATTTTTCTATTTTTCTTTAAAATTATTTTATATATTTAATATATATTTTTATCTTTATAACCAATTTTATTTAAACAATTAAAACAATCAAACAACTCTCCCTGTACCAGATTTTTCCTTTAGATCGTAGTAAATAGTTATTCATATATTGATGGCGGCTTACCTTTTTTACATAAGAAAAAAAGAAATTCTCGCTAAAACAGATTACCGAGAATAAATGGTGTCGTCAATAAGCAGAGAACAAGAACGATCTCTTACTTAACTTAGATACAATATATTTCTTTCTCTTCCATGTATTGCTATTCATTCATCTATCACTAAAGTAAACTATATAAGGCCTTTAAATCCGGAATTTGATACAATTTATTTTTAATATAATTATACTACATTCGAGTACCGATGGAACCAACCTATTTGTCAAATAAACAATTCACAACCTTATTAAATTTGTATCGGCCTTGGAAAAAAAATATAACAAAAATTTAGTAAAAATAATAATATTGGCGTTTAAAATCTCTCATATTTTAATATTTTGACACTTGATTTGATGTGCTCGGATTACATGACTATTTTCAATGGATTTTCAGAAGTTTCCTTCCTCTTAGTATTAACATATTAGTTATTAATATACCTTTTTAGTCATTTATTTTATAATGAAATTTCAACTTGAAATACAATCCCTCACATTTTTTTCTTTTTTCAATATGGTAACCACAGTCATTTAAATATAATACTAAAAAACGAGTGTGTACTTATTTTATCTACTTTGTACCAAGTGAGGCTGTGATATGTAAATTTTATAACTTTCATATTTACATAAAACTAATCCCTTTTACAGTTTCACAGTCCAGGTACAGTTTGATATGAAGCAATTACATTCCGTAAATATATGTATGATGGATATAGTGTTATGAACGGTTATAGTGTTTATATTTAAAAGCTATTTTGGATTATGAAAACTATTATATTGCATATCACTAGTTTATTTATAAGTTAGATTTAAAACTTACATATATTTGTTTCAAACTACTCGTTCATTTAATATAATAAAGTAATATAATATCGAAATATACTTAATAAAGAAATTTCATTTAAGAATGATTCGTATACCGTGATGTGACCGAGCCCTACGGAAGAATCTCAATTATTTCGATAAAGACCCTTTTGATCTTCTTATTATTACGAGAACCTTTAGAACGCAAATGGATACACTATATTAAAAGACTTCAAAAAAATATTTATTCAAATCTAGTACAGATCATGCTTGACTGGTATATTCATAACCTTTGTTTTCTCAGCGTTTTTTTTTTATGAAAGTGGAGGGCAAACGAGCTTGCGGGTCACAATGGTACGTGATCACAGCCGGCCATGAACTGTTGCAACATCCGAGGAGTCACAAGAGCGCTGCCGGCCTTGAAGTTAGGAATAAACGCCTTTTTTAAGGTACACATGTCGTATCGATTTGGATCAAAAACAATCCGAAAGGCTCTCCGTTGTATGTGGTCAAAAGATAGAATCTGATGTTGGAGTAACAGTATAGCGCAAGTCTTTGGCCAGGCCTGAAATACTGCCTCGCTCTATTGATCATTCCCAATTTCATCGAGGCCAAGTTGGCCTTGCTCATCAGATGACCACGAAACTCACAATCACTCAATATGTCGAGAGCCAGTATTCTGATACTTTGCGAGGCATTAAGAGGTGTGCTCTATAAGAGCGGTGATACGACAAATGGGGTTGTCTTAGTTCGTTAGACTTTCAAAAATTCAGATTAAACATTTGTATGAATTTAATATGACTTTATTAGAAATGTCATAAGACTATAAATATAAAAAGACTCCTCCGGTCCTAATTGACTGATCTATCCACGTCTATCAGCCTCGACCACTGGAATCACTAAATAAAATTTTATTGACCATTATTTTGTACCCACGGTCTTACTTCCCTAAATAAGAAACTTAACATATTATACTTTTTGGATACAGATCAAAATTAGTAATGAATAAATTTACTATAATAGTAGATGAAGATGTAAGCCAAATTATTAACATTATAAACACGAGCCAAGATAATATTATTAGTATATAATATTATTAAAATGTATATGTATATAATAATACTGAAAAGAAATCCCAAATTTTCTTAAAAGCAAGCGAAGTAAAATTAAAGCAATAACTTATTAATTAAAATAATTTGAAAATAGTTTTGTTGATATTTACGACGTGTAGTTTTTTCTTAAACAATTTAAAAAGAAACTAATATAGATAAATAAACAAGCATTCATTCTGTAACTATTAAATTTTAGAATATTTTGTTGTAAAATTTTTACTTCTTCAATGAATTTTGAATAATTCGAATTTCAAAACAAAATATAATCCGCTATAGATATAAATAGCTAAAAATTGTACGGATTTATACTTTTGAAGGATAAGACAGACCAAGTTTATATTATGTCAGAAATTTCCAAAGTTAATTGTATATTATTCGCATTAGAACTACCCCGTATTTGTTACTGAAATTCTTTCTTTAGTTTCTTTACCATTTTTTTATGTACTAATGTGGTTATATGTTCATCTATGTACAGGAACTGCTGAACTTCTATACAAGAGATTACTAATTATTTTTTGTTTGTTATTTATGTTATTATGTATACGATATATAATATAATAGTATTGTGTAAATATTAAACTTATTTTAACGTATCATTTGTATGATATGACTTAAGATTCCTGTACTGGTTAAAGATTAAATGGTAACTAGACGATTCTTCGGGTACATTAAGCTTTTGTTTTGTCGCTGGTGTTTGTATCTCATAACATGTTTTGTCTACCACGAGTAATGAATTAAGAAGAGAGGTTTTACATTATGTAATGCCAGACAAGCGTATAATTATCAAAACAAATCAATTACATTAATGAAAGTAGCTTTATTTACTAATAATTTCTTCATTTTAAAATATTTCAACACTTTTTAAACTAGTTTACGTGAGAAAAACAGTTTAAGAAACTCGATGCCACTTTCTTTCGTGGGCATAAGTACGAAGTAAGAATTTATTAAGAAGATATTTGGAACAAGAGGAATTGTAAAGGATAGAGAATAAGGGGCAAATGATTCTAATGCAACTACGTTCACGAATCGGTAGTCAGTTCAATTGCGAGCAATAACTCGAAACGTGGTCGAATTTACGAAAATTGAAAATAAATCTAATAGCAGAATTTAACACGCAATCAAGCTTGTTCAGCAACTCTTCATTTAAACTTACGTAGCAAACACCACCTTAATCAATTATCGGCAACAGTAAACTATTGGCAAGCCGTATTTTACTTTTTATAGGAAGAAAATGTTTGATGCGCATTTATGAATGTAGCATAAAATTTCCCAGGCACTTCTTTTATTCGACAGAGCAGCCATGACAACGATCCATCGTTAGGCCAAGACTTTTTTACATGGTTACAAAAGGTATAGAAATATTTTAAAGTGTTAATTTGGAAGAACAGTCATTAACTTCGGCTAGTTGCTGTCGGGTGCCAATTATAGTCGCCTGTCATTTGGACACTTTCATTACATTGTGCGTAAATCTATTGCTTCAGTTGTGGAAAATTATCGCTTCATAGTATAAAGGTGACAAAAAAATAAAATCATCAAACGTGTTCCGTAATAACCAAAATATGTATACATCTGAAATATTACAACAGCAAGAATGTTGAATTCTCAGAGTCCATTAACTCTTAGCTAGAAGTCTGTTTAAATTCTTAGTTTTTAATACTAGTTCACTTGTTGTTTAAAAGTTACATTACTTAGAGCTAGGTCACGCCAAGCACAAGTATCATAGACCTACATTCAACTACAGCTATAAATGTATTAATAGGTTGTTATATATTCAATTCAGATGTGTTCTCAATCTGCATTGTGTTGGAAACTGATTATGGTTTTGCTTTTGTAAAATTAATAGTATATATCATTTTAATAAATAACTTGTAATATTCACTTGACATCTTACATTGTGCCTGTATAAAATTAGCAATATGACCAGTAAAATTATTAAAATATTACTTTTACTAAGATTATTATTTTTTTTCCGAAGGATGTACCTTTATTATTCTATAGATCTCTCTTAAAAATTACTGTTATAATAAATATATATATTTATTTTAATAACTATTTACCCTAGAGTTTTTGCAAGATGATCACCAGCTTTGTCCTTGAACGACCCCAACTCGGAAGCAATCTTAATTTTATTAGACTTCAGTAATCTTTTATTATACTTGTTATCGGCAACCCTTTCTTGGATTTTCTTATTAAGAGTTTCTTTGTGCCCCTTATTGTTGTGCCTCTTAAATTAGCACACATATAGTTTGATTTGTGTTGGCTATATACATTAAAGTAATATTTTATTCAATTCTATAAGCTATTATGAAGAGTGCAATTTTATATTTTTCAGAATGATTTCCAGGCTTTGTATTAATATACACTCTTTAATCTTTTTTTACACGAATATTCTCACTGACTTATCTTCTTTTACGTAAAATAAAGATGACTATAAAAATTCTAAATGTTTTCTTACGAATACGGTAAAATAGTGAAACATATTTTTTTACTATTGATATATAATGTATTAATAATAACACTTCGAGAAGAAAGAAAAGAACTCTAAATTGGACATCAATCAATTGGCTTCATAACCAGAATCTTCAAAATTGAAGACAAAGTTTGGTCACGTACGAATTAAATTCCCTCAAAAAAAATGTGCCACTTGTTGTAAAATAATGACTTATATTTATAACACAACAAGTCTGTACAAATTCCTTTTAGTTTTTTAAGTCTAACTGACTGAGCTGATTCCCGCCCCCTTCGCTGGACTATTAACTGTTAATTTAGATATGAACTTAGACTTCTTGTATTGACAAAATGTTTAATTTCTATTTTATATTTAGTGGAGTTTTTTAAAATTCAAATAGAGAAATATAATTCCAGTCAGTGTATACACAGATTTCCTAACCACCTATGAGGTACTGTGTATTGGAATCCGTTCCCGTTATGTAATGTAGCGAGATCCCCCTGTAGGCCTACACTACGAAAAAATTGCCAGCATATAACTAAGGACAAATTTAGAAAAATTGTTTTTTGAATAATTTATTTATTTTTCAAATATATCAAATTTAATTTCGTAATCTATTTTATTTTTATTTATGCCAATTTTTAAATTTCAACTTTTTGTACTCCCCCCATCATGTAAACTCTGGTTGCCATGGTAACCGTTGCTTTGGTAACCGTTGTCATAGTATCCGTTGTGACGGTAACCGTTGCTATAGTACTTCGACACTCTAATCATAAAACCTCTGTAGCTATAAGGCCGATTGCCTTGAAATTTGTTAAAATCCGTTGGGATAGGAATTCTGTAAAATCCTTTCTTAGTCTACGTCATAAAAGGAGTAACTATGTAAAATTTTAAGTTAATCGGACAAACAGCCCCATTTTCGTCCGAACCGACATGCCAATTAAGTTTCCAAAAAAAATTATACATAAACACAAAAAAGTAATCAAATTAACTAACAAATAAAAAATTTAACAGAAATACCCATTTGTTAAAATTTTTATTATATAAGTCAATATGGTAATATATTAAAATAATTACAAGATCAAAATATGTCATTGTTTTTTAAGTAATGTCTTACACAATAATGAATGTGAATAATGGCTGATAGGGAGCACCTAAGCGAGGTCATCCAAATGATATTCTTCTTAGAAGGTAGGGCAATCAATTGGGTTTCAAAATTTGGTATTTTTTTCTGTGCATTTTTCCAGTAAACCAAATTTCTGATTAGGTAATAAATTTACAGATCAGTCCCTTTGGAAAAATATTCTGTTATTCATAGATTTTTATATTTGCAAGTAGTAAATATGGATTCCAAATTGACGAAGCGTATTCTAAATCTAATAAATTTTGTATTTTATATTTAAAAATAACTCAAGATCTCTCTTCTTGGCTACCTTTTTTATTTTTAAATAAGAATAACAATAATGTTTCTTCCTTTCTCCTGGAGAATTTTATTTATATAAAATATATTTTGTTTGATATGCAATGTTGATTGAATTTATGCAAATAATTTACAAATTTGAGCAATATTATATATATTGGTATTATATAATTGTTACTGTATTAGCAGAACAAAAATGCGAAAATTTGAGTTGAGGAAATATAAATTGTGGATACATAGAAATAAAATTCTAGGTAATTCCATTGACTGCTACAGCATATGACCTATCAAAGAGACACAAGTAAGTAAGTCACCTAAGTAAAGTATAACATATACCAATATGTCCCAGTTTTGGATTAAAAGAATATAGGAAGTTTTATCAAAAGCCTTTAACTAGTCTGTATAACCAACATATGACCAGCATACATTGACATTTTATTACATCCAGAAACCCTCAAATATTATTTGCTGTTATTTTTTATAAAACAATACTGATTATTTATTAGGTTACATCTCAATAATAGAAAAATTATCATAGATATTTTTCTAGCTTAGATAGAACTGATTGATAACTTTGAGATGTCACGATATTTTTTTATATTGATTTTATCGCCACATTTAAGTATTGTCATAATTAAAGATTAAAGAAATAGTACCGCTATATAATAACTGTTAGAAAAGCAAAGGAAAACTAAGAATTTTACTATATTCGGCCTTAAGATACATTTTATTTCGTTAATAACATTCTGCTCTCTGATAAGTATGTTACTCACTAATATTTAATAAGGCCAAAAAACAGATTGAAAACATACATTGAACATATTGTCTAAGCCAAACCCATCCTTCATAAGAGTTAAGGTATATTCTTCCTTCTGAATGACTTCCTGGAATGTTTTTATGTTCTATTTGGTTCCTTTATAATACAGAATATTTATATATTGTTCAGAAC
Organism: Melinaea menophilus ssp. n. AW-2005; assembly: GCA_918358695.1. Lineage (NCBI taxonomy): Eukaryota > Metazoa > Arthropoda > Insecta > Lepidoptera > Nymphalidae > Melinaea > Melinaea menophilus. The sequence continues at coordinate 29,743,539 of OU911039.1, read as the reverse complement.
ATTACAGTAAGGATTTTTAAGACCTCCTAGAATTCAATTCACCCCAAATTGAAGTAATATTAATATTATTGCACTCTTTATAATTTATATAGTCTCGTTTAGCATTCATAAAAGATTATTTATTGTGTTTATTTATCTCAAATTAAGATCATTATAAAGATATATGCAACTTTAATTAAACATTGAATATTTGTATTCATTAAAAATGTAAATATATACAATGGAACAACATTTTAGTTTAGGATCATTATTAATTATATTCTATGTTGGAAATTTGTACCTAAATATATTTATAAATTTTATTAATAATAGTTCCAACTAAAATATAAGTTAAATATGATGTAAATTGTTTTAAGCTACCATTATCCAACCAATTACAAAGCTTTTTTAATAATTATGTCAATTATTTTCAAAGAAAATTGAAGTTTAAAACACGAAGATTACGTTGCCAAAAGGTCTATATTAATTCTTCTTCATTGTTTAACAAAAACCGAACAAAATAAAAATGTAAAATAAATATTTTGCTTTCTATAAATAATAATAAAAAATTGTTCAATGGTTTAGTCTGCATTCACTCTATTTATTAATAAAAAAATCTTTACATATTTTATCAGCAATTTGAATGGTTTTAATAATCAAAATAAATAGCATTCATATTTAACACTTTTTAAAATAGTTTTTTCTTTTTCTCATATTTCTATTAAATAGCCTAATAAAGAGTTTTTAACATCATTCTCTCTCATTCACGTACATTTTTTCCCTATTACACCGGAAAAGTGCCATTTATTTAAGACTTTGTTTAGAGACTGTTCTTTCTTATAGATAGTTTGGCTCAACGATATAGAATACGAATTTAAAGTGAAGACCCAGGGACCTCCTTTGCAATATAGTATAAAAATATATCGTTAGACATACCTAACTTAATTTTTATAGTGAATATTTATATACTTATGATACGCGACGGTGTATCGTACCTGTTTGGTCAATAGTAGCTTATATAAAGCTCTTCTTCAATTTAAAATTGCAGAAAAAGTCCCCGCTGTACCCATAAGATTGAGTTTTTTAAAAGTTTATAATATGTCATTCGTATGGATTGTTTTGTTAGTCTCACATATTGATGCCGGCTTATCTTTTTATACCGTATTACCCAGAATAAATTGTATCGACGACGCTACATAGAGAACGAGAGCTCTTTCTTGACTTAACCTAAATACAAAGTATTTATCCTCGTCACTTCTATCTGATGTTACTGATTTACATAATACTGATCCCTTTATCAGTACAGTTTGATTGGAGGCTGTCATTTCCATTCCGTGAATATTTGAATGAATACAATATCAATGTAATTGATACACAAAAATATTAAGGCTCTAATAATAATGAGGTTGTATATTTATATAACATTCATGTTTATCAAAGATATTTTATTGAACATTTTAATTTATTATATTAATTCTAATCCATAAGTTACCAGCTGACTATTTATTTTTACATCTCATACAGGTTTCAATATGAGAGGATTCAGAATCAATATCCAGATCGTAAAAATCTGTGACATTAGATCGATTATTGAATCATATAGTACCTAGATAACAATGTATATTTTAATTCACAAATATTAGACAACATTTATAATGTATTAAATATGGAATAAATTAATCATGTAAATATAACCCAGGACGTGAAAATATGAAGGTATAATTTCTCTGTTACAGAATTTAAATCTAAACTAATATTATTTTTATAAAGCGGAATGTAATAAAAAAATATATATTTTCTCTTATTCGGATAAATAGTATTTTATATTCATTCTAAGATCAGGGTAAAATGAAACGAACACGGACATACTGATGTTACTTTTATACGTTACCAAAATCAGTCATCTCTTTCCGGAGCCCATCTATTGTAGTTTATACAAAGCTTAAATTCTGTTCATTAAATATAAAATTATAAAATATGTTTCCGAATATATCTAATAAAATTAACTATCATTTAAGAACGATTTATATACCGTGATGTAACCGAGCCTTGCGGAAGAATCTCCATTATGTCGGTAAAGACCCTTCAGATCCCCTTATTATAACGAGAACGTTTAGTACGCAAATAGGGTACACGCTGTTAAAAGACTTCCAAAAGGGATTTATTCAAATCTAGATCAGATCACGCTTGACTGGTGTGTTCGTAAGCCTCGTTTCCTCACAGTTCGTTAGACTTTCAAAGAGCTCAGAGTAAACCCAGACTCTAGTATGAATTTAGTATGACTTTAGTAGAAACTTAATAAGTCTACATATATCAGAAGACGTCTTCTAACTGACTGATCTATCCACACATATCACAGTTTTGACCACAGGAACCACAAAAATTTTAATTGCAGATTATTTTATTACGAGCATGTTATTCCTTTAAGTAAGTAAATTAACATTTTATAATTATTATCCACGGTATAAAACTAGTAATTATATCTTACTTACTTACTTACCTTCACGCCATATCCCGTGCAGGGTAGCCAGAGACGACGGAGCGTCAAACCCTACGGTCCCTGCATATCTCTTTCGCCTCGGCCTCAGACATCAACCTCGTCATACAGGCCCTCCGGGGGGTCCTCCGCTTTTTACGTGACCTTCCTCCAGTATCATAGATACTGTTTTTTCCAAGGTCACTCGAGCCCTCTCCCTGTCTCTCTTACCGCTCACTTTTCCTATATAAATCTTTTTTACCATTCTTTCAACACTCATTCGCTCGACGTGCCAAACCACCTGAGCCCGTTCTTCTTCATTTTCACCGTGACATCTTAATACCTGCCATTCTGTGGATCTCTTCATTGCGGATTCGGTCAGCTAGACTGACTCCGCATATTCTGCGAAGAGATCGCATCTCCACAGCATTCATCTTTCTTACATTCTTCTTCTGTGTTACCCACGTTTGGCTGCCGTATAACAGCGTCAGTAGCAAAACCGCATTGTGTACAGCCAACAATGCAGTCAGGGTACCGTTGACTTTGTTACCGGCAGCTATACGCTTTTCCACATCAATTTCGTATCTTCCGTCTCTGCTTAACATACTTCCCAAATATACCACTTCATTCACTTCATTCACTTATTCTATTATCTTATCATTCACGTTGATCTTACATTCTGTTCTTTCTTCATTTCTTTCAAATATCAGAACCTTCGTCTTATCTACATTCAGGTTTAGACCATTATTTTCACACCCATCTTTCAGAGTGGTGACCAATGCCTGCAGATTGAATTCTGATGATGCAATGAGCACTGTGTCACCTGCGTATAGCAAGCAATTGACTTTAAGGTCACCTACTTTCACTCCTATGTCACTGTCTTTCACCCCTTGGAGACAACTATCCAAATACAAATTGAACAACCAAGCTGACATAGCGCAACCTTGCTTAACACCCGATTGGATGTCAAACCAGGGCGACATGTCAACTCCTACTCGCACACAGGCTGAGTGCTCTCTGTAAAGAGACTTTACAGACTGTGGCAAGGGTCCGTTCATATTGTATCGGGGGAGTATCTCCCATAATTTCTTTCTCACAATCATGTCAAACGCCTTTTCCAAATCCACAAAAGCACAGAAAACCTTTTGGTTTAGGGCCAAAAACTTTTCTGTGATCATGCGGAGGGAAAAGATCTAATCTACACCCTCTTCCAGGTCTAAAACATTCCCCCCATCGCTGCAAAACGTGTGCTGGCTGTGTTAAAACTTCACTACTCTTCGAAAACACCCCTTTCATTCTACAGGTTACCGAATAACCCCAGGAATCATTAACCTCTTGCCAGAAAAGCTTCGTGTTTTCCCGGAAGTTGTTCGTCAACCTGTCGTCCCTTTCTCTCTCAGAATTTTCACGCTTCATCTTTATAAGTGCTTTCGTTTTGTGCTTTTGCAGCTTGTACTCTCTTTTTCTTATCTCTCTCATACTTTTATCCTTACCCGAGGCCTTATAATCCAGCCATGCTTTCTTCTTTAACTCTACAGCATCTTTCACTTGATCATCCCACCATTCATCGCGCTTTTTACTAAAACCTCTTTTCCTTTTACCACATACTTCTGTCGCTTTTTTCACCATACCATTCCTAAGGTTCTGCCAGCATACTTCAACACTTTCATTTCCAGAATCACAGCTTTCAAGCTTCTTGGAATTCCTTTCTTGATATTCCTCTCTCATCGGTGGATCTTGAAGCTTCCAACTTCTTATGCGATAATTCGACTCCAAGCCAGGATACGTTCGGCGGCTGCGCCAACCTGCAAATAGACCTCTTACTCTAGCAACGACTAGATAATGGTCCGTTCCCAGATCAGCACCCCTAAACACTTGCGTGTCCATAACTTGGCTTCGAATACGCTGATCCACTAGGAATAAATCAATCATACTTCTTTCTTCCGCTCGCTCCCATGTGTACATGTGAATTTGTTTTCTGATTCCGCATTGTGTATCATAATCAATATGTATTATTACGCGTAGTAAATATGTGAGTTACTAAATAAAATGAATATAAATCTTGATTATTTTATTGTCATCTTTTATAAAACAAACAAACCCTGTACGAGTTTAATCTTAATCTTCTATGCTTATGTGTAAGAATATAGAAATTATTACAATAAAACGACCAGAAATCTTTTAGAAGATAAAACAATTACATCTGAGAATCTAGTATCTTCTATATTCACATGTAGTTGATGTTACTTCACTAATATCAATTAAATGTGAATATTTAATAGTATTACATTTAAATGAGCAAATTGATGAAGATGACTTATAATTGTCTTTTGTTTAGGTAGTTTGATTTTATTGTAAAATTAATGATCTATAAATATATAGCTGCGTAGCTCGAGATAATTAAACTAAATTGAAAACTGTTCTATTCTCGTAAACTATTATAACAAAGTTATATAATATAAATCTCTGAAATAATTTTACCGAGTAATTTAATTAAGTAGTAATTTACTTAACTAAATAAATAATTTTACCGAGTAATTTAATTAAGTAGTAATTTTACTTAACTGAACGTGGTTCAGTTCACCCCACTCAGAGACCATCCTCAGAGAGGTCTCTATGGAAGGCACAAGTTTATTTCGGCACTCATCGACGTTTTCCCGAGAGAGACCTGCACGACCTTTATACTTAATTTAGGTGAGTCTAAAATAGATAACTTATAAATTGATGGTTGTTTTAATAAATAAGCTCATATTAAACGTAGCAACATATATTGCTCAAACTTAATACCTAAAAAGCCTTTGGTGTTCCTTTTGTAGAGTCATGCAAAGTAATTAAGTAAGTTTAATGAAATTACGTTAACGAACTTTGATTTTCCAACCCTATATTAGACATTTAAAAATGTTTTTATGTACAGTTTGTAATTTATCACAAAGTTTTAATGAAATAAATATATTATATAAATATTGTTCTTAATATACTGCGGCTACTCAACAAAAAGAGAGATTTTCAAATTTCGCGGATTGATGAAGACACGAACCAAATTATTTTATGATTATATAGAAGTACAAAGAAATGCATATAATAAAAGGCATACGATGAAAATAGGCTAAAACTTGATAATTAACATGTAACTATCGAAAATTCTTCAGAAAATGTTTCAAATAACTCATTTATACAACCCGTACATACTTTCCATCCTTTAGTTAATAACTTCCATCCTATCACAACAGACAAAGCTAACAGTAAGTATATTTCTATACTTTCTATACTCATTGGTATTATAATTTAGAGGAAAGATATTTTAAATATCAATAACTACAATATAATGGTTGTAGAATATGTATTTTTATCTGAGATTATTTGAATTATACATTCCCGTACCTATTGTTGCTACCAACGAATGCTGCTTAAACCGGAACATTGCACTAAAGTGGGTTACCTCCGTTACCATAATATTGGTAATACTTTCTATCTGCGTTCTAAGCTCTGTTGCTAACGTTGGTGTTAGATTAGAAGTTATTATTGGGTTATTATAAATGATGATGATATTTTAAATTATATTAATTTAGATCAATCTCTTATAGATTATAGTACTATATACAATTCTGAAAAAAGAAAATTAAATATTATCATGTTCGAATAGGAAGTATGTATTTATACAATATTTATGATTGTGTCACAATATCAAAATGAACATTTGTACTTTAATCCGATTTTATAAATATTCATTAGTAAACATATTACCTGAGCTACTATATTAGAAAATATCACAATTTAGTTTCATTAGATTGAATATCAAATATGAATAAAATCTTACAAAATTCCATAATCAATTTCCCAACTAATCGTACTTTGAGGGCCTAATTCAACCCTAACCTTTAGAGGCGGGTCTGTGCACAATACCTGGACTTAATATATTCAGTCGGCGTCAATACAGAAATACATAGAGAATACAATATTTGCTTATTTATACAACATGCTATGTTTAATAAATACAGTGGAGTTAGAAGATCATCTCTGATATGCAGAAGTTTTATACATGTATTTGCCATTAAGGCAAGGCAAGAACTTGTTTTTCAATTCTATAATTATAATGTAAAATTATCCGCTAAAATAAGATTTCGAAGCAATAAAGAGAATTGAATAGAAACCAATACACTACGGTAAATTGTAAATAATTGTTATTTCCTTGTCATTAATATTAATAAAGTCAAGTTTGTAAAGCATGATATCCACTGATGTGAAACTGAAACGTTCAAATATTGAATTTTATCCGTCCATTGTTTTGAGCTTGTTCGAAACTTTAAAGAGCACACTAACAATAAAGGTCACTATTTTATCGTTTGGTGTCTACATAAAAGTTTATATCGCATATTAGAGTTACAAAGGACGACTATATATCTTTTCATACTTCACATTTCCAATTATTTTATATTTATTTTACATCCAAATTATTCATATAATCGTAAATATAGTCGAATTCATTTAAACTGTGCGTACATTACAGTTATGAAACGTCAGTCTCCAGTATACTGTTCCAATGGGTAGTATTAGAAGACTTATTCCCGCGGTATAATTTATTAACCACTAAAGTCGCCAATCACTAATCACAAGTGACTTCACTTTTTGATACTAGCAGTTCCAACGATACGAATGAGCCCTACTGACCGGCGAGTAAGCTTCAATTTTTAGGTATTTTACTTGATTATAAAATATGTTATAAGAAAATAGAAAAAAACTAAAGTTTTTCGTTAGCACCTGGTGTTCTACGTAAAATAGATTACAGTATCTCGATCCTGGACAGTGTTAGCGTTTAAGAAGTGGAACATAGGAAAAAAAATCTCCAGTTAAAAACCTTACAGTAGGAAAATCGGATGAAAATAGTTTATATACGATTATCAAACTTATTTCAGTATATTTCGTTGCACGTACAGAAGAGGTCATGAATATTCATTAAATATGTTCGCTCGCTAGTACCCGTTCACAAGAACATAATATACATATAAATATGCTATAGTTATTTTTAAGGACGTTTATACCACAAAATGTAACCTTTTTTTTATATAAATAAGTATTTATTATATAATGTTATTGGTATTTTAATTTTAAATAAAACATTTTTAAATTAACGTTTTTAAGAGTCGAAAAATTCTTTTGCATTTGATCTAATTGTTGAATGTAGTTTACTACTAGTAGTATTAAAAAAATACGTTACAAATATACGAAAAAAACTTACGAACGTGTTCTGAACGAATATAATAACGCTGAAAAGATTATTTTATTTTTGAAAACACAAATCTATAGAGGAGCGCTCAGTTTAAATTTTTTTAATTTGATAGCTCATTTATTGAGAAGGATTATGAACTATTAACAATCTTATATCCAAAATGCTTTTTTATAATAAATTTTAATAAAAAAAAAAAAACTCTTCCTTTTTTTTCTATTATCTGAAGAATTGCGCTCATTTTAATGAAATATACTCTATTTAATAACCGGTCTCGTCGGAGGTTGACAAGATTTATTTAGATGTATGTTGTTTCGCTTATAGATAAAAATATGTGGAAAAGGGTTTTAATATTTTACTCTACACATATTTTTATGTTATTTTTTCATATATATTCTTAACTTTTTTATTTTATAATAAATATTATACATTTATTATGAACTGTTTTAGTGTACTTTTAGCCATTACTAAAAAACTCACTCATTTCAAATGTGATTTCATCAAATCAACTCAAAGTATGTTCGAAGTTCATAAGCTTTTATCAATGTAATTATACTTTATATTGAATTCAAGCTATTTCTTTCCAAATTCTTTCCAAAATCAAAGTGAATAAATTTGTATCATTAATTAATATCAAATATAACATAATAATAATTAATTACTTAATAAAAAAAATAAAAGACTGTGTTTGATATTGACAAGTTTGTTAGAAATATATACATTTCTAAGTAACATTTCTGATATCTTGAGTTTCGTCATTAGAAGTTAACATTATAGTTCATGAAATTTTAATTGTAGTGAAAAAAATAATTAAATTTATCCATAATATACAAAGGAAAAAATATCATATGAAAAAATCGCTTAGTTAAAATAATCCATAGCTTTACATACATAAATGTAATTAATTTATTGTGTTATTTATAAGCAATGTAATACACGACATTTTCTTTATCAAACCACAAGCTGTAATGAATTCACTAACAAAAGTTTTCTTACCGCCAATCTTACTTTCAAATACGTTAGTCTGAATATTGTTTATTAAACTATGAGACATTTTCTCGTTATAAGTTAATACTACAGAAACTACATAAAGAAATTGAATGGAGTTTCACAGTTGCAATACCGAGAGCTTAACCTAAACATTGTTTGTTCCAGAATCAAGCAGAGCTCTCTCGCCTAGAGCCATGCCTATAAAGTTAGAATAACCTATTGTGGTAGTTTGCACTGCTGTCTAAAACGGAATCGTTGGCGTAGACAGAACTGTTATTAAACTGGCTTTCATTAAATCCATTCGTTTAGGTTTTTATAAACAACTGATAATCGATATAAACTTTAAGGTCGAGTAAAACATTGTTTATCCAATTTTCTAATTCTACTAAAATTATTGATAGTATTGGGTCTTTAACGTCATACGACAAATCTTTAAATAAAATACTACGCAATCGGAGTTCATGGTCTAGAACCTCTGTATCTACTTTTCGGTTAAAAACCGCAGTAAACTTATTATTTGTTAGTTTTTGATAACATTACTTGTCGGGTTATTTTTACTGACATACTGATTTTAGTACCTAACTAGTTTACTTTAAAAAATATGGATAATATGTTCATGGTTTTTTAATATGCACATTATTTAAAAAATAACTATAAAAAACTGATCAATTACATTTTTTTAAGTAATCAATGGAGCTTGTTTAACTTTAAAATCTGAGATATAATTCCATCCAAAAACTCTTGAATTTTTATAAATATAATTTTAAATAAAATAAATTGCTTAATAATCAATTTAACTTAACTGCATATATTTTAATGAAAGGAAACAAAAACAAATGAAAATCGTTCATTAGAATAAATTAAGTTACTAAAACTACCACTAAGTAAAGTAACTGAATCGCACTGGACTTAAGTCTTAGCAAAGTTTGTTAATAAAGTGACCTCCATATGGCAACTAGCTTTACTAAACAACAAGTTACATACAGTGAATACAAAGTTAACAAGTTCGAACAATACCGTGTCATGGCGTTTATATTGTAGCTTAGTGGCTTCTAATGAAATATGATTTCCATTTATCTTAATTAATAATGAATATACAAGCAGTTAATTCGGATTTGTACCTCTCAACGACTTTTATTTACTAACTATTTATACAATTCAGAAAATAAAATACTTTTCATTTAGTAATATGAACATTTTTAAATATTTTTGTTGGTGTTATCGAATCTGAAAAAAATATATACATTCTTTTTACTTTTATAAATAAATACTGCCGTTGTCAGGAGAATGACTAAACAAATGAGTTGGTGTTCAATGATAAATTTGTGCTTATTAATAATACAAGCGACACATTAAGTATGTATGTATCACGTAAGAAGAGCCATAATAACCCTTCTTAAGATATTTTTTTAATGATTTTGTTCATTGATTTAAAAATTCCCAATGATTTGGTTCACATATTTTAGTTAATTTAATTATTGTTAGTTTTAGACTAACCTAAATAGAAAACTAATTAAATTTATACTTTTAAAGACTCTTTCACATTGATTGATTGACAGATCAACATTCAGACTAAATGTATATGTATAATATATCTTATTTTTATAATTACTTATCAGTTCTTCTTTATTATATAATTTCATTATAGCCATATATTTTACCAGTTGCCCCAATACAATTTAATATCAAAATTATTATTGCTTGGTTCTATTTTTATTTCCAGATAAATATTAGGGTGAAACTTAACAATACATTTATATACAATCTTATTTCACGTAATTCCTAAACCTAAATAGATTAACATCATGGCGTCACGTGTTCCCAATGCAGAGTGCTCAAGTTCAGAATGTGGGGTATCGTTTTGCTAATTTGTTTCTACCCAAATACAAAATAAAGATTCAGTTGTATATTGTATCTCTTGTTACTGGTATTGCTCACATTATTTTACTACCAAATCGCTTGATTACAACTCGACAAAATGAATTATATTTCTAACAAGTTTTTATGACATTTTAATTTCACTGATAGGAACTTTGTAGGTATTATCGTAAAAAATATTTTTAAAAATATATTATTATACAAAATATCTTTGTTTAAAAATGTAATCATATATAACTAACAATGTAATATCCCAGGTTTATAAATTAATGTAAAATATTTCTCACTCGACTGTACTTCACGCTTCAGCGGATGCGAGACGGCTTTATTCGGCTGTAAAGCCCCAGGAAACCGCATACGAGTACATCGTTCCTCGCTATAGCTTTTTTGTACTTTTTGCATAAGTAATGAATAAGTTTTATATTAAAATTATATTTTTACTAAACCAAGAGTACATGAATAGTTAGTTATTTTTAGGGTACTTACAAAAATTTTTCGTTATACCTATATTCTTAAAATTCATGAATAAACTAAAAATAAATAAATAATTGTAAGTATCTTGTAATTTAAATGATCAGGTTATTTTTTTAATAAACTATAACAATGTATATACAAATCTAAATGACAAATAAAACCCTCGTATTATAAAATCATTACACAAATATTTCTTAATCTTTCTAAATCGTTCATCTTAAAACTTCGTTAATGTTAATCTTCGTACTTTATTGTTGATTAAATTACAACAATGTTATGGTGTTACAATATTCCAATTTCCATTAAACAAATTAAAAATATTGTATAGTCGCCAAAGTTGTAAATATGTATATTTTCATATTTATTGTCAAAGAAAATAATGGCAGAATAAGTAATCTACGTCAGTTTTTACTCCACCTTTGCTTCTCACATCTTCGCCCAGGCATTTACTTTAGTGAAATGAGTATTGAAAACGAACGTCTAAGTGAATTTTAAAATTGGTCTCTCAATATATTATGTGAACTTTTAATATTGCCTGACATAAAATTTAAGGAAAAAAGATATCGTTTTTAGATTATGGATTTTAATTTCTTTTGGAGTTAAATAAAGTTTTTTAAACAATACAGGCAGACATATTGTATTATTCAGGAACATGTATATTTAATATATGTATGCCTTGTCTATAAATGGCATTATAAATTGCTTTCTTTTTCGGAGTGTTTGGATGTAGGTGTAAACTAATAAGAATAGACTGTAACCAAATAAATATAGTAAATAAATACAAAAAGAAATAAAAGTTTCAATTGCGTGTATGTAAGAGCTCTTATTACTTAGCAATAGACTATGGTTGCTAACAAAGTGGATTGAGGATTAGCATTATTTATGACTATATGTCGTTCCGCAAACAAGAGAAGTCTGCAGTATTATTATTGCTTACCGCTTAAAATAAGTTATTATAATTCATAGGCTTAATCGTTGATGGCACTTATTGATCCAATATGCGTTGTAAGCTCCTATTTTAAGTATTCATATTCATCTTGAATCTATGATCTGGGAAAATGTAAGCCTCAAATAACCGTCTTGCCATCCTACCGTAAGCTTCACCTATGATGAGTGGAGTTGTCGTCTTTGATAACAATGACGAGCATATTTTGTTATAAAACACCTCTACTCTTCTTTCATTTATTTCTTGTCTCCGACTTCGCGGTAAATTCTTTACCCCTGTTTTGAATTGTGCAACCTTCTGGTATCCAAAAAGCAAGCATCGTTCGGGTTGATGCTCGCTGGCGCTGGAACTGCTTCTTCAACCAAAGATGAGCAGGACTCAAAAGGTAATTCAAAAAAATTTCGTCAAATTCAGTCAAAATTATTTATAAATACCACGACGAGAAGTGAGGCATTTTAGTGTTAGTGTTAATTGAATCACATTCGATAAGAAGTCATTAAATAAACTCTAAAATCGTATAAACAGCTATCAAATAAAAAGGCTCATGTATCATTTAAATAGCTTAGAATCTGTACCTTCACTATTCAAAATGAAAATTGGCTCCACATAATATAACCCGCAACGTAGGAATGAACGGAAATTATAGTGTAATTTCTTCCTGAGTGAAATTACCTATTACAGGATTTAGAGTTCTATGTCTGAGCCACCTACAGCTTACACAGCTAAACATACTTGTCTAGATAGGTATCTATCCCCTTTCGGACGGCAACACTCATCCACCGTTGTAAAGAAGTGCTTAACTGAATATCAATGTTAAGGTATCATCAACCTTACCAAACCATATTATTTGTAAAAAAATATATGGGAAGTTTTTTTAACGTCCAGCTAATCGAGTTATTTGATTCTGGTCTACAAATAAATTTAATTTATATATGTATGTTTTGTTTAAGAAATGAATTATATTTTATTTGATATATATGTTTTTTATTTATGTACGCACAGGTTTTCGGTAATAGGAGCATCCTTATAGCATATATTTTAATGAAACTTTACAACACCACGTATTATGAAATTCTAAGAGTATTTTTTTAGATTAAAGATATAGCTAAAGAGTCACCAAGAATGTACAGCCTTCGTTTTTAATTCAGGTAAGGTGAATTCATTCATTGCATGATGATAAATGCATTCGTGAGCGCTTGCTAGATAGCTTTTAATGTATGGGCGTCCTCATATATAGTCCTCACATATCATTCACTGCTACAACAATGATATTTTATGCATTTATTATTATTATAATTTTTACATAACTTTTAAATAATGCGTTACTCAATCTAGATAAAAAGGAAATTAACAAATATATCTCAATGGTGTCAACTGAACAAAAAATATAAAACATAGAAGGTCGAAGGAAAATCAGTGAAATCTAGTTTGTTCATTATTGTAAAACTTATTTCACTATATTTTGTAGCACGTTCAGAAGAGGTTATGAATATTCATTAATTCTATCCGCTCGCTGGAACCTGTTTTTCGGCATATATTTCTTTACAGTTTGATTACCACGTTATTAAAATAAGCAGATACTACTTATGGAACGATTTTCTCAATACATATTTATTTGTCATTTAGATATTGACATTGCCAAATTTCTCAATTTTTTTTTCGAATATAAATATCAGAAAAAAACTAAGTCAATAACATCAAAATCCAATAATTTCTTATATTTTTTATACAAGAACAAGTAAGTTCACCTCGTTGTCACATTATCAGTTTCCACTGTACCATTTGATATTATTTACTTAACACACCAAAGTTACTTTCCATGGTTTTCGTACTCTCTACGATTTACTAATCCTATGTCATCTCTACGCAGATGACCAAGTAATACTTGCGAAATCAGCTGATGAGTTAGACGAAACAGTCAGGATCGTTGCAAGTGTATTGTAGTGAATTCCTTGGTAGTAATTACTGTATTTTAAAGAAATGTTTATGCTTCTTAAAGCTTTAAAACTTCTATTACCCCCTAAGATACTTATTTCAATATCATCAGAAACATAACAACACAATGACAGCACATCAGTTATAGTATTATAAAGATTGAAAAATAATAAAAAACTTCAAAATTATGTATTTTTTAGATTATAAATTTAATAAAGGAATTACAATACCAAATGTTATATTAAATGTTATGTTAAATTAGTAGTTAAGGTGCTTTATTAGTTATAAATATCAAAAAATAATGATTAAAAAGTTTTTTATTAAATTCGTTAGGTTATAGAGTGAATTCCATCCAACACAACTTACCCAGAGAGGTGGCAAGACGTGTTTTCTAAGACCTCCTTAACGTCAGGTCAGCGACCGATTCAAAAATCATGACAAATTTCTTGCAAATGATTGACAATTTCTATTCTTTTTCGGGAATAATTAAATAAAATGGTTGGTAAGTATAAAGAGACCTTTAAATCTTTATATAATAAGATGGTAAAGAATAAGAATCTTTTTCGTAAAAAAATATTATTAAGACTCCTAATCAATATCAGCATTCGAAGGCATTGAAAACTACTTTTTAATATTAAAAATTAAATATTTCAAGTCCTGTCAAATACAACATAAACTTTAAACTAAATTCATGGCCGACGACATAAAAATTAATAAATTAACTGCTTTTAAGAAATGAGTTTTCCTTAAAATATTTTTCCGCATGCCATGACCCCGTTGGAAATATAAGTAATTGTTATATTTTGTCAAGCCTCGTGTTCTTAACTTGCAAAATAAAGCTTAGCCGAATTATTTTTACACACAGTATAATTTAAATTCAGTGTTTCAACTGTATCAGTAAGTGTTGGAATTTTAATGAACAATTTTATTAATCACGATTGAAAGGATACTAATACAAAAAACTTTAAATTGCATCGATATTTCGTACATCATAATTAAATGATGTAATAATTTACAGTTTGTTAATGATAAAAAAGTGTATGAAATAAAGTCGATAAAAAATAATAGTATGTGGTTTATTATTATTATAATTATAATAATGTAAAGATTTATGTAAGGCTAATTATTATTAAAATCATATTCTAACACCCTAAATTTAAGACCTTTAACATATAACAAGTATTAAGACGTCAGCAATTTAATTTATATTTTATTATAGTTTATGACTTTTAACTACATCCCAGACTTAAAGGAGATTTTATTTATTTATTCTTAACACTTAAATTCCTCCAGTCTGGTCGTTAATGGATAACCGTTAAAGCCACGTATCTTCGAATAACCCCACATACATTTAACCCACTAATAGCTAGAGGGGCAGCGTTGCTTGTTAAATAACGCTGCTTTAATATAATTAAAAAAAAAATTAATCAGTCATTATATAGTCTATTATTATATAAGATTACTTGAATAGTAACTTTTATTTCCAATCTTTAAAAATAAGCAAAAAATTACCTTTAAATATAACAACAACAATTACAATTACAATATGAGTATATTATAAAGATAAAAAACTATAATAATTTAAAATAATATTAATGAGACAGTAACTTCGAGTAACCCAAGAAGAACATCAACAACATCTAACGGTGGTAGACCATAACATCAGGTCGCCGGCAAGGTTACCACCCATCGGACAAAGTCGTGTCGCAAAGCGACCTAGTCGTGTTCCGGCACGTTGTTCGATGAAGCCGTCTATATGGGAAATGGGTCTGAACAGTTGCGTTGCGTTGGCGAACCGGTTTGGCGTTGAGTTGGTGCTTATTGTGTCGGGTGTCTAGTCGAGGAGGGTAGCGGGATCCGAAGCGACGGCTTTCCGCTGGCCGCCCGCAGATAGTTGGGGGCCCAATTAGTGGGTCAGCCACCCACGAAAGGCTGCCCCGCCAGCTGCGAAAAATCCCAGGGTGGCTCCATCGTGCTGGTTGGCGACCAGATGAGGAGGCTCAGTGGCGATCCCTGGGGGGGTTCGGGCGTCCCCGCAGTCTCCAGACTAGCCTCCCAGTGGCATGATATCACCAATTTTGACGTCGGGTTCGATACGTACCGCCTCGTTCAACTGCCATTTCTCATCCTATTCACTCTTATTTTTAATTTTTTTTAATGAAAAAGGCCAATAAAAAGATCAAGTTTTCACAGCGGTTGCACTCCTCCTCATTCAAAGTGCAGCTCACTAATATCAGGGGCTTGCACTCTAATCTCCAACCTGTCCACCACCACCTAGAGACAGAGCAACCGCACTTGCTCTTTTTGACGAAGACGCAGATACAATGTCCTTTGAGCACTGCGTACCTGGATTATCCCGGCAACTCGTTAGAGCACAACTTTCGCTCGCGTGCCGGGGTCTGTGTGTACGCGCGGAACGACCTCTGTATCCTGCGTCTCCGTCACCTTGAAGACCCCACTTTTTCTTCCCTATGGGTTTTAGTAGACACAGGAAACGAAAAAATCCTGTATTCCTGGGTTACCGTTCGCACAGCGGTGACCAGGAGACAACTAAATTATTTGAGCATCTCGGTGAGGCTGCTGATTTGGCTCTACATCAGTATCCTTCAGCGCAGCTCGTCTTTCTGGGGGACTTTAATGCCTGTCATCAGGACTGGCTGTTCCCGTACCAGAAGACCGACCATGCTGGAAGAGAAGCGCGGAATTTTGCGTTGTCCTTCGACCTCTTTCAGCTGGTGAGGCAAGCGACAAGGGTACCAGATGTAGTAGGCCATACAGCCAATTGCCTGGACCTTCTGCTGACAACTGATCCGGACAGGTATAGTGTTGAGGTCACCTCCCCCTTGGGAACCTTCGATCACTGTCTGGTGAAATCTGTGTTTACATATTCCCCACCTGTTTTCGAACCACATGGTGTTAGACGAGTATGGAAATACAAGTCAGCAGATTCAGAAGCTGCCAAGTCCTATAAAAAGGCATTACGGAAGGCTCGACGCGATCGAATCGCTAAGAATGGCGAAAAGCTCTCTGTCAGACCTACTGGCAGTCGAGCTTTCTGGTCTCTTGCCAAAGCGATCGAGTCGAACTTCTGCCAACCCTCACTGCCTGCTCTGCTGAAGCCGGATGGATCTTTGGCCTATACAGCGATAGAGAAAGCGAATGTATTTGCTTCTCTGTTTGCTGATAATTCGCATCTAGACACTGGCAATGCTTCTCCAGCACATCTTCCTCACTGCGGTATTTCGATGCCGGAAATCCGCATCACTAATAAAGAGGTATGGAGAGTATTGTGTCGTCTTGATGTGAATAAAGCCAGTGGTCCTGATGGTATACCAGCCATTCTGCTGAAGACGTGCGCAGCTGAGTTGTCTCCTGTATTGTCACGTCTGTATCGCCTCTCTTTCAAGACTGGAATAGTGCCGAAATCCTGGAAACTTGCAAACGTGCAACCAGTGCCCAAAAAAGGCAGCCGTGCTGATCCTGCCAATTATAGACCAATTTCAATCACCTCCATACTCTGCAAGATTATGGAGCGTGTATTGAACACGCGCCTTCTAGCGTACCTTGAAGGTAACGATCTCCTCAGTGACCGACATTACGGGTTTCGCCGAAATAGGTCCACTGGGGACCTTTTAGTGTATGCTACGCACGTTTTAGGCGAGGCCATCGAGAAGAACGGAGAAGCGCTCGCCGTCTCTCTGGACGTCTCGAAGGCATTTGACAGGGTCTGGCATGCGAGCCTTATAAGCAAGCTTTCAGCGTACGGCATATCTCCTCCACATATTCGCTGGTGCCGCAAAGTCTCATCTTGCGGTTCTGGCCTCAATTGAGAGGCGAGCAAAGAGGCTTATAGACGATCCCGAATTGGTAGAAGCCAACCTCCACAGCCTTGAACACAGGCGTAGAATTGCTAGCCTCTCAGTATTCTATAGGATACATTTTGGTGAGTGTGCGCTGGAATTACACGAATTAATTCCTCCGTCCCCCTTCCATCACAGGACGTCCCGACGCACGGCAGGTATCCATCCTTACGTTTTGGACTTTCCCCCTGTCCGAACGAAGCGCTTTGCTTCGTCTTTTTTAATTTGCACAGCGAAGAACTGGAACAGCTTGCCTGCGTCGGTTTTTCCGTCCGAATATAATGTGGGCGTCTTCAAGAGAAGAGTGAATAGGTTACTAAGTTAATGCGCTTTACCATCTAAGACTACATTTTCACTTTCCATCAGGTGGAATGTAGTCAAGCATTAACCTAGAAAGTATAAAAAAAAAAAAAAAACATCAACAAAACATCAATCAGAGTCGTATGTTGTTGTTATCTCCACACGATCTTCAATGGAGTTTTGGTCTTGACTTTGTAGTTCTCAACAAAGATTACTGAATTCACACTTAATTAGATACAGTAATTATACGTTAGAACGTTCATAAATTAGGTATTGAGTTCAATGAATAATATGAATTAAATAACAAAGTATTTCAGGGTTTTTGTTAATTTAAAAATAACGTACTAGTTTTTTTATTAAACTTAATAATAATATGCGTATAGATACAACAATCCACCCCTACAACTTAACGACAAATAGATAGCACATTACAATATGCTTATATCATGAATTTATAATTATATTTACTTATATTACACCAGCATTCTTAGTTGGTCGACAATAAATCTCTCCTCTAAGTTACTTTTTCGTTTGACACAGAGAAAAGTCCTAAGAAAACTTAAATCGACACTTAGAAACAAATGTTCTTTGTTCAACACAAAAAGTAATAGACACTGACATTCGTTAACTCTCGTATAATTATACTCACAGAAAGATAACGACACTTTGTGAAATCAAGAAGAGACATAAAAGGGAGTTATAACATTATTACCTATGGACAAAGTGTCAAGTGTAACATTATACGGAATATACTGAATTATTTATAAGCTTTCATTGACAGCGAGTCTTCTCATTAGCTAAAAAAGCACATAAACGCCGTATTATGCCAACACGGACGGATCGCGGTCAACGCCTAATATTTAATAATGTTGTAATTCTAAATATTTTATTATAAGTGTATTCTGCTGTCTGTGTAGCTAACACATAATCTGTGTCTCTCAAACAATTCATCCATATAAAAATCTGAGAATATCTCCTATATCATAAATACATCATTTTAATCATATTTATGGGAAACTTTTATGAAAACAGCTTTTTATGAAAAGTTCCATATTATATTAAATAAAATATAATAATAAATAACATATATTTTTTATTCATGAAAAATATCTGCCATATTTTCTTACTAAGAGAATATTTTAAAGATTGCTTCCAACTCTTGACCTCTGCTTGAAAGCTTTTTTATTCGGGGAGGTTTTTCTAAAATAGAGCAAAAATACATATATATTGAAATACGTATTCGTCCACAATGTTGAATAGTGTTACAATTAAGTTTAATTCATTAAAGTTCACAGAGTTCACTCTATTACGTGTATTAAATTCAATGTTTCTTTGTACGATATTCCTCCAAAAGTTAAAGTATTCCTTATACCTATATTTCAATCTATAAAAGTACCTAGCCCAATAAACAAAAAGCCAAGCATTCAAAGCATGCCATTTATCACTTTATTATATAGATACAGCGACCGCTCAAACTTCCCGCTCTTTGACAGATCAGTGGCTCCTGACTCTTCACAAAGTCCAGCCAGAATAGCATTTATAAGATACTTTAGTGCAGGATACATGGTCCATTTTCTTTTTCATTTTGTTAAAACGTGCAATCTCTACTCTGACAACAATTATCAACAGTGATAGCTACCACGCAGATAGCAGATATATATAAACAAATTACTTTGATTTAATTCTGAAAAATTAATAAACTTTTTTATAAAATCTCAAGAAAATTATCTAAATTATTTGAATAAAATATTGTCCTAAAACCTTAATCAAGTGTCATCTCCTTTCAGCATAAGCCGAAAACAAGGGAATAGAAATGACTACCTACCAATTACAATTAGTTCGATTGCTTTGTTAATATTGTAATAAAATTCCTTTGTCCTACAAATTGCTTGTTACGTTATCCGGATTCAACACACAGAAATACTATAAACCCCTTTGTGTTATTAGTAATTATAGGACCAAAATATCATATGATAGTGTGTTTTTCAGCCAAAACAAACAATTTTCTCTACAAGAAAACAAGTATGTATAGTCCAACAAGATTAATCTCCTCCTTGACAAGATCGTCTTCCACCGCTTGTATGTTAGTTTTTTATTGTTTTCTACTTAGATAAAATATATTTTTTCCCAAGCTGTTAGCCATTGGCACGGATTTTATTCAATCAGTGCTAAAACTAACTATTATAAAATAATATTTTTCTAGTGTATAACATAAATACGAGTACTTCGGTAAATTATTAAAAATAATGGCGTACAGATACATAACCATTATATTTTATTAACTGATTTACTATTGATATACTCTTTTAACTATTTTTTGACTAATCCAAAATTGTGATGTTCTTTAGTTGAGTTTTAGGCTTCGGTTATATGAATTCTTCTAGTCTTACCTATTTGTATTTATATTTTAAATATAATACAAATCAGTATAAATTTAATATCAAGTATTATACTTTTGTATTTATTTGTAATAATATATTACAAATACCAAACAATTTATTAATAAACTTTATATGTCTCAATATAAACAATTGTTCCTAATTTGCTTCTTCACAGTCTTTTTAATAACTATTTTGGTAATATAAATATGTTGTGTAAATATGAATCAAAGGTACGAACAAATACGTTCATATATATGGAACTCATAGCTGAGAAGTCAATCAACCGGGGCAAAGTATATATTATATATTTACACGAATTATTTAACAAATAAAATTTACCAATACTTACCAACCAATATTTTTACAACAACAATTCATTCAACATTCTATTTCATTACAACAACAATTAAATTAATTGCCACGTAAGCCACTGGATGTCGGATCCGTTTGCATGTCATTAATTTTCCATAAAATACATATATGATATACATCCATATGTATAATACGAGCATGGGATTTTATTATGTATTTCCCTTATATATTTACTGTCCTTCTTTTACGTACATACTTTCCTTATGTACTTATCTTATGTATTTACCTCATATACTTTCCTCATATACTTTCCTTAGATACTGCCCTTATGTACTTGCCTTACATACTTCCCTTATATACTTGCCTTATGTACTAGTCTTATATAATTCCCTGATATACTTGCCTTATATACTACCCTCATATACTTATATCTAATGTATGCATTTAGTAATTTAGTAAACCGTTATCATATGATTATATTCAAAATCCTCGTGTTTGTGTTTTATGTATGTTACATCATCAGATGTACATAAAACACAAACTTACTACTTAGATTCATCATCAATGAATACGCGGGAGAGAGAATACAATATCAAAATACTTACATACATTATAAAAGTTTCAGACATTCATTATACATGCGCCAGATCGTCTTTTTCTTTTTATTTATACCCTTTTTTAAACAACTTATTTAATAAGTACATTTCACATACATACTCGTCAATAATTTGAAATATCTCATTCGATCAATTTCCATTTATTGCTATGAACCATTGATCCTGTAAAATAATTCTAATCTAACATTCCGTTTACCCACAACTCTATACAATCATTAATTAGATTGATAATATTAAATTTATTTATTAAATTTACGTTACATGTTCGCAGTTATGAATATTTATAACAAAGAGCGTCACTGAGTAACTCAAACAATATCCAAACTTTTTGATAGTTAACTCCTTTACCAATGTATTGTCTGAATTCATATCCCATAGTCCATACCTCACTGTCAGTTTGTTAATCATTGGATAACTTTAAGTTGTTTCGATAGGATTTTTTTTAGCTGAAAAGCTGTTACTAGATTAATAAATGTAGTATAATTGATGTTTTTACATAGTACTTATGAAAAGTATGTTAATAATATTAATTAATAAAATAAATTAATAAATAATAAATAGCCGTTTAAACTTATGTGTATTGCCTTTTTAATGGCCAGTAATCTGTTTTTATTTTTTAAACATAGTCCTATAGAATACCTGTTGTTAATATGTGTCCAGAAGGGAAACAAAAAATAATACTCTCAGATTAACTAACAGCAACTAAGAAGCTTTTAATAAGTATAAAATATAAAATTGGTCAAATACCTATTTTTATTTTATTGACAAAGACTTAAAATTATATCTAATTAATTATATCTTAGATGAAGAAACAATAAGACGGGAATTGATTGTTAAGCCTTTGTATATATATATATAATTATTGCTATCCAGAAACAAATATCATTATTAATAACTTGTATGAAATATATTATACAAAGTGAATATTTTAAAAAGTTATCTTCATCAGGAAGCACAAAAGTGTAAATTTTTAACGATGACCTCGGACGTTTGTATTCGAATACCTGTTGTCTGCTCTCGGCACTTTGCTTAACCAATTAACTCCTGTGGTTGAAACATCTGGGTTTGTTTGTAAAATGACCTAAATTTTCTTTCTAGGCACTATTAAAAACAAATAAAATCTAAAAAACATAATAAATAGTGTCTAAAATAAAGTATTTTTTGTTTAACAATAAATTTTGCTTTTTTATCAATAATTCGATAATCTAGACAGTTCGGTTGGTACACGGTCACAGTAGATCTCTAGTAGAATACTACTAGAGATCTACTGTCAATGAGCTGGTCACACAGCTGGAAGACTCTAACATCACCTGTGCCACTTCCATCACATTTGCAGGATTGTATTTCAAGGAACAATTACAGGCACTTAAGATTATCTGTCGAAATTTAATAAGATTTATATTTTTAAAGAAAGTCTTGTTATTAAAATTCTTATTCCCTGTACAATAACTTTATATAACTTCCAAAATATATTTATTGTTGAGAAGAAAATGGTAAGTTATTCAGCGTCGGTTTCAATGGGACTATCTTTCATTATTACAATAAAGACGATACTAAATTATAGTATTGTTTACTTGTTTGTGCACTTGGAAAATCATAATATATAAAGCACAAATACACTCACTCACTGACTCATTCATCGCTCTACAGCCCAAACCGTTATACCTAGAAAGCTGAAAATTGGACACAAGACTCCTGACATATTGAATAGCACCTATTATAAGAAAGAAAGAAGAAAGATATAAGAAAGGATTTTGTAAAGGTCCAAACCATTCCAAAGTTACAGCTCAGAAACTGCAAAGTTTACCCCCCGCTTCTCCCTTCTCCCATTCCGTTGCAGTAGAAATTAAAATTATTTTGACTCTCACTATGTTTATTCGTAGGATTAGGGTTCCGTAATTCACATACAGTTTGTGATTATTTTCAATTTACCTACATACAATTTGTGATTATTTTCAATTAACCCACATATAGTTTGCGAATCTTTGTTATTATTTGCCCAGCAAAGCGGGCGGGAATCAGCTAGTTACTTATAAATCAGACATTGTTAGTCTAAGGATTATATTTTTGTCTTATTTTTCAGATTCATCATTTGAGACATAATAAATTTAAATAATCCCCTTATTGAATTGAGTTTGTTCAAAAAGAATTGTCATGCCAATTTCACAGTACTCTAAATTCCACATTTAGAATAATTTAACCGTCATTTCCATCTTATTATTTATTTACGTATACATGAAACGGTTAGTAAAAAAGAGGTCATTAAGAAATAAATTCACTTACTATTCTAATTGCTTTGCCGACGACATTAATTAGACTTTTTGAAAGAACTTTTAGTTTATTTCGTTTTAAACTGCGCCTCAAACGCATGTACGAGTTCGTATTTTAAATTGAAAATATAAAGCCTTTGAAAGATGCAATAAGAGAGAAAGTAATACGATTTATCGATAATACAACTTTATAGTGGTTTTGCAGAAGCTCGACACTGATATCATCATTGGCAGCTTCTCTCGTGAGATGATTACAAAAATATTTTGTGAGGCGAATATCTCTGAGTAGATCTATTGTATATCTTTACTATTATTAATATATTAAACGTTAGAAGAAATAGAAACATTTGATTAAATCGTAATTTAAGTTTTGAAATTCTCAGCATTTTAATATTTTTTTCAAAGTGGGAAAAAATATTTAACATATTTTAAGTTGAAAATAGTTAAGTTACCTGTTTTAATGTAATATTAGGACATGAAAGGAGCATTTTTTATTTAAAATATAGAAGTACTCACATACATTGTGCAGAAAAAAAAGTCTACAAATTTATGTTTATTAGAGAAAGAAACCTTTTTTATTTAAAGTTATAAATAATAATTATCTTGACATCAGTTTTTGATTATTTTTGTACTTTTCTGTGACTAGGGCGTATAAACATATCTTTAAAGTCTGAATTCAGTCTAATCTAATTTCTAAATGAAGCAATCAAGACTGCCTTTGTAAATACAGACTAACGAACGATCGGGACAGCCTTTTGATAGGGTTTATCTTGTTTTTATATCATCAAACCCTTGAATCTTTATACGTCCTCCAGCTTCAGTAACAATATTTACTTACTTAAAATTCACAACTATGTTTTTCTGACTGACAATATTGAATACGCATATAACACATAACTTAGAAAAGTGATGCCGTTAAATTTTCCAGATTAATCTCCACTCTAGCAGGCTTACCACCTCAGTGTGTTTGAAGCAGAGGAGACCCACAATGTGTGTCTCCGAAGCGTGCATCTCGCGCGGGCACGCGAGGTTCTGGTGTCGGTCACCGCGCACAGAGGGATTGTGGCGGACGTCATGTCGGTACCGTATACATTTTTGATGCATTGCTTTCATGTTTGGCGGGGGAGGGTTGGGCTTCCAAATTCTCTCACGCTTCGGAGATTCATGGAACAGAATCAAATAAATTTTGGTATAAATACTACACGTCGATTTTCCGTGAGAGGGGGATTTTCCGGTCGAGCCATCCCAATACGAGCTGCAGGCAACTAACTACAGCTCTAAATATATTTAATGCAATAAATATTGTGTTCTGTGAAAACAAATATTTGGACTATTCCAATCTGTATTTTTAATGGATAAGCCCAAAAATATATCTACAGATATTTTATAAATATTTAACTGTAATCTTTTGTGTATGTAACTATATTATTTCAATATTTTAATTTTGATAATAACAGAACCGGGAATTAACAGATATGAGTGAATTTAAAATAAAATTTAATACGAAATATTAAAAAAACTACTGAGATGAAACTTTTATTTATAATTCGGAGTTTATGTTGCAGGGACAAAAAAATGTTAGGTTTATAACTGCTAGTATATTTTTGGTAATAAGACGTGAATAAAAAACTATTCATGTATATTATAATCATTTATTTTTTATTATAATAAGTTAAATTGCAGAAATCATTTCGGTTATTTTGTTTTCAATCTGTCGTTTAATATTAGCATTGACATTCGGTAACGAAGCATGTTTTCTCACGGACGCCTCTATTTTCTTGACGAGCTCGATCTCTCTGGGCCAAGCCACGAAATTGGTGATGGAACAATCATCTGATGATCCCAGTCTACCAGTTCTACCAGAGCGATGTATGTAATCAGAGGTATAGAGAGGAAAATCATAATTTATTATGTGACGGGTCTGAAAAATAAATAAAATAAACATATATATATATTATTTAGATCCCAAAACATTCCAATGCTGTTTAATAATTTGAAATACCTTGTTAAGTAACAACATGATGTATGACTACTACTAGTACTACCACTACTACTACTTCATTACTACTTCAAGACTTATTATAAATTTAATTTAGGTCTTAAGATTAAGATACAAAAAAAATATAAACAAGGCAAGAATGTTAGTTCGTCATTAGTTCATCTCAAGTCAGTTGCAAAATAACTTAAAGCTGGTAACTTGGACAATGAAAAAAGTTCAGTATAACTAATTTTCAGTAAAGACTTTAGAGTGTGTATGTGAGTATTATTAATCTTGTTTCAATGGTAAATGAGCCGAGCGTAAGCGATGCTCTTAACCGTTTGGGAAACTTTATGAAGCAACATAACATAAAAATTACTGAGCCGATTTGAATGCAAATTGGCAGAGCTTGGGAATGGGCATTTTTGCATAAAGCAGAATTAAAATATCTCATTCTGTTTAGAAATAATAGTCTAAAAACTGTTTCTTCCATAGATGTAACGTTATCAGAACCTCCGCGCGCTTGCATAGAAATACGGTTATAAGCTACATCACATAAAAACTACTAAATAAAAAAATAAATATAATATAATATTTTATTTAAAAGGAGCTCAGCTCAACTCCCGCAGCACAGTGACGTATCCTAGTTATGTAGAATAGATGGTAATCAAAATTTCTCAACCTACCCTCAAAGTATCCAATCCCCTTGATGCAATGTCAGTACACGACAGTACGTTAGTTTGGCCGCTTTTAAACATTTCAAATTTCCCCAACTTCAAAGGCATTTGACCGTTTATTTTTATATATTCTATGTTATTTTCATTTAAAAACATCGATACAAAATCACATTTAGATGTTTTGTTTGAAAATATTATAACTGGCCGTTTTAGGTTCACGTCGGCTTGAACTATTTTTAATAGTTCCAGAGGTTTTTGAGCTTTTCAAAGACGAATAAATCTGAAAAATATAGAATAAGTTAATGATAAGAAATCATTACATTATATATTATATAATAAACATAAGATAAGATTTATTGTGATGTTGAATTCGTTTTTTAAAAGCATCTTTATAGTTATCGAGTTGAAATCTTTGGTAGTCCAATATGGGCAAAAAAGATTAAATATAAACAGATTATCAAAAGAAATGAAGCTTCTTAGTATTCCATGGATTCACCGTACGGGCGCCGGGCCCATCGCGCTGCCAGGAGAGGAGTGTCAAACAGTGCCTGGGACTTGCGACCACGGTGTAGGTTTAAGGGGCCCCTTTACTATGCGCATACACACTCACCTTCGCTATTCACGCTCCTCTTCCTATCTATATTGTAAGAACCTACTAAAGCCGCCTTTGAAATACGTTCTAGAAATTAACTGATAATCGTCTAGAAACGCCGAGATCTTTAAATAAGTTGTAGAGAGATTTTGCTGTTATACCTCTCGCTCCTACTTCTACAGCGTACAAATTAACTACAAATTTATTTCTGATCAGTTCGTTACATAGTTCGTAATACTTGTTAAGCTTAAATGTATGATCTTTGGGTATGTTTGTTTCCCAGGGTACAGTAAGCTCCACAAGTATAACACGCCTTAGTTGTTTTGAGTACAGGAATAAGTCCAGCCTAGATGACGAAACGCAAACATCCCTGGGGATTTTGTATTACCTTTCATACGTGTCCATAATCAGAGTCCAATCAGGAGACGCGTCCAAGATAGAATAAGGTTTTAACTTAGATTTTTTAGATGAACCTGCCTTTACGAACTCTACTGATATTTTGGTAATTGTTATACCCTTCTGCGCTCTTGCTACAGAAAGCCGAACCGTTTCTCGTACGATTTCTAATACTTTATCGTAGCGACGCGAGTATTACCAAATAAATAATACCAAATATTAATCGATAGTTGATATAACGTATAGATATTTTAAGTCATTATTATAAGCCATTATAAATCATTACATTTTATTTATATTATTATATTATATATTATATAATACTGTATCAAAATTTTACTTACATATAATTAATAATATTTTCTGATTATCAAGAAATTATTTATGAAGCAATTTTTATGTTATTATTTTACAAAAGGTAAGAAAATTATTTCATAGTGATCAGGGGTCTAATTAACGAAACTTCGTCTTTAAGTTTACGATTACAATGTTTTTATTGATGTTCAATTTTCACTTCTTCCATGAATTTTGAATAAATTTAAATTTACGGTACTATATTTATTGCTGAATAAAAAGAGTATAATACGAAATATAACCCGCTATAGATATTAATAACTAACACAAATGACTAAAGTTACGATTTGATAATTATAAATAGTAAGTCGGACAGTTTAAAGTTTAAATAATACATTTTATGTTTGTAATTTCTCAAGTTCCTCTCAAGTTCAATTTCTTCCTCAAGTCAAAGATTATCCCAAGAATATTGTTAAGGTAATTAAGTAGCTAGATCAATGTGTACAGTGTTTGCTGAACTTCTATACAATAAATTATTAATTATTTTAAATTCATTTTATTTTAGCTTCATGTCATATCCCTTGCGGAGTAGCCAGGGACGACTGAGCGCCAAACGCTGCGCACCTCTTTCACCTCGGCCATTGGCTGAAGCGAATGAGGTATATAGTCAGGCTATTTGAAATTGGTATATACTTTATTACCTATAACTATATATAACATAATAGTTAAATATGATTTTATTAATAGTAAACTTATGTTAATCTTTCATTTGTATGATACGACCCTTAAGATTCCTGTTTAACAGAATAAAAGACGACTAGATGATTCTCATTCGGTTACACTAAGCTCTATTTAGCCTATTGTTACCGAGTAATTACACATTTGTGAAGGAGTTCGCGGGGCCATGTTTTGCTGTATGTAATACAAGGGTCCGTTAATTAAATCTGTTACTCGTGGTAATATACCGTTAGTTATGTGGAATATAATATTGTTATGTATCTTAAAATAAAAATTTCACATTATAAGAGAACAATTTTTATCTTTTCTATATACGCAATCATTTTGCTTTTATAATATGTATAGCATGCGATCCGTTACGTTAGGTGACGTATACAACATTACTGTCTTACTATAATGTAACCACTTCATTGTCAAAATTTGTAGAGACATAAAAGGTTATGGTTGGATGAATGTGGGCTATATATACCTAACAATGTGAAAAAAATTATGTAACAATAAAGGTAAATGAAACAACTCTATACCAAGCAAACATTTAAGTAATAATATTATATTAAAATTATATTATATTAAACAAAATTACCATACTTTATGATTTCTTAAGTAGGAATTCCTCTTGAAACTTAATTATCGTCCCTTTATAGTTACTTTGCTAATATTACAAAAATACATTATAAAATAATTCATGGCAAAAGGTGCTTTAATATTGTCAGAAATAAAGTTTTAGAAAATATTGTGCTATAATTGTTTTTTATTTTATTGCATTAATACTTCGAATACATTCGTATCTCGAAACTGATTGAATCTTTACTACTCTCTCTCTCTCTCTCTCTCTGTTACTCTGTTTCTCTTTTACAAATATATACATATATACAGGGTGGGCCATGAATTAGTTAACATTTAAAAAAATCGTATAAAAAAACCATTTAACATATTTTAGAAATAGTTTATTTACGAGAAAGCTAATTAGTTGTAATTTATTTTTTAATAATTATTTCGTCTAAATGACCACCGTTTCGGTTTTTGCACTCATCTAAGCGAGTCCTGAAGTTTTCGAATACTCTTCTGCAAAGAGATCGTGAGATCGCCGACATCTCTTCGATGATTTTTTCTTTAAGTTGACGGAGTGTATTCGGTTTATCAATGTAGACACGACTCTTTAAATAACCCCATAAAAAGAAGTCTGCTGGGGATATATCTGGACTTCTGGACGGCCATGGGACGGCTGATTTCCAGACGAGGTGACAACCTCGTCTGGAAATCAGCTTTTCCGGAAACATTTCTTTGACCACCGGCAAGGACTCGTTCGATGTGTGACACGTGGCTCCATCTTGTTGAAACCATGTGTTACGATTATAGCCAGCAAATTCCAGTAGCATCGGTGCTAAAAACTCCCGTAACATTTTCACATACTCGGCAGAATTAACAGTAACTGAACGGCCTCGAGAATCTTCAAAAAAGTAAGGTCCGATGATTCCTTTTGCTGAAATTGCAGCCCATACAGTTATCTTAGGAGAGTGAAGTGGCCTTTCATGTTTAGCTTTGGGATTTTCGCTGCTCCAATACCTGCAATTCTGTTTGTTTACATGTCCATTTAGGTGGAAATGGGCTTTGTCAGAGAATAAGATGTTGTCAAAATTACTGAATCGAGTTAACATTGTTTCGGCATACGACTTACGCAAATTTAAATCATTAGGATTTAGTTCTTGCACTATCTGGATCTTATATGGATGTAATTTCAAATCTAATTTCAAAATACGGCGTAATGATGTGCGGGATAATCCTAATTCAGCCGAACGTTTGCGCGTCGATAAATCTGGATCACGGCGAACAGAAACTTGCTGCACGTTCTCTTCGCTTCGAGAAGTCCGCGGGCCGCCGGTTTGTTTCACATTTAGTGTAGATCCCGTCTCTTCGAACTTCTTCACCCATTTCTTTATTAAAGGAGCACTTGGACACTGACTTAAGTCGTGTAAACCATATTCAACGCGAAATAAGCGTCTCACAGTAATGAGCGAAAAGTTGTTTAAATAAAACTGTTTCACACAGTAAGCGCGTTGTGGCCCCGTGAAGCGATCCATTGCGACTAAATTTCCAAGAAGCGAGCTATTGCCCCCGCCCGCGCACGCGCCCCGCGCGGCAATTGTGGGCTACCATTGCCTTAAACATTATCCTATTTAATTATAATTTTAGTAAGGTTGGATAGTAAAAGTACTCGATGGCCTTCCAAGAAATTTGTTGTTTTTAATTCGAAGCACCATGTAACAACATTTTTATTGGAACATATTCTTTTTTCATCATAGTCATACAAATGATGTAGGCTATAATGTAATAAAACAAAATTAATGGACGGATTTTCATTTGGACAGTTCATTGTCGGAGTGAAAAGAGAATGAAGAATTCTTTTTACTGATTTTTTTCTCATTTTCATGAACAAACATAAAAATGGTTCGGACTACAATTATAATAAAACTATAAATGTGCTTTGTGTAAGTTTTATGTGATCAAAGATTATTCGTAGCGGAAGTTGCAAAGTGTGGGAGGAATAATGTTGAAACTACTTAAATCAAATCGATTTCCTGATTGAAAGCAGTAGCAGTACTTTAGTTACAAATATTTTTTTCATATTTAAATCTACCACTATTTCGAAAGATATTTACCACAGACCTAAGAGAAAATGGTTAAGAAACTTAGTGGCCCGTCTTATGTTTATTAATCCGTCCTTAAAGCCGTTATATTACATTCATAGGAAATCTAATCATTCAGTGGAAAATTAACACCACGTAGTATAAAGGCATAAATATAATCAAATATCTTATTAAACATGAAACATCTTAACTAACTTTAAAACGGTTGAATTCTCAGAGTCCATTAATTCTCAGCTGGACGCCTGTATAAATTTTAAGTTTAAAATACTAGTTGACTTATTGAAACTAGTGGCATTGTTTAGAGCTAGGTCATGCCAAGCACAATTACATAAACTTTTAGCGTAGACCTAAATACAACTGCAGCTATAACTACATTATATCTGTTATGTATCTTATGTATATTTGTGGGTTTTAATAAATATTTCACAATTTATATACAAGATGTGTTCCTTATCTGTCTTTTGTGGAAACTGATTGTCATTAGGTTTTCGCAAAAGTAATTGCATTTATCATTTTAATAAATAACTTGTTGTCATTATGACAACAATATTAAAATGAATATATAACATACTTGACATATATAAAGAAGTTCACATATTGTAATCAAGTTTCCATTGTAGTCAGCAAAATTATTAATATGTTAACTTTTATAAATGTAATATTATTTTTTTTTATAAAGAAACAGGTATGCATACATAATTCCAAAATTGCCTCGTTAAAAATAAAACTGTAATAACTATTCACATGTACGAGTACGAGTTATCAACCTCGTATCGTACAACATTTAAACGTAACCTTATATAATACTGGGGTTAATAACAATTAAACTACAGATAAAATTTAATTGTAATTCACCTGTAAGTTCTCAAATTAACGACGTTATTAAAACAGTCTGCCGTACTTGATAAAAAATATTTCTAATTTAGTTATTACATTTATTTGAGACGTAACAAAAATGTAATCTCTTACAGTCTTGTAGAAAAAATATGAGTTAAATAAAATGGGACATCAATTAAATTATTTATTAGAAAATTTACATGATTTAAAATTGCTCACTTGACCTTCGACCTTTCGAACGCGAACCTTTTTTACAGAGGAAAAAATAATTTTCTTTTCAAATAAAATAAATTTCTCTTCAAAAATACAGTGACATATCACATATTTATTCACAAAGCTACTAATGATTGCTCTTTGTAATACGGCTGGTGACGGAGATCTCTTAATGTTAAAAATAATTGTTTGTTTTCGATTGTATATGAAAATAATTATGTTCTCATCGAAACATAATACTTTAAACTGTATAATTACAAAAGTAATATTCCAAAAACTAATAACGTTATATCAATATTTAATATAGCTCATAGATGCTCATAGTTTCATAAATGTATTTTATATTTATATATTTATAGATAGATATACTTTAATTTATTTCTTATTATAATTAAAAGTTTTTCGATAACAACGGCCAAATAATTCATAATTCTAAATCGCTGTATACTTCATATAAATAAAAAGGAAATAATCCGCCCACACATACTTTGGGAAGGAGAGGGCAAAATTATAAAAGTTAAATCATTGTTTTACAATTATAAAAACGACAATAAAATTTTATAAATTATTATGAAAAGTGTATATTTTTATGAGAATTTCATTTTTTTAAAGTTTTACACTATTATTTATATCTTTATTAAATAAGACTTTTTGGAGACAACTAGAAGACAAACAGCATTAGATTTAGGATGTATTTAATAATAAATGCATATCATATTTATAATGTTTAAAATAGTTTAAAATTAATAATGGGTTGGGGAAAAAGAAATCCATTATTTTTGCTTGAAATTCGGGACTCTATTTAAGATGCTTCGGATTGTCCGATTTGGGTCTAATAAGCACCGTTTTTTGCTACGATTTATCGCCATTTTAAAGGTAATTTCATAATGCCTCTTTCATAGAAGCCTTGGTCCTTAATGACGAAAAACTCTAATAATCGATTTTCACAATCTTCTCTTGATCCTAATTTCTTATCGTCCAGGAAGTTTTGCAATACGAGAAAAAGGTGGTAATCGCTTGGTGCCAGGTCCGGACTATATGGTGGATGCATTAAAACCTCCCAACCAAGCTCCCGAAGTTTTTGGCGAGTCACTACAGACGTATGAGGCCGTGCGTTGTCCTGATGGAGCACAACACCTCTTCTGTTGGCCAATTCTGGCCGTTTCTGGTCAATCGCTAGTTTCAAACGGTCCAGTTGTTCACAGTACAGATTTGAATTTAGTGTTTGGCCATACGGAAGCAACTCATAATGAATGATTCCTTTAAAGTCCCACCAAATAAATACACAGTAGAACCTTCCTGGCCATTAGTCCTGGTTTGGCCACCGTTTGAGCTGCTTCACCACGCTTTGACCACGATCGTTTTCGCACGATATTGTCGTATGTGACCCATTTCTCATCCCCAGTCACCATCCGTTTAAGAAATGGGTCGATTTTATTCCGTTTGATTAAGGCTTCGCAAATGGAAATTCGATCCATTACGTTTTTTGGTGTTAATTCGTGCGGCACCCAAACATCGAGCTTTTTTTTGTATCCATCTTTGCGCAAATGGTTAAAAACTATTTCCTTGGCGACTACTAACTGCGACTACTAACATGCCGGTCAACTTCGATTTTTTCGTTGATTTTATCGACATTTTCGACTACGGGCCTGCCTTTGCGAGGTGCATCTTTAACATCAAAATTGCCTGAACGGAACTCACGAAACCAAAATTGCACGTAATTAGCTGTTACCGTATCAGCACCATAAACACCATTCACAATTTCAGCAGCCTGGCTTGCATTTTCACCTTTGTCAAAACTGTAAAATATACCGAATTTTCTCTTTGTTGGCTTCCATTTTTAACGCCCTATAACTCACGACAGAATGGAACAAGCGGAAAACAATTGAAGAAGTTTTTAGTGTGAAAGATCATCACAACAACGAGCATAAACTTGAAATTGTTTGATAGATGCTTTTCGAGATCACTAAAGCCACCTACCGAGAAAATAATGGCTTTCTTTTTCCCCAACCTAATATTATTGGATTAATTATCATGAACGTTACTGCACTCATTGTAATCTATAATCTCCCATTTAGCATCATAAAGGACTGTTTATTTTGTTTATTTGACTCACTATTAATATTTATATTATATGAAGCTGTGTGTGTGTGTGTGTGTGTGTGATAATTACATATAAAATTTATATACTCGTATATATATAACAAGATTTTGTTTTATAAATATTTGGTCTGGTTTCTTTTACTTCTTATTGCACAATATTTTAAATAATAATCAATCTTCTAATAGAATTAAAGTTTAAAAAGATCATAAAATTTGAAATATTTTTGCAAGTACTCTCATTTAATAATTTTTAAATACTAATAGGAATTATATATATTTTTAGAAAATTTACAAAATACATTTTTGGAAATTTGTATATTATCAAACAAATAAAATTGTTTTGTCAAAGAAATATTTTGTTTTGTATAAATATTAATATAACATAAACTACATCAGCAAATGCGGTGTTTGTTCAATTTTATTTCTTTTTCTGAACAATTATTTATTCATGGTTAAATCTTAGTCTTTGAAATTAATTTTCTCGTATTTTTACGAAATTTTGATTAATTGATCTATAAATTATAAATAATATGTTTTTAAACTTAACTTTTAAATCATCGATGGTATACTCACACTCTATTTTGTCTACTTTTGGCGAAGTAAAATTTGTTTATAACTTGAGTCTATAAGAGAGGATCTCGTAGTAAGTGTAAGTGACATACTGATGTCATTTGAGATTTAGTATTGAGCTGAGCGTAAGCGAAGCTCTTAACCGTTTGGGAGACCTTTTTTTGTGTTTAGTTGTCTCCAGAATGTGACAAGATAATTAGCTAAAATTTTTCTCATGTATGTTTGAGCCGAACACGGATGTTATAGCGAAAACAGTTTGAAAAAACATTTAGCCATTCAAAAGTTATCAAGAAAAGAAGAAAGGAGAGGGGCTCAGCTCAACACCCGCCGCGCACGGTTGGCGAATCCTAGTTATGAAAATATGTCGAGCGTTTTAAATGAAATTATAAATATACGTATTTATAATACACACGCATACATGATTCATGTTTAATAATTATAATAAATATACAGAGCTATGTTACCTGTCGGGATGTTGGATGTATGTTTTATACATGTGAAGTGCGCTAACTACTGAATAGAAAAAAAAACCGATAGTATAAAGTATATAATATCCAATATGTTAGATATTTTTCAAGTATCGTAATTTCATTATTTCTTCTTCTAATCCCTGATAGCATTGCACAAAGCTGAATATTGTTAAGATAATTAAGTAACAAGATAAATGTGTACGGAAGCTGCTGAACTTCTATCTTAGAGATCATTACTTATTTTAGGTTATTAAGGACGTTATATTATGTAACGATATATTACATAGTTGTTAAAATCCTTTACCACTTGTTTGGTATGACCCTTAATATTCTTGTATTGATTAACCAATTAATTGGTAACTAGAAGTAGATAAAGATACATTAAGTTCTATTTTGTCTGATATTTGTCTGTGTCATTTTATTTATTGCCACAAAGATGTTACACATTTTGTGAAGGTGTTTAAAGAGACAGGTTTTTCTCTATTTAGTACAAGAGTACATTAGTTAAATCTGTTACTCATGGCAATATAATCGTTTCTTAGGTGTTTTTTTTTATTATACAATTATAATTAATATTCTATTTCGTGTTATCTTAAAATAAATTCGTTACTTTATAAGAAAAACATTTTACTTATACTATATACTATCCGACTATAATGTAACCCCGCCATTATCAGAAGTTGTTAAAACTTATAAAGATACCTATACTTACCCTATGGCTAGGGGAAACTGTCTATTCGGGACAACAGAGTAACCATTTAAACTTGTTACTTTATCTTGCTCGATAGCTGAATTAAAAAAAAATGTAACAATAAATGTATATAGAAAAGCAATTAACAAAAAAGTCTAAAATAAGTAAACTTTTAAGTCACATTATATATCTATAAAAAACAACAAAAACGATTACCAAGGACATGCTTAGAAGTTGTTATCATTTCATAACTGGGAATTTAATACTAGGTATATTTCCCCTAGAATAGTAGAATGAAAACTATGTTAACCTGTTAACTGTGTAGGAAATATTTTGTCATGAAAATTAATCGTAATATATTGAACGCATTACGTTCTTCATCTTTTTATGTGCTTGCAATCTATCATATATATAATAATATAACTTGAGCGCTATTAACGGGAAAACGGATGCTGCATGCATTCTTCCGTTCGTACATTTGCTAGCACTTCGAATTTCCACAATTTGGCTTATTTTAAGTCTGCATTTCAGTGTCTGATATGTTAGTAATAACGTGCTGATTTGAATATTCTTACTGTGAATATCAGTGTTTTACATATTTTTATTAGTAATAAGCGACAATGAAATATTGCCTGAGAGGCCAAATAAACGACGTCGAATTATAAGCAGCGGTAGCAGTTCAAAAGAAAGTCATAACGACTATTTTACAGATGGACCTGATGATGCGGAATCATATTTTGATGATATTGTAGACGCAATTATTCAGTTGGCATCAAGTGAATGGAACAGTGAGGGTAAAACGATCGCCATTTCCGTTTCTATCTCAATTTGGACTTAAATTTGAAGGACCCGAACAAAAAGATTGTCTTTTTTATTTTGAGAAATTCATAGACGATAATTTTGTAGCAATTATTGTGGAGCAAACAAACGAGTATGCTGGACATTTTGCAAGGAATAATAGGAAAACCTTCATATGAGCTGTATTTTAAAAAGCGAGAAAGCCTGTAGACTTCTTTTTTTTATAAAACTATTTCAGAAAAAAGATTTCCACTGTTTGTGATTTTTTTAATAAATAATAGTAATCTTATATTGCGTGTGGCCAAACTTACTTGTATGTTAAATGTTTTTTATATGAAAGTGAAACAGCAAAGTCAGCAACCTGACACCATTGTCATATATTCACAATGCTAATGATTACTGTTTCTAATACGACTGGTGACGGCTCTCTCTTAATGCTTAAAATAATATTTTGTCTTCGATTTTTTACAAAATAATACATCATATTCTCAGAACACAATGATTCAAAGTGTTAAATATCTTACAAAGCCATGTGTAATGTTTCAATGTTTATTTATTTTAATATTATTTTTTAAATTATTATAAGGCTATTGTGAACAACTGAAAAAAATCTTATTTTTAAATCACTGTGCACATGATATAAACATAAAGAACGAACTTTTTCTCAGAAAACGATTAAGTTAATAATAGCTTCCATATTTTATACTGTGGAATTTTCAAGTTATATCTTAACACAACTCTAAATAGTTAAATACATACATTAATTTTTGATAAGGCAACGACACGGCCATTTACATATGAAATATATTAATGTTTTTTTTTATTTACCGGTTACAGTTTTACGTTATAATCAAAAAATCATATTTTCTTGTGTCTTGTGTGTCTATTTTAGTGCCTCTATTATTTCGTAGAAAACTTTTCAACCCTTTCATACAAAGCGTTCAAAAAAGATTTTAAAAAGGTTTTATTTAAAATAACATATCATTTCAACAAATCAACAATTTCATCTCACCCATTAAAGGATCATGTTAAATATTTGGATAGGATAATTGTAATTGAACCACATAGACCATTACGATATAACGTTACTACATTTATACAAAAGCTAATAAACCACCACTACGGTCCTTACAACAATGGATAATTATTATCAAATGTGTTATATAAAGTTACAGCAAAAGTA
The DNA here is from genome assembly GCA_918358695.1 of Melinaea menophilus ssp. n. AW-2005. Lineage (NCBI taxonomy): Eukaryota > Metazoa > Arthropoda > Insecta > Lepidoptera > Nymphalidae > Melinaea > Melinaea menophilus. The sequence goes on along the minus strand of OU911039.1, from coordinate 29,705,709 downwards.
TTTAAAATGCCTTCTGCAAAAATGTAGTAAATTCGAATAACGATGGTTGTTTTCCGGTTTCGATTTGGGTTTGTACTAATGTTTCAAAAGTTTTTAGATCTACTAATGTCAACGCGGACGGAGTTGCGGCTGTAAGCTAGTAAAGTTATATATAACAAATATTATTGATTATAAAAGGATATTTTGTTGAAGCCAAATATAAATTAGACTAAACTTATCAAAACGGTTTCTAAATCTTTTTCAAATAAAGCGACCCTAATTCCGTTAGATTACAGTAAACTTTTATTATACTTTTTATCGGCAACCCTTTCATGGGTAATATTATCAAAAGTTCTCTTGTGCATCTTATTGTTTCAGATGTTGACTTAGTACACTATGTAGTATGTGGGTTCTGGCCCTATATATAATTATGTAATTGTTAATTATATTTTAAAAATCATTATGAAAACTTTATAATTTATATTTAAAAATTTTATATTTGAGAATTATGTTCCAATCTTCATATTGATATATACTTAATTAATCTTTTTCTATTTACGCCAATATTTTGACATACATTTCTTGATATACAAAAATATATATTTAACAGAATTACAGAATTTCTACTGAATATGGCAAAATAGTTAGTACAGCATTTACAACATAATATTTTGATTTATAATCTAAATATATAAAGCACAAAGACACTCACTCACTGACTCATTCATCGCCCTACAGCCCAAACCGTAATACCTAGAAAGCTGAAATTTGGACACAAGACTCCTAACATATTGAATAGGTGCAATAAGAAAGGATTTTGCAAAGGTCCAAACCATTCCAAAGTTACAGCTAAAAAACTGCAAAAAATATAACGCGCTTGTTTGATACCTCCTAGGTGGTGTGGAAATTCAAACAAAATATTTGATCACTTTCGCCTTCCGTTGCGAAGCACGGGTAACCTGCTAGTAATCTATATATAAGTGGGGAACCTTAGGAGTAGTGCCAGTAACAGAAAAAAAAAGAGGTAGCCGTTTGTCATGGTATGGGCATGTTATGAGGAGGGATGAAAGGCACGTGACCAAAAGAGTGCTAGGTATGGTAGTGGAGGGATGGACAGTTAGAGGACGAACGAAGAAAAGATGGATGGATTGCGTGAAAGACGATATGGAGAAGAAAGGAGTGTGTACAGAGATGACGAGTAACAGGAGAGTATGGAAGGAAAAACATACTGTGCCGACCACAAAATGGTATAAGGGCAAGAAGATGATGATGATATATATATAAGTGATTTACCACTTACTAACTCATCACGAAATCTCCGAAATTATCTGTCCAATTAACTTAAAATTTTACATAGTTACTTCTTTTATGACGTAGACGTCCACTAAGAACGGATTTTAATTCCTATTATTCCTATCCCAACGGATTTCAACTTTTTGCATTTCCCCAAGTTTTAAACCTGTAGGAGCTGTACACTTAGCATGGGGGGTAAGAGTTACTATAGCGACGGTTACCATAGCATTGGTTACGATGACAACGGATAATATGACAAAGGTTACCGTAGCAACCTAAGTTCACATCCAAATTAATAGTGTGCCCAGCGAAGCGGGAGGGAATAAGCTAGTACATCTATAACAAAAATAAAACTACTCTAAATTTTACATCAAATAAATTGACTTCATAATCATTTGAAACAAAGTTTGGTTACGTACAATAGCCCCTGGGAAAATATATCCTGCGTGTTGTAACATATTAAGATTACGCTTCTTGTTAATGTATACAACACAAATTGCTCTAAGTTTTTATAGATATCTTAATATTGTGTATATTTTATTTAACTTGTAATATAAAAGATAACTATGAACCAAATTTTAGGAACTATTGTCTGATAATTTTGATTTAAATGTATATTATTGAATTAACATAAACATTATTATTATAATTTATAATGTCCCATTTAGCATCCATAAAGGATCGTTTGTTTTGTTTATTTGGCTCACAATTAAATTCATTATATGAAGCTGTTTGCAACTTTAATTAAACATTATCTGTAACTGTAAACTAATACAATGAAACTACATTTAAGAACTACATTTATTTAAAATAATAATTATATCAATGCGTGAAACTCATTCTTAAATTTACACGTTTATTAATTTAAACAATAATTATCGAAACTAAAATATAAGTTAATTACTTTACTTTATAAATTTACCTAACATTTATAATATTAAGAAAACATTACGGGATTCCTAGTTAATATTTAGTTATATCGAATATACATTTATTTAGCTTATATAATTATATAGCTAATTAGCTCCGATTTGATTCTCTATAACGAATCTTCGATAAATTTCCTTCTTAAATCTATTCGATAATACAAATTTCACTTAACATTAAGTGAAATTTGTTGTTGTTTCTTGGCTTCACAATTCATCAATCTTTTTCAATATTTTAATACCCCGCGACTTCATGAAGCATCTCTTTAGATCCCTTATTATAACAAAAACCTTTAGAATGCAAATAAAAGGCATCCAAAAAGGTTTAGCTGAAATTTAGAGCAGATCACGCTCGACTGGTGTGTTTATAAGCTCAGTTCGTTAAACTTTCAAGGAGTCCAGAGTAAACACAGAATTTAATTTTTGAATTTAGTGTGACTTCAGCTGAAATGTTATAAGTCTTTATATATAAAAAGACTTAAAATAACTTGTGTTATTATAAATACATAAAAAACAATAATAGTAACTGTCGACTACTAACGAAATTTTTATAGGTTTGATGAATTCGTTACAAGGAATTTCTACTCAATACTAAGATTCATTTTATAAATTGCTGATATGACTTATAGTTGAAGTTTAACTTAATGATTTATGTATTTTGAATAATAATTTCTAAAAAGTTAATGTTACACATGCGTATTTATAATATTATTATTTCAGTTCTGTTTACTAATATTATTTATCAGAAAAAATATTTAAATTTTTCTTTTATACACCTTAAATATATTTATGGTATCTTTTACCTGAAGATACGAATGTTCTTTTTTATATGCATACGTTTATATTATATTTTATATAGTATTATTATGTATCTATACAGGTGTTTATTATTATAAAATATCTAAGTAACTTTTTCTGCCCTCTAAAACCTTCTGTCCAAAACTCTTGGGGTAGCTGGAAGAAATCTCTTTATATAAGTTATGTGTATATTATTTTTTTTAAATATTATGCTGCAGAAACATATATATATATAATTTAGATAAATTGGACCGTCTTCTTAACAGTTGCATTCGTTTCATATTTAATCTCCGAAAATTTGACCACATTTCTCAGTACCGCTCTAAGCTTAAATGGCTCCCCATCCGCGAAAGAAGACGATCCAGAACTTTATGTCAGTTTTTCTCTATCCTGAATGATCCAGCTTCTCCTCGATACTTGAAATGTAAGTTTCAGCTACTGAGGTCAACTTACGATTTACATCTTCGGTCAGATTCTAATCTTAGCTTATTTGTACCTTCGCACCATACTGGCTTTCTTTCTAACTCTTTCACAGTACACGCTATTAAACTCTGGAACGGCCTCCCTGATGTGCTTCGACGTGCCTCGAATAGAACTGTATTTAAAAAGCGTATCCGTAGATATCTACACCAGAAAATGACATAACCATTCTTGTAACTTTTTTATAATTATTATTGCGTAGTGATATTTATACCAATATTGGCATAACATTATTTTTATATATACATTATCGTCTTACTATCGCCCTATGCCTGTATGTATGTATATGTATGTATCTTTTTTATATATTTAATATGTTTATACGTATTCATTTAATATATTTATATGTAGTACAAGTATATATAAATATGTATCTATATATATATTGATTGTTATCTACATAAGTTGTGTGTATTCGTTTGTTTATTTTCTATTGTACCCCTTGTTTGTTTTTCTGTATTTTATATTTCGGTTGTATAATTTTGTTGTACAATAAAGTTTTTAAATAAAAAAAAAAATAATAAAAATATATATATATATATATATATATATATATATATATATATATATATATATATATATATATAAAATATATGTCTGTAGTATAAGACTTTATTTTCACATACACACATGATTCAATGTTTATCAACGGAATTTAAATTAAAACCCCTCCAGAAAACCGATTTAGATTAACTAACGCAGTTAGGCACTTATTTAGACTAACTTCTCACCGACACAAAATTGTACTGTTTCCATTATATTAAATTATATCCCATTAAATAAGAGTTACAAATATTTTCGTCTGTCTTATTTGTTTTGATTTTTTGAATAACTAATGAAAATGTTACATACTTTTTTGTTGGGGTATTTGTATTTCATGGACTTTTCGTTTAATTTTGTTTGTAAATGAAAAAAAAAAGAAAACTAATTTAGGTTACAAAAACAAATCCAAATTACTGAATTTTAAATTTTGGAGTGAATTTAATGTAAATTCTAAGTGATCATAGATTATTTTAGTACCGAAAAAGTATAGATTGTATAGAATAGGAATTACGTCAAAATAAATTAATTTAAATCAAGTTCTTTATTGAAAGTAGGTTTATTTATTAAACATTTTTTCATCTTCTATTCTACCATTACATCAAAAAGTTCTGGAATCCTGCAAACAGGTTAACGATACTCAGTGGCCCATCTTATGTTTTTGAAGTTGTTCTTAAAGCCTTTAATATTCTAAGTTTATAACACTAGCCCACTTATTGTTTAAGAGTTACATTGTTTAGAGCTAGGTCACGCCTAGCATAATACTCAAGGTAATCTTTTAGCGTAAACCTACCTATAGCTACATCTGCAGGTACCTCTATGTTTACAGACTTGTTCGCATTATTAGTAACACATGTTAATAAATATCACGTTTGAAATAATATATTTCAAAATATATTCCGAAGCCTTTATTAACTGTACATGGCATTGTTTTACATTATTTCTTTATATTTTTTTATTTTTCAATTCATCTATTTGATATTAATTGCCTTATGAAATGTAACTTTTTCTCATCATTCTTTTTCCTTTTTTTAAATTTTTGTTTATTTCTTTTGGTTCCTGTTTTATTTCTTTTTTTTATTGATCATATTATTTTTTTGATTGTAACTTCTACAACTGAAATCTGTAGCATTAACTTAATGACTTAAATATAAATTTTTTAAGTTTTAGTGAAAAGTCATTCTATAAGTGCATGTTAGCCTTTAATTGGGATATACTTTGTAACTAATTCATCTAAAGTTTTGTTTTGTTTAAAAATATTGTTTTCCATTGTGTTTCACGTTAGCTTCCTATAAAGTAAATAAATAAATAGATGAAAATAACCAACGCACGATTGAGGAGATTAAAGAATGGAGAAGAAGTGAACGAGGTAAATTTGGGACGCGACTTTTGGAACTTATGAGTGAACTACGAAACTATGAGAGAGAGAGAGTAACTAAGCTAAGTTAGCTAGTTTACAATGCTTAATATGTATATAAAACTATGCATTGTAAATTGTAAATATATTATATTTTAGAGAACACAATTTATGCTTAAATAAGTAGGCTACTAAATAAAATTAATATATATCAATCTTGTAAATCTTCACGATAACTCTTGTAATAGAAATAAACCTGGTAATAAGATTAAACTTAATGTTTTAACTTAAGAACAAATTATAAAAATTTGGGTAGAAATCTGTAAGAAGATAAAAAATATTTTGTTAATTACATCTTCTGAGACTATATTCTATTCCACTAACTTCACTAATATTAATTAAATGTCAAATAGTATTACAATTAAATGAGCAAATTGATGGAGATGACTTTCAGTTGTGTTCTGTTTATTGTAAAATTAATATTCTATCAATATATTGCGGCGTAGCTCGAGATAATTAAACTAAATTGAAAACTGTTCGATTCTCGTAAATTGTTATAACAAAGTTATGTACTATATATATAAAGTTACGGAGAATTGCTTACCAATTTATCCAAGTTAAATTTTATTATTATTAAAGATAATTAAGAATTAAGCTACACAAAAGATGATAAGACGTGGCTAGAAATTGACTATAAATTATAACTGATTATTATTATAATTTAATAACCTTCACTAAGACTAATGACTTAAGCGGTTACTTAAAAATTTCTACTCAAAACTCTCTGGTATATAAGTATAGAAAATAAATATTTAGTAAATAATTTAATTCTTATTTTAAGTATTGTTTCTCAGTTGTAATTACAAATGTTCAATTATTTATTAATAAAGACTACTGATGTAGAATAAAAAGATTAATTTATAATGAAATTTTCTCATAAATACAGAAATAAATTACGAGGAAAGGAAACAGTTAATACACTTTCATGTCATTGAAAAAGCGTTGTTAGAGGCAGCGGTGCGTAATTGAGGAAATCGAGTTACTGGAACGTCGCACGTCGCTTACCCAATTGTTACTTCTTATAGGTTATTCCGTAAATGAGATATTATTTGTATTGTTACACCTAACAAAGAATCTTAATCTCTTTCCCCATCCAATAAAAAACACTTAAAATTAATGCAATGGTAGAATACAAGGCCATCAACCTGAGGCTACTTTGGGTTCGCTTTAAGCTGGGGATAACAAGAGTACATACGACGACTTTTTTATAATTAGTATAATTAACATTTCGACATTTGTTACAGCTTAGTCGGCGCTGACCGCCGGCCTGGTATGAGGCGTCAACGTCGACCAGCGCTCTGCAACTGTTCACCCCCTTTAGAATCCACCTTAAACTTACCTTATTTCATCCTTTCCCTACCCGTAATCCTTGTAATATTCCCCATCATTCATTCAGAAATGGTTGATTCAAATATATTATATCTTCCCTAAAAACTGTTATATAATAAACTTGATCAAGACAAGAACAATAATTTAATAGTAAAATCAAACAATTATATAAGAAATTTTCATGTTCTAAAAGAAATTTCGAAGCGAGATAATAGTATTGATATAAATATTAACACTTACCAGGGATTAATAATCAGGTTTAGAAGAAAAAGCAATGCAGACACAAATAAAATAAATTTTACTACGCCTAAACAAACGAATAATGCTACTTTCGATGATAATACTTTCGAAAAATTACTTACTTACTTACTTACCTTCACGCCATATCCCTTGCGGGGTAGCCAGAGACGACGGCGCGCCAAACGCATACCTCTTTCGCCTCGACCACAGACATCAACCTCTTCATACATGCCCTCCGGGGGGTCCTCATGCTTTTTACGTCGAAAAATTAAATTTAAATGAATTAATTTTTGAAAACGACAATCAAAATACAGTCATAGTAATTAATAAAAGTAAAGATAAAGATGATATCCCTTATAATTTAACCAAAGAAAAAAATATTAAATATTTTAATATTAACAATTCAAGTCTTCTTGAAATCGATAAGAATATGCAAAAAGACAATACAAAGATTGAGGAATTCAAAGATGAAATTATGGGTAAGTTAAAAATGATTACGCTACTACTCTTAACAGAAGTAGTACAAGGAAAGGAATATATATAAGAGGAGACACACACGACGAAGACAAGCTTAAACTTAATAAACATATAACTATCGAAGGTTTTTCAAAACCTGTATCAAATAAGTCACTTGTACATCCTACACATCCTTTCCATCCTTTAATTAATAACATCCATCCTATAACAACAGACAAAGCTAACAGTAAGTATATTTCTATACTCGTTGTTACTTATTTGGTATGATATTTTAGTGGAATGTTATTTTAAATTAATAACGAGAAATTAATGGTTATTGAGTAAAATGATATTTTAATGATGATATATGCTGCTTAATTCGGAACATTGCATTAACGTGGGTTGCCTCCTTTCTAAACCCTGTTGCTAACATTGGAGCTAGATTCCCAATTATTGTTTTGATTTGATATAAATGATGATGACATTAAAATTTATTTTACTTAATCTTATTCTTTTATAGATTATTTTATCTTTTACGATATATATAATTGTATCACAATATCAAAATTAATGAAAATTTGTAATTAAATCTGATTTTATAGGTATCTTTTAGTAAATATATGTACAATGGAAATCTGTTACAAAATATCACATTTCAGTTTCGAGTGACTCAATATAAATTATTAATTAAATTTTTACCAAGTTATATAGTCAATTTCCCAACTAATCCTACTTTGAGGGCCTATTTCAACCCTAACCATTACGGAAGGGTCAATGCACAATGCCTGGAGTTAATATATTCACTCTGCGTCAATACAGAAATACGTAGAGAATCCAATATTTACTTATGCATACAACATACTATAATTAATATATACAGTGGAGTTAGAAGATTATCTCTGATATGCAGAAGTTTAAAACATTTACTTTCTATTATAATATGGTAAGAAACTATTTTTCTATTTTGTTTATATTATGAGAAGTTATCCTCCAAAATACAGTTTCTAGCAACAAGGAGAATTAAATAGATATCTTTACAATAAACATATAATAATAAATTGAAAGTAATTGTAATTTCCTTATCGTTAATATTAATAAAGAAGTTTGTAAAGAATCATATCCGCTGTTGTGATGGACCATAGCTAAGAAGTTCAAATATTAATTTTTATCCGTCCATTGTTTTCAGCTTGCTTGAAACTTTAAAATGCACACCAACAATAAAGGTCGGGAGATACTATTTTATCGTCTGGATTCTACATAAAAATTTATATCGCATTTAAAATTCTATTAAATTAATCTAGTTGTATAAAATTTGTTCGTACAGAATCATTAAAATAGTCGACTTCTTTGAAGTTATAAAATGTCAGTCTCCAGTACTTACTATCCAGTCTCAGTGGGTCTATCGAGAATGCCCACTTTAAATATTTTTTTTATATTACAGTATGCTTAAAAAATAATAATACGAAAGTACTCATTTTACAAATAAAAGGAATAAAACAATCTTCACCAGGGAAAAAATAGTTTTATGGGCATATTTGTAATCCCGATCGAACCCGGGATCAAACTTAATTCCGGACTAATATAAAGATGAAGAGATTATTTTATTTGTAAACACACTAATCTCTGGAGCACCAAGCGGATTAAAAATGTAATTTAATTTTTTTGCGCATTTGTTGAGAAACATTATAAAGTATAAAGTTTTTCGTTCTAAAATTTCAGAATTTCAGAAATAATAAAATAAATTGATGTTTTCATTTTTTTCGTATCATTTAAAGGGTCACGCACATTTACATCAAATATGCTGTGTCTAATAACCCATTACGTCCGAGGTTAACAAGATTTATTTAGATGTATGTCACTATTAAAGAAAAATATGTCTAAAAGGACTTTAATATTTTACTCTACACATATTTTTTGTGTAATATTTTCAAGTGTATTCTTAAACTTGATTGCATTTTATAAAATATATAAATAGGATCTGAGTTCTGGGCTATGAAGGTGATAGATGGAAAACGTTTGCATGTAACGGATATGCGAATGTTGAGGTGGATGTTTGGGGTAATAAGAAGAGATAGAATAAGAAATGAATATATTAGGGGAAGCTTGGGAGTAGCGCCAGTGACAGAAAAAATTAGAAGTAGTCGTCTGTCATGGTATAAGCATGTTATAAGGAGAGATGAAAAGCATGTGACCAAAAGAGTGCTGGGTATGATAGTGGAGGGATGGACAGGTAGCGGACGGCCGAAGAAAAAATGTATGGACTGCGTGAAATACGATATGGAGAAGAAGGGAGTGTGTACAGTGATGACGAGTAACAGAAAAGTATGGAGGAAACAACATTCTGTGCCGACCACAAAAGTGGGACAAGGGCAAGGGAAGATGTTGTTAAATAGTTCCTATATTTATTGTAAACTCTTTTAGTGTGCCGTTACTAAAAAAACTCACTCACTTTAAAAACGATTTGATCTAATGAACTCAAAGTAAAGAATGTTCGAAGTTCATTAAAATTTCTTCAATGTAATTAAACTTTATATTGAACTCTAGCTATTTCTTTTCAGATAATGGAATCTTTCACAAATAAAATTAGACAAATTTGTAACATTTATTAAAATCAAATATAAGATAATAATAAATGTATTGTAAAAAAATCTTTCTTCTTTATAAAAACTGTATATGATATCAAGAAACTTATTAGAAACTTATAATTATAAATATTGACGAGTAACATTCTATGATTTAAGATACCTTCAGCTTCGTCATTAGAAGTTAAAATTATACTTTATGAATGGTTAACTTTATTATACAAAATAAAAAAGTTTATGTATTATATGTACAGGTTACAGATTATATAGTCAAAGGAAAAAGTTGACAATGAAATTGTAATGTTTAAAATAATTAATTAAATATTCATATTTCCCTCGTATGTATGTACATCCTATCCTTATCAAATTAAGTTAAATACCATATATAAATTTAGTTATATTATTGAATTGAAAATGTTTTATAGGGATGCAGTGGTATATTTGTATGCTTTTAATATTACAAAGTAAATTTAATATTAATTTATATTCATATTTATGTTCCAAAATTATCACATGAAAACTCGTTCAATTAAAATACATTCATCCATAGCGTTACATACATAAATATAATTAATCTACTTTGTAAATATAAATAAAGATATTATATTTACAAAATTTAACGATATTTTATTTTATATATATTTTCTTTATCAAACCAAAAAACTACAAGTTATAATGAATTCACTAACTAGAGGCAGTCTCGATACCAATCTTACTTTGAAATACAAGTTGTTTTGAATATCATTTACTAAAAAGAAAAAATTCTATCTATAAGTTTTGTATGACTAGATCTACGTAAAGAAATTAAACAGGGCCTTACAGTTGCATTACAGAAAGCTTAACCTAAATATGGTTTATGTTTCAGAATCAAGCAGAGCTCTCTAACCTCGAGCCATGCTTATAAAGTTGGCTTAACCTATAGTGGTAGTTTGCACTGCTGTCTAAAACGTAATCGTTGGCGTATTATTAAACTGTCTGTAACTGTTATTAAACTGTCTTTCATTAAATACGTTCATTAAGGTTTTTCTAAACAACTGATAGTCGATTATAAACTTTAAGGTCGACTAAAACATTGTTTGTCCTACTGTTTTGTTCTTCTAAAATTTTGATAATATTGGGCCATTAACGACCAAAAGTGTGGAAAGCTCATGAGCTTTCCACACTTTTTTTGGTCGTTTGACAATTGGGCGTGCGACAAAACTTTTAATAGAAAATGAGAAAGAAATGTGCAACGATACTTCATGCTTCAGCACCTCTGAATCCATTTAAAAACGAAAATACTACAATAAATTTATTATTTGTTCCGTTTTGATAACATTACATGTCGGATTATTTTTACTCATATACTGATATTGTAATACTTAACTAGTTCACTTTATATAACATGGAATATTTTTCATGCTATTTTAAAATCATAGCATCAATAACTTGTAATTATCTCCGCAAATTTCATACAGTTCGAAAAAAAATAACAATAAAAAAACTGCTCAAGACCAGTTTAATTGGTTGTTTTTTTTTATAAAAATTAATGGAGATTGTTGATCTTATAAAGCTGACATATAATTTCATTAAAAACTCCAATATTTTGAACAAAAAACGCTTTATAATCTGTTTTTTTTTTTTGTTAAACATATTTTATCTGAAATATACGAATAATACTAACTGCATATATTTTAATGAACTATACGATTATATGAAAAGAAAATCAAAGAAAAATCTTTGAGCAAATAACAGTAACTTACTACAATTATCGATAAATAACCGAATAGACTAAAGAAATAAGCCAGCAAAGTTTGTTAATCGAGTAACATCCATACGGCAAATAGTAAAAGTACTAAACAACAAGTTGCATTCTGCACATAAAGTTAACAAGTTCGAACAAATACCACGTCGCATGGCATGAATATTATGATTTACAGGCGTCTGATAGAATAACTCCAGAGAACCATTGTTATTAATCTTGTTCATTAATGAGTATACAAAATAAAAATAACTTTATTATTTAAGTTCATTATTTTCTTTACCACGATTTGCTCATAAGTATCTAATTGTTCCACCTTCTAGTATCCATCAATCCTTGATATAGAAGCATCGTTCGGGTCGGTACTCGCTGGTGCTGGAAGTGCTCCTTCAACCAAAGGTGAGCAGGTCTCAAAGGTAGTACTTAAACTCATTCATGAAATTGACAAAATGATTGCTGTTATCTGAAAACACGTTCATTGGAAGGTCACCAATTAAAACAGAAACACCGAATGAAGAGCTATGGTGACGAATTAACTTAATATACAAATATATCATTAAAATAGTTATGTGCTCTACTTTTACGATTCAAGATGGAAATTGGCTCCACATAGTATAACCCGCAACGTAGGAACGGAAATAAGGGTGTAATTTCATCCTGAGTTAAATTACCCATTACAGAATTGGGTTTTTGAAAATTTTTTTTTTTTGCGATAAATAGAATGATCATATATACGTTTTATAACAAAACTATTTTAAAAAATTTTTTTTTTGCAATAATTCACAAGTTATTTCAAAATAAAAATAAGTTTTTGAATCCAGTACCGAAGACACACATAGCTAGAGGAAATTAACTAACAAATTTTTTAGCAATATATTTTCGATATTATTGTCAAGTCACATGTAATTGCCGTAAACGCTGTACTATTCTTTAACAGCTATAACATTATGACGTCACAATTAGGGGTGACCAATCGTGGCACGTTCATAGTCACGTGATTTTTATTTAAATTTTTTCAGGTTTTCGCATGACACATCGATATAATTAATAACGAAGTTTTAAAATACATAAAAAAAATCAATACATTTTTTATTTTCAAAATCCCAATTTAGCGTTCTATATCTAAGCCACCTACCGCCTACACAGCTAAGCATACTTGTTTAGATAGGTGTTTGTCTTCTATCGGTCAATAATACTCATGTACCATTATAAAGAAATGTTTGACTGAAAATCAAAGTATTGATAACCATTAATAGCGGGTATTTTTTGTCAAATAAAAAATAAAGAAGGTTTTTTAACATCCTGCTCAAACTGAAATTGGATTGGAACTGATTGTGGTCTACAAATAAATTTATTATATTTTATGTTTTATTTTTAACTGTCTTTTCTTATAAATGAAAAATCTTCTAACTGAAATCCTAGTAAAACCAAGTCGGCTGGATTTCTTTGTTGCCAGTATGGCATCACAATGACTTTTATATGCTCCTGAACTTCAATAATCCTGTTCTGAATAAAAAAACTTTTAGTGTATTAAATACCATAAGCAACCAAGCTAGCACTATCCTATAATCAGTAAAATACATTTCGAAAATTACCTAAGTCTAAAGTTTTTGATAAGAGGATTAACAATCAGTTAATGGCGATACAGTATAACAAAAGTCGGGATATCTCCAGTAGTATTAATGCTTGACTTCTTTTATACATCACAAACGAATAGGATGACATTTTGATGACGAAACATGATGTAAGGTCAGTATGATGAATGCATTCATGAGCGAGCATCCTCTCATAGAAAGCCTCTGAGTTTATGGACGCTGGCAGAGATGGCACTTATTATTCCAATAGTGGTATTTTAAAGACTTGTTATTTTTAAAAGTTATATGTAAACTTTAGATAATGCGTTATATATTCTTCCAACAACAAAAATGAAGGTAATAAAAATATCTCAAGATTGTAAAATATACCAAAAATTAAAAGATCAAACGAAAATCGGTGGAGACTAGTGGAAATTAGTTGAATTGTAAAACTTATTTCAGCATATTTTATAGCACGTACAAACGAGGTTCTGAATATTCATTAATTTCATCCCCTCGCTAGTAATCTGTTCCCAGAACATATTTCTTTACAGTATAATTTTTACGAAGGTTATTTGATTACACATTATGTAAAAAAAACAGTACTTGTTAACCGATTTTTCTCAATATATTTTTATTGGTAATTTCAGATACTGATATTTTAATGGGGTCAACAGTTTTATATTTTATTATATATATATATATATATATATATATATATATATATGTATGTATCAGTCCTGATACACATATAAGTACGAGTATATAAGTAGAATTATTTTATGTATTTAACATTTACATTCAAATTTTGTAACTGACTTTTCAAATGTTCTATAGCAATCGTGTTCACGGAAAGTCGTGATATGTAGATGTCTGTCAGTATCGCAGTTTTTTGTCATCTACCTCCAACCGTTTTTTAGTTTCCGGGCTTAGGATCAGAATGCACAAAAACACACTAATATTCATTTCAATAGAGAGGATGTTTGGAATCTATCTAACATCTAGGTCAAGTCCTATGGAATTGTTATTTTGGCGCACAAAACAACTGCACAGTACGCGTTTTATTAATAATACTACAAATATAATATTATTCAAAACGGTATTACATATCATATGTTATAAAACATTTGAATATATTGTTTTTATAAAACATTTTATTTCAATCTCGAATTCAGAGTAAATTATCATTGTTTTAAAACAAAACAATTTTGTTTCCATCTCTTTAAAATTAAATTGCTGTATTTTAGAGAATCATTTATAATGCTGATGCTTCTTAAAGCTTTAAAACTTCTATTACTTAGAGAGCTACTTACCTCAATATAACCACAAACATGAAAATACAATAACAGTACGTCAGATATAATGTATGAGATTTTTGAGAAGAATTAAAAACTTCAAAATAATATTTTCTTTTAAATTACGCAAATTAATCATTTCTATACCAAATCTTAGTAACTTATATGTAGTTTTTTAGTTTTTAATATTTTAGTTATTGTAGCTATAAATATCATAAATATATAATAGAGTGACCAGTGATTGATCCCAACAAATTTTTCAAATCTCTTAGAAATAATTGGTATAGAGGCAGGTGGACGGTGCTCTACAATAAGGAAATCTTTACACCAAGAAAAATTATTCACCTTATAGAGTACTTTATAACAAGAAATCTTATTACGATTGATAAACAATATAAAATTTTGAAGCCGCAGGAAACTTCTTGTTCAAAGAGAGTAAAAATTCCAGAGTCATGTACTTTTATACAGCAATAAACTAAAGTAAATTCATAGCAGACTACGTGTAACGAATAATTTAACTGCTTTTAAGAAATGATTACTCCTTAAAATACTTTTCCGCAAGACCTCGTTGAAAGTATGCCATCGTTATATTTTGAGAAGCCTGAGGATCGTGTCCGTTATTTACAAAATAAAGCTTAGCAAAATCATTTTTACACACAGTATAATTTAAACATAGTGATTTAAAAACTGTATCAGTCGAATCACGTAAGTATTTAAATTTTAATGAACAATTTTACCTATCACGATTGAAAGGATTTTAATTTGGAATTCATTAATACTTAAAATTAATACATTTATATTTCAGAAATAATAAAAAGAAAATAGATAATTAAAAGTTTGTTAATAGTGAAAAAGTGTATGAAATGAAGTCGATAAATAATATAATAATGAATTAATAATGGATGAAAAACTATTAGGAATAGTTGCACTCTAAATGAAAATGAATTATCAGTTCCAGGACTTTCGTACCGGTTCATCTCCATGAACTTCTTCTTTAGATGAATGATACGTGCAACTTGAAACTGACGTTTCAGAAATGCAATGTATGCAAAAACTTTGCCTTCACTTTATAGCAACATTGCAAATTAAGGAAACCGTATGTATTGTTTCTCGTAAATATATTAAGATAAAACTACAGTCAGGATAACAAATACAATAACAAGAAGTACTTCTTTAGTACATGTAAATAACTTAAACAGCGTTAGTTATTGCTTTATTTTGTTATTTGCAATAGTATTAAAAGTTTCGCACATTTTAAAAAGTTACTTAATAGTTGTAGCACAGTACTTATAGTAGCTATCTAGTGACAACAAATAATATAAACTTGTTACATTTATGATTACAATATATCATCAAGTTTAGATGTTAAAACTTAAATGTCAAAAACAGTCAGTCAATTTCAAGGATTACGTAGTTTGTTAAAACTAGGGGCGTCAACAGACCTTTGCATATTGAGCAAAGCGAGCCCAGTGTAATGACTCTTTGTGGACAATGTCGGTAATGTAGGAGATTTCATAGGAAAACAGATTTTTCGCACGATTTTTATTTCCCATTGACTTCAATGGGATATCAGCTTTTTGACGATTATTCCTCAACGACATAACATTTTTCGAGCCTATTCGTGACAAAGAATGTGAAAAAGCCTCCAGTAGAGCGCTCCGCTCGCTTCGCTTAAAAATATAAGTATAAAATTTTATATTAATAAAAAAATATTTTTTTCGGGTACTTGTTTATGAACGGCGTATTTAGGTTCTTTTAATTAATTATTGTGCTATTGTGTACAATATAATAAAAAACAAAAACTAGATCACGTAATTACACTGCAAGGTCGTTATTGACAACGTCATTGTCAACGAGCAATCTATTAAATTCATCAAATTACTATATAAGTAAAATAAATATCGTATAAAATAAGATCATCTACTACATACTAACTTATCATTTGATTACCTAATAAAAAAAAAAGATAATAAATAGCACCGCCATTCTGTGATCATATAAGACTGTTACCTGCAGTACCTACAGATGCTGCCACTGAAGTTGTTCCTTCACCAAATTATAAAATAGTAGAAATATATTAGCCCAATATAAAATTTGTGTTACAATTAACATTAGATAGACATTTTTATTTATTTTAACTTTATTCAGAGTCCATCAATTATTTATTGACGATTTGATTCGATTGGGTACTTTCAAAACAAAATTAATTTCATTCGCAGAAAATTGTAAATTCATATATATCATAGTTAATGTCCGGGCGTTCACTAATCACCGTTTGAAGTTTCCGCAACTCTCTTCCCTTATCTCTATATACTCTCAGCTGACTCAGTTCAAGTTTGTATTACCATACTTAAAATTATTTTAAATACAAATATGATTTTATTTACCATAAATATATACCATTGTCGGTTATAACCGAAAGTGATGATATATCATCACTTTCCATTTATACGGATGAAGTGAAATTCTTTTCAATTAAAAATATATTTGTTTATGTTTAATTAATTTCTATCTATGTGTATATAATAGAAATAACAAAAGAATTATTTCTAAGTGGTATTCTTTGCCATTGTTTTTAGAAGCCTCTCATTTCACTTTGATGTTAAGTATCGAGGCTAGGGAACCCTGCAGGTGCAAAAAAAGTCTTTGTTGATTTCATTGTTCATATGTATAAATACAGCATTCTGCAACAAAATTGAATTTAAGGCTATGGTTTATAAACATCATTAGGCTTCCATATCGAGATCTAACATCTCTTACTAAATAGAATTTATAATTATAAAATGATTGTATATTTTCTGTTGAATTAACTTTTGAAATATCTAACCTAAGATATGAAGTACCCTGTTATAAATACTAATGATCCGATAAATATAAATATTCATATACCTGAGTACAAAATATGATGACGAAATGATTTTTCAGTACGATGTAGAAATACAAAACAAACAGAAATCATTTATTTTACATTAATTGGACCAAAATTGGAATAAACATTTAATTTTAACCATTTGGAGTCGACAAATTCGATATTAAGTTCATAATTAAAATAATTGATGGAAAGTATTTTAAAATTGCTGATACTTGTATTTATGTTTCCCTTATTAGCCATTATGTTTGTTGAATCTGTTATTATAATGAAAGTAATGATCTCATGATCAGAAATTTTTTTTGAATTATAAATTAAACATTATTTATCTTTCTTTATTTTTTATTTTACATCTGAAGGTATTTCCTATATTTTGCGTGTAATGTCTAAAACTAAATAGTTTAACATGGCGACGCGTGTTCACTTGAAATATCGGTTCACTTTTTGACTAACTTATTGGTTTCCAAGTATAACTAAGTACTAAGATACATTTGTTTCTTTTATTACGGTATTGCTTGGACAAGTGCGTGATACTGAACTTTTTTGCAAAATCTTTGGTAGTTTTAGATTTAAAAGTGATACTGTAATCGAATTATCCCATATGTAACTTGTAATGTTTCTTTTTATGGTGGACGGTGGAATGTTGATGTGATTAGTTCATTTGAAAGTATAATATATATTAGTCAAAATCAAGTAACTCAGAACATTGAGATAAATAACTGCCTTTTTAGTAATTCATTAAAATTCGTATACAGTTACAATAAATTTATCTGTCGCCCAGATAAATCTAAAGAATAAATAAACGCTACGTATTATTAAAACATTACACAAATCTCTCTTATTCTTTCCGTATCGTTTATCGTATTTCCTTTATCCTTATCCTATCCCACTTATCTCGATTGAATTGCAATGCGTAACAATGAAATAATAGCAAGAGAAAAAAGAAATTCAGAACAAACAAAGTATAAATTCAACGTATTAAAATGCATATAAATAGTACAACTGACTTATCATACATAATAGCAATTTATGTAAAAAGGTTATTAGCTAAAGGTGAGAAAAATTTAATATCATTTGAATAAGTAGAACAACGCCACTGCCGTCTTTTTGTTTGTCTGATTTCTAAACTATGCATGTACATAAATTTTATTCTAAATGTTTTTATACATGAGAATATGAGTTTATTTGTTTATTACACGTTCACAATTTAAATACTTGGCCGATAATCTTTTAATCTAGCGCGCACGTCGTCAAGGATACAAAAAATAGGAAAAAGGAGAGGACCCCAATGGGCCCATTTCATTATTCAGTTATAAGCGTAATTTTTGTCCCTAATAATAATGACCACCAACCACTAGCTCACTACCAGCCTTTTCACTGTTCAACATTAGTTTTCTGGTTAGCCTAGCGCTTGATATATTGCATAATTAATAAGCGCAATAGGGTAATTATTGTTATTAGTTAAATAGAGTCAGCGTTTTGTAATGAACTTTTTTTCGACAAGTTTCAGGGATTATGGACATGTACTCTCACAGTACTAATCGAGTTTGTCATATATTATGAGAATGATATAATATCTTAGTTATTTTGGTATAAAATAAATATAATTTACTAAATTGACTAAAATAATTGCACCCAACAATCCGTTTGTCCACAACTCCATACAATCTTAATTAATTAAATATACGTTACTTGTAAATTGTGTACATTCGCAGTTATGAAGACTGGTAACAAAGAGCGTCACTGAGTAACTCAAACAATACCCAAAATTCTTGATAGTTAACACATTTAACAATGTATTTGTGTGAATTTGTATCCCATAGTCCATACACTGCTGTCAGTTTGTTAATAATCAGAGCAAGTAATTTAATTTTGTGAGGAACATTTTTTCATTTAATAGCTGTTACTAAAGTAATGAATCTAGTAAATTGCTTTACATTGCATACATATACTTATAGAACACCTGTTGTTCATTTGTGTCCAGAAGGGAAACAAGTAAAATAATACTCTCAGTTTAGAAGAACTATCAAGTTTTTATTATGTATGAAATAGATAATTATTTACATGTATAATTTATAATTTTATTGGTAAAGGCTTCAAAATAATCATGCAATCTAAGGTATATATAATTATATATTATTAGTTAGTTAAGTTATCTTAGTTAAGGGAACAATAAGTAGAGATAATGATTGACAAGCAATCCGAATAAAAAACAGGTCGATAGATACAAAAAATCATATTATTATTGTCATTGTAGTCGAATGTTTGAGCTATCATACTTAAAAAGAAGAGAGAAAATATACTCTGTAAAAGATCAGTTTTAAATTGATCATTATTAATAACTTGTATGAAATATACAATGTGAATATTTTAAAAAGTTTTCTTCACCAGGAAGCGTAAAACTAATTTTTTAACGATGCCCTCGGACGTTTGTATTCGAATAACTGTTCGTATTCGAATAACTGTGTGCTCTCGGCACTTTGCTTAACCAATTAACCCCTGTGGTTGAAACGTTTGTGTTTGTTTGTAAAATGACCTAAATTTCTCTTTAGGTGCTATTAAAAATAAATAAAACCTAAAAAATTATCAATGTGGTCAAACTAAAGTATTTCCTTTTTTACAAAACATTTCACCTTTATATAAATCATTCGATAATCTAGACAGTTCGGTTGGGACACGGTCACGGCCTTCTCGCAGAATGAAGAGGTCAACTCGCTGGCTGTCAACGAGCTGGTCACACAGCTGGAAGCCGCTAACATCACCTGCGCCGCTTCTATCACATTTGCAGAATCGGATTTCAAGGAACAGTTACAGGGGCTTAAGGTTATCCGTAGAAATTTAATTAGATTAATTAATATATTTCAATAGTATAAATAAAATTCTTATTCAATGTACAATAACTTTATAAAACTTCCAAAATATGTTTATTGTTAAGAAGAAAAATTATAACAATAAAGACGATACAAATTTATACTTTTATTTACCTGTTTTTGCGCTTAGAATGTTACTTGTAATCATTGTTAAACTAAGGGTTATAATTTTTTTTTATTATTTTTCATGCTCAACGTTTGAATTGAGTCTGTCCAAAAAAAAACTGTCATGCCAATTTCGCTGTATTCTGGAAATTATTCTAAATGTGACGCTGTCATTTTAACTGAATCTTATTATTTATTTAAATATACATGGAACGGTTAGTAAAAAGTTGGTCATTGAGAAATAAAATCACTTACCATTCTAATTACTTTGCCGTCGACATAATTATACTTTTTGTGAGTCGTTTTGGTTCTTTCCGTTTTAATTTCAGCCTCAAACGTCCGAGTACGTATTTTAATTGGGAATATAAAGCCACCAGGGTTTCAAACATATAATAAAAAAGAAAGTAATACGATTAGTCGGTAATACCACTTTATAATGGTTTGCAGAAGCTCGACACTCGTATCATCATTGGCAGCTTCTCGCGTGAGATGATCCCAAAAATATTTTGTGAGGTGAATACTTTAAGATTTCTAACATAATAAGAGTTATTGTATATCTTCCATTTTATTAATTTAATTAATTTATTTAAGTTTAAAAAAAAAAACAATATTTTACTAGATGGTAATTTAAATTTTCAAATTCTCAAATTCACTATTGAGGAACAGGCTTACCGCCTCGATATGTTTGGAGCGGAGTACGCGTGGTTGGTGGCCGGAGCGCCGCAGCGTATTCGTGGTGCAGCGCCGTGTGCGCGAGCGCACCTCGCGCGGGCACTCGAGGGTCTGGTGTCGGTCACCGCGCACAGAGGAATCGTGGGGGACGTCGTGTCGTATTCGGGTCTTGTAAGTTTCTTAGTGGTATCATTTTATTATATTATAGAATGTTTTCATGATCTAAATGTTCACTTCACTTTCTATATAAGTGGATAATTTTTTACAATTTCAATGTCTACTTACAAATAGATATGAAGAAGTTACTAAACATTCCATTATTCAATAAATTGACCAATCTGTATAAATATTATCCAGACGAACGAAATGTTTCATCGTGAAATGGAAGGGGCGGAAGTACCGATATCACCCTTCGCTCCCCATACCTATCATGCAGTATTTGCCATCGCGTTGGCGCTCAGTAAAGCTGAACTGTTGTGGAGAAGTCTGCAGACTGAGGAAAGCAAACTAGAATTACGGCTTTTTGATTATGACAGAAAAGACATGGCGGAAGAGTTTCTCAATCAGTTCTCGAATTTAAGCTTCCTTGTTGTTTCGGTAAGTAATATTTTCATCAGGCTGTTTTTTGCAATAACATCGAACGACAAAAAAAGACATATCATCACCCAAATTGTTTCCGAAATTTTTAATATTTTATTATTATATCAATAATGGCTAGAATACCTTTTTATTATTTCATGTTTGTTTTTTTACATCTATTCAGATAATAAAATTAACGCCACGTACTTTATCGTACTTTATCAAACTTTATCGAAATCTTTTGGGAATTTTCGTTATTCGCGAACAAGTAAACAGATAAATATTGTAAAAGTTGACAGTAGTAAATTTTTAAGTTTAAGTTTCTGACTTACGTAACTTGCATTACATTTAAATAAATGTAAAAATATCTTTGCTATATTATTAAAAGACTGCGAATGTGCAGATGTCCCATTTATTATTAAGTCTAAACCTACCTATAAATTCCTTAGGGAAAATAAGTCTAGAAATATGAGTTTATTTCTGCGCTGAAGAAATCTATTCAGTTTATAATGTTATTAGGAGATACATTTTTATTTATTAAAGTTTTATGTGTTATATGAACTTATAATTATTATTTCCACGATCCAAATATTAGATATTCCATAAAAATCGTATTTAACATTGAATATTTTAAAATTTACTTCAAAAACGAACTTACCACTTTACAGAAGAATCAAAATTAATTATATATTATATATCATATAACAATTCAAACGAATATTTTATATGTAAATTGATATATTATAAATTCTGTAGAACTCGTAAAATATGATATCAAAACCTTTGACATTTATATCAAAGTTGATTTTATTTTCCGAAGCCATTAAGGTTTGTTAATGTGAAAGCTATATTTTGTTATAATTTATATTTTCAAAAAATATAATAAAAAAATAATTTGAAGTGTCTGTTTGTAAATTCAAATTAAAAGCTTTTCTCTAAATGTATGAAAATGTATGATACTTATAAAAAAAAATATTTTTAATTTTTTTGTCGGTCCGTCTGTCTTTCTTTTTGTTTCGGCTAGTCTCTAAACGACTAGACAAATTTTAAACAGACTTTCACTGGCAGATAGCTGATGTCATAAGAAGAAATTAGGTTGTTTTTATTTTAAAAAACTGTTTCGAGATGAGTGAGCTAGTATTAAATAAAATTTAACGCCTGTTATGGTCGCAATAACTATTACGGAGTAAATAAATTAATTTGTTTTATGTTCCGTCGTTGAGTAAGAGAATTCGGAAACCCACAAAACATGAAATCGATGCCTCTGAAACCAGAGAATCCCTCCCAGAGTAAAACCAGGGGAATGATGCTCGGATTTTGCTGAGGCTGCCCGTCGTAGTCGGAGTGGGTAAAGTATCGCGCTTTGTGTTTACTGAGGGCATACGACGAGTCAATTCGATTCGATCTCTTACGATTTCCCATGTCGCGATGTTGCATGAGTTCGTAGGCGGCAGTGTACACCTGACATCTGTAACCCGCACGCTCATTTGCTGATGTAAAAAAAAACAGAAAAGAGAGTCTGGGGGACTAAATAAATTATTACCCATTTTTAAAAAGTACTAACTTTTGTCAGTGGCTTCGCTCGCTCTAAATTGTTTTTTGGGAGATATGCCCAAAAAAGTATTTATTATGTAATTCTGATATAGAAGCTATATTACTGTAAAGATTCATTAAAATCTATTAAGTCGATTTTGCGTAATAGAGTAACAAACAATCATCTTCACAAGCTCTTTCATTCATAATATTAGTAGGATTGAATTAAATTGATAAATCAGATTAATAAGGTAGGTATCGTAGTAACAAAATTTTATAAATATTTTTTATAATTTTGAATATCTTATTTATTTTATTTTGCTTACATACATGGAATTTAAGTATCTAAAACTAACCTGACCAAATGTAATAAAAGAATCTTAAAAAAAATAATCAAAATTCTGTCTAGTTGAAATTTTAACTCGTTAGATTAAAACAAATTTTATTTCAACATACCGTTTTTATCTTTTTGATAGAAATAGGTACCTGAGATTATTTTTATGCTTGCTGTGTTTTCTCCATAAACTTTTACACAAAGATATTAAATTTGCAACGAGGGTTTTGAGGTTCTACTTCAGTTTTGTATTTACCATTGCCAGGAAATTTATATTTATATTTAATAAGTTATATTTTTTTAACACTTCTATATTTATCCTAATCCGTTATGTATAAATAGACTTTCAGTTACAATAGAGTAAAAGATTAAATAAGTACGTAATATAATTCTGTGCATAATTTTGTAGGGAAGGGACATTAACCTATGATTGGTTTTTCCTCTCTCATATAATCAAAATGAATTGGGTCTTAGACAACACTTTGGTGGACTTCACTGGTAAATAAGCCGGTCCTTCCCTATCAATTTACTTATATTGGCTTTTATCAGATCAGTAGTTTTCAAGTGGTAATACCACCAAATAAAACTTTTAAAAAGAATAAAGTGGATTCCTTTAGAACGTGCACAATACAATAAACAAATTATTATGTATTATTGGCAAGATATCCAATTTTGTCACATCGTTTTGTGTACTGAAGAAATTCTAATAATTAAAAAAATATGTCGTAGATGATTCCGGTAATTTTAATCATTCTCAATATTATTGAATGTATTTAATTATTTTTTAAGTAATGACACTTAAAACTGAAGAGCTAAGTGTTCCGTCCATTTTTCAGTTTTTGTTAAGCCAGTGAATTGTATTTGAAATACATTTCTATATTTAAATGAAATATTTCTGTGCTTTTGTGTTATTTAGAATATATAAAAATTTTAAAGCCATTTAAACGTTTGTTATTTGTTTTTATATAATAAACGAATTAATTAATTTTAATATAATTTGAAGGTATTAAAATTAAATCATATAATTTAAAATTTATTTATATTATTATTATCTTTTATAACTATAAATACATTCGAGTTATAAAGCAGAAAATTAAACATAAAACTTGTCTCTTTTGTTTTTCTTCAATATTGTTTTAACAGGCGAAACTTTGCCTTATATAGGGGAGACCGGGGCTGGTTGACTATAGGGGCAGGTAGACTAATTGTCAAAAACGCGAGTTAGGCAAACTTTTTGCAAAAATCGACTAGGTGAGCGTATCCATTATTCCCCCGCGCACAATCATCAGAAAAACCGCGGAGCAGACCCAAACCGTTTGTCAGCTAGAGCCTATTGTTCAAAAACAAGACACTTAAGTAACTATTTTTGCCTTAATTCTATTTGTTATAACACTTTTCATTTTGTTTTGATTGCTTGTCAAACTGTTTAATACGAATGTTTGATTTCCGAACTTTGTATGCTTCCTTATTATTTTTAATTACGACACCATTTTAAGGTTTTGGCACGTAGTTAAAAATTACTAGATCGTTTGGGGCTGGTTGACTAATTTATAAAGGGGTTGGTTGACTAACTAGTCAACCTGCCCCATACAATTTTGGATATACTAAATATAAATTGGTATAAAAATTATTGTTCTTAACCTAACATTTCCAGTTTAGAACGATGCAAATCTATAAACGAAAGTCAAATCGACGTAAAGACATACTGGAGAGAGTATGTCGACAAGTTATTTTCGCCGAAAAAAGTATCAATTCAAAGAATTTGCTATACCATATAAAATATCGCCATGTAGTAAATATGAAAAAAAAAAGAATGCAATCCCGGACTGTCTAGATCTCAATTGACCTTGGAAAGCGTTGGCTACATAAAAAACAGACAAATATTCAGTGACGAGGAAGAGCATGCATCAGAAAATTGCCCATAAGGGAGCTGATGATGTTTATTATGGATTAACGCCTTACGAGTCCCGAAAATTAGCATATGAATTTGCAAAAAAAATAAATAAATCTATTCCTGAATCATGGGATAAAAAACAGATTGCTGATGAAGATTGGGTAGGGAGTTTGCTTAAACGTCATCCTATTCTCTCTATTCGATCTCCTCAAGCTACTATTTCGAACCACTTCTTTCAACAAAAAAATCGTGCAGTTGTTCTTTGATTACCTAAGAACCGTTTACCTACGTTTAAATGTAAGCCCTGGGTATATTTAGAATGTAGATGAAACAGGACTGATAACAGTTCACATTCCTGATAGAGTAATAGCTCATCTTGGCACCAAAAAATTGGGAAAAAGACGTCTACTGACCGAGGTTTCGCTGGTGAGAGTCGCAGTTGCTATCTTGGCCTCGGCAATATGGTCCTTCCGTTCTTCGTTTTCCCACGTGTTCACTATAAATACTATTTTGACTATTTTAGACTAAAGGACTATCAAAGACTATTTTAGACTGGAGGTGGACCGATAGGTTCTTAACGGTGTTTACTGTTGTTGAAGATGTTCTTAAAAATGATGATTGCATTTACTTTAGTATTTAAATCTTGTTCCTTCGTAGTCTTGGTACTCATTACTTCTTAGGTCAACTTACCCCTAGTGACAAGTCAACCTGCCCCAGGCACGGGGTAGGTTGACTCGTTTTTCCCGTTCTATAAAATCGAGCCTATATACTATGTTTTAGTAGGTATCGAGCTTATTGTAATTTCTTTCTAGAGCTGAATAGTGTCACTATCAATGGAATTGCTTTTCACAAAAATAATCATGAAAGCAATAAAAATATTAACTTTTAAACTGAAAATTGGTCAACCATCCCCGGGCTCCCCTACACAATACGACGAGAAATATATCGAAGTTGAAAAAGTAAGGTTAAAAGATCGCACACATCGTTAAATTAAAGTCACAACAACATAAAAAGTTTAAATTAAATCATAATGACATTCTTTTGTGTTAATTTAATTTTAATTTTGTTTTATCATAATACTTTTAGCAGCAGCAGCATAAATAATGAGTAATACCTATATAGGTATTTTGACTATTAACTGATATCAGTTATTAGTCATAATACGCGATCACTAACCACTATAACACTAACCTTTATGAAGTAAGAAGAAAATGATAGTTCTTCTTCTAAGTAACGATAGTTTCCCAAAACAACAAGTTTATAATTCATGCTGTCGTGTTTGTAAGTCTTAGTGGTATCACCACGCACATCCAATATTTATATTCTCCTTACATGTAAGATAAACTAGATGACGCACGCAGCTCCGCCTGTGTAAAGTTTCGAGTAATGGCCCTCAGGGTTCTTTTTATGACGTATACTACGTGTGGAGCATATAAAGAAGTGTCCGATGATTTAGGGTAGGTCAAACCAGTTTTATGGCACTTTTTCTTAACATTGTCCTTGGAAAATAATCACATTTAAATGATTTTTTATTAAAAATGTTATCGTCGATAGTGGTTGAAAAGATGATTTTATGTAAATATATCGACTATTGAATCGAATTATATGTGAATTCAGTATTTATTCCATTAGATTAAGTTATTTTCGGAAAGAGATTACAAGTATTAAGACAATTCCAATTATATCTGAGTCTTCATTCAGAAAATCTCTGCAATTATTCAAATATATTACATTGAAATTCTCGTAAAATATCGAATAGATCAAAAACTTCTAAGCCTTACTATTTGTATATTAATAGATACGCTATTGTTGAGGTAAGTATTTTAACTTCTAAAACCATATTAGATTTCTTAACAATTTTTTCTTACAGGTATTATTGTATTTGTTGCATATAATTCAATTAAATATATTGATAAATTATATATATATTGTTTCAATAATTGTATTTTTATTATAAATTTAAATTTATGTGTTAATACTACTTGTTTTTAATTAGTGAATTACATAGTCTTCTTCAGTCTATAGTTGAAAGCAAGCCGATAAATATTTTGCTGACCTATTTCAGCTGTATACAGTCATTCACTCGTTCAATCGATTGGAAATAACAAGTGAATGAATTGGTTACATTTATATAAGGACAATTAAGCGAATTCTTTCTTATATTTATATAGGGTATTCTACTTTTCAGTATAAACTTCGATTCTCTTACTCCAAATAATAAACACTGTGATCTTTCACGATAGATATGAATTCATTCAGTTGATTAAATTTGTTGTTATTATTAATTATCATTAGGCCTAGCTTATCGTATTTATTGCAATGGTTCTGGTCGTTTGTACATTGTTCACTAAATATATTGACGTTTGTGAAATAGTTATCAAAATATAAAAATAAAACCTGGCTGACTTTTTTGTGTGGTTCTTCTTAGATCACGACGCGTTTGGAACTCTCGTAGCCTTATTTTTAGTTAGAGAGTGTCTTTACAGAAGGTATTATTTTAATACGTACGACATCAAAATAAACCCTCTTGTCACTTCCATTTCACGTAGTCGTACACTAGTGACCATTGGTATAGATCCAAAATAGAAAATATATAATTCGATGAAACTTTTAATTCAACTAAATAATACTAACTTTAATAAGGCTTATATCGTTTGTTTTAATTATTTTCGTTGTAGTTTGTCTTACGGTATTTTATTACAGGGCAGTGTTGCCGAAATTAATTTTATTTTCATTTTAAGAAAGAGAGTTGTGCGACCAATTTATAACTTAGAAGCTAGTAATTCCTTGAGAAGTTTTAAATGTAATTCGTATTCTTACTGTAGATTCTGAAACATATTTAAAATACACATATTTATACGTCGAAATTCAAACATGTATATAAAAACTACGGATAGATACACGATAAATACTAGATATAAAAATAGAATCGTTACGACTAAATTTTGTCTTCAAAAAGTTAACGAATTCTTTATGGGGACACTAAACCTCATGTTTTATAAAAAAATCTTATTACAACATTCAGGACTTATTAGTTAAAATGTATAGAACTTAGGTTTTAGCTAATTAGGGGTTGATATTATAATGTATGAATCAAACATTGTAAAATTTTATTTGAAAAGAGCAACTGTTGAGTTCCTGGCCGTATCTTCCCAGCAGAGCATCACTTCGAACCAGTGGTAGCTTACTTGCAGACTGAGTACACTGAACTTTTTTAACGTAATAATGGACGATTTAGTAGTGTTTAATATAGCTACTGGAATACTTGAATTTGAAATAAATAACGTTTGAATATTTTTACTACTATTATACAATCAGAAAACTTTTTTTAATATCTACTATTAAGATATTGATATTCACATCAACTACTGTTTAAAAGTTTAAATTAAACGAATTAATTATATTTTACGAATAGTTGAATCCTCTTCACACAAGACAATTTAAACAAATTAAGTATTTTCCATTATGTACGGATATCTACAGCAAAATAAATCTAAATAAATAATAATCGATAAAGTATAAATGAGAGAAATAGAATCCAGTGTTCAGCAAAATACACCAATGTATTTATAACTTTTAAAACAAAGGTTATCGCACTTAGATTTAAAACTTTTTTATAATTAATGAATAAAAAAGAAAGCTCTAAGATATAAAATTAATGAATAAGAAAGACTCTATTACTCTATTATGAGAATTTAATAGTAATACTGCCAAGTTTAACCCATCACGCTACTTCACGAGTAGACGATTATATATCTTAGAACGTCTTCTAAAACATTCAAGTTATTTTTCTTTTACAAATTACACAAATAGTTGTATTCAGTATACATACACCGCGAGTACATTGAACCCACGACTCTTAAACATGAAGTAATCATTATTTAACGATTATTCATAATTATCTAGGTACCAATGTATTGAGTATAAATATTTAAATTCATAAAAGTATTGATACTCGTCTTTAAATCAATATCCGTCTTAACGTTTGCAAGATAAGGAAAATCAATTTACTTATTATTAAATATTTTACAAATAACGTTACTCAGATAGAGATTACAGAATAAGTAGATATGAGAATGTGATTTGTCGTGCCTAGGTCAATGATTCCAAACACTTATTACAAGCCTAATGATAAAATGAGGGACAATTTAATACTATATATGACACAAATATAAAGATGCCTTGTTGTTATTTCAATAGTACTCCCGACATAAATTCGGCATTGAAACTCCATAGGTATTAACATTAATATATACAAACATGAAACATTTTCATTACATATTAATTATCTGTGTATTCTTCTATAGCCAGATTGTCATGATGTTCGCGTCTGTGAGTACACTCAAGTTTGAAATTGAAATGGATCTCATGTTAAATAGACGTGTTGGGATCCGATCTTTATGTTTTTTGGTAAAGTACATATTGAATGGCTAACATAGTTTGAGTAGGATTACATTTACATATACACAGTAAGAATAAAAAATAAAACAATGTTAATACTGTTATTATTGATGCATAATATAGCAAAATAGTGATGAAGCACAATCTTTATACTAATTACAAAATAATATATTTGATACGTCGACATGACACAGAACTAAAACTACAAATTATATTGTTTTGTTATTTTGTCTATTTATCTGTTTCTCTCTGTGTGTTAATGTACAAATTTTTTGTTTATTTAGTTTGGTTACAGTGTGTTGCCGCAAAATTCTTTTCACTTCAAAATCTCTTATTTTCAAGGGAAAACACTACAACTCATTTTGTGCTCTAATTGTGCTACAATAAAACAAAATATTTAAATAAATCGGTGTAATGTTGGTTTCCACTTTAGTTTAACGTACAGAATGCTATTTACTTTTAAAACTCCTTTGTTTTTAAGTGATAACAGAAAAATGGGATGATTGCAAAATTACAAAAAAATTAAAATGATTTGTATACATTTTAAATAGTGATAGATGTGTTAGTATTTAAGCCAGATGCTCTCTATTTATAGTTATTTCTAGGAAAGGTAGTTAAGAAATCAATCATTATAAAATTATAATTTATATTACTATTTAAATCTTTAAGTTCTGTACATTTATTTTTAGTAATAATTTGTTATTTATTTCGAACAACACAGTTTTTAAGTGTAAATCAATCCTTACAGATCAATGCTGGGTCTTGGCAACTATAACCTCAAGGATACTCTGTAGAAAAAGGGCTCTAAAGCTGTGAGGTTCAATAAGACCAGACCAGATCCAGGTTGCTAGAATTTATCGAACATAAGTTATACTCTTCGATATGTGAACCTTTTACCAATCTATCTAAGAACCTCGTGGGTTCTTTGGAAGGTTGACTCATCAGCCGTTCGAGATTAGTACAGTCCTCAAGCTAAGTGAAGGTGGAATTACGCATGTACTTCTGAAAGCAGGTCGACGACCAGTGTTGAAACACCTTAAAAAGCTATTGAATTCCGTCCTTCACAAGTTGTAGACGATTACATATACTTGGGTCAAACTTCGAGAAAAAGATCACAATGAAACGAAAAGTTTCGCAGAAAAACCGTTCAAGGCGACTTCTGCCTTGCAGTGGGCTTCTATAGGCTGACAAAAATAAAAAAAGCTTTCAGACATTGTTTTATTATTACTCTGCTATATAATTTATTAAAAAAATTGTTTCTATTTAAAAATATGAACACATACTCTGTCTATATAGTTATTAATAGACTGCCTATTTTTTATTTTTATCTTCACTACTTTTCACTACGATTTCAAGTTTAAAAAAAATTGCTGAAGACAAGCTTATATTTTTCCCCTGCTTAAATAATTAATAACAAATCAAATTTTTGTGCAAATGTTGCTTTTGCATTAGAGATATTCCGACAAAAATATGTAAAAAAAGTTTTAAATTAAAAAGAAACAAATAGTTTTGAACAAAAAAATAAATAGTAATTGAACACATTCAGTAAATAAAAATATCTTTTCCAACAATATATCAACAGAAATAAGAAATATAGACATATATAAAACCGTAAACATGAATTTCTGATGTATAATCTAAAATGTCCCCCCAACCATTAAAGTTAGTAGATTGTACTTTGACAAACAGTTAAGCCGTCTGGTTCAGAACTGGATTCCTTGTGCGTAAAGAGCAAGCATGCATTTGATATGATCGTAAATTGTGATAGGTCGAAACTATTTGTAGGTTTAATATCGCAGTCCGATTTCATATGTACATTATATTTTTATTTAATAAAGTCAATTTATTTGATTACAATAAATTGATACGTTATTTTAAAACAAGCTGTTTGAAGTTGAATAACTTTCTTACTATCTATCCTAACATACTTTTTATTACAAAATTTCTTAATAAAACAGTAAGTTTGTTTAAGAAAAAGGAGAATAACTTATATTACTAACAAGATAGCTTTTAACCGAAGATTAATATTAAATATTTAATGGGTTTATAACATGGAGAATAATCCCTTATTTAAAAGTTATATCCATCTTATAAAAGTTATAATTAATTTAACCTGTTATCGCATATTGCCAAAATCATAGGACGATAGAAAAATTATGAGATATACCTTATTATGATGCTTTTTAATAGACGATAACACGTCTATACAGAATAAGATGAAAAGAGGAGAGGTCACAGGAAGTTTTGACAACATAATGTTATTATTTTCAATCATGTATTAACTAGTACGTTGACCGACAAAGTATAATATTTTAAAATATATAAAATTATTACGACACCGTAGGCTGTCGTAATAATTTAAACCATAAAAATATCATATAATTTTAATAATATCATATAAGTTACTCACAAGGTTTCGAAGCCTGAAGTCTAGTGTTTCTTGTAACTCGTCCCCGGTGCAAAAAGATCATATAAACATTATTCCTCTGCAAAAATAAAGCTGTCAAAACTTAAATTGGATCAGTTAGCTCTGATAGAGAAGGGTTCAAATTAAGAGAATGTCAATTACTTCTCAAATACATTGAAGTAATTACGGAATTGAAAGGAAATTAAGCTCAAAATGTTTATTAAAGCCATTAATTTTACAAGTTTATAAAACGTTTCTGCATTTATTATATAATTTATTCTGATTATATTCTTGTAAACACAGAAATATATTTATTGTTAAATAAATATGTCGGCAGTCACGCTATTTATGCGCGGCTTCAAGGAACAGCGTCCAATAGGCGCCGGTGGAACGTACACCGAACGCAAGTTGTGGGTACTTCGAGAAAATACAATTTCTCCTTCCTTCAGAATCGACTATAAAAGCAGCCCACTCCGAGTAGTCGGCACGCATTTCTAATGATTGCGTCTCGGTGTACGGATCACTGTCTCTTGATAGTCGAATACACCATATTGGGGTTGAGCGGCGAAAATTGTCTTTGACAATAAGTAGTGCTCGTATTGCGGTGGGTGCCCGAACTCTGTCCCTGACAGTTAGTAGGCCCTATGTGACCGCCCTACATAGCCTTACTGATTTTTAATTATTATAATTCTGTTACGCGTTAGTTAATAACTGTTGTAACAATTGATCAAATTATTATTAATATTTTTGTTTAATCTTACTAATTCTTTTGTTCTGCGTGTGTTTAAACTGTAAATAAATTTTGTTATTCTATTTGAATTTTCTTCCTGATGTCTGAAGCAAAACCCGACAAATATATTTCTGTGTTTCTAAAAAAATATATTTTATAATAAAACAATATATTGAATAGGAAAAATATAAATAAAAGCACATTTGGTAAAAGACACGTTTAAAATTAACTTTACAGTCAAAGAAGCCATAGCCAAATATTATCTACAAAACTACGTAAAAACTCTGTCACAAAAAATATTTTTATGAGCGCTAATGTGGGTAATAAAAGGAACTATCATCTAGTTTATAATACTGGATATCACTGAATTTAAATTTCATATTAAAATTCCATTTGGCAACTAAAAGGAAGGTTTTATTAGGAAGGAGGTTTTATTAGGAAGGTTTGTATTAGGTGTAGTTGTATAAGTAACTGAATACTAGTCAAAGTGATTTGAATACGGCTCTAATGAGAAACTGATACGGATGCTGTTATTGATTCTGAGCTATCATGTCTATCCTGATCTGGTACCGGTACAACTATTACCCTGAATATGATCACTGTTCACACGACCTGAATGATGTTACGGAACATATACATAAGCATTGATCTAACTTATATTTAAATATAATTACTCACACGAACCCGACGATATTGCGCTTGCGTTACTTGGTTTTTTAACACTCGTCACATTTTACGTCTAACAAGTATGACCAGCGTCATTTATTATTACTCAATTACCTTATAACGTTCATGATAAAGATCTTCGTAACGTTAATTCGTCTCAATTATTGCACTAATTGTAGTTATTTATTTAAAAGAAGAATACATTTCTAAACTAAATTTGCACAAAAATAGTAAGACCAAATCGTCTGCTAGCTGTGCTTAACATCATCTATATATAAAAAGGGTTTAAAACTAAATCTGACGTAAAATTTTGGTCATTAGCACCATTTTGAAGCTGTAAAGTTAAATGAAAAAAATAGGATTTAGGAATTAGATCTTTCTTATGATATCGTTCTAACAACCCTTATTTAATTTAAACAAATATGTGTAATATACAGTTTTACGAAATATTAAAATTTACTGCTATTATATTATACTTATTTATTATTATTATTATTTCAAATGATATCAATAAGATATTATTGCGTAAAAGAAATTAATAATTGTAATTATTTAACAGATTTTTGATAAAACACGACAACAACAAAAAATACACAAAATGAAGTACTGTTTCTTTTATTTATAAATTATTATCTTTCATAAATTGCATAAACAATAAGATACTGAATAAGCCCCAGATGTTTCTTACATATACAAGGAGCGTAAAATTTAGTATGCGCTTGTTTAAACAGTTGTCGAGAATGAGAAACTTACTATAAAGCCAATAATATTCAGTAGAATCCAAGAACTGAACACAACGGAGTATCGTTACTTCGTTGTAACAAGAAATATTGAACAAAGCATTCTTTATTGTTGTTGTGGTGTTCAATACGCATCTAAGTTTTCATTTAATGCTATTTGACCTGCTAAACTATACGAGTATGTGTATCTCAATAGAAACTCTAAATTACAAACAGTTGTATTTAAATTTCATATAATAGAAGGAAAGATAATAATAACTTGAGTTATCCTTATGGCTCTGAAGTACACAATAGAATACTATATCTTCACATTACATATTATATTATTAATTTTATGCTAGATATAGCTAAAATCAGTATTATTATCCTGTGAATAAAAAGTTTCTACACGAAGATTTTATTTAAATAAACAGGTCCGCTGTCTGATTTAAAGAGCAGGAATTCTCGTGTATTGGAAGCCAAGTATATATTTGATTTATTCGAATGTGTTTACACTTTGAAACTCAAAGGGTTGATTGATTTTGTCTTTAATATTACTGTAAGATTCTTAATATTCTTTATTTCTTTTTAATATTAACATACTTCAATAAATATACATTTATCTGTGTAAAATATAATTTATACTTTATAATAAGATAAATATATACTATCAGGAATATAAAGTTGTAAGTATAGTATATGTATTTGAAAAGAAACTCTTAATTATAAAACGATTCATTTTCATTTTATAGTATAGAAGAAAGGAGAATAATAGCTTGTGTTACCGTTATGGCTCTGAAGTACACAATTGAATACTATATCTCATTTCATTCAACAATCTATCTATATATACAATGCAAAGACATCGTAATAAACAAATTTATTTATACTCAATTATTTATACCAAAGATTTAAAAACAATATTTAATAACATACATCTTTAAGAATAATCTTTACATAATAATAGCTCACATAAAAGTTTTACTTCATATAAACTATCATCATATATTGACATTATCTAGTTTTTTTGATGAGATAACCTTCTTTCTTTTATCAGGATAGGACATCTTATATAACAATAAATAAACAAATAATGCAAAGTTAAAATATACAAATTATCCCCGTGCAAAAACAAAGTAGTCTACACTGAAATTAGATCAGTTAGGTCTGATAAGAGACGGATTCAAATCAAGGGAATGTCAATTGCCTCTCAAATACATTGAAGTGATTACGGAATTGAAACGAGATTAAACCCTCACTGTTTATTGCAGGATTAAAGAACATTTCTTCATTTTAATACATTACTTTAGTACATGGAGAGAATTGTGTTTTTATGGTTTCATTAAAAGTGTTTCTAAATAGAGATATTTTAATAAAACTTTATAATATATTGAATAGACAAAATACGACTAAAAGCAATTTTGTTAAAAATAATTGTGAGGCCGGGGGACTCGGTCAAAAACTTCGAATGTGATTCGAAAAGAAATATGTATAGTTTTATTAGATATTATTATTTCAAGGTCAATAATAACATCTGAATCTGAAAAGTCACGAATAACATCTGAAAGTTTTATTCAATATTTGAGGATAAATAAGATATTTCGGGAATATTCTGAACACATGATTTTAGTATTGTCTGTCTATAATGTAAATGGTAAAATAAATATTATACATTCAAATCACAGGTGCAATAAGCGAATGTAAATACTTGTAATAATTAATACCACTACAAATTTACTATATTAAACTGTCTTGTAAATAGAATATATACAAGTTATGACTTATTTAAAAGAGAAGAAATCAATATCAAATAACATACTAAATAAGTTTCAAAAATACTCAAATTTTATAACCTATTTAATTCTAGTAAACCTATGTAATATGTTTTAAAGTTTATTATGATTGTATTAATTAGATTTAAAAAAATTCGTGCCCGCAGGGGGACACGCGTTGGTAGACCTCGTGTGTAACTCGTTTAAAATATAACTCACTACCTAAGAACATTGTTTACATCAAACATTTTCAAGCAAAAAGCGGTTTTTATTTTTTTTCTCGGAAAATGTATCTTTTTTGGAAATACTTTTGGTACTTAAATTTAGAGTAAAAAATAACCTTTCTATTAAAAATATTTGAGACGAGGGAATGTTACCAGAAAAAAGTTAACGTGGTTTTAACTACCTTAAATTTTCAAGCTAAAAGTGGTTTTTTTTTTTTTCGGAAACGGTACCTTTTACGGGCAAAACTTCTAATACTTAAATTTAAAGTAAAAAATAACCTTTCTATTAAAAATACTTGTGATGTAAGAATGTTTACCAGAAAAAAGTTATAATTTTTTTTCCAAAAATTTTCGGTTTTTTTACCCCCACCCCTAAGTTATTGAAGTTAGGTTTTCGGTTTATCTACATTAGTTATAGATACTCATCAAAGACATCATATAATATGAACGCGATTGATCTTCTTTGTATAGGGAAAAAGTTATGGTCGAAAAACTGAAATCAGAAAACGTGAGGCCCTAGCGCTGATGGTTGGTTTTTGTGCAAAGTTTGAAAGCGATCTGAGCGAAACTGCGGCCGCTATCGTGCTGACAAAAGTCGAATCTGGACGCACGCACGCATATATATATATATATATATATATAACTTTTTGACCAATGGTCATTTCGGTCTCAGGGGGTCATAAGAAGACCTCCTGTGAAGAAATTTTTCCAAAATTCGAAAGTCGGGTACAAATGAATGGGCAGACCGAATTCTTCGAGGTCTACCCAAAATGTAAATTATCGCTTTGCAAAATCAAAATAGTTAACACTCAAATTAGATTAGTTAGCTGTGATGACAGGAGAGCTCAAATCAAGGGAATGTCAATTATATCTCAAAAACATTAAAGTGATTACGGACTCCAAAACAAATGAAGCTATTATGTTTATTAAGACCACATTGTACATGACTTTATGAAACATTTGTAAGTTTCTTTAAAATTTAC
Organism: Melinaea menophilus ssp. n. AW-2005; assembly: GCA_918358695.1. Classification (NCBI taxonomy): domain Eukaryota; kingdom Metazoa; phylum Arthropoda; class Insecta; order Lepidoptera; family Nymphalidae; genus Melinaea; species Melinaea menophilus. The sequence continues at coordinate 29,668,301 of OU911039.1, read as the reverse complement.
AATTAGTATATACAGTTATGTTATTGTTTTGTCATTAATAGCATTTATGTATAGTTTATATATCGAATAGTCTTTTTCTTGTTGGATTTAATAATTTAGTAAAAACATGGTAACATTACAATCAATCAAGACTTAACGAAACATTATTTACAAAAGATTAAATAAGATCTGTCACAAAAACAAATTTATGAACCTTAACGTGGGCCAAGCAACGACCGTGATATAATTTATAATACGTAATACCACTGAATTCATACTTCATATTAAAATTCCATTTGTCAACTAAAAGAGTAGCGATAAAAGGGTAGGGTAGGGATAAAAGACATTTCTAAGGTTTTGCATTACGTATGGGGTAGTTATAATTATGCTAATTATTGAAACGGATTATCTAGTTATTTTATTTTAGTCACTATTTTTTTTTAAACTTGAAATGGTTTACAATTTTCTTTAACTTAACTTTTTCAATTTTTACTTAAAGTTTTCAATTTTCATCACTAACTGTAGGCGTTCCTCAGGGCGGGGCGCTTTATCTCCTTTTTTCTTTATTTTTATTAACACTGTCACTAGCTACCTGTCCCCCTCTTACCATATTTATACAGATGATTTACAAGTTTACGTTTCAGATTCCATAGCTACTATTAATGATGTTGGAACTAAGTCAAACGGAGAGCTTAGTAAAGTTCTAGAAAGGAGTGAATCTGACTGTAAATCCCAGGTTGCTGTGGTGGGTTATCAAAAACAAATTGCTAATGTTGATCTTGATAACTTATCCCTCGTAATGCAGGCCGATGTCATTCTACCTTCTACAATAAAAAACCTTGGCATTCAAATTGATACTTGTCTTTCTTAGACACCACAGGTTTAATATATTAGCCGCAAAATATTTGCCACTGTAACTGGTCTCAGACGGTGGGAATATTTTTTACCAATCAAAACAAAGATCCCTAGATAACAAACACTCTTATTTTTCCTTTCTTGGACTATGCAGGCATCAGTTACCTAGATATTTCTGAGGAATTGCTGAATAAATTAGAAAGTTTGCAAAATATGTACATCCGTTTTTTTTCATGCTGCATTAATTAGATCATGTGTCCGCTATACCTTCCATAGCTAGGTTGATTACCTAGTCGACAACGCCGAAATATTTTTACCCTTACTCTTCCTTACACTATCCTTTTCGATACTCATACTCCTCATTATCTTAAAGAGGGCTTCACTTTTCTTAACTCAAAGTCATTATTCAACTCACTCTCCTTTAAGGAACTCAAATTAAAACTTCCTAACTTTAACACTCGTTTGTACAGCAACTCTTTCACCGTTAAATCTCTATTGCTTTGGAATGATCTACCATTAGAAATTAAACAAATAAAGTCATTATTAATTTTCAAATTTCAAATGACAGAAGCAATATTATTTAGCTAAATAGATAAGTAAAATTATAAATATATATGTATATTGTAATGTAATGTAATGTAATGCAATGCAATGCAATGCAATGCAATTACATACAATAATATACATGTTTATTTATAATTACACTTTATGATGTACACTTTATAGTGTAATCACTACAATACACAGTGTACTACACTACACTATATTATATTATATATGTATATATGTGGATGTTTATTTCATATTTATTTATGCATATTGTAATGCCTATATGATTTTGAAGTAGTTTAATTTTCACTACCCTATGACTTCTCTCATTGTTATGTCAGCAAAAGTTGTCTGTAAGAGATTGCTTTAAGCGATAAAACTGCCTTTGCAAGTTATTTTACTGCACTTATATAATACTAGCTTTTGCCCGCGACTTCGTCCGCGTTTCCGTCGTTTTTCGAAAAAAAATTAGCAGATGTCCTCCCTCATAGTTTTGACGTAACAGGCAGATTCACTTTCGTATTTTAGAAGGGCAATAGTAATATAATATGCCAATCCACAAAACTGTTGAAAAATATAAGTAACCGCAGAATATCCTTACTATATAATAATGACCTAATTGACTCTGTATGCACGCGCATCACTTATCACCCACAAATCACACAATAATGTGTAATACATCAAAAAAAAGCTATTGAATCAGGCTACAAAATAGGGTGGGTGCCAACCTTATAGGTGACATTTGACCCTTTCCGGCCCTTCGGGCCGGGAAGTTCCCTCGTTATAATATACCCACGCTATACCCACGACTCGGTCAGCGTGTAACTCCTTATTTTTTATTAAGATAATATATTGCTAATATTTTTAGATCAAATTAAAATGTTTCAGCGCAAAGCTTCTGGGTAGACTATGTTAAGAGTCGACCCGTCCGGCACGTGAACGTAAAGATTCCTAGAATTGCTAACCCGGGAAAGAGCGACGTATAATTGACCATGCGAGAAACAGCTAACACCGAGATCTACTCCAGCAACACGAAAAGTCTGCCCTTGAGCTTTATTGATAGTCATGGCATAGCACACCGATACTGGGAATTGCGTTCTTTTAAATTGGAATGGAAAATTATTTGGTATTATGGGAATTATGGGAATAAAGACAGTTTCTCCTGCACCGCAACCTGTTAAAATTTGAGCCTCGATTACATTTTGTTGCAACTGGGTTACTTTTAGCCGAGTTCCATTGCAAAGTTGAGGTGGTCTTAAATTTCGGAGCAGAATTATCGGTATGCCAATTTTTAAACAAATGATATGAGAAGGTGGTCCAGGCATACTTAAAGAATTTAAAAATTCTATCGGGTAATTAGTGGCTTCTTGTTCATCAACCATTCTATTTATTGAACTATAAACTTTGCTTTCTCCCTGTATATTAGACAGTATTTTATTATTAATTTCAGATGCCTGGTCATTGCGAGGAGTCAAAATGGACCTTTCGCAAAGCCAAGAATTGTCCCTATTTAATATAATTGTTATGTCACCGTAAACCGAAGATATAAGATGTTGTTGGGATTGCACTATACAACATAACTCAGGTGTCAGAATAAGTTTTCCTTGGTGTAGTTGTGGATAGGTACCTTCACCAATCTTCAATAATGTATCAGAAAATTCACGATTATCTGCGTTGTCTCCAGTTCTCACTCGCATATTTAAAGTCAAATGCACCGATTGTATATCACGCCACAAATAAGAGCTTTTCAGGCAAGCCCTAATCTCATCAGCTCGGGTTCCCCGTGGTATTACGAGTAAGGTTTGTCGGAAATCACCACAAAATAAAACCGTAATACCGCCCATTGGTCGATCATTTTGTCTTATGTCCCTTAGAGTTCTGTCTACTGCTTCTACTCCTTTTCGATGGGCCATCGTACATTCATCCCATACGATTAAATTACACTCACGCAATACCTTAGCTTTGTCGCTATTTCTTGAAATACTACAGGTTGGACTTTCCGTGCGATCTAAATTAATTGGTATTTTAAACATAGTGTGAGCAGTCTTACCTCCTGGTAGCAATGTTGCAGCTATACCTGATGAAGCCACGGCAAGAGCGATTTTACGCTGATTTCGAACATAAGCTAATATTAATTTAGTCAAAAAAGTTTTCCCAGTTCCTCCAGGTGCATCTAAAAACCATATTGTTCCTAAATTATTCTGCACACTCTCGCACACGCGATCATAGACTAAGCGTTGTTCTGCAGTCATCATTGGGACACCGTTTTCTAATGTTACCAGCAGTTCCATTGGGTTGTAACCAATCTCTGCGGAATATTCCCTATTGGTAACCTCTCCGACTGAGGTTGGCGTTGGCAAACCATATTCACAAAGTGATTTACCGCCTACTGCTGTTAAGTCTTCCTGAAGAGCTAATAAGCACTGATTTATAGCCAGATCTCGAAAATTATCATTAGTTGCGCCTTCATTATTGTGAGATAAATTCCGAAGAAAGTCTTCTGCAAATTTTTCTTTATATTTTTCCCATAATTGGACAGGATCAGATAAATTACAAAATGTGAGTAATGTTACAAATAAATGGCGTAACCGTCGTGGATTATCACTAACACAGGATTCTGCTAAAGCGTCATCCCAATGTTGATCATTTTCAAGCAAATGACGCGCTTGGCAAGCTGCATGATAAGTTGGATAAACAACATCGTCTACTTTTCTCAAATCTATAAATGATGTTGGTCCTCGCACTGTATGTAATAATAATCTCAAATAAAAACACTCTGCGTTGTTAGGATGAACAGTATACACTCTACCAAGAACATGTTCTTTGAAAATACCTGTCTCGCCATCTACAGGCCTGCCTCGGCGTCTACGGTTAAAGACACCTCGTTGTTTATCGTAGGTATAATACGATGGAACTTCTTCATACAAAAGAGACTTTGCGAAATTATCAGTTTGGCAAAGTCGAAAGAATGCCAATAAAGTTGTTTGTCTAGGGTTCTCTAATCGTTCTGTAACATTTTCGGCGTTAAAATATATACGTTGACTGCCTTCCAGATGAACATCCAGATGGGTCACAGGTGGATATCTTTCGTGAATATTAAAACTTAAGATCCGCCACACAGCTTCTGAAGAGCTGATATATCTGCCTGACTGAAATCTAGTAACTTCATCATGTTCATTTCTTAACGCAAACGTAGCTTGGTCACTGCCCTTGTTAATGTACTTACAAATATATTTAATTGACTCTACACTATTACACATTTCTACATTTATGTGAGCTTGAAATGCTCTGGACAATACAGGCGAATACGGAACGACCCACCTATTATCTAAAGTAACCTGTTGTCCAGACATTCGCTTTTCAACAGTAAAACCACCATTGTCTCTTGAACGGCGACGATATAATGGGTATCCATCATGTCCTGTTACAGTTTCATCCACTAATGCTTTTGGATACCTTTTAGTGCAACGACCGTCTTGCATGCAAGGAGCATTTGCGTTAAATGCACCACATGGACCATGTATCATATGAGTTTTAACAATGTCGTATAACAGGGGATCTGCAGTCGGATCTGGAATTTCAGCACTGATTAATCTGTCTACATCATTAGGTCGAACCTTATCTTTTAACCAAAGCAAGATATGTGCGTGAGGTAAGCCGCGTTTTTGCCACTCAACACTATACATATAACACAATACTTCTCCAAAAATGTTATCTTTGGTAAGAAGATCTATCATTGATTTTAATTTTAAATGAAACACTCTTGCAATAATATCATGGCGGTCATGCGGTGCCTGACCCTCAAGAAGCTCCCGAGTGATTTCATCCCACTTGGGATTGGTAGTTACAGTAACAAATAAGTCGGGACGTCCATATTTTCTTACGTAACAAAAAGCGTCTTGAGTACGTTCATGCATGTAGCGTGGACCACCAGTAAAAGAAGAGGGTAAAATAACTAAACGACCCATATTCACAGTATCGTTATCTTGCTGCATGGCATCGCGAAGGTGCACGTATTCTTCAGCGCGCAGCTGCCTTTGATTAGATCGTATATAAACTAATCTTTCGGTTTCAATTTTTGCGTACATGTCAACAATAAACTGATTAAATAAGCCACGAAAACGTTGAAAGTATACCAATCTATTCCGTCTCACTTGCAGGTGGTAACAATAAAATTGAAGGCATGACACCTTTTTATTATAATTAGGTGCGCCTGTGCGCGGATCGGTTTGGTATACAGCGAAATTATAACCATCTTCCCCTCGACAGTATATCATAGGATATTGCAAACTGTCGTAAGCCCTGTGGGTTTCGAAAATACGTTGCAAACGATTGTCTCTGGAACGTATAACGATATCACGCCTATCACATTCCTGGTCGACCAGTACTACAGCAACTTCATTCGTGGATGGAACGTTATGACGCCCAGGGTGTTCCTGAGTTGGACGCTTATCGGCATTTATAACAATTTTATAATTGTTATTACCATCTTGAGAAAGGGCTTCTAATGCCGATTTAAAACTGCATACGTACGAATTAACCTGATGTAACATGTTCTGAAGTTGTGAAATGAGTTCCGTATTTAAATTCGGAAAATATTGATTTCTTATATTCGACTGTTCGTTGTAATCGGATACAAAATATATTTGAAGAAATTTAGGTTGTTCTTCAGGCAAAAGGGACCCTATCAAATGGTAAACCTGACCTTGTACCTTAAAAGTAGGCATGAAAGGGCCTTCTGAGATTTGTTTAGCACCAAAGGATGTCATTTGGAATGCACTATTATAAGTGCGAATATTATCTAAAAACTGTTTGGATTGCAAATGTTCCCCTAAAAGTAGTGATTTTAAAGGTTCCGGTGGGTCTTCGAACGAAGGCAAATTTATTTTACCTCCAGAACAACAGAAACCAGCAGACTCCTTCCTCCACTTCGAAGCATTACAAAAGGAACATACTACGTTCATATCGCCTATTTCAGAAGATGATCTGTAATCAATTGTGAGGTTATAAGCAAACCCACTTTTATATTTATCGGACCACGCCACCGAATTTGTAGATTGATCTACCACGTGTATATCTAAGTCATTAAGACCATGTCGAAATCTATCTGCAGTAAGACGGGCCTCTCGCTGTTCTTCTGTTTCAAGCGACCGAATATTTTCAATTCTTAATCTTTCATTAGATAAAGTAATCAATTGTTCTTGTCTCAAAGAATTGTAATAATCGCGTCCCGACTCTAGTCGTTGTTCATGCTCATGTTCATCTTCAAGAGATCGAATCATGTTATGGTGCGCCCTATCATTTGTCAAACGGTCTTGATATTGAATAAAAGTTTCAGATTCTCGAGACAAAATATGACGTTCGCGATCAGCTGTAAGCCGTAATTCCCTCTCAGTGAAGGTTTCGGACTCGCGAGATAAAATATGACGTTCGTGGTCAGCTGTAAGCCGTAATTCCCTCTCAGTGAAGGTTTCGGACTCGCGAGATAAAATATGACGTTCGTGGTCAGCTGTAAGCCGTAATTCCCTCTCAGTGAAGGTTTCGGACTCGCGAGATAAAATATGACGTTCGCGGTCAGCTGTAAGCCGTAATTCCCTCTCAGTGAAGGTTTCAGACTCGCGAGATAATGTATGCCGTTCGCGGTCAGCTGTGAGTCGCAATTCTCGTTGTAAAGCAGTTTCAGCTTCTCGGGATAACGCATGTTGTTCCCGGTCAATGGAACGCCTTAGCTCTCGTTGAGAAGAGCTTTGAGAAGCCCGTGTTGTAGCTCGTCTCGCTCTTTCAGCTGCTAATCGCATCTCTCTTTCTGGAGAGCTTTCATTAGCTCGAGATGTTGAGGCACTAACTCTCATAGAGTTTAACCGATGTGCTCTTTCCTCTTCCGATTCTTGAGAACGCGTCATTCTCATTCTCCTAGCTTGACTCGAAGTTCGAGATAAAGATGGTCGTTTTTTAGGTGGCATCGTTTATTTTATTTTTAATCGACGGTAACTTAAATTCTATTTAGTTACCCAACAAAAAACTTACGTCAGAGGTCCTAACTATAGCTAAGTATATAATAAATAGAATATAAATCTAAGTGCCTATTAAAACTAAAATAATATTCTAATCGAATTATAAATATGTACGTAGGTACCTACAAATTACAAAAGAATAAAAAATGAAAATAAAGCTATACTTAATGCGTGTGCAATACTATCTACACTTACCTACTTCACTTAAAAATGAATAATAAGAAATACCTACAACTACTGTAATTAATCAAAGTACCTATGCTAATACAAAAAAAACCTTAGATGTTCTAAGTACAGCTGCTATATAATAAAAAAATATAAATCTAAGTGCCTATTTAAACTTAAATACCTAATATTCTAATAGAATTAAACTAAGAAATATGTACCTACCTACCTACAACTTAGGTACAAAAAAAAAAGAAATGAAAATAAAGCTAAAACACGTGTGCAGTATAGGTAGATAGTAGGCAATATCTACCTATACCTACTTCACTTAAAAATAAATAAAAAATACCTATGAATACTATAATTAATAAAAGTACCTACCTACGCTTTTATCTACTCAATACAAAAAAAACTAAACATAAAATGCCCAAAACTAACCTATCAGTAACTAAAAATCTAACAATAATCTAATCTATCTATCTATTATCTAATCTAAAAAATCGAATCTAAATCTACTTAAAAAGAAATAAAATAGGAACTATTAATAGTTAAGAATTTAAACAAAACTAAAACTAATTTAGAAAATAACAACAAAAGAAATTAAAATAAACTATTTAAAGACAAAAAGTCGCGCTGATAAGCACGGTTTATAAAATAACAATTATTGTCTGTCAATAAAGTTCAACACTCTGAACGCATCAACAGCCAAATATTGAATGACGCTTGCGCTCGCCTCCCGCCCCTTTTATACTCTGCCGCCGCGAGCCCCGTCGAGCGCGGCAACCGTTACGCAAAAATAATCCTTATAGCTTGATTCACTATTCACGCGCGATGTCTTGTTGGCGTATTTCATGTAAGTAAGTATAAGTTTGATGTTTCTATACCGATTTCAATGATTCTTTTTTTATTGAATTGGTGCTAATGTTTATTTTTTTTTAAATTAGGAATGATGGTGAGCATTATTGGTTTTATAAACGTAAAAGTAAACAAATATAATAAGAAATCTCCGAACTGCTAAGCTATCGAGAGTTATGCGTGTTATTGTGAGTTAACTATAAAAGGTAGATATATGCTGTCTTGGAATATTTTTCGTGTATTTTTATGTAGAATATTTCCGTTATACATAGTTTCTATGTAGCTCTAACCATTAAGGCTGCACACGCGACGGAAGCTTAAAAAATCAAGCAACTTCTCCCATTTTCTCAACATTTCCTTTCACTGCTCTGCTCCTATTCATTGTAGTGTGATGAAAAGTATACTATTACCTGCCCAGGAGTATAAAGAATAATTGTACTAAGTTTCGTTAAAATCCGTCGAGTAGTTTTTTTTTCTATAAATAACATACAAACAGACAGACAGACAGACAGACAGACAAAAATTTTTTTAACTGCATTTTTGGCATCAGTATCGAACACTAATCACCCCCTGCTACTTATTTTGTAAATATATTTCATGTACAGAATTGACCTCTCTACAGATTTATTATAAGTATAGATTGCAATATTCATGTATAACATTGTTATGTGCAATAAAGTCTTAAATATATAAATAAATAAATAAAATAAAACATCCCACGTTATTCCCTTTGTTAATGCCTTTAATTTATCTTCTGAATTGAAGATTTTATTTCTAATTATAATCGAGCTTGTATGCAAAAAGTTCTTAAATATTTTAAAGTAATTCCTAACTTTAGTAAAAAATACCAGATTGTGATTCCACTTTCTCTCACCAAATAAATCATATAATTTCTCGCTGCTTCTATATATTCCTAAGGTAGTCAAATCATTAAATTTAGGTATCAAGTGTGTTGTTATCGTTAAAGTACTTTCATTTGAAAACTATTGATATACCTGATGGGACTGAGCCCTGCCGCAGTCTCCATTATTTCGGTAAAGACCCTTTAGAACCCCTTATTATAACAAGAACGTATAGTACTCAAATACAGAAGACACGGTTAAAGGACATCCAAAAAGGATTTACCCAAATCTAGTACAAATCACGCTTGAACGGTATGTTCATAATTGTTTCGGAACAGTTCGTTAGACTTTCAAAGAGCTCAGGGTAAATCTGAACTTTTTAATAGGAATTTAGTAAGATTTTAGAAGAAATATACTAAGTAATCTATATATATTAAAAAAGTCTCGTGAGAGACAGATTTGGCCACGCCTATCATAGCCCTACAGAAACTACAAAATAAAGTTGAAATTACAGACTTATATTTATTAGTAAGAAACTTAACATTTTATACTATTCGTCTATAATATAAAACAGACATAAAAACTAGTAATAAATAAAATTACTGTAATAACAGAGGAAGATTTAATCTACATTTAATAATATTATTTAGCAATAACTTATAAGTAAATAGAGATAGAAAAAACTGTACATTTACATACAAATCGAGTATATATTTACTCATATTTAACTTTATAATAAATAACACTATGTAAAATGTTCATAAAGACAATTTATATTTTAAAGAATTAAAACACTATTGATTCTCGAAATGCCAATAACAGACGCCAGTTAAAAAATAAGTCGAGTACCGATTATCAACAAACATTTCATCAAAACTTTTACAGCGTCTTTAGCTGATATAAAATAAATTTCATAATAAATATAAACTAGGGGCGCCAACGGACCCTCAATTTTGACATCCCGGCCGCCGTTTGCATATTGTGCGAAGCGAGGCAATTGTAATGGCTTATCGTTTCCCATTAACTTCAATGGGATATCAATTTTTTGAGTATTATTCCTCAACGACATGACATTTTTCAATTTTTTTTAAACCATCACCTAATGTGTGTCTTTTTGATTGCAAATTTTCATAATTTTCTGTCAAGTAGTTTTCGAGCTTACAAAGAATGTAAATGTGCTTCGCTCAATAATACAAAAAAATTTTAAATATACATATTATTTTAAATTAGAAATGACTGAGAAGTTACATGTTATTTAGGTATGTATATATATATAATAATATATATAATAATATATTCTAAAAATATTAAAACATTTATCTTATAAAGGCATTTATGAAACAAATTTTTGTATGTTATTATTTTACAACACGTAAAAAAAATATTCTGCAGAGATCTGGAATCTACGTGATAAAACTTTATCTTAAATATTCTGACTAACAATTTTCCTTTTTTTGATATATAATTTTCACTTCTTCCATGAATTGCGAACAATTTGAAGTACACAGTTTTATATTTATTGGAAGTTTAAAAAAGTGTATTTGTATAAAAATTTAAAGGTAAGAATTCATAGTTTTAAAGGATAACACAGTTATAAATTTCCCAAGTTAAGATTATTTCTTAGTTAAATTCCTGTCACTATACAATATAACTGCTCCATGTTCAGAAGATGTATAAACATATAATGTTATTTTTGGACTGAAATAGGCTATCAGGAACAAAACAATAACTGTTTAAAATGAGACTACTCGTAGCTTTATTGTTGCGTAACACGTATATAGAAAAGAACTAAATAAAATACTCAATTTTATTAAATATCCGAACCAGTATTACATTTCGTGGTTTTTTAGATCAACATCTATAAATTTTATTGTTTTGAAAAACTATTGAGTTATATTATATATATTTTAAATAATATTATACAACAAACAAATAAACAAATAACAATTTTATAAGTTTTGATACTTGTAATTATATTCCTAGAAACTCCTACTCAATTTTACCGTTTAGTAGAATATTGTAGGTTCTGAACTCATTTCAGAGCGCTCTCTCTTTTTCTTTCTTTCTTTCTCTTTCTTTCTCAATTCTCCATAGTCAAACAAAAACTAATGAAAAGATTTTCATTTAGAAAATTTTTTGTCGGAGTAATGGAGAATGTTTTTTATTGTGAAAATTTTTCTCATTTTCATAGTCAAACAAAAAATGGTTCGGACTACACTTACAACTTAACTATAAATATAAATAAAATATGCAATGTTAATAGTCAATAGTTTATATTTTTTCAAATTTAAATCTACCACCACTTCGAAAGTTAATTGCTAACCTGACCTGACCTAAGAAAAACTGTTTAAGAAACTCAGTCGCCCGTCTTATTTTTTTTAATCCTTCCTTAAAGCAATTACATTCCATTTATAGTAAATCTATTTCTTCAAAAGTGGAAAATTAACGCTTCGTAGTAAAAAGGCAACGTTTTTTAAAAAAATAATACATTTGAAATGTTATAACAATAAAAAGGTTTAATTCTTAGAGTTCATTAACGAGCCAGAAATCAACATTTAAAAATTTATTTTAGTAGTTCACTTATTGTTACGAGTTACATTGTTTAGAGCTAGGTCACGCAAAGTACAATTGGATAATCTTTTAGCGTTTCTCAGTCTGCCTTGAGTGGAAACGGATTATCATTTTGTTTTCGTAAAATAAATAGCATATGTCAATTGAATAAGTGACTTGTTGTCAGAATCAATATTAAAATAAAAATATAACGCAATTTACATATGTACAGGGTGTTTTGTTGAGGGTCCGACAAACGAAGTGAGCGTGTTCAGGTACCTATTTAGAGAATACAAGTTGGCCAAAAAAAATCTCTGACCTTCTATTTTTTTTTAAAGATTTTTTTTGTAAATTTTCGTTTTTCACCGAAATTGTACCTAATCACTTAAATAACATTTCTAAAATCTATGATGTTTTCACCAAAAATTATCAAAAACTAAATGTATTTTCTTTTTTCGAAGGAAATAGAAGTGCTTTCATTCTCGTAGTTCTATACTTCCTTAAAAAATTACTGTTTACTTGTACGAGCTATAAGCATCGGGACATTCAAGGATAATAACGCATAACAGTAATCTTGTATAGAATGTCGACAAACTTACTTTTACTAACAAATAAAATTTGTGAATTAATAACAATTAAACTACGGATAAATATAAGTAAGTTCACAATTGTCAATTTTACTAAAACAATCTACCATATTTACTTGGTATAAAATATTTTTATTGTAACATTTATTTGATTCTTGAAACTAAGTTTAATATTTTATAAAAATGTACAGAAAATATAATAATATGACATGAATAAAATTTATTATTTTATATTTTATGAGAAAATGTGATATTAAAAGATTTAATATTTCTATATATAGAATAATATAACAACATAAGATAACATTTAGAGCGCGAGTCAATTCAGCCCAAACATTTTTTTCAAAGTTAAAAATATTTTTCTCCTTAAAAACAAGCGGTACACTCGTATACCATATATTCACAAAGCTACTCATGAGTATAGTTTATACTACGACTGATGACGGAGATCTGTTAATGTTAAGGGATTATTTTGTTTTCGATAACCTATGAATTTTTGATTTCGCTTTAGTGAATAAAAGAAATAATTGAAGATCTTCCTTTCCTACATTTGATGTTATTACAGTTTATTCTATATTATACCTACTAATACTATACCTACTTTTGCAAGGAATAAAAAATTTTATGTACACTTTATTTCTTACTTGACTATATAGTGTTTTCAATTAATTATATTTTTTTAAATTGTTTGTTATTGTGATAATGCCTATTAGCGAACATCTACACGGTGGCGCCTAAATGAGGTTGTACTTAGAAAGTAGAGAAATCAATAGAAGTATGTAAATTTTTCAAAAGAAAAACTTGGTCTATTTTCTATGCACTTTTCCAGTGACAGAATGCCTGGGGAGATGACAAATTTATACTGCAGTCTCTTCGAAAAGTTATGGTTTATTTCTAAGATTTTTATATTTACGAGTAGTATAACAAATCGATGAAGTGTTTGCTAAGATTGGTAATAGTGTTATAAAGAATTATGTGAAAATGTATGGTTTTAAATTATACATTGATTATAACGTAAATTATTAAAAACTATAACAGATATTGAAAGCTTATTAGTAAGGCCAAAATACTTTAGAAAATGTTTATCTTGGAGATTAAATAATAATGTTTTGCATTATATAAATAATAATAAAAAATAAACTACCTCTGCAACTGACTGCAGTGTTTTAAAAATTTCTATGGTTTAATCTGCATTCACTTTTTAAAATATAACATCTATATACCATGAGCGCTTTGAATAAATTTAATAACCATATTAAATGGCTTTATTCTTTAACATTTTCATATTTAAATTTTTCGAATTTTTATCAGATTTTGTAGTATTAACGTAAAAATGAGAAATAATATGAAACTCAACTATATTTATTATGTTACTCTTAGAAAAATGCCATTTATTTATGACTTAGTACTTTTGAAGACCATTCTTTCTTGTAGAGAGTTTGGATCCACGATATGGAATAATAATGTATAGTCATGACCCAGGGACCTCGTCTATAATATATTATGAAAATATGTCGAGTCTTTCCAACGAAATTGAAACTATTCGCTTTATAATATTAAAATGACATTACATGATTCCAAGTTATTTATTGTATTGTATATTCATGTATACTTACCATATAGTCAGAATAAAAAGTATAAAAAACATACGCTTTTTATATTGATTAAATGCGGTCACTACCAGTAACCTTTAAGTAGATAAGATTAAGAAAATAAAAGTTTATAATAATATTGCTATTGATTGTTTCGTTTTTCTCAAATATTTATAGCGTCTTATCGTTTTATCCCGTACTACCCAGAACAAATGGTATCGACGACACTATACTGATTGATTTAGAACGCCTTAACCGGCAAATTTATATTTTTGGAAATAGTTTTAAGAACATTGTAAACCAAAAATATTACCAAATAAATATGAATATGAATATACAAAAAAGAAGAATGCTTTCTTGATTTAACTTAGATAAATTGCATTTATCCTCGTCACTACTGTCTGTCTATCATTGTAAAACCAAAAAGGGTCTTTAATTTATTGAATTTTATACTAATTGCTTTAAAATCGAATTATTCAATTTATAAATGTATATAGATAGAATAAATCGATTAGCTCATCATATAAAGTATTTATATATATATATATATATATATATATGTATATATTTATATATATATATATATATATATATATATACTTTATATGATGAGCTTTTGATTGAACTATCTTTAATGGATCTTCGCTAAGTTTCCTTCCTCCAAATATTGTTAATAATATAATTTTCGAGCCATTTATTAGATAATACAAATTTCACTTGATGTTGTTTCAAAGCTTCACAATTCATCATCTCTTTCAATATGTTCGTAACTTTCCGCAAATAAACATATAATATAGTGCATGTGTGTGCACTTTGAGTATTTAAAAACTAAGCATGTAAATGTTACCCAGGACTTGAAAATATAAACGATCGAAATAAATAATTTAAGACTCTATATGATGTCCTAATTTCTATCTTACATTTAAATCTAAACTTGGAAATGATTTGATATAAATGAAATTATTTATATTAAGATTGTAATCCAAATACAGGGTTGACGGTTATTTTTATAATATAATAAAAATAATGTTTTCTCTGTAGTTATAAATCTAATGTGGATAATTGAAGGCTTTTATATTAAGTGTAAGATCATATTAAAATCAGATCGTTTAAACTCAAACCTTTTCAAACGGACCGACATGATTTTTTTGCAATAAAAACTTGAAAATTTAGAAATTATATAAGGAATAATGTCCTTCAATTCTGTTTATTAAATATAATAACATTACAGAATATATTATAGAACATACTTTAAATAAACTTTATTATCAATTGAGAAGGATTCATATACCGTGATATGACCGGGCCCGGCGGAAGAGTATTCAATACAGAGTACTTATTACTTGGGTAAAGACCCTTTAGATCCCCTTAATAATCAGAACTCTTAGAATGGAAATAAAATATAGCCAAAAAGGTTCAGCTGAAATTTAGAACAGACCACGCTCGACTGGTAGTCCATAAACAGTTCGTTAGACTTTCAACCAGCCCAGCGTAAGCAAAGACTTGACTTTGGAACTTAACGTGACTTTGTTATAAATATAATAAGTCTATACATATAAAATAAGGTGTAATAACTGACTGTTCTATCTATGCCTCGACAATGGAACCACTGAGTAAAATTGTAATTGCATATTTTTTTATAACGAAGATCTAACTTATTTAAGTAAAAAAATAGTTTGATTACAATTAATTTAAAAGTAGACGAAGATCTAAGCTACATTTCTTATCATGTATAAATCCTTGTAACAGTAACACAAAAATCTGAAAAATAATAATATAGACTAATTTTGTTTTAAATATATAGCAAAAAATGTTAAGTCATAGTTTGTTAATTTTAAAATCAACCGAATCTTCATTTCTTCCAAGTGTAATGAAATCTTGTCCTTTGATATGCTTTATAAGAATTATATAGCAAGAATATTTACGGTTAGCAACAAAAACAGATATATTTAAAAAAAATAAAAAAATATCTATAACGAACAAAAAAAATCAAATAATTTACGTAACTGTTTGATTTGTAATTCGTGATTGTTGCACTTAGTGAGTGAAAAAACTTAGTGAGTGAAAAAAAAAGTTTTATATAAATATTTTATAGCAAGTTAAAATAAATAAACATTACATGGAAACAAAAGGATTCTTCGAGTACATTAAGCTACGAATATACCACACAAAATAGTATGGTATATTTCTATCTGATAAAATGTTTTGTCTTTTGCCACAGAGTAATGACACATTTATAACATCTTTCAAACAAAGGAGACAGGTTTATCTCTTTTTGCAGCTTTTCTAAATACACAAACGTTTTGATTTTGTAATACGTATCGTATACGATGCAATTTGATACTTTATATATACGACACGACTGTATCGCTATATTGTGATCGCTTCATCATCAGGAGATGAATTTTTGAAGGGAAATGGATTATTAAAAGCAATAGAGTAAGCATTTGGACTAAGAGACTATTATTCTGCCACTGGGAAATAAAGTGCCACTGATGATGATGATGATAAAGAGAAAAGCTGAATGAGTTGTAAAAATCGTTGTGTATCATTATAAATACACAAAACAACAATAGAACAATAATAACTATGGAATACTAAAGAAATTCTTATAGTTTTTAATTTCGTAAGAAGGAATTTCAGAAGTTAAATTTGATGAATTTTATTCTTAGTAATGATTTCTAAAAAGTTAATGTTATACGTTTGTTTTTATAATATTTTTATTTCGGATTTTTTTATCAAAATTATTTGCGAATTTTTCTTATAATTCCATATGTTTTGCCGGTAGATACTACTTTTAGAAATATAAAAAAGACAGTAGTAGTATAGGTTATATATTTATAGTATTAGATCTTATTTTTACATAAAAATAAAGGATTCATTGTTTAACCATGGAATTTAAATTAAAACCTCATACCCACCCGAGAACCGAGTTAGATTAACTGACGCAGTTAGCACTTATTTAGAGTATTTTCTCACTGTGACATAGTTGTACTGTTTTCATTGTGTTGAAATATATCCCATACAATAACATTTTTGTGTGTATGTTTGTTGTTAGGATTTTTTGGCTAATTTCTGGACGGTTTTTTTTATTAAATAGGTTATGCTTATAGCGTACTGTCCGTATAAAAAAATACTTTAAATTTGGGCATTTTTTTTCTTTTTATGGACAAATAAAACATTATTTAGGTTACAAAAATAAGAACAAAATTAGTGGAACAATTTTGGTCAGTTTGATGATCCCTTTTACTGTAATATTTTTTCTTAATTTTAAGGACAAGAAACAAAGTGGTTTATTTATAATTACAAAGAAAAACTATAGATGTACGCATTTTGTTTAATTCTATGTGATCATAGATTACTTATTTTTGTACCGCAGAAGGAAAGATTATATAAAATACCAAATCTCCACCGGTGACGCTGTCATGGCCAGTAGGGCTAACAGCAGAGACACAATATATATATATATATATATATATATATATATATATATATATATATATAAAATAAGAATAATGTCAAAATGAAACATATAAAATCAAATTCTATATTGAAATTAGGATTATTTATAAATCATTTTTTCATCTTTCAGTCTACCAGCACTTCAAAAAGTTATTTAGTATAATCCTGAAAAAAGCTGGTTAACGAAACTCAGTGGCCCATCTTATGTTTTATAAGACGTTCTTTAAGCCTAACATGCCATTCAATTAATTAAGTCTTGAACGTAGTAAACGTCAGTTTAATGAGACTACGAATATTTTGAAAAGTATTTTTCTTCAAAAGCTTCGTAGTATAAGGGCGACAAAAGAATAAAATTATCAAACGTTTTTTAAAACATGAATAAGTTACTCTGTTAACATTCTAAATTTATAACACTAGTTCACTTATTGTTTTAGAGTTATATTGTTTAGAGCTAGGTCACGCCTAGTACAACAATCTAGGTAATCTTTTAGCGCTTGCAAGTATCTTTATATTTTCTCCTAAAGTAACAATTCATATAACAGATGTATTTTAAGTGTGCATTGTGTTGCAAACTGATTATCATTTTGTTTTCGTATTATTACGTTGCAAAATATATTTTATTAATTGTACACAGAATTTTTTACATCATTTCTATATAAATGGATGAAATAAATAACGTACGAATGAAGTGGAAGTGGAAGTTAAACAATGGAGAAGAAGTGATTGAAGGCTGTTTGGGGTGCGGCTTCTGGGATTTGGGTGTGGAAATACAAAAATATGTTAATAAATATTGTATATAAAGCCTTACTGATATGTTTGACATTATCTATAAACCTATTTAGTAATGTTCAGTATATTCAAAACTAATTTGTATTTTCCATCCTCTTTAGGGGCTCTATAGACGTTGTTTAGTCCTACACTGTAATAATATTACAGTACAATATTACATTTTGTATATTTTCGCATTGTTTTCGCTTTTGGATTCATTCAATGATAAACGAATTTTAACTCAATTTATGATATACGTTTTGGCAGAAACAGTCCAGATACTCATGTTCTTAACTAAAACAGGTTTACTCTGAAGAGTGTGATTTCATTAATTATTATTGATAAATTGTGATTTACTTAGTTCCCAAAATTTTACATTAGAAAACATTTGTTTCTTCAAAATTTGTGCTATTACTTACATAAATATTGACAAAATATCTTCAAAATCGAATCCCTAAGCCCGTGAACTGTGGTGTACCTCAAGGCTGCAAGCTATCACCTACTTTGTTTCTTCTACACATCAATGATATGTTGGATATTTGTAAAATACATTATTATGTGGATGACAGCTCTGGGGGTGCGGTATATTCCAGCCGTCCAGTGCTCTTTCAGGATAACGTCTACGAGTAGTGAAAAAAAAATGTGTCTTCTATAGAAACCTACCTGGGGATGGTCTCGGAACCGGGTGATCTGAACCTAGTTCAATTTAATCCCTAAAAGAAACACAAATTTGGCCGTTAACCATAAACAAAATCCCATTTGTGTTATCTCTACTTTTCGTTTTCAATTCTTCGCCAAATATCAGAATACTGGGTCTCGATATTTCAAGCGACTATCGGTTTCGTGATCATCTGGTGAGCAAAGCCAAGTTTTCCTCAACGAAATTGAGAGTGATCAATAAGAGCGAGGCAGTATTTCAAGCCTACCTAATAACTGGCGCTCTATAAGGCGCAAGTCTGGATCCTCTGAGATGACTTAGAGACGTGGCCCCTTTGTGTGTCTTCTATCACATTTACAAAGGGAAGTATTCCGAAGAATTGTTTTATTTATTTTATCACAGGACGTCATGGCCTGCAATACCATCCGTACCACCTGGATGCGTGCCGGTCCTCTCAAGTTCTCTATCGGTTTTCACTGTTTCTATTCGTTTTTCTTCTTAATTCCCTGGATGTTGCAAGAGTTCGTGGGCGGCGGTGAACACCTGTCATCGGTGACCCGCACGCTCGTTTATCCTCCTCTTACATAAAAATACAATCAAGTAATATGAATTAAATTATGAACATATATAAAGTTTTGTTTTAAAGAGTATGTTGATGGACTTGACTTTTAATTGTGTCTTGTTATTAGTTCAGGTAGTTCGGTTTTATTCTATAATTAATACTCTAGCGATATACTGCTGCGTAGCTCGAGATGATTAATTTTAATTGAAAACTGTTCGATTCTCATAAATTGTAATAACAAAGGTCTATACTATAAATGTCTGAAATAATTTTAACGAGAACTGTTTTCCAATTTATCCAAGTTTTATTTTATTATTATAAAAGTCAATTTATTCCTTTTAATTAATGTTTAAGCTAAACAAAGGATGTAAAGATCTTACAAGCAAGGTAGAAATGGCTAAAAATTGACTATAACTTAGAACTGAGTAAGTTTATAAGTTAGAACCTTTAAGGCTTAAGTTGTAATTTAAAAAATTCTTCCGAAAACTCTCTTCTTTATGAATATAGACCGATGAGTATAGATATGTAGCCAATAATTTAATTCTAATTTTAAGTATTGTTCCACGGTTCTAATTACAAACTTTCAATTATTTACTAAAAATTGTTCTAATGTTGAAAATAAAGCTTCATTTATAACACAATTTTCTCGTAAATAAAGGGAAGCAAACAGTTAATACACTTTCACGTCATTGAAAAAGCGTTGTTAGAGGCGGCGGTGAGTAATTGAAGCGATCTATGTACGGAAACTTTACGCGTCGGTTACTTAATTGTTACTTCTAATAGGTTATTCCTTAAATGAGATCTAAATTGTATTACATATGATAAAGAATAAAAAATATTGCTAAAAGTGTAAGTGTAATTATAATCTATAATCTTATTTTATAAAAAATGAAAAAACAGGTGAACTAAATTGGCAAATAAACTAGAAATATATTTCTTAAAAATAAACCTGACCGTATTCATTTATTATTAACAAAAATATTTACTATGAACAAAAATATTTGTTATTAAAATTTTAGTAGGTCAGAATTTGATTTGAAAATTTTAAAGGTCAAATGTTAATTAAATTTATGTAAATTATAGATAGGTCTAAAATAGACAACTAATAGATTTTTGTTTTGTTTTAATAAGTACCCTCGTATTTGTAACGTATTAAAGTTAGCTAAATATATTGCTAAATTTTAATACCCAAATAACCCCTAGTGTATGCTTTGTAAATCATGCAAATCATGCAAAGTAGTTAAGTAAGTTTTATAAAATTACGTTGCTTTTCCAGCCCTATATTAAATAACTAAAGATGTTCAATATTTTCAATAGTTTCTACATATTGTAATTTATCACAGTTTTAATGAAATAAATATGGTATTTAAATATTTTTCCTTATATATGCCGATTCTTCAACAAAAGGCATTTTTTTTTGTTACATTGGTATAAGTATTTCCAGGATATTTTATCAGTATCGGCTATTTCATTTACAATTGAATATTAAACAATATAGAAATAAGATATTTTGGTGCGCTTGGCGACTTTTTGATAGTTTAAAATGAAATATCTTAGATGTACAAGCTATTTTTCTCTTTCTCTACATGTTTTGTAAAATTGTAACAAAAATTACAGCATAGTAAGTATTGACCGCCACCGTTGGCATGGCATGGGTCGTCAGCGTCTTGAATTGCTTACCCCCTTTGGAATCCACCTTAAACTTACCGTATTTCATCTCTTACTTACTCTTAATCATTTTAATACTCTCCATCATTCGGTCAGAAATGATTAATTTAAATATATCTGGCCAAAAAAATCTTGTATTTAATAAACTTGAAGAAGGCCAAAACATTAATTTAATGGAGAGAAATTTCAAAACAATCATAGTATTGATTTACATGTTAACACTTATCAGGCATCAATAAAGAGGTTTAGAAGAAAAAGCAATGCAGACACAAATGAAATCCATATTACTACGCCTAAAGAAACGAATAATACTACTTATGATAATAACATTTTAGGCAAAATACATTTCAATTAATAAAATTTCAATAATAGCTATCAAAATAAAATTATAATTTATAATAATAATAAAAATGACATTGGAATATCATAATTTGACAGCAGAAAAAAATTAAACATTTAAATATCAACAATTCTAGTCTTTATGAAAACCATAAGTATATTCAAAAAGACAATCCAAAGGTTGAGGAATTCAAAGCTATGTGAACATAAAAATTGAGGAAGAGAGTTAACACAGCAAAAGCTGTCATTCCCGGTTACGTAAAAGGCTACAATCTCCTGAGTTAATTATAAAATGTAATTCCGTCTTATCGTAATGATAGAGCAGATTTAATTCAGTAAACATATATGAAATATTTAAATTATCGTTGTCAATACATAACTAGAGACACGATCTAAATTATTTTATGATTACGCTACGACTCTGAATGGAAGTAGTAGAAACAACGGAATGTACAGAAAAGCATATACACAAGATGAAGACAAGGTTAAACTCGATAATAAATATGTAACTATTGAAGGTGTTTCAGAAATAAAATAACTTACTTGTACATCCCACACATCCTCTCCTTCCTTTAATTAATAACATCCATCCTATAACAACAGACAAAGCTAATAGTAAGTATATTTATATACTTTATATACTCATTGTGACTTATATGGCATTATATTTTAGAAGAAAGTTATATTACTATAGCTATATGTCTTATAGATTATCGTCCTTAACACAATCCTTACAATAAGAAAATAAAATGTTATCCCGTTTTTATAATATATATAATTGTGATACAATATCAATATGAACATCTGTAATTTAATCTGATTTTATAGGTATCTATTAGTAAATATATTTACTACAGAATTCTGTTTCTGAATTTTGTGAAAAACATAACATTTTAGTTTCAAGTGATTAAATATAAAATATTAATTAGATCTTTACAAGGTCTTATAATCAACTTCCCAACTAATCCTACTTTGAGGGCGTATTTCAACCCTAACCTTTAGGGGAAGGTCTATGCACAATGCCTGGAGTTAATATATTCTCTCTGCGTCAATACAGATATACTTAGATAATCCAATATGTACTCATGCATACAATATGCTATGATTAATATATACAATCGATTTGTGTTGAGGAGTGGAGATCATCTGATATGCAGAAGTTTAAAAAATGTACTTGGCGTTAAAATAAAGCAAGAACCTATGTTTCGGTTCTATTATTATAATGGAAAATTATTCGTCAAAATACTGTTTTGAAGCAAGAAGGACTCCTAACCATTACACCATGGTAAATTGTAATAGTAATTTCTTTGTCATTAATATTAATAAAGTCAAGTTTATAAAGAATCATATCCGCTGTTGTGATGGACCATAACTGAAACGTTAAAATATTGAATTTTATCCGTCCATTATCTTGGGTTTGCTCGAAACTTTAAAAAGCACACTATCAATAAAGATGGGAAGACAATATTTTATCGTTTTCATTAAATTTTATCAAATTAATATAATTGTAAAAAATAAATAAGTACAGAATCATTAAAAAGTTAAATTATTTGAACTGTTAACATTGAAGTTATGAAATGTCTTCCGTACATTTTCTTAATGGGTAGGTATATTGAGAATATCTTTTTTAAATATATTTTGTATTACAGTTTATTTCCAAGATAATAATATAAAAGTACTCGATGCCAAAAATGAATAATACATGTGCGAATATCATAATATAAGCGCTGAAAATATATATTTATATTTTAAAGATAATAAGCTTTAACTAGAGATCTTAATAGTACTGTGATCATGGTTTTGAAGTTATAAAATATTTATCATAAAAAATAGTTATTTATATGTCGACTGTTATCTCGAAGGAACTTAAAGAATATTAATAAAAATTAAAATTTTGTATTCAATAAACTATACACAAAATTCGTATATTAACTAAGATTAGAATGTACAAGATGAAGATGCAATTTAATGATATTTCACTTGTTTATATATTCATTGTTATAAGAAAATATAAAACTTGTAAAGTTCTTCGCTAGCACAGGGTGTTTTACGTAAAATAGATTGTAATATTTAGATCCCGGACGGTGTTATTATCCCGGACGGTGTTAATGTTTAAAAAGAGGGATTTACTAGAAAATGATCTCCATTGTTAAAACCTTACGGTAGAATTATCAAGTGAAAATAGTTTATATACGATTAACAAACTTATTTCAGTATATTTCGTCGCACGTACAGAAGAGGTCATGAATATTTATTAAATTTGTTCGCTCGCTAGTAATTGTTCACAAGAAGATAATTTTATACTACAGTAATTTTTAAAGACATTTAGGTAATTATACATTTTTAAACTACAAAATATTTTTTTTTTGTAAATGTTTGTTAGAATGCTATCTTTTTTTAATAACATCGACTTAAGAACGAAATTACGGATTTCAAAAAATCGAGTATTGCTCTATTTAATAGAGGTAAATACAAAATGCGATTATTTACCTCTATTAAATAGAGGTAAATACTCGCGTCGCCACGATAAAGTATTAGAAATCATACGAGAAGCGGTTAGTCTTTCTGTAGCAAGAGCGCAGAGGGGTATAACAACCACCAAAAAATCAGTAGAGTTCGTAAAGGCAGGTTCGTCCAAAAAATCTAAATTAAAACCTTATTCCATCTTGGACGCGTCTCCTGATTGGACTCTCATGATGGACACGTATGAAAGGCAATACAAAATCCCCGGGGATGTTTGTGTTTCGTCATCTAGGCCGGACTTATTCCTGTATTCAAAACAACTAAGGCGCGTTATACTTGTGGAGCTTACTGTACCCTGGGAAACAAACATACCCAAAGATCATACATTTAAGCTTAACAAGTATTACGAACTGTGTAACGAACTGATCAGGAATAAATTTATAGTTAATTTGTACGCTGTAGAAGTAGGAGCGAGAGGTATAACAGCAAAATCTCTCTACAATTTATTTAAGGATCTCGGCCTTTCTAGAACGATCATCAGTTCATTTCTGGAACGTATTTCAAAGGCAGCTTTAGTAGGTTCTTACGATATTTGGTTAGGTAGGGAGAGGAGCGTGAACAGTGAAGGTGAGCGTGTATGCGCATAATAAAGGGGCCCCTTAAACCTACACCTGGGTCGCAAGTCCCAGGCATTGTTTGCGCTCCTTTTCCTGCAACGCGATGGGCCCGGCACCCGCACGGTGAATCCATGGAATGCTAAGAAGCTTCGTCTCACTTTTGTAATTTTTTTAAGAAAATGTATTAATAATATCTTTTTAAGAGTCAAATTTTTGAATATAGGTTTTTGGTATACACATTACATTACAAGCATTGTAATTAGTAGACGTTTTAAAAGAAAGATTACAAATAAAATGATAACATTTTCTTATCCGGGAAAAAAAATAAAAATAGAAACAAAGTGTATAAATTTCTAACATGTTTGAAAAATTTATTAATTTCTTTCGGCAATAAAAAACTTTATCGTACATACTCATTGAATTTCAAATGTTTCTATAGATACTATTAATTTTGATATAGGTACTATAGAGATTACATCTCAAATGTCATATAAATATATATTCATAATTTAAATTAATTAGATCCACATATGTATATTTATCCTTTGAGTTAAATAAAAATAAACTAATACAAGAGCTTTTCTTTATTGAAACCATAAAACCACGAGCTATAATGAGTTCGCTAACAAGACGAAGTCTCATTACCGCCAATATTTACTTTGGTTTCAATATACGAAAATACACGTTAGTCTGAATATCATTTACTAAAAAGCATAGTCAAGTATGGTAAATTATATCTATAATTTTTTACGACCACTACAGTTTACTAACTACACTAAGGTATTCAACGTCACTTCATAACCTACATATGGTATATGTACTATGACTACAAAATTGACTTAACCTATAGTGGTAGTATTATTCTTACTTTTCCATTAAATGTAACCTACGTAGAAAACTAATCAGAACTATACCTATAAAGAATCTCATAGTGATAAACTGATCCATCAGCGGTCAGACTAAATATTAATATGAAAATATATTAAATGGAACATATTTTCTCTTATGACAAGATTTTTATTTCACTGATAGGAAATTTATAAATTATTACATGAAAAAATTAGAAATTGTGAAAATATATGTCATTGCTATATTTTGGCAAGCCTGAGGGTTCGTAACTTGTAAAATAAAGCTTAGCAGAATTATATTCATAAATTGTATCCGTTGACTCAAGCTAAGTGTTATAATTTAAAAAACAAGTTTACCGTTCACAATTTTAAGGATTTGAATTCAAAGATCATTGAAACTATAAAATGCATTAATATTTCTTATACCAATGTTCTGTTTAGATGTTAATATTTATATTTATCATATCTTTGATTATTGTAACAGGGTATTTCAAATCTTAGGGTGATTATTTCCAAAGTAAAAATATTCTTATTCTAAACTATTTCTTATATTATTTATGGAAATTATAGAAGTTAGAAATTAAATAGAAATACATTTTATGGATTTTTATAGTTATTACAATAAAACACGTAATACGTTAAGAGCTGCAAAAAACATGTTTCTAGTTTTACAATAAAAAACAGATATGTAAATATGATAAAAAACCTCTCAAAGGAACTAAAATTAATACAAAACAATTTAATATTATTTTGTAGGGAGTCTTTCTTACCGGGGCGCCACGGTGAGTGCGCAAGCGATCCCATGGCGTCCCATTAAGGCGTTGAGGGCATCCGTTGGTTTGTTAGTGGGAGTTCTTAAGTACATATTTAAGATAATTTTTTAACAGTGTTAGTTGTTGTTGTTTATTCCAATAATATTAAACGTACCATAACAACTACTTATACTGACTTATTACAACTATGATTAAAATATATAACCACATATAATGCTAGAACTAAAAAGTCATTTAGTTTGAAGAAGACAGAATTATCAAACAGCGTTTTAACTAATAATTTGCAAATTATTGTAAATAATATTTACTTGACTGCGTTAAAAATAGGTTTATGTTGAATTATAAATACGTCTTTTAATAAATTATTCCTATTCAGAAAATCTCAAGTACATTTATTTAAGTATTAAAACTTATAATGAACGAGCTTTTTGAAATTAATTTGTGGAAATTATATAATTCATTATAATTCATTCCTATTCGTATTGAAAATAAGTGAAATGGAAAAATATTGGTAGACACGCTCTTTAAATTAATTATCGTACTGTTGTATACAACATAATAAAACAAAGACTAGAGCATCGAGTTAGGTTCCAAGGGCAATATTGTCAAACGAGTGATTTATTAA
Organism: Melinaea menophilus ssp. n. AW-2005; assembly: GCA_918358695.1. Lineage (NCBI taxonomy): Eukaryota > Metazoa > Arthropoda > Insecta > Lepidoptera > Nymphalidae > Melinaea > Melinaea menophilus. The sequence goes on along the minus strand of OU911039.1, from coordinate 29,641,530 downwards.
ACTCATTCTGCATCCTCAATTTGCAAAGTAAATAAAATAAGTATCGATTAATATGGGTTTTAGATCATTAGCTCCTAATTTATCGTTTAATTCTTTATAAACAAAGAGCATCGATTATTAACCGCTCCGCCATCTTGGTTCTTCACTGGCAAAGTCTAAAATTACCCATTTTAGAATCAGTATTAATCTACAATTAATGTTAGATAGGTGCACGCTTTTATTTATTTTCTTTTTATTTACGAACAACCAATCCGTCAATTATTTATTGATATCAACTACCGAAACGAAACTAAAATCGCACAAAATTGTAAATTCACATATTATATCATAGTTTATGTTCGAACGTTCACTAATCGTTTGAAGCTTCCGTATATCACTTCCTCTATATCTATATTGTCTCAGTTCACTCGACCTAATTCTAGTAAATATATATTACGTAATAATATTACACATTCAGTGTCTATTACCATGCTTAGAAGTATTTTGAATACAAATATATTATTATAAAACATAATTACACCTTATTATCGATAAGAACATTTTACCTTGATACAACCTTACCTTACCTTACCTTAATAATGATTATATAACTTAAATTTGTAAATATAACCCTCATGTTAAATTTAATTTAAAATTGGATATTATTAAAATACATAGAATTATGATTAAATTAATACCTAAATTATAAGCAATTATTGTAATAAATAGTCATCAATGTAATATTTTTGGTAAGCTTTACTGAGAATTAAATACGATTGTGTGATGTTTTATTTAAATCGCTTGATAAATAAAAATATGTCAAGAGACCAATTTGTTCTGTTAAAAGTTATGTTAATTAACCGTTTTGTTGAATTGCCTCACACTTTAACTATATGTACAATGCGATCAATAAAAAATTCGATCTGTAAGATTATGATAGTTGAATGTCAATTCGCCAAAACCTAAATCTCGCGAACAATGCCGTAGAGATTACTAGGATGCATCTGTTTATAATAGCTTACATAAAATAGTTAAAACTATACGTATTTCAATTTCACTTACCTTAATTCTTTTTCTTCTTTGAAGTAAATATCTTGATCGTTCAAGATAATTGATGAATCACATATCTTTTAATGTCTATTAATATTTAAAACAACTTATTTTTTAATCAGCTCAACGTTATGTTAAAAGAAATTTAATCACACCAATCGAAAACTAATAAATACACTAAAGGATTGCTTAAATATAAAATAAAATAAAAATTTTCAAGATTTTAATTACATAACAGGAAATAAGGAACATACAATACATAACAAGGAACGTTTTTTCCGGTCTAGAAGAGCACAATAATACAGATGCTACTTGGGATAAAAGGTGAATTCACAATAAATTAATACGAACTTCCGATATAAAAAGAGGCCCTGTAATTACGCATGCCTTTATAACGTCGTATATTTAAATATAAAAGTTACAAAAGACATTTGTCATTGCATATATTTTGATAATCAAGCAATAGTAAAAGAAAAGACGAAGTCAAATAGCAAATACTTTTCTCAGTTACAAATACTCAATTGTATTCTATTTACACCAACATTAATGTTAATTGGTATTACATATAAAATGTTAATAACGTTACATATTTAACATTTTGTGTGTCCAATATACGAAATAAATATTTCATCACTGTCAAAGAGATAATTAATATTGTAATCGCAGTGTCATTAATATAATATTTCACCCATTCGACGGGTATATACGAGTATATGTATAACTAGTTGTAGGTTTCATTTTATTATAACCCGTGTGCTCATTCAAAATATATTTTATCCCAATTTCTAAGCTGTAGAATTTGTTCAAAAGCGATTGTTAAACGACAATAAGTTAAATAAACAAAAATTTATATAATATACGAGTATTTTAGCATATTTTTATCAAAATCCTCGTGTCTTTAATTAATATTCAAATTTTCTTGATTCTTAAATATCCATGTTTATATTTTTTTGTTATTTTGTTACTTTTTATGATATGTGTGTTGTTTTTTTTATTATATATAAATAGTGAATTGTACAGATCATTTATCCAGTAAATATTATTATTGTAAACTCATTATAATTTCGTAGAATTGTAACTTGACTTGATCAATATTACTATGATAATGTAACATTATTACAAATACTATTTAAATAAATACACACATAATTAAACTAAAGATAGATGAATATATATATAACTTTCCCAATATTATAATAAATAAACTAAAAAGGAGCAAAAAATATATTAATTAGAAAATAACTTCCTAGGAAAATTAGGTTCTATAATTAATCTAACATGAATAATCCAAGAAGAACATCAACAAAACATCAATCAATGTTGTTGTTATCTCCACACGGTCTTAAATGGAGTTTTGGTCTTGACTTTGTAGTTCTTAACAAAGATTATTAAACTCACACTTGATTAGATACAGTCATTATACTTTATTTGTAAACAAACATGTACGCGTTTATTTTAGTAGTTATAATTGTATATATTCATGTTATGTCGACAATTAATATATTTTAGGTAGATTCCATAGATGAATCTACCTATTGCAATCGATGCGATGACGGGACCCAGACCCCAGAGTAGGGGCGCTACGCCGTTTATGAACTGGAGATTGAGAATCCGTCGAAAAAAAAAATTTTATATATCCCTCTATATATATATGTATATATGATCCATCAGTCCAAATTCATAGCAGGCAAAATCTGATTTCACAGGTCGATAGGATAAATTAGTAGGACAAACGTAGCATCTAGTTTTTTTGGAAAAAATGAAAGGGGGGCTGGGAGAGAGGGTGAAAGTGCAAACCTTTGGGACACGCTACAGGTCGCAAATATTGACGGAGGATTTTCAAACTTGGTATACACATTCTTAAGGACAAAATGAAGGTTAAGTTCTTGAACGGGGGAAATCGGTCGGGGGGTTGGAGGGCAGGGGAGGTTGAAAGTTAAAAACCAAAAAAAGTGACAGAAGAAGGCAAAATTTTGGTGTCGGAAAAATCTTAGAAAATTAACAAATTAAAAGAGAAAACTTTTTTGTCCGAAAAGTTTTTTGATGCGACCTCCCGTTTAGGAAATAGGGGTGGAGGGTGGTTCCCCGCTCACCCAATATATGCAGAAGAGTGACCGTCATAAGACTCGTAATGACCAGTAGAATACTGCTGGCTAGTTTTTCTTTGTCGATCCGACCGACGGGAATCTACCTAACACGATCGACCCTGTCGAACGAGGTATTTTATTTAATGTTATTAATTTTTTTATTTTCCTTATACATTAAAAGATATTTTAAAGTACATAAAAAGTATATCCACCTGTTTAAATGATTAAATCAGGTTTTGTAAGAAATACTTGTTTAAAAGTTAAACAGATTCATAAACATGCGGTAAGCACTATGTGCAATAGCTACGAATATCAGCTAATATATACTATTATAAACTGAATAAACTATAATGGACATAACCCAGACTTACCTTTATGAACTTCAGAAAAGGGTTACTTATTACTTAAAGATTTTTTTTTATTTTATCCTTTAAAAATATGGACAATAAGCTTTCAGTAGGTACTTTATTTACAAGAATATATAATTTGAAGACATAGTTACATTTTTATTGTACCATGGTTATGTTAGCTATTACATAAATATACTTAAAAAAAACACTTAAAGACAAACGTTAAAACAGTCAGAAATAGTCAAATAATTTATTATAATATTTTTATATCTATATATATATATATAAATATATATATATAAATCCAACTTTCTATCCTATCATTGCTTTGTAATCTTAATGTCGAAGCGTCGAAAAACCGTAAAAGATATTTCAAAAACAATCACCAATATTTTTAGAACAGAACTTTAAGGCTTTTCAAAACGGCCAACCAAAAAACTACGTCCACATAAATGCTGCATTATGTCAACACGGACGTATCGCCGGCAACTATTGACATTAATAATTTAGTACTTTCTGAATATTTTATTACAAGTGTCTATATTCTGTTTTCAGCTGTCTCTCAAACAATTCATCTATATAAAAATCTATATTATATATTGCATACATAAATACATATTTTTAATCAAGTTAAATCACTATTATATCATTAATAATTACTGAGATGTACACGGATTATAATTATAGCAAAATTTTACAAAACGCGGACATTTTCTGTTCCACAAAACACAGTCAAATAATAAGAATCCATAATGAACTCTTTGACTATCAACAATGTCCGTTGACGTGTGACCGACTTCCCTCTAGGATACTACTTGACTTTTCCTTTAAAACGAGTTTTCTAAACTAGCCAGTTTATCGCGATAAATATATAACATAGTATATAGCAGTAAATATATAAAATGACGTCAAATCTCTTATCAATTACCAATGCATCATAGTCTTGAATTGAAAACTAAACATTTAAATAAATTATAACAATAAATAATATAAATCGTTTTATTCGTGAAAAAGTCTGCTATATTTTCATGCTAAGAGAATATTTTAAGATTACTTCCATCTCATTGACCTCTGCTCGAAAACTTATTTATCCAGACATTTCATTCTGAAATAAAATAATAGATACATATTATATCTTGAAATACGTCCTCAATGTTGATTACTGATACAATTAAGTGTTCATTATTTATATTAAATATTTGTATGTTGTTTTTAAAGTAATTATGTCTTACATTTATATTTAAGTCTACAAAGGTTCCTGGCCCAATTAAAAAGTCAGGAACAACACTTGGGAAGCGATTATTGTTCCTGACTCTTCACACAATACAGTGAATAGTATTTATAAGGTTCTTATAGTGCAGGACTAATTTTTACCATCAAGCTAATTTTCTGTAAGAAGCTTCATTTTGATGAAGCTTTCGTAGAGGTTGGAATTTTCACCTGACAACAATTCTCGATTGTGATAGGTAATAGGTAACATCTTGAATTTAATAACATTTATTTATATATTGTTTTAGACATAAAACTTACATCGTACTTTATTGATCTGTTAATATTTAACGTTTAATAGACTCTCTTAACTAATTCCACTTTGTTGTATACATATTATATTATATATCACTATCACTTGTTATTTATACTTCAATATTCCAAAAGTAACTGACCTGGCTTGGCCTTCATGTTTTTATGCCTGTTTACAAGTAAAGAATCCTAAGGAAGTGACAATATTACAATTACCAGTAGACTCAAAACAAGACTAAAAAATAGATTACAACAGGAATATTATATTAACTTAAAGCTTAATAACTTTTACAGTTATCAGTAATATTTTGAACTTCATTTTAAACATATTCCTGTATTAACTATATTACACGATAGTGTGACAATTTACAATCTCTCATTACAGTGACTAATATCATTGTTTGATAAAATAGTAAATCAGGGTTGTACTAATAAATAAAGTTGTATTATCTTTTGAGGGTAAATATAAAGATTGTAATATTATGAGGGTAATTATTATTATTATATCGTGTTTTGTTTTAGGTACATTATGAAGAAATTTTATATTTAAAGAAATTCATATTATATATTTAAGATTTATATATCTAGAGAAATTTATAAAATTAAATTAAATTCTGTATCCATGTACAATAACTTTATATAACTCCCAAGAAATGTTTATTGTTGAGAAGAAACAATAAACATTTTTTGGGAGTTATAATATTTTGTCTTATTTTTGATACGAAACATTACAAATACTTTTAAGTATGCCCGTTATTGAATTAAGTCTGTCCAAAATGAACTATCATGCCAATTTCGCTAATCTGTGTAAATTATTCTAAATGTGAAGTCGTTATTTCCACAATATTTTATTATTTATTTACATATACATGAAGCCGTTAGTAAAACAGAGGTAATTAAGAAATAAAATCACTTACTATCCTAATGTCTTTGCATTTTATGAGACTAGAGTTTTGTGAGACCTTTTAGTTCATTTCGTTTTAATTTTTAAATTTTTAATTGGGAACATACTTGTAAAGCCTTTCATATATTAAGTAACACAATTTATCGATAATACAACTTCATAATCGTTTGCAGAAGCTTGAAAATTATATCAATAATAATCAGCTTTTCTCGTGAAGTGATTCCAAAAAATTTTTTTATCTTATGAATATATTAAAAGTAATAAAAAATAACAAATATTAAATTATAATTTAAGTATTCAATTCCTCAGCATTTTAATATTTTAATGGATGTAGGAGTTATTTGAGTTACCAGGTTTAATATTAGGACAGGAAATAAGCATTTCTTTATATAAAGTGTAGAAAATACTAAAATACTCACATAAAATATGCAGAAAGAAAAAATATGAATCTATGAATTTTTATGAAGAAGAGAAAGTCTATGAATAAGAAAATCTATGTAGTGTAATAAGAAAGTCTATGAATTTATATTTTCTAGATAAAGAAACCTTTTTTTATTTAAAATTATAATTAACAATTATCTAGAGAATCAGTTTTTGATTACTTTTGTGCTGTGACCAAGGCGTATCAAAAACATCTCTTTAAAATCTCAATTCTGTATAATCTAGTTTCGAGATGAAACAATTAAGATTCTCTTTGTACGTCCTCTGGCTTCAGGAACAATATTTACCTATGTCATGTAAATTTACAACTATGTTCTTCTAACCTAATATTATGAAATGAAAGGGGCGTGAGTACCGATATCACCCTTCGCTCCCCATACCTATGATGCAGTATGGGCAATCGCGTTGGCGCTAAGTAAAGCTGAACTGTTGTGAAGAAGCCTACAGACTAAGAAAAGTAAACTCAAATTACGGCATTTTTATTATACAGAAAGAACAATGCGGAGGAGTTCCTTAATCAGCTCGCTAATTTAAGCTTTCCTCCTATTTCGGTAGGTAATTAAAATTTTTATCAGTTTGTATTTTGCAATTGTCTAAAAAAGACATGTCATTACACATTTTTTTGCAAAATCTTTAATATATTTCATTATATAACCTATAGTTATAAATCTTTTTATTATTATTTCATTATGTTTTTTATTTTTACATCGATTGGGACTAAAAAAAATTAAAGTCACGTCAAACTTCATCAAAATCTATTCAGTATTTTCAGAATAATATTTTTTTTTTGTTTTAGTTTCTGAATTACGTAAGTGACATTACTTAAAGATATGTAAAAATACTCTTGCTATTTTATGAAAAGACATTACTATTTAGGTTGAGATGTCCCATTTATTATTAAGTCTGAACCAACTGCAACCCTACTAAGGAATTCCTAAAAAAATATATAAAATAAGTCCAGAAAGATGAGTTTATTTAACGATGAAGAAATTTATTCAGGTTCTAATGTCGTTTATAAGACCTGTAATGTAAATTATTCAAGTGTATTGTAATTGTAATATATTCAAGTTTTACGTTTTATGGACTTATAATAACAATTTCGATCCACTGAAGCAAAATATAATAAATGTTTTGTAATAAATAGTTTTATTCCAGAACAATTATATTAAAATATTCACTATTTTACTTCTAAGACTTCTTCGTAAAATATGATATCAAAAACCTTTGACATTTATTCTGCAGCTTTTTTTCCAAATCCAATAAACGGGATGGCTTTATTTTATTATACTTCAAATTAAAATATTACAATAAATACTCGTTACTCCACACATATAAATAAAATTTAAGTATGGGTTTGTAATTCCATATTACCAGCTTCTCACTTAATGCATATAAAGGTATATTCGGTACTTACATAAAAAAACAACTTTTAAAATTTTTATCTGTCTGATTATTTCTTCCAGATAATCTCTAAAACGGCTGGACGGATATTAATAGGACTTTCAATGGCGGATAATTGATATTATAAGAAGGAACTTCTATTCTACTTTTGTAAAAAAATCATATTTCGGGCGAATGAAGTCGTGGGTAGAGGTAGTTAGTTAGTAGGTAGGTTTATTTTGATTGCAATTAATATCGTCGTGATATAATCTTCTTATAATTATATTTGCTTACATACGCGTTACATTTGTATGTATTAATGTTATCATTTAGATGATTTTTTTTCTACTATCAGCACTGAAAATTTCAACACATGTATTCAAGTATCACAAACATAAATATATATACTAAAGTTAGCAAAAAAAAATAGTCGAAAATATCTTTAAAAAAGGCAATAGAACTCGATAAAACAAACTTCCTTTTTGACACACCCTTATTACCTCGTTGATAGAAATAACCACCTTTTTGTGTTTTCTCGACAAACTTTTATACAAAGATTTTAAATTTGCAATGAGGGTAGGGTTCCAAAATTACACTTTGTATTTGAATTTATTTCTTCTAAAATTCATATTTTTTATCAATTTTACATTTATCCTAAACCGTAATACGTAAAAAGGCTATCAGTTAATATAGAGGAAAAGATAAAATAAGTACATAATATAATTGTGTTCATTATTGGGTCGCAAAGAGACAAAACATTAACCTGAGATTGCTTTTCCCCTCTGACATAATCGAGGTAAATTGGACGCTCAGACAACACTTCGGTGGATTTCACTGGCAAATGACCCGGTTCTTCTCTCACAATTTATTTATATTGGTATTTGTCAGATAAGTGTTTTTCAAGTGCTAATAATACGGAATAATACTTTTAAAATAGAATAAAACGAATTACTTTACAATAAGAACACAATATTATTTTATATATATGTTATTGGCAAGGTATCTAAATTTGCCGCCCTGTTTTTTGTGATACTTAAGAAAGAATATGTGTTAAAATGGATTTATAAATTAGAATTTATTTAGATAATCTTTTTTTGGTGTAAACAATAAAAGATTATATAATTAAATTCTAGGTACTAAGCGAAAAATTAAACATGAATCTTGTCACGAACCTTTGTATTTCTGACAATGTTATTTTAACAGGCAAAACTTCGACTTCTATAGACAAAACGCAGAGAGATATACTAAAATTGAAAAAGTAAGGTTAAGAGATCGTACGTGGTTAAATTAAAGTTACATTAACATGAAAGTTTAATGGAAACCCTAAAAATCCTAAAAATACAAAGATGATGTATCCGGAATTAACTGATATATCTTTTACAAAATGTAAATAAACTTGAAATTTATACCGAGGTTCATTAAATAGGCACGAGATTATAAAACAGATAACATCCAAATCAAAAACAGACACCTAATTAAATTTTATTATAATTGAAATAACGTTCACTCAAAATGATCAGACAAAGATCCCTTCAAAATATATTGAAAATTACGAAAAGAGGGTAATTATAAAACTTATTTTTTTTCAGGAGCTGGTCTCATTTAAAGGATCAAATCAAATAGGCATCTCCGGTATCACAAGTTTGTATAATCTTATACCATACTAACAGAGTATTAAATGTAATTTGTTTATTATTTGTTTTAGTTTCTGTAGACCTTGCACTATCTATGATATTTTACTCTGTATATCTCTATTTCAAAAGGCAAAAAAATATTACCTAATTAGTTATTTAACCGGTGTGCCTCCTTAAATGAAATTGAAGTGCTATTCTTGATGAAATAATTATTTAATACTTATATTATATCCTTTGCGCCGCTGACAATATTAAAGCGAACACATATACACAGCCCCCTTATTCGTACAAGTCAACTGCAATCAAACACATATAATTTAAATATTAAGTTAATTTTAAACAAATATATAAAATTGTAAATCATCATTTAACTTTCAGGCTACAGTTACAGAACAGGAAATGGAACATCCCGGACGGCGCCCAGACGTTTTCCGTTTATCCGCGATAAAAAATCCATTTCTAAACGATCGACACACCATTATACAAAAGAGAGTGATTATTATATTACAAAAAGTTCATCGTTAAAAGAGAGACATTTATCCTTAAGATGACTGACAGAAACCATAAGCGGAGATATCACTGTAGTAATGAAAGATTTAACATTTTTTTCAGTCCAGGGTATCTGAAAACAGTAGCATTTTAAACACACGGGTGTAAAATGATATATCCGGAGTGTGCAAAACCACATTGGGCGTGAAGAGTATCTGCAGCGATTGAAGGTTGCCGGTATTAAAACGGTTTCAAAGGATATAATATAAATTTATCAAACTGTCAACTTGTCTAAGTTTTTGTAGATTAGTTTTATTATAACAAATAAAACGTACTACTTTGTCTTTAAAATATGATTATTATTATAAATATAGTTAATATTTTTTTTTCTATTACAGAATAAAAATACATCTTAATAAACTAACCTAGAACAACAATGCATAAATATATTTACAGTTATAGGAAGATATGCTATTTAAATAACAATACTACTAGAATCGCACAGCGAATAGCAAACTTTATCAATCAATCTGGTCAACGCGGTACAACAGTGATTTCACAGTACGGACTTTACAGTACACAGTTGACTAGTATCATCAAAGTTTAATAATTAAAGCTATAAGATTTCATAGCAGAATTAATTAAACTGCAGCCACTATAAACACAGCTAAACTTTTGGTAATTAATACGTAGTCTGATGAAAAATATATTTGTTCGAGATGCTTCAGAATAAGTGCACAATAATTTTAATTTTGAATTATAATGATTGATAATTATTATTTTTACTTTAAATATTCATTATTGTAAGTGATGAATCTTTTAATTATTGTTTATATAATTAATATAATATTATTAATATAAATTAAGTAAGTAATGCTTTCATTTGTGCAACTGTTGTTTTTTTTGTCAAAAACTTAAAAAATATAACTGAAATATATAATTATTACAATTTACAAACTAATACTGTGATTAACTTTTAATGATCTCATATATCCATAATTGTGCCTGGTGATAGACAGTTTATTAATCGGGTGATATAGTATCCAATGTCAAATATTGATTTATTAACTTAGTCTAATATCTGATATTATTTCAATGACTTTAATATTAAAATAAATCAAGTTTACAAAATTTTATTTAAAACTAAAGGTTATAAATTTACAGCAAAAATCAAATAGCGTATCAACAAGATTTATATATTATGTAAAATACATACAGTTTAAGATTAATATTTTGTTTAATATTTAATATTCACCGCTTTTCGTTTCTACTGGTGGTCAGTTCATATCTCTTTAGCAAGGAGTATAACTTACTAACTTTGATCTTGTCTTTGTGGAATAATGTCTTTCACGGCGATAATTAATCTGTGAGATATCGATCTCACTATGCTTTACTTTACTTTTGTTAAGCATTTAGAGTTTTTACAAGATTCAGAAAATAATATTATCTGCATTAAATTTTGTTATTCTTCCCATAATGCAAATGACAAATGTATATTTTTAAATATTTAATAAGTCAGTAAAATTCTTTTGTACAAATGAAATAATACAAGTAATTTTATCTTATTTCTTTACAACCTAGTTAGTGACCATCGTTCAGTGGTTCGTTTCACCGTGTAATCTAAGAATGGTAAGCTGCTATCCAAATCGTTTTCCACCGTAATCTTAACATTTCTATGTGCACCGTTAAGGTAATACTCTAAGTGAAGTCTTAGATATAATTTCAAAAACTTCATCTATGTATCGCCAGCAGTATCGAGGTGGTTAAATATAAAGCTTTTCTATGAAAACCTCCGCACACCGACCATTATATACGAGCACATGTCATGGATATAATAATAATTATGGATCACGAAAGTTTAAATACAAAAATAAATATTTGATTTGACGAGTGCGGCTTACTTCAATTCTATTTGGGAAAACAGACGAGCGGGAAATCAACTTCTTCATTCGTGTTTGTGGAATGAATATAACGAATTTACATTTATTGCTATTGAAGAGAAAATCGGATTAAGTTTTTTCGGAATCGGAAATTGTTTTTCTTCAAATAAGATCAATATTTGATGGCTTCATATTATCATATCTATTTAATTATATAAATAATCAGTGTTTTAGGTTTAGTATATAAAAGTAAATATTTTTTAGCATCAACACATTTAAGGCCATAATAATTGTAGTGTGTGATTTTAAAATTTTGTTTATATAATTAATAAAAATGTACAGCAATAATTGCAACTCAATATTGATATGATAAATCAACTATTAGTTCAGATACATATATTTGCTTGTCTTCGTACAATTAGATACACTTGTATAAATAAAAAAATATACAAATAAAATTGTATAGGTCACATTTTGGGTAAAAGAAAAACCAAGCAAAAGTAAAATTTAAAAAGGGAAAAGTAGCTAGTTTTTATATTTTTGAAAATATATTTATTCATGTAGACACGTTTTATTAAAGAAATGTATATAACTAATGACATATAATTACAAAAGATTAGTTTAAACGAACTATAGGTTGTTCTGGAGAGGTGTTTTGTTAGTGTGAAAAAAAATATACTATTGGAAAAATGTAAAACTGTTTTGTTTATAAAAAAACATTTTAATGTTATTTTCATTGTCTTTACCTATTCGTAGCGGTAAATGTATAACTTAGATTAATGTTTAGATTAATTAAACTAGCGAAGACTAATTTCATTATTCTCTATTATGAATGAAAGTGGATATTAAATACCATATACGGTATAATAACATTTTGCTGGTTTCAAAAGTATTTTTTCATAAAAATTCTTTATTATAGGGAGTAATGTGAACAAATTGTAATATTTTTAACTAAATATAGAATGAAATAATACTGATTCGAATAGGATTCGAACCTTGAAACGGTCTTGTTATTCCATCAATTAAACTACCATACCAAAGCGGGCGTTAGCTAGCTCAGAGTGACGAAAGCACTCATAGTGCTGAAAGTCTAACTCTGTATATATACGCGCAATATCGATTTTTTTTATACAGGAGACCTTCTGGTATGAGTGTGGTATGTTTAGAAAGCCCTTGGCCCATAGACCCAGAAAATACATTTACACTTAGCAATATACCTACCGCCTCACCTCTACGGCCGTTTGAAAAATGAGACTAAAATTTAGTTTTTAGCTCCGCACCAGTATAAAATCACTTATTTCCACCTTGAAAAAGAACTCGTTGAGACCTTTTCAACAAGCCCAAAAACGAAAAAATCCGACCACCGGTTGATGACATTTTGAAAATTTTGACTGGCGCCTCCATCGATGATTACTTTGTCTGTTTGTGGGTATATTCGTAGTTTCAACTGATTTTGTTCAAACTTTCAGGGATTGAAGTATATCAGAAACTAAGACTTTTTTGTTCTACGATATTTCGATTTGGCCGCCATGTTGGCCGTGGCCAGCCCTCGAAAGGCCAAAAATGGCCATTTTTTGTACAGGGACTGTGGCCAAACCAGTTGACGTACATTAACAAATATGGCCTCATTGGAAAGGTCTCAAGCTCATCTTCTGAATAATGTCCATTTTAATGGCAAAAACATTTGTTGGCGTGACATTTTTGGTCAAAAGGCAAAAAATGGCCAACTGGCCGGGGACAGATCGGCCATTTTCTCGAAAACGGCGCCAACGATTTTTTCGAAAATTTCCTCATTCGTAGCCCCAAATTAGAGCTAAAATTTGGTATATAGCATATATCTGGGAAAACTCGTTATTTCGAGATATGGCCGTGAGAAGTTCAAAAAATCATGAAAAATGACCAAAAATGGCCAAAAAATGACTTTTAAAGCCAGAATCGTACTCACAACACGGTTAAAATTCAATGCTAGTTGCACAGTGAATAAAATCACTAACGCATTGCCGTCTGTAACAATAAAACAAAATTTACAGAAAAAAATCCGAATACTGTTTTGAAGCAATGAATTAAAAAAATAAATGGAAACTGAAAAATGAAAAAAAATCGGGCACCTGTGGGAATCGAACTCGAGGTCTCGTCTTTGTCATTACAACGCTCATCCTCTGAGCCAAAACACTCTCATTTTGTCAGAGGCAACTATTCCAAATAATAATAATAATAATAATAAATCAATTTATTTCAGATAATTCATCCATAAGTGTTAGTAACATTTTAACTTAAGTAACTAATGTTATAATAGTACTCGTAGTTAGTATTCAACATAACAATCTCAAATTATATAGAAAAATAAAATGAATAAAATGCACAAAATTCATAAAATTATTAAAATTAAATATAAATTCAATTCAAATAAATATAAATTAAATTCAAATCAAATATAATTAAAATCATAAAATACTATTAAAGAAATTAAATAAAATAAAATTCATGGAAATCATCGTTCTAATAATTATTTTTTTTTAATTCTACAAATAACTCAACGCTATACTCCTACAGTCAGTATACGCTACGCTTCGATGTTACGTGTACACTATCCCAGGACCTCCAGAGGGGAGCGTCTAGCTTTAACGCCAATATGCTGAGAAGACCGTTGGAGCTGTTCAAAAATCTTGTCATTGCGGACGCGGTCCGCTTTCGTATTATCGCATAGAAGTCGTCTACACGAGCCTCCGCAAACATTACCGATGCACTGCAGTATCGAGGCTTCCTCAACAAAGCCCTCAGCACATTGTTGTACTGAACACGCAGTGCGCTATATGTCCGCCGCGTACAACGGCGGTAGGGACGGCTGGCTAAAGTTTCCCAGAGTGGCCTTTGAAAGCGCCCAGAATTTGCGCGTGCCAGGCGGGTACTTTGCCAGCTGACCCCAATTTTGACGACATGCTTGAACTTTGCTCTAGCGATTTGCCGTTTGAAGAATCTGGAGGCACGATTATATTTCCTCTTCAGAACTCTAGAGTTCGGATCCTTAGTGACTAACGCATTGACCCAAGCTTGATAAGCCTGCCGTTTGCCAGCTGCTGCAGCCCTGACAGGCGCATCAAACCAAGGCCGCGATCTGCCACCAAGTGGTACCACAGAGCTTGGTACAAATAGTTCCATGCCCTGTAGTATCACATCAGCTACAGCCGCAGCGCAGTCACTAGGATCATCGGAAGGGAAACAAATCGGCCCCCATGAGTAGGATGCAAAAAAGGACCGCATTCCATCCCAATCCGCTGACTTGTAGTGCAAAACGCGTCGAGTCGCAGGTGTTGTGCGAGCCGACCGTTGAATGGGCACTACACTCCGTACCAGACAGTGATCAGAGGAACCTAAGGGAGCCTCGACAGTGATCTGGTACTTTTCTGGATTCCAACAAAGAGGGCGTGTGGCTGTCCACGTCCGGTAGACGAGTGTGCGTCTTTACCAGCTGGGACAGACCATTTGCCAGAGCAAAGTCAAACACAGATCTCCCCGCGTAGTCGGTGGCACGTGACCCTAGCCAATCGGCATGGTGCGCATTAAAGTCCCCTAGGACTACGACTTCGGCGGAGGGAGTCTGTGAAAGCAGATCGTCAATCTTCGCCTGAACATGGCCCAAGAGTTGATCCGTTTCTGCATTACCACTATGGGACCTGTAGAGGCACGCGTAGACTCTGACATGGTCGTCCATGTCCACGCGTAGCCAGAGTATAGACAGGTCCCGACCTTCAAAAACCTGAAGGCGACGGTAGCAGATATCCTCCCTTACGAACACAGATACCCCGGCGTGTGGTATAAAATGGTGTTCTAGTTTATACCCGGGGTATGACAGGTACGCTGTGTCGCTAGGTTGAGATATCTGCGTCTCCGTCAGAAACAACAAGGCCGTCTGCGCCGTCTCCAGATGGTAGTGGACGGCGTTCAAGTTGGAATGAAGTCCCCGGATGTTGCAAAAGTCCACATTTAGAGTGGGTTGGGGTGCCGCTGCATTGACTCGTCGTTTGCCCTCAAACAACACAAAAGGCGATACTTTGCCCGCCCCAGATACGACGGGCAGCCCGAGCAAAATCCGAGACTCATTTCCCCGATTTTGCTCGGGGAGGGGGTCCCCGGCTTCATCAAAGCCGGTACCCTCCTGGGGTATTTTTGTTTTTGGCATCGCTTTCATGTTTGGCGCGGGGGGGAGGTTGGGCTTCCGGATTCTCTCACTCACCGACGGAACATAACCAAATGTATTTGGTTACTACACGTCGGTCTTCTGTGAGAGGGTGGTCCTTCCCCGGTCGAGCCAGCCCAATACGAGCTGTAGTCGGATAACTACAGCTAGGCTCTACCACCTACCAACCTTCTGTGACCTTTGTTCATTTTATCTTTTCGGGTGTAAATATCCTCATCAGTAGCTATGTATACATGTGTTCGTATGTGTATATCTTTGTGTATGTGTGTGTAAGAATGCGTGCGCATTTGTGTGAACTAAATATCTAATACCATAAAAAAAAAAAACTTTTTAAGTATCTTTATTAGTCAAATATATATTATATTCAACGGTAAATGGTCAAGCATACAGACTGATATAGGTCATTATCATTATGCTGGTATCAAATTATTAACACACGATAAGGTAAATGATCCATCTATCCACTATCCACTTCATGAATATTCAGATCAAAGCACATCATCAAACTAGTGACAATATAAATTTGTAATTTGTAATAGTATATTTTGTATTGGTTTAGTAATTTATAATTTTTGGATTTTTGATAAAGCGTGACAAAAAAAATTGCATAAAATGAATTACTGTTTCTTTAGTTATAAATTATTATGCTATATAAATTATGTAAACAATAAGTTTGATACAAAAAAGAATACAATTAATTAACTATACAACTACTGAATAAATGCTAGATAATTCTTACATTTACAAGGTACGTAAAATGTAATATGTATTAGCAGGAGGCAAGTAGCAACACTGCCGAACTATGTTATTATAAAATTTTCGTATATAATAAAGAACAAACAAATGATACTTCATGCAAATAATAATGTTTTGAAGAAAACATGCACATTTTTAAACAATTGTCAACATTAATTGAAACGCTGCCACGATTTGGGAGAGAAACTTAAAATATAACTAATATTATTTTGTACATTCAAAGTATTGAACACACAAGTGTCATGTTATACGGCATACTTTTATGGAGTAATGCATCAGATATGGATAATATCTTTGTATTGCAGAAGAGGGCTTTTCGAGCAATCTACAATATAAAGCCTGGAAAGTCATTAAAAAATTAATAAAAAGAATTAAAAATATGACTGTGTACAATCAATATACTTATGTTTTTTTATGTACACAAAAATATTGCAAAATTTAATAAACATTGTGATGTACATAAAATTAATACTAGAAATAAAAATAAACTTCCTATTCCTATCACTAAACTCCATAAAATGGGTAATTCCGTTAGGATTAATTGTATACGTTTTTACCTCCCTCAAATATGGCGAATACGGCCAGCTTATCGAATTGATTATGATGATTCTAGTTGTTCGTACATTCTAACTAAATTGACGTTTATATTGACGTTTGTGAAACAGTGATCACAATAAAAAAAAATAGACTGAGTTTGTTGTGTGGTTCTTCTTAGAACAGGGCGGGTTTGAAACCCTGGTAGCATTATTTTAAGTTGGAGAGTGTCTTTACAGAAGGGCTTATTTTGATACGTGCGGTATCAATATAGACCCTCCTATCACTCCCAGTTGACGCACAAAAGAGATTACTGGTATAGATTCAAAGAGGATATATAAATAATTAAATAATTAAATAAACTTAGAATCGTTACCTCATTATTAAAAGGAAATATTGAAAATAGAATGCTTTATTATTATTGTGCTGTTTACTATGCAGTAAGTATTTGCCTTCTAGAGTATGGAACTAGCAGCTGCCAGCAATTTTACCTGCGAAACCCTTCATCGCCTGTAAAAATATAATTGATACTTTAGTATAAGATAAATATCTATTTATTCTTTTAGTTGTTTTCGTAATCACTATATAAAGTTATACAAGCATGTGTATTTCAATAGAAACTCTTATTTATAAAAAAAATCATTTTAATTTCATAGAATAGAAGAGAAGAGAATAATAACTTGAGTTACCCTTATGGCTCTGAAATAGACAATAGAATACTATATTTTCATATTACATAGTATATTATTAATTTATGTTTTGTATTCCTGGAAGTTTCTACAGTTTCAACACGAAGATGTATAATCTTAAACGTCCCCTAACCATCAAAGCTATCAGATTGTACTTTGACAACCAGGTACGCGGTCTGATTCAGAGAACTGGAACCCTTTCGTATTGAAAGCAAATCCATGAATTTGATATATTCGAATGTGTTTAAGCTTCGAAACTTTAAGGGTTTATTGATTATATACTAATTTAACTTTAATTTTACTATATAATTCTTCATATACCTACCTAATTTATTGTTAATATTAATGTATGTTTATTTGTTTAAAATATAAGTATTTTAAAAGAAACTCTTAGTTATAGAATGTTTCATTTTAATTTCTTAAAATAGAAGAAAATATAATAATAATTTGTGTTGCCTTTCTGACTTTGATGTAGTTAATAGAATTCTATCTTATTTCTTTCAAAAATCTATCTATCAATACAATATAATAAACATCGTAACTGAAAAAGTTAAATGTATTAAAATTTCGTTTCATCGAAAATTCTAATACAGTATTTAATAACATAACTTTAAGAATAATATTTCATTTTTAAAATTATTTCTATCATATAAAATACATCTCGCCATTATCGAGTTTTTATGATAGGATAATCTTTCTCTCTTTTATAATAATAGGAAAGTTAAAAGATTCTCTAAAAGAGAGATCTTATTATAGTTTTAAATAAAGCAAAATAGGAGTATAACTAAAGCTACTTATTTACATTTGTATAAGATAAAATGAGGAAAAATCAAAAAGTAGGAAGTTTTGATGTCGGATCTATAAGTGTGTATAAAGTTAATAATTGGTTTTAATACGCTACAAATCAGAAGTAACTACGTCTACAGCTGTAGTATTTTGTCGGTTTGTATATCAATAAAATAAATAAATAAATTAAGGCCAGGATAATCTCCATTCAGTTTATTTATTAAAATGCAAAATCTATGTGTATATTTATCTTTATTTATAAAAATGTAAAATTGTTTCACTCAAATCGAATCTTTTACCGGCGTCTATGTCTGCAATAAATTATTTACTTCAAATTAATCTAAATTCATTATTAAATTTGTAGTCATAATCTTCAAGGCAAAGTTTCGTCGCGTAGACTCCAGATGTCTACGGAATAATGTTCTCACCTGTTTTCAAATAGTATACAAACATAACCTACAAAAAGACGTTTCATAATATATATATGTGTATTTTTCGTTTGTTATTTAATTTATTATGTGTAACGATATACAACATATTAGTTAAATACTATTGAGTTAAAATTAAACTTAATTTGACATAATATTTGTATGGTGTGACTAAACTAAACTAAAATTCGTATATTGGTATACATTAAATGGTCACTAGAGGATCTTTCGGTTCCATTAAACTCCATTTTGTCTCCGGTATTTGTATCTGATAACGTGTTTTGTCTATTACTACAGAGTAAAGGTACATTTTGTGAAGGAGTTAAGACAAGTTTTGATTTATGTAATACATTATAAACAAACAATAATCAAATCAAATCAATTTCTTTCATGAATGTAGTTTTATTTACAAAACATTTTTTCATCTTCAAATCTTTCACCCCTTTGAAAACATATTTGCCACAGACCTGAGAAACTCAGTGGCCCTTTTAATATTTATTTATTATTCTTATAGTCTTAAAATACATTACATAACGCGTAAATCTATTGGTTCAATAGTAGAAAATTAATACTTCATAGTATAAAGACGACAAAATATCAAAATAATCAAACAATCTCTGAAATAACCAAAATAAAAATACACCTGAAATATTGTAAACAGTACAAATGTTGAATACTCAGAGTCCATAAACATTTAGAAGGCTGTTAAAATATTCTGTTTTTTATAACACTAGTTCACTTACTGTTTAAGAGTTACATTATTTAGAGCTAGGTCATGCCAAGCACTAATCGATAATCGTTTAGTGTAGATCTATATACAGTGAAAGCGATAAGTATATTTATCGGTTGTTATAAATATTTAACAATTCATATAATATGTGTTCTCAATCTGCATTGTGTTGAGAACCATATATAATTTTGCTTCCGTATAGTTAATAGAATATATTATTTTAGTAAATAACTTGTTGTCGTAATCAATGTTAATGAAACATACTTGACAATTATAAAATAATTAATATATTTTAACATATAATTTTCACTGGACATCTTACATTGCGCCTATGTAAAGTAACTAATATGACCAGCAAAGTTATTAAAATATAACTTTTACTAAACTTATATTATTTTATCCGATGGATGCACCTTCATAATTCTATAGTTCTCTCGTAAAAATAACTTACAATAAATATATTTATTTATATTATTAACATTTTGCCTCACTGGGTTGTTAGCGACGGTTTGTGCTATGACCCCAAGCTCGTGAATGTTGGTATACCCCAAATATGCGTGCTAGCCCCATCCATGTTTCTCTTGCATATCAATAATTTGGTGGGTATTTTTAACATGCATTGGTATGTATGTTTCCTACAGTGATTTTTCAGTTTAATAAATAGAATGAATGCGGATTAAACTATTGAAAATAAAATTCAAAAGAACAAAATACGCAGTTTATATTTTATTATTATATATATAATACAAAATATTTGTTTTACAAAACATTTTTATTTTGTTCTGCAAGATAAAGATTACCCAAACTTCTCTGGTCTAATAACCTTACAAAAATATAATAAAATATAATTAATATAGATATTTTATCAATGTAATCACTTTGTTAAACTTCAATTCTATTTTGAAATTAATGACATGATGTTAAAATATTTTGTAATGAAATGAAATGTAAAAAAATGATAATTCAGAAAACAAAATTTTTAATTGGTTGGATAATGCCAGCTTAAGACTATTTACGTCTTATGTTATTTATATGTTAGTTAAAAGTACTATTATTTACATTATTAATGCTGTCTATTTAGAAATAAATTACTTAGGAGTATGTGAATTGGCTTCCAATTGGGCTTAATAGGCTTACTGAAATGTTCTGAACAATGTATGAAAATTACAAATACTTTTGATGTTATAAGGGAACCAAAACAGTACATAATGACCTTCATTTAAGTATATACCTTAACTCTTATGAAGAATGGACTATACCTAGCTAATATGTTCCATATATATTTTCAATCTGTTTTTGGGCCTTATCGAAATTTACTAAAGGACTTAAGGCTATATATTTCTTAATCCTTATATTGCTAATAATATAATATTGTAGTCATCTATTAGATAATGCAACTGTCACTTGAAGATGTTTCAACTGTTTACAATATGTTAACACCCGATCAACTTCATGAAGCATCTTTTTTTCAATTTCCAGTCATATATATGTAGTTTGTGTGCGTACGTAGTGTACGACAGTGTTTGTAGTTTGGGAATTTATATCTACTTTACGAATTGAGGCAATTTACACATATTATATGATATTACTGATATTAACATAATACTGATCCCTTTTCCAATATTTTCATTTGAAGCTATGGAGCAATTCTATTCCCTGAATATTTGAATGACGGACAATGACATAAGCGGATACAGGACGGATTAACATATTAAATGTAATTGCTATGGATAAATACGAAATTCTTTCTTCTTTCATATTTATATAATATTCATGTTTGTCAAAAATATTTAATTGAAAATTTATATTGTATTATATTAGTTCTATTCTATAAGTTATCAGCTTTTTTTTACTTTCTAATACAGTTTTTAATATGAGAGAATCAATATCCAGATTTAAAAAATCTGTGACTTGGGATAAATTTTTCTATTATGTAAATACCAATGCGTAATTTAATTAAAAACTTAATGATGTTATAATTTATCTGTTTTAGGATTTAAATTTAAACTACAAATGATGTTTCATAAATAAAATTATTTATATTAAGAAGAATGTAATCCAAATACAGAATTATATTTTTATTATACTAAAATATTATTTTACAATTTTCCGTATAAATACAGGTTTTTTTATTAATGCTAAGATCAAATTAAAGTTAAACGATTCACGAACACGACATAGTGACGTGTCTTTTATGCCTAAACGAAATCAGTTAGACATCCACTACTTACCGAAGCAGATCTATTGTAAAGTTGTTGTTTATTTATACAAAGCTTAAATTCTATCTATTGAATATAATTTACCTATCATTTGAGAATGTACATTTACATACTGTTGTATGACCGAGCGCCGCGGACTAATCTTCATTTTTTCAGTAAAGACCTTAAATCCCTTAATATAAAGGGAAGTTTAAAACACAAATAGGGTACATGTTGTTAAAAGATTTATTTAAATCTAGTACACTTCGCGCTTGACTCTGTTTTATGTTTATAATCTTTGAATTTAGTATGACTTTAGTATAAATTTAATAAGTCTATATATTATAAACAGACGTCTCCAACTGACTTGTCTATCCACGCCTATCAAAGCCTCACCCATTGGAACCACAACAATTTTAATTGCAGATTATTTTTAACGATCGCCTTATTTAAATAAAAAAATAATCATTTTATACTCATTATCTACAATATAAAGCAGAGATCAGAGTAATAAAACTTTATCTTTTAATAAGTTTATCTTTTAATAAGTTTTGTTATTTTTTACGCCTATAACAACCAAAATACATTTAATACATTAGGTAACTATTTGCTTTTAAGATATTTTTTGTATTAATATTGCATTTTAGAAGTTAATAATGCTGTGTATAGAATTCATTATAATAAATTATTAATTTCAACGAATTAAAACATTCTTGATTCTCAGAATACCAATGATATATACAAATTAAAAACTACGTCGAGTACCATTTACTAACAAATATAAAATATAATATAATAAAATTAATTTCACACTATATTTCAATACACAAACATTTTAATTATACAGAGTTTTGAATTTAATATTAATAAAAATGACTTCTCATTACATTTTATTTAGCTTGGTATCTAAGTATTGTCTGGCAACATAATTTAATTATATATACGTCGCTGCTGAGCCTTAAAGGCCTCATTATTATATCAAGTATTAGTTACATGTTTACAAAATGCTTGTAAAACATTACAAGGTAGATTTAAGACTACCCCCCCCCCCTATCCTTTTATTTTTATAAATGAATAGTGTTTCGATAAATATTGTGGGTAAATTATAATCTATAATTGAGTGTATGTAACTTTTTATTTCATAAGTATGAATAATACTGATAAGAGTAAATGAATCTGATGGAGTCAATGACTGTGATCTTTTTAAAAATTCTAATTTGTATTAAGGTTTGAATCCGTTATATATATATATTAAATCCCAGCAACTTTTGGGTAGACCTCGAAGAATTCGGTCTGCCCATTCATTTGTCCCCTACTTTCGAATTTTGGAAAAATTTCTTAATTTCTTCACAGGCGGTCTTCTTATAGCCCCCTGAGTACGAAATGACCATTGGTCAAAAAGTTTATATATATATATATATATATATATATAATAAACTTTTTGACCAATGGTCATTATATATATATATATATATATATATATATATATATGCGTGCGTGCGTCCAGATTCGACTTTTGTCAGCACGATAGCGGCCGCAGTTTCGCTCGGATCGCTTTCAAACTTTGCACAAAAATCAACAATCCAAAAATGAAGGTCAAGTTCGTTAACCAGATAAATCCGGACACAGGGGGCGCTAGGGCCTCACTTTTTCTGATTTCAGTTTTTCGACCATGACTTTTTCCCTATACAAAGAAGATCAATCGCGTTCAAATTATATTATGTCTCTCATCAATACCTATAACTAATGTAAATAAACCGAAAACCTAACTTCAATGACTTAGGGGTGGGGGTAAAGAAACCGAAAATTTTTGGAAACAAATTCATAACTTTTGTCTGGTAAATATTCTTACATCACAAGTATTTTTAATTGAAAGGTTATTTTTCACTCTAAATTTAGGTACCAAAAGTTTTTCCGTAAAAGATACCGTTTCCGAGAAAAAAAATAAAAACCACTTTTAGCTTGAAAATTTAAGGTAGGTAAAACCAAGGCAACTTTTTTCTGGTAAACATTTCCTCCTCGCAAATATTTTTAATAGAAAGGTTATTTTTTTACTCTAAATTTAAGTACCAAAAGTATTTCCAAAAAAATACCTTTTCCGAGAAAAAAATTAAAACCGCTTTTTGCTTGAAAATTTCTGATGTAAACAACGGCATCATGTATCTTAGGTAGTGAGTTATATTTTAAACGAGTTACACACTAGGTGTCCCACGCGTGTCCCCCTGCGGGCACGGATTTTTTTTTTATAAAAATATTTATGAAGAAATTTTTTGCATGTTATCATTTACAAGGGGTAAGTAAGTTAATCATTCCGTAGCGATCTGGAGTCTACGTGACTATGAACTTAACTTGTTTCATTTCTAATTTTCACTTTTTAGATGAATTTATAATAGTTTTAAGGTTACAGTACAATTTGTGGAAACTAACAATAATATATTTTTATAAATTATAAATAACGATAAATATCCGTGAAAAAATACCGCTTTATGCACTTCATATAATAAATATAACATTTTATAAAATATGTTTATATAATATAATATTATGTTGGAAATTTCCCGACTCAATATTATTTCCTCACCGAATCCCGGATAATATTATTTTTAGATGATTGTTGTTAATATAAGACGCCGCATGTTTGCTTTCAGTAACAATATCAATATTTACAGGAAGTGTTGAACTTCTTACAAGAGATTATTAATTGTTATATGTTAGTATGTACATTATTTTATGTAACGATATCATAGTTAACAATTAAAACCAGTGACTTTAATATAAAACATAGATTAATATAACAATTGTATTATTTGTTCCTTAAGATTCCAACATTGGTTAACAGATTAAATAGTGACTAAATGATCCTTCGGGTACACTAAGCTTTATTCTGTCTGGTATTTGTATTTGATAATATTTGTTTTCTATTGTCACAGAGTAATGACACATTCTATGGGGGAATTAAAGGACGTTGCTGTATATAATACAAGTGTACATTTAATAAAATGTATTATGATACCCTAATATAACCTTTTCTTATCTAGAAAACAATATATTTTTTATCGTACCCCGAATCTAAATATGTTACCCTTCCATTAGGTAATTTATACGTCTCGTTACTTATACGACGCGATTGTCCCACTTGTAATGTAATAGCTTTATTATCAGACTAGCAGGTTACCCGTGCTTTGCGACGGACGGCGAAAGTGAAGAAAAGAGGGAGCGGGGGGTAAACTTTGCAGTTTTTTAGCTGTAACTTTGGAACGGTTTCGACCTTTGCAAAATCCTTTCTTATTGCACTTATTCAATAGGTCAGGAGTCTAGTGTCCAAATTTTAGCTTTCTAGGTATTACGGTTCGGGCTGAAGAGCGATGAATGAGTCAGTGAGACAGTGAGTGTCTTTGTGTTTTATATATTAAGAAGTTGTATAAACATATAATATCGCACTTGAAGCGAAGTGGGCTGTTCGGGACCATTGCGTATCCGTTTATTCGTCTATCATATAACAACAGACAAAGCTAACAGTAAATATATTTCTGTACTCATTGTCACTTATATGGTATGATATTTAAAGGTTATAAAGAAAAATGTATGCAGGGAAATAAGTTTTGCCTATTGTTGCTACCAACGGATGCAGATTAAACCGGAACATTGCACTGAAGTGGGTTACCTCCGTTCCTATAATATTGGTGATACGTTCTATCTGTGGTCTAAGCTCTGTCGCTAACGTCGGTGTTAGATTCGAAGTTATTGTTTGATTAATATAAATGATAATATTTTAAATTAGTTTATTTTAACTAAATCTCTTATAGATTATAGTGCTTCATTAAATATTATGTACTTTAATCTTTATAAGTATGTATTAGTAAATATATTACCTAAATAATATGTTAGAAAATGTCCCATGATCGACGTGATTGAATATAAAATATTAATTAAATCTTTAGAAAGTCCTATAATCAGCTTCCCAACTAATCCTACTTTGAGGGTCTATTTCAACCTTAACCTTTAGGGGAGGATGGATGTATGCATAATGCTTGGAGTTAATATATTCAGTCTGCCTCAATACGTAGATAATCCAATATTTGCTTATGTATTCAACATGCTGTGTTTAATGTATACAGTAGAGTTAGAAGATCATTTCAGATATGAGAAAGAATAAAACATGTACTTGTCATTAAGATAAGACAAGAAGCTGTTTTTTAAATCTGTAATTATAATGGATAATTACCCAATAGTATACAGTTTTGAAGAAACAAGGACTGAAATATATATTTACATATTTGAAGAAAATAAGCTTAAACTAGCGATCTCAATAATTTTAAACCTGTGATATTGAATTTATAAAATATTCGTCGCGAGTAACTACACAAAAAGACTTTTATCTAGATCCTAAGAAATATTAATTAAAATTTGAAAATTGAGGCTATGACCTAGGTTATTAGTACGTTTAGTCTTCAATAAGCTATACCCAAAATTCATATAATCATTAAGACGGAAATATACAAGATGAAACTGAACAGTTATAGTTTTTCGCTTGTCATTATAGTTCTTGTTATAAGAAATTGGAACAAACTTGTAAAGATCTTCGCTAGCACATGGCGTTCTGTGTAAAATAGATTTTAATATATAAACCCTGGACGGTGCTAGTGTTTAAAAAGCGGAACAAAGAAGTGAAAGAAAATAATCTCCATTTTTAAAACCTAACGGTTAAAACTTGGGATACAAATAATTTATATACGATTATCAAACTTATTTCAGTATATTTCGTCGCACGTACAGAAGAGGTCATGAATATTCATTAAACCTGTTCATTCGCTAGTAACCGTTCACAAGAAGATAATTTTATGCTACAGTAATTCTTAAGGAGATTTAGGTACTTATGCATCTTTTATAACTCAAAATATTACTTCTTTTATATTTAAATATTTATTATATAATTGTTTTTTCTTATTATGTCAACTTGAACGAAATTATGAAGTTCACAAAATATTTTTATGAATTATATAATTTCAAATGAAAAATGTATTAACAAAACTTTTTTTTAAAGTCACATTATTGGTTATTGGTATATACATAATTACAGGAATTTTATTACTAGTAGTGCTCTTAAATAAATACTATAAAGTATAAGTTATAACATAGAACAGTTTTGTCCGCATTTTTGTAATCTGGATCGATCACTCACTTAATTGATGATGAATCACTTAATTCTGAACTTATTTTCGAAACGTGTTCCGAACGAATACAATAAAGCTAAAGAGATTAATTTGTTATTAAAATTCTAATCTCTAGAGCACCAATCGGATTAAAGAAAATTTTTCAATTTGTTAGCTCATTTATTGAGACTAATAAATTATTTTTTCTTTCTAATATCCAGATTCAAGCATTAATAAAAACCTTGCAATGTCTCCTTTTTTTGTACCATCTAAAGGGTCGAACTCATTTTAATGAAATATTCTTTGTTTAATATTAATAACCTGTCAGGTCGGAGGCTGACAAGATTTATTTAGATGTATGTTGTAGTTTAACTTATAATCCTTATGTTTGAAAGGGGAGTAATGTTTACTTCACACATTTTTTTTTAGTTATTTTTTATGGATATTGTTAAACTTCGTTGTATTTTATTTATGATATAAATATTTTCCTCATTTATTATAATTTTTTTTAGTGAGCTTTTTTTGCTCAAAAAAGTCACTCACTACAAAAACGATTTCATCAAATAAACTCAAAGTAAGTAATGTTCGAAGTTTATTAATTTTTTTTCAATTTAATCAAGCTTTATAATAACTTTAGCTTTTTTTTTCCAAATTCTCGTATCTTTAACAAGTCACAGTATTTATTAAGATTCATTAAAAGTAATATAACATAGTAATAATTAATATTTTTCTGTGATAAAGTAAATCTTATACACGATATTATATCGTTGAATTTCAAATGTCTCTATGGATTCTGTGAAATACTTTAAAAATTACACTTTAAATGTTATATTACTATATATTCATTTTTTATGCCACCAATTAAATTGCTTAAGTGACATTAATTACCTCTTATGTTAAATATAAATAAAGTAATACACTTTATTTTCTTTATAAAACCAAAAAACCACAAGCTGTGATGTGTGTACTAACTAGATGCAGTCTCAATACCGCCAATCTTACTTTCATATAAAATATGAGATATTGCATGTATCTATAAGTTTGTATGACATAAACTACATACAGAAATTGAACGAGACTTCACAGTTACATTGAGAGAAATCTAAATATGATTTATGTTCTAGATTCGAACAGAGCTCTCTCGCCTAGATCCAGGCCTATAAAGTTAGCTTTACCTGTAGTGGTAGTTTGCACTGCTGTCTAATACAGAGTCGTTGGCAAAGATAGGACTATTATTAAACTAAATTTGATTAAAATCGTTTAGTTAAGGTTGTTCTAAACCATTGAAAGTCAATAATATCACATACTATTTTGTGTTATTATACCATGAGTGAGGTAATTTATATGGAACTAACCATAAGGAGAAACCAATTTTTATGTACTTGTTAATACAGAATAGATTTTTATTTACTTTACAAATTGCGAGTTATTTATTTTTAGGGTAGTGACAAAAATAATTGTTTATGCCGAGTTATTATTAATGTATTATTACTATTATTAAATATTATAATTCAGATAACAATAATGTCATATACAAATCTGAATGATGAATAAAACATTATACATAGTGTTGTTAATGCTTTACGCCTAAACTATATAACTATATAACAATGATATCCAGTGTCAAGTCAGAACCAGGCTTAATCTTTGATTGGACTAGTGTCTAATACCTTGGTAGCTCCTATTTCCAATATCTTGAATCTAAGATGTGAAGTAATGTGAGCCTCCCACAAACGTCTTCCTGTCGGCCAATCCACCGATACCGTTTTTCCTAGGTACAGTAATAAGTTTGAGTTACTACTCTACTAAACACTACAAATTTAGAGGTGCGTTATCGCGTTTACACGATTTCACCACACCCTCAGAAACAATTTGATCATATTCAGTCAAATTCTTTCATAAAATGACAAAATAATTACTGTTGTCCGAAGAGATTTCAGTGTCTTTGTCACGACGAGAAGTGAGGTGTTTTATTGTTTACTACTGTACATCTCCTGAGAAATAATATCAAATATATAAACAAATATATAATTAACGGTTATATGAGCTTAGAACGTCTACTTTTATTATTCAAAATGAATAATTTCATCCTAAGTGAAATTACTCGTTTTGATATTAAGCATTTCACGCCTGATTCACCTACGACCTACACATATAACCATACTTGTATAGGTGTCTATTACCAACCGATCAGAAACATTCATGCGTTAGATAACCATCAATAGCGGGTACTTTTTAGCGGTCAACAAATAAATTTAATTTATATTTTATATACATATCTGTTTCTTTTAGATTAGGTACGCACAGTTTTTCATTTATGGGAGCATCCTTATAGTACATGTTTTAATGATACTTAATACGCAGCAGCATTATGAATATTGAAAATCCACGAAGAGTACATTTATATATTAAAGATCTACCTCCAGAGTCAGCTAATAAAGAATATAGTTTTCTTTTTTAATTCAGGAAATGTATCACTTGAAATTATAGGAACTCACGAATGCATTGTGATTTTTCCTAGTGAAGATGTTTGGAATCTATCTAACATGTAGGTCAAGTCATGTGTAATCATTATTTCGGCGAACTGCCCAGTACGTGCGTAATTAATAATACTATAAAACAACAATAGTTATTCTAAACGCTATTACATACCGTAGTATTTATATAAAGATATCATTTGCATTTCGAATATACAATTTCTTTCAATTCTTCTTTGAATACATTGTTTTTGTATCCAGAAAATTCCAAATACGAGATTCAGGTTATATTAACATTCTTTTAAAAACAAACAACTTTGTTTCCATCTTTTTAAATTAATTGCTGTATTTTATGGAAATATGTTTAACGTTGATGCTTCTTAAAACTTTGAAACTTTTATTACTTACAGAGCTTACATAATCAAAAAACATGTATATACTATAATAGCGTATCAGATATAATGTGTAAGACTTTCAAGAATAATTAAAAACCTTAAAATATTTTTTATTTCCTATATACTATAATCTTCGTAATTTAAATGACTTTTTAGTTACAAATTTCAAAAAAGATTCCTTGTAAATGTTATAACAAGTGTTCATAAGAATAATAGGAAAGCCAACAGTTTTATTTCGTCGTTCAACACTTTATGCAGACGTTACTTTTAACTACATTACAGAGCTGAACAAGACTGTATTTATTTATACTTATTACTAAAATTTTGTCGGGTTGGTCGTTAAAGGATGAAACCATTAAAGCCACATATCTTATAATAACCCACCTACATCTACGTAATCCACCAATAGGCAGAGGAGCATTGTGGTTAGTTAAATAGCACTGCTTATCTATAATTACAAAAAGGCCTGTGCTCAGCAATTATTCTCTAACACATTACTAAACATGTTAGATTATATTATTATAATACATACGTGATTAATATTAAATATTATTTGCTGTTCCACGTAATGTTTACTGCTAAAAGAAGCAATCGATTTACCTTTAAACATAACATAAGTCTCTTTTATTGAAAAGAAAATCGTTGTTGTGTTTGAGATTTTATGTTTCTTTGTTATTTAAAATCTCATTATTAAATTCTATTTTATTCAGATTTTCGCATTAGGAATTGAATCGTGTCATTTGGTCATTTTCCTAACTTTATTTTTTTATTTTTATATAACTGTATTAATTATAAAATCATAACACATTCCATGATTAGGTAAAGGCAATATACGAGGACGTTAGTAGAGCCATACGTGCCTCCAAAGGCTGCAAGGCTGGGCATAGGTTGCGTTGACGAGCTGCGATTGCGGCAATCCGGTACTGGACAACGAGATCACCGGGGTCATCTACTGGCTGGAGAAGGAAAGTCTCTTCATGATTTATCATCTCTTTTTTCAAGAAACACGTACGTAGGATGTGGATCTGGCTGAGCTCAGACGGTTCTTGATTATTATAAGAAATCTTTTACAATAAGAATATTATCAAAATATTATAGTTGTGGTTTAGACGGACTCCTTTTCAAAATCCTTGTAGATTTTCTGTTAAATTAAATCTTGAAATTACCAACCTACAATTGTGTATCCTATTATCAATATCAAAAATCCGATAAATATTAGTATTTATATCCCTAAGCAGAAAATATGATGACGAAATGATTCTTGTGTACAATGTATAATAAAAAAAATAAACAGAAATCTTTTATTTTACATTAATTGGACCCAATAATGGTTAAACGTTTAAATTAAATAATTATGAGCCTGCAAATTCGACTTCAACTTCATAATTGAAATGAACGAGTATTTTATTGCTGATACTTTTATTTGTTTCCCTTATTAGCCACAATAATGTTTCTTGCATCTATTAGTATAATGAAAGTTATGGTCTCATGATCATTAAATTCTTTTTAATAATATATAAAATAATGATCATCTACCTTTATCTTTTATTTCTCATCTGCACGTTTGACCTATATTTAACGAGTAATTTCTAAACCTAAATAGTTTGGCATTATGGCGTTGCGTGTTCTTAATGCGGTGTGTTCGAGTTCGAAAACGAAATGTCGGATCTCGTCTTACTACGAGTTTGTTGGTTCCCATATATAACTAATTACTACGGTATATATATTTATTTTATTACTGATAGTACTTATATCATTATATCAAAGATCTATAATGAAATTTGACAAAACCAAGATATGCATAGCCGGGACCATTTTGGCCAATACAAAACATCCTTATTTTAAAAGTGTGTTGTCTTAGATATTTATAGAAATAAGAAATAATAAACAGAAGGCATAATTCTATGGAACATTTTTCCGGTCTAGAAGAACACAATACCTTAGTTTCTACTTGAGGTAAAAGATGAATTCATAACTCTCATTATAAAAACAGGCCATGTAATTTTTGCGCAAGCCTTTATAACTTCGTTTATTTAAAAATAAAAGTAACAAAAGACATTTGTCATTACATATCTTTGTATAATCATAGCATTTGTAAAACAAAAGATGGGGTTAAATAACAAGTAAAACATTCAATTATGTTCAATTTACATCAACATAAAATTTTTAAACATATAATGTTAATTAGTATTTTATATGAAATATAAGAAATATTACATATTAAGTGTTTACGTGTGTACAATAATATAAGATATAAATATCACAACGCAAAGAGATAATTAATAGTGTAAACACAATGACAATTACAATATTTCTCTTTCTTATATTTTTCAAACCTTTCTTGAATCATCACATTTATGTCTTGCGATATCCTTTCAACTTTCCACATAATCACTTCCACACAATAAGATAATGTTATCTTTTTTATAACCAGTATTATAATAAATAAAAAAAATTAATACATTGTTAATGTCAATCTTCGATTTGTTTTTGGTACAGATTTACAAAGGACCACCAGTCAGCAATTCATTTTGTAACTACAGAACTTTGCTGCCAGGATATGAACTTCACTTGATAAACTGACAAAAGGGTATAATAATGTGGCGATCTCAAATATTATGAATAATATTAATAGTGTCTGATTATCTTTAAATTAAGCTCAATTAAATGTAACGGGAACATGTGAAACAAGTTATAGGTCTAAATTTAATAACCCTTAATTCAAAATATTCAAAAATATCACGATTTCCAAGACTCTCACTACTGTTGAATCTGGTTAATAATGATTGTTAAATGAGAATGCGAAATTAAATGCACAAATATTTATCGAAGATGCTTTCCCACATTTTTATTAGACATTTACTATGTTTTAAGGGAGATTTTTGACTGGAAATACTGAATAGTTCTTCAATCTAAAATTTCCTTTATAATAATTTATTTTAATTATTTTATAATTTTCTCTGATATAAAATAAACAATATTTTATTCATATTTTATGTTTTTCTTACACAGATTATATATTCAGTTAAATAATATTGTTGCAAAATAATTATCATTTCGTAAAATTGAAAATTTACTCCAGCAATATTACTATGATGATATGATATAATTAATAATACAATTTAATTAAATACCCATATAATTAAACTTAAGATAGAATAATATAGATATAACTTTCCCAATTTGATGATATTATAAACCTGAATACACTAAAGTAAGCTATAAATATCTTAATTAAAAAGAAAGTACGTTCATGATATATTGAGGAACTATAATTAATCTTAACATGAGTAACCCAAGAAGAACATCAACAAAACATCAATCAGAGTTGCATGTTGTTGTTATCTCCACACGGTCTTAAATGGAGTTTTGGTCTTGACTTTGTAGTTCTCAACAAAGATTACTGAACTCACACTTAATTAGATATAGTAATTATACTTTGAAAATAAACATATACGTACGGGTTTAATTTAGTATTAAAATTTATGTACATTCATGTTATTTCGGACATTAATCATCTTTTTTTATTAACATACGAGTATGTAAGGATTCCTTCAGTGCAAGTATATCAACGCACAATCCCAACGGTTTGGGTCGAAATTTTGATGTTTTTATTTTATAATATAAGCAAACCCTACTAATATAAGCAAACCCTAATAATAGAAGTTTCATAAATACCAACCATATGAGCTGAACATTCACAAATTAGGTATTGAGTTCAAGCATTTGATATAAGTGAAATAAAAAGTATTTCACGATTTTTGTTAATTTTACTACTACGTTATTTATTTTATTTGTAGAACCCGTAAACTAGTTTTATATAAGAAATTAAAATCAATAAGAGAACCTTGACTTTTAACACTTCAATTTTTCAACAATTTAAGAAAATAATATTAAATTCATATTATTAAAGTATATTTATTCATTGTATCAAATTATTCATTCCCATTATTATAAGCTATAGAAATCTAATTTAATCTTTGACGTTTTTGGTGTTCCTAAAACATTACATTTGAATTTATGATTTATAAGTAATTTTAAAGATTTATTATATTTATTCCTGATGTTAAAATATTCCTTAAAAATATTTACCTTTCAAAATTGTGTGACATAACGATTATTATTATTATATTATTATATTATTAAACGTAATGATAATATGCATGCATATAGAATGACAAATTGCACAGCCTTAGATATTACGACAAACACATTACAATACGCTTATATTATATATTTATAAGCACTAGTAGGCACACTTATATTACACCAACATCCTTCGTTGATTGACAATAAATCTGTCTACTAACTAAGTTACTTTTTCCATTGACACAAAGAAAAGTCCTACGAAAAGTTAAATCGACACTTGAAATCAAATATTCTTTGTTCCACACAAAAAGTTATAGGCACTTTGACATTCGTTAACAATTATACTCACACAAAGATAACGACACTTTGTGAAATCAAGAAAAGACATAAAAGGGAGTTATAACATTATTACCTAAGGACAAAATGTCAAGTGTAATATTATACGGAATATACTGAATTATTTATAAATATTCTTTGACAGCGAGTCTTACGATTAGCTCTATTAAATAATTAAACTTTTAACAGGTAACTTGCTTACGTGTATGTAGATAATTAGAATCCATAGCTACCTTTAACCATACCATATATACATATATTTTTAACGTGCCACAGTTATGTTAGCCAATACGTAAATAAATTTTCAAACAAAACATACTCAACGGAAACGTATTATTTTATCATTATATTAAAATTATTTTTGTCACAAGTTATAGCATTGTTTTCGTTTCATAAAAACGCAACCGTTTGAATGGTAAAGAGTTTAAAAAATTCATACTTTTTCATGTACTCTTGTACGTACGTAGTGTCTACTTTCTTATGTTACTAATTATATTGTGTATAATACAGTTTAAGTAATAAGCAATGTATCTATATTGCATGTATGTGTATTAGGGTGATTCAAAAATACATGTGAAAATTTTTATTTATTTTTTTTATGGGGGCACCCTGTCATTTTGTTCTATTGGTTAAAAAACTTCCACCAATTTTTTTTTAGATTTTTAAAAGAGGTTTTAGGGGTCACTACCAGGGATTTAAAGTGTTGGGTTTTATGAACAGGTAAAAAATAAGTAATAACCTATTTTATTAAATAACTACAACAATAATTTAAGGATAACTACTATTATAACTAAGACTAGTAACTTAAGATGTTAATGTAGATTTGTTACAATCGGGGAATTTTCGACTAAAGTCTTTGACCGCCAACAATAGGTACTGTTTCTGGTCTTCGTCTGTGGTATGAAGGCGATTGTACACTTCAATCAACGATACTCCCCTCTCAGCTGTATCGTTGATAACTTTTAGACCCTTTACAACAGTCACACATTTTTTAAACTCACATAACATAAAAAAGGACGTGCAGACCTGGAAGGACGATTCCTTCCAGGTCTGCACGTCCTTTTTTAAAAAATCGCAGGAGATGGAGATACTTTTAAAAAACGTTAATATGTGAGAAGATACGAAGTCCTCCAGGTTTTTTGTTGCAATAAGGTTTTGATCCAGGATGGCTCGCCTTGGAGAATCTTTTGACCCTTTTATTTGAAGAGCAGCAACTATCTTTCGCTTAGTTTCCAAAGAAACTGGGTCGTCAGAGAAGGCCAAAGCTACAAGTTTTTTTGATAGGTACCAAAGGTGCGCCCCAAAGCTTGTTTCATAGCAACTTTTGAAAGTTATTCATTCACTTTATTGTAAGCTAATAAATCCTTCAAAAGTTGTAAGTCATTCCTTGGCGCAGACCATGCGCAAGGAGCTTGATACCAGTATTTGGCGTAAATTCGTACAGTAAAAATGCAAATTCCTTTGATTCCTTTAATTTCCCTCTTCATCAGTTTTTGTTGTTCCCGAAATAGATATATTTTAAAAGAATAGATGGCCTTCGCCATCCACCTTACCCGGTAGAGACCAGCAGGCGCTCGAAAAGATACACCTTTCTCAGGTGTTCCTCCCAAAAATATAATTATCAGGTTAAGTAGTTCCTTATAATCGTCTCGTGGTTGAAACTCGTTAAGGTGGCTTTCAGCAAATAATGTCATCTCTTCGGTAACTTCTGCTACTTTGTTTTAGAGTTTCAGGGTCCGCAGTAGCTACCATAAAGTCCTCTTTTAGTATTTTAACCCAACGTTTTTGAAGTCTTTTGAGGATTTGTATATCTGGCCCACTAGAAGCATTAGTTGCTGAAACTACGATGGCTTCAAGCACAATCTCCAAAATGTGATGCCTGCATGGAGGCCATAATAAATTTTTCTCCAGCTTTTGCTCCAGTAAGGTACAAGGTCCATTGAATCAACCTGTGTTTGATGCTGTGGTATCAAAACACATCGATTTTACTTTTTCATCTAAACCCCAGGACAATAACATTTCATAAAGAGCTGAGGCCATCGCCTGCCCTCTTCCATTTGGAAGTTTTGGAACATCCAAAAGCCGTTCCACTCCCTGTCCTGATACTATAACAGGCAAGCGATCCACAACCTCATGTCCCGTTATGTCCTCGAGCATTTTACCATCCCAGTGAACGGTAAGCGGAACCTCTGACTTAAACTCGTTTTTTAGAGATTCTGAAATTTTTTCGTCGCTGGATTCGCTGACGCCGAATAGAAGAAAAGCTAACGTTGTACTTTTCAGTATCGAAGTCAGCGCTCTTGAGAATCGATGTTAATACCACAGCAGCTTTTCGATCGTTTAACTTAGCAACATCAAGACTTACAGCCAAACGGTCATCGATTAATTCTTTCCTCCCTTGTTTTCGCTGTGGCTTCGAGGTAGACGGTCCTGGCAATGGAGGCCGACTGTCTAAAGAGGTCGAGGACGACGACATTAAAAAAGGTTGGCTATATTACTACTTACTTAAAGACTAGCTCACACTCTATTGCGAAATTACTACTTTAATCTTTAAACCCTTTCTGTAGCTTAATAACCTGAAATCTGAAGAAGTTAAAAAACGTGGATAGAGGATATGTACCAGGTACCTAACGTACCTTGTTTACGCTCAGGTACAAAATAATTACAATTACAATTAATACACAAAGGCACCGCCATTTTGGTTCCCAAGGGCTGCAAACCCATTGCCGTATGTAACGCATTTTTCAAAAACTTTAATGGATGGTAGCGACCCCTAAAATTGACTTAATTTTAAAAAAAAAATATGGGTATATTTTTTTTCATATTGGAACCATATAAGACGGTGCCCCTATAAAAATTTAAAACTAAGATTTTTTGAATCACCCTAATGTATATACCCATATAAAATTGTTAGTAGTATACGTTATCACGCCTCTTCCCCGAGAGACAGAAGACTTCCATTTGCTACGATCCTAACCTACTTTTTTCTACTACTTTCATAACTCCTTTCATGCATGTTTGCATTTTTTCTTTAAAACATTCATTCTTAATCTGATCGAGAAATGTTCGTCTGGACCTTTCTCTTCTGACTTTTCCATCCATTATATATTATATTTCTTCCTCCGTTATATATTCGACTTGTCCATATAAAACACCAAAGCATTCCATTCTTAATCCTAGTCCCTACGTCTTCTTAATATAATCATCCAAACTATATTTGTGTTATTAGATGTATGACTTTCATAAAAGTATTTTTGTTACACGCGAACGAGTAAACAGGTAAATGTTATCAAAGTGGATTATTAAGCAATAGTTTGAGTAGAAATTTTTTGTGTTTCTGGCTGACGTAAATGTTTTTGAATCACTAAATTTACACTGCTTATATCAGTAACATGCAAAAATCTTTACTCTTAATAAATATGTAAGCAAAAGAATAGATTGCTTTTACACAAATGAACATACATATACTACGAATGTTCAGATGTCCCATTTATTATTAAGTCTGAACCAACTGCAAACCTACTTAGGAATTCCCTAAAGGAAATAAGTCCAGAACGATGAGTTTATCTCAGCGCTGAAGATACCTATCCAGGATCTAACATCGTTTGTAGAGACATCGTTATGCATTAATGTTTTATGTGGACTTGTAATAATAATTAGTGAAAAACTTCAAAAATTTTGTTTTTCTGATATACAATTTATAATATGGTAAAGTTTTATTGACATCTGTTCAATAGAGAAGCTTAGCATTTATAATACTAGAAGGATTAAAATAAATTGTAAGAAGAATAAACTTTGATTCTAATATATATTTAATTTTTCTTTAATACATGTTATTGAAGTATCTCATACTAACTAAAAAATCATCTCATAAGGTAATTTAACTCTAACTTCATTACCTCGTTGATAGAAATAGCCACCCGAAAGATTTTTTACGCCTTTTATGTTTTCTCGACAAACTTTTACACAAAATTTTGAATTTGCAACAAGGTTAGGGTTCCAAAGTTCTACCTCGGAATTGTATTCACTACTGCAATGAAATGTTATTATAGACGTTCAGTTAAAATAGAGGAAAAGGTTAAGTAATTATATAATATAATTGTGTTCATCATTGGGTCGCAAAGAGACAAATCATTAACCTGAGATTGCTTTTTCCCCTCTGACATAATCGAGGTAAATTGGCCGCTCAGACAACACTTCGGTGGACTTCACTGGCAAATGAGCCGGTCCTCTCACAATTTATTTATATTGGGAATGGTATTTGTCAGATAAGTATTTTTCAACTGCTATATAGAATAATACTTTTGAGATAGAATAAAACGGATTATTTCACGTTTGTTTTTCTGTAAATATTATTTTAACAGTTGAAACTTCGGTTTATATAAACAACAGGAAGAGAAATATACCAACATTAAAAAAGTACAACTAAGAAATCGCACACATACTGAAATATATTTACATTACGAAAAGTTTAAATGAAACCATAACGACATTCTTTCGTGTTAAACAAATTCTAATTCTGTTTTATTAAAATTTAAATTAAAAATACTTTAAAATTACACAGTAGCAAAGCATTTTATGAAGGTAACTTTATTTATAAAGAAAGTTTGTGGAGAGCAATCCTACTCTTATTTATTTAGCCGTCAAGCTAGACTGTTTAAATTGTAAATGAAATATTAAGTTTCTAGTTCTTGCCTACAACTTCAATAATTTTAAATTTGACAATATTTCAAATTGTATATTATATTCCGATGTGTCCGAAATCAATAGAAATATAAATAATCTTGAAATACATACCAAGGTTAAAAGATAATATTTAAACTAAAAACAGACACCTAATTAAATTTCATTGTAATTAAAATTATGTTCATTTAACAACAACAACTGTTAAAAAACCTGCTACAATGGTGACTTAGTTTTTTTTTAACTGCTGCGTTTCTTTAAATGAAACTCCAATTCCGGTTTTAAGATCTCTATTTTAATGATATCTTAAACTAAAACTCTGGGCGCCTGTGACAATGGATAAGCAACGACATATAAACAGACCCCTTGTTTGACTCTTATTATTATTCTTCATATATTTATATGTAGTTTTGAAGAAATATATAAATATTGTTCAACTTGAATCTGTAACTATAATTGTTTAAATGACTATAGATGAAATTTGTACAAAAATATATTTACTAATTAAATAACAGATCATTTACCAAAACCAGCGGAGACATCACCAGAACTAAAGAAAGTTTTAATATTTTTCCACTCTTTTAAACCAAAGATTAAAAATATCCCTCAGCTCAAAAGCCTTAACTGTCCTAATAAAATTAGCGAACATAGTCATTATATGAAAAAAGAAAGGTAATTTTCCTTAAAATTGTAAACAATAGTAATTCTTCTTATTTACGTTTTGATATTTATTATTTAATTATCCCAGCCAGGAGGACGTCCGAAAACAGTAGCACTTTATACACTTGGGTGTGAAATGCTATGTCCTGCCTCTATAAATCCACAACGGGCGAGAGGAGTACTAGCAGCGAGAAGGGTCTTTGGCTTGCGAGTGTACTGAGTCTTGTGTGACGTCAGAATCGCCGTGGCCGCCCTGTCTTCGGCAGAAATTGCGCTTGCTCTGAAATTTTTGCCTTCGAATTTGCATTATAGTAAACGACAGTACCACGATGATACACCATTGTAAATACTAATTATATATAAACAAAATATGATTAAAACGGTGTTGTTCGTATATATGAATATCATATACACTTTTACATGATAAGATTAGTCGTTATATATAATATTTTTATTTATAAAATACAATATGCTTAAAAAACTACTAAATAATAACTCAAGTTAGTATTTGCTGGTTAAGCAAATAACAAAGACAACTTGTCATCCCCGCGGCTCAACAACATAACGCTGATCGGCTGCGTGCTGTCGTACGCTGCGGTGGCACTGCTTGGAGTCGACAATCTCATCCTGCTCTCGTATAACCCTTCTCTACTATGTGCACTGAAAGTGAGTGAGAGATTCCTCACTTATTTGATTTAAGATCACATACCGCCTCGCACAGAAGCTATGTGTTAGCCCTCACTATTTCTGGAGGATGACAATTCAAACAATTCATCTAATGGATTAAAACTGATCAAAATAGAATATGACTCTTTAAACTTAATATTACACCACTTATCTTTCAAAAATATTTCAATTCCGTTTTCGATATCATTAGCAAATAATTATAAAAATAATATGATAAATTAATCATTTTAGGTTTTAATGAATTTAAAATTTTTATTAATCTAATATATGATATTTACAGCAATTTATCTAAAAAGTTCAAATTTAACAGAAAACAAAATACTGAATAATTGAGTAACTATTAATGAGCATTATCCCAATGATACTGGACAATAAAGTTAGTTTCATGTTAATTGTTACTGACTGCTTATGCGAGTGACATTTGGGCTTAATGGGTAACCGATGTTGAAAAGAGCAAACCTTGTTTACGGAGTCAGCATTTTCTAATTGTGAATTAATAATGTATATAAAATATAAAATCCCAAACAAATAAACTTAAATGCATTTTTAAGAATAAACTATCATTCTACGAAACCAATACATTATTTATATAAGCAGACTATCAAAAAATTATGACCACATCTAAAACTATTATTCTTTAAGAAATCAGCAAATTTCTAATAAAATGTTTAATACAACTCTAAAAATATTATCCCTAATTATCCTATTTTGCTTGGTATTGTATACATTTTGTTTCGCATTTTGATCGATGATTGCCAAAACGTATTGAGTGCACTGAACATTTAAGTGGATAAATTGATCTTAGCATACTAATAGATATACAATTAATTTGGGGCTGTGCTGCCGTGACTATTTATAATTTAAAAGCTATTGATTCCGTAATAGATGTTTTTAAAGAAACTGGTACTCTTACGGTAGACTCTCGATACAATTGAACAACATGTTATTTATACGCCAAAATTTAAATACTTATATCAAAAACAGACAATATAAATACAAGAAATGAAAAGAAAGTTGTAACACCTAAATTTCGTCTTCAAAAGTGAACGAATTCTTCATGAGCTTCAACGTACGCATATATAATAAAATTCGACCTTATACCTTCCTTTTCTTAGTTTTACATCTAAAATTAAAAGTGTATTATTAAATAAATCTTATAATTAATATTATACATTCAAGAGTTTTTAGTGGATTGAAATGTGTAGAACTCAAGTTGTTGACTCACTACCAAAGTTTATTTTATAATGTAAACCTCTAATATAGATAAATTTCTTTTAAAAAGAGTAACTGTTGAATTTCCTGCAAGGCTCTTTTCAGTAGAGCAGCATTCTAAGCCGTGGTAGCTTGCTCCTAGAGTGACAACACTAAACTTTGACGTTTAACTATTGACGTTTCAAGACTAAACTACTCCAAGACACGCTGCTCATATCATTAGTTTGTACTCTGTTCGTGATTGATGAATTAATCGTAACTTTGTGGGCCATCGTGGATCCTATGGAACGACATTTGAATAACTTAAATTAGTATCTAAATTAGTGCAACGGATCTTAGTGAAGTGTATCAACCACAGGTAATGGTGAAGTTCATTAAATAGATATTAATAACTTAGTTTACTTTATAATAATAGCTGGTATGGTATTGTCTATTAGAGAATATTTATTTGTATTTGCAGGACTAATTAAGCTTTTTTTCAGAGAGAGGTATGAAAATACCAAAAAACTACAGGTTGGCTATGCGTTCTCTATGCTTACAAGGGCTTGAATCTAAATATATTGGCATTAGCGTGAAGATCATCGGTACCATTATCTCTGAAAGGGCTACCTATATCACAATAAAGAGTTTGATTTTTATAGCAACGGCCTTGAGACTTTATCTTCTGTTTTTGCCAAAAATCATTGCTATATGGAGTAACAAAATCTTAAAAGTACAATTATAATTTATTTTCGCCATTATAAGAAATAAATATTAAAATTCAAGTTTAGTTTAAATTTTCAGTATATTGATTCAAAGTGAAAGAAATAAAAAAAAATATGTATTTATTCATATATTTATTTTCTTTTATTATATTACATTATATAATTGTCGTGCCGTGCCGTGCCGTGCCGTGCCGTGCCGTGTCGTGTCGTGTCGTGTCGTAATATATTAACTAGCTGTACCCTGCCACATACCCTGCAGTGGTAAATTCTAATTGTATGGGGAAAAATAATTATAAAAAAAATTGTCCTTAGCTAGTATTGTGTCTATTTCGAAAACAGTAATACAAATATTGAAATACGAATACGAACGAATGAAATACGAACTTCATAATTGTTGCTCCAACTACACACCAATTATTTAAGGGTTTCAACTCGGATTATATTAATTTCATTTAGTTGTAATGCTATAATTAAAATGCTTGTTATTACGTTCACAGAATTATTTTAAAACAATGTGAAGATGACTGCTTCCTACGTCTGGTGATAAAATAAAAAGTGTAATAAAAAAAACCTGTAAAATTTTAACCAGTGTAAGCGATAAATAAAATTTATTGATATTTCGCTAACAAAAAAATAATTGTTTTTAAGCAGCAGTCATGATTTGTTATATCGAACGATCACGAACAGATGGAAGCAGGTAATCTTTTATATATATATGCAAAGGTTAAATGATGACAGTTTCCCAAAACATTTGCTTTGGCGTCAAGTATATTATTTATGTTGTCGTCCTTGTAACACTTATTGGTATCGACAGGCTACAAACAGGATATTCATATTCTTCTTACATGTAAGATAATCTAGATTAAGCATGCAGCTCCGCCTGTGTAAAGTTTCGGGTAATGAGCCTCGGGGTCCACTAAATGACATATACTACGTGTGCAGAATATAATGAAGTGTCCAGTGATTCAATGATCTATCGTAGATCAAACGACTTTTATGGCACTTTTTTTTCTTAATTATCTTTGAAAAATATTAAAATAAAATTGTAATAAAAATGTTATCGTCAGTAAGATATGTTTTTAAGTAAATACATCAAGTATTAAATTGAGTTATATGTGAATTCAGCATTAAACCATAGGGTGGAGTTATTTTTGAAAAGGGATTTGAAGTATTACGAAAATCTCTTCGATTATTCAAATGGATTACATTGAATTTCTCGTGAAATATCGAATAGATCAAAAGCTTCTAACTATTAAATTACAATTTGAATTATACCAGCCGATTGTTGAGATAAGTATTTTAACTTTTGAGACCATATTAAGTTTCTTATCTAATTTTTCTCGTACGTATGTATTTATTTATTGCAAATAATTCAAATACATATAAAGTATTAAAACTATATGTAAAC
The DNA here is from genome assembly GCA_918358695.1 of Melinaea menophilus ssp. n. AW-2005. Lineage (NCBI taxonomy): Eukaryota > Metazoa > Arthropoda > Insecta > Lepidoptera > Nymphalidae > Melinaea > Melinaea menophilus. The sequence continues at coordinate 29,597,692 of OU911039.1, read as the reverse complement.
ACTATTTGTATTCAAATAGAGAATTACACAGTCTTCTTCAGTATGTGGTTTTTATATTAATTATTTAATATTTTGCCGACCTATTTCAGCTGTGTTCAGTCATTCGCTCGTTCAATCCAATAGTAATAACAATTGATGAATTGTTCACATGTTTATAGGGATTATTTAACGAATTATTTCTTATATTTATATAGGGTATTCTACTTTTTAGTGTAATCTTTGATTTTATTACTCCAAATAATAAACACTACAATCTTGTAGTTTAGACACGGAAGATATGAAGTCTCACCCAATTCTAATCAGCTGAATGATTAGAATTGGATGAGACTTTTAATGAACTAAATAATATCAACGTTAATACGCCTCAACTAGTTTATTTTAGTTATTTTCATAGTATTTTATCTTATATATATATTTATATTTATTTTACAAAGAAGCTGTGCAGGCTATTTATAACTTAAAAGCTAGTGATTACCTGAGAGATGTTTTATAAAAATTGGTATCGTTGCTTTAACCTCTCAATACATATTTAAAAACATATTATTTTTACGTCCACATTTTAAAACTTATATTAAAGTCGGTGACAAATACGCGATAAACACAAGAAATAAAAATTAACTTGTGACTTTTTAATATAATAATAAAGATAATTTGAATTTGAATTTGAAATATATAACGTTAGAATATTTTGACTATTATAATATCAGAACAATTTTTATAAATCTACTTTTAATATTCAAATAATATTCAAATCAACTACTGGTATTAAAAGTCGGTAGTAAATTGGATCTACTCCTATAAAACATTTTATCTTTGGAATTGAAACCTTTACAAGTTTAAATGTGAAAGCTTCTTTATTCTATTTAATGAATAGTTGGACTCTCTCCGGAATATTTGCAAGTATTTTACTCATAATTTTTTAAATAAAATGTAATAGTTTACAAACTTTAAAAATGAATTTCTTGTTTTAAATATTAGTGAAGATTAGTAAGACTTTTTTATGTAATAAATGTCCTTCATATGAAATTGCTGACATGTTTTTTAAACAAGCCTTAATGAGGGATAAGCGAAAGACAATCATCAAGTTAACGCGTTTGAGTTGAATTAATTTTGTTACTTTTTTATATATAACACAGGCCAGGGTTGTATAAGAGAGCTATTGTAGTCTGATGTGACAAGTATTAGGGGTTAGATCTTTCTTAGAAGTACTTTTTGTTTATCTCATCTGTTCTCATCCGTACTTCGGGCCACACTACCTCGCTTTAAAATTTTTTATTAAGAAATTTATAGGCATTGTCGTCTTAACTCTAAGCTATTTTCATCTTCCACGCCACGAGCCACGATCTTCACAAAGAAATCAATACAATACGATACAGGGGGTAAATCAAAGTGTTTGTTAGTTTTTAATTAACCTTTTAGGAAAAAAGTTTTAAAAAATTGTTGGAATACTATTCACGTCACTCGTGTCTGTAAAGAATTTTGATGAAACTTTACGTTTGGAAATCACAAAACCAAACTTATTTGCTATTGATGTTTATGTAGAATATATTAAAAAATATTTAATTATAACAATGCTCATAATTTATCTATCTTATAAGTCTTGTTATAGAAAATAAATAGCCATTTACAATTCAATACAAAGTGAAATATAGAATAAAATATTAACTTTAATTAACAATAAAGAATAATGAACTAAAGTTTCGCTGATGTGGAAAATTTTAATTTTAATTAATACATATTTTCTTTACCTATTCTAAAATTGTGCACCTACATTGGACTATGAGATTATAAAATAATATTTTTTATTTATTTATTAGCTATCGATATAAACTAACATTAAACTTATATCTGCTACATAATTTAACTAGATGCAATAATACAAAAGAAATCGTTTTCCATGAAAAACCTATTTATTGCTGAATCCGTTCTACTCTTGAATACCAATAACTGTAAATTCTTTATATTCGTTACATAGACGCGAGTGAAAAAGTCGATAACTCACTGGTCTTTATTCCAAATAGAGTTGATGTGGGCTCGCTTGTAATAAATTGAAACTTTAAATCAAATAACTATTACGGTTTTATTGATTTTGTTAATCTAAAGTTTCGTTTTCAATGATTCCATAATATATTGATTTTATTCTGTGATGATTACAGACTACCTTGATTTGTTTGTTTTTTTTTATTAAATATATAAATGACCTTTGCCATTTGGTGAAATTTATATAATAATACGTGGGTAGTATTTTGTTATGAATGTTGTGACAACCTCAATACTATACTTAAGGTATTAAACCATTAAAGTATTGTCTTATCATGTCAGAGATTACTGGTCAACCTAAAAAAACTTTTTCTTCAACATAGACAAGATCAAAGTTATAATCCTTGTGGTAGAAATAGGACCTCCTGTGCTACAAGTACCTGTAGAAAGCGCTGACATTACCAGAACAATTAAAACTATAGGAAAGTTCATTAGTTTGTCTGTTTGAAATTCAATTATAGACATATTTTTTTTCCGTATACTTCTTTTAATTTGTTAACTTATCGTATATTTAACATAATGTTATTGCAATGAAATTGTTTTTGTTTTGTTTTATGGCTAATCAGTTGCCCGGCGGAGGGGGGAGTTGAATCTTCACTCAGACTGGCGATAGACTTAATCCATGTCTTCATGAGATGAAACATGGTTAATAATAATTAGCCAGCAATAAACGAAAATAAATTATACTTCTGAAAAACATAGAGCTCGACAAATTTAAATAACATTGAAGTCTGTAGTGAAGTTTATAAAGTTAAAATATATACCAACTAAGAGTTGTTTATTTGCATGACTCTGTTCCAGAAGTAAAGACAGTCAATCACTGACTACTTAATAATTTGTTTCTGTAATATATTGAAACAGTTTGTAATTGATTAACTTGTGACTTTGCAAAGGATATAATATAAATTTTATCAAACTTTCAACTTGTTCTAACTTTTTGTAGATTAGTATTATGATAACAATTAATAGGTATAGGTTTATCTATTAAAACATAATAATTATTATAAAATAGTTGATATTTTTTTTCTGTGTCGTAATGAGTATAAACCTCAAACTAACGTAGAATAATAATGCTTCATTATAATTACAGTTATAGTAAGATATACAATTTAAATAAAAACAATACTAAAACCGCACAGCGAATATCAAACTATATCAATTAATAAAGGTCAATGCGGTACAAAGTGATTTCACGGTACGGACATTGCTATCACGGTTGATTAGTATTATCAAAGTTAACTAAGACATATGTTATTCCATAGCAACATAGTTAGTTAAACTGAAGTGTTTTTAAATAAAATGTATTTGTATAGATGCTTCAGAGTATGAATTATTAAGACTGAATATTAATATAAATTTAAATATTTATTCATTTATGTATTTGCTATGATATTACAATTTATATACTCAGTAAGTAATGCTTTTTCTACAACTTTTGTTGTTGTTTTTATATTTTGACAACTAACTTAAAATATACACAAAAAAAAATATTACAAATTACAAACTTATACTGTGATTTATGTTTATTGATTCAATTTATCCTTTATTTTCCCTTATGACGGACAGTTTATTAAGCGGATGATATAATAGATGCGCTTTGATCCGGATATTGACGGAATGGAATAGATCCTTAATTAACTCTATCACGTATTAGTAACTTGATAACAGCACAATATCCATTGTCAAATACAGGTCTATATGCTTAATTAAATCAGTGGAGGTCGAATATAAAAAATGTAATAAAAATTTTAAGAAATTAATTTTAAAACTAAAGGTTTAAAAAAACATTCAAAATCAAGATAGATCGACATTTATATATTATATAAAATATATATAGTTAAGGTAAACTCATTGATTTCGTTGTTCTGGCAATGTCACCGCAATCCAAATTTACTGGTGGTCAGGTTCTATCTCTTTATTACAAGGAATATAACTTTGATCTCGTCTTTGAATGACGTCTTTCACGTAGATAATTATTAACTGTTGTACCGCATTCACTCGGATTGATTCAAAAAGTCTGCTATTTGCTTTGCGGTTTCAATAGAATTTATACAAAAAAAAAATTGTAATAGACAAGCATAATGATGTATTATTTGTATTAATAATTATAAATACTTACATTCTACAAAAAACTTAGAACAAGTTGATAGTTTAATAAAATAAATATTAAATCCCCTGTTAATTCACTAAGTTATCAAATCAATACACAAACAAATTTTTTAGTAGTCATTCCTAACGCTTTTACAAGTGGAACACTTAACACACAACATGTTCAGTCTCAGAAAGTCAGGGGTGAGACCATCTATAGGCCGGGTCCATTCTTCCGTCTCCCAGGCAATATATCAGTCTGAAAAATAAACTACTACTACCAGCGATGATACAAAAAAAGAATAAAATTAACAATATACCACTATTGAATAAGTCTCAAATATTTCTTAAATTTAACAAAAACATAAAATGTTATATGTATTTCAATAGGAGAGACAAGTAGCAATGTTGCCTTCGGGACTAAGTTATTATTAGATCTGTACATAATATCACACAATTTGTGAAACATCGAACAAGCGAACGATACTTCATGAATGCCAAATGAGAGATTATAATGTTTTCGAGAAAGCACGCTCTTGTTTAAACAATTGTCGAAATTAATGTATGCGCTGTCATGATTTCAAATACAAACTTGAAGCCAACAATATTCTGCATCATTTTGTATCTTTTGAAAACAGAAAATGTGAAAAATGAAAACCCTAACTTTTATTTTCTTGTTGGCTATGCATCTAGACCGCTTTTTTTAAAATAGACTGCCTTTGCCAGCAATTTTATCTGGTTAACTTTTAACATTCTTCAAAAATACACCATCTGTTTATAACATAATATAGTAGGTTAATAGGTAATATCCGACAACTTTTAATGTAATCTATTCTGTGATGAGATGTTGCAGCAGTTAAAGTTCTATGCAAGGTTGGACAATATCCAAAGCATAACACTCCGATAAGTATATTTTACGAACAAACAGACCAGAAGAATAAATATTACAAATGTATTTCACATAATATATCGGTATAGTGTTGTCAACAATTTAACATCTAGAATTTCCAGAAAAACCAATTATATTAAAATGCTAAGATTTATTATAAAAAGTGCAAAAAATTGTAAAAAAATACTACAAAGATTGCTGAGTGTTAATAGTTGGTACGCTCATGTCTTGAATATTTTAGCCCAGTTTAGTTGTTTTATAAAATTCATGTAAAAATACCAAATAATTACAAAATTATTTATGTAGTTCTGTCTTTCCAGTGTTACAAGGCTTAACAAGTTATAGGAACTCATTGGAAGACCATATAACTTTCTTAAAATTAAATATAATAAATTACGAGAAAGAAGACTATTAAAAAACTATATATTTTTTAAATTAATTAATTAATCCACAATTTAAAAGATAAATTAAAATATTCCCATTAATCGTCATGTTTTCAAAAACAAAAAGTATTTAGAACATTATTACCATTATTACCCTTTCTCTTAATTGTGCTTAATTTCATTATTAATTTATATATAAAATGGGATAAAAACTATATTGGACGAAAAATTTGATCATTTGCACACTTCAGGAACTATAAAATTAATGAAAAATAAAACCAGTTAAGATTTTATTATGATAGTGATGTAACTCTTATTTACTTTAAATACTTTAAATTGCCTTTTTACACATTCATTTTATTTTAAATAAAATTAATATGGTATTTATTTTAAATAATAATAAAAAATTATAAGACTTATTATAATTATAAATTCCATTCTAATAAAATTGCTAACACGTTTTTTTAAACCGGCCTTGACGCGGGAGAAGCTATAAACAATCTTCAAGACAACACGTTTAGAATTGAAAATATTTTGTTACATTAGTATCTATAAAATAGGCCGGAGTTGTAAGAGAGAGCTCTCGTAGTCTGAGAGATGGTAAGTATTAAGGGTCAGATCTATGTGAGCAGTATTTATCGTTTATCTTAATTGATCTCAGCAGTACTTCAGATCACACTATCTCGCTTCAGGGTGTTATTAATAAAATTATAGGCATTGTTGTCTTATCTCGAAGCTCTTTTAAAATCAAAATGGATCACAGTCACAATCTTCAGAAAGAAAACAATGCAAGGGGTAAATGAAGGTGTTCCTCAGTTCTTTAATAGCCTTTTGGTGTAATAATACTAAAATTGATTTTGTTGGAATATTACGATTAGTTTATTGATAATATTCGCTTATATGAAGAATTTGTAGGAAACTTTTGAAAACAACAAATATCATTTATTTTATACAACGTTTATTTAAAACTTCTTTTGAAAATAAAATAAGAATTATAACAACACGCAAACTAAAGAAATATAGATTTAATAAGAAGTGTTATAAAGACTAAGAATATACTTATTCAGCTTTGTTCACAATAAGTAGAATGAAGTTTTGGCTGGTGTTGTGATGTTGTTGTAATGGAACTTATTTCCATTACAAGCAAATAAATATTTTTCACTTAATTATTCATTATAATATTGATTTCAAAAAAAATCTGATTGTACTATTGTGTAAATTAAAACTTGTGAAATCAAATACCTTTTACAGTTTACAAAAAAACTTTAAACCTAATAAGGTTTCATAAAAATTCTTAGTATATATGTTTTATTTTGCGAAGATTATAGATTATTTTGATTTGTAGTCTTTTACAACATATACAAAATTAGCGAATTAAACCATTACAGGATAGTTTTATCTACTCAGTAGTGATTAATTGCCAACGAGAAAACATTATGTAACAAAGACAAGATCAAAGTTATACTTCTTGTGTTAAGGAAATAGGACTGGATCGAAAAGTAGATTTGGGAAGCGTTGATATTACAATAACAACTAAATTTATGGAACCTTTGTTGGTTGATTTGTATCTCAATTATGGCTATTCACAATAATTGGGTTAATCTGTCTGGTAATTTTGATGGTCTTAAAAACAATCATTCTTAAATTAGGTTTTTTAACTTATAACATTTTTAATAAATATACAATTTTATATCTTCAGTGAAAAAATATGGGATTATAAAGTAACTATCTTAATCAAATATCCCTTTTCCAATATCAGCTTTTATGCTTCCTCAAGCATTGGGTATCATGCTGGTATCAAATTAATAAGGTTAATGACCGATCTATTCCACTCCATGAATATCCGGATCACAGCACATTTACTATATAACACCCGTTTGGTGAACTGTCCATCACATGGGTAAATAACGGATAAACGAAATCAATGTAAATTAATTAAATTAAAGGATTAATTAACGCATTTTAACAAAATATGACAACAACAAGTAACATTTAACAAAATATAGCAATACTTGTCTCATTTAATTATTATTACATGAACAATATTTTAAAAGAAAAAACTTCACCCTTCAAAAATTTCTACTTTCTAACGATATTGCAGATGTTATTGAGGTGGTAATAAGATTCAGTTTACAACCATGTTTCCGATGTTTGTATTTATTCTTTTGTTATTTTCTTCATTGTTTTCAACATGAGGCTGAGGCTTTTTATGATTTGTTTGAATGCGTTTCCGAAATATATTTGAATGAGCCTAATAACACTTTTTTAACTATAGGGGATTTCAATATCAGTAATGTAACATCGAATCAACTGGATTGTAACAGTGGTGATATAGTAAATTTTAAAGAACGCGAAGTTTTATTACAAACATTGTATTGTTTTTAGATTTTATCAATTTATCTCAATTTAATTTAGAACCAAAAGTTAACAATAAAAAAGCTGGATCAAGTTACAACTTCAGTGAACTGTATAGTTTGTCACTTCACAAATCCTCATGTTAAAAAGCATTTCCATTATCCACTGTACCAAATGAAAATCAATCCATTCATTTAATTTTATTTTATTGTAACCCCAATCATTTGTATGACCATGATGAAGAAAAAATATGTTCCAATAATGTCTCAATGAAATTGATGTTACATGGGTTTTGAACAACACATACAACATAATGTTCTTATTGTTCTTATAGTTTTATAGGACAATGGGAACAGTTCAAATATATCTTTGAAAGGGAAGTTTTTCTAATAAGGCCATAAATGCGTCAGTTAATCTAAATTAGTTCCCAGGCGGGAATGGGTATTTTAATTTAAATTCCATTGGCAGATATTGAATATACCAAAACAATGTTCTGATCGTTGTTGCTTTGTGTGAGAATACGGTCGATTATGTTATCATCATCTTCCTGCCCTTATCCCATTTTGGAGTCGGCACAGTATGTTTTTTCCTTCCATACTCTCCTGTTACTCGTCATTTCTGTACACACTCCCACTTATTGCAATAAAAATAAAACAATAGCATTTTTTTTTTTACTTTTCAGGATTAAGATTTTCTTAAAGCACCATTCTGCGATGAAATCTTTGAAAAATCTATAGCCAAGATTACTTTGTTTATTGCTTTTCAATATACATTTAGTCTATTGTCCCAAATAGCCCATTTCCCTCCAACCATAACGTTATATGTTTATACAACTTCTGATAATGGAGCGGTTACATTGTAGTAAAATAGTCGCGACATACACGTAACGTATCGGATCGCATCGTATATGTATCGTATTATAAAAGAAAATGTTTGTGTACAAAGAAAGCTAAAAAATCCGTGCCCGCAGGGGGACACGCGTGGGTAGACCTCGTGTGTAACTCGTTTAAAATATAACTCACTACCTAAGAATAATACATGATGCCGTTGTTTACATCAAAAATTTTCAAGCAAAAAGCGGTTTTAATTTTTTTTCTCGGAAAAGGTATCTTTTTTGGAAATACTTTTGGTACTTAAATTTAGAGTAAAAAATAACCTTTCTATTAAAAATATTTGCGAGGAGGGAATGTTTACCAGAAAAAAGTTGTCGTGGTTTTACCTACCTAAAATTTACAAGCTAAAAGTGGTTTTAATTTTTTTTCTCGGAAACGGTACCTTTTACGGAAAAACTTTTGGTACCTAAATTTAGAGTAAAAAATGACCTTTCTATCAAAAATTCTTGTGATGCAAGAATGTTTACCAGAAAAAAGTTATGATTTTTTTTCCAAAAATTTTCGGTTTTTTTACCCCCACCCCTAAGTTATTGAAGTTAGGTTTTCGGTTTATCTACATTAGTTATAGGTATTTATTAAAGACATCATATAATATGAACGCGATTGATCTCCTTTATATAGGGACAAAGTTATGGTCGAAAAACTGAAATCAGAAAAAGTGAGGCCCCAGCGCCCCCTGTGACCGGATTTCTCTGGTTAACGAACTTGACCTTCATTTTTGGATGGTTGATTTTTGTGCAAAGTTTGAAAGCGATCCGAGCGAAACTGCGGCCGCTATCGTGCTGACAAAAGTCGAATCTGGACGCACGCACGCATATATATATATATATATATATATATAAACTTTTTGACCAATGGTCATTTCGGACTCAGGCGGTTATAAGAAGACCTCCTGTGAAGAAATTTTTCCAAATTTCGAAAGTAGGGGACAAATGAATGGGCAGAGCGAATTCTTCGAGGTCTACCCAAAACCATAACTATAACCACACTCGTATAACATAAGTATTATTTGAAATTTCTAGCAATAAAACCTTATTTTAAAATACAAAATAATTTTACAATAAAAAAAAATCTTTCCACATAAAAACGATTATATTGCCATGAGTATTTTATTTAATTTACACCTGTATTACATATAATCAATACCGTCTCCTTGAATTCAAACACAAAATCCACCATTACTCTGTGACAACAGACAACAGAGATACAATCAAGAGAACAGTTAAAGCTTAGTGTACCCGAAGGATCGTCTAATCACCATTTAACGTTACATTTAACTAAATTTAACAATAACTAAATTATTATAACTTAAAATAATAATTAAGTTCTTGTATAAACCTTTTGCACTTTCTGTACATGTTTATCTTGTTACTTAAATATAATAACAATATTCATCTTGGAATAATAGTATCAGGGATTTGATAGAAATAATGTTAACTTGGGAAATTTTTAACATAATATATAATATATATATTATAAACTATATACTTAACTCTGACCGTCTTATTCTTTAAAATTATAAATACTTTTAGCCATTCGTTTTAGTTACATCTACAGCGAGTTATATTTTGTCATATACACTCTTTTCATCCTGCAATAAATATAATCCCGTCAAATTATTCTAAATACACGACAGAAGTGAAAAGTATACATCAAAAAAGTAAGCGTCGTAGTCATAATCTTCGTAACAAAGTTTCGTCACGTAGACTTCAGATCTCAGATTCTCAGATGGAATGTTTTTCTTACGTGTTGTAAAATAATAACATACAGAAAATTGCTTCATAAATATATTTATAAAATAAAAGTTGCCTATATTTTAGATGATCTTATTATGTATGTAATAAAATTTTGTTACTAGAGAATATTTATATAGGTATCTACATAAATATTACATAACATAAATAAAATATAATGATATTTAAACTGTCTGTATGTTTTAAATGTTTGTATTATATAAATATGCTTTGAAATTAATTTGATATCAACTACCAATGTTGTAAAAGTTTTAAATTTTTGTTTGCTATTTCAAGAATCAAGGGCACTTTAAAGTTTTTTTTTTTTCATGAATATGTAAGAATTAAGCGTTAACCATGGGATAAACGCAAATATAATGATATTACTTTTACATAATTGATGACAAAATGTCAGTAGTCAGCCAGTTAATATACATAGATCTTAACCACATTAATTAGACATAATTAAATACTTAATTATTCAAAGAGGCAAGGTTAGGCAGCGACAGAGGAATAATAGTGCCGAGCCACCCCAAAGCCAACTGCCTGTCCAACGTCCATGCAGCCCTTGTTATATTCTTTGACAAAAACGCGTTTTATAGTCTGTGTTACCTGGGATCTCAGAAACCTGGATAGGATCTGTGCTGGTGCCGCATGCAGGTGTCTCTGATAGGCAATCGTAAGACAAAGCCTTTAAATAATTTACAAAGTTTTATTTAATTCCAACCTAAAATATTTGTAGATATATTTTCTGAAATGTAATGGTTATAGAATAAACGATTTTATATGTCTGTCAATCGGTTTATTTTAAACTTGCTTAAGAATAAACTTTTACTAACATACACTTCTAAAAATCGAAGAGACTATTTTCAAATACTTTTAATTGACAATTTTTTGCTCGTCTTTTACTTTTACTTTTTATAATAATAATATATATATATATATATATATATATATATACTATCTTTTTATATTTTTTATAATATTGTGGGTAAATAATCATTTGTTACGTGATAGGCATTTGTTAATTACGTTGCAAAAATAAGATAAATTAAGTCAAAATAAATAATACTTAAGAATTAGTGTATTGAAAGTTAGTATTTATAAACTTAAATAAAATTATATAAAGTAAATATAAATACCAAAGTACATTCATTGCAGAATATGTATTTATATTTTTGGGTGCGAGTGAGTGAACTTTAAAACAAATTACCTTACTTTCATGAAATTACTTGGGTCATAGCATTTTGAAAAATGTAAATAAATTGTGAGGCGTTGAATGAACTTCAAGTAGAATAATTGAATAGATGACTAGAATAAGAACTAGACTATATAGCAATACTAGGAAAAAGGAAACCTATCCAAGAACCATTATAAAGAGCTCATCATATAAACTATATACATATATGCGCAAGAGTTGTCGCAAACATTTGTTAATAAGTTGTTGATTGAAAATAACACTATTATTTCGGTATCGGAGGGTAGAGCGCTTTGGTCTCGCAGTATAAAAGGACGTGCCAACTGCTCAAAGATTCAGAAGCGAGTCAGGCCTTTGACTAAGCGCTACTCCTGTGTTAGCGTAATAACACTCTGAATCGCTGCTAGAATATTGCCATTGGACAAAATGCTGCTCCAGTGCTTGCATAAATAAGACACTGAATCGCTGCCGGAATTTTGGGAAGTATTTCCATCTTGTTATCATTATTTAAAATGCTTTTTTCATATTAATTAGTGTTTTATGTTAAAAGTGAATTATTGCTTTATATTAAGTTAAAATAACTTAAAATGTTGTATTTATTTAATTATAGAATAAAATAAATAATAGTGTTTTAAATTAGCAGATTTATGTCATAATTGTATTACTGTTTTATTAGATTTATTTATTGGCTTTTGAATTTAGATCACAGCTTATGATTGCTGTAATAAACTACTGTTTCATATAATATTTCCTCTTTTATATATATAAGCGATTTATTACTCACTGACTTATAATTTTACATAGTTACTTCTTTTGTGACCTAGAAGTTCACTAAGAACGGATTTTACGGAATTCCTATTCCAATGTAATAGGAATTCCGTAAAATCCGTTTTTTTTTTTTTGCATTAAGCCAAATTTTAAACCTGTACGAGCTATACACTTAACGCCCATGACAACCGTTACGATGACAACGGTTACCATGCCAACCAGACTTTAGACGAGGTTGGGTGCAAAAATTTGAAATTTGAAAATTAAAAATTGTCCTGAATAAAAAATCAAGGACGTAAAAATATAATTGATAACGAAATGTAATTTGATATATTTGAAAAATAAATAAATATTATATATTATTTTTTGAAAATTTGTCCTTAGTTATATGCTGGCAATTTTTTCGTGATGTAAGCCTACTGAGGATCCCGCTACATCACATAACGGGAACACATCCCAATAGTACATAGTCACCTCATAGGTGATGTGGAAAATATGTGTATTCACTAACTGGCATTATAGTTCTCTATTTTTAAATTAAATAAAATACACATATATAAAATAGAAATTAAACATTTTTTTAATACAAAAAGTCTAAGTTCACATCCAAATTAATAGTGTGCCCAACGAATCGAATAGGAATCAGCTAGTATTACATATTTAAAGTATAAATAGTTTTGCTTTTCATTATTATTTTTTCTTGTAACGATGATTTTCAGAGATCCACATATATGAGATTCAGTTATTAATTGAATAAATAGTATGTTTTCATCGGTAAACGAATACAGAATAAATCTCTTTGAAAACAAGTAGTATGCAATGCAAAATAAAATGGTATTTGGTTTTACAGTGATAAATGAATGTATAGCACTAGATAAGTGTCAAGGATAAATACATTATATCCAAGTTAAGCCAAGAAAGCGTCGTCGACACCATTTATATACTTTTAGACTCAATTTTAAATATGAAACAAAATGCAATAAAAAAGGTACAGAATATCGTTAGGTGACGCCAGTATGTATAATGTATATTGAGTGATGTTTTGAATTCGACTGTATTCTCACATAAAACAATACTCGGTGCGTTATTTTGTAAGCACTGTTTTCAATTTTATTCAAAACCAATTTTATTGGGACAAATTCATTCTTCCATATATTTGACTACTGATTTTCTAGGACGATGGTTAGGATTATAATTACAACATGAGTATAAATGTATGTATGGATTTGTGTATAGTCTATGTGATCAAAGATTATTATTTGTATCGGATGGAACAGACGGACGGAACGGAAAAGTGTGAGAAGAATAATCTTAAATTAATTAAATGAAATCAATTTCTTTATTGAAAGTAGGATAATTTACAAAACATTTATCTTCAAATCTTTCACTACTTTGAAAACGTATTTGCCACAGGCCTTAGAAAAACCTGTTTAAGAAACTCGCTGGCCCGTTTTATATTTTGTAAGCCTATTACATTACATTCATAGTAAATCTATTGCTTCGAAAGTAGAAAATTTTCATTTCGTAGTATAAAGGCGACAAAATAACAAAATAATTAAACGTTTTCCGAAAAAACAAAACAGGAATACATCTGAAATATTATAACATTAAAAATGTTGAATTCTCAGTATCCATTAGCTCTTAGCTGCGAGTAATTTAAAACATTCTAAGTTTATAATACTTGTTCACGTATTGTTTAAGAGTTCTTTGTCTAGCTAGATCTCGACAAGCACAAGTAGGTAATCTTTTAACGTAGACCATTACAGCTAGAAGTATATTTAGATTCTCATAAATATTTCACAATTCGTATAGCATATGTGTTTTCAGTCTGTATTATGTGGTAATGATTATCATTTTGTTTTCCTTAAATTATTAGTATATATAATTTTTATCAATTACTTGTTTTCATTATCAATATTATAATTAAAACAACAATCTTGACATATATAAATAACTTTTAAAAAACTAAAATATTTTATAATATATGTTTGACATCTGGCATTGTGCCTATATCAAGTTACCAATAAAGACAACAAAATTATTAAAATATTACTTTTACTAACTAATTTTCACAGTTAACTAATGCTCTCGTAATAATAATTATTATTTTAACAAATGTTCACTTGTACGTATTGTCAAGCTTGAGACTTTTAATAATAATAACGCTTAATAGTAACCTTATTAGAATGAAGACAAACTTACTTAACAATTAAAGCTAGAGAGGAAATAAATCTACTCCATCTGTATGATCACAAAATTGACAATATTATAAAAACAATTTGTCATACTCTATATAACATACTTTTATCACGAACGAACTTTGTTCGTTCTGTATTGTTTTCACTTTTCTCGGATGGATGGATAGGTGTATGGATGGATGTCTGTGGGCAGGAAAAATTTTCTAAGTCTTAAAAAATTGTAGGGATTTTTTTTTAATATTAATAAAAAACATCTATTGGGTCTTGCTGAGTTTATTAAAAAACATTTTTTTTTGCAAAAATTTCTTTTTTTAATTAGTGTGTATAAAAATTAATGTAAAATTTTTAGCAATTTATTTTTGTGTGTAGTCTATGTTATCTTTAATGATTACTTTAAACATTTATTTTCATAATCATTTTACTTAAAAATCAATTGTTTTTTATTAGCATTTATAGTTTCGTCAAAGTTTGTACGGGAAATACCCTGGTTATTTGCATCTTCACTGGTTTTAATTATTACATTTACTTGGTACTTAACTAAGTTAAACAGACCATCAATTATATTACTCGTATTTATTAGAAAACATGCTATTAAAGATTTAAAATTGCTCACTGGACCTTCGACCTTTCGAGCGCGAGTCAATTCGTTGCGCACATTTTTAAGAATAAAAAATGTTTTCCTCTTTAAAGAAAACCAATATAGTCCCATATCATATATTTAAAAAGCTAATAATAATTACTATTTGTGGCGGTGGCGGTATACGACTGGTGGCGGAGATCACTTTTTGTTAAAAGACAAAAATAATACAGTATATTCATAACGAAACACAATTCGTTAAACTGTAATTCTTATTACGTAATATTCTTACAATAACTACTGGTAAAAGTATCAGATCATAATGGCTACTACAAAATCAAAGACCCCAAAATTAATTAAGAATTTTTCAAAAAAGACATCTGTTATGCAATTGGCGGAGTATTTTTAAAAGTTTGTATTAAGTGTAACAATAGTTTTAGATTTTTTTATTTGAATTCATTGTGAAGAACATTTGGGGGTCATATATACCAATTTGTACAAAAGAACTAAAGATATGAAATGTTAAGGTTTTTGGTCGCTGTATTCCAAAATTTAAGAGATAGTTTTACAGATGTTTAATTTTATATCATCATCATCTTTCTGCCCTTGTCCCAATTTTGGGGTCGGCGCAGTATATTTTTTCCTTCCATATTCTCCTGTTACTCGTCATCTCTGTACATACTCCCTTATTTTCCATATCGTCTTTAACGCAATACATACAACTTTTCTTCGGCCATCCTCTACCTGTGTAACCCTCCACTTCCATACCTACCACTCTTTTGATTACATGACTTTCATCTCTCTTCATAACATGCCCATACCATGATAGACATGATAAAAATATTTTCATTTTTATTATTATTATTTTCCTTTTTATTTTATTAATGACTGGAAAACAATTCATAGTGCTTAATAACTGTATACGAAATGTCAATAAAAAGCAAACACTCCACGCGTACTTGCTGTGGGAAAATTTATAAAAACCCATTTCTAATCCTTTAAAACTTTAAGGTTGAAGGTTATTTCCTAATGAAACTCTCAATAAATTATACAGACTCAACAAGCCATGCCGCAGTAACCTCAAATTCCATACGAAGATCGTCACATTCGAACGAAGAACGAGCGAACGAAGTTCGTTTGATGATATAAAAACAAAGTAAACCCTATTAAAAGGCTGTCCCGATCGTTCGTTAGTCTGTATTTACAAAGACAGTCTTGATTGCTTCATTTAGAAATTAGATTAGACAGAATTCAGTTTTTAAAAAATATTGATACGCCTTAGTCACAGCAAAAATAAATAAAAACTGATATCAAGATAATTATTAATTATAACTTTAAATAAAAAAAGGTTTCTTTCTGTACTAAATATAAATTTATTGATTTTTTCTGCACAATGTATGTGAGTACTTGCTATACTTTAAATAAAAAAAATGCTCCTTTCATGTCCTAATATTACATTAAAACAGGTAACTTAACTATTTTCAACTTAAAATATGTTAAATATTTTTTCCCACTTTGAAAATATTAAAATGCTGAGAATTTCAAAACTTAAATTACTATTTAATCAAATGTATCTACTTTTTCTAACGTTTAATATATTAATAACTTTAAAGATATACAATCGCTCTGTTTATGTTAGAAATATTCGCCTCGCAAAATATTTTTGTAATCATCTCACGAGAGAAGCTGCCAATGATGTTATAAGTGTCGAGCTTCTGAAACCCATTATAAAGTTGTATTATCGATAAATCGTATTACTTTCTTTCTTACTGTATGTTTCATAGGCTGGTGGAATTATATTCTCAACTTCAAATACGTACTCATGCGTTTGAGGCGGAGTTTAAAACGAAATAAACTAAAAGTTCTCACAAAAAGTCTAATTAATGTCGTCGACAAAGTAATTAGGAAGGTAAATGAATTTATTTCTTAATGACCTCTTTTTTACTAACTGTTTCATGTATATGTAAATAAATAATAAGATGGAAATGACGGCTAAATTATTCTTAATGTGGAATTTAGAGTACTGTGAAATTGGCATGACAGTTCTTTTTGGACAAACTCAATTCAACAAGGGGATAATTTAAATTTATTATGTTCCAAACGTTGAGTCTGAAAAATAAGACAAATATATAATCCTTAGACTAACAATGTCTGATTTATAAGTAATTTTCCAAGTGCACAAACAAGTAAACAATAGTATAATTTAGTATCGTCTTTATTAATGAAAGATAGTTCCACTGAGACCGATGCTGAATAACTTACCATTTTCTTCTCAACAATAAATATATTTTGGAAGATATACGAGTATAAAGTTGTTGTACATGTAATAAGAATTTTAATTATAGGACTTTCTTTAAATATATAAATCTAATAAGACTTCTACGGATAACCTTAAGTGCCTGTAACTGTTCCTTGAAATCCGATTCCGCAAATGATTCCGATAGAAGCGGCGTAGGTGATGTTAGCGGCTTCTAGCTGTGTGACCAGCTCGTTAACAGCCAGCGAGTAGACCTCTTCATTCTGCGAGAACGCTGTGACCGTGTTCCAACCGAACTGTCTAGATTATCGAATTATTAACATAAAGGCGAAATGTATTGTAAAATAGGAAATACTTTTATTTTTGAGAATATTCTTTATGTTTTTTAGATTTTATTTATTATTTAATAGCAACTTTAAAGAAATTAAGCTATTTTACAAACAAACACAGATGTTTCAACCACAGGGGTTGGTTAAGCAAAGTGCCGAGAGCAGATAACAGTTATTCGAATGCAAACGTCCGAGGTCGTCGTTAAAAATTTAAGCTTCCTGATGAAGATAACTTTTTAAAATATTCACTTTGTATAATATATTTCATACAAGTTATTAATAAATAATGACCAATTTAAAAATGTTTTTTTTTTTTGGATAGCAATAATTATATACAAAGGCTTATCAATCAATATCCCGTCTTATTGTTTCTTTATCTAAGATATAATTCATTAGATATAATTTTTAAGCCTTTGTCAATAAAATAAAAGTGTATATTTGACCAAATCTCTATTCCATACTCATTAAAAGCCTCTTAGATGCTGTTAGTTAATCTGAGAGTATTATTTTTTGTTACCCTTCTGGACACAAATTAACAACAGGTATTCTATAGGAATATGTATAAAAAATAAAATCAGTTTACTGGCCATTAAAAAGAAAATACATATAAGTTTAAACGTCAATTTTTTTATTAATTTCTTTTATTAATTTAATATTATTAATATACTTTTCATAAGTACTATGTAAAAACATCAATTATACTACATTTATTAATCTAGTAACAGCTTTTCAGCTAAAAAAAATCCTATCGAAACTACTTAAAGTTATCCAAAGATTAACAAACTGACAGTGAGGTATGGACTATGGGATACGAATTCACACAATACATTGGTAAAGGAGTTAACTATCAAGGAGTTTGGATATTGTTTGACTTACTCAGTGAGGGTCTTTGTTATAAATATTCATAACTGCGAACATGTAACGTAAATATAATTGATAAATTTAATATTATCAATCTAATTAATGATTGTATAGAGTTGTGGGTAAACGGAACGTTAGATGCAATTATTTTACAGGATCAATGGTTAATAGTAATAAATGGAAATTGATCGAATGAGATATTTCAAATTATTGACGAGTATGTATGTGAAATGTACTTATTAAATAAGTTGTTTTAAAAAGGGTATAAATAAAAAGAAAAAGACGATCTGGCGCATGTATAAAGAATGTCTTAAACTTTTATAATGCATGTCATTATTCTGATATTGTATTCTCTCTCTCGCGTATTCATTGTTGATGAATCTAAGTAGTAAGTTTGTGTTTTATGTACATCTGATGATGTACATAAAACACAAACACGAGGATTTTGAATATAATCATATGGATAACGGTTCACTAAATTACTAAATGCATACATTAGATATAAGTATATAAGGGTAGTATATAAGGCAAGTATATAAGGCAAGTATATAAGGGAAGTATATAACGCAATTACATAAGGAAAGTCTATAAGGGAAGTGTATAAGGTAAGTTTATAAGGGAACTATATAAATCTAGTACATAAGGCAAGTATATAAAGAAAGTATATAAGGGAAGTATATAACGCAAGTACATAAGGCAACTATATAAGGCAAATATATAAGGGAACTATATAAATCTAGTACATAAGGCAAGTATATAAGGAAAGTCTGTAAGGGAAGTGTATAATGCAAGTGTATAAAGAAAGTATGTAAGGGAAGTATATAACGCAAGTACATAAGGCAAGTATATAAAGAAAGTATATAAGGCAAGTATATAAGGAAAGTCTATTAGGGAAGTGTATAAGGCAAGTATATAAAGAAAGTGTATAAGGGAAGTATATAACGCAAGTACATAAGGCAAGTATATAAGGGAACTATATAAATCTAGTACATAAGGCAAGTATGTAAAGAAAGTATATAAGACAAGTACATAAGGAATGTATCTAAGGAAAATATATGAGGAAAGTATATGAGGTAAGTACATAAGATAAGTACATAAGGAAAGTATGTACGTAAAAGAAGGACAGTAAGTATATAAGAGAAATACATAATAAAATCCCATACTCCTATTATATATATGGATATATATCGTATATGTATTTTATGGAAAATTAATGACATGCAAACGGATCCAACATCCAGTGGCTTCATCATTATCAGCTGTCGTGCGTCCACTGCTGGACGTAAGCCTTCCCCATTGACTTCCACCGTGATCGGTCCAAAGCGGCCCGCATCCAGTGGCTTACGTGGCAATTAATTTAATTGTTGTTGTAATGAATTAGAATGCGTCGGTAACTACATAAAAGAGCTAATCGTAGTAAAAATATTGGTTAGTAAGTGTTGGTAAATTTTATTTGTTAAATAATTCGTGTAAATATATAATATATACTTTGCCCCGGATGATTGACTGAGAAGTCAAGCTGAGCTGAGAAGCTATGAGTTCCATATATGTGAACGTATTCGTTCGTACCTTTGATTCATATTTACACAACATATTTATATTACCAAAATTGTTATTAAAAAAACTGTGAAGAAGCAAACTAGGAACAATTGTTTATCAAATCAGTTATTAAAATATAATGGTTATGTGTCTATACGCCATTATTGTTAATAGTTTACCGAAGTATTTATGTTATACACTAGAAAAATATTATTTTATAATAGTTAGTTTTAGCACATATTGAGAAAAATCCGTGCTAACGACCAACAGCTTGGGAAAAAAATATATTTTATCTAAGTAGAAAACAATAAAAAACTAACATACAAGCGGTGGAAGTCGATCTGGTCAAGGAGGAGATTCATCTTGTTGGACTATACATGCGTGTTTTCTTGTAGAGGGGATTGTTTAATTTGGTTGAAGAACACAATTACCTAACAGGTAAGTGTGTTTTTGTCCTATAATTACGAAGAACACAAAGGTTTTTATGGTATTTCTCTGTGTTGAATCCGGATAAGATATCAAGTAATTTGTAGGATTAACGAATATTATTACAATATTAATTAAGCAACCGAAAAAATTACAGCTGGTAGGTAATAATTTTTTTTTTACTTTGTTTTCGGCTTATGCTGAAAGGAGATGATTTTTGATAAAACTATTAATGTTTTAGGACAACATTTTTTCAAATAATTTAGATAATTTACTTGAGATTTAATTAAAAAGTTAGTAATTAATTTTTCAGAATCAAATCAAAGCAATTTATTTTATATCTGCTATCTGCGTGGTAGCTACCTCTGTTGATAATTGTTGTCAGATTAGAGATTGGACGTTTTAACAAAATGAAACTTTCAAGGAAGAAGCAAAAGGACCATGTATCCTGCACTAAAGTATCTTATAAATGCTATTCTGGCTGGACTGTGTGAAGAGTCAGGAGCCACTGATCTGCAAAAGAGCGGTAAGTTTAAGCGGTCGCTGTATCTATATAATATAGTGATAACTGGCATGCTTTGAATGCTTGACTAAATATTATATTGTGACTTTTTGTTTATTGGGCTAGGTAAGTACCTAGTAAGTATCTATAAAAGTTATAGATTTAAATTAAATTTGTAAATTTTATTTAAATTTACTTTTAATTTTAATTTAATACTTTAACTTTTGGAGGAATATCATATAAAGAAACATTGAATTTAATACACGTAATAGAGTTCATTAACTACGAGGGGCGCTACTTAAATATTGAGCCTTGGCAAAACTGAGTTTTTTAGTGCCATCTGACGTTTCCACTGAAAAGTTTGACATTTTTTTACCATAAATGTCTTTAGATCATTTTATCACTTGAGCGCTATTTCTATTGTTTACAAACAATAGAAAATTTTGTCGCCGCAAAAAAAATGGAATTCAGTTGATAAAATTTTCGAGCTGTGATTTATTATGACTTTCGTCGTGGATTATCAAGACATGAGTGTACCGAGCAGCTTAATTCTACTTTTGGAGATGAAGCCCCATCCCTTGCCGTGAATGAATGAAATGAATTTAATCGTGGTGGCAGTTCTTTATATGACGAAAGTCGTGAAGATCGGCCAAAAACAGTGGTTGTGCCAGAAAACATTGATGCTGTGCAAAAACTTATAATGCAGGATCGTCGTGTCACTTACTCTGAGATTGACGCAACCGTAGGTATTAGTTCCACCAGCATACATAAAATATTACATGAACATTTAGCCGTGAAAAATATTTGTTCACGTTGGATCGCCCATAATCTGACAAAAGCTCAGAAAGATGCTCGGGTCGATTGGTGTAAGAAAATGCTTGAGTAAAGAAAGTACAAGTGTGGTGCCTCAAAAGATGTATATAAGATCGTAACAGGTGACGAATCATGGATATATATAACAGTAATAAATATTGTGGACAAATACGTATTTCAATATAATATATACTCACATGCAAATTTTCTTTTATTTTAGAATAAAATGCCCGAATAAAAAAGCTTTCAATCAGAGGTCAAGAGTTGGTAGCAATCTTTAACATATTCTCTTAGTAAGCAAAAATGGCAGACATTTTTCACTAATAAAAAATATATGTTATTTATTATTATATTTTATTTAATATAATATGTAATTTATCATAAAAAACTGAGTTTCCCGTAAATATGATTAAGATGAAGTATTTATGATTTATGGAGATGTTCTCACATTTTTTGATGGACAGCTAACACACAGACAGCAGAATACACTCGTAATAAAACATTTAGAAAGTAATAATAATAATAATAATAATAAAAGCCTTTATTCGCTGATCTTACTTATCTAACTACATTTTACATTTAAATAACTAGTTTTTATAAAATTCTTAAACATTATATAATACTGTTCATCAACCAGTTTCTTGATCAGGTTGTCTTTCGACATAGGCCTCCCCCAGTTTTTTCCACTCATCTCTGTCTCGTGCTATCTTTCTCCATCCTTTTGGAAAATCATCCTCCCATCTTTTGATTTGACGTCCTTTATGTCTTTTCCCATTTCTGGGATACCATTCCACTACATCTTTAGTCCATTTTTCTCTTTCTGTCCTCATTATGTGACCAGTCCAGTTCCACTTGAGTTTTCTTACTTTTTCTAGTACATCGCTCACTTTTGTCTTTTCCCTTATTTTAGAAGTTGTCCAACGATCCCTTAGTTTTATGTTTAGCATGCTTCGTTCCATGCTGCGTTGACAAACTATGAGTTTTTGGTTGTTTTTGTTCGTAGCAGGCCATGTTTGACACCCATAAGTAAGACATGGAAGAATGCATGTGTTGTAAAGTTTCCTTTTCACTGACATTGGTATAGCTTCGTTCTTAACTAATTCTTTTAGTGACCAGTACCGTTTCCAAGTGTTACTTATTCTTCTATCGATTTCTTTAGAATATTGATCTTTAACTGATATTAGTTGTCCTAAATATATATATTCAGTTACATATTCTATAACCTCTTGTCCAATTACTATATGTTCCCTTAGCGCATTTGTCATTACTTTCGTCTTCGTTGGATTCATTGTTAAACCTGCTTTCCTGCTTTCATAATCTAATTGTTGTAACATAATTTGTAGTGTGTCCGGTCTCTCAGAGAATATCACAATGTCGTCAGCGAATCTTAAGTGAGTTAGATTTGATCCGTTGATATTAATTCCGAACTCTTCCCAGTCTATATTTCTGAATATATTTTCTAAAACGGCTGTGAACAGTTTTGGCGAGAGTGGATCACCTTGCCTGACGCCTCTTTGAACCCTAAATTCCTCTCCTTGTTGTTCGAGTTGGACTGTTGCTACGGTATTTTTGTAGATTTTTTTAATGATTTTTATGTATTTGCTTTCTACGCCTTGGTTTTCCAACGTGTTCCAGATATAGTTATGACTCAAGGAATCAAAAGCCTTATTGTAATCGACGAATGCCATGTAATATTGTTGCCCATACTCATTAAGTTTTTCGATGATTTGTTTCACAACATGAATGTGATCAATGGTAGAATAGTCAGCGCGAAATCCCGCTTGTTCTCTAGGTTGATTTTCTTCAAGGTGTCTCGTTAATCGCCCAAGTATTATTTTAGAAAAAACTTTGTATAGGTTGGACATTAAGCATATAGGTCTGTAGTTATTTATTTCGTTTTTATCTCCTTTTTTGTGTATCAAAACTATAGTGGACTTCGTCCATTGGGTTGGTATTTGTTCGGTAGCCACTGTTTCATTGAAAATATGTGTCACATATTTAGATATTGCGGTTAGGAATTCTTTTAGTAGTTCGTTTGAGATTTTGTCATCTCCTGGTGCTTTGCCAGTTTTTTGTGATTTTATAGCTTTTATGACTTCGCTTTCTAATATGCTAGGTATTTCTTCCTCGTATGTATCTTTTCCTGTCTCTACTGATATTGTTGTATCTGAGTCCATGTATAATGTTTTGTAGAATTCTGTCGCGACTTTAGCTATTGATATCCTTTTTGTTGTCGATTTCTCGATGTTCTTCTTATTTTTAGTTTTCATGTTAGGTATCCATAGCGTGTATTCTCTTAATTGTTTTAGACCTTTTTTAATTCCACCTGTTTTATCTATTTGTTCTCTTAATATTTTTAGTCTCTCTGCTTTTCTATGGTTCCTTATTGATGTTTGAATTTTTTTGCTAATATTTCTGATATTTTGCTGGTTATCTTTTCGTTTCTCTAGCATTTTGTTCCTCTCTTCCATCAGCATTAACGTCTCTTCTCCTAGCTTATTTTTCTTCTCTATTTTAGTATATAATTTATTTAGGATTATCAGTTGTTTCTCCAAAGAATCGTATTTTTCCTGCAATGTTTTATGTTTTTCACTTTTATCTAGTTGGTCCTTTACATCCATTACTACCTTTTGTGGTATAGGCGATATTATCTTCATGTTTTTAGTTGAGTTTGTAATATACTTTCTTGATTTACTATTTGTTTTTTGTATAACTCCTCTTACCATTCTGTGGTCTGTGTTAAAATTTAGCGTGTTCACAACGTCGACGTCACTGAATATGTGTTTTTCTCTTGTGAGTATGAAGTCGATTTCATTTCTATCCCTGTCGTTTGGTGAAATCCATGTCCATTTTCTAGATTTTCCTTTTTTGAAAAAACTATTCATTATTTTAAGATTATTTGCGAAAGAAAATTCTATAAGTCTATGTCCGTTGTCGTTTCTAACACCATTACTGTAATCGCCTAAGACAAATTCATCTTTGTTTGATTTAATGCCCACCTTGGCATTAAAATCTCCCATCAGGATTACGCTTTTGTTCTTCTTTTGCATCAGCTGTGTCAGGTCTTTGTAAAATGTATCTTTCGTTAATTTTGAATGTTGTTCCGTGGGTGCATGTACTTGGATAATTAACGATGGTCGTTTGAGTTCTGGTAATTGTATATTAAGTACTGCAATTCTATCTGATATTCCTTGGAAACTAATTATTTTGTGTTTTAGATATTTTTTTATTAGAAATCCCATTCCATAAATACCTTGTTTTTCTCCATAGAAATAAAAAATATGTTTGTTATATTCTCTTATTTCCTCTCCTATTCTTCTCACTTCACAAAGACCAATGACATCCCATTTTATAAGTTTTATGGCTTCTTGCAGTTCTTCCAATCTATCATCTGACATTAGTGTTCTGACATTTAGCGTTGCAATATATAATTTATTATTTCTTTTTTGGTGTAAGGGTATGTTTTTAAGGGGGGGTGGTGGTCTTATAACCCCACGGGGACCAGCCGGATTGGGGTTATCCTGCCTCTGGTTGCTGATATTTAGTGGCTACTTAGATTGTTCTGAAATATTAGAAAATGAGTTTGATTTAGGTCTCATCAAATCGAATGCATTCCTCCTGTTATCTTTTATTGATGAAGCGTTGGTCACTGACTTCTTGGCCTGATTCTGATTTTCCGGCGAAGTTAATAGGTCTCTTTTCCTTTTTTCATTGTTTGGATTTCCCTCTTTCACTACTAATTGATCGTATTTTATGTATGCAATATTTCCTTTCGCTCGTTCTTCTATCAGTTTTGGTTTCAGTTCTCTTCTTTTTTCTAACACTTCTTTGGGAAAATCTTCGGTAAAGTATATGTCTTTTAGGTTTTTCTTCTGTTTTAGAACCTCTCTTTTCTTCCAGCTGTTTGCAAACCCAATAAGAACAGGTCTTATTTTATTTTCTTTGTTAGGCCCAATACGATAAATTTTTGACACATCGTATGCTTCCAGGGTAATTTTCAGATCCGATTTAAAAATTCCCTGTACTCTTCCGAGCAACTCCGATGAAGATCTCTCGTTCTCCTCCAAACCGAAAATTAGAATGTTATTTTTTCTCTTTTCCTTTTCTAAATGCTCCATCTTCTTTTCCAATATTTCTATTTTATTTTTCATAATTTTGTTGTCTTCAATCAATGGTACTAATTTTTCGTTCATTTTTTCAAATATGATATTTGTTTGTTTTTCCATTTCTTTTTTCATTTGGTCGAAAAGCATTTTAAATTGTCCCTCCATTATGGTTCCTTTTATTTTTATTTTTTTTTATTTTATTTTATTTTATTTTATTTTATTATTATTATTTTTTTTGTGCAGTGGCAACACTGAAACGTATTTGACGCGTGTGGTTGACGTTGGGTGGTTGGTTGGGTAGTTGGGTGACATTTGGGTGGAATGTCACTATCACTATTGCTAATGTTTCATTTAATCTCAATGATTAGAATATAAATTATGATTTTACACTGTTCCTTGACTTATTTCACTGTTTTTGTATATGAGAGTGTTCTATAGCAGTAGATGTCTATGTTCACTACGGTAGCTGTTAAAATCACGTTGATAAACTATTATTTTACAATTATTTTCGACGGACGAACTGTAGGTGATGTTTACTGTTTGACAACCAAAGACTAGTATTTAGATTTAGAAAGTACTAGATTATTAAATATTAGGCGTCGACCGCGATCCGTCCGTGTTGGCATAATACAGCGTTTATATGGAACGGAGTTCTTTGGTCTCTATGAAAAGCCAGTTCTGTTCCGTTGGTGACTTTTTTGGAAATATGACTTACGATTTTACAACATTTCGAAATTATGATTACAGATTGAAAGTTATTTGAAAATAAATAATGTGAATGTATTTAGGATTAGATTTTAATACAATTAATAATAATCATACCTATCACAATACACAATTTAATAAAACTTGTCGAATAATAGTTTGTTCTAATTAGTGAAGATCAATATAATTAATAACACAAATAATTTTGATGTGATAGAAGATGTAGTGACTAGGATTGAGATAGGAATGCTTAAGTGGTTTGATCATTAGAGAGGATGGGTGAACGGAGATTGACATAACTGTGGTATTGAAAATGTATGCGGTACAGTAAAATGATTATATACTCGTATATACTCTTAAACAAAGTACCTGTTAAAAGTTTATTAATATAATTATGTTTTATGTTGATTATCAAATTTATTTTATAATGAGAAGACTCGTCATTATGAGTTTATAAATAATTCAGTATATCCAGTATAATATTACATTTGACACTTTGTCCTTAGGTAATAATGTTATAACTCTCTTTTATGTCTCTTCTTGATTTCACAAAGTGTCGTTATCTTTTTTGTGTGTAATTATTAACGAATGTCAGTGTCTATAACTTTTTGTGTGGAACAAAGAACATTTATTTCTAAGCGTCGATTTAACTTTCTTAGGACTTTTATTTGCGTCAAAGGAAAAAGTAACTTAGACGAGAGATTTGTTGTCGACCAACTAAGGATGCTGGTGCAATATAACTATTTGTACTTATAAATTCATGTAATAAGAGTAGGTATTGTAATTATTTGTCGTTATGCTTTAGGGAGGCACTGGGCCCTCTATACGCATATTATTATTACGTTTAATAAAAAATAACGAAGTACTAGTTATTTTAAAAAATAACAAAAATCCTGTAATACTTTTTTTATTTAATTCACATCGAAAGGTTGGACTTAATACCTAATTTATGAATGTTTTGCTCAGATATTTAAGAAACTTCCAGATAGGGGTATACATTATAAAAGAAAAATATTTAATAAGTAAGACTTTTCTTCAGTTAATAAATTCATTAGTCAGTTCAGTATCAGCTGATATTCGTAGCTATTGCATAAATAGTTTACCACTTTACCGCACGTTTATGAATCTGTTTCACTTTTAAACAAGTATTTCTTACAAAACCTGATTTAATCATTTAAACAGGTGGATATACTTTTATGTACTTTAAAATATCTTCTAAGGTATTAGGAAAATAACAAAATTAATAATATTGAATAAAAAAAAATTATTGCCGAAATAGTATTAATGTTAAATTATAAAAACTAAATTCAAGGCGTACTGGCTTGTTTTTTAACAAAGTATAATTACTGTATCTAATTAAGTGTGAGTTCAGTAATATTTGTTAAGAACTATAACGTCAAGACCAAAACTCTATTTAAGACCGTGTGGAGATAACAACTCTGATTGATGTTTTGTTGATGTTCTTCTTGGGTTATTCATGTTAAGATTAATTATAGTACCTCAATTTACTCGAAGTTACTGTCTCATTAATATTATTTTAACTTATTATAGTTTTTTATCTTCACAATATAATATTATTATAAAGATATCTATATTAATCTATCTTAAGTTACAATTCTACAAAATTATAATTATTTTGTAAATAATAATATTGCCTGAATAATGATTTGTGTAATTCTCAGTCCCTTCAAAGCTGGGAGATGACAAAGTCACTTGCAATAACAAGAATTTCATTTTGCTACTTCAATTTATAATTAATTCAGATTTATAAATTATAAGTAAAAATCTATTTAAAACCAAAAACAACCTTTCAATGCCTAATTCGGAAATCTGAATAAAATTAAATTTAAATCATTAAAGAAGTTGTAATGAGATTTGAAATAACATATAAATAGAATATCTAAAACAAAACAATTAAATTAATTTCCAATAAAATAGACTATTGTTAAATTTAAAGGTATTTCTTTTGCTTATTTTAATAGATTGGAAATAAAGGTTAGGTGGCACAGCAATAATATTTAATAAAAATTACGTATACTAATAAAATAATCTTATATTATAATAGGCTTCATAATGATTGATTAACTTTTTATAAAAATTATATTAAAGCAGCGATATTTAACAAGCCATGTGCTCTTCTAGCTATTAATGGGATAAACATATGTGGGGTTATTTGAAGATACGTGGCCTTAACAGTTTTATCCTTTAACGACCAGACTGTAGGAATTTAAGTGTTAAGAATAAATAAATAAAATCTCCTTTAAGTCTGGGATGTAGTTAAAAGTCATAAACTATAATAAAATCTCTTTAATATAATTAAAAACTGTGCACCGAATTACCTTACTGAGCGGTTTAGAATGTCGACTACAAATCACAGACCATTGCGTTCATGTGTACCTTTAAAACCGCTTGATATTCCTCACTATAATAGCATATTTTATTCACGCTCCTTTACAGTGCAAGCAGTGCGTCTGTGGAACTCACTACCTGACGAGTTCTATAAATGTCCGAACGCTAAATCTTTTAAATATAAATTAAAGCAGCACTTTCACTCACTTCTTTGATGTATATATAAAAAATTATTTGTGTAAGTATATATGTTTATATATGTTTGTATATATATATAATTTATTTATTAATATGTAAGTTTATATATTTATTCTTTGCATTATATAAGCATGTTATATTTCTTATTATTATTATTATTATTATTATTATTATTACTTAAGTATTATTATTATATATATAGATTTTGAAATTTTTAATGTACCCACATACTTCGTCAATTACAAGGCACTTACACTCAGGGGTGGCTGGAAGAGATCTCTTCTAAGAGATAAGCTATCCCATGTACATATTTTATAATTTTAAGTATCTATGTAATAATGAAGTACATGAATAAATAAATAAATAAATAAATTAAATATAAATTAAATTGCTGACGTCTTAATACTTGCGATTCGTTCCTCTGATTATGGTCTAAATTTTAGGGTGTTAGAATATGATTTCTAATAATAATTAACATTATATTATTATAATTATAATTATAATAAATCACATATTATTATTTTTTATCGACTTTATTTCATACACTTTTTTATCACTAACAAACTGTAAATTATTACATAGAATAATTATGATGTATGAAATATTTATGCAATTAAAAGTGTCAATTACTTTGGAATTACAATCCTTTCAATCGTGATTGCTAAAATTGTTCATTAAAATTCCAACTCTTACTGATACAGTTGAAACACTGAATTTAAATTATAGTGTGTATAAAAATAATTCGGTTAAGCTTTATTTTGCAAGTTAAGAACACGAGGCTTGCCAAAATATAACAATTACTTATATTTCCAACGGGGTCATGGCATGCGGATAAATATTTTAAGGAAAACTCATTTCTTAAAAGCAGATAAATTATTAATTTTTATGTCGTCGGCCATTAAATTAGTTAAAGGTTTATGTTGTATTTGACAGGACTTGAAATATTTAATTTTTAATATTAAAAAGTAGTTTTTGATGCCTTCGAAAGCTGATATTGATTAGGAGTATTAATAATAACATTTTCACGAAAAAGATTCTTACTATTTACCATCTTATTACGTAAAGATTTAAAGGTCTCTTTATTCTAACGTACCCCCCTTTTTATTCAATTATTCCTTAAATAGAATAGAAATAGTCAATCATTTGCAAGACACTTGTAATTTTTTTTGAATCGGTCGCTGACCTGACGTTAAAGAGGCCTAAGAAAACACGTCTTGCCACCTCTCCGGATAAGTTGTGTTGGATGGAAGTTATTCTATAATCTAAAGCATTTAATTAAAAAACTTTTTAATCATACTTTTTTGATATTTATAACTAATAAGACATTAGAATTACTGACATTTGATATTGTAATTCATTTATCAAATTTATAATCTAAAAAATATATAATTTTGTAGTTTTTAATAATTTTCCAGATTTTTATGTAGTATAACTGATGTGCTGTCATTGTATTATCGTGTTTATGATTATATTGAGACAAGTACCTGAGTAGGTATTAGAAGTTTTAAAGCTTTAAGAAGCATCAGTATTATAAATATTTATCTAAAATACAGTAATTACTACCAAGGACTTCACTACACTACAATTTTTACGTTCCTGACATACTTCTTTCGCTTCTTCTACTTTCATAAGTATTTTCATGCACGTCGGTTCCGAGTATTTTTAAACTTGAGAAATTTTCGTCTAGGTTTTCCCTTTTCGACTTTTCCATCCACACATCCCTTATATATCCGACTTGTCGATATCGTTTCTCGATCCTAGTCACCACAAACCACCACCTTTCACAGCACAAAGCTTTCTTATTTCACCATTTCTTATTATTTCATTTTATTTCACACCTACCATGCTTCTTAGGGCTCTCATTCCAACAGAATTTATTTTACTTTCATCCTTCTTCTGCCATAGCCAAATTTTACTTCTGTGCATAGATTTCGGAATTAATAACCTCCTTTTACAACCCCAACCATACGAATCTTTTTTGACACATTTTGATTGTTAATAAAGAGCTCTATTTACCCCATTACCTCTTTTTAGAGTAACATGCTACAAAATATCCTTCCGGTACCCTTTTTTAATCTTGAATCTCTTCTAAATACAGAACTCAGATATATAAACTCTTTTACTTGTGCAACTAACTCTCCGTTAATCAAAATATTACATTCAGACAAATTTTCCAAATTCAAAATGTTAAAGCAGCATGCCTATATTTCTATGCTATATTTACTGTCTTTTCTAGCTCATCAGCTGAAGTCGCAAGTATTACTTGGTCATCTGCGTAGAGAAGACATTCGATTAGTAAATCATAGAGAGTGTACGAGAACCATGGAAAGTTCATTGCTGTGTTAAATAAATAATACCAAATAGAACAGTGAAGAATAATGTGATTACGACGTTAGGTTACTTTTTATTGTATTAAAAATATGAAATAAATGGATTTGATTTTGATTTTATTGACCTACTGTTTTTCTCAAATTGATTTTTTCATATTCGTAAAACATTTGCAGATATTTCGCTGAAGCAATTGCGAAAGTGGAAAAATTTGCGAGATGGATTATTTAAGATACTATAAATAAAACTGCCTGAATAATTAAGAAAATCTATATTTCAGTGTCTAGAAAATAGGCAATATAAAAAGGACATTAGTTGGTAAAGAAATCAGTAACAAATAAAATATTTAATAAATATAAAATATACTCATAATAAAATAATATAAAAGTTCACAATTTTCTACTCAATTACTAATTACACAATAGATTTATAGAAAATAACAACATCAAATTAAAATGTTATAAACAATAAAGTAACATATATGCAAATCCACAAAATAGTTTAATGTGTGCTTCGTCGTCTCTGGCTACCCCGCAAGGGATATGGCGTGAAGCTAAATAAATAAATAATAACATATATGCAAATCCACAAAATAGTTTAATGTGTGCGTTTAACTTGTAAAAATGGTATTTAAAATATATGTACATTAAAATATTTAGTGACTATACCTCAATCTCCGTTTCTAAATGACAAATACGTATATATTAAGAAAATCGGTCCATATGTAGTATCTGCGTATTAAAAAAAAGTGGCAATCAAACTGTAAAGAAATATGTTCCGCGAAATGGTTTACAACGAGCGGATAGAATTAATGAATATTCATAACCTCTTCTGTATGTGCTACAAAATATATGAAATAGGTTTTGCAATAATTAACTAACTAGTTTTCTCTGATTTTCCTTTCACCTTCTATGTTTTATATTTTTGTTCAGCTACTACTACTACTGACACCATTGAGATATATTTGTTAGTTTCCTTTTTATCTAGATTACGTAATGCATTATTTAAAAGTTAAGTAAAAATTATAATAATAATAACTGTATAAAATATTATTGTTGGAGCAGTGAATTCTATATATGAGGGCGCCCATAAAAACGTAGACTGTACATTCTTGGTTAGGTGACTCTTTAGCTATATCTTTAATCTAAAAAAATACTCTTAGAATTTCAGTCTTCATAATACGTGGTGTTGTAACGTTTCATTAAAATAAATGCTATAAGGATGCTCCTATTACCGAAAACCTGTGCGTACATAAATAAAAAACAGATATATCAAATAAAATATAATTCATTTCTTAAACAAAACATACATATATAAATTAAATTTATTTGTAGACCAGAATCAAATAACTCGAGTAGCTGGACGTTAAAAAAACTTCCCATATTTTTTTTTACAAACAATATGGTTTGGTAAGGTTGATGATTACCTTAACATTGATATTCAGTTAAGCACTTCTTTACAACGGTGCATGAGTGTTGCCATCCGAAAGGAGATAGAGACCTATCTAGACAAGTATGTTTAGCTGTGTAAGCTTTAGGTGGCTCAGACATAGAACTCTAAATCCTGTAATAGGTAATTTCACTCAGGAAGAAATTATACTATAATTTCCGTTCATTCCTACGTTTACGGTTATATTATGTGGAACCAATTTTCATTTTGAATAGAGAAGGTACAGATTCTAAGCTAGTTAAATGATACATGAGCCTATTTATTTGATAGCTGTTTATACGATTTTAGAGTTTATTTAATGACTTCTTATTGAATGTATTTCAATTAACACTAACACTAAAATGCCTCACTTCTCGTCGTGGTATTTATAAATGATTTTGACTGAATTTGACGAATTTTTTTTGAATTACCTTTGAGTCCTGCTCATCTTTGGTTGAAGAAGCAGTTTTAGCGCCAGCAAGCGTCAACCCGAACGATACTTGCTTTTTGGATACCAAAGGATTGAACAATGCAAAACAGGGTTAAAGAATTTACCGCGAAGTAGCAGACAAGAAATGAAGGAAGAGTATAGATGTTTTATAACCAAATATGCTCGTCATTGTTATCAAAGGCGACGGCTCCACTTATCTTAGGTGAAGCTTATGGGAGGATGGCAAGACGGTTATTTTAAGCTTACATTTTCCCAGATCATAGATTCAAGATGAATATGAATACTTAAAATAGGACCCTACAAATTATATTGGACCAGTAAAGATCAAGCCTATGAATTCATCGTCCTGTATAGTTATTATGTGATAACTTAGTTTAAGCGGTAAGAAATAATAATACTGGAGACTTCTCTTGTATGCGGAACGACATATATTCATAAATAAAGCTAATCCTCAATCCACTTTGTTAACAACTGCTAAGTAATAAGAGCTCTCACATCCAAGCACTTGAATTTTTTATTTCTTTTTTGTATTTATTTACTACATTTATTTGATTATAGTCTATTCTTATTCATTTACACCTACATCCAAACGCTCCAAAAAGAAAACAATTTAAAATGCTGTGTATAAACAAGGTATACATATATTAAAGAGACATGTTCCTTAATAACACAATTTGTCTGCCTGTATTGTTTAAAAAACTTTATTTAATTCCAAAAGAAATTGAATTCCATAATCTAAAAACGATTTTTTTTCTTTTCTTAAGTTTTATGTCAGGCAATATTAAAGGTTCTCATGATATATTGAGAGACCAATTTTAAAATTCACTTAGACACTCGTTTTCAATACTCATTTTACTAAAGTAAAAGCCTGGGCGAAGATGCGAGAAGCAAAAGTGGAGTAAAAACTGACGTAGATTACTTATTCTGCCATTATTTCCTTTGACAATAAATATGAAAATATACATATTCACAACTTTGGGGACTATACAATATTTTCAAACTTGTTTAATGGAAATTGGTTTATTGTAACACCGTAACATTGTTGTAAATTAATCGACATTAAAGTACGAGGATTAACATTAATGAAGTTTTAAGATGAACGATTTGGAAAGATTAAGAAATACTTGTGTAATGATTTAATAAGACGGGGGTTTTATTTGTCATTAAGATTTGTATTTATTGTTATATTTGTTTAAAATAAGATTTTAAAATATTTGATCATTTAAATAACAAGATACTTACAATTATTCATTTAGTTTATTCATGAATTTTAAGAATATAGGTATAACCAAGAATTTTTGTAAGTACCCTAAAAATAATTAACTTTTCATGTACTCTTTGTTTAGTAAAAATATAATTTCAATTAAAAACTTATTCATTACTTATGCAAAAAGCACAAAAAAACTATAGCGAAGAACGATGTACTCGTATGTATGAGTGAGAAATGTTTTACATTAATTTATAAACCTGGGATATTACATTGTTAGTTATATATGATGAAATTTTTAAACAAAGAGATTTTGGATAATAATATAATATTATATTTTAAAAAATATTTTTTACGATAATAACCTATAAAATTCCTATCAATGAAATTAAAATGTCATAAAAAACTTGTAAGGAATATAATTTATTTTGGCGAGTTGCAATCAAGAGATTTGGTAGGTAAATAATGTGAGGAACATCAGCAACAAGAGATACAATATAGGACTGAATATTTATTTTGTATTTGGGTAGAAACAAATTAGTACAACGATACCCCACATTCTGAACTTGAGCACCTCGCATTGGGGATACGCGACGCCATGATGTTAATCTATTTAGATTTAGGAATTACGTGAAATAAGATTGTATATAAATGTATTATTAAGTTTCACTTGAATATTTATCTAGAAATAAAAATAGAACCAAGCAGTAGTAATTTTGATATTAAATTGTTTTGGGGCAACTAATAAATATATGGCTATAATGAGCTTAAATAATAAAGAAGAACAGATATGTTATTATTAAAATAGAATATATTATATACGACATTTAGTCTGAATGATGATTTGTCAATCAGTACAAGTCTTTAAAGATACATATTTCATTAGTGTTCTATTTGAGTTAGTCATGCTCGAAAACTAACAATAATGAAATTAATTACAACGTGTTAACAAAATCATTAGGAATTTTTAAATGAATGAATAAAATAATGTAAAGAAATGAAGACATACTTTCATATATTATGAAGGAGTATTTTGGTTCTTCTTACATTATACATATATAATAATGTCTTGCTTGTATTATTAATAAGCACAAATTTCTCATTAAACACCTACTCATTTGTTTAGTCATTTCCTGACAACGCCAGTATTTATTTATAAAAGAGGATATCAATATATTTTTGCCTTTAATAGATACGAATGTATATACTTTTTCCGATTTTATAATACCAACGAAGGTATATAACAGGCTTATATTACTCAGTGAAGAGCATGTTATTTTCTAAATTTTATCAATACTTAGAAAAACAAAAGTCGCTGAGGAGTACGGATCCGCATTAACTGTTTGTATATTCAATATTAATTAAGATAAATGGAACACTTATTTTATTAGAAGCCAGTAAGCCACAGTATAAACGCCATGACACGGTATTGTTCGACTTGTTAACTTTGTATTCACTGTATGTAACTTGTTGTTTAGTAAAGCTAGTTGCCATATGGAGGTCACTTTATTAACTAACTTTGCTGAGACCTAAGTCCAGTGCGATTCAGTTACTTTACTTAGTGGTAGTTTTAGTAACTTAATGTAATCTAATAAACGATTTTCATTTGTTTTTGTTTCCTTTCATTAAAATATATGCAGTTACGTTAAATTGATTATTAACCAATTTTTTTTATTTAACATTATATTTGTAAAAAAATCAGTTTTTGGATTTAGATTTAGCTCAGCTTTATAAAATCAACTCCATTGATTTTTTACAGAAATGCTTACTAAACTGGAATTGATCAGTTTCTTATCGTTATATTTTTCAAATAATGTGCAGGTTGTAAGAAACCCTGAAACACCTAATCCATATTTATTAAAGTAAACTAGTTAAGTATTAAAACCAGTATATCAGTAAAAATAACCCGACGTAATGTTATCAAAAATTAACAAATAATAAGTTTACTGCGGTTTTTAATCGAAAAGTTGATACAGAGGTGCTGAACCATGAACTCCGATTGCGTAGTATTTTATTTAAATATTTGTCGTATTACCAATAAAAGTGAGGCAAACTCATGTCGTTAAAGACCCAATACTATCAATAATTTTAGTACAACAAGACAATTGGACAAACAATGTTTTACTCGACCTTAAAGTTTATATTCGACTTTCAGTTGCTTATAAAAACCTAAACGAACGCATGTTATGAAAGACAGTTTAATAACAGTTCTGTCTACGCCAACGATTCTGTTTTAGACAGCAGTGCAAACTACCACCATAGGTTAATCTAACTTTATAGGCATGGCTCGAGGCTAGAGAGCTCTGCTTGATTGTGGAACAAACAATATTTAGGTTAAGCTCTCGGTATTGCAACTGTGAAACTCCATTCAATTTCTTTATGTAGTTTCTGTAGTATTAACTTATAAAGATAAAATGTCTCATAGTTTATTATGCTTTTTAGTAAATAATTTTCACACCAAGGTATTTGAAAGTAAGATTGGCGGTAAAGAGACTTTTGTTAGTTACTCATTACAGCTTGTGGTTTGATAAAGAAAATGTCGTGTATTACATTGTTTATATTTAACACAATAAGTTAATTACATTTATATGGCTATTATTGTAAAGCTATGGATTAATTTCAATTAAAGATTTTTCAGATGATATTTTTCCTTTGTATATTAGAGATAAACTTCATTATTTTTTTCAGCACATTTAAACATTCATGAAGTATAATGTTAACTTCTAATCGTATCAGAAATGTT
This sequence comes from Melinaea menophilus ssp. n. AW-2005, assembly GCA_918358695.1. Lineage (NCBI taxonomy): Eukaryota > Metazoa > Arthropoda > Insecta > Lepidoptera > Nymphalidae > Melinaea > Melinaea menophilus. The sequence goes on along the minus strand of OU911039.1, from coordinate 29,560,328 downwards.
ACTTAGAAATATATATAAAACTAACAAACTTGTCAATATCATACACATCTTTTAATATTTTTATTAAGTAATTAATTATTATTATGTTATATTTGATATTAATTAATGTTACAAATTTATTCACTTTGATTTGTTAAAGATTCCAATATTTGGAAAAAAATAGCTTGAATTCAATATAAAGTATAACTACATTGAAAAAAGCTTATGAACTTCGAACATACTTTGAGTTGATTTGATGAAATCACATTTAAAATGAGTGAGTTTTTTAGTAATGGCTGAAAGTACACTAAAACAGTTCATAAAAAATGTATAATATTTATTATAAATAAAAAAAAATAAGAATATTTTTGAAAAAATAACATAAAAATACGTGTAGAGTAAAATATTAAAACCCTTTCCGACATATTTTTATCTATAAGCGACACAACATACATCTAAATAAATCTTGTCAGCCTCTGACGAGACAGGCCTTATTAAATAGAGTATATTTCATTAAAATGAGCGCCTTTCTTTAGATAGTACCAAAAAAAGGAAGAGACAAATATTGTTTATTAAAATATAATTAATATTTAATACAAAAAACATTCTGGATTAGATTTTTAATCGTTCATAATCCTTCTCAATAAATGAGCTAACAATTTTTTATTTTAATCGGCTCGGTGCTCTAAAGATTAGTGTTTTCAAAAATAAAAATAATCTTTTCAGTGTTATTATATTTGTTCAAAACACGTACGAAAGTATTTTTCGTATATTTGTAATTTTTCTTAAAATACTGCTAGTAGTAAACTATATCCAATAATTAGATTACATGCTAAAGATTTTAACGACTCTTAAAACGTTTTATTTAAAAATTGACATACATGACCTATGTCTTATTTAAAATTAAAATAACAATAATAATCTATAATAAATACTTACTAATAAAAAAGTTACATTTTGTGGTATACCGTAAATGTCCTTAAAAATAACTATAGTATATATATATTATGTTATATATTATTATATATTATACATATATTATGTTCTTGTGAACGGTTACCAGCGAGCGGATAGATTTAATGAATATTCATAACCTCTTCTGTATGTGCAACGAAATATACTGATGAAAGTTTTACAATCGTATATAAATTATTTTTATCCTATTTTCTTACTGTTAGGTTTTTTAAGTGGAGATTATTTTTTCCTCTGTTCCACTTCTTAAACACTAACACTGTCCAGGATCTAGATACTGTAATCTATATTACGTAGAACACCTGGTTCTAACGAAGAACTTTAGTGATAACCATTTTCTTATAACATAGTATGTTATAAGAAAATGGTTAAAACATGAAGAAGTATAATATCATAAAATTGCAGCTTCATCTTGTATATTCCCGTCTTAATTATATACGAATTTTGTGTATAGTTACGTACTAAATGTACGTAAAACCTAGGTCGTACATACATATAGTCTCGATTTTCAATTTTGAATTACTATTCCTCAAATTCTTTCGAAATAAAAGTATCGATTTGTGAAACTACTATTTCTAACGATGAATATATTGTAAATTCAAATTTACAAAGACAATATTATTAAGATCTCCAGTGTAAGCTTCTTTTCTTCCAAATACAAATTTATGTCTTCAGTATCTTGTCTTGGAAACATTGTAATATAAAAAAATATTTAAACAGACCTACCATACCCACTGGAAGAATATACTGGAGAATGACGTTTCATGACTGTAAAGTGTACACAGTTTAAATAAATTCGACTATATTAATGATTACACGAATAAATTGGATGTAAAATAAATTAAAATAATTGGAAATTTGAAGTATGAAAAGATTTATAGTCGTCCTTTGTAACTCTAATATGCGATATAAAGTTTTATGTAGACACCAAACGATAAAATAGTGTCCCCTGACCTTTATTGATAGTGTGTGCTTTAAAGTTTCCAACAAGCTCAAGACAATGGACGGATAAAATTCAATATTTGAATGTTTCAGTTTCACATCAGTGGATATAATTACAATTTTTCAAATTATTGACAATTTACAAAATTGTACTGGTCTCTTTTCAATTCTCCTTATTGCTTCGAAATCTTATTTTAGCGGATAATTTTATATTATAATTATAGAATCGAAAAATACGTTCTTGCCTTACTTTAATCGTAAATACACGTTTTAATCTTCTGCAATACAGAGATCATCTTCTAACTCCACTGTATATATTAACCACAGCACGTATGTATGCATAACAAATATCGGATTCTCTATGTATACCTGTATTGACGCCGACTGAGTATATTAAGTCCAGGCATTGTGCATAGACCCTCCTCTAAAGGTTAGGGTTGAAATAGGCCCTTAAAGTACGATTAGTTGGGAAATTGATTATAGAACTTTATAAGATTTTATTCATATTTTATATTCAATCTAATGAAACTAAAATGTGATATTTTCTAACATATTATCTCATATAACATATTTGCTAATAGATACGTATTAAATCAGATTAAAGTACAAATCTTCACTTTTAAATTGTGGCAAAATCGTATATATTGCAGAGAAACATTGTTCCTATTGGAACAGGATAATATATTATTTTGTTTTTTCAGAAATGGATTTAGTACTATAATCTATAAGAGATTGATCTAAATTAATATAATTTATTATATCATCATCATTTATAATAACCCAATAATAACTTCGAATCTAGCACCAACGTTAGCAACAGAGCTTAGAACGCAGGTAGAAAGTATTACCAATATTATGGTAACGGAAGTCAACCACTTTAGTGCAATGTTCCGGTTTAAGCAGTATTCGTTGGTAGCAATAATAGGCAAGAGAATAAATATATAATTCAAATAATCTTAGACAAAAATATATAAAAATAAATTGTCGTTATTGATATTTTAAATATTTCTCCTCTAAAATACCATATAAGTGACAATGAGTAGAAAGTATAGAAATATACTTACTTTTAGCTTTGTCTGTTGTAATATGATGTAAATTTTAAACTAAAGGATGGAAAGTAGAGTTAATTTTCTGAAGAATTTTCGATAGTTACATGTTAATTATCAAGTTTTAGCCTGTTTTCATCGTGTGTATCTCCTTTGATAATATGCGTTTCATTGTACTTCTATTAAGAGTAATCAAAAAATAATTTTGTTCGTGTCTTCATCAAACCGCGAAATTTCAAAATCTTTGTTGAGTAGCCGCAGTATATTAAGAACAATATATATATATATATAATAATATATTTATTTCATTAAAACTTTATGGTAAATTGCAATCTGTATGTAAAAACATTTTTATATGTTTAACATAGGACTGGAAAATAAAGTTTGTAAACGTAATTTCATTAAACTTAATTACTTTGCATGACTCTACAAAACGTACACCAAAGGCTTTTTTAGGTATTAAAATTGAACTTACTACCTTTGCTACCTTTAATAAGTACCTAATATGAGCTTATTTATTAAAACAACCAACAATTTATAAGTTATCTATTTTGAATTCACCTAATTTAAGTATAAAGTTCGTACAGCTCTCTCGGGAAAACGTCGATGAGTGCAGAAATAAACTTGTGTCTTCAACCTCCTCCTCACCTCCCTGGTCACCTCCTTGGTCACCTCCCTGGGGATGGTCTCTGAGAGGAGTGAACTGAACCACGTTCAGTTCAATCCCCTAAAGACACAAGTTTAACACACACTAAGAAAAACCCATTTATCGTATCACCGCTCTTCGAGAGCACTCCTCTTATTGCCTCGCCAAGCATTTGAATACTGGGTCTCGATATTTCAAACGATTGTCAGTTTCGTGGTCATCTAGAGAACAAGGCCAAGTTGGCCTCGATGAAATTGTGAGTGATCAATAGTGCGAGGCAGTATTTCAAACCTGCCCAAAGACTTGCGCTCTATAAGGCGCAGTTCCGGCCACACATGGAGTACTGTTCTCATCTTTAGTCCAGATCACCCCAATATCAGCTTCTACCACTGTGCGGTTTTCAAGGACCTTTTCCCACGTTCCACTCGAACGTGGAACGAATTTCCTTCGGCGGTATTTCTAGATCGATACGACATAGATACCTTCAAAAAAGGCATATATTCCTATTGCCAAGGCCGGCAACGCTCTTGTGAATCCTCGGATGCTGCAAGAGTTCATGGGCGGCGTTGATCACATATTAACGGTGACCCGCAAGCTCGTTTGCCCTCCTCTAACATAAAAAAAAATAAAAAAAAAAATAAACATGAACATAAATTACACATAAATTTAGTGACGTTTAAAATTTTCAAATTAAAATTCGATCTATCAAAATTTTTATTGATATGGACAATTTATTTGCTGTATTTAATAAACATTTTTGTTAATAATAAATGAATCGCGGTTCAATTTTAATAAATTTATTTCAAGTTTATTTTCTAATTCTATTCTGCCTTAATTTCATGTTTTATAAGATAAGTTTATATATCATAATTATACTTTCTCAAATTGTTATATCTATTTTTACTTTGAATAATATTTTTTATTGGGGATAGAAAATAGCTTTAACTCTTTGTCATGTATTTGACAAATGAGATCTCATTTACGGAATGACCTATAAGAAGTAACAATTGGGTAAGGGACGCGCGACGTTCCAGTAACTCGATTTCCTCAATTACGCATCGCTGCCTCTAACAACGCTTTTTCAATGACATTAATGTGTATTAATTGTATTTTTTTTCGTAATTTATTTAGACTTTATAAAAAAATGTATTGTAAATGAACCTTTATCTTCTATATTAAGTCTTTATTAATAATTAATAGACCTTTTGAAATAATACTTAAAATTAGGACAAAATTATTAGCTACCTATTTTTGGTTTATAATTATTATATAACCGTTGAAAGATTAATCTCACTTATTAATATATATATCCACTATTTGGCCTTACTAGAGTAAAATAGTAACATAAGATGGATTAAAGTAACTATAGATTATTTAAGAAATAACATAACATAACACGTAGTATTGAACTCAGTTCCAATTTATAATCAATTTATAGCCGTTAAAGTGTTGCTTAAAAGATCTTATCATTTCAGTGTGGCTTAATTCTTAATTAAAACGAATAAATTGTTTTTAATAATAGTAAAATTGGATAAAATGGAAAGCAATTCTCGGTAAAATTATTTCAGACACTTATGTAATATAACTTTGTTACAATAGTTTACGAGAATATAACAGTTTTCAATTTAGTTTAATTATCTCGAGCTACGCAGCAATATATTGATAGATCATTAATTTTACAATAAAACCAAACTACCTAAACGAAACACTTTTATAAGTTATCTTCATCAATTTGTTCATTTAAATGTAATATAATTTATTAAATATTCACATTTAATTGACATTAGTGAAGTAACATCAATTAAATGTGAATATATTACATAGAAGATACTACATTCTCAGATGTAATTGTTTTATCTTCTAAAAGATTTTTGATCGTTTTTTTTTAATAATTTCTAGAGTTTTACACATATACTTAGAAGATTAAGATTAAGCTCGTATGGGGTTTGTTTGTGTTATAAAAGATGGCAATAAAATAATCAATATTTATATTCATTTTATTTAATAACTCACATATTTACTACGCGTAATAATACATATTGATTATGATACAATCAGAAAACATATAAATTGCTGTTTTAGAAGAAAATATAAAGATTCTTACAGATGTAGCTTATTTTTGAGCGTAAAATTGGAAAAAAAATCGTTCTAAAAAGCATTCTGTATCCTCTATTCACTCAGAAAATTATAAACACCAAATTCCGGACAGTTTTGTTTTATTCATTTTGACCTTAATCAGTTTCTGGAAAAGAGACAAAATGCTTCAATAAAGATTATGATATATTTTGATTACAATACGTGATAAATACAATATAATATAACAGCCTAAAAATTGTCAACACAAGCATATAGATAGACATAAAAATTTTGATAGCTTATAGTGTAATACATTTGGAATAGTACAACTATGTGTCTGTAAGCGACTATAAATAAGGGTCTTCGTTTTCGTCTACGTCAGTGAATTATACGTCAAAATATAAAAACACACATCTAACATAAAGTTTTTCACAATCATTATTCAAGAATTATATTAAATTAAATTTCTTCTATAAGTAATAGCAGCACAACCATAAAACATTCTTAGAATGAAGTAGAAATTCTTTAATACGAATTCATCAAACCTCATAAGAATTTCTTTAGTAGTCGATAGTTACTGTTGTTCTTTTTTGTTTCTTTTTAGCTAATTCAGTTTTTTTACGTAGGTTTAGTGTTATGTTAGTCCACTGTGGCAGAATAGTCTCAAATAGACACATTTAACGGTTACTCTATAGTCCCGAATAGCCCACTTCGGTTGAAGTGTCACATTATATGTTTATACAACTGCTGATAATGGAGCGGTTACATTATAGTGAAACAGGCGCATACGTATCGTATTATAAAAACAAAATGCTTGTATTAAAGAAAAGCTAAAAGCCTTCAGTGTTATAGTTCATACTGAAATGTATGCAGTTTCGATAAATTAAATAAATAATACTAGATGGAGAATAAATGTCTTGTGTTTATGGCAGCAACATTTCTTTTAAAGAAATTACGTAATATTTGGAGTTGAAATACGGTAGCAAAAGTATGTGTTATATTTTAGATAAGAAAATGTTATATTATCAAATCAGGGGAAATTTCTTAAATAATATTATATTACGTAATATAATATTATTTTAGAAAATATATATAAATTATTACATTTACTATTCTAAGAGCATATCGGGATATTTGGATCTCATGGATGTCAGGTCATCACTAGATAAATTAATTATTATTTTTCACTTATAATTTATATAAAAAAACATTATAGTTATTGTAGCATGCATTACTAATTTTGTCTGTCTTGAATTATACATAAATTAATTTTAAATATTAGATGAAATTCCTACAAAACATCAGTGACTGTAAATTTAACCCAACTCTTTTCGTCTTAGTCCCTAACCATATAAGATTCGTACATTTGATCATTTTGTTAATTACTAATATCTATACCCTGTTATATCAAATATAGAATATATATTCATTTCTACAAATAGTACTTTAACTATAAAATTATTATAAATTCATGGAAGAAGTGAAAATTGGGAATGAAACATGTTAAGTTCGTAGTCATAATCTTCACGACAAAGTGTAGTCAGAGACAGAGAGAGAGAGTCAGTAGACTCTAGATAACTACGGAATAACTTTCATAGCTCTTGGAAAATAATAACATACAAAAATATCGCTTCATTAATATTTTTACAAAAGAAACTTTGCTTGGATTTTATTATATATGTAATTAAATTTTGTTGCCAGACAATTCTTAGGTACAGATCGAAATAAAGTGTAATGAGAAGTAACTTTCAATAACCTATTATATAAAATATAAAAATCTAAATATAGTATAAAATTAATTTAATATCAACTACAGATGCTGCAAAAGTTTTGATAGTAGTATGTATTATATTTGTTAGTAAGTTATTTATTTTAATGAATACTTTACAAAGTATTCTTTACTTCTAAAGTACAAAAAGAAATATATTCAAATGGTTACGTAAATTATTAATATTTCTTTGTATGTTTTGGACGTAAAAATAATTGCTAAATAAGAACAATAAAACTTATCAAAGACAAGGTTTTATAACATTTCATAGAAAACTATTTTAAAATTAATAAACTATTGCTTCATCTTTATTGGTACAAATTTAGAATGCAATTATGTTAAATTATTGTATTTAAATTTTTGTGATACTGTTACCCTGATTACTGTTACCCTTTGTATGTCTTGTGTTAATCAATGTAGCATGTGTTTTGATAACCTTTTATATTAATTTTATTCATTACTAGTTTTATACTGTGGATAATAATTATAAAATGTTAATTTACTTACTTAAAGAAATAAGAAGCTCGTTATAAAATAATCTGCAATCAATATTTTTGTTGTTCCGGTGGCCGAGAGTGTGCTATGTGTGAATAGATCAGTCAGTTAGAAGACGTCTTCTGATATGCGTAGACTTATTAAGTTTCTACTAAATTCATACTAGAGTCTAGGTTTACTCTGAGCTCTTTGAAAGTCTAACGAACTGTGAGGAAACGAGGCTTACGAACACGCCAGTCAAGCGTGATCTGAACTAGATTTGAATAAATCCCTTTTGGAAGTCTTTTAACAGCGTGTACCCTATTTGCGTACTAAACGTTCTCGTTATAATAAGGGGATCTGAGGGGTCTTTACCGACATAATGGAGATTCTTCCGCAAGGCTCGGTTACATCACGGTATATAAATCGTTCTAAAATGATAGTTAATTTTATAAGATATATTCGGATATATATTTTATAATTTTATATTTAATGATCAGAATTAAAGCTTTGTATAAACTACAATAAATGGGCTCCGGAAAGAGGTGACTGATTTTGGTTAGGTATAAAAGTAACATCGGTATATCCATATCCGTTTCATTTTAGTCTGATCTTAGAATGATCTGATCTATACAAGCTTGTGTTTAACCGTAAAAGAGAAAAAGTATTATTTAAAAAAATAATAATAAATGTTAATCCTCTATTTGGATTACATTTTCTAAATACAAATATTTTATTTATTTCCAAGTTTAGATTAAAATCCTGTAAGGATCCTGAGGAATTATAACATCATATTTTCACGTCCTGGGTAACATTTACATGATTAATTTATTCCATATTTAATATATTATAAATGTTGACCAATATTTGTGAATTAAAATATACATTGTTATGTAAATACTATATGATTCAATAATCGATCTAATGTAACAGATTTTTACGATTTGGATATTGATTCTGAATATTCTCATATTGAAACCTGTATTAGATGTAAAAATAAATAGTCAGCTGGTAACATATAAATTAGAATTAATATAATAAGTAAAAATGTTCAATAAAATATCCTTATATAAATATGAAACCTCATTATTATTAGAGCCTCGATATTTTTGTGTACCAATTACATTGTTATTGTATCACGGAATGGAAATAACAGATTCAAATTAAACTGTACTGTATAAAAGGGATCAGTATTATGTAAATCAGTAACATCAGATAGAAGTGACGAGGATAAATACTTTGTATTTAGGTTAAGTCAAGAAAGGGCTCTCGTTCTCTATATAGCGTCATCGATACAATTTATTCTCGGTAATACGGGATAAAAAGATAAGCCGGCATCAATATGTGAGAATAACAAAACAATCCATACGAATGACATATTATAAACTTTTCAAAGACTCAATCTTATTGAGACAATTTTGGTACAGCGGGGACTTTTTCTCCAATTTTAAATATGAAAAAGAACTTTGTATAGTAAAAGTGACCATACAGGTCTTACATCGTCTTGTAACATAAGTATATAAATATTCACTATAAATATTAACTATAAATATTAAGTAATGTCTAACGATATATTTTTGTACTATATTGCAAAGGAGGTCCCTGGGTGTTCACTTTAAATTGTTATTCTATATCGTTTAGCCAAGCTATCTACAAGAAAAAACAGTCTCTAAGCAAAGTCGTAAATAAATAATTTTCCAAAAATAAAGATAAATGAGGAAATAATATATGTGAGTGAGAGAGAGAGTGACATTACAAACTCGTTATTAGGTTATTTAATCTTAATATGATTAAAAAGATATGAATAAAAAGTGTTAAATATGAATGCCATTTATTTTGATTATTCAAACCATTCAAAGTGCTGATAAAATATGTATAGATTTTTTTATTAATAAATAGAGTGAATTCAGATCAAACCATTGCTAAATTATCCAACAGAAAAATGAATAAACTTCAACAAACTATAAATGACTGCATAAACCTATAGAATTCCTGTTAATATTTGATAAAGAATGAAGAAGAATTACTGTAGATTTTGGCAGTTTAATGATATTGTTGAACTTATATTTAATTAGAAAAATTAATGACATAATTATTAAAAAAGCTTTCTAATAAAAAATATAAAAAAGATAACTCAGAATATAAAAAAACAGTTATGTTTTTAATTGGTTGGATAATGGTACATTAAAACAATTTACATCATATTTAACTTATATCTTAATTTGAACTATTATTATTAAAATTTATAAATATATTTAGGTTAAAATTTCCCACATTGGATATCATTTACTAGTTTGAATAAGGATTCTAAACCAATATGTTACGTTGCATATATTTTTATAATGAGCTAAATTTTGATAGAAATAAATGCATTCAATCTGTTTTGTTGGCCTTATTAAATATTAATGAGTAAATACTTATCAGAAAGCAGAATGTTATTAACGAAATAAAATGCATTTTAGGACCGGTCCCCGGAATGTAATAGAATTCTTTTTTTTTTATGGAATAGGAGGGCAAACGAGCTGGCGGGTCACAGATGATTTGTGATCACCGCCGCCCATGAACTCTTGCAACATCCGAAGATTTACAGGAGCGTTGCCGGCCTTGAAGGTGGGAGTAAACGCCTTTTTTGAAGGTACCCATGTCGTACCGATCTGGAAATACCGCCGAAGGGAGTTCGTTCTACATTCGAGTGGTACGAGGAAAAAATGTACTTGAGAACCGCACAGTGGTGGATCGCCACGCATCCAGGTGGTAGGGATGGTATTTGAGGCGATGGCGCGCTGTGCGGTGATGGAATTCGGCGGTAGGCATCAGATCGAATAGCTCTTCGGAACACTCCCTGTGGTAAATGCGGTAGAAGACGCACAGAGATGCAACGTCTCTACGCAATGCCAAAGAGTCCAGCCGTTCACAGAGCACCGGGTCCTCGACAATCCGAACAGCTCTCCGTTGTACGCGGTCAAATGGTAGAAGCTGATATTCGGGTGATCCGGACCAGAGATGAGAACAGTACTCCATGTGTGGCCGGACTTGCGCTTTGTAGAGCGCAAGTCTTTGGCTAGGATTGAAGTACTGCCTCGCTCTATTGATCACGCCCAATTTCATCGAGGTCAACTTGACCTTGCTCTCCAGATGACCACGAAACCGACAGTCGCTCGAAATGTCGAGACCCAGTATTCTGATACTTGGCGAGGCAATAAAGGAAGTGCTCTCGAAGAGCGGTGATACGACAAATGGGGTTTTTTAGTGATAAACGCGCAAACCTGTGTCTTCTGGGGATTGAACTGAATTCTTTGAATTCTTAATTTTCCTCTGACTTTGCTTTTCTGAAAGTTATTATATAGCAGTACTATTTCTTTAATATTTAATTATGACAATACTTATATGTGGTGATAAAATCGGTATAAAAATATCGTGATATCTCAAAGTTATCAGTTCTATATCCACTTTTCTAAAAAAATAATTATAATTTTTTTTCTATTATTGACTTGTAACCTACAAAATAATAAGTATTGTTTTATAAATTAACGTTTCACAGCAAATAATATTTGAGGATTTCTGGATGTAAAATAAATGTCAATGTATGATGGTCATGGGGTAGATGTTGGTTATGCAGACTACTCAAAGGACTTTGATAAAACTTCCTATATTCTTTTAATCCAAAATTGGAATATACTGATATATATTGTACTTTACTTAGGTGACTTACATCGTGTCTCTTTGGTAGGTTATATGCTGTAGCAGTTAATGGAATCTATAATAATTTATGTTTCCACTATTTATATATCCTCAACTCAAATTTGCGTATTTTTGTTCTGCTAATGACGTAACAAATATATTATATTAAAATATATAATATTGTTTAAATTTGTAAATGATTTGCATAAATTTAATAAACATTGCATATCAAACAAAATATATTTTATAGAAATAAAATTCTCCAGGAGAAAGGAAGAAACGTTATTTGATTATTGTTATCCTTATTTAAAAATAAGAAAGGTAGCCAAGAAGAGAGATCTTAAGGTATTTTTACATATATAATACAAAATTTATTAGATTTAGAATACGCTTTATCAATTTGGGATCTATATTTACTACTTGCAAATAGCAAAATCTATAAATAACAGAATAATTTTTTAAAGGGACTGATCTGTAAATTTATTACCTAATCAGAAATTTGGTTTACTGGAAAAATGCACAGAAAAAAATACCAAATTTTGAAACCCTATTGATTGCCCTACCTTTTAAGAAGAATATCATTTGGATGCCCTCGCTTAGGTGCTCCCTATCAGCCATTATTCACATTCATTATTGTGTAAAACATGACTTAAAAAACAATGATATATTTTTATCTTGTAATAATTTTAATATATTACCATATTGACTTATATAATTTTTTTTAACAAATTAATTAATGTTAATTAATTTTATTATTTCTTTTGTGTTTCTGTAACTTTTTTTTTGTGGATACTTAATTGACTTTTCTTGTCGGTTCTATTGCTAATATGTAACATTTTCTATAGAACGAGGTTGTTCGTTTCTCAATGTAATAAAATAAAATAATTGCAAATAGATCTCATTTAATGTTACATTACTTTTAATGTAACAATTTAAATAATCTATATACATATAGAAGCGATTTACCACTCACTTACTCATCACGAAATCTCCGAAACTATCTGTCCGATTAACTTAAAATTTTACATAGTTCTTTTGTGACCTAGATGTCCAGTAAGAATGAATTTTACAGAATTCCTATCCCAAACTGGATTTCAACAATTTTCAAGTCAATCGGTCTTGTAGGTATAGAGGTTTTATGACTAGTGTGTACATAGATGGAAGTATTATAGCAACGGTTACCATACCAATGTTTACCGTAGTCACAGTTACCATGACAAAGGATACTATGACGACGGTAACGGTACCATAGTAACGGTTACCATGACAACCAGAGTTTAAAAGATCGGGGGGGAGGGGTGCAAAAAGTTGAAATTAGAAAATTAAAAATTGTAGTAAAAAATATAATTGATTACGAAATTAAATGTCATATATTTCAAAAATAAATAAATATTATTAAAAAAAAAATCTACATTTGTCTTTAGTTAAATGCTGGCAATTTTTTCGTGGTGTAGGCCTACTGGGGATCTCGCCACATTACATGACGGGAACGGATCCCAATACACAGTACTGATGTGGAAATCTGTGTATTCACTGTGATTAGAATTATATTTCTCTATTTAAAATTTTAAAAAATTATACTAAATATAAAAGAGAAATTAAACATTTTGTCAATACAATAATTCTAAGTTTACATATAAATTAATAATAATAATAATAATAATAATAATAAATTTATTTAATTCCATAACAAGCTAATAATAACATAAAGTATTAAATAGTAGGGTACAAGATAATTTTTCAGCAAACATTATTATAATAGTGTGCCTAGCAAAACGGGCGGGAATCAGCTAGTAATATAATAAGTTTGACTTAAAAAACTCAAAGCAATTTGTACAGACTTGTTGTGTTATAAATATAAGTCATTATCTTACAACACGTAGCACATTTTTTTTGAGGGGATTTAATTCATACGTGACCAAACTTTGTCTTCAATTTTGAAGATTCTGGTTATGAAGCCAATCTATTTGATGTCCAATTTAGAGTTCTTTTCTTTTTTCTTGAAGTGTTAATATTTATATATTATATATCAAAAGTAAAAAATATATTTTACTATTTCACTGTATTCGTACAAAAATATTTAGAATTTTTATAGTCATCTTCATTTTATGTAAAAGAAGCTAAGTCAGTGAGAATATTCGTGTAAAAATGATTAATAAGTGTATATTAATACAAAGCCTGGAATATCATTCTGAAAAATTTAAAATTGCACTTTTTATAATAGCTTATAGAATTTAATACAATATTACATTAATATATATAGCCAACACAAATCAAACTATAGTGTACTAATTTTAGAGGTACAACCATAAGAGGCACAAGGAAACTTTTAATAAGGTTATCCAAAAAGGGTTGCCGATAACAAGTATAATAAAAGATTACTGAAGTCTAATAAAATTAAGATTGCTTTCGAGGTCGGGTCGTTCACAGACAAAGCTGGTGATCAACTTGCCCAAACTCTAGGGTAAATAGTTATTAAAATAAATATATATATAACAGTATTTTTTAAGAGAGAACTATAAAATAATAAAGGTACATTCTTCTGAAAACAATTAATAATTTTAGTAAGAGTAATCTATTATATAAAAATGAATCGCAAAATGTGTTGGTAAGCGCACAACTCAACAACGCATGGACCAATCTTAACAATTCTTTTTTTAAAATATTCCTTGAAGCCCAAGGATGGTTCTAACGGCGAGAAAAATTCGAATAATTTCCAGGAAAACCCTAAAAGAGCCCTTTTCTTTTTCCTATACAAATATTTTAAATATAGAATAAATAACTAAATGTAGAGCCAATTTGAACTGTATTGTTATTCAATAAAGTTTATATTAAATTACAAGCACTCATTGTTATCTAAACAATTTAGGTATGTGGCTAACGTCGAAGAGTCAATTCGCGCTTTATTGTCTCTCCACAAAGTTCAAATTCAATCAAATATATGTATGTGCAGGTTCACGCAAAAGTGATAATATCGTGAACCCGACCAAATTGAAAAGTCAAAAAATTTAAGAGCTATAGATTTGATTGGCCTTGGAATATTCTTTCTTTTGTTTTAGTTTTGGAATGCGACATAAATTGTCATCAGTTTTCACGTCATTGCATGTGTCAAACAAACTGCGTTAAAAAGCGTTTATAATATTTAATAATTAATTTTGATTGTTTTATATCGTGTTTTGTGCAAAGTGTTTTAATACCTGTGATGGCACCACTTCCGTATGTGACCTGCAAGCTAGAACAGAATGGCGACCATATCTGGACTCCTCATGATCTGAGGAGTTGATCCATAGCATTTTTGGCGAACGAATCCTAAAAAAAAAAAAAAAAAAAAAATATATGTTTTAACGAGGATCTCTCACCCGAGCCGGGGTGGTGTAATGGTTAGAGTGCAAGCCTCATTGATGAGAGGTTCTGGGTTCGAATCCCGATGGCACTCTGAGTTTACACCAAATCGGCTCCGAGTGTTGACATGAACTGACTTGACTGAGATACTAACGTAACTGTATCTTGCAGATGATGAATAACATAACGAATTTGACGAGAACGCATTTGAAAGACCGAGATAGTTGCCTGGAATGGCTGAGAGGTCTTGAACTGATACCACGAACGAAAAAGTGTCATAAGTGCGATAAGCCTATGAAGTTCCGTGAAGGGCACGGCCCATTCGGTCAGTTCCGTTGCCAAGCTAAGCACAGTAAGAAAGGTGCGATCGAAATCAGTGCGGCGAAGGGGACCTGGTTTGAGAACGCGAAGATCTCACCTGAAAAAGCTGTGCTTCTGACATATGCCTTCGCAGTGAACTATAACTATGAGCAGGCAATTATATTATATTAGATTAGGTTAGGTTAGGTTAGGTTAGGTTATATATTATATTATATTAGGTTAGGTTAGGTTAGGTTAGGTTAGGTTAGGTTGGGGGGCCATGCTGGAAACCTCCTCGTGTGCCCGTCCGCTACCAATGCTGTCCAGATTCGTCCGGCGGGATTGGAAGCGGTACGGGCCGGTGCTCCCTGGGAGACGGTTAACTCGATCTTTCGGGATCGCGTTAGCCGTCTGCTAATGTCCAGCGCGGGGTTGTCAGCCATGAGGTGCCCGAGTCTGGCTCATGGTTGACAAGGGAGGGTTCACGCGGCGGTCTGCTCTTAGGGGTGGTCCGTCTGCGGCGGCGGGCTCGGGTCCCTTTCCTTCGGCCTCTGCCGTTGGAAAGTGGGCCTGGGCGTTTCGGTGGGAGGGCACAGGCCCTCTTTTCCGGGGGACAGCCGCGGGGTCATTCCGGGTACTCCTCTGTTTGCAGAGTTGACCTTGGGGTGGCTTCGTGGTTGCGGGGTTTTTGGGGCGGATAGGGCTTGGGGTTCTTCCTTTCGAGTCGCTCTCTAAGGAGCGGTTCGGACGGTTGTTTCCCCTTGCAAAAGATGGTGCCCGGATTAACCTTCGTGGAGCGTGACACCACGGTCTTGCTCGGCGATCGTTAGTCCCGGCTTGGTGGGTTCCCGACTTATGCCTCTTTCTTGCTGGACTCGGTTGACCACCGTGTTCGGCGGTAGAGGCCTGTCGGGTTCGAGGTCGGGCTCCCTCTTTGAGTGGTGGTCTTGCGCGGCGGCGGTCCGTTGGCAGTCCTCCCTGTCAGCCAGCCGGGTCGTGCTTGGCTATCCGCTCATGTGGAGTCCGAACGGTGGTCTTCCTTCGGGGAGATCACCGGCGAGGGAGCTGGGCCTGGACGAGGTCCTCAGGCGTCTTGGGGTTGAGCATAGACTCCCCCGGGCGTTTGGGTTCCGGACCGGGCCTAGCTAGAAGAGGGCTTCGGCCTTCTTCTTAAGGTGGGCTTGGGTGGGGGGGAGGGGACCCCCCCGCGATCTATCAAGCCTGCCGACTACGGAGGGGGCCTCTCGTTGCGGGGTGCCCTCTACGTGGTGTCCGTCGGGGCGCCGCGGTTGTATGCGCAAACGTTCCCGCGGTGTCCCATCATGACGGCGACGGCAACCGTCTGGTTTAGTGAGTAGGAGTCTCACATACCCAGCGCCTTCCTCCCCTGGAATGCGGTGGGACCCATGATGGGTTCCAGACGTTAAAAAAAAAAAAAAAAAGGTTAGGTTAGGTTAGGTTAGGTTTGAATAGGTCCCGTAGCGAGCGGACGTGTTGATGGTGTGCGCTCTGTGTGTTGGAAAATAATTTTTGATCGGTGAAAATAATTTTTTAATATTTGATATTTTGATGTTTTGGTGTTAATAGGTTTCAGTAAATTGGAGGTTTCTATCGGTTATTAAAAAGGCCCTTTTCAGGGCCCCGATGGTTATTTCTTTATTTAGTTGTTTTTTGAGGTTTTCTTTGCTTTTTCTTTTCTTTTGTTTTCTTTTTAGCGTAAGTGTTTATTGTAGTATAGTTTTCGTGTAATTTTTAAGTTTTGTGTGTGGCTTAAAAGACCTCTGTGGCTCGGACATCATGTCCGACCACGAGGTCGAAGGCTCGCGCAAGCGACCCCTTAGCGGGGTTGTTGAGGGGACAAGTGGCGCTTCCGATAGCGATTCGGAGTTCAGTGTTGCATTTGGTAAATGCAACACTGCTCGTCGTGGACGCGTCACGGCGAGCACAAGAGGGGCTGGCCTCTCTCGGGCAAAGGCCGATTTGCGGGCCCTTGCCCTCGAGGCTGAGGATGCGGAGATGGAAATGGCGCTTGCTGCACGGGCATTCCGTAAGCAGGCGCCGTCCTCCGGAAACGCGACGTGCTCTGAGGAGGAGCCTCTGCAGCGAGGCTCTCGTAGGCCTGACCCCGACTCCCTCGGGGCTGAGGAGTTACGAGCCTTGGCGGGGAAAAGTGCGGCTTCCATACTGGAGGTCAGCCGTAAGTCCGGCAACCTTAAGGGCACGATGATCAAGGCCCTTAAGGAAGCCTCGCGGGACCTATTGGAGGTCGTTGACACGCTCGTCAGCCGTACGGAGGCTGACGAAACCCGCAATCTGAGGGCTGCGAACTCCCGCCTGATCCGAGAGGTGGAGGCCTTAAAGGCTGAAATAAAAGCTCACAGGCGGGAGTTTGTTGAGCTAAAAACTGTGGCAGCAAAATCCTCGGCCGCTGCCGCTGCCGCTGCCGTAGCCGTGCCCTCTCTGGACGCGGACTGCATTGAGGAGTTGAGGCGCTCCATTGTGTCCTCGGTGGGGGTTATGGTGAACGCCCGGTTCGCCAACATTGAGGAGCGCCTCCTCCCTGAGAGGGTAATGCGTCCGCCCCTAGCAGCGGACCGCAGGGCTGGTGCGGCAGCGGTTGCTGAGTCGCAGCAGCCGAGGTCTGCAGGCGCGTCGGCGCGAGCGGCGTCGGCTAAAGCGCCGGCAACTGCTCCGTCCGCCGCTACCACCGAGACCTGGTCTTCGGTGGTGAAGCGGGGACAGAAAAGGGCCAATAAGTCAGTTGGCCCTGCTCCTGCCGTCCATGCTTTGGTGGCTCAACGGGCTGTAGCCGCTGAACCACCAAAGAGAAAAACTAAGGGGGGGAAGAAGAAGGGCAGCAAGACCGGTCAAACTGGACCGGGCCAAGGGTCCTTCCCCAAGCTGCCGTCCCCTCGGTCACCTGCAGTGGTCATCACACTGCAGCCCGAGGCGGCGGCTAAGGGGGTCACCTATGCCCAGCTCCTCGAGCGCGCCTCCGAGAAGGTGGATCTCGGGGAGTTGGGGCTCGAGGACGGGCTAAAGATCCGGAGGTCGGCCACCGGGGCCAGGCTTCTGGAGCTGCCTAAGGCGGCTCCAGAAAAAGCCGAAAAATTGGCAGCCAACCTCCGGACTGTTTTAGACGGAGTGGCAGACGTCGTCCGACCCGTAAAGAGGGTCATGGTAAAAGTGAGGGGTCTGGACGACTCTGCCACCAAAGAAAAAGTGGTGGCCGCGATTTGCCGCGTCACCAATTGCCCTAGCGAATCCCTCCGAGTTGGGGAGATTCGCTGGGGCAGCGGGGCTATGGGCGTTACATTCGCCCGTTGCCCCGTTGACGCGGCAAAGTCACTTATTGACGCGGGGAGACTCCTGGTGGGCTGGAGCTCGGCCAGGGTCGAGCTCCTCGAAGAGCGCCCGATGAGGTGCTTCCGGTGCCAGGAGCCGGGGCACACACGGGCGCTCTGCCCATCAGAGGTGGACCGAAGTGAGGTGTGTTTCCGGTGCGGCTTGTCAGGGCATACCCGTGACAGCTGCACCGGAGTTCTTCGGTGTGCCGTCTGCGCAGACCTCGGTCTCCAGGCGGCACATGAACTGGGGAGCCGAGCCTGTAAAGCTCCCCGGAAGAGAGGCAAGGCAGCTGGTCCCTCCCCAGCTGCCCCAAGCAGAGGACGCCTACAGGTGCCAGTTGAAGCCATGTCGTCATGAATAGACGACGACATGGCTTCCTACAGGCGAACCTGAACCACTCCGCCAGGGCCCAGGATTTGTTCATCCAGGCAATGGCGGAGTGGGATATCAGTATAGCGGTGGCCTGTGAGCCCTACTATGTCCCCCCTAATTCCAACTGGGCGGGGGACACTAGCGGTTCCGTGGCTGTGGTTGCGGGTTCTGGTCCCGGTCCCCCTTTCTCCACCTTGGAGACTGGCCCGGGTTTGGTCGTGGCGCGGTGGGGGGAGTACGTAGTCATCTGCGCGTACTTCTCCCCCAATCGTCGACTGGCGGAGTTCGAGACTTTCCTCGACTCCGTCAGTGCGGCGATTGGCAGACAGGCGTCGGGGAAGCTCATCTTCCTCGGCGACCTGAACGCCAAATCCGCGGCCTGGGGGAACCACGCCACGGACGCTAGGGGTAGGGCCGTCCAGGCCTGGTCACTGCTCTCCGGTCTGTCCCTCCTCAATAGAGGGACCGATGCGACCTGCGTGCGGCAGCAAGGGAGTTCCGTGGTGGACGTTTCGTTCGCCACCCCAGCTGTCGCACGCACGGTCGTCGACTGGAGAGTCGAGACGGAGGTGGAGACTCTTTCGGACCATCTCTACGTCCGATTTGAGATCTCCACCTCCCGGCCGGACCAGGCCGGGCCACCGCGGGGGGGGAGTCGCTTTCCTCGTTGGGCAATTAAGCGTTTGGATCGGGAAATGGCCAGGGAGGCAGCCATCGTTCAGAGCTGGGCCTTTCCCGATCCGCCCAACGAGGAAACCGACGTGGAGGTGTCGGCTGGCCGCATGCGCGAGGCCCTATCACGGGTCTGCGATGCGGCCATGCCGAGGGTGGGGTCTAGGCCCCGGCGCAGAGCAGTGTACTGGTGGTCGTCCGAAATAGCCGAACTTCGGACGGCCTGTTGCAGGGCTCGGAGGGCCTCCGTCCGGTGTCGCCGTCGTCACGGCTTCGACCCGGATCTGGAGGCCCAGCTGCGGAGTCGTTATCGCGAAGCGAAGTTGACTCTGCGGCTGGCGATTCGGAAGGCGAAGGACCTGGCTCGGGAGGAGATCCTGGCAGGTCTCGATAGGGACCCATGGGGGCGCCCGTATCGGGTGGCGCGGAACAAACTCCGCGCCGCTTGCGCCCCGGTCATGGAGTCCCTTCAGCCGGATTTCCTCGAGCGGCTGATGGGGGAGCTATTCCCGGAATCCACCGGCCACTCGCCTCCTGTGATGGCCCCCCCTTCTTCTAATGGGGGGGTGGGTTCTGTCCCGGACATCACGGAGGCCGAGCTGGAGGTCGCCTTGAGTCGTCTTTGAGCCCGCAGTACTGCGCCGGGGCCGGACGGTATTCCGGGGCGAGTTCTATTCCTCGCCCTGGAATACTTGGGGGGCAGGCTTCGGGAGCTGTTCAACCTTTGTTTGCGCACTGGACAGTTCCCGAAGGCCTGGAAGGAGGGAAGATTGTGCCTGTTGCGGAAGGAGGGTCGTTCTGCCGACTCCCCTTCCGCATACAGGCCAATCGTGCTGCTGGACGAGACGGGTAAACTCTTCGAGAGAATTCTCTCTGCCCGTCTCGTCCAACACCTCGAGGAGGTGGGGCCGGGTCTCTCAGATGCCCAGTTCGGCTTCAGGGCGGGTCGATCGACGATCGACGCCCTGAAGGCTCTGAGAGACCTGACCCAAGAGGCAACTCGCGAGGGGGACGTGGTCCTGGCGGTGTCGCTGGACGTCGCCAATGCCTTCAACAGTCTTCCGTTTGAGACACTGGTTGAGGCACTCCGGTTCCATGGAGTGCCTCCCTATCTTCGGAGACTGTTGGGGGCCTACCTGCAGGACAGAGAGGTCCTGTGGGTTGGCGGCGACCAGCGGATATACCGGCGTAGCGTATGCCGCGGGGTTCCACAGGGGTCCGTCTTGGGCCCCGTCTTGTGGAACCTCGGGTACGACTGGCTGCTCCGCTGTCCTCTCCTGCCGCGGATGAGGGTGTTGTGTTATGCAGATGACACCCTCGTCACATGCAGGGGAGGGACGTATGCGGAGGCGGCCCGTCTGGCAACAGTCGGTGCTACGCTGGTTGCGGACCGCATAGGGCTGTTGGGATTGGAGGTCTCCGTATCCAAAACGGAGGCCAACCTTTTCCACGGCCCTCGCCGGGGTCCCCCTCGCCGGGCGTCCATCTCCGTCCAGGGTGAGGAGGTGGTGGTGAAGGCCCAGCTAAAATATCTGGGTCTCACCCTGGACGGAAGATGGAACTTCGGGGCTCATTTCTCCCTTCTGGCCCCGAAGTTACTGTCCACCGCGGCTGCCTTGGGAAGGCTTCTGCCCAACGTCGGTGGGCCGCAGGCTCCGTGCCGGCGACTCTATGCCGGCATTGTGAGAAGTATGGCGCTGTACGGTGCCCCCATATGGTCGGGGTTCCTCACCGCCGATTCCAAGACCCTTCTGCGAAGGACGCAGAGGGTCTTAGCGGTGAGGATGATCAGGGGGTACCGTACAGTGTCGTACACTGCGGCCACACTCCTGGCGAGCGATCCGCCTTGGGAGCTTCAGGCGGAGGTGCTCGCCGGGGTGTATTGGCACCGGGCGGAAGCCAGGACCAGAGGAGTAAGGTCCGAGGCAGCTCGAATCAGGGCTTCAGCTCACCGAGCCCTGATTCGACGGTGGACGAGGGACTTAGAGTCCCCTGCCGCCGGTCTGACGACAGTGGGGGCAGTCCGCCCCCACTTGGATCGTTGGATCAACCGGCGACACGGGACTCTGACGTTCCGTCTTGTGCAGGTGCTCACGGGGCACGGGTGCTTCGGTGCGTACCTGCACAAGATTGCAAGAAGGGAGGCGGCCCCGTCCTGCCACCACTGTGACGAGTCCGTCGACACGGCTCGTCACACCGTGGCGGAGTGCGCAGCCTGGGGTCATCAGCGCGCTGAGCTGGTGGCCGTGGTTGGCGGGGACCTCTCGCTGCCGCGCCTTGTTGGCGCGATGGTCGGCAGCGAGAGGTGTTGGGCCGCTATGGCCTCCTTCTGCGAGCAAGTCATCGCCGCGAAGGAGGCCGCGGAGCGGGTCAGGGAGCAAGCCTCTCCCTCTGACTCGCTCCGCCGGGGGAGGCTGGGAAGAAGGAGGCGGGAGTACGCCCGCCGCTTCCTCTCCCAGCAGTAGGCCTTGGTGAGAGGGGGGGGTGACCCCTCTCACCTGCCATAGGCCTACGCCGTGGGGGTGTCCTAAGTTGCTCGGGGCACCCTCGCACGGGGGGTAACCGCCGGGGCGGCACGGTGAGTGCTAACGCGATCCCGTGTCGTCCCATTAAGGCGTTGAGGGCAACCGTTGGTTTTTTAGTGGGTAGCCTTAAAAATGGCGGCGTCCTCTATGCCGCCGGGTAGTCCCACATAACCCTCCGGCCATCACCTTCCTGGTCGGCGGGTATCCGTAACGGATTTTTCCAACGCAAAAAAAAAAAAAAAAAAAGGTTAGGTTAGGTTGGGGAGCCATGCTGGAAACCTCCTCGTGTGCCCGTCCGCTACCAATGTTGTCCGGATTCGTCCGGCGGGATTGGAAGCGGTACGGGCCGGTGCTCCCTGGGAGACGGTTAACTCGGTCTTTCGGGATCGCGTTAGCCGTCTGCTAATGTCCAGCGCGGGGTTGTCAGCCATGAGGTGCCCGAGTCTGGCTCATGGTTGACAAGGGGGGTTCACGCGACGGTCTGCCCTTAGGGGTGGTCCGTCTGCGGCGGCGTGCTCGGGCCCCTTTCCTTCGGCCTCAGCCGTTGGAAAGTGGGTCTGGGCGTTTCGGTGGGAGGGCACAGGCCCTCTTTTCCGGGGGACAGCCGCGGGGTCATTCCGGGTACTCCTCTGATTGCAGAGTTGACCCTGGGGTGGCCTCGTGGTTGCGGGGTTTTAGGGGCGTATAGGGCTTGGGGTTCTTCCTGCCGAGTCGCTCTCTGAGGAGCGGTTTGGCCGGTTGTTTCTCCTAGCAAAAGATGGTGCCCGGATTAACCTTCGTGGAGCGAGACACCACGGTCTTGCTCGGCGATCGTTAGTCCCGGCTTGGTGGGTCCCCGACTTATGCCTCTTTCTTGCTGGACTCGGTTGACCACCGTGTTCGGCGGTAGAGGCCTGTCGGGTTCGAGGTCGGGCTCCCTCTTTGAGTGGTGGTCTTGCGCGGCGGCGGTCCGTTGGCAGTCCTCCCTGTCAGCCAGCCGGGTCGTGCTTGGCTATCCGCTCATGTGGGGTCCGAACGGTGGTCTTCCTTCGGGGAGATCACCGCCGAGGGAGCTGGGCCTGGACGAGGTCCTCAGGCGTCTTGGGGTTGAGCATAGACTCCCCCGGGCGTTTGGGTTCCGGACCGGGCCTAGCTAGAAGAGGGCTTCGGCCTTCTTCTTAAGGTGGGCTTGGGTGGGGGGGAGGGGACCCCCCCGCGATCTATCAAGCCTGCCGACTATGGAGGGGGCCTCTCGTTGCGGGGTGCCCTCTACGTGGTGTCCGTCGGGGCGCCGCGGTTGTATGCGCAAGCGTTCCCGCGGTGTCCCATCATGACGGCGACGGCAACCGTCTGGTTTAGTGAGTAGGAGTCTCACATACCCAACGCCTTCCTCCCCTGGAATGCGGTGGGACCCATGATGGGTTCCAGACGTTAAAAAAAAAAAAAAAAAAAAAAAGGTTAGGTTAGGTTAGGTTTGTATAGGTCCTAATGCACTTATATCGAGTATTGAAAAAAAAAATTTCAAACTTGTTTTCGCTCGGAGATATTGCTATGAATGAACTCCCCACACTTCATAGAGCTCAAAAATACCGATAGATGGCGCCAAAGTCGCAGGTCACATACGGAAGCGCAGCCCCTGTGATTAATAATTATTGCATGTGACATAATTTAGGTGAGTATTTTCTATATGCCTCCTATAAGACGAAGTAATTTAGGTAGAAGAACCCGAACTGCTACAAACCAAACTAATTACCGATCTTATCATACTGCACAAGAACGTGACGACCGAAAAGAACGTGAAAGAATTCGTTTATCACGAACGCGGGAAGCGAGAGCGAGAGATTCAACCAATAATCCCGAAAGTTTGAATCGAGCTGCTTTCAATTATGATTTGTCAATTGACTACAGTAACCACCAATGTGTTACTATTGAATCTATGAACTTGGTTTGCTCTCATTGTAAGGCAAATGAAGCCAATGGATTGTGTTGCGCAAATGGGAAAGTGAAATTGATACCATTGGATCTACCACCAGAGCCATTGTACTCATTGGTTTCAGGAATAGAATCAGATTCCATACACTTTTTGTTAAATATCCAACAATATAACAATTGCTTTCAAATGACGTCATTTGGGGCAACAAACGTAGTTCGGGAAAATTTCATGCCAAATTTTAAGGTAGGTATTATCATTATTATTATTATTTTAGTAAACAAAATTTCCTGTTAATTAAGTAAAGGTGTGTCATTAACCTTCAGTTCCTTAATCCCCAAGAAATATATTACTTAGTCATAATATTATTAGGTGATTCAGTATTAGAAATACTTTTATTATTTTGAAACACAATATAATTATTTGATGATGGATATTAGTTACAACTAATTATTACATATTGACATACCTAAGCATATCAATTATAAATTAGGGATTCAAATTAGGAGACAGATATACTTTTTACGAACAAATATTGTTTATATTTGACAAAAATCATTTTTTTTAATTTACAGATACAAGGCCAACTATATCATAGCGCAGGTTCACTGTTACCAGTATCAGATAGCAATTACAAATTTCTGCAAATTTATTTCATTGGCAATTTACCACAAGAAATTGATATGCGTTGTTCAAATAACAATTCAGTAAAGAGGTCTATTGTAGAACAATTACAAACTTTATTTCATGAGTACAATCAATTGATTATATTGTTTAAAACTGCACTGGATCTGATGCCATCTGATAATCACAAAATTGTAATCAGAGCTAATAAAACACCTGTTGGCCAACATGCAAGACGTTTTAATGCACCAACTATTGATGAAGTTGCCATCGTAGTAGTTGGAGAAAACTTGGAATCCCTTGATATTGTTTTACATCGTCGGAATGATCAATTACAACGTATAAAGGAAACACAACGCTCATATGACGCATTGCAATATCTCATTATATTTTAGCAAGGTGAAGATGGCTATGATTTCTCAAACAAGATGATAAATCCCATTACAGGTAATAAAAAATATTAGTTTAGCAAGGAGATATATTATCAGTCACTATATTATTATTTTTTTTATTTTCAATGTTATGAAAACAAAAATCTATTTTCAGGTTCTAAAATCAACAAAAAAGTCAGTTCAATGAACTATTATTCCTACCGCCTAATGATGACAATCACATATTCAAACGTCGGCGATTATATCACAAGTATGTTGTAGACATGTATGTTAAAATTGAAACGGAGAGATTAACATTCATCAGGTTGAATGAGACAAAACTCAGATCTGAAGAGTATATTCACCTTCGAGATGCGATTAATACTGATGGTAATGCACAGAATCTTAGTCGCATAACTATTCTTCCAGCAACATACATCGTAAGCCCTCGACATATGCATGAATATGCTCAAAATGCCATGTCATATGTTTGTCATTATGGTACAGCAGATTTGTTAATCACATTTACATGCAATCCACACTGGATAGAAATAGACACAGCCAGAGTCTTTATACAAAAGTTCAAATCTTTAATGGATTTCATTGTGAAACATTATGTGTTTGGAGAGACACGCCGCTGGATGCATTCTGTGGAGTGGCAGAAACGGGGATTGCCACATGCACATATTTTGATTTGGTTAGTTGAAAAGATAAAGTCAAATGAAGTTGATGCAGTAATATCAGCTGAAATCCCTAATGTAGAAGTAGATCCTGGATTGCATGAGGTAGTTATCAAAAACATGGTACATGGTCCCTGTTAAACTCTTAATCAAAATTTACCATGTATGGTGGATGGTAAATGTTCAAAACGATATCCACGGACATTAATATCTGAAACAATCACTGGTATTGACGGTTATACTTTGTATCGTCGCCGATCGACAGCAGAAAATGGAAGATCAACAATTGTCAAATTAAATCAACAAGATATTGAAATAGATAATCGCTGGATTGTTCCATATTCACCCATTTTATCAAAGACCTTCAAAGCACACATCCACGTTGAATCTTGCCATTCAGTAAAATCTATTAAATACATTTGCAAATATGTAACCAAAGGGAGTGATATGGCTGTGATTGGTATTAATGCAGAGAATTCCAATGATGAAGTTACCCAATACCAAATGGGTCGCTATGTTAGTAGTAATGAAGCAGTTTGGCGAATATTTTCTTTTCCTATTCAAGAGAGACACCCTACTGTTTTTCATTTAGCTGTGCATTTAGAAAATGGACAAAGAGTATATTTTACAGCACAGAACGCAGTAGATAGAGCTGTACAGCCACCATCTACTACATTAACCAGTTTTTTTGAGACATGCCAAAACGATGCTTTTGCTCAAACATTGTTATATTCTGAAATGCCAAAATATTATACTTGGAATCAATCCTCAAGGAGATTTATACGACGGAAACAAGGAAAACCAGTTACAGGATACCCAGATGTATATTCTACCAATGTGATTGGTCGAATTCATTCAGTACATCCAAGCAATGATGAATGTTTTTATTTACGACTGCTATTAATTAGTCAATGTACGTGGCCTAACATCGTTCCAACATGTACGAACTGTTAATGGTGATTTGTGTGGATCATAAGAGAAGCTTGCCAATGTTTGCGATTGCTAGAAAATGATGCTCATTGGGATCAAACTCTCAATGATGCTGTAATATCATCACAAGCTCATCAAATACGAACATTGTTTTCTATAATCATATCAACATGCTTCCCATCAAACCCAAAGGATCTGTGGATCAAGTACAAAGATAATATGTGTGATGATATTTTGTATCAAATACGGATTAGAAGGGGAAATCCAAATATACAAATAAGCGAAGAAATTTACAATGAAGTATTGATTTCAATTGAGGACATGTGCTTGATGATGTCAAACAAACTATTATTTCAATTAGGTCTGGCCGCGCCTGATCGTCCAATGCATAATGCTTTTAACCAAGAGTTGCACCGAGAAAAACTATATGATCTCAACACTTTGAAAGAATTAATTCAAACAAACCTTCCACTGTTCAATGAACAACAGGGTATGTATTTGATACACTTATGAAAGTAATAAATGATAAAAGAGGAGGGATTTACTTCTTAGATGCACCTGGTGGTACAGGAACAACTTTTTTGATTTCATTGATATTAGCAACAATTCGCTCACAAAATGAAATTGCACTTGCACTCGCTTCGTCGGGAATTGCAGCAACTTTGCTTGAAGGTGGTAGAACAGCTCATTCAGCACTAAAATTGCCATTAAACATGCAAAGCAACGAAACTCCAACCTGCAACATTTCGAAGAACTCTGCAATGGCAAAGGTTTTTCAGCAATGTGAATTGATTGTTTGGGATGAATGCACTATGGCACTTCAAAAATCTTTGGAGGCTCTAAATAGAACCTTACAAGATCTATGGAGCAATCATAACCTATTTGGTGGTGCAATGATTTTATTAGCAGGAGATTTTCGTCAAACATTGCCAGTGATTCCCCGATCAATTACTGAAAATACTTATATACGTTTTATTTCATTTTTCTTTATTTCATCGGTTATTAACCCTATGTTAATAATAATAGTAATAAATAATTAAATTTCTCCACGTTTTGTCATTGAAGCACCCACTTTGTAAATATTTGTCACCTTTACGTTCCCACTATCCCTTTAGATTATTTTTCAATCAGGTTTGAACCTTATGTTCCCCTCTTAGTTTGAAGCCGTCTAGAAGACATCCCAGTCGGGGTTTTTAGTGCGTCTCAAAAGGGTGGCCAAAGTTCGTGGAAGCGAAGATACTTAGGTCATCCGAGCTGACCTTTTTCTTTAATTCTCCTGAACAGAACCGTCACCATAATGATAGGGCTATATGTGACTGTCAGCAGAGTAAAAACATCTTAAGGTCGAAATATAAACTGCCACATTCCAAATCTATTTGACAGAACGAAGTCTGCCGAGTTGTATAAAAATTGTTGTATTTATTATAAAAATGTATTTTTTTCATTTTTCATGATTTATCTTTTAAAATTTAAATGTTTTGAGTTTAACTTATATTATATGGATTAGTAAAACCACCAAATATTTTTAATTATGAACATCTTATTAAAATGATAAAGTAACATATTAAAAAAAGGATAATTTTAGGATTTTTCTATCATATTATTTAAAATATTAAATGATAAAAAAAATCCACCAGAATGCTTAATATATATAAATCACGTGTCACGTTGTTTGTCCACGATGGACTCCTTAACTACTTAACCGATTTTAATAAATTTACACACCACGTACAGTTGACCTAACTTAAAAGATAGAATAAGTTTCAACTCAATTCATAGTCGCCATATTATTTTATTGCAAATTTTTTGTTTATTATTTTGCAGTTACCTCCTAACAATTCTGAAAGATGGCGGTATCTATTGACTGAATTGAGTAATTACGAATGAGGTATCTACCCTACCTACCTTATTCGTAAGTTTAGTGTTCCAAGTTATTTACTAAAAACTTTGTAATATACAAATAGTGTTATAAATTTGGATAAAATTTAAAAAATAATTATAATTATTTTGTTTTGTTTTTTGCTTAATATCGACTGTAAGAAAACATTATGGTTTTCATGACAGAAGTACTCTGAACGTTACCCCTTAAATAGTTCACTACAATGTAATATATCAAAAACAATAGTCACAGCAACGCGTGACCGGGTCTGCTAGTATTTGAATAATTTTGCTGGCCATATTGGTAACTTTATACAGGCACAATGTAAGATGTCAAGTCAATATTACAAATTATTTATTAAAATGATATATACTATTAATTTTACAAAAGCAAAACGATAATGAGTATTCCACACAATGCAGATTGAGAACACATCTAAATTAAATATAAATACACTTATAGCTGTAGTTGAATGTAGGTCTATGATACTTGTGCTTGGCGTGACCTAGCTCTAAGTAATGTAACTTTTAAACAACAAGTGAACTAGTATTAAAAACTAAGAATTTAAACAGACTTCTAGCTAAGAGTTAATGGACTCTGAGAATTCAACATTCTTGCTGTTGTAATATTTCAGACGTATTCGTGTTTTGGTTATTACGGAATACGTTTGATTATTTTATTTTTTTGTCACCTTTATACAATGAAGCGATAATTTTCCACAACTGAAGCAATAGATTTACGTATAATGTTATTATTAGACTTTTTTAGACTATTATATCTTTTTTTTATATTTATATTGTTAGACTTTTATATATTTTTTTATATGAGACGGGGCACTGAGTTTCTTAAATTCTTCTATATCAGGTAAACAAAGTTTACAAAGTGGTGATACATATTATGATGAAAAAATTATTTGTAAATAATCCTACTTTCATTCATGAAATTGATTTGCTTTGATAATTATATGCTTGTATTGCGTTACATAATGCAAAGCCTCTCTTCTTATTTCGTTACTCGTGGCAATATACAAAACATGTTATGAGATACAAACACCAGCGACAAAACAGAGCCTAATGCATAGGAAGGATCCTCTAGTTACCATTTAATCTTTAACCAGTACAGGAATCTTAAGTCATATCATACAAATGATACGTTAAAATAAGTTTAATATTTACACAATACTGTTATATTGTATATCGTATATATAATAACGTAAATAACAAACAAAAAATAATTAGTAATCTCTTGTATAGAAGTTCAGCAGTTCCTATACATAGATAAATAGATAACCACATTATTACATAAAAATTAAAATTAATATCAAAGTCAAAAATTAAATTACAAAAATAAATAAATTGCAAAACATACACACATAATAAAAATCAAATTAATCAAAAAACATTCATTCCTCGAAATCATATTTCACAATTTCACACCAATTATTTTTAAAATGATTTAAAGATTCTAATTATTTAGCTGTTCGGTTAGACGGTATAACGTGCATGAAAGTCCAATGTCTAAGTATGGGTCCATCGAAACGGTCCGCCACTGTACGCAGGACGCTGTTTGTGCTTCCACGTATCCATCTCCACAGCGATGCTACACGCTTACGCATTATTCTGTCACGTTTCCGTCTATTGGTTTATTTCTAACTTGTTTAAGAATACCTGTTTAAGAATAATATCAACAAGACTATTTTAAAATGATTCTAATTAATAAGTTATTGCTTTTATTTTACTTCGCTTGTTTCATATCTTAAAAGTTGGGAATTTCTATTCAGTATTATTATATACAAATACAATTTAAATTATTATATACTAATTATATTAACTTGGGTCGTGTCTGCAATGTTAATAAATTTGGCTTACATCTTTTTTTTCTCATAATAATTAAATTCATTACTAATTTTGATCTGTAACTAAAAAATATAAGATGTTAAGTTTCTTATTTAGAGAAGTACGAGTAAGACCCTGGGTACAAAATGATCGGCAACAAAATTTTATTTAGTGGTTTCAGTGGTCGAGGCTGTGATAGACGTGGATAGATCAGTCAGTTAGGGCAGGAGAGCCTTTCGGATTGTCTCTGATCCAAATTGATACGACATGTGTAAAAAAAGGCGTTTATTCCTAACTTCAAGGCCGGCAGCGCTCTTGTGACTCCTCGGATGTTGCAACAGTTCATGAGCGGCTGTGATCACGTACCATTGTGACTCGCAGGCTCGTTTGCCCTCCACTTTCATAAAAAAGAAAAACGCTGAAAAAACAAAGGTTATGAACATACCAGTCAAGCGTGATCTGCACTAGATTTGAAGGAACCTTTTTGAAAGTTTTATAAACAGCATATACCTTATTTGCGTTCTAAAGGTTCTCGTTATAAAAAGAAGATCTAAAGGGTATTTATAGAATAATGGAGATTCTTCCGTAGGGCTCGGTCACATCACGGTATACGAATCATTCTAAAATGAAATTTCTTTATTAAGTATATTTCGATACCATATTACTTTATTATATTAAATGAACAAGTAGTTTGAAACAAATATATGTAAGTGTTAAATCTAACTTATAAATAAACTAGTGATGTGCAATAAAATAGTTTTCATAATCCAAAATTGCATTTAAATATAAACACTATAACCGCTCATGACACTATATCCATCATACATGTATTTACGGAATGTAATTGCTTCATATCAAACTGTACCTGGACCGTGAAACTGTAAAAGGGATAAATTGTATGTAAATATGAAAGTTATAAAATTTACATATCACAGCCTCACTTGGTACAAGGTAGATAAAATAAGTACACACTCATTTTTTAGTATTATATTTAAATGACTGTGGTTACCATATTGAAAAAATAAAAAAAACATTGTATTTCAAGTTCAAATTTCATTATAAAATAAAAGACTAGAATGTTATTAACTAATATTGATACTAAGAGGAAGGAAACTTCTGAAAATCCATTGAAAATAGTCATAATATCCGAGCTTTTATTTCTAAATCTTTTTTCTAATATTATTTTTTAAAGGCCTATTCAAATTTAATAATGTTTTGAACTATTTATTTGACAAATAGTTTCTTTCCATCGGTACTAGAAAGTAGTATAATTATATTGAAAAACAAATTGTATCAAATTCCGGATTTAAAGGCCCTATATACTTTAGGCCCTATAAACATTTCTATTTGTTTAATAAATAAAAAAAATCCAAAGTAATGTTTATACTGTAATATAATTCCGGTTAGTGTTTAATAGATAATAAACAAGAGTAGATATTAATATAAAGCAAATTTAATTACTCTACCTTAATTCTACTTGAAATTTCATGACATGATTATTAAAAATATTTTGTAACAAGGAGTTAAAGCAAATGTACCAAAAATAACAAAGCAAAACTGCAAAAGTCAGTTGATTTCTAATTGGATTGTTGTTGATTGAAAACGTTTTCCGTGATTACAAAAGAAAAAAATATTATATGCCTTTTATTTCAGTTCAATTATTATTTAAATTAATAAATTTGTTTTGGATATTGATTCTAAACCTAAATGAAGTTTTACTATATACATTTACGTTTTTGATGAAAATGAATAACAATGTTTAATTAATGCATACGTCTTTATATATTCGTAATAAGTGTAATAACTAAGTCGAACAAACCAATGAGACAGTATAAATTATAATAATTGCAATAATGTTTATGTCAATTCATACAATGGCATTAATTCTAAGCAATCTTTTATTATATTTATTGTATATAAGTGGCTCAATCTTGGTGTGTTATTATTTTACAACACGTATTTTTTCCGAGGGGATTTAAATTATACGTGACCAAACTTCGTCTTCGAATATAAAAGGTTCTGATTATGAAGTCAATTTATTTGATGTGCAATTAAGAGTTGTTTTCTTTATGTTGAAGATTTATTTTTACATATAAAACATGAAGGTTAGAATGCTTTACTAAATATTTTATCCCATACAGTGAAAAACGTCTAGTATTATGGTCATCTTCTTTTAAGGGAAATAAGTTAAGTGAGATTAAAAAGATTTTAAAATTATATATTAATATAAAGGCTGGAATATCAATATCAAAAATATAAAATTCCACTTTTCATGATGGCTTAAAATAAAAAAATCCTAATGTATATAGCGCCAGAACCCTCAAACTATATAGTGTACTTAGTCGATTGTTGAAACTATAAAAGAAACTTGATAAGGTTATCTATGAAAAGGTGGCCAGTAAAAAGTATGATAAAAGATTTATGTAATATAACAAAATTAAGGTCGCTTCATTTGAAAAGATTTTAGAAAACATTTGATAAGTTCAGTTCAAGATTTTATTTGAGAGTGAGATTTTAAGTAAAAGGATCTGGATATATCAAGTACATTTGATTTTACATTTGGCTTGAAGAAAATATCCTTTTATACTTAATAACATTTGTATTATTCGATTTTACTAGTTGCTACACGCAACTGAGTCCGCGGAGTCTGTAGTACATTTAAATACTTTTGAAACACTACATTTACACCATTTTAAATACTTTGCTATAACTTTTTATAAGACACTTTATAACACTTATTATAAGGGAAGTATAAACTTTCTCACCAATGGTCTATTGAATGCTAAGTAAAATGTAGTTGAATTTATATACACACATACACACAAACACCAATACAATATTTTATTGAATTAAAAGGGTTAAATAAAGTATTTGATTTGTTTAAATATATTTTTATTTAAATAGCAGTATTTTGAAGTTTTTATTTTAGTTATAACGAGGAGCTTAAGGAGGCTTTTCCGAAATAATAGAGACAGAGAGATGGATCTGTTCACATTAAGTGAATTAATTTAAATTTTATAAAATTTAAGTTGTATTTGAATTTTTATACATTTGTAACATTAACACAAGATTTTTACACTAATATCTTGATTATCGGGTTTAAGTATGAAACTCTGACTAAAACAAAACTTTAAATTTAGCTGATATATTTCGTATGGAATTTGAGGTTTCTGCGGCGTGGCTTGTTGAGTCTGTATAATTTATTGGGAGTTTCATTAGGAAATAACCTTCATCCTTAAAGTTTTAAAGCATTAGAAATGAGTTTTTATAAATTTTCCCACAGCAAGTAGGTACGCGTGGAGTCTTTGCTTTTTATTGACATTTCGTATACAGTTATTTAGTACTATGAATTGTTTACCAGTCATTAATAAAATAAAAAAATAAAATAAAATAATAATATTAAAAATAAAAATATTTATATCATGTCTATCATGATATGGGCATGTTATGAGGAGAGACGAAAGTCATGTAATCAAAAGAGTGGTAGGTATGGAAGTGGAGGGTTACACAGGGATGGCTGAAGAAAATATGTATGTATTGCGTTAAAGACGATATGGAAAAGAAGGGAGTATGTACAGAGATGACGAGTAACAGGAGAATATGGAAGGAAAAAATATACTGATATAAAATTATATACCTGTAAAACTATCTCTTAAGTTCTGGAATAAAGATCTTAACCTTTTATATCTTTAGTTCTTTTGTACAAATTAGTATATAGAGTAAAATATATGACTCCCAAATGCTCATCACAATTAAATCAATTAAAAAGAATTAAAAACTCTTGTCACACTTAATACAAAATTTCAAAAATACTCCGCCAATTGCAAAAACGATGTCTTTTT
The DNA here is from genome assembly GCA_918358695.1 of Melinaea menophilus ssp. n. AW-2005. Taxonomy (NCBI): domain Eukaryota; kingdom Metazoa; phylum Arthropoda; class Insecta; order Lepidoptera; family Nymphalidae; genus Melinaea; species Melinaea menophilus. Next base: position 29,526,115 of record OU911039.1, on the reverse strand, counting down.
TTTTATTCTAAAGGAATTTTGGGGTCTTTGATTTTGTGGTAGCCATTATGATATTTAACAGTAGTCATTGTAAGAATATTACGTCATAAGATTTACAGTTTAACGTATTGTGTTTCGTTAAGAATATACTGTATTATTTTTGTCTTTTAACAAAAAGTGATTCCGCCACCAGTCATATTACAAAGAGTAATTATTAGTAGCTTTTTAAATATATGATATGCGATTATATTGGTTTTCTTTAAAGAGGAAAACATTTTTTATTCTTAAAAATGTGCGCAACGAATTGACTCGCGCTCGAAAGGTCGAAGGTCAAGTGAGCAATTTTAAATCTTTAATATCATGTTTTCTAATAAATAATATAATTGATGGTCTGTTTAACTTAGTTAAGTACCAAGTAAATGTAATAACTAAAACCAGTGTAGATGCAAATACCCAGGGTATTTCCCGTACAAACTTTAACGAAACTATAAATGCTAATAAAAAACAATTGATTTTTAAGTAAAATGATTATGAAAATAAATGTTTAAATTAATCATTAAAGATAACATAGACTACACACAAAAATAAATTGATAAAAATTTTACATTAATTTTTATACACACTAATTAAAAAAAGAAATTTTTACAAAAAAAAATGTTTTTTAATAAACTATTATTTTTTTAAATAATATTTACAAAAATTCCCTACAAATTTTTAAGACTTGGAAAATTTTTCCTGTCCACAGACATCCATCCGAGAAAAGTGAAAAAAATACAGAACGAAAAAAGTTCGTTCGTGATAAAAACATATTATATAGAGTATGACAAATTGTTTTAATAATATTGTTAATTTTGTTATCATACAGATGGAGTAGATTTATTTCCTCTCTAGCTTTAATTGTTAAGTAAGTTTCTCTTCATTCTAATAAGGTTACTATTAAGCGTTATTATTATTGAAGCTCTATCTCAAGACAATACGTACAAGTGAACATTTGTTAAAATAATAATAATTATTACGAGAGCATTAGTTAACTGTGAAAATGAGTTAGTAAAAGTAATATTTTAATAATTTTGTTGTCTTTATTGGTAACTTGATATAGGCACAATGCCAGATGTCAAATATACCTATACTACAAAATATTTTAGTTTTTTTAACGTTATTTATATATCAAAATTGTTGTTTTAATTATAATATTGATAATGAAAAAAAGTAATTTATAAATTTTATATATAGCTACTAATAATTTAAGGAAAACAAAATGATAATCAGTTATCACATAATACAGACAGAGAACACATTGTTATATGAATTGTGAAATATTTATGAGAACATAAATATACTTCTAGCTGTAATGGCCTACGTTAAAAGATTACTTACTTGTGCTTGGCGTCACCTAGCTGAAAGAACTCTTAAACAATACGTGAACAAGTATTATAAACTTAGAATATTTTAAATTACTCGCAACTAAGAGCTAATGGATCCTGAGAATTCAATATTCTTAATGTTATAATATTTCAGATGTATTCCTGTTTTGTTTCTTTCGAAAAACGTTTAATTATTTTGTTATTTTGTCGCCTTTATACTACGAAATGTTAATTTTCTACTTTCGAAGCAATAGATTTACTATGAATGTAATGTAATAGGCTTTAAGGACGGCTTACAAAATATAAAACGGGCCAGCGAGTTTCTTAAACAGGTTTTTCTAAAGTTTGTAGCAAATACGTTTTCAAAGTAGTAAAAGATTTGAAGATAAATGTTTTGTAAATTATCCTACTTTCAATAAAGAAATTGATTTCATTTAATTAATTTGAGATTATTCCTCTCACACTTTGTTCCATCCGCTACAAATAATAATCTTTGATCTCATAGACTATACACAAATACATACATTTATACTTATGTTGTAATTATAATCCAAACCATTCATTAGCTTGTTCGAGAAAATCAGTCAGTCAAATATTTGGAAGAATGAATTTGTCCCAATAAAATTGATTTTACATGCGTTTTGAATAAAATTGAAAATGTGCTTACAAAACAACGCTCTGATGATCGTTTTATGTGAGAATACAGTCGAATTTAACTTAAAAACATTACTTAATATACAATTATACATACTGACGTTACCTGACGATATACTGTACCTTGGTTTTGTATTTTGTTTCACATTTAAAATTGAGTAGTCTAAAAGTAAGTAAATGGTCTCGGCGGCTTTCTTGGCTTAACTTGGATATAATGTATTTATCCTTGACACCTATCTAGTGCTATACATTCATTTATCATAGTAAAACCAAATAAGGCTTTACATACATTATTTGCATTGCATACTATTTGTTATCAAATAGCTATATTCTGTATTCGTTTACCGATGAAAACTTATTATTTATTCAATAAATAACTGAAAGTCACATTTGTGGATTTTTGAAAATCATCGTTACAAGAAAAATAATAATGAAAAGGAAAAATATTCATATTTCACATGTATAATACTAGCTGATTCGCACTCGTTTGGCTGGGCACACTATTAATTTGGATTTGAGACTTCTAGAATTGACAAAATGTTTAATTTCTATTTTATATAAATGTGTTTTGTTTAATTATAAATAGAGCAATAATACCAGTCCATTTTTAGTGAACGTCTAGGTCACAAAAGAAGTAACTATGTAAAATTATAAGTTAACCGGACAGATAGTTTCGGAGATTTCGTGATGAGTTATTGAGTAGTAAATCGCTTATATATGTAAAAGAGTTATCAGTAGTTTATTATAGCAATTATCAGCTGTGAACTAAATCAAAAACCAATAAATAAATCTAATAAAACAGTAATACAATTATGATATTAATCTGATAATTCAAAACACTATTATTTATTTTATTCTATAATTAAATTTATACAACATTATAAGTTATTTTTACTTAATATAAAGTAATAATTCATTTTAAAACAAAACACTAATTAATATAAAAACAAATCCTTTAAAATAATGATAACAAGATGAAAATACTTCCCAATATTCCGGCAGCGATTCAGAGTGTTATTACGCTAACACAGGAGTAGCGCTTAGTCCAACGCCTGACTCGCTTCTGAATCTTTGAGCAGTTGGCACGTCCTTTTATACTGCGAGACCAAAGCACTCTACCCTCCGATACCGAAATAATAGTGTTATTTTCAATCAACAAATTATTAACAAATGATTGCGACAACTCTTGCGCCGATATATATATATATATATATATATATATATATATATATATATATATAGTTTATATGATGAGCTCTTTATAATGGTTCTTGGGTAAGTTTCCTTTTTCCTAGTATTGCTACATATATGGTATTTTGTTTTAAAGTCAGGCCACACGCACCCAAAAATATATATACATATTCTACAATGAATGTATTTCGAGTATTTATATTTACTTTATAAAGTAAGGCCAGTTACATATATATGGGATATTATTGATATTTACATAATATAGATCCCTTTACCAATATAGTTTGATATATAGCTTCGAAGCAATTGTATTCCTTAAATATTTGAATGATTGATACAGTATCCTAAGCGGATGCAGAACGCATTATACCTGCATTCTATTTATTGTATTGTATTGAATACATAGTCTTGGTTAACAATCCGGTTTTGTATTTAGATACTTTTCTTGATTATGAAGACTTTTTTATTGTATATTATCAATTTACTTCATCATTTTCTTGTTGTAAGTTACCAGTGACCTACTTAAAATTAATTTCTTTACTTTTATGTCAGTTTAATCTTATAATACTTTTGTATAGGTTCGAGTTAGAATTTATCTATTTATTTATTCTTATATTATATATATATGTATATGTGTATTTATATTTATGTGATGAAAGTAAACCTATTAAAAGTCAAATACAGTCAATTATAAATTCTTAGAAATATGAAAACACAGCAGACTGGAAAAATAACAATTTTAATTATTTAAAACACTTTAAGATTTATTATCAATAACAAATTATTAAAAATAATCAATGTTCTCTAATACACTCACTTTTTATATCACTCACAATAAATTAAAACTTAATTAAAATTGATATTTTGTTATGAATAACACAAAGAATTAATCACTAAAGGTTTTTTAAAACAAAAGGTAAATATTTATAATTACTCACAGTATGACACCAATATGTTCTTATCACCGCTCCGTCCAACTCAAGCATTAGCCAAAAGCAAATTGTCGAAGTGAGTGAGTGAGTGAGTGAGTCCGCTATTTATACAGTTCTCAAAAAAGTTGATCGTTTATCTCGATTCCTGAAAACTATCAATATCGCATGATGACTTGACAGCTTTGACTTGACTAATAATTTTTGTCAAATCAAAGCATTAGAAATTTGTAAATACTTACTTGCAATACACTAATTCTTAAGTGTTATTTATTTTGACTTAATTTATTTTATTTTTTCAACGTAATTAACAAATGTCAATCACGTAACAAATTATTATTTACTTACAATATTATCAATACACTATCCGTTTATAGAAATAAAAAGATAGTATATATATATATTTGTACTGAATATATCCTTAAAATATGAAGTAAAAGACGAGCAAAAAATTGATAATTAAAAGTATTTGAAAATAGTCTCTTCGATTTTTAGAAGTGTAGTAAAAGTTTATTCTTAAGCAAGTTTAAAATAAACCAATTGAGATATATATACTATAATTTATTCTATACCCATTAAATTTCAGAAAAATATATGTATAACCATTTTAGAGCACAAGTAAATAAGACTTTGTAAAATATTTGAAGTCAAACGATTAGCTATCAGAGACACCTACCTACAGACACCTGCATGCAGCACGTGCACAGATCCCATCCAGAGACTATAGGTCTCAGAGGTCCCAGGTCCCAAAGACTATCAAACGCGTTTTTTTTTTGTCAACGACTATAAAAAGGGCTGCTTGGCCGTCGGACATGCAATTGACTCTGGGGTGGCTCGGTACACTATTATTCCTCTGTCGCTGCCTATCCTTGCCTCTTTGAATAATTAAGTATTTAATTATGTCTAATTAATATGGTTCAGACCTATGTATATTAACTGGCTGACTACTGACATTTTCTCATCAATTATGTAAAAGTCATTATACTTGCGTTTATCCCATGGTTTGCGCTTAATTCTCACATATTCATAAAAAAAAACTTTAAAGTACCCTTGATTCTTGAAATAGCAAACAAAAATTTTAAACTGTTACAACATTGGTAGTTAAAATCTAATTAATTTCAAAGTATATTTATATAATACAAACATTTAAAACATACAGATTGTTTAAATATCATTATATTTTATTTATGTTACTCGTAGATAACTACATAAATATTCTCTAGTAACAAAATTTTATTACATACATAATAATATCATCTAAAATACAGGCAACTTTTATTTTATAAATATATTTATGAAGCAATTTTCTATATGTTATTATTTTACAACACGTAAGAAAAACATTCCATCTGAGAATCTGAGATCTGAAGTCTACGTGACGAAACTTTGTTAGGGAGATTATGACTACGACGCTTACTTTTTTGATGTATACTTTTCACTTGTGTCGTGTATTTAGAATAATTTGACGTTCACGGTATTATACTTATTGCAGGATAAAAAGAGTGTATATTACAAAATATAACCCGCTGTAGATGTAACTAAAACAAATGGCTAAAGGTATTTATAGTTTTAAAGAATAAGACGGTCAGAGTTAAGTATATAGTTTATAATATATTATATATTATTTTAAAAATTTCCCAAGTTAACATTATTTCTATCAAATCCCTGATACTATTATCACAAGATGAATATTGTTAATATATTTAAGTAACAAGATCAATTTGTATAGAAACTGCAAAACGTTTATACAAGAGCTTGATAATTATTTTAAGTTATTAGTATTTAGTCATTGTTAAACTTAGTTAAATGTAACATTAAATGTTGACTAGACGATCCTCCGGGTACACTAAGCTTTAACCTGTTAACGGGGTATGATGAAATATTTCGTCATACATAAAAGCCTACTGCAATGGGCATGAGAGCATTTTTCGTCATGGAAATTAATCGCAATATATTGAACGTTCTACGCTCTACGTTGTTGTTATCTATTAAAAACGATATTCTTTTATTGTTTGAGGTGTGATAATATTATTCATAACTATGAAAAAAGTCACCATTGTGAAACGAGTTGAACAAAAGTTTATTCCCCCGTTAACAGGTTAATTTTTCTGGTAATTGTATCGGATAACATGTATTATCTGTTATTACAAAGTAATAATGCATTTTGTGTTTGAATTGAAAGAGACAGTTTTGTTATACGAGTATATAAGTGTAAATTAAGTAAAATATGTTACTCATAACCGTTTTTAAAATATATTTTTTGTTATTTAAAAATAAGGTTTTAATGCTAGAAATTTCAAATAATGCATACGTTATTCAAGTATGGTTATAGTTATGGTTTTCAGCTTTCTTTGTACACAAACATTTTGCTTTTATAATACGATACGTATACGATGCGATCCTAAACGTTACGTATACGATGCGACTATTTCACTACAATGTAACCGCTCTATTATCAGAAGTTGTATAAACATATAATGTTATGGTTGGAGGGAAATGGGCTATTCGGGACAATAGAGTAAATGTATATTGAAAAGCACTAAAAAAAGTACTCTTGGCTATAAATTTTTAAAGACTTCTTTGCAGAATGGTGCTTTAAGATTTTGTCCTGTAAAGTTAAAAAAACATTATGGCATATTGCTTTTGTTTTATTTTTCTTGTACTAATACTTGTTACTACGCTTCCAATCAGGTAGACAATCTCTATATTCCTCTTCCTTTCTCTCCCTCCCCTCTCACCCTCTCTCTTTATTTTATGAATATAATGTAGTATTCAACCGTATTCTGAAATAACAATAATAAGAATTGAAGGGTGAAGGTTTTTCTTTTAAATATTCTTTATGTAATAATAAATAAATGAGACAAGTATCGCTATATTTTGTTTAATGGTAGTTGCTGTTGTTATGTTTTGTTAAAAATCCGTTAATTAATTTATAAATAAATATAAAAAATATATATGTTATTTCATTATTTTTCATTTCTTTCTTTTATCCGTTATTTACCCTTGTAACGGACAGTTCACCAAACTGGTGATGTATAGTAGATGTGCTGTGATCCGGATATTGACGGAGTGGAATAGATCGGTCATTAACCCTATCATGTATTAGTAATTCGATACCAGCATGATGCCCAATGCTTAAGGAAGCTTAAAGGTTATGTTGGAAACGCGATATCTAATTAAGATAGTTACTTTATAATCCCATATTTTTTCACTGAAGATATAAAATTATATATTTATTAAAAAAGTTATAATTTAAAAACCTAATTTTAAAATGATTGTTTTTAAGACCATCAAAAATACCAGACAGATTGACAGAATTGTTGTAGATAGACATAAACGTTTAAGTTCGGTCAGATAATTGAGATACAGATCAACAAACGAAGGTTCCATAAATTTAGTTGATATTGTAATATTAACGCTTCCCAAATCTACTTTTCGATCCATTTCTATCTCCATATCACAAGAAATATAACTTTATCTTGTCTTTGTTACATAATGTTTTCTCGTTGGCAATTAATCACTACTGAGTAGATAAAACTACCCTGTAATGGTTTAATTCGCTAATTTTGAATATGTTGTAAAAGACTACAAATCAAAATAATCTATAACCTTCGCAAAATAAAACATATATACTAAGAATTTTTATGAAATCTTATTAGGTTTAAAATTATTTGTAAAACTGTAAAAGGTATTTGATTTCACAAGTTTCAATTTACACAATAGTACAATCAGAAGTTGTTTGAAATCAATATTATAATGAATAATTAATTATTAAGTAAAAAATATATGCTTGTCTTATTTTCTTTATAACAACATCACAACACCCGCGACAACTTCATTCTACTTATCTATACTTATAATAAATCTGTAGAGAGGTCAATTCTGTACATGAAATATATTTACAAAATAAGTAGCAGGGGGTGATTAGTGTTCGATACTGATGCCAAAAATACAGTTAAAAAAATTTTTGTCTGTCTGTCTGTCTGTCTGTCTGTTTGTATGTTATTTATAGAAAAAAAAACTACTCGACGGATTTTAACGAAACTTAGTACAATTATTCTTTATACTCCTGGGCAGGTAATAGTATACTTTTCATCACACTACAATGAATAGGAGCAGAGCAGTGAAAGGAAATGTTGAGAAAATGGGAGAAGTTGCTTGATTTTTTGAGCTTCCGTCGCGTGTGCAGCCTTAATGGTTAGAGCTACATAGAAACTATGTATAACGGAAATATTCTACATAAAAATACACGAAAAATATTCCAAGACAGCATATATCTACCTTTTATAGTTAACTCACAATAACACGCATAACTCTCGATAGCTTAGCAGTTCGGAGATTTCTTATTATATTTGTTTACTTTTACGTTTATAAAACCAATAATGCTCACCATCATTCCTAATTAAAAAAAAAATAAACATTAGCACCAATTCAATAAAAAAAGAATCATTGAAATCGGTATAGAAACACCAAACTTATACTTACTTACATGAAATACGCCAACAAGACATCGCGCGTGAATAGTGAATCAAGCTATAAGGATTATTTTTGCGTAACGGTTGCCGCGCTCGACGGGGCTCGCGGCGGCAGAGTATAAAAGGGGCGGGAGGCGAGCGCAAGCGTCATTCAATATTTGGCTGTTGATGCGTTCAGAGTGTTGAACTTTATTGACAGACAATAATTGTTATTTTATAAACCGTGCTTATCAGCGCGACTTTTTGTCTTTAAATAGTTTATTTTAATTTCTTTTGTTGTTATTTTCTAAATTAGTTTTAGTTTTGTTTAAATTCTTAACTATTAATAGTTCCTATTTTATTTCTTTTTAAGTAGATTTAGATTCGATTTTTAGATTAGATAATAGATAGATAGATTAGATTATTGTTAGATTTTTAGTTACTGATACGTTAGTTTTGGGCATTTTATGTTTAGTTTTTTTTGTATTGAGTAGATAAAAGCGTAGGTAGGTACTTTTATTAATTATAGTATTCATAGGTATTTTTTATTTATTTTTAAGTGAAGTAGGTATAGGTAGATATTGCCTACTATCTACCTATACTGCACACGTGTTTTAGCTTTATTTTCATTTCTTTTTTTTTTGTACCTAAGTTGTAGGTAGGTAGGTACATATTTCTTAGTTTAATTCTATTAGAATATTAGGTATTTAAGTTTAAATAGGCACTTAGATTTATATTTTTTTATTATATAGCAGCTGTACTTAGAACATCTAAGGTTTTTTTTGTATTAGCATAGGTACTTTGATTAATTACAGTAGTTGTAGGTATTTCTTATTATTCATTTTTAAGTGAAGTAGGTAAGTGTAGATAGTATTGCACACGCATTAAGTATAGCTTTATTTTCATTTTTTATTCTTTTGTAATTTGTAGGTACCTACGTACATATTTATAATTCGATTAGAATATTATTTTAGTTTTAATAGGCACTTAGATTTATATTCTATTTATTATATACTTAGCTATAGTTAGGACCTCTGACGTAAGTTTTTTGTTGGGTAACTAAATAGAATTTAAGTTACCGTCGATTAAAAATAAAATAAACGATGCCACCTAAAAAACGACCATCTTTATCTCGAACTTCGAGTCAAGCTAGGAGAATGAGAATGACGCGTTCTCAAGAATCGGAAGAGGAAAGAGCACATCGGTTAAACTCTATGAGAGTTAGTGCCTCTACATCTCGAGCTAATGAAAGCTCTCCAGAAAGAGAGATGCGATTAGCAGCTGAAAGAGCGAGACGAGCTACAACACGGGCTTCTCAAAGCTCTTCTCAACGAGAGCTAAGGCGTTCCATTGACCGGGAACAACATGCGTTATCCCGAGAAGCTGAAACTGCTTTACAACGAGAATTGCGACTCACAGCTGACCGCGAACGGCATACATTATCTCGCGAGTCTGAAACCTTCACTGAGAGGGAATTACGGCTTACAGCTGACCGCGAACGTCATATTTTATCTCGCGAGTCCGAAACCTTCACTGAGAGGGAATTACGGCTTACAGCTGACCACGAACGTCATATTTTATCTCGCGAGTCCGAAACCTTCACTGAGAGGGAATTACGGCTTACAGCTGATCGCGAACGTCATATTTTGTCTCGAGAATCTGAAACTTTTACTCAATATCAAGACCGTTTGACAAATGATAGGGCGCACCATAACATGATTCGATCTCTTGAAGATGAACATGAGCATGAACAACGACTAGAGTCGGGACGCGATTATTACAATTCTTTGAGACAAGAACAATTGATTACTTTATCTAATGAAAGATTAAGAATTGAAAATATTCGGTCGCTTGAAACAGAAGAACAGCGAGAGGCCCGTCTTACTGCAGATAGATTTCGACATGGTCTTAATGACTTAGATATACACGTGGTAGATCAATCTACAAATTCGGTGGCGTGGTCCGATAAATATAAAAGTGGGTTTGCTTATAACCTCACAATTGATTACAGATCATCTTCTGAAATAGGCGATATGAACGTAGTATGTTCCTTTTGTAATGCTTCGAAGTGGAGGAAGGAGTCTGCTGGTTTCTGTTGTTCTGGAGGTAAAATAAATTTGCCTTCGTTCGAAGACCCACCGGAACCTTTAAAATCACTACTTTTAGGGGAACATTTGCAATCCAAACAGTTTTTAGATAATATTCGCACTTATAATAGTGCATTCCAAATGACATCCTTTGGTGCTAAACAAATCTCAGAAGGCCCTTTCATGCCTACTTTTAAGGTACAAGGTCAGGTTTACCATCATTTGATCCCTTTTGCCTGAAGAACAACCTAAATTTCTTCAAATATATTTTGTATCCGATTACAACGAACAGTCGAATATAAGAAATCAATATTTTCCGAATTTAAATACTGAACTCATTTCACAACTTCAGAACATGTTACATCAGGTTAATTCGTACGTATGCAGTTTTAAATCGGCATTAGAAGCCCTTTCTCAAGATGGTAATAACAATTATAAAATTGTGATAAATGCCGATAAGCGTCCAACTCAGGAACACCCTGGGCGTCATAACGTTCCATCCACGAATGAAGTTGCTGTAGTACTGGTCGACCAGGAATGTGATAGGCGTGATATCGTTATACGTTCCAGAGACAATCGTTTGCAACGTATTTTCGAAACCCACAGGGCTTACGACAGTTTGCAATATCCTATGATATACTGTCGAGGGGAAGATGGTTATAATTTCGCTGTATACCAAACCGATCCGCGCACAGGCGCACCTAATTATAATAAAAAAGTGTCATGCCTTCAATTTTATTGTTACCACCTGCAAGTGAGACGGAATAGATTGGTATACTTTCAACGTTTTCGTGGCTTATTTAATCAGTTTATTGTTGACATGTACGCAAAAATTGAAACCGAAAGATTAGTTTATATACGATCTAATCAAAGGCAGCTGCGCGCTGAAGAATACGTGCACCTTCGCGATGCCATGCAGCAAGATAACGATACTGTGAATATGGGTCGTTTAGTTATTTTACCCTCTTCTTTTACTGGTGGTCCACGCTACATGCATGAACGTACTCAAGACGCTTTTTGTTACGTAAGAAAATATGGACGTCCCGACTTATTTGTTACTGTAACTACCAATCCCAAGTGGGATGAAATCACTCGGGAGCTTCTTGAGGGTCAGGCACCGCATGACCGCCATGATATTATTGCAAGAGTGTTTCATTTAAAATTAAAATCAATGATAGATCTTCTTACCAAAGATAACATTTTTGGAAAAGTATTGTGTTATATGTATAGTGTTGAGTGGCAAAAACGCGGCTTACCTCACGCACATATCTTGCTTTGGTTAAAAGATAAGGTTCGACCTAATGATGTAGACAGATTAATCAGTGCTGAAATTTCAGATCCGACTGCAGATAACCTGTTATACGACATTGTTAAAACTCATATGATACATGGTCCATGTGGTGCATTTAACGCAAATGCTCCTTGCATGCAAGACGGTCGTTGCACTAAAAGGTATCCAAAAGCATTAGTGGATGAAACTGTAACAGGACATGATGGATACCCATTATATCGTCGCCGTTCAAGAGACAATGGTGGTTTTACTGTTGAAAAGCGAATGTCTGGACAACAGGTTACTTTAGATAATAGGTGGGTCGTTCCGTATTCGCCTGTATTGTCCAGAGCATTTCAAGCTCACATAAATGTAGAAATGTGTAATAGTGTAGAGTCAATTAAATATATTTGTAAGTACATTAACAAGGGCAGTGACCAAGCTACGTTTGCGTTAAGAAATGAACATGATGAAGTTACTAGATTTCAGTCAGGCAGATATATCAGCTCTTCAGAAGCTGTGTGGCGGATCTTAAGTTTTAATATTCACGAAAGATATCCACCTGTGACCCATCTGGATGTTCATCTGGAAGGCGGTCAACGTATATATTTTAACGCCGAAAATGTTACAGAACGATTAGAGAACCCTAGACAAACAACTTTATTGGCATTCTTTCGACTTTGCCAAACTGATAATTTCGCAAAGTCTCTTTTGTATGAAGAAGTTCCATCGTATTATACCTACGATAAACAACGAGGTGTCTTTAACCGTAGACGCCGAGGCAGGCCTGTAGATGGCGAGACAGGTATTTTCAAAGAACATGTTCTTGGTAGAGTGTATACTGTTCATCCTAACAACGCAGAGTGTTTTTATTTGAGATTATTATTACATACAGTGCGAGGACCAACATCATTTATAGATTTGAGAAAAGTAGACGATGTTGTTTATCCAACTTATCATGCAGCTTGCCAAGCGCGTCATTTGCTTGAAAATGATCAACATTGGGATGACGCTTTAGCAGAATCCTGTGTTAGTGATAATCCACGACGGTTACGCCATTTATTTGTAACATTACTCACATTTTGTAATTTATCTGATCCTGTCCAATTATGGGAAAAATATAAAGAAAAATTTGCAGAAGACTTTCTTCGGAATTTATCTCACAATAATGAAGGCGCAACTAATGATAATTTTCGAGATCTGGCTATAAATCAGTGCTTATTAGCTCTTCAGGAAGACTTAACAGCAGTAGGCGGTAAATCACTTTGTGAATATGGTTTGCCAACGCCAACCTCAGTCGGAGAGGTTACCAATAGGGAATATTCCGCAGAGATTGGTTACAACCCAATGGAACTGCTGGTAACATTAGAAAACGGTGTCCCAATGATGACTGCAGAACAACGCTTAGTCTATGATCGCGTGTGCGAGAGTGTGCAGAATAATTTAGGAACAATATGGTTTTTAGATGCACCTGGAGGAACTGGGAAAACTTTTTTGACTAAATTAATATTAGCTTATGTTCGAAATCAGCGTAAAATCGCTCTTGCCGTGGCTTCATCAGGTATAGCTGCAACATTGCTACCAGGAGGTAAGACTGCTCACACTATGTTTAAAATACCAATTAATTTAGATCGCACGGAAAGTCCAACCTGTAGTATTTCAAGAAATAGCGACAAAGCTAAGGTATTGCGTGAGTGTAATTTAATCGTATGGGATGAATGTACGATGGCCCATCGAAAAGGAGTAGAAGCAGTAGACAGAACTCTAAGGGACATAAGACAAAATGATCGACCAATGGGCGGTATTACGGTTTTATTTTGTGGTGATTTCCGACAAACCTTACCGGTAATACCACGGGGAACCCGAGCTGATGAGATTAGGGCTTGCCTGAAAAGCTCTTATTTGTGGCGTGATATACAATCGGTGCATTTGACTATAAATATGCGAGTGAGAACTGGAGACAACGCAGATAATCGTGAATTTTCTGATACATTATTGAAGATTGGTGAAGGTACCTATCCACAACTACACCAAGGAAAACTTATTCTGACACCTGAGTTATGTTGTATAGTGCAATCCCAACAACATCTTATATCTTCGGTTTACGGTGACATAACAATTATATTAAATAGGGACAATTCTTGGCTTTGCGAAAGGTCCATTTTGACTCCTCGCAATGACCAGGCATCTGAAATTAATAATAAAATACTGTCTAATATACAGGGAGAAAGCAAAGTTTATAGTTCAATAAATAGAATGGTTGATGAACAAGAAGCCACTAATTACCCGATAGAATTTTTAAATTCTTTAAGTATGCCTGGACCACCTTCTCATATCATTTGTTTAAAAATTGGCATACCGATAATTCTGCTCCGAAATTTAAGACCACCTCAACTTTGCAATGGAACTCGGCTAAAAGTAACCCAGTTGCAACAAAATGTAATCGAGGCTCAAATTTTAACAGGTTGCGGTGCAGGAGAAACTGTCTTTATTCCCAGAATTCCCATAATACCAAATAATTTTCCATTCCAATTTAAAAGAACGCAATTCCCAGTATCGGTGTGCTATGCCATGACTATCAATAAAGCTCAAGGGCAGACTTTTCGTGTTGCTGGAGTAGATCTCGGTGTTAGCTGTTTCTCGCATGGTCAATTATACGTCGCTCTTTCCCGGGTTAGCAATTCTAGGAATCTTTACGTTCACGTGCCGGACGGGTCGACTCTTAACATAGTCTACCCAGAAGCTTTGCGCTGAAACATTTTAATTTGATCTAAAAATATTAGCAATATATTATCTTAATAAAAAACAAGGAGTTACACGCTGACCGAGTCGTGGGTATAGCGTGGGTATATTATAATATTCTGCGGTTACTTATATTTTTCAACAGTTTTGTGGATTGGCATATTATATTACTATTGCCCTTCTAAAATACGAAAGTGAATCTGCCTGTTACGTCAAAACTATGAGGGAGGACATCTGCTAATTTTTTTTCGAAAAACGACGGAAACGCGGACGAAGTCGCGGGCAAAAGCTAGTTGTCAATAAAGCTGAATAAATGTATTCTTATTCTTTATAACACTTCTTATTAAATCTATATTTCTTTAGTTAGCGTGTTGTTATAATTACTTACTTACATACTTTATTTTCAAAAGAAGTTTTATATAAACGTTGTATAATATAAATGATATTTGTTGTTTTCAAAAGTCTCCTACAAATTCTTTATATAAACGAGTATTATCAATAAACTAATTGTAATATTCCACCAAATTCAATTTAGTATTATTTCACCAAAAGGCTAATAAAGAACTAAGGAACACCTTCATTTACCTCTTGTATTGTTTTCTTTCAGAAGATTGTGACAGATCCATTACGATTTCAAAAATAGCCTAGAGATAAAGACAACAATGTCTATAAATTTCTTAATAACACCCTAAAGCGAGATAGTGTGATCTGAAGTATGCTGAGATCAGATATGATAAACGATAAATACCCCACATAGATCTGACCCTTAACACTTACCACCTCCTAGACTACGAGAGCTCTCTCTTACAACCCCACCCTTTTTTATAGAGACAAAAGTTACAAAATAATTTCAATTCTAAACGTGTTGACTTGAAGATTGGGTTTAGCTTGTCTTGCGTCAAGGCTAGTTTGAAAAAACATGTCAGCAATTTTTATAGAATGGAATTTATAATTATAATAAATCTTATAATTCTTTATTATTATTGAAAAAAAAAACGTGTGGATTTGAAATTTCGTAAACCATTTCTATTTTATTTAGAATAAATAAAAATGAATGTGTAAAATATTATCAAAGGCAAAGTATTTAAAGTAAATAAGAGTTACATCATTATCATTATAAAATTAACCTTGTTTTATTTTTCCATTAATCCCTATATTTTCTAAGTGTGCAAATGACTAAATTTTTACGTTCAATATAGTTTTTAATCCCTTTTTATATATAAATTATTCGAATAATGATATTAAGCACAATTAAGAGAAAGTTCAATGTTCTAAATACTTTTTGTTTTTGAAGACATGACTATTAATGGGAATATTTAAATTTATTTCTTAATTCGTGCATAAATTAATTTAAAAAAAAAATATGGCTTTTTATAGTCTTTTTTCAAGTAATTTATTTAATTTTAAGTAAGTTATATGGTCTTCCAATGAGTTCCTAGTAAGTCAGAACCATGAAAATAATTTTGTAATTATTTGATCTTTTTACATGAATTTTATAAAAAGCCAACTAAACTGGGCAACAATATTTAAGACACGAGCGTTCCAACTAGTAACACTCAGAAATCTTTGTACTAACTCTTTACAATCTTTTGCATTTTTTATAATAAATCTTAGCATTTAAATATTATTGGTTTTTCTGGTATTTCTAGATGTTAAATTATTGACAACACTATATCGATATATTATGTGAAATACATTTGTAATATTTTTTCTTCTGGTCTGTTTGTTCGTAAAATATACTTATCGGAGTTATGCTTGTGATATATGCTATGGATATTGTCCAAACTTGCATAGAACTTTAACTGCTGCAACATCTCATCATAGAATAGAAGACATTAAAAGGTGTTTTTGGATATTACCTATTAACCTACATGTTATAAACAGATGGCGTATTTTTGAAGAATGTGAAAAGTTAACCAGATAAAATCGCTGCCAAAAGCAGTCTATTTTAAAAAGCTGTCTAGATGCATAGACAACAAGAAAATAAAAGTTAGGGTTTTCATTTTTCATATTTTCTGTTTTCAAAATATACAAAATGATGCAGAATATTGTTGCCTTCAAGTTTGTATTTGAAATCATGACAACGCATACATTAATTTTGACAATTGTTTAAACAAGAGCGTGCTTCCTCGAAAACATTATAATCTCTCATTTGGAATTCATGAAGTATCGTTCGCTTGTTCGATGCTTCACAAATTGTTTGATATTATGTACAAAAATCTAATAATAACTTAGTCCGGAAGGCAACATTGCTACTTGCCTACTTCTATTGAAATACATATAACATCTTATGTTTTTGTTAAATTTAAGAAATAATTGAGACTTATTCAATAGTGGTATAGTTAACTCTATTCTTTTTTTGTATTATCGCTGGTAGTGGTAGTTTATTTTTGAAACTGATATATTGCTTAGGAACGGGAAAACTGCACCCGGTTTAGAGATAGTCTCACTCTCTGACTTTATGAGACTGCACATATTGTGTCTTAAGTGTTCCACTTGTAAGAGCGTTAGGAATGACTACTTAAAAATCTGTTTGTGTATTGATTTGCGATAACTTTGTGAACTAACAGGGGATTTAATATTTATTTTATTAAACTTCATCAACTTGTTCTAAGTTTTTTGTAGAATGTAAGTTTTTATAATTATAATTAATTATAACCGCACAGCAAATAGCAGACTTTGTGAATCAATCCGAGTCAATGCGGTACAACAGTCAATAATTATCTACGTGAAAGACGTTGTTTAAAGACAAGATCAAAGTTATATTCCTTGTTCTTGTAGTAAAGAGATAGGACCTGACCACCAGTAAATTTGGATTGCGGTGATATTGCCAGAATAACGAAATCAATGAGTTTAAACCTTAACTATATATATTTTATATAAAATATAAATGTCGATCTATCTTGTTTTTGTAAACCTTTAGTTTTAAATTTAATTTCATATGCTTTTAAATAGATTTTTTATATTCGACGTTCACTGATTTATGTAAGCATAGAATACAGGTCGTATTTGACAATGGATATTGTGCTGGTATCAAGTTACTAATACGTGATAGGGTTAATTAACGATCTATTCAGCTCCGTCAATATCCGGATCACAGCACATCTACTATATTACCCGCTTAATAAACTGTCCGTCACAAGGGAAAATAAAGGATAAATTGAATCAATAAACATAAATCACAGTATAAGTTTGTAATTTGTAATAATGATTATTTTTAATATATATTTTAAGTTAATTGAAAAAATATAAAAACAACAACTAAAGTTGTACAAAAAGCATTACTTACTGAGTATATAAATTGTAATATTATAGCAAATACATAAATGAATCAATATTAAAAATTTTATATTAATATTCAGTCTTAATAATTCATACTCTGAAGCATCTATACAAATACATTTTAGTTAAAAAGACTTCGCTAACTACTAGTGCTAGGCCTTTATCGTATCTGCAGTTTAATTAACTATGTTGCTATGGAATAACATATGTCTTAGTTAACTTTGATAATGCTAATCAACCGTGATAGCAATGTCCGTATCGTGAAATCACTTTGTACCGCATTGACCCTTATTAATTGATATAGTTTGATATTCGCTGTGCGGTTTTAGTTTTGTTTTTATTTTAATTGTATATCTTCCTATAACTGTAATTATAATGAAGCATTATTATTATAGGTTAGTTTGAGGTTTATACTCATTACCACATAGAACAAAATTATTAACTATTTTATAATAATTATTATGTTTTAATAGATAAACCTATACCTATTATTTGTTATAATAATACTAATCTACAAAAAGTTAGAACAAGTTAAAAGTTTGATAAAATTTATAATATATCCTTTGCTAAGTCACAAGTTAATTAATTACAAACTGTTTCAATATATTACAGAAACAAATTATTAAGTAGTCAGTGATTGACTGTCTTTACATCTGGAACAGTGTCATGCAAATAAACAACTCTTAGTTGGTATATATCTTAACTTTATAAACTTCACTACAGACTTCAATGTTATGTAAATTTGTCGAGCTCTATGTTTTGCAGAAGTATAATTTATTTTCGTTCATTGCTGGTTAATTATTATTAACCATGTTTTATCTCATAAAGCCATGAGTTAAGTCTATCGCTAGTCTGAGTGATGATTCATCTCCCCCTCTCGGACAAGTGATTAGCCATACAACAAAACAAAAACAATTTCATTACAACAACATTATGTTAAATATACGCTAAGTTAACAAATTAAAAGAAGTATACAGAGAAAAAAATGTCTATAATTTAATTTCAAACAGACAAACAAATGAACTTTCCCATAGATTTAATTGTTCCGGTAATGTCAGCGCTTTCTACAGATATTGGTAGCACAGTAGGTCCTATCTCTATCACAAGCATTATAACTTTGATCTTGCCTATGTAGAAGAAAAGGTTTTTTCTTTTAATGGTTTAATTCCTTAAGCGTATTGTTGAAGTTATCATAATTTTCATAATAAAATACTACGTACAATTATATAAATTTCACCAAATGACAAAGGACAATTATATATTTTAATTATTTGGTAAAAAAAACAAACAAATTAAGATAATCTATAATCATCACAGAATAAAATCAATATATTACGGAATCATTGAAAATGAAACTTTAGATCCAGAAAATCAATGAAAACATAATAGTTATTTGATTTAAAGTTTCAAATTATTACAAGCGAAGCCCACATCAACTCTGGAATAATACCAGTGAGAAATCAACTTTTTCACTAGCGTCTATGTAACGAATATAAAGAATTTACAGTTATTGGTATTCAAGAGTAGAACGGATTCAGCAATAAATAGGTTTTTCATGGAAAACGATTTCTTTTGTATTATTGTATCTAAATAAATTACATAGCAGATAAAAGTTTAATGTTAATTTTTATCGATAGCTAATAAATACATATTAAATATTATTTTGTCATCTCATAGTACTCCAATATAGAATAGGTAAAGAAAATATGAATTAATTAAAGTTCAGATTTTCCACACCAGTGAAACAGCATTTCATTATTCTTTATTGTTAATTAAAGTTAATATTTTATTCTTTATTTCACTTTGTATTGAAATGTAAATGGCAATTTATTTTCATTGCTTTGTTTTAATTGTTATAATTAAATATATTTTAAAATATTCTACATAAACATCAATAGCAAATAAGTTTGGTTTTGTGACTTCCAAATGTAAAGTTCCAACGAAATTTTTTACAGACCCAGAGAGTATACAGTACAAAGAGTACAGAGAGTAATGTGAATAGTATTCCAACATTTTTTTTTACTTTTTTCCCAAAAGGTTAATTAAAAACTAACAAACACTTTCATTTACCCCCTGTATTGTATTGTGTTGATTTCTTTGTGAAGATCGAGGCTCGTGGCGTGGAAGATAAAAATCGCTTGGAGTTAAGACGACAATGCCTATAAATTTCTTAATAAAAAATTGTAAAGCGAGGTAGCGTGGCCCGAAGTACTGCTGAGATCAGATAAGATAAACAAAAAATACTTCTAACAAAGATCTAACCCCTAATACTTGTAACATCAGCTACAATAGCTCTCTTATACAACCCTGGCCTATTTTATATATAAAAAAGGAACAAAATTAATTCAACTCAATCGGGTTGACTTGATGATTGTCTTTCGTTTATCCCGCATTAAGGCTAGCTTAAAACTCATATCAGAAATTTCATATAAAGGACAATTGAGCCTTAAAAAGTCTTACTAATCTTTATTATTATCTACAACAAGAAATACATTTTTAATGTTTGTAAACCATTTCATTTTATAAAAAAAAATATGAGCAAAATATAATATTTGCAAATATTCCGGAGAGGGTCCAACTATTCATTAAATAGAATAAAGAAACTTTAACATTTTAACTTGTAAAGGTTTTAATTCCAAGGATAAAATGTTTTATTGCATTAGATCCAATTTACTACCGACTTTTTATTCCCAGTAGTTGATTTGAATATCAATATCTTAAAAGTAGATTTATAAAAAATATTCTAATATTATAATAGTCAAAATATTCTAAAAATATTTATTTCAAATTCAATTTCAAACTATCTTTATTATTATATAAAAAAGTGGTCAGTAGCCCGTGAGTAAACTACTACCGGCTGGGAATGCTGTTCTTCCGGAAAGAGCCGGCCAGAAACTCGGTTTAAATTGAATTTAATAATGTTTGATGTATACATTATAATATCAACCCTGGCAAATGATTCAACAACCTCAGTTCAAACTTCATATTTCAATCAACTGAAAACTCTTGAATGCTATGATAAGATTAATTTAATAATACACTTCCAATTTAAGCTCTAAAGCTACGAAAAGGAAGATCTAAGATATCCTGTGGAATTTTATTATTATATTATATGCGTTTTATTATTATATTATATGCGTGAATTTACTGAAGCCCATGAAGATTTTGTTTACTTTTCACGATGAAATTTAGGAGAAACGAGTTAATTTTTATTTGTGTTTATTGTGTGTTTATCAACTATTTTTATATAAGAATTTAAATGTTGACGTACAAATAACATGTTGTTAAATATGTATTGAGAGGCTACAGTACGAAAACCAATTTTTTAAAAACATCAACAATAAATCGGGCCGACCAAAAACACTTGTCGCAAAACTAAGAAGCCGTGACATAAAAGACCGTATACTATCGGGTTTAAGAAATTCAAGAGGTATCAACACGCAGGATATAGGACATGGTGGCCCTCAACGTAAATTTTTTGTCAACGAGCATTTAACACCGCAAAATAAACAATTGTTGAAGAAGATTAAAACTCTAGCACTCGACAAAGCGTATAAATTCGTCTGGGTTAGAAACTGCAGAATTTTTTTAAGAAAAAACGAAGAATCTCCTGCCTTATCTGTAAACAACGAAAAAGATTTAGGAAAAATTATTTAATTCCAATTATATTCTATTTATACGTTGCTTTTGTTGTCGTCAGAACATAATTTTCTTAAAAATGTCACTTATTTTAGCCGTACGTATGAAAGGGGCTCACTATTTTTACGAGAAAGCTACACATTACTATACATACTCACCATCATTAAATACACACACTTATTACCTTACAGCTTAACTTACTCATATAATACCGTACCTCTACTAAATCCTAATAATAATAATGATAATATGTCTATTTTTAAAATAAAACACCTTTATTTCTATATCTGGCCTTATATATACATTTATAACAAAAACTATATTTATTCATTCGCATATATGTTTATTATAATTAAATATTTAAAATATTATACCACATTTAAGGCTCTACAAAATGACTAGTTCACTAAACTTATTTTATCAAAACGTAAGAGGTTTACGTACCAAAACCGAGGACATACGCTTAAACATACTAAGAAATGACTTTGATATCATTCTTATTACCGAAACATGGCTAACGGAAGGGTTTTATGATAATGAGTTATGTGATGATAGGTATACAGTTTTTCGTTGTGACAGAAACTCTAATACTTCTAATAAACTAACCGGAGGTGGAGTCATGATATGTTCTAAAAATTCGTTGCAAGCACAAGAAACACCTAACTGGTGTAGTAACGAGGTTGAAAATGTCTGGATAACTATACCTGCTAAGAACTGTCGTAATGATAAAGACCTTCATATTGGAGTATTTTATATTCCACCAGATGCTCTGCAAGCATCCCGTCTTTTTCACGTGCAAAGTTCTCTAAATTAAAAATAATGTCTATGACCAAATGATTCCTATATCATCTCGGGTGACTTTAATCTGACAAACGTAGGTTGGACTGATGTTGGGCCACTTCAATCAAACCAAGGATCGACATTGTTACAGAACTCAACAACTGATTTAATAAACACCTGTAGTCTCTTCAATTTAACACAATATAATAAGGTAAAAAACTGTTGTAATAGATCATTAGATCTAATTTTTAGCAATTTTTTAATCTGTGTACAGAGGTCTGATCAAAATTTAGTTTCTGAGGATAAATACCATCCTAGCCTAAAAATAGATGCTTCAGATTTTATGTTAAAAGACCTTAAAATTCGACCTACCAGAAATTATAATTTTTACCGTGCTGATTATAGTACCATAAATACCGAGCTGGCATTAATTAATTGGACAGATGTTTTGAGTGGCAACTCTATCGATGAAATAACACAATCATTTTATGAAAAAATTTACGAAATTATTGACAAGTATATTCCATTAGTTAGTGTTAGCTATTCTAAAGCTTACCCGGTATGGTATAGTAAATCATTGAAACATATTATAAAAGATAATCTCATCGCTCATGAAAAATGGAAGTTGTTTCGAAACCCAAGAGATTACGATGAGTTTTCATTGTTAAGAAATAGACAAAAAAAAATTCAAAACAAATGTTATAAAATTTTTAAAAGAAATATACAAAATAATATTAAAAAAGATCCTAAAAATTTTTGGTGGTATCAACAAACATTAAGAAAAAGAAGGAATAAATATCCATATTCAATGACACTACAAGACAAACCGTATGAAGATATTGAACAAATTTGCTCAGGATTTAATCAGTTCTTCGAACAAGTTTTCTCAAAACCATCATCCACTTACTCTGACTTGCATCTGCCACCCAATAAAAGCGATGATTTTATAAGTAATATACATTTAACGACTGACTTTGTTTTTAAAACAATTAAGAAAATCAAAATTACGAAGGGTGCAGGAAGTGATCGTATACCATCAATATTTTATAGTAAATGTGCTACCAATCTTGCCGGACCTCTATGCATACTTTTTAACAAGTCCTTGAATAATTTCTCAAGTTATCCAACTCAATGGAAAGAGGCATTAATAGTACCAATACATAAAGGTGGAGCCAGAAATAAAATAGAAAATTACAGACCTATATCTATACTGAACTCAATAAGCAAAATTTTTGAAAAAGTAATCCATCACTTTATTTCACCTGTCATATATAAAAACTTACCGCCGGAACAACATGGATTTATTAAAAAACGTTCAACAGTTACTAATTTGTCTGTTTTCTCTAACTATGTTAGAAAGTCTATGGATCAGCGATTACAAGTTGACGTGATCTACACAGATTTTGAAAAAGCATTTGATCGGGTCGATCACATGATTTTACTATCAAAACTTCAAGTACTTGGCATCCATGGCGACCTATTTCGATGGTTTAAGTCGTACGTTAAAATGAGAAGGCAAGCAGTTATAGTAGGAAGTGCTCTTAGTACTTTTATTGAAGCATCGTCTGGAGTGCCTCAGGGTTCTATTTTAGGCCCTTTACTTTACAACTCATATATATATATATGACATTGTAACTTGTATTGAATTCTCGCGATGTTTAATGTTTGCCGATGATAAAAAAGTTTTTCTTGCAGTAAAATCTCTTAATGACTGTAAAAAGATCCAAAAAGATTTAAATAGCCTTTTTGAATACTATAAACGCAATAGAATAATTATTAATATCAAAAAGTGCCAGCAAATAACCTTCAGCCGAAAACGTAACAAAATTGAATATATATACCAAATTAATGGCAATTCGTTAAAATCAGTTGATTCTATTAAAGATCTTGGAATCCAATTAGATTCCAAATTTACAATGAGTGAGCATATTGACTTAATCATAAATAAAGCATACCAGCAGCTTGGTTTTGTAAAACGTACATGTCGAACTTTTCGTGACGTAAATTGCATTAAAGTCATCTATTTTGTTTACGTGCGTAGCATTTTAGAGTACGCTTGCAGCATTTGGTCACCACATCAGGTTATATACTCAGAAAAACTAGAGAATATTCAAAAGAAATTTATTAAATTCTTAAGCTTTTTAGATTTCAGATCTTTTCCTTCTTATTCTGTTGCATGCAATTATTACAAAATTGATGCTCTTTCTGTTCGTCGCCGTCATTGCGATGTATTGTTGTTGCATGCTATATTATCCGGAGATATCGATTGCACTGAGTTATTATCTGAATTGAGTTTTCGAGTACCTAGCCACCGTACAAGGCACACCGAATTATTTAATATACCATGCGCAAATACAGGTTATGCCCAAAATTCGATTGTCCATCGTATGACCTCTACGTATAATAAATTTTATTCACATATCAATTTTTTTAATATATCTATATCAGCTTTAAGGAAACACATAAAACAAACTAAATATTAAATTATATTATCTCAGATACACATAAATTCATTCTTGCAGCACATCAACACACACACACACACATCAACACTTTCACACATTACATCCACACTTACACTCACTCCCTTAAGTAGCTTTTACCCCCAAAATTTTGTAAATTTTGAATTTTTTCCCCTTAATTCGATTTAATTATCAATTGCTTAAACTTAATCACTGTTTTTATTTTTATTTTTATTTTTCTTTTCATAGTATTGTTAAATAGTGTAATCCTTTTTTGGTCCTATTTTATGAAAATATTATTTACTGTAACTTTAAAATTATGTATGCACTGTTGGATTACCCAAGAAATAAATAAATAAATAAAATCTCTCAGGTGAACTGATTTCGACAATACTGTCTATAATAAAGTACCTTAAGACAAAATACTATGAAAATAACAACAACAAACGAATTGAGGCGGATTAAAGTTGATATTATTTATAATTAAAAGCCACCCAATTCTAATCAGCTGAATAATTTCATATCTACCATAAGGTATTATGTGTAGCACTTTAGATTAAATTAGTTTTAGTTACTTAGTTCTTTATAGTAATTTTCTTTTTTTTTTTTTTCATATTATTGCTTTTTTAATGTGTTTTTTCACTTTAGTTTACCATGTGGTATGTTTTATTTGTTTATTCATTCAAGGGTTGACTGGAAAAGATCCCTTCAGGGGATAAGTCCGCCTTTGTGCATAGTTTTTTTTCTTGTTATACATTTAGCTATGTACTTTAGTATTATTTATGTACAATAAAGAGCATACAAACAAACAAACAAACAAACAAGGTAGATACCATAAGGTAGATACTACAATCTTGTAGTTTACATAAGTAAACTACAAGATTGTAGTATTTATTATTTGTAGTAGTAAAATCAAAGATGTTACTAAAAAGTAGAATACTCTATAAAAATATAAGAAGGAATTCGTTAAATAATCCCTATATACATGTGAACGATTCATCAATTGTTGTTACTATTGGATTGAACGAGTGAATGACTGAACACAGCTGAAATAGGTCGGCAAAATATTTATCGCTATGCTTCCAACCATATACTGAAGAAGACTGTGTAATTCTCTATTTCAATACAAATAGTGTTTACATATAGTTTTAAATACTTTATATGTAATTGAATTATTTGCAATAAATTAATACGTACGAGAAAAAATTGCTAAGAAACTTAATATGGTCTCAAAAGTTAAAATACTTATCTCAACAATGCTCTGGTATTATTCAAATTGTAATTTCAGAGTTAGAAGCTTTTGATCTATTCGATATTTCACGAGAAATTCAATGTAATCCATTTGAATAATTGAAGAGATTTTCTTGATACTTGAAATCCCTTTTCAAAAATAACTCCATCCGATGGTTGAATACTGAATTCACATATAACTCGATTTAATACTCGATGTATTTACATAAAAACATATTTTACTTTCGATAACATTTTTATTACAATTTTATTTTAATATAATAATTTTTTAAACGTGAATAAGAAAAAAAGGTGCCATAAAAGTCGTTTGATCTACCGTAAATCACTGGACACTTCTTTATATTCAGTACACGTAGTATATGTCATTTAGTCGACCCCGAGGCGCATTACCCGAAACTTTACACAGGCGGAGCTGCATGCTTAATCTAGACTATCTTACATGTAAGAAGAATATGAATATGCTGTATGTACCCTGTCGATACCAATAAGTGTTACAAGGACGACAACATGAATAATATACTTGACGCCAAAGCATGTTTTGGAAAACTGTCATAATTTAACCTTTGCATATATACATAAAAGATTACGTGCTTCTACCTGTTCGTGATCTGATCTGATATAGGTATTATTCATCATTTAGTCCTTATAACAAATCATGACTGCTGCCTAAAAATAATTATTTTGTTGTTAACGAAATATCAATAAATTTTATTTATCGCTTACACTGGTTAAACTTTTACAGATTTTTTTTATTACACTTTTTATTTTATCACCAGGTGTAGGAAATAGTCATCTTCACATTGTTTTAAAATAATTCTGTGAACGTAATAACAAGCATTTTAAACATAGCATTACAATGAAATGAAATCAATATATCCAAGTTGAAACCCTTAAATAATTGGTATGTAGTTGGAGCAACAATTATGAAATTCGTATTTCATTCGTTCGTATTCGTATTTCAACATTTGTATTACTGTTTTCGAAACAGACGCAATACTAGCTAACGACTATTTTTTTTTATCATTATTTTTTAGCCATGCAATTAGAATTTACCACTGCAGGGTACGTGGCAGGGTACAGCTAGTTAATATATTACAACACGACACGACACGACACGGTACGGTAAGGCAAGGCATGGCGCGGTACGGCGCGGCACGGCTCGGCACGGCACGGCACGGCTCGGCTCGGCACGGCTCGGCTCGGCACGGCACGGCACGAAACGGCACGGCACGGCACTGCACGACACGACACGACACGACGCAACAAGAATATAATGTAATATAATAAAAGAAAATAAATATATGAACAAATACATATATATATATATTTTTTATTTCTTTCACTTTGAATCAATATCACTCAAAATTTAAACAAAACTTGAATTATAATATTTATTTCTTATAATGGGCAAAATAAATAATAATTGTATTTTTAAGATTTTGTTACTCCATATAGCAATGATTTTTGGCAAAAACAGAAGATAAAGTCTCGAGGCCGTTGCTATAAAAATCAAACTCTTTATTGTGATACAGGTAGCCCTTTCAGAGATAATGGTACCGATGATCTTCACGCTAATGCCAATGTATTTAGATTCAAGCCCTTGTAAGCATAGAGAGCGCATAGCCAACCTGTAATGTTTTGGTATTTTCATACCTCTCTCTGAAAAAAAGCCTTATTAGTCCTGCAAATACAGATAAATATTCTCTAATAGGGAATACCATACCAGCTATGATTATAAAGTAAACTAAGTTATTAATGTCTATTTAATGAACTTCACCGTTACCTGTGTTTAGTTTAGTTTTGAAACGTCAATAGTTAAACGTCAAAAATTTAGTGTTGTCAGTCCAGGACCAAGCTACCACGGCTTGGAATGCTGCTCTACTGAAAAGAGCCTGGCAGCCTGGCTTCATTTCTTGTATTTATCTTGTCTGTCACTGGTTTTGACATAAGTATTAAAATTTTGGCATATAAATAACATGTTGTTCAATTGTATCGAGAGTCTACCGTAAGAGTACCAGTTTCTTTAAAAACATCTCTTACGGAATCAATAGCTTTTAAATTATAAATAGTCACGGCAGCACAGCCCCAAATTAATTGTATATCTATTAGTATGCTAAGATCACTTTATCCACTTATCTGATAAATGTTCAGTGCACTCGATACGTTTTGGCCATAATCGATCAAAAAGCGAAACTGTATAAAAAATGTATACAATACCAAGCAAAATAGGATAATTACGGATAATATATTTAGTGTTGTATTAAACATTGTAGGAGATTTGCTGATTTCTTAAAGACAAGTTTTAGATATGGTCTTAATAAATTTGATAGTGTGCTTATATAAATAATGTATTGGTTTCGTAGAATGATAGTTTTTTCTTAAAAATGCATTTAAGTTTATTTGTTTGGATTAAGGTTTTATATCTATTATATAAAAATGAATCGCAAAATGTGTTGGTAAGCGCATAACTCAACAAAGCATGGACTAATCTTAACAATTCTTTTTTTTAAATGTTCCTTGAAGCCCAGGGATGGTTTTACGGCGAGAAAAATTCGTATCATTTCCAGGAAAACCCTAAAAAAGCCCTTTTATTCCTGTACAAATATTTTCTAACTAAATGTATAGTCAATTTGAACTGTATTGCTATTCAATAAAGTTCATATTAAATTAAAATCACTCATTGTTGTCTAAACAATGTAGGTATGTTACTAACGTCGAAAAGTCAATTCGCGCTTTATTGTCGCTGCACAACGTTCAAATTTAATCAAATATATGTGTTCACCCGACCAAATTGAAAAGTCAAAAAATGTAAGAGCTATAGATTTGATTGGCCTTGGAATGTTCTTTCTTTTGTTTTAGTTTCGGAATGCGACATAAATTGTCATCAGTTTTCACGTCATTGC
The DNA here is from genome assembly GCA_918358695.1 of Melinaea menophilus ssp. n. AW-2005. Lineage (NCBI taxonomy): Eukaryota > Metazoa > Arthropoda > Insecta > Lepidoptera > Nymphalidae > Melinaea > Melinaea menophilus. Next base: position 29,497,128 of record OU911039.1, on the reverse strand, counting down.
ATCTGTCAAACAAACTACGTTAAAAAGCGTTTATAATATTTAATAATTAATTTTGATTGTTTTATATCGTGTTTTGTGCAAAGTGTTTTAATGCCTGTGATTAATAATTATTTCATGTGACATAATTTAGGTAAGTATATACGATGTGCCTCCTATAAGACGAAGTAATTTAGGTAGAAGAACCCGAAATGCTACAAATCAAACTAATTACCGATCTTATCATACTGCACATGAACGTGACGAGCGAAATGAACGCGAAAGAATTCTTATATCACGAACGCGGGAAGCAAGAGCGAGAGATTCAACTAATAATTGCGAAAGTTTGAATCGAGCTGCTTTCAATTACGATTTGTCAATTGACTACAGTAACCACTAATGTGTTACTATTTGATCTATGAACTTGGTTTGCTCTTATTGTAAGGCATTGAAATACAAAAATGAATTAATTTATAATTAATTTATCATTATTATTTTAATGAACAAAATTTCCTGTTAACTAAGTAAGTATGTGTCATTAACCTTCAGTTCCCTAAACCCTTACACATACATTACTTAGTCATAATATTATTTGGTAATTCAGTATTAGCAACACTTTTATTATTTTGAAACACAATATAATTATTTGATGATGGATATTAGTTACAACTAATTATTACATATTGACATACCTAAGCATATCAATTATTATTCGGTGATTCAAATTAGGAGACCCATATACTGTTTAGGAACAAATATTATTTATATTTGGCAAAAATCATTTTTTTTTATTTACAGGTACAAGGCCAAATATATCATAGAGCAGGTTCGCTGTTACAAGTGTCAGATAGCAATTACAAATTCCTGCAAATTTATTTCATTGGCAATTCACCACAAGAAATTGATATGCGTTGTTTACATAACAATTCACTAAAGAGGTCTATTGTAGAACAATTACAAGTTTTATTTCATGAACACAATCAATTGATTATGTTGTTTAAAACTGCAATGGATCTAATGCCATCTGATAATCACAAAATTGTAATCAGAGCTGATAAAACACCTGTTGGCCAACATGCAAGACGTTTTAATGCACCAACTATTGATGAAGTTGCCATCGTTGTAGTTGGAGAAAACTTGGAATCCCGTGATATTGTTTTACATCGTCGGAATGATCAATTACAACGTATAAAGGAAACACACCGCTCATATGACGCACTACAATATCCCATTATATTTTGGCAAGGTGAAGATGGCTATGATTTCTCAAACAAGATTATAAATCCTATTACAGGTAATAAAAAATATTAATTTAGCTATGGAGATATATTATCAGTCACCATATTTTTTATTTTTTTATTTTCAATGTTATGAAAACAAAAATCTATTTTCAGGTTCTGAAACCAACAAACAAGTCAGTTCAATGAACTATTATTCCTACCGCTTAATGATTCGTGTAAATGAAGACAATCACATACTCAAATGTCGGCGATTATATCACAAGTATGTTGTAGACATGTATGTTAAAATTGAAACGGAGATATTAACATTCATCAGGTTGAATCAGACCAAACTCAGATCTGAAGAGTATATTTACCTTCGAGATGCGATTAATACTGGTGGAAATGCACAGAATGTTGGTCGGATGACTATTCTTCCAGCAACATACATCGGAAGCCCTCGACATGCTATATGCTCCATATGCTCAAGATGCCATATGTCATATGTTCGTCATTATGGTACAGCAGATTTGTTTATCACATTTACATGCAATCCACACTGGATAGAAATCAAGCAGGAGTTATTCCCTGGGCAATCACCTATTGATCGTCATGATATTACAGCCAGAGTCTTTAGACAAAAGTTGAAATCTTTAATGGATTGCATTGTGAAACATTATGTGTTTGGAGAGACACGCTGCTGGATGTATTCTGTGGAGTGGCAGAAACGAGAATTGCCACATGCACACATTTTGATTTGGTTAGTTGAAAAGATAAGGTCAAATGAAGTTGATGCAGTAATATCAGCTGAAATCCCTAATGTAGAAGTAGATCCTGGATCCTGCATGAGGTAGTAATTAATAACATGATACATGGTCCCTGTGGAACTTTTAATCAAAATTCACCGTGTATGGTGGATGGTAAATGTTCAAAGCGATATCTACGGATATTAATATCTGAAACAATCACTGGTACTGACGGTTATCCTTTGTATCGTCGCCGACCGACAGCAGACAATGGAAGATCAACAATTGTCAAATTAAATCAATAAGATATTGAAATAGATAATTGCTGGATTGTCCCATATTCACCCATTTTATCAAAGACCTTCAAAGCGCACATCAACGTTGAATCTTGCCATTCAGTAAAATCTATTAAATACATTTGCAAATATGTAACCAAAGGGAGTGATATGGCTGTGATTGGTATTAATGCAGAGAATTCCAATGATGAATTTACCCAATAAAAAAAGGGTCGCTATGTTAGTAGTAATGAAGCAGATTGGCGAATATTTTATTTTTCTATTCATGAGAGACACCCTACTGTTGTTCATTTAGCTGTGCATTTAGAAAATGGACAAAGAGTATATTTTACAGCACAGAACGCAGTACATAGAGCTGTACAGCCACCATCTACTACATTAACCAGTTTTTTTGAGAGATGCCAAAACGATGCTTTTGCTCAAAACATTATTATATTCTGAATCATGAAGACAAAATTCAATCCCCAAGGAGACAAGGAAAACCAGTATAGTATAGTTATACGACGGAAACAAGGAAAACCAGTTCCAGGATACCCAGATGTATATTGGTCGAATTTATTCATGAATACATCCAAGCAATTATGAATGTTTTTATTTACGACGGCTATTAGTCAATGTACGTGGCCCAACATCATTCCAACATGTACGAACTGTTGATTTTGATTTGTGTGGATCATGCAGAGAAACTTGCTAACGTTTGCGATTGCTAGAAAATGATGCTCATTGGGATCAAACTCTCAAAGTTGCTGTAATATCATCACAAGCTCATCAAATACGAACATTGTTTTCTATAATCATATCTACATGCTTCCCATAAAACCCAAAGGATTTGTGGATCAAGTACAAAGATAATATGTGTGATGATATTTTGGATCAAATACGGATTAGAAGGGGAAATTCAAATATACAAATAAGCGAAGAAATTTACAATGAAGTATTGATTTCAATTGAGGATGTGCTTGATGATGTCAAACAAACTATTATTTAAATTAGGCCTGGCCGCGCCCAATCCTCCAATGCATGATGCTTTTAGCCAAGAGTTGCACCGAGAAAAACTGTATGATCTCAACACTGAAAGATTTAATTCAAACAAATCTTCCACTATTGAATGAACAACAGAAGTATGTATTTGATACACTTATGAAAGTAATAAATGTTAAAAGAGGAGGGATTTACTTCTTAGATGCACCTGGTGGTACAGGAAAAACTTTTTTGATGCCATTGATATTAGCAACAATTCGCTTACAAAATAAAATTGCACTTGCACTCTTTACGTCGGGAATCGCAGCAACTTTGCTTGAAGGTGGTCTAACAGTTTAATCAGCACTAACATTGCCATTAAACATGCAAAGCAACGAAACTCCAACCTGCAACATTTCGAAGAACTCTTCAATGGCAAGGGTTTTGCAGCAATGTGAAATAATTTTTTGGGATAAATGCACGATGGCACATACAAAATCTTTGGAGGCTTTAGAGAGAACCTTACAAGATCTACGGAGCAATCATAACCCATTTGGTGGTGCAAATTGGCTGGAAAAATATAGATGTAAATGAATTAAATTTCAAAATTCAAGAACAAATTACAGGCGAATTGGGGCTATATACATCAGTTGATTTGGCTACTGACCAAGATGATGTCGTCAAATATCCGCTTCAATTTTGAAATTTGCTGGATTTACCAGGATTGCCACCTCATAATCTTCAATTAAAGGTTGGATCGGTAGTTATAATGTTGAGAAATAACAACCAATTGCGTCTTTGCAACGACACACGGTTAGCGATAAAAAAATTATTGAACAACGTGATATCAGCAACTATACTGAAAGGAAAGTATAAAGGAGAAGACGTTTTGATACCACGCATCCCAATAATTCCGACTGATATACCATTTGAATTTAAACGACTACAGTTTCCAGTGCAGCTTGCTTTTGCTATGACCATAAATAAGTCCCAGGGGCAATCATTAGGTGTTTATGGTATTAATCTAGGACAACATGGGTTATGTTTCTCACATGGTCAATTGTATGTTGTTTGTTCCCGTGTTGGAAAACCATCAGATTTGTTTGTATATTCACCAGGTAATCAAACAAAAAACATTCCAATAAAAATAAAACAGATTTTTGTTAATAATTATGATTCACTTGATTTACAATAAAGCGATTACTGAAAATACTTACATACGTTTTATTTCATTATTCTTTATTTCATCAAATATTAACCCTATGTTAATAATAATAGTAATAAATAATTAATTATCTCCATGTTTTGTAATTGAAGCACCCACTTTATAAATATTTGTCACCTTTAGGTTCCCATTATCCTTTTAGATTATTTTTCAATCAGGTTTAAGCCTTAAGTTCCCCTCTTAGTTTGAAGCCCTCTGGCAGACATCCCAGTCGGGGTTTTTAGTGGGTGTCAAAAGGGTGGCCAAAGTTCGTGGAAGCGAAGATACTTAGGTCACCCGAGCTGACCTTTTTTTTAATTCTCCTGAACGGAACCGTCACCATGATGATAGGGCGATATGTGAGGGTCAGCAGAGTAAAAACGTCTTGAGGTCGAAATATAAAATGCCACATTCCAAATCTATTTGACAAAACGAAGTCTGCCGCGTTGTATAAAAATTGTTGTATTTATTATAAAAATGTATATTTTTAATTTTTCATGATTTATCTTTTTAAATTTAATTGTTTTGAGTTTAACTTTTATTATATCTATTAGTAAAACCACCAAATAATTTGAATTAGGAACATCTTATTGAAATAAGTAACATATTAAAAAAAGGATAATTTTACGATTTATTTATCATATTATTTAAAATATTAAATGGCAAAAAAAATCCACCAGAAATCTTAATATATATAAATCACGTGTCACGTTGTTTGTCCGCGATGGACTCCCAAACTACTTATCTGATTTTAATAAATTTACACACCAGGTACAATTTGACCTAACTTAAAAGATAGAATAATTTTCAACTCAATTCATAGTCGCAATATTATATTATTGCAAATTATTTGTTTATTATTTTGCAGTTAGCTCCTAACAATTCTAAAAGATGGCGGTATCTATTGACTGGATTGAGTAATTACGAATGAGGTATCTACCCTACCTACCTCATTCGTAAGTTTAGTGTTCCAAGTTATTTACTAAAAACTTTGTAATATACAAATAGTGTTATAAACATGGATAAAATTTAAAAAATAATTATAATTATTTTGTTTTGATTTTTGCTTAATATCGACTGTAAGAAAACATTATGGTTTTCATGACAGATGTACTCTGAACGTTACCCCGTAAATAGTTTACTACAATGTAATATATCAAAAACAATAGTCACAGCAACGCGTGACCGGGTCTGCTAGTTTTAGATACATTATTAATTCACAATTAGAAAATGCTGACTCCGTAAACAAGGTTTGCTCATTTCAACATCGTTTAGCCATTAAGCCCAAATGTCACTCGCATAAGCAGTCAGTAACAATTAACATGAAACTAACTTTATTGTCCAGTATCATTGGGTTAATGCTCATTAATAGTTACTCAATTATTCAGTATTTTGTTTTCTGTTTAATTTTCACTTTTTAGTTAAATTATTGTAAATATAAATAGGGTAATAAAAATTTAAAATTCATTAAAAGCTATAATGATTAATTTATCATATTATTTTTATAATTATTTGTTAATGATATCGAATACGGAATTGAAATATTTTTGAAAGACAAGTGGAGTAATATTAAGTTTAAAGAGTCATATTTTATTTTGATCAGTTTTAATCCATTAGATGAATTGTTTGAATTGTCATCCTGTAGAAATAGTGAGGGCTAGGACATAGCTTCTGTTGGAGGCGGTATGGGATCTTAAATCAAATGACTGAGGAATCTCTCACTCACTTTCAGTGCACATAGCAGAGAAGGGTTATACGAGAGCAGGATGAGGTTGTCGACCCCAAGCCGATCCGCTGATCTGAACATAACGCTTTATGTTGTTGAGCCGCGGGGATGACAAGTTGTCTTTGTTATTTGCTTAACCAGCAAATACTAATTTGAGTTATTATTTAGTGGTTTTTTAAGCATATTTTATTTTTAAACAAAAATATTGTATATAACGACTAATCCTATCATGTAAAAAGTGTATATGATATTCATATATACGAACAACACCGTTTTAATCATATTTTGTTTATATATAATTAGTATTTACAATGGTGTATCATCGTGGTACTGTCGTTTACTATAATGCAAATTCGAAGGCAAAAATTTCAGAGCAAGTGCAATTCCTGCAGAAGACAGGGCGGCCACGGCGATTCTGGCGTCACACAAGACTCAGTACACTCGCAAGCCAAAGACCCTTCTCGCTGCTAGTACTCCTCTCGCCCGTTGTGGATTTATACAGGCAGGACATAGCATTTCACACCCAAGTGTATAAAGTACTACTGTTTTCGGACGTCCTCCTGGTTGGGATAATTAAATAATAAATATCAAAACGTAAATAAGAAGAATTACTATTGTTTACAATTTTAAGGAAAGTTACCTTGCCTTTTTCATATAATGACTATGTTCGCTAATTTTATTAAGACAGTTAAGGCTCCTGAGCTGAGGGATATTTTTAATCTTTTGGCTTAAAAGAGTGGAAAAATATTAAAACTTTCTTTAGTTCTGGTGATGTCTCCGCTGGTTTTGGTAAATGATCTGGTATTTAATTAATAAATATATTTTTGTACAAATTTCATCTATTGTCATTTAAACAATTATAGTCACAGATTCAAGTTGAAGAATATTTATATATTTCTTCAAAACTGCATATAAATATATGAAGAATAATAATAGGAGACAAACAAGGGGTTTGTGTATATGTCGTTGCTTATCCATTGTCAGAGGCGCCCAGAGTTTTAGTTTTAGATATAATTAAAATAGAGATTTTAAAACCGGAATTGGAGTTTCATTTAAAGAGACGCAGCAGTAAAAAAAAAATTAAGTCACCATTTTAGCTGGTTTTTTAACAGTTGTTGTTATACGAATAAACAACAAGGTTTACAGGATCATTTTATTTTCTGTATTAATGGCTTAGGATTTTACAAACTTGAGAAATTGGTGTGTTAAAAAATCTAACCTAAAAAACTTAAAAACGTGTCAGTACTGGGGCAGTAAAATATCTTATACCATGTGTCTGGTAGAATGCGGACATGCCTATCCGACCTGCCCCATTAAATGATACCGACCGGACCCTAGAAATAAATAAGTTTTATAAGAACGCTCGCCTTATAATTTTCTATTTTGAAGGGATCTTGTTACGTTTTGTGTTTGTATTTAAATGAACGTAATTTTAATTACAATAAAATTTAATTAGGTGTCTGTTTTTGGTTTAAATATTATCTTTTAACCTTGGTATGTATTTCAAGATTATTTATATTTCTATTGATTGCGGACACATCGGAATATAATATACAATTTAAAATGTTGTCAAATTTAAAATTATTGAAGTTGTAGGCAAGAACTAGGAACTTAATATTTCATTTACAATTTAAACAGTCCAGCTTGACGGCTAAAAAAATAAAAATAGGATTGCTCTCCACAAACTTTCTTTATAAATAAAGTTCCCTTCATAAAATGTTTTGTTACTGTGTAATTTTAAAGTATTTTTAATTAAAATTTTATTCTTAAAAATATTTTGATAAAACAGAATTAATATTTTGTTAACACAAAAGAATGTCATTATGGTTTCATTTGAACTTTTCGTAATGTAATTATAATTTAAGTATGTTTGCGATTTCTTAATCGTACATTTTTAATGTTGGTATATTTCTCTCCTTGTTGTTTATATAAACCGAAGTTTCACCTGTTTAAATAATATTGACAGAAAAACAAACGTGAAATAATCCGTTTTATTCTATCTCAAAAGAATTATTCTATATTATTAGCAGTTGAAAAATACTTATCTGACAACCACCATTCCCAATATAAATAAATTGTGAGAGGACCGGCTCATTTGCCAGTGAAATCCACCGAAGTGTTGTCTGAGCGTCCAATTTACCTCGATTATGCCAGAGGGGAAAAAGCAATCTCAGGTTAATGTTTTGTCTCTTTGCGACCCAATGATGAACAAAATTATATTATGTAATTAATTAACCTTTTCCGCTATTTTAACTGAAAGTCTATAATAACATTTCCTTACAGTAGTGAATACAATTCCGAGGTAGAACTTTGGAACCCTAACCTTGTTGCAAATTCAAAATTTTGTTAAAAGTTTGTCGAGAAAACCTAAAAGGCGTAAAAAATCTTTCGGGTGGCTATTTCTATCAATGAGGTAATAAAGTTAGAGTTAAATTACCTTATGCGATGATCTTTTAGTTAGTTTGAGATACTTCAATAACATGTATTATAAAGGTTTATTCAAACTTTTTTTATTTAATCTCTTTTTGTTATTGAGCAATTTAATTTAATTCTTCTAGTATTATAAATGCTAAGCTTGTCTATTGAACAGATGTCAATAAAACTTTACCATATTATAAATTGTATATCAGAAAAACAAAGTTTTTGAAGCTTTTCACTAATTATTATTACAAGTCCACATAAAACATTAATGCATAACGATGTCTCTACAAACGATGTTAGATCCTGGATAGGTACTCGTATCTTCAGCGCTGAAATAAACTCATCGTTCTGGACTTATTTCCTTTAGGGAATTCCTAAGTAGGTTTGCAGTTGGTTCAGACTTAATAATAAATGGGACATCTGAACATTCGTAGTATATGTATGTTGATTTGTGTAATAGCAATCTTTTCTATTGCTTACATATTTATTATGAGTAAAGATTTTTGCATGTTACTGATATAAGTAGTGTAAATTTAGTGATTCAAAATCATTTACGTCAGCCAGAAACACAAAAAATTTTTACTACTCAAACTATTGCTTAATAATCTACTTTGATAACATTTACCTGTTTACTCGTTCGCGTTTAACAAAAATACTGAAGAGATTTTGATGAAGTCTGATGAGGCGTTAGTTTTCTGAATCGATTAAATAGTTTTTGAAAAAAAATATAAAATATATTTTAGCTTTAGGTGATAATATAACAGTACAGTACAAATTTTGAAATTTCTCATTATGACGTTTTTTTTGTGGCCTGATATTATTGGATTTCACAACTTGACAAAAGTGTTACTTAATGAAACACCAAGAAAACTTAAATTAGCCAACTTATTGAGAAATGATTTTGCCATATTCTTTCTGTTATAATCAAAATGTCGTAATTCTAGTTTGTTTCATTCAGTCTTCTTCTCAATAGCTTTGCTTCATCATAGGTATGGAGAGCCAAGGGAGATATTGGTACTACCACCTCTTCCATTTCTCGAAGAAAAATGTCCTTCGTCTGGATAATGTTTATATAAATACTTTTTAGGTTAAGGATTATTTTATTGGTCAATTTATGGATCAATGGAATCTTCAGTAACAGTAGATATTGAAATTGTTCCGGTCATCCACCACGCCTACTCCGCTCCAAACATACCGAGACAGTAAGCCTGATCTTCAATTGAGGAGATCAATCGTTAAAACTTTTCAACGAGATCACTTTTTAAGTCACTTATATGTTATATGCTTATTTATTACCAGGTTAGAAAAACATAGCGGTCAATTTACATGAAGTAAGTAAATATTATTCCTGAAGCTGGAGGACGCACAAAGATTCACCGGATTTGTTGAAATAAAAACAAAGTAAATCCTATCCTATCCGATGGTTCGTTAGTCTGTGCTTATAATTTTTAGTCTTGATTGCTTCCTTTCAAAATTTGATAAGATAGAATTTTGACTTTAATGATATAGTTTGACACGTCTTGGTTGTGTGGTGTGCCCACAAAGATAATCAAAAAGTGATTAGGGGGATGATTGTCAATCACAACTAAAAAAATAAAAAAAAAATATTTCACTACTAAAATATTGCAAATTTTATGTGAGTACTTAGTACACTTTTAATAAAGAAATGTGTCTTTCCTGTTCTAATATTACATTAAAGTTGGTAACTCAAATATTTTTATACTAAAATATCTTTAAAAAGTTTCCTACTTTAATTAAAAGTATTAAAATGCCGAGGATTTTAGAACTCCAATTACCGTTTAATAAAATGTTGCTATTTTTTTTTAACCTTAAAAAATTAATAAAATTAAAGAAATATGATCGCTCTAATTCATATGTTAGTAGTAATCTTGAAGTATTTATCTCGCAAAATATTTCTGGAATCATTTCACAATAAAGTTTTATTACCGATAAAACATATTGTTTTTTTTTTCTTATTTCTTACTTTAAAGCCGGGTGGCCTTATATTTTCAATTTGTTTTAAAATTCAAGGAGTTTGTTTGTATGACTGTTTGAAGTGGAGTTTAAAACGAAATAAACTAAAAGTTCTCACAAAAAGTCTAATTAACGTCGACGGCAAAGCAATTAGGATGGTAAGTGAATTTATTTATTAATGATCTCTTTTTTACTAACCGTTTCATGTATACGTAAATAAATGATATGATACTGTTAAAATAACAGGTCCATATTTAGATTAATTTCCAGAGTACAGCGAAATTGGCATGACAGTTATTTTAAGACAGACTCAATTCAAACGTTAAATATAAAAAATAAGACAAAAATATAATCATTTGGTTAATAATGTCTGATTGGATAGAATAAATTTTCTAAGTGCATAAACAAGTAAACAAAAGCCAATTCGTATCGTCTTTATTGTTAATTATATAAAGATAGTCCCATGGAAACTGACGCTGAATAACTTACTTTTTCTTTTCGACAATAAACACATCTTGGAAGAAATATAAAGTTTTTGTGAATGGAATAAGAATTATATTTATATGACTTCAATTAAATATATAAATCTTATTAATTTTCTAAGGATAACCTCAAGCACCTGTAACTGTTCCTTGAAATCCGATTCTGCCTGTGTGACCAGCTCATTCACAACCAACAACTAGACCTCTTCATTCTGCGAGAACGCTGTCACAGTGTTACAACTGAACTATCTGGATTATGGAATGACATAAATGTAAAATGTGTTGTTATTGTAGATTGTTTGTTATTTCATTATATGTCATAAGGTCAAAGAACGAAATTGTTTAAAAAAATATAAAACTAGCACCTAGTTATGTCGGTCTAAACAGCTGAGTCGTCAGTCATACCAGTAATGACCGCTGCGTAGGTTAAGTGATTGGTTGTTAATTAAAACTTGACTACCTACGAAGAAATCGAGGTCATGTTACAAATAACAATAGACGTCTCAACCACAGTTAATTGGTTAGTCAAATTGCTGAGAGCAAACAACTCTTATTCGAATTAAAAAATCCGAGAGCATCGTGAAAAATTAACAGTTTAAGTTCGGTATGTGGATAGATAACCTTTATAAACATTCACATTGTATATTTTAATAGGGATATGAAAATTATAACATATACGTTGAATATTTACAAGAAATAATTTAATAATGCATTTTTGTACAGTATGTATTGTCTTATTTTTAAATATGCATATTCGAAACTAGTATAAAAAACCAGTAGAGAATTCCAAACATTAAATTATAATAACAATATTTGTATAAAATGTAAGTCCAATACTAATTTTCGTTTTCGTCGTATTTGATTCCTTTTTATTGCAAATAAATATACTTATGCTAGACATTAATGCTACTAGCGTTTAGGGTTTATGTATTAATTTACAAGGAGAAATTGTTTCTTGCATCGATTGCATGATTCTTTTCAAGCCTTTATCAATAAAAAAAAAAATTGTATGTGACCAATTAATTCTCTTTTTTTATACTAATTAAAGGTTTGTTAGTTCTTCTAATCTGAGAGTTTTTTTTCCTTGTTCCCCTTCTGGATACACATTAACAACAGGTATTCTATAAGTATATGAATGCAAAGTAAAGTAATTTTTCGCCATTAAATAGAAAATACAATTAAGTTATAAAGGCTATTTATTTTTATTAATTCATAAGTACTATGTTAAACATATCAATTTAAAATCATTACTAAAAGCTGAAAAATAGTCCTATCGATATTAAATTATTTGCTGTTATCCAACTATTAACAAACTGACAGTAGTGTATGGACTATGGGATACGAATTCACACAACACATTGGTAAAGGTGTTAAATATCAAGAAGTTTGGATATTGTTTGAGTTATTCAGTGACAAAGTTATTTGGTGCAAAATTCGCTCTTTATACTAAGTGTTCGTAATTCCGAATGTACAAAGTAGACATTTAACAATAACAATAATAAAAGAATTTAATAATATTAATTCAACGAATGACGGTATAGAGTTGTGAATACAAATGTTAGATGCAATTATTTTATTTCAATCATTGGATATTGATCCAATAGTGGGTCATAGCAATAAATGGTAAATTGTAAATTTATTACTATGAAGATAATTTTCCGTGAGTAGTAGTAGTCGTTTTGATGAAAGACGAAACTTCTCTGATAACAATTTTGACAGTGGTAACAAACAGGAGTAGCAGGTATAAATGTAGATTTAACGATTCTCAAAAATTTATAGCATTATTTTTATAACTCAAGATATACATCTAAATTATTCGAAAGAACATCTGTTGTATGGTTAGATAAAAAAGACCCTTTTGTCTACATGTGCCGTTAACGGGGTCCTGAAAAGTGATTCCAAACCAGCTGTTTTTCTTTCTGTTGCTTGGTTATTTTTTTTAACAATTTTTACATCTTAATTGTTCTTCAAATTGCGTGTAATGTTATCACGATCCTATGTTTAAAAGTTGTAGTAAAAAACTAAAAAAAGCTGTATTCAACTTCTACAAAGTGATCGATCATATCGAATCAACAACACCTAATATGATAATACGAATTATTGAAGAATATGTATGTATAATGTACTTATTAGAAACCAAAAATGATATCAACAAACGATGGTTTAAGTTATTGGAAAAAGGTAAAAAACATAGCGTAGGATATTATCCTTCCAGTTTGCCACCAAGAAAACAAGATTTGTTGCAGCATATTAAAAATGTTCATCTGCAATGTATGGTGTAATCAACACACGTATCCTATGGAAAAATTAAAGTTTTAAACTTATTATGCCAAAATAAGTATTCTGATAAAGTGTATCTCATGTATTCATTGTCAGAGGTACAAAAAACCCAAACTTAGACGACGATTTTTAAAATAGTCATATGATAACGGTTTATAAAGTTATTAATAAATGCTAATTAAAGTCTGGTTCCATGCTGTAGATCTACGAGCGACAGATTAAGCCGCAAGAACGCTGCCATACAAATGTGCTATAATCTGAAGGAATTGTATCTGTTAAAAAATATATTACATTGCAAGGGAAGTACATAATGAACTATATGAGGGAGGTACATGAAAAATGTATATAAGAAAAGTACATAATGGAAGTACATTTTGAATGAGATTAAAAATAAAGCATTAAATATCGATCTATAGCTATCCCAATTATGAAAGCAAAAATACAAAAAAAAATAGTAACAAAAAAAATCAGTAGTTTATTAAAAATTATTTGTTATATAACCATATACCATTTACAGTAATAAAATAAAAAAGTATATTGTTAATAATTTACCGAAGTAGTTATATTATACACGAGAAAAAGAATTATAATAGACAATAACACAATAACATATAATATATAATATATAATAACAAGTATTAGTTTATAATTCGTGTCAATGAGCAGCAGCTTGGCAAGAAATGTATTGTATTTTATGTAATGTAAGTAAAAAACAATAAAAAAACAAGCTGAGAAAGACGATCTTTTTAAGAAGGATGATCCTCTTGTAGGACTATACATACCTGTTTTCCTGTAGATGACATTGTTTTATTTGGTCGAAAAGCATACCTACCTTTTATGTGATATTGTTGTCCTATATTCACTAATAACACAAACGTTGTTATGGTATTGACCATTTCTGACAATATTAACTCGGCAACCGAATAAATTACTGGATGGTGGATATTAATTTTTTATAACCTTGTTTTCAACACCTGTTGAAAGGAGATGACTTTTTCAAAAAACCATAACTTTAAGGTCTAAATTTTTTTCGAATTATTTAGATAATTTTCCTGAGATTTAACAAAAAAAGTTAATAATAAATTTTTCAGAATCGTCGAAGCATGAAATTTTAAGCCTGCTACTCCCGATAGCTATTACAATCGAAAATTGTTGTCAGATGACAATTCCAACCCCTACAAAAGTTTCTTGAAAATTAAGCTTTTTACAGAAAATTAGTTTGATTGTAAAAATTAACCATGTATCCACCAAAAGCACTTTATTAGTGCTATCCTGGCTGGATTGTGTGTAGAGGCAAAGAGCGGGAACTCTGAGCGGTCGCTGAGTGCTGGAAATTTTGAACCGAAGGTCACCTGGAGAACAAGATTAGTAATTTTACAATAAGTATCCTGTTAAATATTATTTAATTAAACACTTTTTTGTTTATTGGGTCAGAAACCTTGGTAGACTTAAATGTAGATACAAGAATTTAGTATTTAGATTAAAAACAAACACAGAACATTGAATTTTACATACCTAATAGAGTTTATTAACTTTTAATTGTAATACATAGTAATAAAAATTGTGCACAAATATGTATTTTAGTATACAATATGTATTTTTTCTTTTATTTCAGAATAAAATGTCTGAAAAACAAAGCATTCGAACAGAGGTCAATGATGAGTAGTGATTTATTTTAGAGGCAAGCGTTTAGTCTTCATTATACGAGTATAGCTATTATTATTTACATGCGATATTTTCATGCAAAAAAATTGTGTACATACTATGTGTTCAAATGAGCGACAAACAGAGTGTTTTATATAAACTGTTACAAATATCTAAATATGAAGTAAAAATCCCCAAATTTTTGTGAAAATAGTATTAGGATATCTTTAGTTTTTTTCAAAAACCTGAATTTTCTATAAAAATTATAAAAATTAAATATTTATGATTTTTATATAGATGAATTGTTTGAAAGACATTTATAACACGGACAGGAGAATACAGATACTTGCAATAAAATATTCAGAAAGTATTAAATATTAGCCGTTGCCCGCGTCGTCGCCGAGCTGTCAAACAAGATGTAACGATAATCATACCTATCACAAAGTTTAATAAAACATAACAAAACTTTAGCGGTAGGTACGGAGACCCAATAAAAGTTTGTTCTTATTTGTGAAAGTCAATATATTTAACAACGCAAATATAGTTTTAATGATTACATTAAGAAGATGTAGAGACTAGGATTACGAAAGAAATGTTTGGGAGGTGATGGTCATTTAGAGAGTATGAACGAACGGATTCGTAATGTATAAAATAAGTCGAATATATAACGGAGGAAGGAATATAATAGATGAAAGACAAGACAAGCATGCATGAAAGGACTTTTCAAAGTAGAAGAAGCAAAAAAAACATGTTAGGATCGTAGCCAGTGGACCAGTCTTTGGTCTCTTCCTAGCCCTCGGGGAAGAGGCCTGATAATATATACTCCATAAAATTTTATATTGGTACATACATACGTGATTGCATGTATGCTTGCTTGTATGCATGCACCAATATAACATTGTTTGAATGCGTATATTACTGATTACTTAGGGTGTATTATACATAATATATTTAGTAACATAAGAGAGTAGACGCTAAGCACCTTACGTACATGTGTACATGAAAAGTATGAACTTTTTTAAACTCTCTACCTTTCAAACGGTTGCGTTTTCATGAAATGAAAACAATGCGATAACTTGTGAACAAATAATTTTAATATAATGATAAAATAATACGTTTCCTTTGAGTATTTTTACTTGGAAGTTTATCTACGTAACGGCTAACATAACTGTGGCATGTTAAAATATGTGGTATGGTAAAATGTAGCTACGTTATCTAATTATCTAAATACACGTAAGCAAATTACCTGTTTAAAGTTTAATTATTTAATAGAGCTAATCATAAGACTCGCTGTCAAAGAATATTTATAAATAATTCAGTATATTCCGTATAATGTTACACTTGACATTTTGTCCTTAGGTAATAATGTTATAACTCTCTTTTATGTCTTTTCTTGATTTCACAAAGTGTCGTTATCTTTTTGTGAGTGTAATTGTTAACGAATGTCAAAGTACCTATTACTTTTTGTGTGGAACAAAGAACATTTGATTCCAAGTGTCGATTTAACTTTTCTTAGGACTTTACTTTGTGACAAAGGAAAAAGTAACTTAGTTAGTGGACAGATTTATTGTCAATCAACGAAGGATGTTGGTGTAATATAAGTATACCTACTGGTGCTTATAAATTCATAATATACGTGTATTGTAATGTGCTATTTGTTGATATGTCTTAGGCGATACAATTAGGCATTCTATATGCATATTATTATTACATTTAATAATATAATAATAATAATTGTTATGTGACACAATTTTGAAAGGTAAATAGTTTTAGGGAATATAAATGAAATAAATCTTTAAAATTACTTATGAATCATAAATTCAAATGTAATGTTTCAGGAACACCAAAAACATCACAGATTAAATTAGATTTCTAGAGCTTATAATAATATGAATGAATAATTTGATACAATGAATAAATATACTTTAATAATATGAATTTTCTTAAATTGTTGAAAAAGTGAAGTCTTAAAAGTCGAGGTTCTCTTATTGATTTTAATTTCTTATATAAAACTAGTTTAAAGGTTCTACAAATAAAATAAATAACGTAGCAGTAAAATTAACAAAAATCGTGAAATACTTTTTATTTCACTTATATCAAATGCTTGAACTCAATACCTAATTTGTGAATGTTCAGCTCATATGGTTGGTATTTATGAAACTTATATATAGGGTTTGCTTAAATTATAAAATAAAAACATCAAAATTTCCACCCAAACCGTTGGGATTGATATACTTGCACTGAAGGATTCCTTACATATGTTAATTGATATAAATAGTTTTCTTAATCTTAGAAAATTTTTATTACGTAAGCCTTTTCTTACGTTAGTAAAGTCAGGGTTATGTCCTTTACAATTAATTCAACTTCTAATAATTTTTATCAGCTGATATTTGTAAATATAATATAGGTTTTACTATTAAATAAACATTTCTTACGAGCCTTAATTTAAGTAATTAAACAGGTGGATGTATTTTAATGTACCTTAAAATATCTTCTAAGCTATTAGGAAATACAACATTCATATAATTTAGTAAAAAAATAAGAATAATGTCCGAAAAAACATGGATAGTAGATAAATTTTAATACTAAATTATACGCGTAAGTCTCTGTTTATTTTCAAAATATATTTACTATATCTAATTAAGTGTGAATTCAGTAATCTTTGTTAAGAACTACCAAGTCACTACCAAAACTCTATTTAAGACCGTGTGGAGATAACAACAACATACAACTCTGATTGATGTTTTGTTGATGTCCTTCTTGGGTTGTTCATGTTAAGATTAATTTTAGTACCTCAATTTATCACGAACGTACTTATTAATTAAGATATTTTTAGCTTACTTTAGTTTATTCAGGCTTACAATATCATCATATTGGGAAAGTTATATCTATATTATTCTATCTTATGTTTAATATGGGTATTTAATTAAATTGTATTATTAATTATATCATATCATCATAGTAATATTGCTCATTAAATTATAATTATTTTGCAATAATATTATTTAACTGAATATATGATCTGTGTAAAAAAAACATTAAATATGAATAAATTATTGTTTATTTTATATCAGAGAAAATTAAAAAATAATTAAAATAAATTATTATAAAGGAAATTTTAGATTGACGAAATATTCAGTATTCATATTAATTACATTTAAGCACACGAGGTTTCCAGATGTTTATTATATACGAGTAAATATTAAATATTGGTATATGCAAAGGAAATTCGGTTTAGGCATTTTAAGAGCTTTTTTTCATACGGCGTAAAACTTTCTGTGCCCTCTACTCATGTAAAAGCAAAATCTCCTTTTCATAAAAATACGTTATAGCAGAGAAATATTAAAATGTTTGAATGAGATATTTATTATTATTGACCTAAATTTTGGATAAATTAATAAATAAATGGAAGATAAAGCCTTGCAGACTACTCATATTATGGTAACTCTAAACACAGTAATAAGAAACAAAAAATCTTATAATGTATTTTCACCTGCACGATATTCCAGTATGGCACTATTTTGCGATGCTTTCAGTGACCTCGGAACAGACAAATGATGTATTTTCAGAATAATTCCTTATCATAATAAAAATATTATTTCTAGATATTTTATATTGTTATTTCTGATAAAAAAATAACTGGTTCATGTTATAGTTTTCTTTACCATAAATTAATTACGGTTTCATCATTTAATAAAAAATAGGCAACCAAGTTATTTTAGGTTTTCTTAATATAGTTTAATGTTTATATTTTCCTGAACTTGGTACCGATGAAAATATAATAATAAAATTTAAAACGTTTTGAGCTAAAACACAGGAAGTAAACCTGGTCTATAGAAAAATAAAAAAATTGTTTAGTGAATCGTGAATTTCCAATTCATATTGTCTGAAAATTGTCTGTTCGTTTTTAGATTCTAGTACATTTTCTACAAATTGAGTCCAAATTCAGAATCGTATGCATTATGTAAATATATAATTAAGCTTTACATTTAATTCAGCTTAATTTAAAGATAATCAGACACTATTAGTGTTATTCATAATATTTGAGATCCCCACATTATTATACCCTTATGTCAGTTTATCAAGTGAACTTCATATCCAGGCAGCAAAGTTCTGTGGTTCACAAGATTTACATTAACAATGTATTATTTTTTTTTATTTATTGTAATACTGGTTATAAGAAAGATAACATTATCTTATTGTGTGGAAGTGATGATGTGGAAAGTTGAAAGGATATCGCAATACATGAATGTGATGATTCAAGAAAGGTTTGAAAAATACGAGTATAAGGAAGAGAAATATTGTAATTATGTCATTGTGATTACAATATTAATTATCTCTTTGCGATGAGATATTTATATCTTATATTTTTTTACACACGTAAACGTTTAATATGTAATATTCCTTATATTTCATATAAATTACTAATTAACATTATATGTTCAAAAATTTAATGTTGATGTAAATTGAATATAATTGAATGTTTTACTTGTTATTTAACCCCATCTTTTGTTTTACAATTGCTATGATTATATAAAGATATGTAACGACAAAGGTCTTTTGTAACTTTTATATTTAAATTAACGAAGTTATAAAGGTTTGCGTAAAATTTACATGGCCTCTTTTTATAATGGGAGTTATGAATTCATCTTTTACCTCAAGCAGAAACTGAGGTATTGTACTCTTCTAGACCGGAAAAACGTTCCATAGAATTATGCCTTCAGTTTATAACGCTACCTGTATTTAGAATCTTTGTAGATATATTTTATTTTATATTTATGCATATATATATTTATTAGTTTCGGTTGGTCTGATTTGATTTGACATAATGACATAGAAATATAAGTTATCAATGCAACATGAATTGTAGTCAATGTGACTTAATGGTTGAGATGATTAAAAAATAATGTGATTTAAATATTAATAGTCATTAAAAGACTTTTATCCACCAACTCGTAATTATTATAGGTATATTATACCTATTATATATTACTATTAAGTAAAAGTAGGTACTTTACACCGATATTATTAGAGATGGTGGTACTTCACGCTCTCCAACCATACAAATCACATTATTACAGCAAAATTTTACCAACCAACATAAAATGATAAATTATAAGCTCCATATAAAATAATTCGATTAGAGTATAAATGTTAACAATTTAAAAGTATCAAGCTACAAAATGCTTAGTATCATACGCTGGTCCAAGCAACATCGTCGAATGAAAATAATTTTACTTTAGTATTTTTATATATCTAAGACAACACATTTTTAAAATAAGGATATTTAGTATTGGCCAAAATGGTCCTGGTGATGCATGTTTTGGTTTTGTTAAATTCCACTATACATCTTTGAAATAATACCAGTATTAAAATAAATAAATGTACCGTAGTATTTAGCTATATTTGGGAACTAACAAACTCGTAGTAAGACATTCGTTCGATATTTCATTTCCGAGCTTGATCACACCGCTTTAGGAACACGCGACGCCATAATGTTAAAATATTTTCGTTCAGAAATTACACGTCAAATATAGGTCAAACGTGCAGATGAAAAATAAAAGATAAAAACAGATGATCATTATTCTATTTATTATTAAAAATAATTTAATGATCACGAGTTCGTTGCTTTCATTATAATAATAGATGCAGGAAACATTGTTGTGGCTAACAATAGAAAAATAAATAAAAGTATCAGCAATAAAATACTTTCTTTCATTTCAATTATGAAGTTGTTGTCGAATTTGCCGGCTCATAATTATTTAATTTAAATATTTATCCGTTATTTGGTCCAATTAATGTAAATAAAAGATTTATTTTTATTTTCGTAATTATACCATGTACACAAGAATCATTTAGTCATCATATTTTCTGCTTAGGGATAGGGATACTGATATTTATCGTACCTTTGATATTTATAATAGGGTACAGAATATCTTAGGTTGGACATTTCAAAACTTAATTTAACAGAAAACATACAATCATTTTGGAAAGAAGTCTGTCTAGACCAAAATTACAATGTTTCAATATTTTGATATCTTTATTTTTACAAGAAAATTTTGGAAGTTTAAAATTTAATGAGAAAATCAATTTTGTACTTGTAAAATTTTGTTAAGTAAGAGATGTTGGATCTGGATTTAGAGGCCTAATGGCTTTTATAAATCATAGCTTTTATGCCAATAAG
The DNA here is from genome assembly GCA_918358695.1 of Melinaea menophilus ssp. n. AW-2005. Classification (NCBI taxonomy): domain Eukaryota; kingdom Metazoa; phylum Arthropoda; class Insecta; order Lepidoptera; family Nymphalidae; genus Melinaea; species Melinaea menophilus. The sequence continues at coordinate 29,476,015 of OU911039.1, read as the reverse complement.
TTCAAGTTTATTACAGAATTCTGTATTAATACAAAATAACAATGAAATCAATCAACACAGACATTTTTGCACCTGCAGGTTTCCCTTGTTATTTAACTTCAAAGTATCCCTATCAGATCGATAGGCTTCTAAAAATAATGGCAACGAATAGCAATAATTAGTTTGAAATTAGAATTTAATTTTAAAAACAAAATAATTAGGGTGTTTTAATGTTATATAAAATTATATATGTATTTAAAATACTTTTACGTATGAAAGATAGGGGAAGCGTTATGTGGAACTTTAAACGGTGATTAGTGAACGTCGAACATAAATTATGATATATTTATTAATTATTTATATATTTATTTAACTTCATGCCATATTCCTTGTGGGGTAGACGGGGACGATGAAGTGCCAAACGCTACGGTCCCTGCATACCTCTTTTGGCTTGGCCACAGACATCAACGTCTTTATACCTACCCCCCGGGGGATCCTCATGCTTTTTACGTGACCTTCAGTATCATAGACACTGTGTTTTCAAAGGTCACTCGAGGCCTCCCCATGTCTCTCTTACTGCTCATTTTCCTGTATAAATCATACCATTTTTTCATCAGTCATTCCTTCGACGAGCCTAAAACACCTGAGCACGTTCTTCTTCATTCTCACCGTGGCATCTTCGCTTGTACCTACCATTGTGTGGATCTCTTCGTTGCGGTTTCGGTCAACTAGACTGACTTCGCATATTCTGCGAAGAGATCGCATCTGCACAGCATTCATCTTTCTTACATTCTTCTTCTGTGTTACCCACGTTTGGCTGCTGTATGTAACCGACAGCAATACGCCTTTCTTCATCCATTTCGTATCTTCCGTCTCTGCTAAACATACTTTCTAAATATACCACTTTATTCACTTGTTATGTATTACCTTACCATTCACGTTGATCTTACATTCTGTTCTGTCTTTATTTCTTTCAACATAGTTTAACATTTAGATTTAACGTGCCTCGTACAGTCGGTGACCACTTCCTGTTTTAACAGCGTTGATCATGGAGACATCGTTAAATAACTGTTTTCTAGTCGACATGATGAAGTCAATCTCATTTTTCGTCGCACCGTCTGGGCTCAACAAGATCCACCTCCTACGTTCCTGTTTCTTGAAGAAAGAGTTGATGAATTATGAAAAGACCCTCCTTTTCTAGCCAGTAGATGACCCTGGTGATGTCGTTGTCCAATACCGGATTGCCCCACTCGCAGCTCGTCAACGCAACCCATGCCCAGTCTTGCGTTGAAGTCCCCTATGACAATGGAAAAGTGAGTTTTGGAGGAACGTATGACTCTACTAATGTTTATTGACTTTAACTAATCGTTTAAATGTGTCATAATTTTATAATTAATGGAGTTGTATAAAAATAAAAAAAATAAGTTAGGAATGTCAAATTTTTATTCAACTTTTAAGCCATATGACACGATTCAATCCAAATGCGGAAATCGGGATAAAATAGAATTTGATAATGAGATTTTAAACAACAAAGAAATAGAATATCTCAAACACAACAACGGTTTTCTTTTCAATAAAAGAGACTTATATTATGTTTAAAGGTAAATTTATTGTTTCTCTTAATAGAGTAGCATTAAACATTACGTGTTACAGCAAATAATATTAAATATAAATCACGTATGTATTAAAATAAGCTAACATGTGTAGTAATATGTTATACATGTAAATACAGTCTCGTTCAGCTCTATAATGTAGTTAAAAATAACGTCTGCTTAAAGTCAGACAGACGAAATATGTAAAACTGTTGGCTTTCCTATTATTCTTATGAACACTTGCTATAACATTTACAAGGAATCTTTTTAGAAATTTGTAACTAAAAAGGCGTTTAAATTACGAAGATTATAGTATATAGGAAATAAAAAAATATTTTAAGGTTTTTAATTATTCTCGAAAGTCTTATACATTATATCTACGCTATTGTAGTATATATGTGTTTGTGATAATATTATAATAAGTAGCTCTATAAGTAATAAAAGTTTCAAAGTTTTAAGAAGCATCAACGTTAAACATATTTCCATAAAATACAGCAATTCATTTAAAAAGATGGAAACAAAGTTGTTTGTTTTTAAAAGAATGTTAATATAACCTGAATCTCGTATTTGGAATTTTCTTGGTACAAAAACAATGTATTCAAAGAAGAATTGTAAGAAATTGTATATTCGAAATGCAAATAATATCTTTATACAAATACTACGGTATGTAATATCGTTTAGAATAACTATTGTTGTATTATAGTATTATTAATTTCGCGCGTACTGGACAGTTTGCCGAAATAATGATTACTCAAGACTTGACCTACATGTTAGAGAGATTCCAAACATCTTCACTAAGAAAAATCACAATGTATTCGTGAGTTCCTATAATTTCAAGTGGTACATTACTTGAGTTAGAAACGAAAACTATATTCTTTACAAGCCGGCTGTTTTAGATAGATCTTTAATATATAAATGTTCTCTTCATAGATATTCAATATTTATAATGCTGCTGCGTATTAAGTATCATTAAAACATGTACTACAAGGATGCTCCAAAAAATGAAGAACTGTGCGTACCTAATCTAAAAGAAACAGATATGTATATAAAATATAAACTAAATTTATATGTTGACCGCTAAAAAGTGCTCGCTATGGATGGTTATCTAACGCATGAATGTTTCTGATCGGTTGGAAATAGACACTATACAAGTATGATTATAAATGTAGGTTGTAAGTGGATCAAGCGTGAAATGCTTAATATCAAAATGTGTAATTTCACTTAGGATGAAATTATTCATTTTGAACGATAAAAGTAGACGTTCTAAGCTCATATAATCGTTAATTATACATTTGTTTATATATTTGATATTATTTTTCAGGGGATGTACTGTAGTAAATAATAAAACACCTTACCTCTCGTCGTGACAAAACTACTGAAATCTCTGTGGACAAAAGTAATTATTTTGTCATTTTATGAAAGAATTTGACTAATTTTGATCAAATTGTTTCTGAGGCTGTGATGAAGTCGTGTTAAAGCGATATCGCATCTCTAAATTTGTAGTGTTTAGTAGAGTAGTAACTCAAACTTATTACTGTACCTAGGAAAAACGGTATCGGTGGATTGGCCGCCAGGAAGACGTTTATGGGAGGCTCAAATTACTTCACATCTTAGATTCAAGATATTGGAAATAGGAGCTACTAAGGTATTGGACACTAGTCCAATCAAAGATTAAGCCTGGTTTTGACTTGACATTGGATATCATTGTTCTATAGTTATGTAGTTTAGGCGTAAAGCAATAACAACACTATGTATAATGTTTTATTCATCATTCAGATTTGTATATGACATTACTGTTGCCTGATTTTCAATATTTAATAATAGTAATAATACATTAATAATAACTCGGCATAAACAATTATTTTTGTCAGTACTCTAAAAATAAATAACTCGCAATTTATAAAGTAAATATAAATCTATTCTGTATTAACATAAGTGCATAAGAATTCGTTTCTCCTTATGGTAAATTCCATATAAATTACTTCACTCAAGTTCACTCACGTGTTATAACACAGAATAATTTAAAATTTATTCGATGCTTTCCAAAAAGCAAAAAAACTATCCGGTTTCCTGGGGGTTTACAGCCGAATAAAGCTTTCTCGCATCCGCTGAAGCGTGAAGTACAGTCGAGTGAGAAATGTTTTACATTAGTTTGTAATCCTGGGATATTACATTGTTAGTTATATATGGTGTGATGTTTAAAATTGTTTTGTATAATAATAATAAAAACCTTTATGTATTTCCCTACAATAATTTACCAATTGCCTATGAATGAATTAAAAAAGTCCTAATAGACTTACAAGAAGTATAATTCATTTTGCCGAGTTTAATAATGCGATGTGGAAAAAATAATGTGAGGAATATCAGTAATATAAGATGTAATATGTACCTGATTTATTTTATATTTGGATAGGAACAAATTAGTACGATACCCTACATTTTATTTAAATTGAGCACTCTGCATTGGGAACACGCGACATCATGATGTCAATCTATTCAGTTTTAGAAATTACACGTCAAATAAGATTCAACTTATTTTTATATAAATGTTAAGTTAATGTTGTTAAGTTTCACTTATAAGTCAACATTTATCAAGAAATAAATATAGAAGTAAACAATAGTCATAACAATATTAAATTATTTTAGAAGCAACTGATCAAAATGTATTAATACAATGAACTTAAATAATATATTTATTATTAAGAGAATTAAGAGATTATTATATAAATAAGATATATAATTATTTGGTCTACAGGTTGACGGATCCGTCCATCAGTACAGGAGTCTTTAAAGATATAGATTTAATTAGGTTATTTATGATTGAAAACTAACAATAAAGATATAATTTCTAGAATAGTTTTAATATTCTTGATGACATATATTCTACAAAATCATTATGCTAAAATATTAATTATTAATTACAATTAAATAAACAATAAATACAATTAAAAAATAAATACATAAAAATAAGTGCAAATTTCTCAATAAACATCTATTAATTTGTTATTTAATTTTGATCACAACGGCAGTATTTATTTGTACAAAAAGAATATCAATATACTCGTATTTTGCTTTTAATGCTTTTAATAAATTAATATTATAAATTTAATATTTAGTACTAAATATGTTAAACATTTTCTTTTTAAATTCGATCAATAGTTTTAAATTTAAGTCGTTGAAGTGTATGAATATAAATTAAGTGATTCCCATCATTATTCATTATTAAAAACAATTGAACTTTTATTTCAGCAGAAGCCAGTAAACTATAATATATATGCCATGCGACATGGTATTGTTCGAACGTGTTAATTTTGTGTTCATTTTATGTAACATATTGTTCAGTTAAAAACTAGTTGATATATGGAAGTCACTTTTAAGCTTTATTGAGACCAGTGCGATTCAGTTACTTCACTTAATCGTTGTTTTAGTAAGTGCTATTATCTGAAAGATTTTCGTTTCATTTTGTTTTTTACAATAGTATATGTCATTAAAAGATATGCAGATTATAAGTACGATCTTGTATTCAATATCTTTAACAAAAAAAAAAGCAAATATATTATTAAAGAATAAACACATTATATTTTTTAAAACTCTATTATTTTTGGATGAAATTACAGATCAACTATATAAGAATTACAAGCTCTATTAATTTCTTACACAATGATTTTCTAACCTGGAAATTGTGTATTACCACTAAATATAAATAACTGGGTTAATACTCAATTAACATTTATGCATTGAGTTTTTTCTTTTTGTTTTAATTTTCAAGCATTGTGCAGTTTGCTGAGAAAAAAAAACAGCCACTAATGCTATTATTTTAAAAAAGTATGAAACCAATTTTTTACGTTTATTAAAAAAACTAATTAAGTATTAAATTTCATGTAATGCAATTAAAACTCTATAAATATTATATTTATGGTAATATTATTTATTTATCGAAAAATTTATTCAGAAGGCAAGAAGTACGGTTGTGTAGCTTTCATTTAAAGTTTTGTATCATGACCAGTGAAAAGTGAGAAAGATTCATGTCGTTAACGTCCCAATATTATTAATACTTTTAGTAAAACAAAGAAACAAACACAGTTAGTAAAAAAAAAAGTGATATTATTGACTATCAATGGTTTAGAATAACCTTAACTAAACGATTTTAATCAAATTTAGTTTAATAATAGTCCTACCTACGCCAACGACTCTGTATTAGACAGCAGTGCACACTACCACTACAGGTAACGCTAACTTTATAGGCCTGAGTCTAGGCGAGAGAGCTCTGTTTGAATCTAGAACATAAATCATATTTAGATTTCTCTCAATGCAACTGTGAAGTCTCGTTCAATTACTTCATGTAGTTTATATTATACAAACTTATAGATACATGCAATTTCTCATATTTTATATGAAAGTAAGATTGGCGGTAATCAGACTGCATCTAGTTAGTACACACATTACAGCTTGTGGTTTTTTGGTTTTATAAAGAAAATAAAGTGTATTATTTTATTTATATTTAACATAAGAGGTAATAAATGGCATTTAAGCAATTTAATTGAAGGCATAAAAAATGAATATATAGTAATATGACATTTAAGGTGTAATCTTTAAAGTATTTCAAAATTTCACAGAATCCATCAAGACATTTAATATCGTGTATAAGACAGTTTCTTTATCATGGAAAGATATTAATTATTGCTATGTTATATTACTTTTAATGAATCTTGATAAATACTGTGGTTTCTAAAAGATACGATAATTTGGAAAAAAAGCTAAAGTTAATATAAAGCTTGATTAAATTGAAAAAAAAAAAAATCCGTGCCCTTAGGGGGACACGCGGGGGTAGACCTCGTGTGTAACTCGTTTAAAATATAACTCACTACCTAAGAATAACACATGATGCCGTTGTTTACATCAAAAATTTTCAAGCAATAAGCGATTTTTATTTTTTTTATCAGAATAGGTATCTTTTTTGGAAATACTTTTGATACTTAAATTTAGAGTTAAAAATAACCTTTCTATTAAAAATATTTGCGAGGAGGGAATGTTTACCAGAAAAAAGTTGCCGTGGTTTTACCTACCTTAAATTTGCAAGCAAAAAGCGGTTTTTATTTTTTTTCTCGGAAACGGTACCTTTTATTGAAAAACTTTTAGTACCTAAATTTGGAGTAAAAAATCACCTTTCTATTAAAAATACTTGTGAGGTAAGAATGTTTACCAGAAAAAAGTTATAATTTTTTTTCCAAAAATTTTCGGTTTTTTTACCCCCACCCCTAAGTTATTAAAGTTAGGTTTTCGGTTTATCTACATTAGGTATTTATCAAAGACATCATATGATATGAACGCGATTGATCTTCTTTGTATAGGGCAAAAGTTATGGGCGAAAAACTGAAATCAGAGTGAGGCCCTAGCGCCCCCCGTGACCGGATTTCTCTGGTTAATGAACATGACCTTCATTTTTGAATGATTGATTTTTGTGCAAAGTTTGAAAGCGATCCGAGCGAAACTGCGGCCGTTATCGTGCTGACAAAAGTCGAATCTGGACGCACGCACGCATATATATATATATATAAACTTTTTGACCAATGGTCATTTCGGACTCAGGGGGTCATAAGAAGACCTCCTGTGAAGAAATTTTTCCAAAATTCGATATTTGGGTACAAATGAATGGGCAGACCGAATTCTTCGAGGTCTACCCAATAATGAACTTCGAACATTACTTACTTTGAGTTGATTTGATGAAATCGTTTTTGTAGTGAGTGACGGTTTTGAGCAAAAAAAGCTCACAAAAAAAATTAAAATAAATGCAACAAAGTTTAAAAATTACCATGAAAAAATAACTCAAAAAAATATTTGTGAAGGAAAACATTATTCCCCTTTGAAACATATTTTTGTTTATAAATTAAACTACAACATACATCTAAATAAATCTTGTCAGTCTCCGACGAGACAGGTTATTAAATAGAGTATATTTCATTAAAATGAGCGCGACCCTTTAGATGGTACGAAAAAAATCAAACATTGCAAGGTTTTTTATTACTACTTGAATCTGCATATTAGAAAGAAAAAATAATTTATAATTCACAGTTAATGAGATAACAAATTGAAAAATTTTCTTTAATCCGATTGGTGCTCTAGAGATTAGAATTTTAAAAATAAATTAATCTCTTTAGCTTTCTTGTTTTCGTTCGTAACACGTTTCGAAAATAAGTTCAGAATTAAGTGATCGATCATCAATTAAGTGAGTGATCGATCCAGATTACAAAAATGCGGACAAAACTATACAAGTTATAACTTATACTTTATACTATTTATTTAAGAACACTACTAGTAATAAAACTCCTGTAATGATGAATATACCAATAACAAACATTCAATAATGTGACTTTAAAAAAGTTTTGTTAATAAATTTTTCATTTGAAATTATATAACGAATAAAAATATTTTGTGAACTTGGTAATTTCGTTCAAGTTGACATAATAAAAAAAATATATATAATTATTAATAAAAGAAGTAATATTTGTATATGTGGTATAAAAGATGAATTAGTACTAAAATGTCCTTAAGAATTACTGTAGCATAAAATTATGTTCTTGTGAACGGTTACTAGCGAGCGAACAGATTTAATGAATATTCATGACCTCTTCTGTACGTGCGACGAAATATACTGAAATAAGTTTTACAATCGTATATAAATTATTTGTATCCCAATTCCTAACCGTAGGTTTTAAAAATGGAGATTATTTTCTTTCACTTCATTGTTCCACTTTTTAAACACTTGTACCGTCCAGGGTTTAAATACTATAATCTATTTTACGCAGAAAGCCAGGTGGTAGCGAAGATCTTTACGAGTATGTTCAAATTTCTTATAACAAGAACTATATTAATAAGGAAAATACCACAACTGTTCAGCTTCATCTTGTATATTTTCGTCTTATACGAAGTTTGTGTATAGCTTATTGAAGATTAAATGTATCAACGATCTAGGTTAATTTAGTTTTTCTTAGGTTCTAGATAAAAGTCTCTTGGAATAATTACATACGATGATTATTTTATAAATTCAAAATCACAGGTCTAAAATTATTAAGATCGCTAGTTTAAGCTTTTTTTCTTCAAATATATGGAACAAAATACCTTTATATTTATATATTTCAGTACTTATACTATTATGATAATAACGTTCACTTTGTTGTCTTGGAAACATTGTTTTATAAAAAAATATTTTAAAATGGTTAGAACTACCCATTGGGACAATATACTGAAGATTGACGTTTCATAATTGTAATCTATGCACAGTTTAAATAAATGCGACTATTTTATGCCGTTGTAAATCTATTATAAAATACAAAATTGTATGTAGATATCAAACATTAAATAGTCTGTCCCGACCTTTATTGTTAGTGTACACTTTTACAGCAAGCTCAAGACAATGGACGGATAAAATTCAATATTTGAACGTTTCAGCTACGATCCATCACAACAGTGGATATAATTCATTTTAAAATGACTTTATTAATACTAATGACAAGGAAATTACAATTACATACAATTTACTGTACTGGTACTGTGTACTGTAAGTGTCTCTATTTAATTCCCTTGTTGTTTCGAAACTGTATTCTGGTGGATAATTATCCATTATAATTACAGAATTATAAAACAGCTTCTTGTCTTATCTTAATGGCAAGTACATGTTTTATTCTTTTTCATATCCGAAATGATCTTCTAACTCTACTGTATACATTAACCACAGCATGTTGAATACATAAGCAAATATTGGATTATCTACGTATTGACGCAGACTGAATATATTAACTCCAAGCATTATGCATACATCCATTCTCCCATAAAGGTTAAGGTTGAAATAGACCCTCAAAGTAGGATTAGTTGGGAAGTCGATTATAGGATTTTCTAAAGAATTCTAATTAATATTGTATATTCAATCACGTCGAACTAAAATGGGACATTTTCTAACATATTATTTAGGTAGTATATTAACTAATACATACTTATAAAGATTAAAGTACTATTTAATGAAGCATTATAATCTATAAGAGATTTAGTTAAAATAAAGTAATTTAAAATATTATCATTTTTAATAATCAAATAATAACTTTGAATCTAACACCGACGTTAGCGACAGAGCTTAGAATGCAGATAGAACATATCACCAATATTATAGGAAAGGAGGTAACCCACTTCAGTGCAATGTTCCGGTTTGCATCCGTTGGTAGCAACAATAGGCAAAAGTTATTCCTTCCATACATTATTAATATATATAAAAATAGCATTTTTCTTTATAACCTTTAAATATCATACCATATGTGACAATGAGTACAGAAATATATTTACTGTTAGCTTTGTCTGTTGTTATATGATAGACGATGGATGGATGGATATTAATTAAAGGATGATAGATGTATGGGATGTACAAGTGAGTTTATACTTGTCTTTATCATGTGTATCTGCTTTTATATATATTCTTTTCCTTGTAATACTTCTGATATTAATATTCTATTCTATTAATAATTTAGTTCGTGTCTCTTCATCTATTTTCAATATACCCATAGCTTCATCTTTAAAATCCTGTGTCTTTGTGTTGTCATTTTTTGTTTTGTCTCTCTGCATGTACTTATCGCTTTTGAGGTGATGAACCATTTTTTTTAATGGAAAATTTATTTGCTGTAAAGAATAAATATTTTTGTTAATAATAAAGGAATACGGTTTAGTCTGATTTTAATAAAATTAATTCAGGCTTATTTATATATTCTATTCTCCCGTTTTTAATATTTTTGTAAGATAAAATTACGAATCATAATTATAAATTCTGAAATTGTTATTGGGGAGGGAAAGAAGCTAAGATTCTTTGTCATGTATAATACAATTTAGATCTCATTTAAGTAATGACCTATAAGATGTAACATTTACGTAAGCGCCGCGTGACGTTTTAGTAACCCGATTTCCTCGATTACGCACCGCCGCCTCTAACAACGCTTTTTCAATGACTTGAAAGTGTATTAACAATTTCCTTTCCCGGCAATTTATTTCAGTGGTTATGTAGTCCTTATAGATAAATAATTGTACACGTGGAAAAATACTTAAAATATTGCTATATATTTTTTGTATCTACACTCATATACCAGAAACTTTTCGGTAGAAATTTTGAATTAACCGCTATAGCCTTAATCTCACTGACGGTTATTAACTGAGTTTTAATTTATTGTTGACTTATAGCAACTTAGGTATTGCTTATCTATGAATATGAATTAATTATCTTTAATTACAATAAAATTAAATTTGAATATATTGGAAATCTATTCTTGGTAAAATTATTACATTTAATTGCAAAATTATAACAATTTAAGAGATTTGAACAACTTTCAATTTAATTTAATCTTTACGAGACAATCAATGATAAGACCACCACCATCAATTTGCCTATTTAAATGTAATAATTTAATTTATTTAATTTATATGAGTAAAGTTATTAGATTCTCAGTTGTGAGATATTTCCTATTCTTAATCTTATCTATATTTTTAGATGATAGTTACAGAAGATTAGGACCAATTCCTTTTCCGGTTTATTGTTTTAGATATCCCTAGGGCTAAATATAAATGAAAATAAATATCTCTGTTATGGAATAAATCATAATATACAGATAATTAATAATTTTGGGACAATTTATTTTTTCGATTTTTATGCCGGTGTTAACATAAGTTTAGAAATTTTTAGCTTGATTATTATACTGAAGAAAACAAATTAATTGTAATTTTTAATTTCGGGAACTAAGTAAATCATATATCAATAATAATGATCAAAAACACAAACTTTAGAGAAACCTGTTAAGTGATACTTGCGTTGCCTTGAGTTCAGTTTAAAATATGTATATTTGGATTGTTTCAACAAGATGTATATCGAAATATGAGTGAGTCTTTGAAACAGATAAAACAGTAATACATAAAACGTATTATTGTACCGTTCCAGATATATTATGAATATAATAGGCTTTAAAGGTGGCTTAAAACAACATAAGGTCACTATGTTAGTTATGGTAAATAACTTTTCTAAGTTGTAGGTAGGTAATTAGATAGATTTAAAGATAAAAACTATTGATAAATAAACCTTCTTCCAATAAAGAATTTGATTTATTTTGATATTATTCCAATTCCACACACTTTGTCCTTCTCCGCTACAAAAATATTATTTTATAACAAGGAATTGAAACCAAATGTAAATTTTTAGGTTTTTTCTAATTAAAGCCAAATGAAATTTTTCTCCATAAAATTGAGAAAAAATTCGCAGTAAAATGCACTCCGTGCTGTCTGTCTATTCACTCAGAAAATAATATGACACCAAAATTCCAGTTCCCTTCCAGTTTTCTTTTATTTACTTTAATCTGAGTCAGTTTTTTTTTGTCCATGAAGAAGAAAGAAAATGCTTCAATAACGAGTATGTTATATTTTGATTTGGAAAATACGCTATAACCAAAATATATGAAATAAAAAACAGTCTTGAAGTTATCAAAACAAGAAGTTAAACAAACAGGCAAAAAGATATAAAACTAGTGTTTACAGGTTTAATACTACAATTACAGTATAATAGGGTAAGGTTGCTTATCGTATGCTGTTAGCGAATACTGCTGTAAAATTTGCGGCCATTTAAATACTTTCCTGAATTCAGTAGTGGTTAGTCCAAAGAAACATGACTCAAAATTATGAAATGCTGCGCTAATAAGTCTTCCATATCTGGTCATGTCGTTATTTCTCCCGAATTTTTCGTTTTAATTAATCTTTTTAAATGCCGGACAGGGTAGGCTTTAATATGTTAAATCTTCTACATGCTTCATTAAAACCAATTTCTCCATTCCGATATTTTTCCAAAACTTATTTCATATCCTCTTGTTTCCAAGTATTATAATTTTTCTTTGCCATATTTATTACCTAATAAAATGATAAATAAATAACTACATAATTTTCTTAATACGTAAGTGGTACCGGTACGAGTAAGGAATTTGCAAAGGTACGACTTATGTAAAGTAGTATTCCAAGTTTAAATTTAAAAAACTGACATAACCGTAAAAAGTACTTAAATATTAATATGCCTAAATGATTGTCTCAAAAATGTTACAAATTCGTGTTTTTACAAAAGAAATATTTACATCATGTTCCTAGCATAGAAAGCTTAGAAGTGGGATATAAATTTTAATGAAAACAGTGTAAAAACTTAATTTTTAATTATTTTTGCTTGACGCAGCCGGCTTGTCCTAATTAAAAGGTTACGCAATTGTCCCGAACAGCCCACTTCGCTTCAAGTGCGACATAACATGTTTATACAACTTCTGATAATAAAGCCTTTACATTACACGTGGGACAATGGCGTCGTATACGTAACGTGTCGTATAAATTACCTAATGGAAGGAATGGAATGAATAAATTACCTACCTAACATACTTAGAGTCGGGGTACGATAAAAAATATATTGTTTTCTAGATAAGAAAAGGTTATATCATTGTATAATAACACATTTTATTAAATGTACGCTTATATTACATACAGCAAAGTTCTTTAATTCCCACATAGAATGTGTCATTACTCTGTGACAATAGAAAACAAATATTATCAGATACAAATACCAGACAAAATAGAGCTTAGTGTACCCGAAGGATCATTTAGTCACTACTGTATCTGTTAAGCAATACAGCAATCTTAAGGAACATACCATACACATTTTACATTACTTTAAGTTTAACTGGTTTTAATTAATAACTAATATATCGTTACACAAAATAACAAACATACTAACAAATAACAATTAATAATCTCTTGTAAGAAGTTCAGCACTTCCTGTAAATATTGATCTTGTTACTGAAAGTAAACATGCGGTGTCTTATCTTAACAACCTTCATCTGAAAATAATATTATCCGGGATTCGGTGAGGAAATAATATTGAGCCGAGAAATTTCCAACATAATATTATAGTATATAAAAGTATTTTATAAATTGTTATAATTATTATAAGCAGTGCATAAAGCGGTATTTTTTCACGGATGTCAGGTCATCGCTAGATATTTATCGTTATTTATAATTTATAAAAATATATTATTGTTAGTTTCCACAAATTGTACTGTAACCTTAAAAGTATTATAAATTCATTTTAAAAGTGAAAATTAGAAATGAAACAAGTTAAGTTCATAGTCACGTAGACTCCAGATCGCTACGGAATGATTAACTTACTTACTTACCCCTTGTAAATAACATATAAAAAATTATTAACATGCAAAAAATTTCTTCATAAATATTTTTATAAAAAAAAAGTTGCTGGGATTTAATATATAGTCAAACCTTAATTCAAATTAAAATTTTTAAAAAGATCACAGTCATTGACTCCATCAGATTCATTTACTCTTATCAGTATTACTCATACTTATGAAATAAAAAGTTACATACACTCAATTATAGATTATAATTTAATAGGGGTGAGGGGGGGGGGGTAGTCTTAAATCTACCTTGTAATGTTTTACAAGCATTTTGTACACATGTAACTAATACTTGACATAATAATGACGTATATGTAATTAAATTATGTTGCCAGACAATACTTAGATACCAAGCTAAATAAAATGTAATGAGAAGTCATTTTTATTAATATTAAATTCAAAACTCTGTATAATTAAAATGTTTGTGTATTGAAATATAGTGTGAAATTAATTTTATTATATTATATTTTATATTTGTTAGTAAATGGTACTCGACGTAGTTTTTAATTTGTATATATCATTGGTATTCTGAGAATCAAGAGTGTTTTAATTCGTTGAAATTAATAATTTATTATAATGAATTCTATACACAGCATTATTAACTTCTAAAATGCAATATTAATACAAAAAATATCTTAAAAGCAAATAGTTACCTAATGTATTAAATCTTTTTGGTTGTTTTAGGCATAAAAAATGTTGTTAAATAAGAATAACAAAACTTATTAAAAGATAAAGTTTTATTACTCTGATCTCTGCTTTATATTGTAAATAATGAGTATAAAATGATAAGAAATAAGACGATCATTACAAAAACATCTACAATTAAAATTTTTGTGGTTCCAACGGGTGAGGCTTTGATAGGCGTGGTTAGACTAGTCAGTTGGAGACGTCTGTTTATAATATGTAGACTTATTAAATTTCTACTATAGTTATACTATATTCAAAGTTCAAATAAAGGTAAAATACAAGTTTACAATAGATTGGAACTCCGGTAAGTGGTGGATGTCTGACTGATTTCGTTTAGGCATAAAAGACACGTCACTATGTCGTGTTCGTGAATCGTTTAACTTTAATTTGATCTTAGCATTAATAAAAAAAGCCTGTATTTATATGAAAAATTGTAAATTAATATTTTTTATATAATAAAAATTTTATTCTGTATTTGGATTACATTCTTCTTAATATAAATAATTTTATTTATGAAGCATCATTTGTAGTTTAAATTTAAATCCTAAAACAGATAAATTATAACATCATATTTTGACGTTAAGTTTTTAATTAAAATATGCATTAGTATTTATATAATAGAAAAATTTATCCCAAGTCACAGATTTTTTTAATCTGGATATTGATTCTCTCATATTAAAAACTGTTTTAGGAAGTAAAAAAAGCTGATAGCTTATGGAATAGAACTAATATAATACAAAATAAATTTTTAATAAAATATTTTTGACAAACATGAATATTATATAAATGTGAAAAAGGATTTCGTATTTATCCATACTAATTACATTTAATACGTTAATCCGTTCTGTATCCGCTTATGACAATGTATCCGTCATTCAAATATTCAGGGCATAGAATTGCTCAATAGCTTCAAATGAAAATATTGGATAAAGGAACAGTATTATGTATCTTGGTAAAGTAGAGATACTCGTAAATTCCCAAACTACACACATTGTCGTACACTACGTACGCACACAAACTACGAGTACATATATATATGACTGGAAATTGAAAAATAGATGCTTCATGAAGTTATACAAATATTATTTTATAACAAGTAAGAACATTATTCCGCAGAGATCTGGAGTCTACGCGACGAAACTTTGCCTTGAAGACTATGACTACAAATTTAATAATGAATTTAGATTAATTTAAAGTTGATAACAAAATATAACCCGCTATAGATATTTATAGTTAGAACAAATGACCAAAGGTACTCATTTATAGAATTAGAAGGACAGAGTTAAATATATAGGTTATAATAAATAATGTATTATGTTAGAAATTTTCCAACTGAACATTACATCTTTATCAAGTTCAAGATAAATATTGTTACGATAATTAAATAACAATACCAATATAATATATAAAAGAGATTAATAATTATATTAAGTTATGATTTACGTTGTATTGTGTATTTATATATTACATAATATTTAACATCATTAAGTTAATATTACACTTAGTTAAATGTAACATTAAATGGTGACCAGAGGATCCTTCGGGTACATTCTAATCAGGCTCTAATTTGTCTAGTAATAGTATCGGATAACATGTACTGTCTGTTGTCACAGAGTAATGGTATGTTTTGTGTTTGAATTGTAGAAGAAAGAATTATTTTCGTTATATGTAATACAAATGTAAATTTATATATGTTTAAGGTTAAAATATATTCATATTCTATTAAATGTTGTTTTAAAATAAAGTATTATTGCTAGAAATTTGAAATAACTAATACCTTATACGAGTTTAGTTACATTTATGGTTTTTAACTTTCTTTATACATAAACATTTTTTTTTGTAATCCGATACGTACACGATGCGATCTGAAACGTCATTTATAAGACTTCACTATAATGTAACCGCTCTATTAACAGAAGTTGTATAAACATATAATGTTATGGTTAGAGGGAGATGGGGAATACCCCAGGCCAATAGAGTAACCAGTTAAAATGAGTATACTCGTCGCTTTATCTCGCTCGATCGTTGAATTGCAAAAAAAAAAAATATGTGGCAATAACAGTATATTGAAAAGCGTCACCTACGAACAAAGACAAATTAATTCTTTAGATGTTTGATGTCCGCCGATTATGACATTATATGGTTATGTGAGACTTCGCTTTTACCCTGTAGTAATGGCAATGAATTATTCGACTTTTATATTATGGGTAGTCTACTCTATGGTGGGTATGTATAGGTGTATGTGTGTGTGGTGTACACTATAGGCGGCGGAGTGCTGACAGTATAGCGACATGATATTATATTTTATACTCCAAGAAAATTTGTTTTTCTATTGCTATTGCAGAAGTTCGCGATGCAGATTACCCAACGAAAATCCCTCCATTAATTTTATTTTCATTTATTTTAGTCCAAATCATTTGTAAAACTATGATGACGAAACGCTTTATCCTAATAACATTTATGTTACATGTATTTTGAAAAAAAAATCAACAAATTGCTTAAAAGAGCAGCAAGTACTTTTAAAGAGCGATATTTTAACTGGTTTCGTATACCTTGCAAATCTTCGTGCCAACATGTTGCACCGAACAGACAGCGACCTACGCTCCCTCTCGATCTTGACCATCTTTCCGGTGACCCAGGTATTTGTTTTGTTTGTGTATATATATTAGAAATTTACAATAAATTGGCACCAATATGAGATTGGCGACTAATTTAGGTTAGAAATAAAATTACCGTAGTGTATGTCCGTTTGAATTTATCGTCTGTTTATGTAAAACCATCGAAAATCAGAAGATATGTTAGATTAATTACCTAAGTCTAAGATTAATACTTAACCAAAATAATATTTGTATATAAAAAAATGTTTTTTACTACTTGAAAAACAATTTTATGAACAATATGTTTCTTAGATGTTTATAAGATGACGAGAATATGTTGCTCAGACGTTTATAGTGTAAAGTAGATATCAACATTAATAATACATTGTACATGTATATATAATCGTGGGGGTGTGTTGCTGAAAGTTTAAAACAGATGCTTATTGACCACGCCAGGGAATTAGAATACTAAAAATGTAGAAGAAGATGAAGCGATGTAAGAATTTCTATTGGAATTTTCATTATCGACTAATTGACTAGAATATTAGTAAAAAACAATAATAAGAGAAAATAAACTTATCGAGGATACATTATAAAAAATAATATCAGAGATCAACATATAACGCTTTTACTTAATCGCCCCAACGCTGTCATTATTTCTATATTTTAATTCAAATTCAAATTCAAATTCAACTGTTTTTTATATAACTATTTAAATTTTGACGTATATATAAAATGTTATTAAATATGTATTGCGAAGCGACTGTAAGAATACCTATTTCTTTAAAAACATCGCTCAGAGAATCTCTAGCTTTTAAGTTATAAATAGCCCGCACAGCTCTTTTTTGTAAAATAAATATAGAATTAATTTCGACAGCACTGCCCCATAATAAAATACCGTAAGATAAAATACTGTGAAAATAACTAAAATAAACAAGTCGAGCCGTATTTATGTCCGTTAATTGTCTAACTTTTCTAATTGCAAAGACGGCGGAGCTGAGTTGCGAGTTGAGCTGCGAGTGTTGAGAGATGGGGGTTCCACTGGAGCTTTCTATCTAATGTTAAACCTAAGAATTTAAGAATTTTTATTTATTAAATTTATATATTATTTTAAAAAGGTCAACAAATATATATTAATAATTATCTAGCTGATAAATATAATAGTTTGTTTGTTGGAATGGATGCTATTACAAAAATAGCCGTGACGAGTATAAATACATTATATCTAAGTTAAGCCAAGAAAGCTTTGTTGTAATTTATACAGGAAATAAAAATCTGCATCAATATATGACAATCACGAAACATTACATACGAATGTCATAATAGATACTTTTATAAATAATTTATTGCAGTCATGGACGCAGGTTAAAGATTAGATTTGAGTGAAACAATTTTACATTTTTATAAATTAAGATAAATATACACATAGATTTAGCGTTTTAATAAATAAACTGAATGGAGATTATCATGGCCTTAATTTATTTATTTATTTTATTGATATACAAACCGACAAAACACTATGTGTGTTGTTAATTCTGATTTGGAGCGTATTAAAACCAATTATTAACTTTATACACGCTTATAAATACGTCGTCAAAACTTCCTACTATGTGACTTTTCCTCATTTTATCTTATTCAAATGTAAGTAAGTAGCTGTAGTTATATTCCTATTTTGGTTTATTTAAAAGTATAATAAGATTTCTCTGTTAGAGAATCTCTTAACTTTCCTATTATTATAAAAGAGAGAAAGATTGTCTTATCATAAAAACTGGATAATGGCGAGATGTATTCTATATGATAGAAATAATTTAAAAAATGAAATATTATTCTTAAAGTTATATTATTAAATACTGTATTTTAATTTGAAAAAGTTAAATGTACGAAACTTTAGTACATTTAACTTTTTCAGTTACGATGTTTTTATATTGTATTAAGAGATAGATTTTTGAAAGAAATTAGATAGAATTCTATTAACTACACCAGAGTCAGAAAGGTAACTCAAATTATTATTATATTTTCTTCTATTTTATGAAAATAAAATGAAACATTTTATACCTAAGAGTGTCTTTTAAAATACACACATTCATACATACATACTTTATATTTTGTATAGTAATTACAAAAACAACGTAGAAAATATATATATTTATAATATAACAAACTATCAATTATACCAATTAAACAAATAAATATACATTCATATTGAAGATAAATTATCTGTATCAAGAATTATATAGTAAAATAGTATATAATCAATAAACCCTTTGAGATTTGAAGTTTAAACACATTCAAATATATCAAATTCATGCTTTGCTTCCAATACAAAGGGTTCCAGTTCTCTGAATCAGACAGCTTACCTGTTTGTCAAAGTACAATCTGATAGCTTTGATGGTTAGGGGACGTTTAAGATTAAACATCTTCGTGTTAAAACTGTAGAAACTTCTTCCAGGAATACATAACATAAATTAATAATATAATATGCTACGTGAAAATATTGTATACTAATGTGTACTTCAGAGCCTTATGGCTCTGAAGTACTTAAGGCTTATCTTAAGAAGGTAACTTAAGTTTTTATTCTCTTCTATTTTATTCTATAAAATTAAAATGTTTTTTTTTTTATAAATAAGAGTTTCTATTGAAATACACATACTTGTATAACTTTATGTAGTGATTAAGAAAACAACTAAAAGAATAAATAGATATTTGTCTTATAATAAAGTATCAATTATACAGGACATGAAGGGTTTCGCAGGTAAAATCGCTGGCAGCTGCTAGTTCCATTCTCTATAAGGCAAATACTTAATGCATAGTATACACCACAGTAATAATATAGCATTCTACTTTCAATATTTCCTTTTAATTATGAGGTAACGATACTCCGTTTACTACGTTTATTTAACTATTTATTTATATCCTCTTTGAATCTATACCAGTGATCTCTTGTATACGTCAAACGGGAGTGATAGTAGGGTCTATATCATTCATCATTTGGACCCATTATATTTATTTAGAATGTACCAATAACTAGAATCATCGCAATCAATTCGATAAGCTGGCCTAATTCGCCATATTTGAGGGAAGGGGGCAACCCGGCCCCCATCGCTATCGCAAGTAATGACTTTTAAGGAAGCGGTGTGATGCAGCCAGTAGATCTAAAGACTGTAACAAATAGCGTAAGAAAAAGTTGCCTACGCACTAGTTAATCGCTAAAAAACAATTTATTCCCACACCACACCCTTATTAACCCTTTACATTATAATAACATTTTTTATCAAATTCCTTTTGATGAATATTTTGAAAATATTAAGTAATAAATTTAATTCTTTACTGGGGAGTTTATTATAAAAAACGTGTACAATTAACTCTAAAGGAATTATTTTATGCAGTTTAGCGATAGGGACAGCAAGTTTTTTTTAATTTCTAGTATTAATTTTATGTACATCACAATGTTTATTAAATTTTGCAATATTTTTGTGTACATAAAAAAACATAAGTATATTGATTGTACACAGTCATATTTTTAATTCTTTTTATAAATTTTTTAATGACTTTCCAGGCTTCATATTGTAGATTTCTCGAAAAGCCCTCTTCTGCAATACAAAGATAGTATCCATATGTGATGCATTACCCCATAAAAGTCTGCCGTATGACATGACACTTGTGTGTTCAATACTTTGAATATACAAAATAATATTAGTTATATTTTAAGTTTCTCTCCCAAATCGTGGCAGCGCTTCAATTAATGTTGACAATTGTTTAAACAAGCGCATGTTTTTCTTCAAAACATTATAATTTCGCATGAAGTATCATTTGTTTGTTCTATATTATATACGAAAATTTAATAATAACTTAGTTCGGCAGTGTTGCTACTTGCCTCCTGCTAATACATATTACATTTTACGTTCCTTGTAAATGTAAGAATTATCTGGTACTTATTCAATAGTTGCATAGTTAATTAATTGTATTCTTTCTTGTAGCTAACTTATTGTTTACATAATTTATTTAGCATAATAATTTATAAACTAAAGAAACAGTATTTCATTTTATGCAGCTTTTTTTGTTACGTTTTATCAAAAATCCGAAAAAATTATAAATTACTTACCAATAATAAAAAAATTGTAAATTACTAAACCAATACAAAGCATACTATTACAAATTACAAATTTATATTGTCACAAATTTTCATTGATCAAATGAGATCCATTATTTTCCCTTTTGACTGACGGTTTATTAAGCAGGTGATATATAGTAGATGTGCTTTGATCTGAATATTCATGGAGTGGAACAGATGGGTCATTACCTTATCGTGTATTAATAATTTGATACCAGCATAATGTCCTATATCAGTCTGTATGCTTGACCATTTACCGTCGAATATAATATATATTTGACTAATAAAGATGCTTAAAAAGATTTTTTTATGGTATTAGATATTTAGTTCATACAAATGCGCACGCATACTTACACACACATACACAAAGATATACACATACGAACATACACACATGTATACATAGCTACTGATGAGGATATTTACATCCGAAAAGATAAAATGAGCAAAGGTCACAGAAGGTTTTGACAACATATCGTTATTTTGACATTTCACATATAAAACATAATTATTCTAAGTTAAAAGTTTATAATTTTATGGTTCTGTTGAACTAAATATTTGCAATATTACAACACAAAACATATTATCAGCAACATGGCGATTCATTTTTCATATTTATACTAACTTTTTTACAACAACTTACTACAGGGACATTGGTTTTAAATTCAAATTATTTTTACTCAAGTAGGCATTTACACGTACTTTTGAATTGTCAATAATTACATTAAGCAGTTCGGTGTAATCAATTTGTACGAGTAAGTAACCTACCACTGACTCGGAATGCCGGCTCCATGGTGAAGAGCTGGCCAGAATCTCAACAGTTGCTCTTTTTAAAAGAACTTTATCAGTGATTGATGAATTCATTATAATACCAACACTGTAATCTGCTTCAATTTTAGATTTAATACTAAGAAAAGGAAGATCTGTGATATCTCGTGGAACTTTATTATATGCGTTTATTCAAATCCATGAAGGATTTGATAATTTTTTGAAGACATAAATTTGGCGTTATCAGTATATATTTTTTTCTTGTATTTATTGTGTGTTTATAATGTTATTAAATATATGTCGAGAAGCAGCCGTAAGAATCCCATTTTCATTACGTCTTTACCTTTAAATTAATAAATAGAATATATATATAAATAGTTTTGTAAAATTCATTTCGGCAGCATTGCCCAAAAATTAAATACCGTAAGACAAAATACTATGAAAATAACTTAAATAAATAACTCGAGCCGTATTGACATCCGTTAATTGGCTTACATTTTAAATTGCCAAAATGGCCGAGCTAAGTTTGTCTGCGAGTGTTGAGAGATCGGGGTTTCACTGGAGCTTTTATCTAAAGTTTTACCTCAGAAAATTGTTGAGTTTAAACTTTTAAAATAAGAGCGATATCATCAGAAAAAAGTACTTAGATTATATAAGTACTTAAATTATAAGAAAGATAGAATAATACAAAAAAATATTATATAATTTTAATACTATAATATAAGTTAACTATCAGGGTTCAACGAATGAAAGGCGGTTGTTTCTGTAACATGCCCCGGTGGTAAATAAAAATATACAAATTATGGCCCTGTAAATATAAAGCAGTCAACCCACAAATTAGATCAGTTTGCTCTGATGAGAGGACGGTTCAAAATCAGGGGAACGTTAATTGCCTCTCAAATACATTGAAAAGATTACGGAATTGAAAGGAAATAAAGCTCAGAATGTAAAACCACAAATTGTACAACTTTGTAAAATATTTGTGTATTTCATTACAATATCTCAATCCATTGCATTTAATGTTACCTACGAGTATATTGTGTAATGAACACTAAATAAATATATTTATATATATCGATAGATGTATAATAACGTATTGTTATTATACATATATATTAATATTTTGATAAAAACTATATTTTAAAATGAACATTATAATCAATCAAGTCTTAACAAAACATTATTTACAAAAGTATAAAAAAAATCTGTCTCAAAAAACAATTTTATGACCCTTATGTAGGTGAAGCAACGTGTGGATACCACTGAATTCATATTTCATATTAAAATTCCATTTGTCAACTAAAAGGGTAGCGAGGGTTTGATGGCATTTGGAAGGTTTGTATCACATATAGGGGTATTTATGGTTTTTTTTTTTTTCTTTTTTTTTTTTTTTTTTTTTTTTTATGGAAGAGGAGGGCAAACGAGCTGGCGGGTCACAGATGACTTGTGATCACCGCCGCCCATGAACTCTTGCAACATCCGAGGATTTACAAGAGTGTTGCCGGCCTTGTAGGTAGAAGTAGACGCCTTTTTTGAAGGTACCCATGTCGTACCGATCTGGAAATACCGCCGAAGGGAGTTCGTTCCACAAGCGAGTGGAACGTGGAAAAAAAGTCCTTGAGAACCGCACAGTGGAAGATCGCCACGCATCCAGGTGGTAGGGATGGTAAAGAAGTCGATGGCGCGCTGTGCGGTGATGAAATTCGGCGGCAGGCATCAGATCGAATAGTTCTTCGGAACACTCCCCGTTGTAAATGCGGTAGAAGACGCACAAAGAAGCCACGTCTCTACGCAATGCCAAAGAGTCCAGCCGTTCGCAGAGCACCGGGTCCCCGATAATCCGAGCGACTCTCCGTTGTACGCGGTCAAATGGTAGAAGCTGATATTGGGGTGATCCGGACCAGAGATGAGAACAGTACTCCATGTGTGGCCGGACCTGCGCCTTATAGAGCGCAAGTCTTTGGCCAGGTTTGAAATACTGCCTTGCTCTATTAATCACTCCCAATTTCTTCGAGGCCAACTTGGCCTTGCTCTCCAGATGACCACGAAACTGACAATCGCTCGAAATGTCGAGACCCAGTATTCTGATACTTGGCGAGGCAATGAGGGGGGTGCTCTCGAAGAGCGGTGATACGACAAATGGGGTTTTCTTAGTGGTAAACGCGCAAACTTGTGTCTTTAGGGGATTGAACTGGACGTGGTTCAGTTCACCCCACTCAGAGACCATCCCCAAGGAAGTCTCTATAGAAGACACAAGTTTCTTTCGGCACTCGTCGACGTTTTCCCGAGAGAGACCTGCACGGCCGTAATACACCGCACCCCCAGTGCTGTCATCCGCATAACAATGTATGTTGGAGATATCCAACATATCATTAATGTGCAGGAGGAACAGAGTTGGGGATAGCACGCAGCCTTGGGGTACACCAGCGTTCACGGGCTTGGGGTCCGAGCAAAAACCGTCGAGAACGACCTGTATGCTCCGCCCAGTGAGGAAGCTGGTGATCCACTTGCATAAACTCTCGGGAAGCCCATAGGAAGGTAGCTTCGAAAGAAGCCCCTTGTGCCATACACGATCGAAGGCTTTCGCCATATCCAAACTAACTGCCAGACCCTCTCCCTTGCTTTCAATAACAGCTGCCCAACGGTGTGTGAGATACAACAGAAGATCACCAGCCGATCGACCATGGCGAAAGCCATATTGCCGGTCATTGACCAACTGGTGATCCTCGAGGTAGGTTAGGAGCTGTTTATTGATAATGCTCTCCATTACTTTGGAGAGCAGAGGTAATGGCGATAGGTCTGTAGTTAGCTGGTTCCGAGCTATCACCTTTTTTAGGGATCGGATGGACAAGGGCACGCTTCCATGTGACCGGGACTACGCCTTTAAGGTAGGAGTACCGAAATAGACGCGTTAGCACTGGAGTCAACTCAGGGGCACACGTTCGTAGCACCAATGGAGAAATACCATCCGGCCCACTCGACTTATGAACGTCCAAGGAAAATAGAAACTGCCTAATAGTTTTCTGCCGAAAAACTATTTCCGGCATTGAGCTCTGACACCGCGGGATGATAGGCGGTGTCTTCCCCTGGTCGTCCAAAGTCGAGTTGGAGGCGAAAAGAGTGCCCAAGAGATCGGCTTTCTCTTTTGCCGTGTGGGCCAGAGAGTCATTCCCCATGTGCAACGGCGGTAGGGACGGCTGGCTAAAGTTTCCCAGAGTGGCCTTTGAAAGCGCCCAAAATTTGCGCGTGCCAGGCGGGTACTTTGCCAGCTGATCCCCAATTTTGACGACATGCTTGAACTTTGCTCTAGCGATTTGCCGTTTGAAGAATCTGGAGGCACGATTATATTTCCTCTTCAGAACTCTAGAGTTCGGATCCTTAGTGACTAACGCATTGACCCAAGCTTGATAAGCCTGCCGTTTGCCAGCTGCTGCAGCCCTGACAGACGCATCAAACCAAGGCCGCGATCTGCCACCAAGTGGTACCACAGAGCT
Organism: Melinaea menophilus ssp. n. AW-2005; assembly: GCA_918358695.1. Classification (NCBI taxonomy): domain Eukaryota; kingdom Metazoa; phylum Arthropoda; class Insecta; order Lepidoptera; family Nymphalidae; genus Melinaea; species Melinaea menophilus. The sequence continues at coordinate 29,450,548 of OU911039.1, read as the reverse complement.
TGGTACAAATAGTTCCATGCCCTGTAGTATCACATCAGCTACAGCCGCAGCGCAGTCACTAGGATCATCGGAAGGGAAACAAATCGGCCCCCATGGGTAGGATGCAAAAAAGGACCGCATTCCATCCCAATCCGCTGACTTGTAGTGCCAAACGCGTCGAGTCGCAGGTGTTGTGCGAGCCGACCGTTGAATGGGCACTACACTCCGTACCAGACAGTGATCAGAGGAACCTAAGGGAGCCTCGACAGTGATCTGGTACTTTTCTGGATGTGTAGTCAGCAGAAGATCCAACAAAGAGGGCGTGTGGCTGTCCACGTCCGGTAGACGAGTGTGCGTCTTTACCAGCTGGGACAGACCATTTGCCAGAGCAAAGTCAAACACAGATCTCCCCGCGCAGTCGGTGGCACGTGACCCTAGCCAATCGGCATGGTGCGCATTAAAGTCCCCTAGGACTACGACTTCGGCGGAGGGAGTCTGTGAAAGCAGATCGTCAATCTTCGCCTGAACATGGCCCATGAGTTGATCCGTTTCTGCATTACCACTATGGGACCTGTAGAGGCACGCGTAGACTCTGACATGGTCGTCCATGTCCACGCGTAGCCAGAGTATAGACAGGTCCCGACCTTCAAAAACCTGAAGGCGACGGTAGCAGATATCCTCCCTTACGAACACAGATACCCCGGCGTGTGGTATAAAATGGTGTTCTAGTTTATACCCGGGGTATGACAGGTACGCTGTGTCGCTAGGTCGAGATATCTGCGTTTCCGTCAGAAACAACAAGGCCGGCTGCGCCGTCTCCAGATGATAATGGACGGCGTTCAAGTTGGAATGAAGTCCCCGGATGTTGCAAAAGTCCACATTTAGAGTGGGTCGGGGTGCCGCTGCGTTGACTCGTCGTTTGCCCTCATAAAACACAAAAGGCGATACTTTGCCCGCCCCAGATACGACGGGCAGCCCGAGCAAAATCCGAGAATCATTTCCCCGATTTTGCTCGGGGAGGGGGTCCCCGGCTTCATCAAAGCCGGTACCCTCCTGGGGTATTTTTCTTGTAGGCATCGCTTTCATGTTTGGCGTGGGGGGAGGGGGGGGGTTTGGGCTTCCGGATTCTCTCACTCACCGACGAAACATAACCAAATTAATTTGGTTACTACACGTCGGTCTTCTGTGAGAGGGTGGTCCTTCCCCGGTCGAGCCAGCCCAATACGAGCTGCAGTCAGATAACTACAGCTAGGCTCTACCACCTGAAAAGAGTGAAATGATACGGTCATATATTTGACTGACTGAAAATGATAATCAGTCTCAGTAATAGTGCTAATTATTATTATAGTTATTTAACTAGTTAAAGGAATATTTCATATGAATTAAATTGAATCTTCATAATAATAAAACATTCATCGATTTTGGATTTTGGATTTAAATTTTATATCGATATAACTCTTATTTACTTTAAATACTGAGGCCTTCGTATACTTAGTGTATGAAAAAAAAAATTGCAGCTATTACATTTTACTCGTTTGTTATCAATTTCATCTGTTTTCAATATTTATTTCAATTGGTCAATATTTATTTCAGTTCAATATTTATTTCAGTGGTTTACGAACTTGAAAATCAATAAAGCATTATTTGGTTTAGGTAATAATAAAAAAATATAAGATTTTTTACAATGTAATAAATGCCTCTCTAATAAAATTGCTGACACGTTTTTTCAAACTAGCCTTAACGCGAGACAAGCTAAAAACAATCTTGAAGTCAATACGTTTAGAATTGAAATTATTTTGTAACATTTGTATCTATAAAATAGGCCGGGGTTGTATGAGAGAGCTCTCGTTGTCAAAGAGGTGGTAAGTATTAAGGGTCAGATCTTTGTGAGGAGTAGTTTTCGTATATCTTATCTGATCTCATCATTACTTCAGATCGTACTAACTCGCTTTAGGGTATTACTAGGAAATTTATAGGCATTCTTATCTTATCTCTAAGCTATTTTAAAAAATAGTAATTTATCTCAGCTACAATTTTTAGAAAGAAAACCATACAAGAGGAAAATGAAAATGTTTGTTGGCTTATGATTAGCATTTAAAAAACATATTTTTTAATATTGTATACTTTGAAAATGTGTATAACATAAGTTCGAATCCTTCTCGTATCAAACACTTTTTCATTCAATATCTATTTAAAATATTAAATACACTTGACATGGCTAAACATGATATAGACATTATCAAATATAAATTTCTGTAGACCTATAGAATATTATTTGCATATCTTTTTTTTTAAATATATATAAATAGATATATAATTGCACGAAAACAAACAAATATATGCATCTGAACTAATAGTTGATTTATCATATCAATATTGAATTGGAAATATTGCTGTACATTTTTATTTATTATATAAACTAAACTTTAAATTCACACACTAAAATAGTCATGGTTTTAAATGTCGTGTTGCTCAAAAAGTTTACTTTTATATACTTAACTTATAAACACTTATTATATATATAATTAACTAGATATGATAATATAAGACCATCAAATATTGATACAAATCTTATTCGAAGAAAAACAATTTCCGATTCCGAAAATAAATAATCCGATTTTCTCTTCAATAGCAATAAATGTAAATTTGTTATATTCATTACACAAACACTGAATGAAGAAGTTGATTTCCCGCTCGTCTGTATTCTCAAATAGAATTGAAGTGAGCCACAAACGTGAAATCAAATATTTATTTTTGTATTTAAACTTTCGTGATCCATAATTATTATTATATCCATGACATGTGCTCGTATATAATGGTCGGTGTGCGGAGGCTTTCATAGAAAAACTTTATATTTAACCACCTCGATTCTGGCAGCGTTTCGTAGACGAAGTTTTTGCAATTGTATCTAAGACTAGCTTCAACACTTAGAGTATTACCTTAACGATGCACATAAAAATGTTAAATTTACAGTGGAAAAAGAATTGGATAACAGCTTACCGTTCTTAGATGTCACGGTGAAACGAACCACTGAACGATGGTCACTAACTAGGTTGTAAAGAAATAAGATAAAATTAATTGTATTATCTCATTTGTACAAAAGAATTTTACTGACTTATCAAATATTTAAAAATATACATATTTGTCATTTGCATTATAGCAAGAATAACAAAACTTACGAGTAATGCAGATAATATTATTTTCTGCATCTTGTAAAAACTTTCTCAAAATGCTTAACTAACTTAATCAGTAAAGCATAGTGAGATCGATATCTCACAGATAAATTATCGACGTGAAAGACATTATTCCACAAAGACAAGATCAAAGTTATACTCCTTAATTAAGATATATGAACTGACCACCAGTAGAAACGAAAAGCATGAATATTAAATATTAAACAAAATATGAATCTTAAACTATATGTATTTTATATAATATATAAATCTTGTCGATATGCTTTTCGATTTTTGCTGCATTTTTTAAACCTTGAGTTTTAAATAAAATTTTGTAAACTTGATTTATTTTAATATTAAAGTCATTGAAACAATATCAGATATTAGAATAAGTTAATAAATCAATATTTGACATTGGATACTATGCTGGCATCAAGTTACTAATACGTGATAAGGTTAATGACCGATCCATTCCACTCCATTAATATCCGGATCACAGCGCATCTACTGTATATCACCCGATTAATAAAATGTCCATCACCAGGAACAATTATGGATATATGAGATCATTAAAAGTTAACCGCAGTATAAGTTTGTAATTTGTAATGATTATATATTTCAGTTATATTTTTTATGTTTTTGACAAAAAAAAACAACAGTTGCACAAATGAAAGCATTACTTACTTAGTTTATATTAATTATATTATAGTAATTATATAAACAATAATTAAAAGATTCATCACTTACAATAATGAATATTTAAAGTAATAATAATATTCAGTCATTATAATTCATAATTAATATTATTGTGCACTTACTCTGAAGCATCTCGAACCAATATATTTTTGATCTGACTACGTATTAATTACCAAAAGTTTAGCTAATAGTACTGTGTTTATCGTGGCTGCAGTTTAATTAATTCTGCTATGAAATCTTATAGTTGTAATTATTAAACTTTGATGATATTAACTGTGTACAGAAAATTCCGTACTGTGAAATATCTGTTGTACCGCGTTGACCAGATTGATTGATAAAGTTTGCTATTCGCTGTGCGATTCTAGTAGTATTGTTATTTAATTTGTATATCTTCCTATAACTGTAAATATATTTATGCATTGTTGTTCTAGGTTAGTTTATTAAGGTGTATTTTCATTCTTTAATAAAAAAAAAAAAAACTATTTTTGTTGTAATAATCATATTTTTAAAGACAAAGTTGTACGTATTATTTGTTATAATAAAACTAATCTACAAAAACTTAGGCAAGTTGACAGTTTGATAAATTTATATTATATCCTTTGAAACCGTTTTAATACCGGCAACCTTCAATCGCTGCAGATACTCTTCACGCCCAATGTGGTTTTGCACACTCCCAATATATCATTTTTCACCCGTGTGTTTAAAATGCTACTGTTTTCGGATATCCTGGACTGAAAAAAATGTTAAATCTTTCATTACTACAGTGATATCTCCGCTTATGGTTTCTGTCAGTTAAGTCTTAAGGATAAATGTCTTTCTCTCTTGTAACGAAGAAATTTTTGTAATTTAAGTACTTATAGTCACTTTCTTTTGTATAATAGTGTGTCGATCGTTTAGAAATTGATTTTTTAACGCGGATAAACGGAAAACGTCCGGGCGCCGTCCTGGATGTTCCATTTCCTGTTCTGTAGTTGTAGCCTGCCATTTAATTACTGATCGAAGTTAGTATGATAGTATGTATTAGAAAGTTAAATGGTGATTTATAATTTTTCATATTTGTTTAAAATTAACTTAATATTTAAATTATATGTGTTTGATTGCAGTTTACTTGTACAAATAAGGGGGCTGTGTATATGTGTTCGCTTGACTATTGTCAGCGGCGCAAAGGATATAATATAAGTATTAAATAAATATTTTATCAAGAATAGCACTTCAATTTCATTTGAGGAGGCACACCGGTTAAATAACTAATTAGGTAATATTTTTTTGCCTTTTGAAATAGAGATAGATATACAGAGTAAAATAAACAAATTACATTTAATAGCCTGTTAGTATGGTATAAGATTATACAAACTTGTGATGGCGAAGATGCCTACTTGATTTGATCCTGTAAATGAGACCAGCTCCTGAAAATAAATAAGTTTTATAATTACCTTCCTTTTGTAATTTTCAATATATTTTGAAGGGACCTTTGTCTGATCATTTTGTGTTTGTATTTGAGTGAACGTAATTTCAATTACAATAAAATTTAATTAGGTGTCTGTTTTCGATTTGGATGTTATCTGTTTTATAAATTCGAGCCTATTTAATGAACCTCGGTATAAATTTCAGTTTATTTACATTTTGTAAAAGATATATCAGTTAATTCCGGACACATCAGATTATGTAATGTAATTAAGATTTTTTATGATTTCCATTAAACTTTCATGTTAATATAACTTTAATTTAACCATATACGATCTCTTAACCTTAATTTTCAATTTTAGTATATCTCTCTGCGTGTTGTCTATATAAGCCGAAGTTTCGCCTGTTAAAATAACATTGTCAGAAAAACAAACGTTCGTGACAAGATTCATGTTTAATTTTTCACTTAGTAACTAGAATTTAATTATATAGTCTTTTATTGTTTACACCAAAAAAAGATAATCTAAATAAATTCGAATTTATAAATCCATTTTAATACATATTCTTTCTTAAGTATCACAAAAAACAGAGTAGCAAATTTAGATACCTTGCCAATAACATATATATATATATATATATATATATATATATATATATATATATATGTTATATAGAACAATATTATGTTCTTATTGTAAAGTAATTCGTTTTATTCTATTTTAAAGTATTATTCCGTATTATTAGCACTTGAAAAACACTTATCTGACAAATACCATTCCCAATATAAATAAATTGTGAGAGAAGGACCGGCTCATTTGCCAGTGAAATCCACCGAAGTGTTGTCTGAGCGTCCAATTTACCTCGATTATGCCAGAGGGGAAAAAGCAATCTCAGGTTAATGTTTTGTCTCTTTGCGACCCAATGATGAACACAATTATATTATGTACTTATTTTATCTTTTCCCCTATATTAACTGATCGCCTTTTTACGTATTACGGCTTAGAATTAATGTAGAATTGATAAAAATATGGTTTTTAGCAGAAATAAACTCAATTACAAAGTATTATTCGGAACCCTACCCTCATTGCAAATTTAAAATCTTTGTATAAAAGTTTGTCGAGAAAACACAAAAAGGTGGTTATTTCTATCAACGAGGTAATAAGGGTGTGTCAAATAAAAATTTGTTTTATCGAGTTCCATTGCCTTTTTTAGAGATAATTACAATTTTATTTCTTGCAAACTTTAGTGTATTACATTTATGTATTTAGATATGTTTGTGATACTTTAATACATGTGTTGAAATTTCCAGTGCTGATAGTAAAAAAAAATCATCTTAATGATAACATTAATACATACAAATGTAACATGTATGTAAGCAAATATAAATATAACAAGATTATATCACGACGATAATAATTGCAATCATAATAAACCTACCTACTAACTAACTACCTGTACCACACACTTACCACACTACCACAACTTTATTCGCCCGGAATATGTTTTAACAAAGTAGAATAGAAATTCTTTCTTATAATATCAGTTATCCATCATTGAAAGGCCTGTTAATATCCGTCCAGCCGTTTTAGTGATTATCTGGAAGAAATAATCGGACAGAGAGACAGATAAAAATTTTAAAAGTTGTTTTTTTATGTACTCGTAAGTACCGAATATACTTTTATATGTATTAATTGAAAAGCTGTTAATATGGAATGACAAACCCACACTTCAATTTTATTTATATGTAGAGTGTGTAGAGTAATGAGTATTTGTTGTATTATTTTAATTTGAAATATAATAAAATAAAGCCATCACGTTTATAAACCTTAACAATTTTGGGAAAATAAAGCTGCGGAATAAATGTCAAAGGTTTTTGATATCATATTTCACGAATTCAACTAAACTTATATATAGAATATCCTTTGAACTGTTTCATAAAACAATTAATTATGTATTATTCACCATAATGTATAATATATAATTAATTTTGATTCTTTTGTTACGTTGTATGTTCGACTTTGAAGTAAATTGTAAAATATTCACACTTTAATATAATTTTATTGGAATAAAACACATTTATTATATTCTGCTTCAGAGTGGTTTGAAATTATTATAAATCCATTAAACGTAAAACTAGAATAGATAAAAATGTCTCTATAAAAGACATTAGAACCTGAATAAATTTCTTCATCGTTAAATAAACTCATCCTTCTGGACTTATTTTATCTATTATTGTAAGAATTCCTAAGTAGGGTTGCAGTTGGTTCAGACTTAATAATAAATGGGACATCTGAACCTAAATAGCAATGTATTTTAATAAAATAGCAAGAGTATTTTTACATATCTTTAAGTAATGACACTTACGTAAGTCAGAAACTAAAACAAAATAAAATATTATTCTGAAAATATTGAATACATTTTCATGAAGTTTGACGTTACGTTAATTTTTTTAGTCTCAATCGATGTCAAAATAGAAAAAATTTATGAAATAATACAAAAATTTATAACTATAGGTTATATAATAAAATATATGACAGATTTTACAAAAAAATGTGTAATGACATGAAAAAAATCTTAATCACTTCACGAAAAAAGCTGGTTATTATTGATATGAGTTTCAAGCTTCTGCAAACGTTTATGAAGTTGTATTATCGATAAATTGTGTTACTTAATATATGAAAGCTGCCAGGCTTTATGTTCCCAACAAAAAAAAAATTAAAACAAAAATGAAATAAAAGGTCTCACAAAACTCTAGTCTCATAAAATGCAAAGACATGAGGATAGTAAGTGATTTTATTTCTTAATGACCTCTGTTTTACTAACGGCTTCATGTTTATGTAAATAAATAATAAAATGTTGTGGAAATAACGACTCCACATTTAGAATAATTGACACAGCTTAGCGAAATTGGCATAATTCATTTTGGACAGACTTAATTCAATAACGGACATATTTAAATGTATTATGTATCAAAAATAACACAAAAAATAATAACTCCCAAGAAATGTTTATTGTTTCTTCTCAACAATAAACATTTCTTGGGACTTATATAAAGTTATTGTACATGGAAACAAAATTTTATTTAATATGAATTTCTTTAGATATATAAATCTTAAATATGTAATATGAATTCCTTTAGATATAAAATTTCTTCATAATGTACATAAAACAAAACCTCATAATACTACAATCTTTATATTTACCCTCAAAAGATAATACAACTTTATTTAATAGTATAACCATGATTTACTATTTTATCAAGCAATGATGTGAGTCAACTGTAAATTGTCACACTATCGTGTAATATAGTTAATATAGGAAATGAATGTTTAAAATGAAGTATTAAGCTTTAAGTTAATAATATAATCCTGATGTAATATATTTTTTGGTTTTGTTTTGACTCTACTGGGAATTGTAATATAGTCACTTCCTTAGGATTCTTGGCTTGTGAACAGAGATAATAGCATGAAATTACTAAGGGCCAGGTCAGTTACTTTTCGAATATTGAAGTATAAATAACAAGTGATAGTGATATATAATATAATACGTATGCAACAAAGTGGAATTAGTTAAGAGGGTCTATTAAATGTTAAATATTAACAGATCAATAAAGTACGATGTAAGTTTTATGTCTTAAACAATATATAAATAAATGTCATTAAATTCAGGATGTTACCTATTACCGTTCACAATCTAGAATTGTTGTCAGATGAAAATTCCAACCTCTATGAAAGTTTCATCATTCAAAGTTTCAAATGAAGCTTCTTACAGAAAATTTGCTTTATGGTAAAAGTGAACCATGTATCCTGCACTAAAAGTATCTTATAAATACCATTCTAGTTGTATTGTATATCTGTAAAATTAATCATTTTTTAATTTATCATAAAGATTTGATTTTATATATTTAATATTATTTAACTGAATATCTTTTCCTTACATATCAGGTTACTTTACCTTACATATGATTTTTTTATTGGGCCAGGAACCTTTGTAGACTTGAATATAAATATAAAACATACATACATAAAACTATAAAAAAAACATACAAATATTTAATATAAATAATGAACACTCAATTGTAACAGTAACCAACATTGAGGACGTATTTCAAGATATAATATGTATTTATTATTTTATTTCATAATGAAATGTCTGAATAAATAAGCTTTCGAGCAAAGGTCAATGAGATGGAAGTAATCTTTAAAATATTCTCTTAGCATGAAAATATGGCCGACTTTTTCAGGAATAAAACGATATATATTATTTATTGTTATAATTTATTTAAATGTTTAGTTTTCAATTCAAGACTATGATGCATTGGTAATTGATAAGAGATTTGACGTCATGTTATATATTTACCGCGATAAGCTGGCTAATTTAGAAAACTCGTTTTAAAGGGTACGTCAAGTAGTATCCTGGAGGGAAGTCGGTCACACGTCAACGGACATTGTTAATAGTAAACGAGCTCGTTATGGATCTGAATGTGTTTTGTGGAACCAAAAGTGTCCGCGTTTTGTACAATTTTGCAATAATTATAATCCGTGTACATCTCAGTAATTAATAATGATTTAATAAGTGATTTAACTTGATTAGAAATATGTACTTATATATGCAATATATAATAAAGATTTTTATATGGATGAATTGTTTGAGAGACAGCAAAAAACAGAATATAGACACTTGTAATAAAATATTTAGAAAATACTAAATTATTAATGTTAGTCGTTGCCGGCGATACCTCAGTGTTGACATAATGCAGCGTTTATGTGGAACGCAGTTTTTTGGTTGGTCTTTTTGAAAAGCTTTAAAGTTCTGTTCTAAATATTTTTGATCCTCTTTGAAATATCGTTTTCGGTTTTTCGACGCTTCGACATTAAGATTACAAATCAACGGTAGGATTAAAAGTTGTATGTATGTATATATAAGGATTATAATAAATTATCTGACTATTTCTGACTGTTTTACCGTTTGTCTTTAGGTGTTTTTTTAAAGTATATTTACGTAATGGCTAACATAACTATGGTAAGATAAAAATGTAACTATGTCTTCAAATTATATATTCTTGTAAATAAAGTACCTACTGAAAGCTTATTGTCCATATTTTTAAAGGAATAAATGAAATAAATCTTTAAGTAATAAGTAACGCTTTTCTTAAGTTAATAAAGGTAAGTCTGGGTTATGTCCATTATAGTTTATTCAGCTTATAATAGTACATATTAGCTGATATTCGTAGCTATTGCACATACAGTGTTTACCGCATGTTTATGAATCTGTTTCACTTTTAAACAAGTATTTCTTACAAAACCTGATTTAATCATTTAAACAGGTGGATATACATCTATGTACTTTATCTTTTAAGGTATTAGGAAAATAACAAAATTAATAATATTGAATAAAAAAAAAATATTGCCGAAAGAGTATTATTGTTAAATTATAAAAACTAAATTCAAGGCCTACATGTTTGTTTTCTAACAAAGTATAATGACTGTATCTAATTAAGTGAGAGTTCAGTAATCTTTGTTGAGAACTACAAAGTCAAGACCAAAACTCCATTTAAGACCGTGTGGAGATAACAACAACATACAACTCTGATTGATGTTTTGTTGATGATCTTCTTGGGTTATTCATGTGAGTTTAATTATAAATTCTCAATTTCTGAGGAAGTTATTTTCTAATTAATATATTTTCGCTCGCTCCTTTTTAGTTTGTTAATTATTATATCGGGAAGTTATATAGTTTAATTATGTGTGTATTTATTTAAATTGTATTTGTAATAATGTTACATTATCATAGTAATATTGATCAAGTCAAGTTACAATTCTACGAAATTATAATGAGTTTGGAATAATAATATTTCCTGGATAAATGATTTGTACATTCACTATTTTAATAAAAAAAACATAACACACATATCATAGAAAGTAACAAAATAACAAAAAAATCAGAATCAAGAAAATATGAATATTAATTAAACTGTGCTATATATGCTAAAACATATTAGATAAATTTTTGTTTATTTGACTTATGCCCGTTTATCTATTGTTTTTAAAAAATTCTACAGCTTGGAAATTGAGATAAAATTTATTTTGAAAGAGCACACGGGTTATAATAAAATTAAACCTACAAGTAGTTATATATTATATACCCGTCAAATGGGTGAAATATTGTATTTATGTCACTGCGATTACAATATTAATTATCTCTTTGACAGCGATGAAATATTTATTTTGTATATTGGACACACAAAATGTTAAATATGTAACCTTATTTACATTTCATATGTAATACCAATTAACAGTAATGTTGATGTAAATAGAATACAATTGAGTATTTATTAATTGAGAAAAGTATTTCCTATTTGACCTCGTCTTTTCTTTTACTATTGCTTGATTATAAAAAGATATGTAATGACAAATGTCTTTTGTAACTTTTATATTCATATATACGACGTTATAAAGGCATGCGTAATTACAGGGCCTCTTTTTATATCGGAAGTTCGTATTAATTTATTGCGAATTCACCTTTTATCCCAAGTAGCAACTGTATTATTGTGCTCTTCCAGACCGGAAAAAAAAGTTCCTTATTATGTATTGTATGTTCCTTATTTCCTGTTATATAATTAAAATCTTGAAAATTTTTATTTTATATTTAAGCGATCCTTTAGTGTATTTATTAGTTTTCGATTGGTGATTGCATTTCTTTTAACATAATGGTGAGCTGATTAAAAAATAAGTTGTTTTAAATATTAATAGACATTAAAAGATATGTGATTCATTAATTATCTTGAACGATCAAGATATTTAATTCAAAGAAGAAAAAGAATTAAGGTAAGTGAAATTGACAAAATTTTTTTTTTTAACTATTTTATGTTAGCTATTATAGACAGATGTAATACCAGTAATTTCCACGATAACGTTCGCGAGAAATTTTGGTTTTGGCGAGTTGACATTCAACCATTATAATCTCACAAATCGAATTTTTTATTGATCGCATTATATACTTAGTTAAAGTGTGAGGCAATTCAACAAAACAGTAATTAATATGACTCTTAATAGAACAAATCGGTCTTATGACATATTTTTTATTTATCAAGCGATTTAAATAAAACATCACACAATCATATTTAATTCTCAGTAAAGCTTAACAAAAATATTACATTGATGACTATTTATTACAATAATTGCTTATAATTTAGGTATTAATTTAATCATAATTCTATGTATTTTAATAATATCAAATTTTATACGTTACTTGACCTTGTGACAAATTACAATCTACTCAAATCACTGCTTAATTAAATTTAACATGAGACTTATATTTACAAATGTAAGTTGTATAGTCATTATTAAGGTAAGGTATGGTTATATAAACGTAAAATGTTCTAATCGATAATAAGGTGTAATTATGATTTATAAAAATATATTTGTATTCAAAATACTTCTAAGCATGGTAATAGAAACTGAATATGTAATAATATTACGTAATATATATTTACTGAACTGAGACAATATAGAGATAGAGGAAGTGATATACGGAAGCTTTAAACGATTAGTGAACGTCCGAACATAAACTATGATATATGTGAATTTACAATTTTCTGCGAATGTAGTTTCATTTCGGAAGTAATTGATATCAATAAATAATTGACAGATTGGTTGTTCCTAAAAAAGAGAAAATAAATAAAAGCGTCTACCTATCTAACATTAATTGTAGATTAATACTGATTCTAAAATGGGTAATTTTAAACTTCGACAGTGACGAACCAAGATGGCGGAGCGGTTTATAATCGATGGTCTTTGTTTATAAAGAATTAAACTATAAATTAGCTAATGATTTAAAACCCATATGGGTCGATACTTATTGTATTTACTTTCAAATTGAGGATGCAGAATGAGTTTAATAAATCACTCGTTGGACAATATCGCCCTTGGAACCTAACTCGATGCTCGAATCTTTGTTTTATTATGTTGTATACAACAGTACGATAATTAATTTAAAGAGCGTGTCTACCAATATTTTTCCATTTCACTTATTTTGAATATGATAGGAATTAATTATAACCAAGTATATAATTTCCACAAATTAATTTCAAAAAGCACGTTCATTATAAGTTTTAATACTTAAATAAATGTACTTGATATTTTCTGAATGGGAATAATTTATTAAAAGACGTATTTATAATTCAACATAAACCTATTTTGAACGCAGTCAAGTAAATATTTTGTTTTACAATAACTTGAAAATTATTAGTTGAAACGGCTGTTCTATAATAGTGTCACTCAAACTTAATGACTTTTTCATTATCATTTTAGTTTGGTTAAATATTTTAATCATAGTTGTAGTTATTTAAGTTGATATTAGTTGTTTTTGCGGAATATTTAATATTTTTGGAAATAATAAACAAAACCAAATAACACTGTTAAAAATTATGTTTAAAATGTACTTAAAAAAGACAAATAAAATTATAAAATCTTGTTGTCTTAATTTAAGTGCCTTCGAGTAATTTTTTATCACAGTCGGATATCTGTTTTTTATTGTAAAACTAGAAACATATTTTTTGCAGCTCTTAACGTATTACGTGTTTTATTGTAATAACTATAAAATCCGTAAAATGTATTTCTATTTAATTTCTAACTTCCATAATTTCTGTATTATGTATATGAAATATACTGCAATAAGTTTTACAATCGTATATCAACTATTTTCAGCTGATAATTCTACCGCAAGGTTTTTACAATGGAGATTATTTTCCACGTTTTAAACATTTACACCGTCCGGGACAATAACACCGTCCGGGATCTAAATATTACAATCTATTTTACGTGAAACACCAAGTGCTAGCGCAAAACTTTACAAGTTTTATATTTTCTTATAACAAGCAATATATAAACAAGTAAAATATCATAAAATTGCATCTTCATCTTGTACATTCTAATCTTAGTTAATATACGAATTTCGTGTATAGTTTATTGAATACAAAATTTTAATTTTTTATAAATATTCCTTAAGTTCCTTCGAGATAACAGTCGACATATAAATTACTATTTTTCCTGATAAATATTTTATAACTTCAAAACCATGATCACAGTACTATTAAGATCTCAAGTTAAAGCTTTTTATTTTTAAAATATAAATATATATTTTCAGCACTTATATTATGATATTCGCACATGTATTATTCATTTTTGGCATCGAGTACTTTTATATAATTATCTTGAAAACAAACTGTAATACAAAAAAATATTTTAAAAAGATATTCTTAATTTACCTACCCATTAAGACAATGTACTGGAGACATTTCATAACTTCAATGTTTACAGTTCAAATTAAGTCAACTAATTTTATACAATTATATTAATTTAATAAAATTTAATAAAAACGATAAAATATTGTCTTCCTATCTTTATTGTTAGTGTGCTCTTTAAAGTTTCGAGCAAACCCAAGACAATGGACGGATAATATTCAATATTTGAACGTTTCAGCTATGGTCCATCACAACAGCAACAACAACAACATCACACGGATATGATTCTTTATAAACTTGACTTTATTAATATTAATGACAAGGAAATTACTATAACAATTTACTATGGTGTATTGGTTAGGAGTCCTTGTTGCTTCAAAATAATATTTTGACGGATAATTTTCCATTATAATTACAGAACCGAAACATAGGTTCTTGCTTTATTTTAACGGCAAGTAAATTTTTTAAACTGCTGCATATCAGATGATTTCCACTCCCCAACACAACTCCACTGTATATATTATTCATAGCATATTGTATGCATAAGTAAATATTGGATTATCTAAGTATATCTGTATTGACGCGGAGTGAATATATTAATTCCAGGCATTGTGCATAGACCCTCCCCTAAAGGTTAGGGTTGAAATACGCCTTCAGAGTAGGATTAGTTGGGAAGTTGATTATAAGACCTTGTAAAGATCTAATTAATGTTTTATATTTAATCACTTGAAACTAAAATGTTATGTTTTTCACAAAATTCAGAAACAGATAGTAAATATATTTACTAATAGATACCTATAAAATCAGATTAAATACAGATGTTCATATTGATATTGTGTCACAATTATATATATTATAAAAACAGGATAACATTTTATTTTCTTACTGTAAGCATTGTGTTAAGTACGATAATCTATAAGACATATAGCTGAAGTAAAATAACTTTCTTCTAAAATATAATACCATATAAGTGACAATGAGTATATAAAGTATAGAAATATACTTACTGTTAGCTTTGTCTGTTGTTGAAGGATGGATGTTATTAATTAAAGGATGGAGAGGATGAGTGGGATGTACAAGTAAGTTATTTTATTTCTGAAACACCTTCGATAGTTACATAATTATGATCGAGTTTAACATTGTCTTCATCTTGTGTTTATGCTTTTCTGAACTTTCCGTTGTTTCTACTTCTTCCATTTTGGAGTCGTAGCGTAATCATAAAATAATTTAGATCGTGCCTTTAGTTATGTATTGACAACGATAATTTAAATATTTCATATACGTTTACTGAGTTAAATCTACTCTATCATTACTACAAAACGGAATTACATTTTATAATTAAGTCTAACAACCAACAATGATAAATGCCGACTCAGGAGGTTGAAGTCTTTTACGTAACCGGGAATCACAGCTTTTGCTGTGTTAACTCTCTTCCTCAATTTTTTATTTACACAGCTGTGAATTACTCAATCTTTGTATTGTGTTTTTGCATATATGCAACTTATGGATTTTATGAAGACTAGAATTGTTAATATTAAAATGTTAAATAATTTTTCTGTTGTCAAATTATGATATTCCAATGTCATCTTTATTATTATTATAAATTATAATTTTATTTGGATTGTTGTTACTGAAAATTGATTCATTTATATTAATATCTTTCATTCATTTCTTTAAGCTTAGTAATATCTATTTTATTTCTGTATGCATTGCTTTTTCTTCTAAACCTATTTATTGATCCCTGATAAGGTTTATAAATGTAAATCAATACTATGATTCTGTTGTGAAATATCTTCCAGAACATGAAAATGTTTTTAATTATTTCACCATTAAATTAATGTTTTGGTCTTATCAGGTTTATGAAATAACCATTTCTGAACGACTGATTATTATGAGACTTATTCCCGCGGTATAATTTATTAACCACTATAGTTGCTAATCACTAATCACTAGTGACTTCACTTCTTGATGCTAGCAGTTCCAACGATACGAATGAGCCCTACTGACCGGCGAGTGACTTATATACCGTCTTGAGGCAAGTTTCGTATTAGCGGTGCTACCCTTTTTAACAATTAATCATGGTAAACTTCACGCACCAAGTATTGAGAATGTTAAAATACCCTCCGAAGAGTACTGGCGATAACAATAGGGAGAGTATTAAAATGATTAAGAGTAGGTAAGAGATGAAATAGGGTAAGTTTAAGGTGGATTCCAAAGGGGGTAAGCAGTTCAAGACGCTGACTACCCATGCCATGCCGACGGTGGCGGTCAATACTTACTATGCTGTAATTTTTGTTACAATTTTATAACACATGTAAAGAAAGAGAAAAAAGCTTGTACATCTAACATATTTCACTTTAAACTATCAAAAAGTCACCAAGCGCACCAAAATATCTTATTTCTATATTGTTTAACCCTGTATAACTAATCACTCGTCGAGGCGACGACGTGCCACTTGATGAAATTCGAAATCACCTACTTCGCTCCGTCCCCTGACCTTGACTCTTTCATTACCTTACTAATTTGAGTAAACAGTGCAGCCCGTGACGCTATTGGGTCCACGCGCATCATAGGATGTGCTCTGTGACCTTTTCGTCGTCCGCTGGACGAAGGTTTAGTTATAACAACAACTTTATTGTTACGGTACGTACATAAATAAATTCTTATATTTATTGTTTTACATATTGTAGATCTGCTTTTTATCGATAAATGTAGAATAGTATTTATTAAATTTCTAATTTAATTTATTGTATTGATTTAAATAGAAAGTTTAATGCAAAATTTTGTAGTAAGTAAATTTTGGGTTCGGTTTAGATACAGGTACGAAGAGATGTAGAGATGTTTTCACTTTTTTATATTTATTTTAGATGGATTTCAGAAATCAAGAGGATCAGATTCGTCATTGGTTTGAGTCAGCATCGGAAAGCGAATTGAAGGAGAGATCTGACAGCTGAACATCGGAAACGGACGACATTTTAGAGAAAGATATTAGTTTCATTTAAAGCCAAATTCAACAAAGTTGTATTTTTATTGTCAACTATTCATGATCAACCTATTATTAATGAAACGACATGAAAACCAGAAATAATACATTTTTATAATAGCACAAAAGGTGCAGTGGATATTGTCGATCAAATGTGTGCAAATATAAGCTCTAACCGGGAAACCAAGAGATGGCCGGTGTGTATCTTTTATAACATTCTCAATATATGTTCTGTTCATTCTTACGCTATTCATGTCTGTAACAACATGAGAAATAAGAAAAAGCCAATGAGTTGGCGCGTTTTTGCAATTAAGTTAGGAGATCAGCTAATGGAACCTTGGTTTCGGCAACGATAACAGACCGTGAGTTTGAGGCGTAATATAAGGGTCATGATTGAGGATATTCTTGGAAAATCTTCAACAATAGAAGCTCCTGTTCCTTCTACGTCAAACACGCGTAAAATTTGCTACCTATGTCCATCAAAGGCCCGGAGAATGACCAAGCAACGTTGCACCAGATGTAGAAAAGCTGTTTGTGGTCCACATAATGTTGGTATGTGTGGTCTCTGTGTAAATTGATATTATAACATTAATTAGTATTTAATTTGTTCATTATAATCCTTACTTTTGTGCCCTGAAACAAATATCTATCTTAATTAAATATTTTTTATTATATTTCATTGTTTTATTCCGTAGTCCGTTGGACGAAGGTGAATGGTAATAATGTAACAATGAAAACAGTTTAGTTATCTAGGGTTAATACTAAATTGTAAATGAAAAATAGCCGATACTGATAACATATCCTGGAAATACTTATACCAATGTAACAAAAAAATCTTAACTTTTGTTAAAGAGTCGGTGTATATTAGGAACAATATTTAAATACCATATTTATTTCATTAAAACTTTGTGATAAATTACAATATGTGTGAAGAAACTTCTTTAACTGTTTAATATTGGGCTGGAAAATCAACGTAAATTTATAAAACTTACGTAATTACTTTGCATGATTTGCATGATTTACAAAGTATACACTAGAGGCTATTTGGGTATTAAAATTTAGCAATATATTTTGCTAACCTGAATACGTTACAAATACGAGGATACTTATTAAAACAAAACAAAAATTTATTAGTTATCTATTTTATACTTACCTATAATTTACATAAATTTAGTTAACATTTGACCTTTAAAATTTTCAAATCAAATTCTGACCTACTAAAATTTTAATAAAAATTTTTTTTGTTCATAGTAAATATTTTTGTTCATAGTAAATATTTTTGTTAATAATAAATGAATACGGTCAGGTTTAATTTTAAGACATATATTTCTAGTTTATTTGCCAATTTAGTTCAACTGTTTTTTCATTTTTTATAAAATAATATTAGAGATCATAGTTACACTTTTTTAAATTACCGTGAGTAATATTTTTAATTAGGGAGGGAAAGAAGTAATGATCCTTTATCGTGTGTAATACAATTTAGATTTCATTTAAGGAATAACCTATTAGAAGTAACAATTAAGTAACCGACGCGTGAAGTTTCCGTATATAGATCTCTTCAATTACGCACCGCTGCCTCTAACAACGCTTTTTCAATGACGTGAAAGTGTATTAACTGTTTTCTTCCCTTTATTTATGTGAAAATTGTGTTATAAATAAAGTTTTATTTTCAACATTAGAACTCTTTTTAGTAAATAATTGAACGTTTGTAATTAGAACCGTGCTTAAAATTAGAATTAAATTATTGTTATTGTTATTATATTCATAAAGAAGAGAGTTTTCGGAAGAATTTTTTAAGTCACCACTTAAGCCTCAAAGGTTCTAACTTATAAACTAACTCAGTTCTAAGTTGTAGTAAATTTTTAGCCATTTTGATGTTGCTTATAAGATCTTAACATCCTTTGTTTAGCTTAAACATTAATTAAAAGGAATAAATTAACTTTTATAATAATAAAATAAAACTTGGATAAATTGGAAAACAGTTCTCGGTAAAATTATTTCAGATATTTATAGTATAGACCTTTGTTATTACAATTTATGAGAATCGATCAGTTTTCAATTAATATTAATCTACTCGAGCTACGCAGCAGTATATCGCTAGAGTATTAATTATAGAATAAAACCGGACTACCTGAACTAATAACAAGACACAATTAAAAGTCAAGTCCGTCAATATACTCTTTAAAATAAAACTTTATATTTGTTCATAATTTAATTCATATTACTAAAAGTAATATATTTTTAGAAGATACTAGCTGATTCCCGCCCGCTTTGCTGGGCAAATAATAACAAAGAATCGCAAACTATATGTGGGTTAATTGAAAATAATCATAAATTGAATGTGGGTAAATTGAAAATAATTACAAATAATCATATACTGTATGTAGGTAAATAGAAAATAACCACAAATAATCACAAACTGTGTCTGAGTTACGGAACCCTAATCTTACGAATAAACATAATGAGAGGCCAAATAATTTTTATTTCTACTGCAATGGAATGGGAGAAGGGAGGGAGCGGGGGGTAAACTTTGCAGTTTTTTAGCTATAACTTTGGAACGGTTTGCACCTTTACAAAATCCTTTCTTATTGCATCTATTCAATATGTCAGGAATCTTGGGTCCAAATTTCAGCTTTCTAGGTATAACGGTTTGGGCTGTAGAGCGATGAATGAGTCAGTGAGTGAGTGTCTTTGTGCTTTATATATTGAGATAATTGACAAAACATTTTATATCTTCTTACGGAATTTAGCCTAATTTTTGTAATCTGTTCTTAAGTTAAAGAAATTAAGTCCAAACTTTTTTAAAGATTGATTGTATTTTTATGTAAGAGGAGGGCAAACGAGCGTGCGGGTTACCGATGATAGGTGTTCATCGCCGCCCACGAACTCTTGCAACATCCAGGGAATCAAGAAGAAAGGTCCGTGAAAACCGATAGAGAAGTTGAAAATAGAGGACGGGCACGCATCCAGATGATCACGACACCGATAGTCACTTGAAATATCGAGACCCAGTATTCAGATATTTGGCGTGGAATTGAGAGGAGTATTCACGAAAAGTAGAGATATCACAAATGGGATTTTGTTTATGGTTAACGGGCAAAGTTGTATTTCTTTTAGGGATTAAACTGAACGAGGTTCAGTTCACCCCGTTTCGAGACCATCCCCAGGTAGGTTTCTATAGAAGACACACATTTTTTTTTACTACTCGTAGACGTTATCCTGAGAAAGCCCTGCACGGCTGGAATATACCGCACCCCCAGAGCTGTCATCCGCATAATAATGTATTTTACAAATATCCAACATATCATTGATGTGTAGGAGGAACAAAGTAGGTGATAGCTTGCAGCCTTGGGGTACACCACAATTCACGGGCTTAGGGATTCGAGCAAAAACCGTCGAGAATGACCTGTACGTACGAGTGAGAAAGCTGGTGATCCACTTGCAAAAATTCACGGGAAGGCCATTAAAAGATAGCTTCGAAATAAACCCTTGTGTCATATACGATCGGAGGCTTTCGCCATATCCAGACTAACTGCCAGACCATCTCCCTTGCTTTCAATAACAGCTGCCCAACGGTGCTTAAGATATAACAAAAGATCACCAGACCATCGACCATGGCGAAAGCCATATTGCCGTTCATTGATCAATTGGGGCTCCTTGAGGTACGATATATAATAATTTTATTAAGTAGCCTATTTATTTAAGCATAAATTATGCTCTTTAATTTATGATATATTTAAAATTTACTTTGAATTGATGAGTATATAAAATATTTTAAGCATGAAAACAAAATACAACTATTTAGTCTAACATTTGACCCTGTTTTAGATATCCTAGAGCTAAACATAAATGAAAAGGAATAATAATAAAATATGTCTATTATAGAAGAAAATATAATATAAAAATAGTTACAACTTAATAATTTTGAGACTGCTTAATTTGCCAATGTTTATGTAAATAATAACACAAATTTTGAAGAAAGAAACGATTTCTAATGTTTAATTTTGGAAACTAAGTAAATTACAATTGATCAATAATAATTAATGAAATCACACTCTTTAGAGTAAACCTGTTTTAGTTAAGAACATGAGTATCTGGACTGTTTCTGCCAAAATGTATATCGTAATTTGAGTTAAAATTCGTTTATCATTGAATCAATCCAAAAGCGAAAACAATACGAAAATTTACAAAATGTAATATTGTACTATAATATTATTACAGTGTAGGACTAAACAACATCTATAGAGTCCCTAAAGAGGATGGAAAATACAAATTAGTTTTGAACATACTGAACATGACAAATAGGTTTATAGATATTGTCAAACATATCAGTAGGTCTTTAAATACAATATTTAATTCCATATTTTTATATTTCCACACACATATCCCAGTAGCCACGCCTCAAACAGCCTTCAATCACTTCTTCTAATTTGTTATCGTTGTTTTATCACTTCATTCGTATGTTATTTATTTCATCCATTTATTTAGAAATGATGTAGAAAATGCGGTGTACAATTAATTAAAGTGGCTGAATATATTTTGCAACGTAATAATACGAAAACAAAATGATAATCAGTTTGCAACACAATGCACACTTAAAATACATCTGTTATATGAATTGTTACTTTAGGAGAAAATATAAAGATACTTGCAAGCGCTAAAAGATTACCTAGACTGTTGTGCTAGGCGTGACCTAGCTCTAAACAATATAACTCTAAAACAATAAGTGAACTAGTATTATAAACTTGGAATTTTAACAGAGTAACTTAGGTTTATTCATGTTTTAAAAAACGTTTTTAAATAATTTTGTTGTTTTGTCGCCTTTATACTGCAAAGCTTATGAAGAAATATACTCTATAATATATGCGTTGTCTCATTAAACTGACATTTACTACGTTCAAGACTTAATATGAATGGAATGTTATAGGCTTTAAGAACATCTTAAGAAAACTTAAGACGGCCACTGATTTTCAGTAAGCAGTTATTCTCAGGATTATGCTAAATAACTTTTTGAAGTGCTAGTAGACTTGAAGTTGAAACCCTAACTTGATTCATTTTGACATTATTCTTATTTTATATAATCTGTACTTCTGCGATACAAAAACAATCTATGATCACATATTTATAGTTTTTATTTGTAATTATAAATAAACTACTTTGTTTTCTTGTCCTTAAAATTGAAAAAAAAAATTACAGTAAAAAGGATCATCAAACTGACACCAAAATTGTTTCAATAATTTTGTTCTGTTTTTTGTAAACTAAATTAGTTTTTATTTGTCTATATAAAAGAAAAAAGGTCCCCAATAAAAAGTATATTTTTATTAGGATAGAACGCTATAAGCATAACGTATTTAATAAAAAAACCATCCAGAAATTAGCCAAAAAATCCTAACAAACATACACACGAAAATATTATTGTATGAATTAAGTTTGGTGGCAGCGAAGGATGCAAAAAAAAACAATTTATTTTATAAAATTATACTAGTGAGTTACAATTAAAATTTATAGTTAATTAATACTAAAAAAAGGTGATTCCAGGTCAGCGATTGACCCAAGAATGAATATATTTTATCCTCGATTCCCATCGATGGTGAGAATGCAAGCCGTATGGTGTCGTCTTCAGGATACTCGAAGCGTGGTGTCAGCATTTAATCTTGTGAAACCAAGTTGGTGCTTACTATAACAATTGCCCTTGGCTATGCTTGCGTAACACCTCCCTCCGTAGAACAGCGACTATTGAAGACCTTCGTTGTAAATTGCGCTGGAAGTTCTGATTCATCCCTTTGAGTTTTTTGGATGGTGTGTTTCGTATGTTTAAGTAAGTATTTCCGGTATGCAAGGCCGCTAATTAGTACACATGCACCGAATAGTAACGTATATAAAGGTATTGTTGTATGGTAGACGCTTATATCGTTGGTCTTGCTTAAGTTTACTGATGACTGTAGAATAACCTCTCTATTGGTAGCGTGAAGATTAGTCAAATTAATGGAGTTTAATTTGAATATCAGATGTGCTGCTGAACCGAGTGTATTTTCATTAGGGACATCTATTATCTTCAAGTCTTGACCTTTTAGTCGATCGTTGAGGTTCGAGACGAAGAATTCTGTTGTTTGAATGAAACAATCATATGGAATTATAGCGAGATAACTTCCTTGCAACATCTTGTAGATATCTTGATCGCAGGACAAGCGTACTTTAGTAAGAGTTGGAAAGCTGATGGTGTAGTGGCGATCGTCGAGTTTCTCGTAGGCTGACGTAAGTAGGGATACGGTGACTGGTTTACATTCGGCAAGTTTCTGCTGCATAGTAACGAGGGCTGTTACACAATCCGGCGATGTACGACTATGTATGTTGTGTATCTCTTCACATAGATACCCTTTAGTGAACTTCGGGCATTCAGCCTCTATGTACTTGAAATCTTTCAAATGGATTGCAGGGTATTGGAAGTGAGGGACAGGAATCTTATGATTTTCGTTAGTTACTATGGATATCTTATATAAATCATGTGTGGGATAGAAAAATTAGGAATTGATATACTATGATTATTTCTTTAACTGTATCATATCTTAATATTCCCTCGCTCGTATATTTAATACTTTATTACTACCATAAATACTACGTTACTTTTTAATTATAGTTCTATCAGAGTTTAAATTAAAAACTTCATAGTCAGCTGTAAATTTTGTTTACAAACGCAAAAAAAATCTGTAGCTTAGATATCTCTTACGATAACCTATCAACGTTATCGCTAGTTATGAGAATAGTTAGTCTTAAATCAACAAATTGAAATAATTCCTGGTTTTTTTTCAGATTTTGACTGATATTTTTTTACTAATGCTGCTAGGTCTACTCCTACAAACTACGGCTACTCGATTCTTTTGAACAGAAAATCTAATACTAATTTAAAACACTACAAATAGACAAATAAAAAGTAATTCACTCAGAATATATCGATGTATGTTTTAAAGTTCTAAGTAACTTGAAAAAATACTTTTAATAGTAATTTACTTAAAATAAAAAAAATACTTACATTAGGTAAAGATTAAGGTTAAAAAGTAGGAAAGGTAAGGACCTGAAAGAATCAGAGCACTTACATGAAAATGAATTTCTTGCCGAATCGATTTTCGGATTCACCTCTGCTGGCCTCCACGATGTATGTAGATTCGAATACTCGAAATCGGTTAGTCACGCGGGATCTCGCACCGATATTAGGGGAAATCTTGACGCGACGCGTACCGAATATATCTCGAATATCCTACCGACTGCGCCAATTAAGCGTGGTGGCAGCGAAGGATGCAAAAAAAACCAATTTATTTTATAAAATTATACTAGTGAGTTACAATTAAAATTTATAGTTAATTAATACTAAAAAAGGTGATTCCAGGTCAGCGATTGACCCAAGAATGAATATATTTTATCCTCGATTCCCATCGATGGTGAGAATGCAAGCCGTATGGTGTCGTCTTCAGGATACTCGAAGCGTGGTGTCAGCATTTAACCGTGTGAAACCAAGTTGGTGCTTACTATAACAATTGCCCTTGGCTATGCTTGCGTAACATATGTGATATATTTTAACACAATGAAAACAGAACAACTATGTGACAGTGAGAAAATACTCTAAATAAGTGCCTAACTGCGTCAATTAATCTAATTCGGTTCTCACGTGGGGATGGGGTTTTAATTTAAATTCTATTGATAAACAATGAATCATATCTTTTTTATGTAAAAATAAGATCTAATACAATAAATATATAAGATATATTACTACTGTCTCTTTTATATTTCTAAAAGAGAGTAGTATCTACCGGCAAAAGATATGGAGTTAGAAGAAATTTTGTAAACAAATAAAAATAAAAATATTATAAAAACATACGTATAACATAAACTTTTTAAAAATCATTATTAAGAACAAAATTCATCAATTTAACTTCTGCTATAAGTCATATTAGCATAATAAAAAAAATCTTAATATTGAGTAGAAATTCCTTGTTATGAAATTAAACACTATAAGAATTTCTTTAGTAGTCCATAGTTATTATTGTTCTATTGTTGTTTTGTATATTTATAATGATACACAACGATTTGATTCGATTTTACCACTCATTCAGCTTTTCTATGTAGGATCAGTATTACTTTATTTCCCAGTGGCAGAATAATAGTCCCTTAGTCCAAACGCTTACTCTATTGCTTTGAATGATCCATATCCCTTCAAAAATTCATCTCCTGATATCATCAAAACGATCACAATATAGTGAGACAGTCGTGTCGTATATTGCATGACTAGTCGTGTCTAGTATTGCAAAATCAAATAGCTTGTGTATTTAATGTAAAGCTGCAAAAAGAGAAAAACCTGTCTCCTTTGTTTGAAAGGTGTTATAAATGTGTCATTACTCTGTGGCAAAAGACAAAACATGTTATCAGATACCAATATACCACACTATTTTGTGTGGTATATTCGTAGCTTAATGTACTCGAAGAATCCTCTAGTTTCCATGTAATATTTAATTATTTAATTTGCTATAGAACATTTATATAAAGGTATTATATGTATTGTAGGTTTTTTCACTCACTAAATGCAATCTTAATCACAAATTACAATTCAAACAGTTACTTAAATTACTGGATTTTTTTTGTTCGTTTTAGATATTTTTTTATGTAAATGTATATATAAATATATCTAAAATATATCTGTTTTTGTTGCTAATCGTAAATATTCTTGCTATGTAATTGTAATAACACCTATCAAAAGACAAGATTTTATTACACTTCGAAGAAATGGAGATTCGGTGGATTTTAGAATGAACAAACTATGACTTAATTTTTTTTGCTACATATTAAAAACGAAATTAAGCTATATTATTATATTTAAAATTTTTATGTTACTATTACACAGTTTTATATATGTAATGTTAAGAAATGTAGCTTATATCTTCATCTCCTTTTACATACATTTTATTCGTACTTTGATTTTGGCTTTATTGAGATAAAGAGTATTAAAAATTAAGTTTTTTACTTAAAGAAGTAAGACCTTCGTTATAAAACAACCTGCAATTACAATTTTATTCAGTGGTTCCAGTGGTCGAGGCGTAGAAAGATCAGTCAGTGAGGACACCTCTTTTTATATGTATAGATTTATTATACTTATACTAAAGTCACATTAAGTTCAAAAATTAAAATCTTTGTTGTCCCTGGGCTGATTGAAAGTCTAACGAACTGTTTATGGACTTACCAGTCGAGCGTGGTCTGTTCTTAATTTCAGCTAAACCTTTTTGGCCATGTTTTATTTTCAGTCTAAGGGTTCTGATTAATAAAAGGGATCTAAAGGGTCTTCACCCAAATAATAAGTAGGTACTCTGTATTGAATACTCTTCCGCCGGGCCTGGTCATATCACGGTATATGAATCCTTCTCAATTGATAATAAAGTTTATTTAAGGTATGTTCTATAATATATTCTGTAATGTTATTATATTTAATAAACAGAATTCAAGGACATAAGTATATACATATAATCTACAAATTTTCCAGTTTTTATGGCATAAAAATCATGTCGGGCCGTTTGAAAAGGTTTGAGTTTAAACGATCTGATTTTAATATGATCTTACACTTAATATAAAAGCCTTCAATTATACACATTCGATTTCTAACTGCAGAGAAAACATTATTTTTATTATATTATAAAAATAACCGTCAACCCTGTATTTGGATTACAATCTTAATATAAATAATTTCATTTATGTCAAATCATTTCCAAGTTTAGATTTAAATGTAAGATAGCAATTAGGACATCATATGGAGTCATAAATTATTTATTTCGATCGTTTATA
Organism: Melinaea menophilus ssp. n. AW-2005; assembly: GCA_918358695.1. Taxonomy (NCBI): domain Eukaryota; kingdom Metazoa; phylum Arthropoda; class Insecta; order Lepidoptera; family Nymphalidae; genus Melinaea; species Melinaea menophilus. The sequence goes on along the minus strand of OU911039.1, from coordinate 29,423,244 downwards.
TTTTCAAGTCCTGGGTAACATTTCCATGCTTAGTTTTTAAATACTCAAAGTACATGCACTATAGTATATGTTTATTTGCGGCAAGTTACAAACATATTGAAAGAGATGATGAATTGTGAAGCTTTGAAACAACATCAAGTGAAATATGTATTATCTAATAAATGGCTCGAAAATTATATTATTAACAATATTAGGAGGAAGGAAACTTAGCGAAGATCCATTAAAGATAGTTCAATCAAAAGCTCATCATATAAAATATATATATATATAAATACTTTATATGATGAGCTAATCGATTTATTCTATCTATATATTTATACATAGAATAAATCGATTTTAAAGCAATTAGTATAAAATTCAATAAATTAAAGACCCTTCTTGGTTTTACAGTGATAGATAGATAGTAGTGACGAGGATAAATGCAATTTATCTAAGTTAAATCAAGAAAGCATTCTTCTTTTTTGTATAGTGTCGTCGATACCATTTGTTCTGGGTAGTACAGGATGAAACGATAAGACGCTATAAATATTTGAGAAAAACGAAACAATCAATAGCAATATTATTATAAACTTTTATTTTCTTAATCTTATCTACTTAAAAGTTACTGGTAGTGACCGCATTTAATCTATATAAAAAGCGTATGTTTTTTATAATTTTCATTCTGACTATATGGTAAGTATACATGAATATACAATATAAATAATAACTAGGAATAATGTAATGTCATTTTAATATTATAAAGCGAATAGTTTCAATTTCGTTGGAAAGACTCGACATATTTTCATAATATATTATAGACGAGTTCCCTGGGTCATGACTATACATTATTATTCCATATCGTGGATCCAAACTCTCTACAAGAAAGAATGGTCTCCAAAAGTACTAAGTCATAAATAAATGGCATTTTTCTAAGAGTAACATAATAAATATAGTTGAGTTTCATATTATTTCTCATTTTTACGTTAATACTACAAAATCTGATAAAAATTCGAAAAATTTAAATAAGAAAATGTTAAAGAATAAAGCCATTTATTATGGTTATTAAATTTATTCATAGTGCTCATGGTACATAGATGTTATATTTTAAAAAGTGAATGCAGATTAAACAATAGAAATTTATAAAACACTGCAGTCAGTTGCATAACGTTATATAATGCAAAACATTTTTATTTGATCTCCAAGATAAACATTTTCTAAAGTATTTTTGTTTTACTAATAAGCTTTCAATATCTGTTATAGTTTTTAATAATTTACGTTATCAATGTATAATTTAAAACCATACGTTTTCACATAATTCTTTATAATGCTATTATCAATTTTAGGAAACACTTGATCAATTTATTATACTACTCGTAAATAAATAAATCTGAGAAATAAATCATATTTTTTCGAAGAGACTGCAGTATAAATTTGTCATCTCCTCAGGCATTTTGACACTGGAAATGTGCACAGAAAATAGACCACCTTTTTTTTGAAAATTTTACATATACAATAGAACTCTATTCATTTCTCTACTTTCTAAGTAGAACCTCAATTAGGCGCCCTCGCGTAGGTGTTCGCTAATAGGAAATAGTTGACATTTTCTTATGTAAAACACATTATTTATAACAATTATATTATGTTTAGATCTAATGATAATTATAATAAAATATTCCACCATGGTGACTTATATAATATAAATGTCAACATTTATATACGAGTATTTCTTTCTGCTTAAGTGTATAAAGATTAATTTTAGGATCTCTGTATGTTTTTATTTTATAACCCGTAGGAGGTTTTTTTCCTAGTGAATTTAATTTGTATGTGACTAAGCTTGCTTTCAAAGGTTATGATTGTGAAGTCAATTTAGAGTGTATATAGCGCCAGAACCCTCAAACTATATACACAAGAGAACTTTGGATAAGGTTGCTAATAAAAAGCATATTAAAAGATTACTGAAATGTAACGAAATTAATTTAAATTAAATACCGCTTCGTTTGAAAAGGATTCAGTAAACGTTTGAAAAGTTCAGTCGGAATGAGATTTTAAGAGAAAGGATCTGGGTATAATTTATATATCAAATATTATACATAGCAAGTAACCTAACCTAAAAGTTTCCTTTCCCAGAGAAAGTACGCGGAATAATTCCTTTATATCACATATACAGCGGTTTTAATCTATGAATTGTTTGCATGTCTCAAGCCTCTTCGTCACAATAAAAACAATATAAAATATTATATTTAATTGAAAACATCATCTAGTAAAATAAGAAATAAAGTGTATATACGAGTATAACTTATTTGCAAAAATAGGTATATAGAGTAAAAGGTATGACATTAAATGCTATAAAAAAGGATTTTCAATTATTTATTTTATTCAATAAAGTGAAATTAAAATTTATTCCAGTCATATTATTATATTTTCTGTATATTTTTATAAAATATTAAACTTAGTTTCAAGAATCAAATACACGTTATAATAAAAATATTATATACCAAGTAAACGTGGTAGGTTGTTTTAGTAACATTGTCAATTGTGAACTTACAGAGGAATAGATTATTGTTATCCGTAGTTTAATTGTTATTAATTCACAAATTGTATTTCTGAATATATCTTATAAATATCTTTAATTTAATTACTCCAATAATAAATTTAGTAGTATTTTGAACAAAATGCAACAACATAGCTAAAAAGTCATCTTTAGTACTTTTACCGTCATACATTACTTAAACAATTTTTTTCATATAATGGAAATAGTGCATGTATATCTCGTAATGAGAAGTAATTTTAATAAGGACCTAACTGCAAAAGTAAACTTAAATACTCGGAGGGAATGAAGATTTTAATTTAATTTCCATTGACAGAAGATTTTAATTTAATTTCCATTCTCACCTAAAGATGGGTGTTCCACAAGGATCTATTCTGGGCCCCTTTTTGTTTTTACTTTATATTAATGACTTGCCCTTTTTTGTTAAGGGTCTGTGTGACATTGTACTCTTTGCTGATGACACCTCGCTTATTTTTAAAGTTGAGCGTGATAGGATTAATTATGACGAAGTAAACAGTACTTTGTCACGAGTCCTGCATTGGTTCGAAATTAATAATTTAGTGTTAAATGCTAAGAAAACTAAATGCGTAGAGTTTACACTTCCTAATGTAAAAAGTAAAAATTGTAACTTGCTCCTTAACAATGAAGTGTTAGAATTAATTGACTCAACAAAATTCTTAGGTTTAACATTAGATAGAAAGCTCCAGTGGAACCCCCATCTCTCAACACTCGCAGCCAAACTCAGCTCCGCCGTCTTTGCAATTAGAAAAGTTAGACAATTAACGGACATAAATACGGCTCGACTTGTTTATTTTAGTTATTTTCACAGTATTTTATCTTACGGTATTTTATTATGGGGCAGTGCTGTCGAAATTAATTCTATATTTATTTTACAAAAAAGAGCTGTGCGGGCTATTTATAACTTAAAAGCTAGAGATTCTCTGAGAGATGTTTTTAAAGAAATAGGTATTCTTACAGTCGCTTCCCAATACATATTTAATAACATTTTATATATACGGCAAAATTTAAATAGTTATATAAAAAACAGTGACAGACACGCGATAAATACGAGAAATAAAAACAAACTCGTAACGCCAAAGTTTCGGCTTCAAAAAGTTAATAAATCCTTCATGGGTCTGAGTATACGCATATATAATAAAGTTCCACAAGATATCTTAGACCTTCCATTTCTTAGTTTTAAATCTAAAATCAAAAGTTTATTGTTAAATAAAGCTTATTACAACGTTCAAGAGTTTTTAGTGGATCGAAATATGTGGAACTTAAGTAGTTGAATCATTTGCAGGATTTATATTATATTATAATTAATATACATCACCTATTGTTATATTTCTTTTGAAAAGAGCAACTGTTGAGTTTCTGGCCGGCTCTTCTCAACAGAGCAGCATTCCGAGCCGGTGGTAACTTGCTTACGGACGGACTACACTGACCTTTTTTTGTATTGTAATAATTGACGATTCAAAAGTGCGTGTAAATGCCTACTTGAATAAAGATATTTTGAATTTGAATTTGAATTTGAATTTGAAGATATTGAATCTACCAAATAACGATGCAATTACAGTTATTTTCGTGAAAGCAACTTCAAATACTACGTAATAAGTATTAGTAAAAGAAATAAAGAGAGAGAGAGAGAGAGAAAAACAAAGAAAAAGATAAAGCACTACAATGTTCTACTAAACGGTAAAATTGAGTAGGAGTTTCTAGGAATAAAATTATCAAAAGTTATAAAATTTTCTTTGGTAATCGTTATTTGTTTATTTGTTTGTTATATAATATTATTAAAAATATATATAATATTACTCAATAGTTTTTCAAAACAGTAAAATTTATAGATGTTGATCTAAATACCACGAAATTTAATACTGGTTCCGATAGTTAATAAAATTGAGTATTTTATTTAGTTCTTTTCTATATACGTGTTACGCAACAATGAAGCTACGAGTAGTGTCATTTTAAACAGTTATTGTTTTGTTCCCAATAACCTATTTCAGTCCATAAATAACATTATATGTTCATACATCTTCTGAACATGGAGCAGTTACATTGTAAAGTGACAGGAATTTAACTAAGGAATAATCTTAACTTGGGAAATTTATAACAATAATATATGTTATATACTAACTTAATTCTGTCCGTGTTAACTATGAATTCTTACCTTTAAATTTTTATACAAATACACTTTTTTTAACTGCCAATAAATATAGAATTGTGAACTTCAAATTGTTCGAAATCAATGGAAGAAGTGAAAATTATATATCAAAAAAAGGAAAATTGGTAGTCAGAATGTTAAAGATAAAGTTTTATCACGTAATTTCCAGATCTCTGCGGAATAATTTTCTTACCTGTTGTAAAATACTAACATATAAAAATTTGTTTCATAAATGCCTTTATAATATAAATGTTTTATATTTTAGAATATACGAGTATATATAATACAATTTTGTCGCCGAAGAATATTAAGATACATACCTCAATAACATGTAACTTCTCAGTCATTTCTAATTTAAAATAATATATTTATTTGAAAAAAATTTTGTATTATTAAGCGAAGCACATTTACATTCTACGAGTATGTCACGAACAGGCTCGAAAAATACTTGACAGAAAATTATGACATTTTGCAATCAAAAAGACACACATTAGGTGATATATAAGGTTTAAAAAAAATTTTAAAATGTCAATATCGTTGCGGAATAATAGTAAAAAAAATTTCTCACTAGTCACTAGTTCAGAACGGTCGCATATCAAGTTTTATTCAATATTTTAAATAAGTGCCCTTCAAATACCAACCATACCTCATTAGAAATAACACTCAAAGTGCAGAAATATTCAACTACGTAATTGTGCCATTTGTCTACGGGTCCTGAGTCACACAGCAGGCAGCAACAGCTACGCACCGAGCGACTCGCAAGAACCTCACCCTCGCGTGAGTGACCAGTTGCTATTTTTTAACTCGGTCGCACATAGACTCTGCGCACTATGCAACACCCTTGAGCGAGGTCTGTTCTGCTGTTTACTACTTTTTAAACCATCTACCTACATTTTGGTGGTGTTAAATATAAGTCTAAGTAAAGAAAAATTTGCAATTAAAAATAGACATGAATGTACAGAGATCCCCACCGGCAAAAACTACTAGCAAACCTATTGGTACAGGTTCGCATCCGGACCTGTCAAAGATCAATATGTTAGACGTAGAACCGCAAATCACTATTCGGAAACGAAAGTATGAATGTGACTGTGCCTGTGAGATTAAGGGATCAGAACTGTCTAATATAACATCCCTTTTAGAAAAATACGTGCAATCGAATGAACAGATAATTATAAAAATGCAGGCAAATATAGCTGAAGTTAGAGCGGAAATCGGCGAATTGAAGTCTTGCAACGAAAAAACTGTTAATATGGTACGCCAAAATACAGACCTGGTTAATGAAATCAAAACCTTCACATCTGGTATATTAACTGAACAAAAATAATTTAAGAAATCCGTAACACACCTGGAGAATCGATTCTCACTAGGTGAAAATAAAATGAAAACCATCGAATCAGAACTTAGCACACTCAAATCTACATCTGTATCTCTGCCATCAAACTCGCAAAATCAATTATGCCTGAATGAACAAATTATGAAAGAGATAGTGAACAGAAGTAATCGAGAAAAAAACGTCATTATTGTAGGCCTTAAGGAACAATCCGCTTCTAACGCGGCAGACAGAATATCCCAGGATGAAGACGATATCATTAAAACTATAACTCTTTTAAGTCCAGACATCCCAAAGCCAACTAAAATATACAGATTAGGCAAATTCATACAAGGTAAAGACCGCAGAGTCAAAGTGTGTTTTGATACTCTAGAGTCAGCTAAATATCTCTTGTGTAATAAAGAAAAGTTGCCAGAGCACATCAAAATATTTTCAGACCAAACCCCGAGTCAGCAAAAATATTTCAAAAATTTAAAAGAAGAACTCGCACAGCGACAGATCAACGGTGAAGCTGGACTCACCATAAAATATATTAACGGAACTCCTGAAATTATTACAACCACTTCAAAAAACTACAAACAATAAACGACACTATACCACCAACAATTATAGATAATACTTACCAGCTAGTTAATAACTACCGTGATATAAACACTAACAAATCCCGACTCAGATTTTTCTACCTAAATGCCCGAAGCATACGTAAAACTGGAAAGTTTGATGAGCTTAAGTGCATAATAAGATCATTACCTAATACGATACATGTTATTCTACTGACTGAAACCTGGATCAGAAGTGAAAACCAAGCCCTAGAATACCAAATAAACAATTACACTCACTACTATAACTATAGAACAAATTCAAGAGGAGGAGGAGTCTCTGCATACGTTCACAATGACCTAAAACATAGTTTAACTGATTCTGGTTTAAGTACACTGGTGGTAATAACTATTTATGGATACAGCTAGATAGATACGCATTAGAAGTAGGAGTCGTATACAAGCCCGGCGATACTAACCACACAACTTTTCTAGAAGAATATGAATCACAACTTCAAGGAAAAAAGAGAACAATAGTGTTTGGAGACTTTAACATTGATCTTTTATACAAAGATCAGAAGACAAAACAGTACAACGACCTCTTGAAGGGTGCTGGGCATAAACTTTTGAATAAGGTTAAAATAAAATACTGCACAAGAGAATCTAATACTCGGAAATCCATTTTAGATCATGTCAGCTCCAACCTGAAAGACGACTATTTCCACTTTGCAATAGTGAATTCCTCAATGTCTGATCATAAACAAATTTATGTGGAACTGAAAAAAACAAAATCCCCTAGAAAAATGCGAACCCAATACAAAGCAATTAACTATAACACACTACAAGACCTGCTAGAACAAACGAAGTTTGATGAGCTAAATGATAGCTACTCATTACTGGAGGATAAACTAAAATCGCTAATTTAGGAAAGTAAAGTACTGAAGACGAAAATTCTGAATCTTCCCCAAAATGATTGGATTAATAAATACGTAATCGATGAGATGAACCAAAGAAACGAAATATGGGATAATTATATGAAGAACTCAGAGAACTCCAACCTTGAAATAAGTTATGATATTAAAAAAAACGTGTAGCCAAAATCATACAAGAAACTAAGAATTCCTACTACTACAAAAAATTTAGTGATTGCATTAATAAACCAAAGAAAATGTAGAAATTAGTAAACAATCTAGTAAATAATAAAATAAAACAGGATTGTGCTCCCTCAAAACTTACATCTGATTCAAAGTGTATAACCGACCCAAAAGATATTTGCCAGACTTTTAATAATTACTTTTCTGGGATTGGAACCCTTCTAGCTAATAATATACAGATACAGTTTCATAATAATTACTGCCAAACTTTACCAAATCCTTCTTCTACAGATTCTCCAGTATTATCTAGTCTAGATCTTTGTTCACCATCTGAAATTACTAAAATTATAATGAGTCTTGACGCCAACTGCAGCACTGGACTAGATGGAATAAGTACCAAAGCAATAAAATGTATAAACAAAATCATAAGTAATAACTTAGCAAAAGCTTTAATAAACTACTAACTGGAGGTGATTTTCCAGAATCCCTTAAAATTGCAAAAGTAACGGCTATTCATAAAACAGGTTCCAAAACGGACCCAGGGAACTACCGGCCTATATCTGTACTGCCTGTGCTATCGAAAGTATTAGAAAAAATCTTGCACACTCGTTTGCCTAAGCACTTAGACAACTTAAACTTTCTATATGATAGGCAGTATGGGTTTAGGACAAGAAGTAGTACCCTTGCGGCAACAGTTGACGTTGTTACTACAATTAAACAGAATGTAGATAACAAAAACTTGGCTCTCGGTATTTTTGTAGATCTTAAAAAAGCTTTCGATACGGTCAGTCATGATTTACTAATTAAAAAATTGGAAACCATTAACGTCACTGAAAATGCATTAAGAATGTTTAAATCCTACCTTAAAGACAGATCTCAAATAGTTAAATTAGATAATACCTGCCAGAGTAACGCACTGCCTGTGACGTGTGGAGTTCCTCAAGGATCTATTTTAGGACCGCTACTCTTCGTGATTTATATAAATAATATAAAAGATATCAAACTACATGGCCATCTTACACTTTATGCAGATGATACTTGCCTGTTTTACTACGGACCTTCCATAAACGAATTAATCTCCCAAGGGCAAGATGATTTAAACAAACTTTTCTCATGGTTTCAATATAATTTACTAACAATTAATATATCAAGATAATATAAATAAATAATATATAAGACATGTTACATCATATTTAAACCGAAAAACAAATATATACCTCCCCATACACCGTTAACTATTAATAATGAACCCTTGCAGCAAAAATCCGCCGAAAAATATCTAGGCCTAATACTGGATAGCTCCTTATCGTGGAACGGATAAAATAAAAACAAAGCTCTTTACTGCACTTGGCTCGCTCCGCAACATTGTCCGTTGTATCCCTTATAAATTACGACATACTATATATAACACATTGGTTAAACTCCACTTAAATTACTTAATATGTAGAATTATGAGGCAGTGCCGCCAAGACTAAATTAGCTACTTTGCAAATTCTACAAAACAAATTAATAAAAATGATCTTTAAGTACCCCCGTTTAACTCCTACTACCACAATATACGAAGAAACTAAAATTATGACCATCAAACAGCTATATATTTATCATACTAGTATTTTTATACGTAAAGTACTTAATAAAACAGTGCAGACACACTTAGCATTTACTAAGCTAAAACAAATTACGCAACGTAGTAGTCGCCGAGCCAGTCATTTAGTTTTACCTAAGGCAAGGACCAAACTTGGAAAAAAGTCGATAGTATTTGAGGGGGCACAGTTCTATAATAAAATACCATCTCACATAAAACAGCTACCCTCATTTAATGCATTTAAAACACAATTAGCGCGCCATTTAATCGCAAATAAATTTTGATTATAAGTACTATTATAAACTGCCAACCTAATCTAATGAATGCATTGAGTGAGAGTATCTGGCTTACATTTTATATTGAATCGTGATGATACGAACGAAAATTGTACCTAATTATAATACTCTGTAAAATGTTGTTCTCATGTAAGGGACTTTATGTATTTTTTGAGAAATAAAGATCTTTAAACCTAACCTAAGATACATACCTCAATAACATGTAACTTCTCAGTCATTTCTAATTTAAAATAATATATTTATTTGAAAAAAAATTTGTATTATTGAGCGAAGCACATTTACATTCTACGAGTATGTCACGAACAGGCTCGAAAAATACTTGACAGAAAATTTTGAAATTTTGCAATCAAAAAGACACACATTAGGTGATATATTAGGTTTAAAAAAAATTAAAAATGTCAATATCGTTGCGGAATAATAGTAAAAAAAATTGATATCCCATTGAAGTCAATGGGAAACCATGAGCCATTACAATTGCCTCGCTTCGCTCAATATGCAAACGGCGGCCGGGATGTCAAAATTGAGGGTTGGCGCCCCTAGTATTTATTATGAAATTTATTTTATATCAGCTAAAGACGCTGTAAAAGTTTTGATGAAATGTTTGTTGGTAATTGGTACTTGACTTAGTTTTTTAACTGGTATCTGTTATTGGCATTTCAAGAATCAATAGTGTTTTAATTCTTTAAAATACAAATTGTCTTTATGAACATTTTACATAGTGTTATATATTTTATAGTAAAATATGAGTAAATATATACTCGGTTTTTATGTAAATGTACAGTTTTTTCTATCTCTGTTTACTTATAAGTTATTGCCAAATAATATTATTAAATATAGTTTATATCTTCCTCTGTTATTACAGTAACTTTATTTATTACTAATTTTTATGTCTGTTTTATATTATATACGAATAGTATAAAATGTTAAGTTTCTTACTAATAGATATAAGTCTGTAATTTAATTTTATTTTGTAGCTCCTGTAGGGTTATGATAGGCGTTGCCAAATCCGTCTCTCAGGAGACATTTTTTAATATGTTTAGATTACTTACTATAGTTCTACTAAGATCCTACTAAAAAGTCTAGATTTAAACTGAGCTCTTTGAAAGTCTAACGAACTGTGCCGAAACAATTATGAACATACCGTTCAAGCGTTTTGTACTATCTTTGGGTAAATCCTTTTTGGATGTCCTTTAGTCATGTGTTCTGTATTTGAGTACTATAAATTCTTGTTATATTAAAGGGTTCTAAAGGGTCTTTACCGAAATAAGGGAGACTGCGGCAGGGCTCAGTTCCATCACGGTATATCAATAGTTTTCAAATGAAAGTACTTTAACGGTAACAGAACACTTGATACTTAAATTTAATGATTTGGCTACCTTAGGAATGTATAGAAGAAGACAGAAATTATATGATTTATTTGGTGAGATAAAGTGAAATCACAATCTGGTGTTTTTAATAAAATTAGGAATTACTCTAAAATATTTAAGAAATTTTTGCATACAAGCTCGATTATAAAATAAAATAAAATCTTAAATTCAGAAGATAAATTAAAGGCATTAACAAAGGGAATAACGTGGGATGTTTTATTTTATATATTTCAAACATTATTGCATATAACAATGTTATACATGAATATAACAATGTTATATAAATGCAGTAAAATAATGTTCAAAGCGGTCTTATCGCTTAAAGCAATCTCTTACAGACAACCTTTGATGAACGACGACAACGAGAGAAGTCACAGGGTAATGCATTTTAATCTACTTCAAAATCATATAGGCATTACAATAAGCATAAATAAATATATTATAATCTATACAATACATAAACAATTAAATAAACATCCACACATATATATATATATATATATATATATATATATATATATATATGTATAATATAATATAATAAAACAATATATAACAATATACATATATATTTATAATTTTATTTATATATTTAGCTAAATATATTGCATTGAACAATTTTTTAAATTTGAATTTCTTATGGTAGATCATTCCTGATCAATATAGATTTAACGGTGAAAAAGTTGCTGTACAAACGAATGTTGAAGTTAGGAAGTTTTAATTTGAGTTCCTTAATGGACCGTGAGTTGAATAATTACTATGAGTTAAGAAAAGTGAAACGCTCTTTAAAATAATTAGGAGTATGGGTATGGAAAAATCGTATAAAGAAGAGCAGGGTAAGCATATTTCGTCGCTGTCTAATAGGTAACTAACCTAGGTACGCATGGTATTGCGATATATGATCAAATTTATGCAACCTGAAGATAAAAATATTTTGCCAACTTTCTAATTCAGCAATTTCTCAGAAATATCTAGGTAACAGGTGCCTGCATAATCCAAGTTAGGTAAAGAAGAGTGTTTGTTATCTAGGGAGATCTTTGTTTTGATTGGTAATATATTTCCACTGTCTGGGACAAGTTATGGTGGCAAATATTTTGCGGCAAATATATTCAACCTGCGGTGTCCAAGAAAGACAACTATCAATTTGAAGGCCAAGGTTTTTTTTGTAGAAGAATAAGGTAAAATAACAGCAACCTACAATACTTCTGATAAGATATAATGATCAACATTAGCAATTTGATTTTGATGACTCGCAACAGCAACCTGGGATTTGTTAGCATTTACAATCAGGCCAAAAGCTTCACTCTATTCTAAAACCTTACTAAGCTCTCCGTATAACTTAACTACAACATTATCAATATTAGCCATGGAACCTGAAACGTAAATTGTACATCATCTGCATAAAGATAGTAAGAAAGGGACAGATAGCTAGTGACACTGTTAATAAAGATAGAGAAAAGAAGGAAATAAAGCGCACCGTCCTGAGGAACGCCGGCAGTTAGTGGTGAAAATTTAGAAAATTTAAGTTATTATTAATAATTGAGAAAGTTAACTCAAAGAAGTTCGTAAACCATTTTAACTTTATTAAAAAAATATAATAACAGTAAATTTTTGTATTTTTCAAAACTTAATATATATGTAGGCGTAAGTATTTAAAATATATAAGAGTTACTTAATTATCTTATTAAAATATATTTTTTTTATTCTTCAATTAAACCTTACAGTTTTTATATATTCTTTCCGAATAATGGTATTGAGCACAGTTAAGCTAAATGTTATGTCTTACAATAATTATGAAGATTTAGTTTAAATGCGCAATATTCTTACAACTAGCTAATCCGTTTCAATAATTAGCATAATTATAACTACCCCATACGTAATGCAAACCTTACAAATGTCTTTTAACCCTCGCTACCCTTTTAGTTGACAAATGGAATTTTAATATGAAATATGAATTCAGTGGTATTCCGAATTATAAATTTTATCACGGTCGTTGCTTAGCCCACATTAAGGTTCATAAATCAGATCAGACAGATCTTATTTAATCTTTTGTAAATAATGTTTTGTTAAGGCTTGATTGATTGTAATGTTAGCATGTTTTACCAAATTATTTATTAAATCCAACTTATTACTATTAAATCCAATAGTCCAAAGATTATTCGATATATTAACTATACATAAAAACTGTTAATGACACGAGAATAACATAACTCTTCATACTAATTGTGTAATTTTAAAGAAATGTACAAATGTTTCATAAAGTAAAGTACAATGTGGTTTTAATAAACATAATAGCTTCATTTGTTTTGAAGTCCGTAATCACTTTAATATATCTGAAATGTAATTGACATTCCCTTGATTCGAACTCTCCTGTCATCACAGCTAACTAATCTAATTTGAGTGTTGATTGCTTTGTTTTTACAAAGCGATAACTTGCATTTTGTATTTTTATTTGCGCTGGGAACGAGTTACAAGAAACACCAGACTTGATACTTGAGCTCTGTTAATTAACTTACAATATATTATCAACATTAATATCGTGTGTTATTCTTATGTCTCCTTTACTATTGAAATATTTATTATAATCAAGGGAGCCGTAGTAAGCTATTGTTATTATAATTTTTCTCCCAATTATGTTTATCCGAAAAATTATTCGTTATATATATTTTGTGCAATAATTAGAAAAAGCCGTGCCCTCGTACTTTTTTCTCCAGAACTGTAAAATAGTATGTATTAATTTGTCAGCTGGTGTTTTTATATATAGATACATTTTGGGAAGAAATGACTCCCAGAAGTCTATTGTGTATTTGGCGCCATAATGGTAGCGCAATTTATAATTCTTGAATTATTTTATATATTCACATACTGAAATAATTTACTCCACTTTATATTCTTTAAAGTAATTAAGATACACAACTTGATAAATAAGATATTATTAGAAGTCTTATTACGGCGGTATGATTTGTTAAGCACTACAGTCACCAACACAGATTACAGGTTAAGGTTCTCTTCAAGTTAGCATTCATTAGCCACCTCACTTCTTGATGCTAGCAGCGATACGAATGTACTCTTCTAACCAGCGAGTAACTTATATACCGTCTTGAGGCAAGTTTCATTATAGCGGTGCTTCAGGCTTTAACAAATAGTCATGGCAAACTTTAGCGCCAAGTATTGAGAATGTTCAAAAATACTCTCCGAAAATTAGTGGCGGAAACAATATATTTAATATAAAGTGTCAAATTCATTTTAAACTAATATCAACTATTAAACTAAATCATTGTTTATATAACCTATTTAATTCTAGTAAAACCATGTAATGTGTTTTAAAGTTTATTATGATTGTATTAATAAGATTTAAAAAATTACATTTGTTTAGAACAATTGTTATTAAAAAATATATTATATTAAAACGGTAAAATTTTAAAATGATTTGACTTATTGGAAGAAGCCATCTTTATGATATAAAATTATTATGTTTTTATACTTAAATATGTTAAATACAAATGTGTGAATGGTTGCTACAAATACATTTAAGAATAATATTGTTAAGAATAACGATTCTGTTAGTATTTAACTTACTCAAATGTTTAAAGCTATGATTATGACTAAATGCCATATATGGTCGCTGGTACCTCTGTAGCTGTTAAAATAGTATAAATATGGCTACGAGCTACCATTTCATTCTTAATGACATCTATGCTGGACCTCTGATAAGCTAAATATTTTTATACTTCTTATTTTTTTAATATCTTTATTTGAAGTCATTACTTTTTTGTATCTATTGTATAATTAGTAATTGAGTAAAGAATTGTGAATTTTTATATTTTTTTAATATGAGTATTTTTGAAACTTATTTAGTATGTTATTTGATATTGATTTCTTGTCTTTTAAATAAGTCCTAACTTATATATATATATATATATATATATATATATATTCTATTTACAAGACAGTTTAATATAGTAAGTTTATAGAATATATATATATATATATATATATATATATATATATATATATATATATATATATATATATATATATATATTCTATTTACAAGACAGTTTAATATAGTAAGTTTATAGCGGCATAACTTGTTACAAGTATTTACGTTCGCTTATTGCACCTGTGATTTGAATGTATAATATTTATTTTACCATTTAAATTATAGACAGACAATAGTGAAATCATGTGTGCAGAGTATTCACGAAATATCTTATTTATCGTCAAATATTGAATGAAACTTTCAGATGTAATTCGTGTCTTTATATTATTGACCTTGAAATAATAATATCATATAAAACTATACATATTCCATTTCGAATCACATTCGAAGTTTTTGACCGAGTCCCCCGGCCTCACAAATATTTTTAATCATATTTTGTCTATTCAATATATTTTAAAGTTTTATTAAAATATCTCTATTTAGAAACACTTTTAATGAAACTATAATAACACAGCTCTCTCCATGTACTAAAATAATGTATTAAAATGTAGGAATGTTCTTTAATCCTGCAATAAACAGTGAGGGTTTAATTTCCTTTCAATTCCGTAATCACTTTAATATATTTGAGAGGCAATTGACATTCCCTTGATTTGAATCCTTCTCTTATCAGACCTAACTGATCTAATTTCAGTGTTGACTACTTTGTTTTTGCACGGGGATAATTTGTATATTTTAACTTTGCATTATTTGTCTTCCTTATTATTTAAGTATTTATTGTAATATAATATGTCTTAATCTCATCAAAAAAACTGGATAATGTCAATATATGATAGTTTATATTAAAAAAACTTTTTTATTTTGATTATTCTTAAAGATATATATTATTAAATATTGTATTTATATCTTTGGTATAAATAATTGAGTAAAAATAAATTTTAGTATGTTTTAATTTATTTATTATGATGTCTTTGTAAAATATATAAAGATAGATTGTTGAAAGAAATGGTATATAGTATTTTATCGTGTACTTCAGAGCCATAACGGTAACACAAGCTATTATTCTCCTTTCTTCTATTCTATAAAATGAAAATGAATCGTTTTATAATTAAGAGTTGCTATTCAAATACACATACTATACTTACAACTTTATATTCTTGATAGTATATATTTATCTTATTATAAAGTATAAATTAGATTTTATATAAATAAATGTATATTTATTAATATTAAAGAGAAATAAAGAATATTAAGAATCTTACAGTAATATTAAAGACAAAATCAGTCAATCCTTTGCGTTTCAAAGTGTAAACACATTCGAATAAATCAAATACATGCTTGACCTCCAATACACAAGGATTCCAGCTCTTTAAATCAAACAGCGTTCCTGTTTATCAAAATAAAATCTAGTAACTTTAATGTTTAAGGGACGTTTTAGATTGTACATCTTCGTGTAGAAACTTTTTATTCACAGGAATACATAATACTGATTTTAGCTATATCTAGCATAAAATTAATAATATAATATGTTATGTGAAGATATAGTATTCTATTGTGTACTTCAGAGCCATAAGGATAACTCGAGTTATCATCTTTTCCTCTATTATATGAAATTTAAATACAACATTTTATAATTTAGAGTTTCTATTGAAATACACATACTCGTACTTGTATAGTTTAGCAGATCAAATAGCATTAAATAAAAACTTAGATGCGAAGTGAACACCACACCACAACAACAATAAAGAATGCTTTGTTCAATATTTCTTGTTATAACGAAGTAACGATACTCCGTTGTGTTCAGTTCTTTGATTCTACAGAATATTGTTGGCTTTACAGTAAGTTTCTTATTCGCGACAACTGTTTAAACAAGCGCATATTAAATTTTACGCTCCTTGTATATGTAAGAAACATCTGGGGCTTATTCAGTAGTTGTATAGTAAATTATTGTACTTATTTTACTCTATTGTTTATGCAATTTATGAAAGATAATAATTTATAAATAAAAGAAACAGTACTTCATTTTGTGCAGATTTTGTTGTTGTCATGTTTTATCAAAAATCTGTTAAATAATTCCACTTACAAATTTATTTTACGTAATAATATCTTATTGATATCATTTGAAATAAAAATAATAATAAATAACTATAATATAATAGGAGTAAATTTTAATATTTCGTAAAACTTTTGAAATGACCAAAATTTTACGTCAGATTTAGTTTTAAACCCTTTTTATATATAGATGATGTTAAGCACAGCTAGCAGACGATTTGGTCTTACTATTATTATGCAGATTAAGTTTAGATATGTATTCTTCTTTTAAATACATAACTACAATTAATTAGTACAATAATTGAGACGAATTAACGTTACGAAGACATTTGTCACGTATGTTATAAGGTAATTGCGTAATAATAGTTGACGCTGGTCATAGTTGTTAGACTAGTGTGAAAAAACCAAGTAACGCAAGCGCAATATCGTCGGGTTCATGTGAGTAATTATATTTAAATATAAGTTAGATCAATGCTTATGTATATGTTCCGTAACATCATACGGATCGTGTAAACAGTGATCATATTCAGGATAATAGTTGTACCGGTACCAGATCAGGATAGACATGATAGCTCAGAATCAGTAACAGTATCCGTATCAATTTATCATTAGAGCAGTATTCAAATCACTTTGACTAGTATTTAGTTACTTGTATACCTTCATTTAGTTTATTTAGTAGCAAAATTCAAATATAAGGTCATTATACTTTGAACATAACTACACCTAATACAAACCTTCCTAATGTCCTCCATCCGTCGCTACCCTTTTAGTTGCCAAATGGAATTTTAATATGAAATTTGAATTCAGTGATATCCAGTATTATAAACTTTATGATAGTTTCTTTTTTTACCCACATTAGCGGTCATAAAAATATTTTTTGTGACAGAGTTTTTACGTAGTTTTGTAGATAATATTTGGTTATGGCTTGTTTGACTGTAAAGTTAATTTTAAACGTGTCTTTTACCAATTGTGCTTTTATTCATGTTTCTTATTCAATATATTGTTTTATTATAAAATATATTTTTTTCGAAACATAGAAATATATTTATTTCACGACACAAGAATATAATAAGAATAATAAATGCAATACATTGAAATAATGTAATGAAATGCAGAAACGATTTATAAAGTTGTCAAATTAGTGGCCTTAATAAATATTCTGAGCTTAATTTCCTTTCAATTCCGTAATCACTTCAATGTATTTGAGAAGTAATTGACATTCCCTTAATTTGAACCCTCCTCTATCGGAGCTAACTGAATCAATTTAAGTGTTGACAGCTTTATTTTTGCAGAGCAATAATGTTTATATGATGGTTTTGCACCGGGGACGAGTTACAAGAAACACTTGACTTCAAGCTTCGAAACCTTGTGAGTAACTTATATGATATTATTAAAATTATATGATATTTTTATGGCTCCGTAAGCTGACGTAATAATATTATATTTTACTCACGACTATGTCTTAAAGAGAAAAAGTCGTGGTCCTCGTGGTTTATTTTCTCATTATATATTAATTTTATGAAATAGTTTAAACTTTGATCATAAAATATATGGAATGTTAAAACTTATTATACAATGTTATTATGATGTTACAGTGACTTTATATATCTTAAAATGTTGTACTTTATATGGAGACATAATTGTTAATACATATATCAACTGAAAATAACAATATGTTGTAAAAATTTCCTGTGAACTTTTCATTTTTTATCTTATGCAGATGTAAATAGTTTCATCGGTACATATAGTTATAGGCGTATTATCTTTTTTTTTTTTTTTTTTTATGTAAGTGGAGGGCAAACGAGCTGGCGGGTCACGGATGGACGTGATCACCGCCGCCCATGAACTCTTGCAACATCCGAGGATTTACAAGAGTGTTGCCGGCCTTGTAGGTAGGAATAAACGCCTTTTTTGAAGGTACCCATGTCGTACCGATCTGGAAATACCGCCGAAGGGAGTTCGTTCCACATTCGAGTGGTACGTGGAAAAAATGTCCTTGAGAACCGCACAGTGGAGGATCGCCATGCATCCAGGTGGTAAGGATAGTATTGGAGGCGATGGCGCGCTGTGCGGTGATGAAATTCGGCGGCAGACATCAGATCGAATAGTTCTTCGGAACACTCCCCGTTGTAAATGCGGTAGAAGACGCACAAAGAAGCCACGTCTCTACGCAATGCCAGAGAGTCCAGCCGTTCGCAGAACACCGGGTCCCCGACAATTCGAACGGCTCTCCGTTGTACGCAGTCAAATGGTAGAAGCTGATATTGGGGTGATCCGGACCAGAGATGAGAACGGTACTCCATGTGTGGCCGGACCTGCGCCTTATAGAGCGCAAGTCTTTGGCCAGGATTGAAGTACTGCCTCGCTCTATTGATCACTCCCAATTTCATCGAGGCCAACTTGGCCTTGCTCTCCAGATGACCACGGAACTGACAGTCGCTCGAAATGTCGAGACCCAGTATTCTGATACTTGGCGAGGCAATGAGGGGAGTGCTCTCGAAGAGCGGTGATACGACAAATGGGGTTTTCTTAGTGGTAAACGCGCAAACCTGTGTCTTTAGGGGATTGAACTGAACGTGGTTCAGTTCACCCCACTCAGAGACCATCCCCAGGGAGGTCTCTATTGAAGACACAAGTTTCTTTCGGCACTCGTCGACGTTTTCCCGAGAGAGACCTGCACGGCCGGAATATACCGCATCCCCAGTGCTGTCATCCGCATAACAATGTATGTTGGAGATATCCAACATATCATTGATATGCAGGAGGAACAGAGTTGGGGAGAGCACGCAGCCTTGGGGTACTCCAGCGTCCACGGGCTTGGGGTCCGAGCAAAAACCGTCGAGAACGACCTGTATGCTCCGCCCAGTGAGGAAGCTGGTGATCCACTTGCATAAACTCTCGGGAAGCCCATAGGAAGGTAGCTTCGAAAGAAGCCCCTTGTGCTATACACGATCGAAGGCTTTCGCCATATCCAGACTAACTGCCAGACCCTCTCCCTTGCTTTCAATAACCGCTGCCCAACGGTGCGTAAGGTATAACAGAAGATCACCAGCTGATTGACCATGGCGAAAGCCATACTGCCGGTCATTGATCAACTGGTGATCCTCGAGGTACGTTAGGAGCTGTCGGTTGATAACAATCTCCATTATTTTGGAGAGAAGGGAGGTAATGGCGATAGGTCTGTAGTTAGCTGGGTCCGAGCTATCACCTTTTTTAGGGATCGGATGGACAAGAGCACGCTTCCATGAGACCGGGACTACGCCTTTAAGGTAGGAGTACCGAAATAGACGCGTTAGCACTGGAGTCAACTCAGGGGCACACGTTTGTAGCACTAATGAAATGCCATCCGGCCCACTCGACTTATGAACGTCCAAGGAAAAAAGAGACTGCCTGATAGTTTTTTGCCGAAAAACTATTTCCGGCATTGAGCTCTGACACCGCGGGATGATAGGCGGTGACTTCCCTTGGTCGTCCAAAGTCGAGTTGGAGGCGAAAAGAGTGCCCAAGAGGTCGGCTTTCTCTTTTGCCGTGTGGGCCAGAGAGTCATTCCACATGTGCAACGGCGGTAGGGACGGCTGGCTAAAGTTACCCAGAGTGGCCTTGGAAAGCGCCCAGAATTTGCACGTGCCAGGCGGGTACTTTGCCAGCTGATCCCCAATTTTGACGACATGCTTGAACTTTGCTCTAGCAATTTGCCGTTTGAAGAATCTGGAGGCACGGTTGTATTTCCTCTTCAGAACTCTAGAGTTCGGATCCTTAGTGACTAACGCATTAGCCCAAGCTTGATAAGCCTGCCGTTTGCCAGCTGCTGCAGCCCTGACAGACGCATCAAACCAAGGCCGCGATCTGCCACCAAGTGGTACCACAGAGCTTGGTAGAAATAGTTCCATGCCCTGAAGTATCACATCAGCTACAGCCGCAGCGCAGTCACTAGGATCATTGAAAGGGAAACAAATCGGCCCCCATGGGCAGGATGCAAAAAAAAGCCGCATTCCATCCCAATCCGCTTACTTGTAGTGCCAAACGCGTCGAGTCGCAGGTCTTGTGCGAGCAGGACGTTGAATGGGCACTACACTCCGTACCAGACAGTGATCAGAGGAACCTAAGGGAGCCGCGACAGTGATCTGGTACTTTTCTGGATGTGTAGTCAGCAGAAGATCCAACAAAGAGGGCGTGTGGCTGTCCACGTCCGGTAGACGAGTGTCCGTCTTTACCAGCTGGGACAGACCATTTGCCAGAGCAAAATCAAACACAGATCTCCCCGCGTAGTCGGTGGCACGTGACCCTAGCCAATCGGCATGGTGCGCATTGAAGTCCCAGAGGACTACGACTTCGGCGGAGGGAATCTGTGAAAGCAGATCGTCAATCTTCGCCTGAACATGGCCCAAGAGTTGATCCGTTTCTGCATTACCACTATGGGACCTGTAGAGGCACGCGTAGACTCTGACACGGTCGTCCATGTCCACGCGCAGCCAGAGTACAGACAGGTCCCGACCTTCAAAAACCTGAAGGCGACGGTAGCAGATATCCTTCCTTACGAACACGGATACCCCGGCGTGTGGTATAAAATGATGTTCTAGTTTATATCCGGGGTATGATAGGTACGCTGTGTCGCTAGGTTGAGATATCTGCGTCTCCGTCAAAAACAACAAGGCCGGCTGCGCCGTCTCAAGGTGGTAGTGGACGGCGTTTAGGTTCGAGTGAAACCCCCGGATGTTGCAAAAGTCCACATCTAGAGTGGAGCGGAGTGCCGCTGTTTGCCGTCGTTTGCCCTCAGAAAACACAACAGGCGATACTTTGCCCGCCCCAGATACGACGGGCAGCCCGAGCCTTCATCAAAGCCGGTACCCTCCTGGGGTATACTTTTTGGAGGCATCGCTATCATGTTTGGCAGGGGGGGGGGGGGGGGGGTTGGGCTTCCGGATTCTCTCACTCACCGACGGAACATAACCAAATGAATTTGGTTACTACACGTCGGTCTTCTGTGAGAGGGTGGTCCTTCCCCGGTCGAGCCAGCCCAATACGAGCTGCAGTCAGAAAACTACAGCTAGGCTCTACCACCTAAAAAAAAGGCTCTACCACCTATCTTTTACTAAAAAGCATTATAATAAGGTGTATCGTATAACTTTTCTATCGTTATAAAATAAATAATATCTCATCATAAAACCTGAATGATGGTAACATGAAACATAAGTTTATATGAAATATAAATTTATATGATAGATATAACTTATAAATAAAGGATTATTACGCATGTTATACTTAATAAATATTTAGTATTAATCTTAGATTAAAAGCTATTTTGTTGGTAACTTAAGTTATTACTCTCTTTTTTCTTAAAAAAAGTTACTGTTTTATTAAGAAATGTTGTAATAAAAAGTATGTTAGGATAGATATACTCTTAAAACTTTATATTCTTGATAGTACTAAAGTTATACAACTTCAAACAGCTTGTTTTAAAATAACATATCAATTTAATTTTAATCAAATAAACATATCATTTACTTCTAAAATTGGACTACAATATTAAAGCCACAAATAGTTTGAACCTATCACAATTTACGATCATATCAAATGCATGCTTGCTCTTAACGCACAAGGAATCCAGTTCTGAACCAGACGGCTTAACTGTTTGTCAAAGTACAGTCTACTAACTTTAATGGTTTGGGGGACGTTTAGATTATACATCAGAAATTCATGTTTACGGTTTTATATATTATGTCTATATTTATTATTTCTGTTGATATATTGTTGGAAAATATATTTTTATTTACTGAATGTATTCAATTACTATTTTTTTTTCTTTCAAAACTATTTGTTTCTTTTTAATTTAAATCTTTTTTTTACATATTTTTGTCGGAATATCTCAAATACAAAAGCAACGTTTGCACACAACTTTGATTTGTTATTAACATATTTAAGCAGAGGAATAATATAAGCTTGTCTTCAGCAATTTTTTTTTAACTTGAAATCCTAGTGAAAAGTAGTGAAGATAAGAGTAAAAAATAGGCAGTCTATTAATAACTATAAAGACAGAGTATGTGTTCATATTTTTAAATAGAAACAATATTTTGAAATAAATTATATAGCAGAGTAATAATAAAACAATGTCTAAAAGCCTTTTTCTTTTTGTCAGCCTATAAAGCCCACTGCAAGGCAGAAGCCGCCTTCAACGGTTTTTCTGGGAAACTTTTCATTCATTGTGATCTTTTTCTCGAAGTTTGACCCAAGTATATGTAATCGTCTACAACTTGTGAAGGAGGAATTCAATAGCTTTTTAAGGTGTTTCAACACTGGTCGTCCACCTGCTTTCAGAAGTACATGCGTAATTCCATCTTCACTTAGCGTCTTGTTGTTCCTGATCTGTTTGAGGACTGTCCTAATCTCGAACGGCTGATGAGTCAACCTTGCTCGTGGGTTCTTAGCTAGATTGGTAAAAGGTTCACATATCGAAGAGTATAACTTATGTTGGATAAATTCTAGCAACCTGGATGTTCCCTTTTATTGAACCTCACAGCTTTAGAGCCTCTTCTTCTACAGAGTATCCTTGAGATCATAGTTGCCAAGACCCAGCATTGATCTGTAAGGATTAATTTACACTTAAAAACTGTGTTATTTGAAATAAATAACAAAATATTACTAAAAATAAATGTACAGAACTTAGAGATTTAAATAGTAATGTAAATTATAATTTTATAACGATTGATTTCTTAACTATATTTTCTAGAGATAACTATAAATAGAGAGCATCTGGCTTAAATACTATCACCATATAATATGTACACAAATCATTTTTATTCTTTTGTAAAATTGCAATCATCCCATTTATCTGTTATCACGTTAAAACAAAAGTGGAGATGTTAAACTAAAGTGGAGACCAACATTACGCCGATTTATTTAAATATTTTGTTTTATTGTAGCACAATTACAGCACAAAATGAGTTGTTGTGTTTTCCCTTGAAAATAAGAGATTTCGGAGTGAAAAGAATTTTTCGGCAACATAGTGTAACCAAACTAAATAAATAAAAAATTGTACATTAACACACAGAGAGAAACACATAAATAGACAAAATAACAAAACAATGTAATTTGTAGTTTTAGTTCTGTGTCATGTCGACGTATCAAATATTTTATTTTGTAATTAATATACAGATTGTGCCTCATCACTATTTTGCTATTTTATGCATCAATAATAACAGTATTAACATTGTTTTAATTATTATTCTTACGTGTATGTGTATGTATAATCCTACTTAAACTACGTAAGCCATTTAATATGTATTTTACCAAAAAAACATAAAGAGCGGATCCCAACACGTCTATTTAACATGAGATCCATTTCAATTTCACACTTGAGTGTACTCACAGACGCGAACATCATGACAATCTGACTATAGAAGAATACACAGATAATTAATATTTAATGAAAATGTTTCATGTTTGTTTATATTAATGTTAATACCTATGGAGTTTCAATGCCGGATATAGGTCGGGAGTACTATTGAAATAACAACAAGCCATCTTTATATTTGTGTCATATATAGTATAGTATTCAATTGTCCAACATTTTATCACTAGGTGTGTAATAATTGTTTGGAATCATTGACCTAGGCACGACAAATCACATTCTCATATCTACTTATTCTGTAATCTCTATCTGAATAACGTTATCTGTAAAATATTTAATGATAAGGAAATTGATTTTCCTTATCTTGAAGATATTGATTTGAAGACGGATATTGATTTAAATATCTATACTTTTATCAATTCAAATATTTATACTCAATACATTGGTACCTAGATAATTATGAATAATCTATAAATAATGATTACTTCATGTTAAAGAGTCGTGGGTTCAATGTTCTCGCGGTCTATGTATGCGGAATACTACTACTATTTGTGAAATCTTGTGAAAAAAATATAACTTGAATGTTTTAGACGACGAGTTTGGTGTATTTTGCTAAACAATGGGTTTTGTTTAAGTTGTTAATTCCCTCATTTATATTCCACTTGAAAAGTGCTGTACAATATATCTATTACTAGTATATTATGATTTTAATATTTATTATAATGTAGATATCAGTACAGGATGGGAAAACTTTTGTTGTTTTTATTTTGTTTAAATTGTCTTGTGTGAAGAGGATCCAACTTTTCGTAAAATAGAATTAATTCGTTAAATTTAAACATTTAAACAGCATTTGATGTGAATATCAATATCTTAACAGTAGATATAAAAAAAGTTTTCTGATATTATAATAGTAGTAAAAATATTCAAACGTTATTTATTTCAAAACCAAGGTTAAAATATCTCTATTCCAGTAGCTGTTGAATTGTCAATTGTGACATTAGAAAAGTTCAGTATACTCAGTCTGTGAGTAAGCTACCACTGGCTCGAAGTGATGCTCTGCTGAGAAGATCCGGCCAGGGACTCAACAGTTGCTCTTTTTAAATAAAATTTTATAATGTTTGATGTTACATTATAATATCAACCCCTAAATAGCTAAAACCTAAGTACAATACATTTCAAGTAATAAGTCCTGAATGCTGTAATGAGATTTATTTAATAATACATGAGGTTTAGTGTCCCCATAAAGAATTTGTTAACTTTTTGAAGACAAAATTTAGTCGTAACGACTCTATTTTTATATCTTGTATTTGTCGTGTATCTGTCCCTAGTTTTTATAAACATGTTTGAATTTCGACGTATAAATACGTGTATTTTAAATATGTTTCAGAATCTACAGTAAGAATACGAATTACATTTAAAACTTCTCAAGGAATTACTAGTTATAAATTGGCCGCACAACTCTCTTCCTTAAAATGAATATAAAATAAATTTGGGCAACACTGCCCCGTAATAAAATACCGTAAGACAACGAAACGATAATAATTAAAACAAACGAGATAAGGCTTATTAAAGTTGGTATTATTTAGTTGAATTATTTGTAATTAAAAGTCTCATCGAATTATTTATTTATTTTTATATTTTCCATTTTGAATCTATACCAGTGGTCATTAGTGTACGACTACGTGAAATGGAAGTGACAAGAGGGCCTATTTTGATATCGTACCTATTAAAATAATCCCTTCGGTAAAGACACTCTCTAACTTAAAATAAGGCTACGAGGGTTTCAAACGCGTCGTGATCTAAGAAGAACCGCACAAAAAATTCAGCCAGCTTTTATTTTTATATTTTGATAACTATTTCACAAACGTCAATATTTTTAGTGAGCGATGTACAAACGACCAGAACCATCGCAATAAATATGATAAGCCAGGCCTAATGATAATTAATAATAACAACAAATTTAATCAACTGAATGAATTTATATCTATCGTGTAAGATCAGTGTTTATTATTTGGAGTAAGAGAATCGAAGTTTATACTGAAAAGTAGAATACCCTATATAAATATAAAAAAGAATTCGCTTAATTGTCCTTATATAAATGTAAACAATTCATTCAATTGTTATTTCCATTCGATTGAACGCGTGAATGACTGAATACTGCTGAAAAAGGTCGGCCAAATATTTATCGGCTTGCTTTCAACCATATACTGAAGAAGACTATGTAATTCACTAATTAAAAACAAGTAGTGTTAATATATACATTTAAATTTAAAAAAATACAATTATTTTAAACAAAATATATATAATTTATCAATATATTTAATTGAATTATATGCAACAAATATAATAATGTAAGAAAAAATTGTTAAGAAATCTAATATGGTCTTAGAAGTTAAAATACTTACCTCAACAATAGCATATCTATTAATATTCAAATAGTAAGGCTTAGAAGTTTTTGAGCTATTCGATATTTCACGAGAATTTCAATGTAATATATTTGAATAATTGCAGATATTTTCTGAATGAAGACTCAGATATAATGGGAATTGTCTTAATACTTGTAACCTCTTTCCGAAAAAAACTTCACCCAATAGTTGAATACTGATTTCACATATAACTCCATTTAATAACCAATCTATTTCCATAAAATTATACTTTCAACCATTATTGACGATAACATTTTTAATAAAAAATCACTTTAATATGATTATTTTAGAAGGATAATGTTAAGCAAAAAGTGCCATAAAACTGGTTTGACCTACCATAAATCATCGGACACTTCTTTATATGATCCACACGTAGTATACGTCATAAAAGGACCCTGACGGCCATTACTCGAAACTTTACACAGGCGGAGCTGCGTGCGTCATCTAGTTTATCTTACATGTAGGGAGAATATTAATATTGGATGTGCCTGTCGATTCTACTAAGACTTACAAACACGACAGCATGAATAATAAACTTGTTATTTTGGGAAACTATCATTACTTTCGTATCAGAAGAACTATCATTTTCTTCTTACTTCATCAAGTTTACGTTCTTCCGTCTGTTAGTGATAGCGTATTATGACTATTAACTGATATCAGGTAATAGTCAAAATACCTAAATAGGTATTACTCATTATTTAGAGTCGATGCTGCTGTGGATTTTTTAAATACTTTTTGACAAATCACGGCTGGTCTTAAGAAGAGTTATTAATTAATTTTTGTAGACTAGTATCTTAATCATAAATTTTTGGTAATTTTAATATAAATGTCGATATTTATTATTGTTACAGGCATTATAACTTTACAGGTTTATTTTTATAATACTTTTTTTTTAACACGAGACGTAGGAGACCTTAATTTCATGTTAAAATATTCCCGCGAACACATTTACTGCCAAGCATTTCAAACAGTATTTATTACAATTAAATGAAACCAATAACCGAGTTGAAACCCTAAAATAATTTTAATTAAAGGTGAAATTCTAAGCAAACATTATATTACTTAATTCTTATCTTAGGTATCTGTACTATCTTTGTACGCTTATCACTATAATTAAAGAGTAAGAAAGAATTAAGATTATTCCGGATTTGAACATAAGTAAGTCCATAATTTTCTCTAACAGAATATTGAAATCTTATTTTCAATTATTCTGCATTAGGTCTATCGGTTCCCTGGTAATACCTTTATTAAATCGGACACGGCTATAGTATTAACAATGTCGAATTTTCGTTTAGTATGTATTCTATTTTATATGTAATCTATTTTTCTACCTTCTGGTGACGTCTTTAGTTAATTAAATGCCAGATATAAAATAAAAATCGTATATATATATTGTGAATATAAAAATGATCTATATTAAGAATTTGCATACTAATCAATGCATCAGCGTACGAATTACATGAAAGGTGCCTATTATTATACGTCTTATATTATGCGTCTTTTTCATTAATGTCTCAGGCAGTGCCTGGTAGTGACGGTTTAATAAAACAAGTATTATTTAAATTTTACAAGTCTTAACACAATACAGAGTTTTAATTACGTGTACATAATATTAATTGTAACTTTAATGGAATTAGTAGTTTATTCTGCACTGCTTATATTATAACTGAACTCTAATTATAAGCTACCCTAAGAGTAACAACTTTTCTATTTATATTCATAACCATCTATCTTGGTTTCAATGGATTTACTACTTTTGCCTAGTATAATTTATTCCTTACATAAAATGAAATTATAATTTTTTCATTTTTATAAGCGCTCCTGTGTTTTTAAATAAAACGCTTGGAATTGACTTAGCCAGTTAGAAATACAGTTTGATTTAATTAAATTTAATGATTTTGAAAACTAGTTTATTTGTCAAATTCAATTTTACATGCAATTATTTATGATGTACTTAAATCATTAATGTATGATAAGTATTTAAAATATATTGGTATATTTAATATATACACGAGATTTAAGACAGTTTATTAAATAAATAAGTAGAAAATATTAAAATAAAAAAAGCTAGGTTAGGGTGAACTATTGTCTGGGATAACACTTATACACAATATTTGATAACTATACATTATGATATATAGGTAACCTGTAAATACTTGAGTTTTATTATTTTTTCTCATGAAAGCTAAAGAAGTAAATGAAGATTTATAATAAATTGGTCTCCGGCTTATATTTATAATTAAATATATTGCAAACATGATATTTAATAAAAAATAATAAGAGTTATATTGCCAGAAATAGATTACAAGATGTATTAAGCACATCTTATTATATAAATATGTAGTAAAATCTGCTTTAGAAAACAGGTTATGGTTTCTGTTATATATAAAAAATTTTTGGGTGGTAGAGCCTAGCTGAAGTCATATGACTGCAACTCATATTGGCTTGGCTCGACCGGCGAAAAACCACTTTTTCACGGAAGACCTACGTCTAGTTACCAAATTTATTCGGTTATGTTCCCTGCTAAGTGAGAGAATTCGGAAGCCCAACCCGCCCCATGTCAAATATGAAAGTGATGGCCCCAAAAAATATATCTCAAGAGGGTATATTGATGATGTGGGCATTGACGAAGCCGGAGAACCCCCTCCCCGAGCAAAAATCGGTTGAATGATTTTCGGATTCTTGTCAGACTGCCCGTCATATCTGGGGCAAGCGGTGTCATATCTGGGTAGGCAAAGTATCGTGTTTCATGTTTACTGAGGGTAAACGACGTGTCAACACAGTGGCACCCCGCTCCACTCTAACTGTGGATTTTTGCGACATTTGGGGACTTCATTCCATCTTAAACGTCGTTCACTATCACCTAGAGACGGTATAGCGAAGAAGATTGTCGGCCTGCTTTTACAGACTCCCTACGTCAAAGTCGTAGTCCTCGGTTACTTTAACGCGCACAATGTCGCGATTAACTACGGTTACATATCGCCGAATACGGAATGTAATCTGTATTTAAATTTGTTCTGGGAAACGATCTTTTTTATATGGTTAAGACGTATACTCATCTACCAAACATGGACAGCTTCGTGCCCTTATTGTTGGATCTTCCGCTGACTACACATCCCGGAAAATACCAGGTCACCGTCGAGGCTCTTCTAGGGTCCTCAGATCATTACTTGATACGAAATGTAGTGCCCATACAATGTCCGGCTCGCACAAAACAGGCGACCCAACGCGTTTGGCACTATATATCAGCGGATTGGGATAGATTGCGGTCATTTATTGCATCCTACTCATGATGGTCGGTTTGTTTCCCGTTAAACGATCCTAACGACTGCGCCGTGGCTGTAGCTGATGTGAAGTATCAACTATAGCCGTATTAGCCTGTAGTAACAGTGAATGGAATTATTTGTACCAAGCTCTACGATACCACTTAGTGGCAGATGTGTCCTTGGTTTGATACGTCTGTTAGAGTTGCAGCAGCTGACAAATTTCAGGCCTATCAGGCTCGGGCTACTGTTCTCTAAGAATCCGAACTCTAGACTTTCAAAGAGGAAACCTAACCTTGCCTGTGTCGTTAAAATGAAGGAGGTTGCAGGCAACATTTCCCGAGAGTTTATGCAAGTGGATGACCAAATTTCTTATTACGCGGAGCATACAGATCGTACTCGAATATTTTTTATCGGATCCAAGCCCGTTAATGTTGGTGTACCTCAAGGCTACGTGCTATTCCCAACTCTATTCCACCTGCACTTCAATGACTTCTTGGATATTTCCTACATACATTGTTATTACATGTTACATCACTGGAGATGCGGTATATTGAGGCTTTCTTGGTAATATGTCGTCAAGTGCCGGAAGAAACTTGTGTCTTCAGTAGAGACTTCCGTGGCAAAGGTCTTAGAATAGGGTAAGCTGAACCTCGACCAGCTTAATCCCCAAAAGACACAAATTTGTGCTTTTACCACTATGAAACCCCATTTGTAGTATCTCCGCTCTTCGACGGAACTCCTTTCAATGCCTCCCAAAATATCAAAATATCGATAAAATTATGAAATTATGCCCTATTTTTGGTACCAAAAAAACGAATTTAATATTATTTTTGACAGTCGGTTTATTATCAAACATTATTTCATTGTCAAAGCTACAGCCAATTCGGAAAGTTATTTGCCACTGACTTGGGTAGTTTTGATCCTCTTTATTTAAAGCTCTTCTTTATTTAATACTTAAGACCCAAGTTCCATTTATAATAAATCTTAAAGTATCGTAATAGCGAGCGTTTCATATCCAGGGCGCATCATAATCTACATATTTAAAAATCCTCTAGTATCCGTTAGCACACAAATGTTTTTAACAAGTTTGTTAAATTTATTAAAGAATAAAATTTGAACTTTTACCTCAGTAAACTTGTTGATAAAGTGTAAACAACATAGTGTAAATAATGTATATTTGACTGCTGTGTAAAAAATAATATGCTACTTAGTTTTTTTTTCAGACCGTTATATAATCAATTATGATTTTCCTCTCTACACCTCTGAATACATCTATCTGGTAAAACTTACTTATTAGGATTATCCGATGATTGTTCTGTTACCAATTTTGTAGCTTGGCCCAGAAAGATAAAACTCGTGAAGAAAGTAGAGGCGTCTGTTAGAAAACCTGCTAATTTACTAAAATGTCAATTTTACAGACTGCTTGCGATATAAAGAAATTCCAAACCTATTAAATATTATCAAAAATAGAGTTTTGAAATAATAATATACCAGGTAATTAAAAACCTCTGAGGGTTCTGTATATATTTTTAGTTCACTAATAATTCTGACATCAAATCTCAGACCGTATTTTTTGAAATTTTTAATTATAGATAAAATGTATGTGTCGTAAAAAATATAATTTTTCTTCAAGTGTCCATATCAAGCGTTAACTTGTATTGTATGTACTGTATTTTTATTATTTATTTATATATTTATATATTTATTAAAAATATTTAGTTGAAATTAAAACCATACACTATAGTGTATGGTTTTAATTTCAACTAGATATCTCTAATGAAAGGGTCTGAAATAAAGGGTCTTGATAGACAAACATACAAAAAACAAAAAAAAAACAAAAACAAAACAAAGTGATCCCATAAGGATTCGGTTTTATGCTTTTATGGTATGGAACCCTGAAAAAAATTTAGTCAATTATTTTAAAAAATATTTATAGGCAGGTATGGTTACATTAAAATTACGGAATGGAATATTCCAAATCTTTATTTTCACACAGCACACACTAAAATTGATTTATTTTAGAATTAGACATTCCAAATATATTTTTTGCTTTTACAAAATTTGAACACACTTTTCTAAGTATTTAAAGATTTATTTGTAAAATAGTTTCTTACATTTAGTAATGCTGTCTGTAAAGATATTGCTTTCAAGTTCTTTTACTACACGACTATATACACAAGGTACTTTAAAGTTACCTATACATAATTTATACTTATAACTATATTTATATAGAATTGCGAAAATGAGGCCCTTTCATAAATTTGGAGAGTAGTGAGTTGTTATTTAATGTTTTTGTACATAAACGTAAGTAGGGGTAGAGAAAGTTTTACAAAATACATCATCATAACATTATATATTAGTTGTGTCTATAACTTCATTATTGATTAATCTAGATAGATCCAAAATACAAGTTGAACTCCGTCAACACGTCTTGGGTACAAAAAGTTTTATTTTGTTTCCTAGCATTTTATAACCTCGTTTTTATATAGAGTTACAGTCAAACAGACAAAAACAATCCACTTAATCTTATAAGACCAAATTGAGAGTCACATCTTTTGTTACTTTATTTGAATATATAACCAATTTGTAATAATTTACAATTCAGGAAATTAATTAACAATAAAAATGTATAGTTATTAAATTCCATAAAAAAATATTTTTTATATTATTTTAAAGTAAAGTCAAATTAAATCAATGAGGTCAAATGTTCATATCTAATATTTTTAAATGGCACAGTCATAATAATAGCATTTAAAAGGTTTAAACTGTGAAAATTATTAAACAGATCATGATGGACAGAATGTCGTATAGAATTTATTGTTGTAAGTTCTCAGAGTTATATTCGAAACGGATTATGTCTATCATGATGATAGCAGATGAATTATGATATGGATAAGGGAAAAAGAATATTTTTTTCTATTTTTGTTTCTACGAATTGCAGAGGGATATGGTCCCGGGATTACTAATAACTATATTATTGATTTACATTTAAGATATTTTTAGTACAGATATGGTTATAGAAAATTAATGAGTATAAAAATACAGACATTAATAAATATATACCTACAGTATTTAAAACTATTCTTTGGTGTTATATCTCACAGATTTTTAAAAAACTTGCTAATAATTATTTCTAAACATTTACATTTCTTTTGATATTCAATACCTATACTGAAAATAACAGTTAAAGAGTTGTTGGTATATTTGTACATTAACGGCTATATACTCTTTATTTTTAAATTTAATACATATATATTTTGAGGAATGTATTCAAGTAAAAAAATATATAAAATTTAAATTCGAAACAACTGGAGTATGGTAACACAACGTTTTGGCACATAATTACATAGTAGGTATATACTTAAGAATAAATGCTTCAGTTAATTTCTTGATGAAGGTCCAGGTATGGCATCCTCAGTCGATTTCCATCGACTTTCCAAAGCATTTTTTCCTTTATACTCCTGATTGCACACATTCTGGTGACTATATCTGCGATGCTCGTCAAAGCCACCATCAGATATATGGAACACGCTGTCGGCGCTCGTTTTCCTTTTGCTATTTAAAGCGATCAAACTGGAAGCTGCCGGTGATATTCTATGAGGAAATCTCGGGGAACCTTTAAATTTCTCACAGGAACTTTGGTGGGACATGGGTCGTTTGTGCGTCGTCGGTAGAACAAAGTTGACTTTGGTTTCCGGTTCCGCGACATATTTTTGTGTTCCAGACGATACACTCTTATCCGATGTATATTTAGAACAGCTGGGTTCGTCGTCAGTTACCCGTATGATTGGACCGCTCTTGGCGTACGATTCCCTTCTCAGCTTCATCTCCGGATGCGGCACGTGCAACGTATTACAGGAGAGCACCATCGAATGCTTCCTGTTACCGGGAACGAGACCGGCGATCATCCCCACGTGCATTTTGAGAGCCGCCGCAATGCTTTGTCCGGTGGGATCGGCGATGGACATAGTGGAAGCCTTCCGACTAGAGGACCTGCTGCCGAAGAAGCTACGGAGCCGGCTCAGCAGACCTTGATTCTCGCGTCTGTTGAGGCACAGGTTATAGAGATCGATGGCCGGATGAGACTTGCGGTTGAGCTTGGGTTGCGAGCTGAAACTGACGGAAGTGCGGTGCGTGTCGGAGGGCCAGCTGGCGCGCGGAATGACGGGCGGTAGCACCGACAACAGCAGCACTGGCAATGCGCCCGCGACGGCCGCCTCCTCCTCCACAGGATTGAGCTCCGTCTGTCAATGGAGAAGTATTTTATTTTTTGCACTGAGATTATTATTAACTTATTTTGTTCTAAATTTATCATAGTTCATCATTAGTTGTCAGATTTTCTATTTCTGGTAGTAATTAATCTTTCAAGAAGTTCAAATTTGATAGTAACAAAGTCAGTTCGTTTATTCGCATGTATGTAAATAGTTCGACTTCGACATTATTATCGACTTCGACTTCGACTTATTTAAGCATACTTACTCGCTTATGCAGAATAGCTGAAGTATTTGAGCCCGTAGACAATTCTGAAGGTTCAGCTAATAGTTTTTCGAGCCTTCCTATTTCACGATCCAAGGCTGCCACTTCTCTCTTATATACTTTGTTTTGTATTTCTATGCGAAAATGTAATTCCTGTGTTTCATCGGTTACAAATCTTCTAGTTTTACACTCTAATCTCAGTCCCATGCTTTGTATTACTGGATCATCTTCAGCTAAAATATAGATCTTTAAATTAATAATATACTTTATAGCATACCACATAATAATATATAAAGAAGAAAAGAGAACTAGCAATACACTAACGAAATAGGTATAAAATAAGGTGGGCTTATCGTTAAATAACGATCTCATCCTTATTCTGGCAAGTTTTAAATTAAACGAATAAAGAAAGAAGGCGTATAACATAGACATGCACATAATTTGATAATAATACATATATACTATCTCTGCACTGAACCGCCTCGCAGTGGCACATTCTGGTTGGATGGGTGAAAAATAATGTTCGTTAGCTAGTGTGATGTTAAAAACAGCAAAACCAAACCAAACAAAATCGATAAAAGTGCTTAAAACGTTAAAATTTCAAAATTGTTGTTCCATCTACTTTCCGTTTTTTAAATCTTCGTCTAAATGCCTTGTGTTAAAGGGAAATGTGCATTGAGTCGACTACAATTATAAAAAGTAGATATAGATAAATATAACCATCTCTGAAACGGGTTGCATTGAATGTCAAAATTTGAGCTTAATCTGTGCAGTAATTTTTAGAGTTTTTAATGTGTACACAAAGTAAGAGAGCAATTATATATATAGATATTGTTTCATATTAAAAGAATATATTTTATACCATAATAATTATATTTTTAAATTTGATAATATAATTTAAAATATTGATTCAAAGTGTCAGTATAAATCTTTATGTTAAAAATTAACGCTTAGTTTATATTATTGTTATAACTAACAATACTTGAAGTTTAATATTTATTTTTTATAATGTCCAAAAGAAATTATCAACTTTATAAATATGAAATATTACCTTTACTCCGTATAGCAATAATTTTTGGCAAAAACAGAAGACAAAGCGTCGAGGTAGTAGCTATAAGAATCAAACTTGTTATTGTGATATACGCCAAGGTAGCCCTTTCAGAGATAATGGTACCTATGACCACCACGCTGGCACTGGTAATTACAACAGAGTACACACTAATGCCAATGTATTTAGAGTCATTGAGAGCCGATATTTCGACATTGCGAGTCTCCCACGCCATGTATACTCCTACTATCAGAAGCAATCCCTTGTAAGCATAGAGAGCGCATAGCCAACCTGTAGTATTTTGGGATTTGCATACCTCTATCTGAAAAAAAAACCTTATTAGTTCTGCAAGTGCACATTTTCGAAATTAGTTAAAAGTAATTTGCAAAAAAAGTGAAAGATAAATAATCTCTAATAGGGAATATCGTAACAGCTATGATTATAGTGTAAACTTAGTTATTAATGATTGTTTAATAAAATTCAGAGTTACTTGTGGTTGATAGACTACACTGCGATCCGTTGCACTAATTTCGATAGTTAAGTTCTTCAAATGTCGTTCCATAGGATCCACGATGGCCCACAAAGTGACGATTAATCCGTCAATGACGAGCAGAGCACAAACTAATGATATGAGAGGCGTGTCTTGAAGTAGTTTAGTTTTGCATACTCCGCTTCGATTGCTATGAATGGCATGAAGTGATTATTTTTTTTATGAATTTTTAATTCAAAACATCTTAATTAACGTTTCAAAAGTGCGTGTAATAAAAAGTTAGTGTAGTCCGTGATTAAGTTACCCCTAGCTCCGAATGCTGCTGAGAAGAGCCGGTCAGAAACTCAACAGTTACTCTTTTTCAAAGAAATTTGACAATATTTGATATAAACATTATAATATCACAGTTTTCAAAACAAAATTCAGGCGTTACGATTTATTGTATGTCTGTCACTGTTTCTGATATAAAGCTATAAGCATTAAATTTTGGCGAATATATAATATATTATTAAATATGTTTTGAAATAATACCAATATTTTTAATACATTTCTTAGAGAATCACTAGCTTTTAAGTTATAAATAGCCCCAGCAGCACTGCCCCAATTTAATTGTATATCTATCAATAAGTTTAATTTATAAACTTACCTGATAAATATTCGGTGTACTCGATACGTTTTGGCAAACATCGATCCAAATGCCAATGAGAATCCTGCAGACAAAATGTATACCCTACCCTGCAAAATACTAAAATTAGGGATAGTACACTTGTTGTTATATTCAATATTGTAGGAGATTTGCTGATCTCTTATTAACAATAGTTTTAGATACGGTCTAAATAAATTTGATAACGTGTTTATATAAATCGTGTATTGCTTACGTAGAATGATATTTTATTTTTAAAAATGCATTTAAGTTTATTTATTTGAGGTAAGACTTTATTAGTTAGAAGAATTTGTATTTTGGATGCATAATTAATTCTCAATTAGAAAATGGTGAATGCGTACAGAAGGTTTGCAACATCGGTTACCAATTAAGCCCACATGTCATCCGCATAAGCAGTCAGTAATAATTAACATAAGACTAACGACATTGTCCGGGATCATTGGTTTAATGCGCATTAATAGTTACTCAATTATTCAGTATCTTGTTTTCTATTTAATTTTTATTTCTAAAATTAAATTCCTGTAATTATAGATAGGTTAACAAAAAATAATTGAAAGCCAGAATAAATACTTCATCATATAATTTTTTATAGAAATTTATTAATGACTTCGAAAACCTATCTGAAATATATTTGGAAAATAATAACAAGAGTCTTAAATTTGAAGAGTCATATTCTATTTTGATCAGATTTAAACTATTTTGCGACTTATCTGAATTGTCAGCTTCTAGAAATTGTGAGGGTAGGATATAGCTTCCACTACTTTAGCTGGTACGTGAGCTGAAATCAAATAACTGAAAATCCTTTCACTAACTCACAGTGCACATAGCAGAGAAGGGTATATACGAGGGCAGGATGGAGTTGTCGACCCCAAGCAGCGCCACCGCTGCGTACACCAGCACGCAGCCGATCAGCGTCATGTTGTTGAGTCGCGGGGAAGACAACTTTATGAATCTGAAGGGTTCATTGTTATATGCTTAACTGGCAAAATACTAACTTGTATTATTATTCAGTTACTTTGAATATATATTCTATTACCGTCGTTTACTATAATGTAAATTGAATGCCAAAAATCCCAGAGCAAGCGCAATTCCTGCCGCGGACAAGGCGGCGACTGCGATTCTGGCGGGTGCCCACACAGAATCCACTCGCAGTACCAAAACCCTTCTGGCTGCTGGTACTCCTCCCGCCCATTGTGGTTTTGCACACTCAGGACATATCATTTCACGCCCATGTGTGTAAAGTGCTACTGTTTTCGGACGCCCTCCTGTATGAGATAATTAAAGAATAACTAGCAAAATTGTAAATAAATATTGTTTACAACTTTAAGGAACTTTACATTTACTTTTTTTCATTCTTTATCTTTAGGATTAATATAGTGGATAAATATTAAAACTTTCGTTAGTTGTGGTGGCGTCTCCGCCGGTTCTGGTTAATGTTCTGTCGTTTTATGAATAATTTTCATTTCTGTAATAATTTAAGTGTAACTGATGTAACTTTAAAAGTCACATCTTCTCATTTCTATACATTGATCGTTAAGAAAATTATTTTTCTATCGCGGATATACGGATAATTTCGGGGCGTCGCCCCGAATGTCCAGTTTCCTGATATGTAGCTGTAGCCTACTATTATATTTCTGATTCAAGTTATAGTTCGTATTGAGAAGATTTTTGGTGATATGTAACTTCATATATTTGTTTAACACTACATATTAATGTTTAAAGAATAAGAGTTTGAGTCTTCTTGTACAGACAAACAAGAGGACTGTGTATAAGTCTTGGATTGTCCATTGTCAGTGGCACTTAGGGTTTTAATTTAAGAGATCATAAAAATAGGGATCTTAAAACTGGCATTAGAATTTCATTTGAAAAGATTTAGCGGTGAAAAAAATATGAAGTAACCACTGTTTTCGGTTTTTGTAACAGAGTTGTTGTTATACGAATTAAAAAATCATTTATTATACAAGGTTTATAGAAACTGGAACATAACATTTAATTTTCTATATTTATGACTTAGGATTTTACAACCCTTGGAACTTGATGTGGAAAAAAAAACTAAAAAATTTAAAACGTGTTCCAGTACTGGGGCAGTAAAATATCTCATACCTTGGATCTGGTAGAATGCGGACATGCCTATCCGATCTGCCCCATTAAATGATACCGGCCCCTGAAAATAAATAAGTTTTATAAGAACGCTCGCCTTATAATTTTCCATCTTGGGATCTTGTCCCAAAATGGAAAATTTTAAGTTGGGATAGGGATAGGGAAGTTGGGATAATAGTAAAATTAAATTAGGTGTCTGTTTTGGATTTAGATATTATTTTCTAACCTTGGTATGGATTTCAAGTTTATTTACATTTTATATGATATATTCGTATTGATTCTGGACTCATTACATTATATATACAATTTGAAAGATCGTCAAATTGAAAGTGACTGAAGTTAGAGGTTACAACAGTTAGGAACGTTATATTTAATTTACAATTTAATTAGTCCAACTTGACAGTTAAGTAAATAAAAGTAGGATTGCTTTCCACGAACTTGCTTAATAAACAAAGTTCATATTTTTTTTTTTGCTGTGTATTCTTTCAGTATTTTTAATTTAAATGTTATTCATGAAAATATTATGATAAAACAGAATTAAAATTAAATTAACACAAAAGAATGTAATGATGATTTAATTTAAACTTTTTATGTTGTTGTGACTTTAATTTAACGATGTGTGCGATCTTTTAACCTTACTTTTTCAACTTCGGTATTTTTCTCGTCGTGTTGTGTATATAAGGCGAAGTTTCTGTTAAAACAATATTGACAGAAAAATAAAAGAGACAAGTTTCATGTTTAATTTTCTGCTTTATAACTCGAATGTATATAGATAATCTTTTATTATTTATAGTTATAAAAGATTATATAAATAAACTTGAAATTATATGATTTAATTTTAATACCTTCAAATTATATTAAAATTAATTAATGCGTTTAAATTAATGCGTTTGTTATATAAAAACAAATAAGAAACGTTTAAATGGCTTTAAAAATTTTATATATTCTAAATAACACAAAAACACAGAAATATTTCATTTAAATATATAGAAATAAATTTCACTGGCTTACTACAAAAACTGAAAAATAGACGTAACACTTAGCTC
Organism: Melinaea menophilus ssp. n. AW-2005; assembly: GCA_918358695.1. Classification (NCBI taxonomy): domain Eukaryota; kingdom Metazoa; phylum Arthropoda; class Insecta; order Lepidoptera; family Nymphalidae; genus Melinaea; species Melinaea menophilus. The sequence continues at coordinate 29,383,483 of OU911039.1, read as the reverse complement.
TTCAGTTTTAAGTGTCATTACTTAAAAAATAATTAAAAACATTCAATAATAAGAATGATTAAAATTACCCAAATCACCTAGGGCATATTCTTTAAATTATTAGAGTTTCTTCAGTACACAAAACGATGTAACAAAATTAGATATCTTGCTATAATACATAATAATTTGTTTATTGTATTGTGCACGTTCTAAAGGAATTCGCTTTATTCTTTTTAAAAGTATTATTCGGTAGAATTACCGCTTAAAAATACTTATCTGATAAAAGCCAATATAAGTAAATTGATAGGGAAGGACCGGCTTATTTACCAGTGAAGTCCACCAAAGTGTTGTCTAAGGCCCAATTTATTTCGATTATATGAGAGAGGAAAAACCAATCTCAGGTTAATGTCCCTTCCCTACAAAATTATGCACAAAATTATATTACGTACTTATTTAATCTTTTACTCTATTGTAACTGAAAGTCTATTTATACATAACGGATTAGGATAAATATAGAAGTATTAAAAAATATAACTTATCTAATATAAATATAATTTTCCTGGCAATGGTAAATACAAAACTGAAGTAGAACCTCAAAGCCCTCGTTGCAAATTTAATATCTTTGTGTAAAAATTTATGGAGAAAACACAGCAAGCGTAAAAATAATCTCAGGTACCTATTTCTATCAAAAAGATAAAAACGGTATGTTGAAATGAAATTTGTTTTAACCTAACGAGTTAAAATTTCAACTAGACAGAATGTTGATCATTTTTTTAAGATTCTTTTATTACATTTGGTCAGTTTTGTTTTAGATACTTCAATTTCATGTATATAAGCAAAATAAAATAACTAAGATATTCAAAATTATCAAAAATATTTATAAAATTTTGGTTACAACGATCCTTACCTTATTATTCTCATTTATCAATTTAATTCAATCCTACTAATATTATGAATGAAAGAGCTTGTGAAGATGATTGTTTGTTACTCTATAACGGAAAATCGACTTAATAGGTTTTAATTAATCTTTACAGTAATAAAACTTCTATATCAGAATTATATAATATATACTTTTTTGGGCAATCTCCCAAATAACAATTTAGAACGAACGAAGCCACTGACAAAAGTTAGTACTTATTAAAAATGGGTAATAATTTATTTAGTCCCCCAGACTCTCTTTTCTGATTTTTTTTACATCAGCAAATGAGCGGGTTACAGATGTCAGGTGCACACTGCCGCCTACGAACTCATGCAACATTGCGACATGGGAAATCGCAAGAGCGTTGCGGCCTTGGAGGTGAAAGTAATGTCGTATAGGTTCGGAAATATCGCCGATGGAAGTGCGTTTTACATTTTAGTATTATGTGGAAGAAAGGTTCTTGAAAACCGCACAGCAGAGGATCACCAATCATGCAAGCGATGGTGATGAAATTCGGAGGCAGGCATCAGATAAAATAGCTCTCCGGAACACTCTCCATTGTAAATGCGATAGAAGATGCAGAAAGAGGAGTTTGAGGCAAAAGAAGTGGCCCAGGGAGTCATTCCCCACGTGCAATGGCGGTAGGGACGGCTGGCAAAAGTAGCCTTAGAAAGCGCCAAGAATTTGGGCGTGCCAGGTCAGCTGATCCCTAATTTTGACGGCATGCTTGCTCTAGCAATATACCGTTTTAAGAGTCTGGAGGCACGTTTATATTTCCTCTTCAGAACTCTAGAGCTCGAATCCTTAGTGTCTAACGTTATTCCCTGATATTGCAAAATTCCACATTTAGAGTGGAGCGGGGTACATAAACACCGACGGAACATAAACAAATTAATTTATTTACTCCGTAATAGTTATTGCGACCATAATAGGCGTTAAATTTTATTTAATATTAAACTCACTCATCTCGATTTTTTCTTATGCCATCAGCTATCTGCCAGTGGAAGTCTCTTTAAAATTTTTCTAGTCGTTTAGAGACTAGCCGAAACAAAAAGAAAGACAAACGGACCGACAAAAAAATTAAAACATAGTTTTTTTTATAAGTATCATACATTTTCATACATTTAGAGAAAAGCTTTTAATTTGAAATTACAAACAGACACTTCAAATTTATTTTTTATTATATTTTTTGAAAATATAAATTATAACAAAATATAGCTTTCACATTAACAAACCTTAAAGGCTTTGGAAAATAAAATCAACTTTCATATAAATGTCAAAGGTTTTGATATCATATTTTACGAGTTCTACAGAATTTATAATATATCAATTTACATATAAAACATTCGTTTGAATTGTTATATGATATATAATATATAATTAATTTTGATTCTTCTGTAATGTGGTAAGTTCGTGTTTGAAGTAAATTTTAAAATATTCAACGTTAAATACGATTTTTATGGAATATCTAATATTTGGATCGTGGATCGAAATAATAATTATAAGTTCATATAAAACATAAAACTTTAATAAATAAAAAATGTATCTCCTAATAACATTATAAACTGAATAGATTTCTTCAGCGCAGAAATAAACTCATATTTCTAGACTTATTTTCCCTAAGGAATTTATAGGCAGGTTTAGACTTAATAATAAATGGGACATCTGCACATTCGCAGTCTTTTAATAATATAGCAAAGATATTTTTACATTTATTTAAGTGTAATGCAATTTACGTAAGTCAGAAACTTAAACTTAAAAATTTACTACTGTCAACTTTTACAATATTTATCTGTTTACTTGTTCGCGAATAACGAAAATTCCGAAAAGATTTCGATAAAGTTTTACGTGGGGTTAATTTTATTATCTGAATCGATGTAAAAAAAACAAACATGAAATAATAAAAAGGTATTCTAGCCATTATTGATATAATAATAAAATATTAAAAATTTCGGAAACAATTTGGGTGATGATATGTCTTTTTTTGTCGTTCGATATTATTGCAAAAAAAACAGCCTGATGAAAATATTACTTACCGAAACACCAAGGAAGCTTAAATTCGAGAGCTGATTGAGAAACTCTTCCGCCATGTCTTTTCTGTCATAATCAAAAAGCCGTAATTCTAGTTTGCTTTCCTCAGTCTGCAGGCTTCTCCACAACAATTCAGCTTTACTTAGCGCCAACGCGATGGCCCATACTGCATCATAGGTATGGGGAGCGAAGGGTGATATTGGTACTCCCGCCCCTTCCATTTCACGATGAAACATTTCGTTCGTCTGGATAATATTTATACAGATTGGTCAATTTATTGATTAATGGAATGATATATGATAATGGAACCTCTTGATATCTATTTGTAAGTAGACATTGAAATCGTAAAAAAATAGTCACTTATATAGAAAGTGAAGTGAACATTTAGATCATGAAAACATATTATAGAATAAAATGACACCACTAAGAAACTTACAAGACCCGAATACGACACGACGTCCCCCACGATTCCTCTGTGCGCGGTGACCGACACCAGACCCTCGAGCGCCCGCGCGAGGTGCGCTCGCGCACAGGGCGCTGCACCACGAATACGCGGCGGCGCTCCGGCCACCAACCACGCGTACTCCGCTCCAAACATACCGAGGCGGTAAGCCTGTTCCTCAACAGTGGAGATTAATCGTGAAAACTTTACAACACCATTACTTTATAAGTTATTTATGTTATATGCTTAATTGATATTATCATATTAGAAAAATATGTTTGTGAATTTTAAGCTGGAAAGAGGCCGTACAAAAATTCACCGGGTTTGTTGCAAAGTTAATCCTTTCAAAGGCTATTCCGGTCGTTTGTTATTCAGTGTTTACAAAGGCAGTCTTGATTGCTTATTTCAAAATAAGATTAAAAAGAATTCAGACTTTAAAAAGAGTCATTGAAACGCCTTGGTTACAGCACAAAAATAATCAAAATTGATCAGCTAGATGATGGTTAATTATAACGTTAAATGTAAAAAGGATTTTTCCTTTACTAAATATAATTTTATAGCTATAGATAGATATATAGATTTTTTGCATATAGATAGTTTTCTTTTTTGCACATTTTATGTGAATACTTGCTATAATGTAAATAAAGAAACCGTTCTTTCTTGTCCTAATATTATATTGAAGCAGGTAATTCCAATATTTTCAACTTACAATATGGTAAACTTTTTCGCTACTTTTATTAAAATATTAAAATGCTCAGCATTTGAAAATTTAAATTACCATATAATAAAATATTGTTTTCTTTTTTAACTTTAATAAATTAAAAAAATGGAAGATAACTAAGTAACTAAGATAACTCTAATTATGTTAGAAATCTTAAAGTATTCACCTCACAAAATATTTTTGGAATCATCTCACGCGAGAAGCTGCCAATGATGATACGAGTGTCGAGCTTCTGCAAACCATTATAAAGTGGTATTACCGACTAATCGTATTACTTTCTTTTTTATTATATGTTTGAAAACCTAGTGGCTTTATATTCCCAATTAAAATAAGTACTCGGACGTTTGAGGTTGAAATTAAAACGGAAAGAACCTAAACGACTCACAAAAAGTATAATTATGTCGACGGCAAAGTAATTAGGATGGTAAGTGATTTTATTTCTTAATGACCTACTTTTTTCAATGTATATTTAAATAAATAATAAGATTCAGTTAAAATGACAGCTTCACATTTAGAATTAGAATTTAGAACATAATTTCCAGAATACAGCGAAATTGGCATGACAGTTTTTTTTTGGACAGACTCAATTCAAACGTTGAGCATGAAAAATAATAAAAAAAATTATAAAAAAAAAATTAACCCTTAGTTTAACAATGATTACAAGTAACATTCTAAGCGCAAAAACAGGTAAACAAAAGTATAAATTTGTATCGTCTTTATTGTTATAATGAAAGATAGTCCCATTGAAACCGACGCTAAATAACTTACTTTTTTCTTCTCAACAATAAACATATTTTGGAATTTATATAAAGTTATTGTACATTTAATAAGAATTTTATTTATAAGATTGAAATATATTAATCTAATTAAATTTCTACGGATAACCTTAAGTGCCTGTAACTGTTCCTTGAAATCCGATTCTGCAAATGTAATAGAAGCGGCGCAGGTGATGTTAGCGGCTTCCAGCTGTGTGACCAGCTCGTTGACAGCCAGCGAGTAGACCTCTTCATTCTGCGAGAAGGCTGTGACCGTGTCCCATCCGAACTGTCTAGATTATCGAATGATTGATATAAATGCGAAATGTATTGTAAAAAAAGAAATACTTTAATTTTACCATGTCATTATTTTTTTTAGATTTTATTAATTTTTAATAGCTCTGAAGAGAATTTTAGGTCATTTTACAAACAAATATAGGCGGTTCTATCACAGAGGTTAGTTGGTTAAGCAAAGTGCCGAGAGTGGACAACAGTTATTCCAATACAAACGTCCGAGAGCATCGTTAAAAATTTACAGTTTTATGCTTCCTGATGAAGAAAACTGATTAAAATATTCATATTGTAAATTTCATACAAGTTATTAATAATGGTAAATTTAAAACTGATTTTTTGTAGCGTACATTTTCTCTCTTATTTTTAAGTATGATAGTTCAAACATTCGTTTATAATGACAATAGTTATATATTTAATATCTTTTTTGTTGCTTATAAATATATTTATTCATTAATGCTTTAGGGTTTTTGTGTACACCTACAAACAAATTGCTTTTGTACAGTAGGATACAAGAAATAAGTAACATGAAGTTTAAGTATGATTTTTTGTATCCATCAACCTGTTTTTTATTCGGATTGCTTGTCAATCATTATCTCTACGTATTGTCTCCTTAACTAAGATATAAGTAATAATATATAATTATATATACCTTAGATTGCATGATTACTTTCAAGCCCTTACCAATAAAATTATAAATTATACATGTAAATAATTCTCTATTTCATACCTATTAAGAACTTGATAGTTCTTCTAATCTGAGAGTATTATTTTACTTGTTTCCCTTCTGGACACAAATGAACAACAGGTGTTCTATAAGTATATGTATGCAATGTAAAGCAACTTACTGGATTCACTACTTTAGTAACAGCTATTAAATGAAAAAATGTTCCTCACAAAAAATTACTTGCTCTAATTATTAACAAACTGACAGCAGTATATGGACTATGGGATACAAATTCACACAAATACATTGTTAAAGGTTAACTATCAATAAGTTTGGGTATTGTTTGAGTTACTTAGTGACGCTCTTTGTTATAAGTATTCATAACTGCGAATGTACACAATTTACAAGTAACGTATATTTAATTAATTAAGATTGTATGGAGTTGTGGATAAACGGATTGTTGGGTGCAATTATTTTAGTCACTTATTGTAGTCAAGGCGTAATATAGTTCATAGTAATAAATAGTAAATTATCGAAGGAGACGTTTGAAGTTATTGAAGACTATGTATGTAGAATGTATTTATAAAAAAAATTGATGTTAAGATAAGTCGGTACAAGTTATTTAAAAAAGGGTATACATAAAAAGAAAATAGTAAAAAAAAAGAAAAGTTGGTCTTTTCAGTTTGCTACCAACAGAATAAAATTTGCTACAACGCATTAAAAGTATTCATCTGCAATATGTGATGTAATGTAGACATGTGGAACCACATGAAATAATGAATGTTTTAAACTGATTATAATTATGCACATAAGTATTCTAATAACGTGTCTCTCACGTATTCAGGAATAATGAATGTTTTAAACACTTGTAGTGCATATAAGTGTTCTGGTAACGTGTCTCTCATATATTCATAATAAGTTGGACATAAAACACAACCTTACACGAGGATTTTGAAAATAGTGATATCATAACCGTTTACTAAAATTACCTTCTAATGTCTGAATACGTGAATTAGATACATATAAGAATTATAATATTTATAATTAAAAAACAATACAACTTTATTTAATAGTACAAGCCTGATGTAATACTTTATTAAGCATTGATCTGAGTCAACTGTAAATGGCCACACTATTTTGTAATATAATAAAACATAAATTGGATATGTTAATATAAGAATATCTTTATATGAAAGTTATAAACAGTACTCGTTATTGTGAAAGTTATTGAACCATAAGAGTTCATGGGCGGCGGTGATCACAAACGAAAAAGAGAAACAGTGAATAATATAATCGTGACGTAATATTTTATTTGTCATTGGTTTGACTTTACTGCGAATTGTAACACTGTCACTTTCGTAAGATTCTGTACTTGTAAACAGAAATAAAAGAATGAAAATACTATGAAGCAGTTCAGTTACTTTTTGAATATTGAAGTATAAATAACAAGTGACAGTGAAATATTTAATACGTATGGAACTAAGTCTGTCAATGCATTATCATCGTTGTATCTCTTAGAAAATAAAAGTAGAAACATTAAATAAATAAATATTATTAAAAATCAGGTTTTTGTATATTTTGCTGTTTTACTAAAAGTATTATATCGTTTACTAGACGTTTATTACATACATAAAAAAATTAATGTATTGTCAAAAGAAGACATTATGGCGACGAAACCAGTCTGATACTTTCTGTTTATGATCTGGTAAGGTTAAGGGTAATGCCATTTTGTCATATTTGTATCTGTATCTACACGGACTCCTTTTGTTTTTGCTAAATTATTAAAGATTTCACGAGAAGTAATCATGAACGTGTGAAAGAAATTGCAACTGTTACAAGTACTTGCATGAGACTTGCACTTACATTGCAAGAGAAGTACATAAGGTGAGTACAAAAGGAAGTATATAAGGGACGTACATTAGAGAAGTATAAAAGACATGTATGTAAGAAAGGTTTCTAAGACAAATATATAAGACAAAAATATGAGGAAAGTATATACATTTGGATGAGATAAAAAAATAAAGCACTAAACACCTTTAGCTTAACAATTATGAAAGCAAAAATACAATTAAAAATTGGGTAAGTATCACCAGTAGGTTATTTAATTGGTTATGTAACCATATACCATTTACAATAAATGTAAAACGACAAATTATATTGTTCATAATTTTCCGCAGTAGTTATGTTATACACAAGAATAAAATATTTTATAATAGATACAAGTATTAGTTTATAACACTCATTGTGTTCAATTCGTCTCAATGAGCAGGACCTTGGCAAGAAATATAATTTATTGTATTTAATATTATGTAAGTAAAAAACAATAAAAAACTAACATACAAGAGCAGAAAGACGATCTTGTTAAGGAGGAGTATTAAATTGTCGGACTATACATATTTGTTTTCTTATAGAGTAGATCGTTTCATTTGGTCGCAAAACGCACTTATCTATCCTGTGATATTTTGTCCTATATTTACTAACAGCACAGAAGTTCTTATAGTATTGACTATTTCAGTGCGTTGGATCAGTATTACGTACCATGCAATTTGTATTATAATGGATGGTACCTTATAAGAATATTAACTAAGCAACCGAAAAAATTATAGCTGGATACATGTTGAAAGAAGAATTTTTTTTAATATGACCGATTGTTTTTTTGATATTTAGCAAAAGTTAATAATACATTTTGCAGAACCGTCATATCAACATATTTTATATCTGCTACTCCTGTTAGCTATCATAATGGAGAATTGTTGTCAAATGAAAATTCAAACTTCTACGAAAGTTTTAATCAAATGAAGTTTTTTTAGCTTGACAGTAAAATGAACCATGTATCCTGCACCAAAAATACCTTATAAATGCTATTCTGGCTGGATTGTGTGAAGAGTCAGGAGCAACTGTTCTGCAAAAGAGGGGGAACTCTGAGCGGTCGCTGAGTGCTGGGGATGTTGAACCGAAGGACACCTGGAGAACAAGAATACTGATTTTACCATAAGTATGTTGTTATAAATTATTTAATTTAACTAAACATCTTTTCTTTACATTTCAGCGCAACATATGAAATTTTGTTTATTGAGCCTGAAACCTGTGTAGACTTAAATATAAAATATAAAGAATAATTTAACCTTTCGAGGAAAAACATACAAAGAAACAATAAATGTATTAAAAGTAATAGAGTTCCTTAACACTTAATTATAACAGTAATCACCAGTGTGGACAAAAAAGTATTTGAAAATATTCTATGTATTTCCTTTTTTGTTTCAAAATAAAATAAGCGAAAAAAAAGTTTAAGAGCAGAGGTCAATGAGATATACGTAATGTTTATAATATTCTCTTAGTAAGGAAATGAGGCAGATTTAATAAAGAATAAAAATAAATTTATTATATTTTATAATTTTATAAAAATATATTTATAGTTATATTTTATTTAAAATAATATGTATTTAATTACGTATAACACGGAGTATGGCGTTGAGTTTTCAATTCAAGATTATGATGCATTGCTATTTGATAAGAGATATGATGTAAAATTATATATAGCAGCTGCGCGATATACTGGCTAGTTTAAAAAACTAGTTTTAAAGAAAACGTCAAGTAGTATATAGTATAGAGGGTCACATGTCGACGGACATTATTGATAGTTAACGAGTTCGTTATAGATTTTTATTATTTGGTTGAGGATCTGAAATCCACATTTTATAAAATTTTGATATAATTATAATCCGCGTACATTTTAGTAATTAATAATGATTTTGTAAAGTGATTTCTTATTTTACGTAATAGGAATGTTAGTTCGTGCGCCCAGTTGATTATTTCGAATATTACGCCATGACGGGCTATCCTAATGACGAGGTTCTGGGTGGTTGGTTCTTCAGGTAACGGCGTTCTTTTTTGTGGGTACATTGAAAACTGTTAACACCATTCAAAAATAATTTCATCCCCTGTAGTATCATATCAGCTACAGCCGCAACGAAGTCACTGGGATTATTGGAAGGGAAACTAACTGGACCGCACAGGTAGAATGCAAAAACCTGTAGAGGCACCCGTGGACTCCGACATGTTTGTTTATGTAAACGCACAGCCAGAGTACAGACAGGTTCCGGCCTTCCAAAACCTGAAAGCGACGGTAGCAGATATCCTCTCTTACGAATACATATACCCCGGTGTGTGGTATAAAATGACTACAGCTAGGCTCTACCACCACTAAACTCTTTTTTTTTGGTTTCTTTTTGTTTTCTGTATCTTGTTTTTGTACAATAAACAATATCATTATTTTATAAATATAATGTAACCGTGTAAAAAGTTGTGTAAGTATTATTTGCCCAAATATGCGATATACAGCTTGTTTTTATTACGAATAGAAGCTACGTACAATAGGTACATGTCGGTGTACACGAAAAAGTATGAACTATTAAACTCTCTACCATTCAAACTGCTGCATTTTGCTGTAATGAAAAATATAATAATATTTGTATAAATGTATTTAAAGATTATAATTTATTATCAGATTTCTTTCTTCTTTTTTTGACTGTCTTTGGGTGTTTTTTTCTTTGGAAATTTTTTTACGTAACAGCTACAAACTATCGTATATTAAAAATGTTTATAGTGTGGTTTATTCCGCTATGTATTATATTCCGTATAATATTAGATTGGACAATTTGTTCTTAGGTAATAATGTTATAACTTCCTTTTATATTCCTTCTTGATTTCACAAAGTCTCGTTATCTTCTTGTGAGTATAATTGTTAACGAATGTCAAAGTGCCTATTACTTTTTGTGTGGAACAAAGAACATTTGATTCCAAGTGTCGATTTAACTTCTTAAGACTTTTCTTTTTACCAAAGGAAAAAGTAACTTAAGGGAAAGATTTATTGTCAATCAACAAAGAATGCCGCTGTAATATAACTAACTACATTTACCGGATTTAATAAATTACTGGTTATTTTATAAGTACTGGTAGATGTAGTAAGTGATTATAAATTATTTGACATATTTTTTTGAAGATTGCTTATTTTTAAGGAATAATCTAATATAAAGGAATAAATAGACTTCAAAAATAAATAAAAATATTAAGATTTGATTAATATACCGTGTTATTAAAGACCAGGTTTTTTTTTTGTTCTGATTCCGGAAAAAAAGTATCGTTTTAGTAAAATTAACAAAAATCCTGAAATTTCTTTTTTTAACTCATATCAAAAGCTTGAAATTAGTACCTAATCTATGAACGTTCCGCAAATAGGAGTGGTATTTGAGAAACTTTCTTATAGAGTTGGCTTACATTATAAGAGAAAAACATTTTAAAAAAAAATCGCCTAACCGGTTTGTATTGAGCGTTGATAGCTTGACTGAATTTGAATTGGAGATTTCCTTATTTATATTAATTGATGTAAATAAACAGTTTTCTTAATCTTACGATAAAATTAATAAGTAAGACTTTTCTTAGGTTAATAAAGATACGAGTATGTTCATTATAGTTTATTCAGTCTAAAACAGTAGGTACCAGCTGATATTCGTAGCTGTTGCATATATAGGCCTAGGGCTTACCGCATGTATATGAATCTGTTTTACTTTTAAACAAGTATTATTAGTATTTCTAACGAGCCCTGTTTTAATCATTTAAACAGGTGAATGTACTTTAATGTACTTTAAAACATCTTCTAAGCTAATAGAAAAAAAAACAAACTTAACTTAATAATATTTAAAATAGCAATTATAGCGAAAATAGCATTAATGTTTATAATTATAAATACTAAAATAAAAGCGAACGTGTTTGTTTATAAAGGAAGTATAATTACTATATCTAATTAAGTGTGAGTTCAGTAATCTTTGTTAAGAACTACTACGTCAAGACCAAAACTCCATTTAAGACCGTGTGGAGATAACCACTCTGATTGATGTTCTTCTTGGGTTATTCATGTTAAGATTAATTATAGTAGCTCAATCTATCACAAAGTTACTTTCTAAATTAGATATTATATTGATATTAAACCAGCTTAAGTCTAATTATGTGTGTATTTCATTACCTTATATAAGTAGTATTATATATTCGTAGTAACATTGATGGAGTAAAAAACTATTTTGCAATAATAATATTCATTGAATAAATTATTTGTGTAATTTAATTTTTACATTAAAAAACTATAGAATATGACTTAGGTTAATGATTATTTTATGTCATAGAAAACAACAAAATAATAAAAATAAGCAAAAGGGTATTTTAAAATCAAGAAAATGTCAGTGTCAATATAATTAAGCACAAGAGGTTTCTATTTAAAAATCTTCTTTTATAAGAATTGTAATCTAACTGGTGATCAAAATAAGCATATGTTTGTCTATATAGGCAGGTGAGCCAGTCAACCTGAGTTAATTAAATGTATGATAAAAATGTGGGAAAATAAATTAGATACATAGTTGTTTATTTGACTTGAAACTTGAGATAATATTTAATATCTTTAATAAGCACAAGGACATTTATAATTAAAGCTATACCTAGTTTTACGTGTACCAGTCCACGAATTTTATAGTGTTTATTATATGAGGTCGTCAAAGTTTAGAAGAGGCTTTTTCCATACAGGTCAAAATATTTGGTATGTGCAAAGAGAAATTCGCTTTAGGCATTTTGAGAGTTTTCTTTCATACGGCGTGAAACTTTCTGTGACCTCTACTCACGTAAAAGCAAAATCTCCCTTTCATAAAAATACGTTATTGCAGAGAAATATAAAACTGTTTTATGGTTTTGAGATTGAATGAGAAATCTATTATTATATGCCGTAAACATTTTTTTTTTGTGCATTAAATCTTTATAATTATATATATATATCTTTTGATAAAATGGAATATAAAGCCTTGAAGTGTATTATGGTAATTATAGACATAGTAAAAAGAAACGAAAAATCTTTTAATGTATTCTCACCTGCACGATATTCCAGTATGGCACTATTTTTGCGATGCTTTCAGTAACCTCAGAACAGGCGGTGCCGAGCAGCATCACCAGTCGGGATTCTCTCTCCGTGTACAGCGCATGGAAAAATCTATCCACGCCGACTCCAGGATCACACTGACCACAAAATTAAGTTATATATCTTTAAAATTATTCCTTATAATAATAAAAATATTATTTGTGGATAGTTAATTATTCAAGAAATGTCGTGTCTTAACAGCGTTACTGACATGTAACTAGAAAAAATGTATATATTTTAGCACATAATTCTTTATAAATCTAAATTATTTAAAAGATATGGACAAAAAGACTATCCTTTTTATTTGTTCTTTTTGAAAAAATGATATACTCAAATAATTGAAGTCTAAGATTGTAACCTTCCTTGACGACGGATATAGAGTTTCTGTGTTTTTTATCTACTTTATATAATTATTATTACATATTTAAAAGTTATATATTGAATTACGATTAAAATTTAACTGTTTCTTATAATACTTTTGTTATCAATATTTTTGTTACGGTATAATTTTTAAACAAAAATATAGCCAACTAAACTGTTTTAGGTTTTCTTAATATAGTTTATTATTTATATTTTCTAGTAGTTGGTATCGATGAAAAATGTATTAATAAAATATGAAACGTTTTGGACTAAAACCAACAGGAAGTAAATATGGGTGATATAATAAAAAACGGATCGTTGTTTATTGAAGCGTGAATTTCCAATTCATATTCGGAAAATTGGCTGTTCGGTTTTAGATACCAGTACTTTTGTTACAGATTGAGTCAAAAAATCAGGATCGCATTATATAAATATATACTTAACATACTATACAAATATTTAACATTAATTTGAGATTCCCACATTGTTTTACCTTTGTGTCATTAGTTATCAAGTGGAGTTCATATCCAGGCAGCAAAGTTCTCTGGTTGACATGATGAACTGCCAGCCTAGCGGCAGCCAATTCTGATATTCCTTCAGCTCTTGGATAATCTCCAACTGACAGCTCAAACAAACCTAGGATTGAGACAATCCGACTGGTGCTCTTTTGTAAATCTGTACCAAAAACAAACCATACATTTTTATTTTATTATTTATTGTAATACTCTTAATAAGAAAGGTAACATTATCTTATTGTATGGTCACGTGATGTGGAGAGTTGAAAAGGATATCACAAGAAGAAATGAATATCATCATCCAAGAAAGAGTTCTAAAAATATAAGGATGAAGGGTGAAATATTGTATTTATGTCATTATGATTACAATATTATTTATATCTTTAGGATGAGATATTTATTTCTTATATTATTTTACACACGATGTGTTTAACATGTTATGCTCTTTATTTTATATAAAATATCAACTAATATTAATATTCAAAAAATTTATGTTGATGTAAATAATATACAATTGAGTTTTGAGAGTATTTGTTATTTGACCTCGTCTTTTCTTTTATTATTAGTATCATTATAAAAATATAATGAAAGGCGTCTTTTGTAACTTTTATATTCATATATACGAAGGTATAAAGGCATGCGTAAAAATTACATGACCTTTTTTATATCGGAAGTTCGTATTAATTTATTGTGAATTTACCTTTTACCTCAGTGGCAGTTGGGGTATTATGCTCTTCTAGACCGGAAAAACGTTCCTTAGAATTGTGCCTTCAGTTTAAATGCTACCTTTATTTAGAATCTCAAAAAAAATGTTTTATTTTATATTTATGCGATGCTCAAGTCTATTTATTAGTTTTCGGTTGGTTTGATTGAATTTCTTTTGACATAATGACATATATATGACAGTTATCAGCGCATGTTGAATTATAGTCAATGTGGCTTAATGGTTGAGGTGATTAAAAATAATTTGATATAAATATTATAATAGTTATTAAAAGACATGTGATGACTTCAATCAAGTTATTCAATCCAAAGAAGAAGAAGAAATAAGGTAAGTGAAATTGAACATGTATTTTTAAACTATTTTATGTTAGTTATTATAAACATGTAGTGCTAGTTGTGTCAACGACAACGTTCGCGAGGAAAATTTTTTTAGGCCAGTTGACATTCAACTATCATAATTTTACAGATCGAATTTTTTATCGATCGAATTGTATAAATAGTTAAAGTGTGAGCATTCAACAAAAGTCTCTTAATAATAGTTTTATTTAACGTAGTGCTGCGCATTTTTTTTATTGACATAACTTTTTTAATTAGAGCGCTTTAAATAAACTATTCACGGCTGTTAAAACCGCATTGAAATCAGATAAGCCGTTATAGAGTAATCTCTAAATTAAATAGCATTTTTACGCTAATGCGCGATCAGAAAACAGATAAAATTCTAATAATATATTTTTGAGATTCTATCCGTCACTAAAGACCACTGTCATCAAAGAAATGATTTTTCCCAAATATTTTCCATGTACAGAGCGAGAACAGATTTTTTTTTACGAAAAATATGATTACGTACACCAAAAATCGCAAAAATATAATATCCTAGACATAAATCTTCTCATACTCTATTTATAAATATACCGATCATACCATAATTTAAAGTAAAAATATGTTCACTAATTATTTTATAGATAAAATTATAATGTTTCATTTTATTAATCATAAAATCTTATGTGGTCACGTCACCTGATCGTGTTGACTGGATCTCATAGGCTCCAACAATTGCTGTCTAAACATTTCTCTTAAATTCTTATTTTCAAGGAACACGCAATGTGGAGTGTGTATTAGTACCATAACTTATGCAATAGTAAAGAAAGCTAGTTGATTTCCTCGGTAACCACAACATCTAGAATAGGATTGGGGTTATCATCATTAATCCCGGGACTAATACTCACGCTATTCTTGTTTAATGTGAAATAACAATACAAATAAATGAGATCGTTTTCGTCTTGTTATTAAGTTTTGAATATAGGGTGAGTTATATGATGGAATATTAGCACACAACGGATTCATTATGACCAATAGAATTTATGGGGTTTTAACATGTTATATTTATTAATGTTCGAAAATTTTATTATATTTTTATTTATTATCCTCTTTATCCGATTATCCTATTATATTATATGTTACAAATGATATTTTGGTAATAAAAATAAATGATCAATATTCTAATAAACAAATTAATTAAATAATAACAAGATCTTAGAATTATTTAAAATTACATAATATTTATGTAAATTTATGATATATATAGGGATATTTTGTTTTTTTATTATTATGTAAAATTAAGTATGCTGAGTTAGTTAACTTATAATTTTATAGTATATTTATTATTGTATACATTACAAGAAAATATTTTGTAAAGTAACTTAGGTTTAATAGATATTAATAAGGCTTGACTTATTACCTCCATAATAACTAATTATATTGAAGACTATTAAACTTATTTTATTTTATTTGATTGGATATGACGTAAATTATATTTATTTTATACCAAAATGACTAAGATATTATATTATTCTCATAATATATGACAAACTCGATTAGCGCTGTAAGAGTCCATAAACCCTAATAACAATAATTAACCTATTGCAGCTATTTAATCATGCAATATATCAAGCGCTAGGCTAACCAGAAAACTAATGTTGAACAGTGAAAAGGCTGATAGTGAGCTAGTGGTTGATGGCCATTATTATTAGGGACAAAAATTACGCTTAAAACTGAATAATGAAATGAGCCCATTTGGGTCCTCTTCTTTTTCCTATTTTTTGTATCTTTGACGACGTGTGCGCCAGATTAAAAGATTATCGGTCAAGTAGTTAAAGTGTGAACGTATAATAAGCAAATAAACTCATATTCTCATGTATAAAAATATTTAGAATAAAATTTATGTACATGCATAGTTTAGAAATCAGACAAACAAAAAGACGGCAGTGGCGTTGTTGTACTTATTCAAATGATATTTAATTTTTCTCTTAGCTGATAACCTTTTTACATAAATATCTATTATGTATGGTAAGTCAGTTGTACTATTTATATGCATTTTAATACGTTGAACTTGATTTAAAAAATAATACTTTGTTTATTCTAAATTTCTTTTTTCTCTTGCTATTATTTCATTGTTACGCATTGCAATCCAATCAAGATAAGTGGGATAGGATAAGGATAAAGGAAATACGACAAACGATACGGAGGAATAAGAGAGATTTGTGTAATGTTTTAATAATACGTAGCGTTTATTTATTATTAAGATTTATCTGAGCGACAGATAATTTTTTTTGTAACTGTATACGAATTTTTATGAATTACTAAAAAGGCAGTTATTTATGTCAATGTTCTGAGTTTCTTGATTTTGACTAATATATATTATACTTTCAAATCAACTGATCACAGCAAAATTCCACCGTCCACTATCAAAATAAACATTATAAGTTACATATGAGATTTGATTACAGTATCACTTTTAAATCTAAAACTACCAAAGATTTTGCAAAAAAGTTCAGTATCACGCACTTGTCCAAGCAACCGTAATAAAAGAAACAAATTTATCTTAGTACTTAGTTATATTTGGAAACCAATAAGTTAGTTAAAAAGTGAACCGATATTTCGTCTCCGTACACATTAGGAACACGCGACGCCATGTTAATCTATTTAGTTTTAGATATTACACGCAAAATATACGTAATGCTTGCAAATGTAAAATAAAAAATAAAGAAAGATAAACAATGTTTAATTTATATTATTTATAATGTTCAAATAAATTTTATGATCATGACATCATTATTTTCATTATAATAACAGATTCAACAAACATAATGGCTAATAAGGGAAACATAAATACAAGTATCAGCAATTTTAAAATACTTTCCATCAGTTATTTTAATTATGAACTTAATATCGAATTTGTCGACTCCAAATGGTTAAAATTAAATGTTTATTCCAATTTTGGTCCAATTAATGTAAAATAAATGATTTCTGTTTGTTTTGTATTTCTACATCGTACTCAAAAATCATTTCGTCATCATATTTTGTACTCAGGTATATGAATATTTATATTTATCGGATCATTAGTATTTATAACAGGGTACTTCATATCTTAGGTTAGATATTTCAAAAGTTAATTTCACATAAAATATACAATCATTTTGGAAATTATAATGCTTTGATAATATTCTTATTGTAAACTATTTCTTATAATAATAAAAAAACAATTAAAGTTGGACATTTAAAGACAAGATCACTTTATAATTATAAATTATATTTAGTAAGAGATGTTGGATCTCGATATGGAAGCCTAACGATATTTATAAACCATGGGCTTAAATTCAATTATTTTACAGAATGCTGTATACAAATGAACAATGAAATCAACAAAGACTTTTTTTGCACCTGCAGGGTTCCCTAGCCTCGACACTTAACATCAAAGTGAAATGAGAGGCTTCTAAAAACAAAGGCAAAGAATATCACTTAGAAATAATTCTTTTGTTATTTCTATTATATACACATAAATATAAATTAATTATACATAAACAAATATATTTTTAATTGAATAAAATTTCACTTCATCCGTATTAATGGAAAGTGATGATATAACCGACAATGGGATATATTTATATTATATAAAATCATATTGGTATTTAAAATAATTCTACGTAAGGAAATACAAACTTGGACTGAGTCAGCTGATAGAGATAAGGGAGCGAGTTGCGGAAACTTCAAACGGTGATTAGTGAACGCCCGAACATTAACTATGATATATCTGAATTTACAATTTTCTGCGAATGAAATTAATTTTGTTTTGGAAGTACCCAATCGAATCAAATTGTCAATAAATAATTGATGGCCGTTGAATAAAGATAAAATAAATAAAAATGTCCATCTAATGTTAATTGTAACACAAATTTTATATTGGGCTAATATATTTCTACTATTTTATCCTTTGGTGAAGGAACAACTTCAGTGGAAGCATCTGTACTGCAGGCCAATCTTATATGATCACAAAATGGCGGCGCTGTTTATTATTATCATTTTTTTTATTAGGTAATCAAATGACAAGTTAGTGGTTAATTATCTTAATTTATACGATATTTATTTTACTTATATTGTAATTTGATGAGTTTAATAGATTGCTCGTTGACAATGACGTTGTCAATGAGGTCCTTGCAGTGTAATTACGTGATCTAGTTGTTGTTCTTTATTATATTGTACATAATAGGATAATAATTAATTAAAATAATCTAAATACGCCGTTCATAAACAAGTATCAGAAAAAATAAATTTTTTATTAATATAAAATTTTAAACTTATATTTTTGAGCGAAGTTGGCGGAGCGCTCTAATGGAGACTTTTTCACATTCTTTGTCGAAAAATGACATGATCGTTGAGGAATAATCGTCAAAAAGCTGATATGCCATTGAAGTCTGAAAAAGCTGCTTTACAATGAAATCTCCTACATTACCGACATTGTCCACAAAGATGAGTCATTACACTGGGCTCGCTTCGCACAGTATGCAAAGTTCTGTTGGCGCCCCTACTATTAAGAAACTACGTGTTCCTTGAAATTGACTGACTGTTTTTGACATTTAATCTTGATAATATATTGTAATCATAAATATAAAAAGTTTATATTATTTGTTGTCAATAGATAGCTACTATAAGTACTGTGCTACAACTATTAAGTAACTTTGTACAATGCGCGAAACTTTTAATATTATTGCAAATAGCAAATAAAGCAATAACTAATGCTATTTAAGTTACATGTACTAAACAAGTATTTCTTGTTATTATATTTGTTGTCCTGACTGTAGTTTTATCTTGATATATTTACGAGAAACGTACATACCGTTTCTTTATTTGCAATGCTGCTATAAAGTGAAAGTCAAAGTTTCGGCATACGTTGCATTTCTGAAACGTCAGATTCAAGTTGCACGCATCATTAATTTATAGGAGAAGTTCATGGAGAAGAGCCGGTACGAAAGTCCTGGAACTGATAATTCATTTTCAATTATTTATAGTACTGACTCTCTTTTAGTGTATTTCTGTACACCCTTCTTTATTTACCTAACTATGTTATAAAGCTTACGTCCTTTCATTCTAATAAATAAAGTTACGATTGAAATTCTAATGTAATAATATTTAATGCGATTCGCTATGGTGTTAGATATTGCTTAAGTAAATAAGTAGAATGCAACTATTCCTAATATAAATACATTTGGGTTTTAACCGCAAAGCAATAAAGAGATTTTTTAAAAATAAAACAAATTTTATTGAAATTAGTCTTTTTCCCCAAATTAACATATAGGATAGTTTTTCGTTCATTATTATATTATTTATTAACTTCATTTCATACACTTTTTCACTATTAACAAACTTTTAATTATCTATTTGCTATTTATTATTTATGAAATATAATTGTAATAATTTTAAGTATTAATGAATTCCAAATTAAAATCCTTTCAACCGTGATAGGTAAAATTGTTCATTAAAATTTAAATACTTACGTGATTCAACTGATACAGTTTTTAAATCACTGTGTTTAAATTATACTGTGTGTTAAGCTTTATTTTGTAAATAACGGACACGATCCTCAAACTTCTCAAAATATAACAATGCATACTTTCAACGAGGTCATACTCATTTCTTAAAAGCAGTTAAATTATTCGTTATTATACGTAGTCTGCCATGAATTTACTTTAGTTTATTGCTGTATAAAAGTACATGACTCTGGAATTTTTACTCTTTTTGGACAAGAAGTTTCCTGCGGCTTCGAAATCTTATATTATTTATCAATATACTAATAAGATTTCTTGTTATAAAGTACTCTATAATGTAAATAATTTTTCTTGGTGTAAAGATTTCCTTATTGTAGAGCACCGTCCACCTGCTTATTTCTAAGAAATTTGAATAATTTGTTGGGATCGATCAATCATATATTTATTATATTTATAACTAAAATAACTAAAAATATTAAAAACTAAAAAATATTATATACATACATACATATTATACATATTACAATACATATATATTACTAAGATTTGGTATAGAAATGATTAAATGCGTAATTTAAAAGAAAATATTATTTTGAAGTTTTTAATTCTTCTCAAAAGTCTTATACATTATATCTGACGTACTGTTATTGTATTGCCATGTTTGTGGTTATATTGAGGTAAGTAGCTCTCTAAGTAATAGAAGTTTTAAAGCGTTAAGAAGCATCAGCATTATAAATGATTCTCTAAAATACAGCAATTTAATTTTAAAGAGATGGAAACAAAATTGTTTTGTTTTAAAACAATGATAATGTAATCTGAATTCGAGATTGAATAAAAATGTTTTGATAAAAACAATGTATTCAAATGTTTTATAACATATGATATGTAATACCGTTTTGAATTACCTTATTTTGTAGTATTGTTCTGTGCGCATAAACAATAATTCCATAAGAAATGTTATATACCATACCATGTTACATACCATACCTAAATGTTAGATAGATAATTAGATCCCAAGTATCTTCTCTATTGAAATGAATGTTAGTGTGTTATTTGTGCATTCTGATCTCTAAGCCCGGAAAATAAAAAATGGGTTGGAGGTAGATGACGCAATACTGACAGACATATCACGACTTTCCGTGAATACGATTGCTAAAGAACATTTGAAACGTCTGTTACAAAATTTAAATGTAAATGTATACGCATATATGTATATACATATATGTATATCAGGACTGATACATACATGTACACACATGTATATAACTTTATTTGATATAAATGATATATGAAATGACCAATAAAAATATATTGAGAAAAATCGGTTAACAAGTTACTGTCTTTTTTACACAATGTGGTAATCAAATAACCTTCATAAAAATTATACTGTAAAGAAATATGTTCTGGGAATAGGTTACTAGCGAGGGGATGAAATTAATGAATATTCAGAACCTCGTTTCTACGTGCTATAAAATATACTGAAATAAGTTTTACTATTCAACTAGTTTCCACTAGTTTATACCGTTTTTTGTTTGACTTGTAATACTTTTAATTTTTGGTACAGTTTACAATCTTGAGATACTTTTATTATGGGATTAATATTTTTTTAAGATAACAACTGTTTAAAATAGCACTATTAGAGCAGTAAGTGTTATCTATAACAGCGTGAATAAACTCAAAGGCTTGCTAAGATAGCATGAGCTATGAGTGCTCATGAATGCATTCATAGTACTGACCTTACATCATATTTCGTCATCAAAATGTCAGCCCATTCATTTGTGATGTATAAAAAAAGTCAACTATTAATACTACTGGAGATATCCTGACTTTTGTTATACTGTATCGCCATTAACTGATTGTTAATCCTCTTATCAAAAACTTTAGGCTTAGGTAATTTTCGAAATGTATTTTATTGATTATAGGATAGTGCTAGCTTGGTTGCTTATAGTAAAAGTTTTTTCATTCAGAACAGGATTGTTGAAGTTCATGAGCATATAGAAGTCATTGTGATGCCATATCGGCAACAAAGAAATCCAGCCGACTTGGTTTTACTAGGATTTCAGTTAGAAGATTTTTCATTTAAAAGAAAAGACAGTTAAAAGTAAAACATAAAATATAATAAATTTATTTGTAGACCACAATCAGTTCCAATTCAATTTTAGTTTGAGCAAGATGTTAAAAAACATTATTTATTTTTTATTTGACAAAAAATACCCGCTATTAATGGTTATCAATACTTTGATTTTCAGTCAAACATTTCTTTATAATGGTACATGAGTATTTTTGACCGATAGAAGACAAACACCTATCTAAACAAGTATGCTTAGCTGTGTAGGCGGTAGGTGGCTTAGATATAGAACGCTAAATTCTGTAATGGGTAATTTAACTCAGGATGAAATTACACCATCATTTCCGTTCCTACGTTGCGGCTTATACTATGTGGAGCTAATTTCCATCTTGAATCGTAAAAGTAGAGCACATAACTATTTTAATGATATATTTGTATATTAAGTTAATTCGTCACCATAGCTCTTCATTCGGTTTTTCGGTTTTAATTGGTGACCTTCCAATGAACGTATTTTCAGATAACAGCAATCATTTTGTCAATTTCATGAATAACATTAAGTACTACCTTTGAGTACCGACCCGAACGATGCTCCTACATCAAGGATTGATGGATACTAGAAGGTGGAACAATTAGACACTTCTGAATAAATCGTGGTAAAGAAAATACCGCGAAGTTGCAGACAAGAAATAACTGAAGGAAGAGTAGAGGTGGTATTTAACCAACTGCGCTCGTCATCATTATCAAAGACGATAAATCTACTTATCTCAGGTAAAGTTTGTGCCTCATAATTGTTACTGTTCCTAGGTAAGACGGTATCAATAGAGTCGCCGACATAAAGACGGTTATGGGAGGCTCACATTATCACAGAGGTTAGATTCAAGATTAAAATGAACACTTTTTCCATGAAAATAAATGCCCCGAAGGCGGAAAAGTATATTTAACGAATAAGTGCCATCAAAGTTAAGCATATGAGTTCATCGTTTTGACGAAATAATAATAACACTGGTAATTTCTCTTCTCTGCAGAACGACATATCGTCAGGAATAAAGCTAATCCTCATTCAGCTTTCTTAGCAACAATAGTATATTGCCGTACCATTATTTTCTAATGCGCGTACATACATATATACTATTATATTCGAATGATATCTTTTATTTATTTTTGTATGTGTGACATAAATACTTTATTATTTATATAGTATTTATTTTGTTACAATATCTCAGTATCTTTCTAAAACGATGATCAGTTAATTTCTAAAACATATTTCAAAGGCGGCTTTCGTAGGTTCTTACGATATTTGGTTACGTAGAGAGAGGAGCGTGAACAGTGAAGGCGAGCGTGTATGCGCATAGTAAAGGGGCCCCTTAAACCTACACCTGGGTCGCAAGTCCCAGGCATTGTTTGCGCTCTTCTTCTTGCAACGCGATGAGCCCGGCACCCGCACGGTGAATCGTTGGAATGCTAAGAAGCTTCATCTCGTCTCATACGTAGTATTTATTTGTTTACAGTCACAATTACACCAATATTCCAAATGGTTCGGAGGAAGAAAGCAATTTAAAATGTCGCTTATAGACAAGGTGTACATATTTTAAAGAGATATGCTTCTTAATAACATAATTTGTCTATTAAACTTTATTTAATATTGTATATAAAATTTTATTTAACTATAAAAGAAATTGAATTCCACGATCTAAAAACAATTTATTGCTCTTAATCCTTATACGTTGAAGTAATATTAAAGGTTCTCATAATAAATTGAGATCCTAATTTCAAAATTCACTTAGATTCTTTATCTCGTTCTTTTTCAATACTCATTTCGCTAAAATAAAAGCCTGAGCGAGGGGGCGAGAACAAAAGTGGGGTGAGAAATGACGCAGATTACTTATTCTGGAATGAGTTTCTTTGACAATAAATATGACAATGTATATACAACTTTGGGGACTATACATTTTTTTTTGTTAATAGAAATTGGTATAACACCTTAACATTGTTACTGCGTATTGTAATTTAATCGACATTAAAGTACGAAGATTAACATTAACGAAGTTTTAATAGGAACGATTTGAAAGGTTTAAGAAATATTTGTGTAATGATTTTATAATACGGGGCTCTTATTTGTCATTTAGATTTGTGTATACATTATAATAGTTAGGTTTAAATATAAGATTTTAATAACTTGATCATAGAATAATATAGATCATTGAATTAGTGATGATCAAGATACTTACAATTTTATGTTTTTTAGTTTATTTATGAATATTAAGAATTAGGGTATAATTATTGCCAGTAGGTACCCTGAAAATAAAGAAATATTAATTGTTAGAAAAAAATCAATTCCGTACTTACAATTCGTATAACATTAAAAAAAATTAAAACTTTTCCAATACTTTTGGAAGAAGCACATAAACTATGACAAGGAACGATGTCCTCATATGCAGTTTTCTGATGTTTTACAGCCGAATAAAGCCGGCTCGCATCCGCTGAAGCGTGAAGTACAGTCGAGTGAGAAATGTTTTACATTAATTCATAATCTTGTTAGCTATATATGATGTGTTTATTAAACGAAAAAAAATATAATAAAAAAAATTACTTTAGTATTTTTTCCTATTATAATCTATAAATTTCCTATCAATGAAATAAAAATCTTGTTATAACAGAGTTATAATAAATATGTTCCATTTTGCCAAGTTATCAAGGAATTTGGTAAAAGAATAATATCAGTAACAGGAGATACAATATTTACCTGAGTATTTATTTTTTATATAGGTATAAGATATTAGTAAAACGATACCGTACATTTTGTTTCCGAACTCGAGCACTCTGCATTAGGAACACGCGACGCCATGTTGTTGAGCTATTTAGGTTAGAAATTACACGTCAAATAAGATTATACTTGCAAGCTTATAAATAAATGTATTGTTAAGTTTCACTTAAATTTTTATCATGAAATAAATATGGAACCGAACCGTCAACTGATTAAAATATATCAATATAATGAACTTTAATAATAAAGTTATTAGTAATAAATATATATGTATATTTAGTCTGCACGTTGGTCGATTTGAACGATCAGTACAAAAGTCTTTAAGTGTATAGATTTTATTACTTTTCTCCTTATGATCGAAAAGTGACAATAATGACTTCTGGAATAGTTTCCTAATATTTAAAAATGCATAATTAGGGATAGAGACAAGATATTAATTTATTTATGCTAAGCGTGATTTGCTATTTTAAGATATGACAACAGGATCATTAAAAAATAATAAACCGGTAAATAAAATAAATTAAAACTATAAAGATAATTTTCATATCTTATGGCTCTACTTTTATTGTGCTAAAACACATTAATTACAATGTATATTTAATACATTAAATAAAAAAATAAAAATAATAATACTTAAAGTAATGCTTGTTTTCATGAATACAAATTTACCAATAAACACCTATTAATTTGTTGTGTTGTTTTGATATATTCCTGGTTTTAATAGAAATGAATATAAATCTGTCTGATTTTGTTATAGCAACGAAGGTATTTAAAAATGCTAAATGAACAAGTTATATTCTTTTAAATCCTATCAATAGTTCAAAAAAACTTAAGTTTTTTAGGAGAACGAATCCGAATTAACTGATTGTATACTCATTAATGAACAAGTTTAATAACAATGGTTCTCTGGAGTTATTCTATCAGACGCCTGTAAATCATAATATGCATGCCATGCGACTATGCGCAGAATACAACTTGTTGTTTAGTACTTTTACTATTTGCCGTATGGATGTTACTCGATTAACAAAACGTTGCTGACTTATTTCTTTAGTCTATGATTCAGTTACTTATCGATAATTGTAGTAAGTTACTGTTATTTGCTCAAAAATGTTTGTTTGATTTTCTTTTCATATAACTGTATAGTTCATTAAAATATATGCTGTTCGTTAGTTAGTTTATTCGTATATTTTTGATAAAATATGTTTAACAAAAAAAAAACAGATTGTAAAGCGTTTTTTATGTTCAAAATATTAATAAATAAAGTAAGTTAAATAAATAAGTTTTTAATGAAATTATATGTCAGCTTTATAAGATCAACAATCTCCATTAATTTTTAACAAATTAATAATCAATTAAATTGGGCTTGAGCAGTTTTTTCATCGTAATTTTTTTTCGAACTATATGAAATTTGGGGAGAAAATTAGTTATTTTAAAATAGCATGAAAAAAATATTCCATGTTTAATAAAATGAACTAGTTAAGTATTACAATATCACTATATGAGTAAAAATAATCTGACATGTAATGTTATCAAAACGCAACAAATAATAAATTTATCACGGTATTGTCGTTTTTTAAATGGATTCAGCATAAGCATAAAGTAGGGTTACACTTTTTTTTTATTTTAAGTTTTATCTCATGAGCACTAAAAAGTGAGGAGTATATTCATCTCGTTAAAGATCCAACATTATCAATATTTTTAGTAAGACAAAACAGTTGGACAAACAATGTTTTACTCGACCTTGAATTTTATAATCGACTATCAGTTGTTTAGAAAAACCTTAATGAACGTATTTAATGAAAGACAGTTTAATAACAGTTACAGACAGTTTAATAATACGCCAACGATTCCGTTTTAGACAGCAATGCAAACTACCACTAAAGGTTAAGCCAACTTTATAGGCATGGCTCGAGGCTAGAGAGCTCTGCTTGATTCTGGAACATAAACCATATTTAGGTTAAGCTCTCTGTAATGCAACTGTAAAGCCCTGTTCACTTTCTTTATCTATTTCTAGTCGTACAAAAGTTATAGAGAGAATTAATCATACTTTTCTTTTTAGTCCTAAAAATACTTGTTAATATCATGTACAGTTTTTATAACGACGAAAGTTTTTTTTACAATAGATTAATTATTCTTATTTTATATTTGATCTAAGTTAATGTTACAAATTTATCTAATTGGATTTGTGAAAGATTCCACTATCTGGAAAGAAATAGCTAGAGTTCAATATAAAGTTTAATTACATTGAAGAAATTTTAATGAACTTCAAACATTCTTTACTTTGAGTTCATTAGATCAAATCATTTTCAAAGTGAGTGAGTTTTTTTTAGTAAAGTGAGTGAGTTTTTTTTAGTAAAAGAGTTCACAATAAATATAGAAACTATTTAACATCATCTTCCTGCCCTTATCCCACTTTTCTCTCTCTGTATCTCTGTACACACTCCCTTCTTCTCCATATCGTCTTTCACGCAATCCATCCATTTTTTCTTCGGCCGTCCGCTACCTGTCCATTCCCCCACTATCATACCCATCTCTCCTTATAACATGCTCATACCATGACAGACGGCTACTTCTAATTGTTTCTGTCACTGGCGCTACTCCGAAGCGTCCCCTAATATACTCATTTCTTATTCTATTTCTTCTTATTACCCCACACACACACACATCCACCTCAACATTCGCATATCTGTTACATGCAAACGGCTTTCATCGATCACCTTCATAGCCCAGCACTCAGATCCTATTTATATATTTTATAAAATGCAATCAAGTTTAAGAATACACTTGAAAATATTACACAAAAAATATGTGTAGAGTAAAATATTGAAATCCTTTCAGACAAATTTTTCTTTAATAGTGACATACATCTAAATAAATCTTGTCAACCTCGGACGTAACGGGTTATTAAATACAGCATATTTGATGTAAATGTGCGTGACCCTTTAAATGATACGAAAAAAATGAAAACATCAATATATTTTATTATTGCCGAAATTTGTATTTTAGAACGAAAAATTTTATACTTTATAATGTTTCTCAATAAATGAGCAAAAAAAAAAAAATAACATTTTTTATCCGCTTGGTGTTCCAGAGATTAGTGTGTTTACAAATAAAATAATCTCTTCAACTTTATATTAGTTCGGAATTAAGTTATTGATCCCGGGTTCGATCGGGATTACAAATATGCGAATAAAACTATATTTTTTCCCCGGTGAAGATTGTTTTATTCCTTTTATTTGTAAATTGAGTACTTTTATATTATTATCTTGAAAATATACTGTAATATTAAAAAATATTTAAGGTGGGTATTCGCGATAGACCCACTGAGACTGGATAGTAAGTACTGGAGACTGACATTTTATAACTTCAATGAAGTCGACTATTTTAATGATTCTGTACGAACAAATTTTATACAACTGGATTAATTTAATAGAATTTTAAATGCGATATAAATTTTTATGTAGAATCCAAACGATAAAATAGTATCTCCCGACCTTTATTGTTGGTGTGCACTTCAAAGTTTCGAGCAAGCTGAAGACAATGGACGGATAAAAATCAATATTTGAACTTCTTAGCTATGGTCCATCACAACAGTGGATTCTTAACAAACTTGACTTAAGTATTAAGATAAGGAAATTACAATTACTTACAATTTATTATTATATGTTTATTGTATAGGTATCTATTTAATTCTCCTTGTTGCTAGAAACTGTATTTTGGAGGATAACTTCTCATTATATAAACAAAATAGAAAAATAGTTTCTTACCATATTATAAGTAAATGTTTTAAACTACTGCATATCAGAGATAATCTTCTAACTCCACTGTATATATTAATTACAATATGTTGTATGCATAAATAAATATTGGATTATTTACGTATTTCTGTATTGACGCAGAGTGAATATATTAACTCCAGGCATTGTGCATAGACCCTCCCCTAATGGTTAGGGTTGAAATAGGCCCTCAAAGTAGGATTAGTTGGGAAATTGACTATAGAACTTGGTAAAAATTTAATTAATAATTTATATTGAATCACTCGAAACTGAAATGTGATATTTTGTAACAGATTTCCATAATAAATATATTTACTAATAGATACCTATAAAATCAGATTTAATTACAAATTTTCATTAATTTGGATATTGTGATACTATTATATTTATCTTAAAAGATAAAATAGTCTATAAAAAAATTAGATTAAGTAAAATAAATTAAAATATCATCATCATTTATATAAAATCAAACAATAATTGGGAATCTAGCTCCAATGTTAGCAACAGAGTTTAGAATGGAGGCAACCCACATTATTGCAATGTTCTGAATTAAGCAGCATATATCATAGATAAAAATATCATTTTACTCAATAACCATTAATTTCTCTTTATTAATTTAAAATAAGATTCCTCTAAAATATCATACCAAATAAGTAACAATGAGTATAGAAATATACTTACTATTAGCTTTGTCTGTTGTTATAGAATGGATGTTATTAATTAAAGGATGGAAAGGATGTGTAGAATGTACAAGTGACTTATTTGATACAGTTTTTGAAAAACCTTCGATAGTTATATGTTTATTATTAAGTTGAAGCTTATCTCCGTCGTGTGTGTCTCCTCTTATATATATGCCTTTCCTCGTACTACTTCTGTTAAGAGTAGTCGCGTAATCATAAAATAATTTAGTTCTTGTCTCTTCATCAATTTTTAACTTACCCATAGTTTCATCTTTGAATTCCTCAATCTTTGTATTGTCTTTTTGCATATTCTTATCGATTTCAAGAAGACTAGAATTGTTAATATTAAAATATTTAATATTTTTATCTTTGGTCAAATTATAAGGGATATCATCTTTGTCTTTATTATTATTAATTATTATAACTGTATTTTGATTGTCGTTTTCAAAAATTAATTCATTTAAATGTAATTTTTGGAAAGTATTATCATCAAAAGTAGCATTATTCGTTTCTTTAGGCGTAGTAAAATTTATTTTATTTGTGTCTGCATTGCTTTTTCTTCTAAACCTGTTTATTAATCCCTGGTAAGTGTTAATATTTATATCAATACTATTATCTTGCTTCGAAATTTCTTCTAGATTATGAAAATTTCTTATATAATTATTTGATTTTACTATTAAATTATTGTTCTTGTCTTGATCAAGTTTATCAGATACAATAGTTTTTAGGGAAGATATATTTGAATCAACCATTTCTGAATGAATGATGGGGAATATTAAAAGGATTACGGGTAGGGAAAGGATGAAATAAGGTAAGTTTAAGGTGGATTCTAAAGGGGGTGAACAGTTGCAGAGCGCTGGTCGACGTTGACGCCTCATACCAGGCCGGCGGTCAGCGCCGACTATGCTGTAACAAATGTAGGAATGTTAATTATACTAAATATAAAAAAGTCGTCGTCGTTCGTCAAGGACATAAAAATGGTTAATTTCTATATTATTCAAAACTAAATTGTAAATAAATGAAAAATAAGCTGATAGTTATACCAAAGTAACAAAAAATCTAAACTAATAAATAATGTAAGTAACCCGTGAAATTTGAAAATCTTTCTTTTAGTTGAATAGTCGGAGTATATTAAAAACAATATTTATTTCACTAAAACTCTATGTTAAATTAAAATCTGTGAGGAAAATATTTTAAACTGTTTATTATAAGGCTGGAAAATCAAAGTTCGTTAACGTAATTTCATTAAAGTTACTTATTTACTTTGCATGACTCTACAAAACACCAAGGGCTTTTTTGGGTATTAAAATTTAATAATATATTTTTCTACCTTTACATGTAACAATTTATTAGTTACGAGTATCGATTTCAGAACTACCTATAATTTATATAAATGTTGTTAACATTTGACCTTTAAAATTTTCAAATCAAATTCTGACCTACCAAAATTTTAATAATAAAATTTTTAATAATAAATATAAATGAACACGGTTCAGTGAAATTAAAAAAAATATATATATTTTAAGCTTATTTCCTAATTTAGTTATTTTATCATTTTTTTATAAGATAAAATTATATATCATCATTATAATTTTTGAAAAGGTTATATCTAACTTTACCTTTAAGTGTTTTTTATTGGGTGGGGAAAGAGATTAAGATTCTTTGTTAGGTATAACAATACAAATAATATCTCATTTACGGAATGACCTATAAGAAGTGACAATTACGTAAGCTACGCGCGACGTTCCAGTAACTCGATTTCCTCAATTACGCACCGCTGCCTCTAACAACGCTTTTTCAACGACATGAAAGTGTATTAACTGTTTCCTTTCCTCGTAATTTATTTCTGTATTTATGAGAAAATTTCATTATAAATTAATGTTTTTGTTCTACATTAGTAGTCTTTATTAATAAATAATTGAACATTTGTAATTACAACTGTGGAACAACACTTAAAATCAGAATTAAATTATTAACTAAATATTTATTTTCTATACTTATATACCAGAGAGTTTTAAGTAGAAATTTTTAAATAACCGCTTAAGTCTTTAGTCTTACTGAAGGTTGTTAAACTCAGTTATAATTTAAAGTCAATTTCTAGCCACGTGTTATCATCTTATGTGTAGCTTAATTCTTAATTATCTTTAATAATAATAAAATTTAACTTGGATAAATTGGTAAGCAATTCTCCGTAACTTTATATATATAGTACATAACTTTGTTATAACAATTTACGAGAATCGAACAGTTTTCAATTTAGTTTAATTATCTCGAGCTCAGCCGCAATATATTGATAGATTATTAATTTTACAATAAACAGAACACAACTGAAAGTCATCTTCCTCAATTTGCTCATTTATTTGTAATACTATTAAATGTTGACATTTAATTAATATTAGTGAAGTTAATGGAATGGAATACAGTCTCAGAAGATGTAATTAACAAAATATTTTTTATCTTCTTACAGATTTCTACCCAAATTTAAAAAATAATATGATCAATAAAAAAAGAAATAAAACAAAAACCAAAAGAAATAAACAAAAAAATACAAAAAAGGTTTCTCCTTTTTTGTATTTTTTATTTATTTCTTTCGGTTCTTTGGAAAAAGAATGATGACAAAAAGTTAAATTTCATAAGGCAATTAATATTAAATAGATGGATGTAAAAAATATATATATATAAAGAAATAATGTAAAAAAATGTTATGTATAATTAATAAAGGCTTCGGAATATATTTTGGAACATAAAATATCTCCTAACTATTTCAAACGTGGTATTTTTTAACATGTGTTACTAATAATGCGAACAAATCTGTACACATAGAGGTACCTGCAGATGTAGCTATATGTAGGTTTACGCTAAAAGATTACCTTGAGTATTATGCTAGGCGTGACCTAGCTCTAAACAATGTAACTCTTAAACAATAAGTGGGCTAGTGTTATAAACTTAGAATATTATACGCTTTAAGAACAACTTCAAAAACATAAGATGGGCCACTGAGTATCGTTAATCTGTTTGCAGGATTCCAGAACTTTTTGATGTAATGGTAGAATAGAAGATGAAAACATGTTTAATAAATAAACCTACTATCAATAAAGAACTTGATTTAAATTGATTCACTTTGACGTTATTCCTATTCTATACAATCTATATATTTTCGGTACTAAAATAATTTATTATCACATAGAATTTACATTAAATTCACTCCAAAATTTAAAACCTTTCTTTTTTTTCGTTTACAAACAAACTTCCACGAAAAGTCCATGAAAAATAAATACCCCAATAAAAAGTATGTAACATTTTCATTAGTTATTCAAAAAATCCAAACAAATAAGACAGACGAAAATATTTGATACTCTTATTTAATAGGATATAATTTAATACAATGGAAACACTACAATTTTCAGTGAGAAGTTAGTCTAAATAAGTGCCTAACTGCGTCAGTTAATCTTAATCGGTTTTCTGGAGGGGTTTTAATTTAAATTCCATTAATAAACATTGAACCATGTGTGTATGTGAAAATAAAGTCTTATACTACATATATATATATATATATATATGTTTCTGCAGCATAATATTTAAAAAAAAAACTATATACACATATGATGAACTTATAACTTATATAAAGAGATTTCTTCCAGCTACCCCAAGAGTTTTGGAAATAAGGTTTTAGAGGGCAGAAGAAGTTACATAGATATTTTATAATAATATACATATACAGATACGTAATGATAATACTATATAAAATATAATATAAACGTATGCATATAAAAAAGAACATTCGTATCTTCAGGTAAAAGAAACGTAATTAAAAGAAAGATACAAATATTTTGTATAACTTAAGGTGTATAAAAAAATGTAAATATTTTTTCTCATAACTAAAATTAGTAAACAGATCTGAAATAATAATATTATAAATAGGCATGTATAACATTAACTTTTTAGAAGTTATTATTCAGAATACATTATTCATTAAGGTAAACTTCAACTATAAGTCATATCAGCAATTTATAAAATGAATCTTAGTATTGAGTAGAAATTCCTTGTTACGAAATCATCAAACCAATAAAAATTTCTTTAGTAGTCGATAGTTACTATTGTTGTTTTTTATGTATTTATAATAACACAAGTTATTAAGATTTATAACATTTCAGCTGAAGTCACACTAAATTAAAAAAATAAATTCTGTGTTTACTCTGGACTCCTTGAAAGTTTAACGAACTGAGCTTATAAACACACCAGTCGAGCGTAATCTGCTCTAAATTACAGCTAAACCTTTTTGGATGCCTTTTATTTGCATTCTAAAGGTTTTTGTTATAATAAGGGATCTAAAGGGATGCTTCATGAAGTCGCGGGGTATTAAAATATTGAAAAAGATTGATGAATTGTGAAGCCAAGAAATAACATCAAGTGAAATTTATATTATCGAATAGATTTAAGAAGGAAATTTATCGAACATTCGTTATAGAGAATCAAATCAGAGCTAATTATATAAGCTAAATAAATATGTATAGCTATGTATATTCAATAACAAATATGAACTAGGAATCACGTAATGTTTTCTTAATATTATAAATGTTAGGTAAATTTATAAAGTAAAGTAAAAAAAAACTTACGTTTTTAATTCATTTATATTTTAGTTTCGTTAATTATTATTTAAATTTATAAACGTGTAAATTTAAGAATGAGTTTCACACATTGATATAATTATTATTTTAAATAATGACCTTAACTAACTTATAAATTCTTAAATGTAGTTTCATTGTATTAGTTAACAGTTACAGATAATGTTTAATTTAAGTTGCAAACAGCTTCATATAATGAATTTAATTGCGAGACAAATAAACTAAACAAACGATCCTTTATGAATGCTAAATGGGACATTATAAATTATAATGAGTGCAATAATGTTCATGTTAATTCAATAATGTACATTTAAATCAAAATTATCAGACATTAGTTCTTAAAATATGGTTCATAGTTATCTTTTATATTACAAGTTACATAAAATATACACAATATTAAGATATCTATAAAAACTTAGAGCAATTTGTATTGTATACATTATTAAGAAGCGTAATCTTAATATGTTACAACACGCAGGATATTTTTTCCCAGGGGCTATTGTACGTAACCAAACTTTGTTTCAAATGATTATGAAGTTATTTTAAATAAACCATTTTTAAATCTTTTTTGAACGCTGTGTATGAAAGGATTGAAAAGTTTTCTACGAAATAATGAAGGCACTGAGATAGTTCTGGTCAATCAAGCAATACAAAATCAAGAAGATATGATTTTTTAATTATAACGTAAAACTGTATCCTGTAAATTTTAAAAAAAACATTAATATATTTCATATTTAAATGGCCGTGTCGTTGCCTTATCAAAAATTTAAGTACGTATTTAACTATTTAGAGTTGTGTAAAGATATAACTTGAAAATTCAACAGTATAAAATATGGAAGTTATTATTAACTTAATCGTTTTCTCAGAAAAAGTTCGTTCTTTATATTTATATCAAGTGCACAGTGATATAAAAATAAGATTGTTTTCAGTTGTTCACAATAGCCTTATAATGATTTAAAAAATAATATTAAAATAAATAAACATTGAAACATTACACATGGTTACTTTGTAAGATATTTAACACTGAATTCTTGTGTTCTGAGAATATGATGTATTATTTTGTAAAAAATCAAAGACAAAATATTATTTTAAGCAATAAGAGAGAGCCTTCACCAGTCGTATTACAAACAGTAATCATTAGCATTGTGAATATATGACAATGGTGTCAGGTTGCTGACTGCTGTTTCACTTTCATATAAAAAATATTTAACGTAGAAGTAAGTTTGGCCACACGCAATATAAGATTACTATTATTTATAAAAAAAATCACAAACAGTGGAAACCTTTTTTCTGAAACAGTTTTATAAAAAAAGGAAATCTCCAGGCCTTCTCGCTATGTAAAATACAGCTCATATGACGGTTTTCTTATTATTCCTTGCAAAATATCCACCGTACTTGTTTGCACAATAATTGCTACAAAATTATCGTCCATAAATTGTTCAAAATAAAAAAGACAATCTTTTTGTTCGGGTCCTTCAAATTTAAGTCCAAATTGAGATAGAAACGGAAATGGCGATCGTTTTACCCTCACTGTTCCATTCACTTGATGCCAACTGAATAGTTGCGTCTACAATATCATCATAATCTGATTCCACATCACATTATCAGGTCCATCTGTGAAATAGTCGTTATGACTTTCTTCTGAACTGCTACTGCTGCTTATAATTCAACGTCGTTTATTTAGCATCTCAGGCAATATTTCGTCGTCGCTTATTACTAATAAAAATATGTAAAACACTGATATTCACAGTAAGAATATTCAAATCAGCAAGTTATTACTAACCTATCAGACACTGAAATGCAGACTTAAAATAAGCCAAATTATGGATATTCGAAGTCTTAGCAAATGTATGAGCGGAAGACTGCATGCAGTGTCCGTTTTCCCGTTAATAGCGCTCAAGTTATATTATTATATATATTATAGATTGCAAGAACATGAAATATCTTAAAATTCTTAAAAAATATTTAATAATAAGAACAACGTAGAACGTAAAGCGTTCAATATATTACGATTAATTTCCATGACGAAAAATTTCGTCATGGCCATTGAAGTAGGCTTTTCTGTATGACGAAATATTTCCTCATACACAGTTAACGGGTTAGCATAGTTTCCGTTCTACTATTCTACGAGAAGTATAACTAGGATTAATATCCCAGTTATGAAACCATAAAAACTTCTAATCATTTCTTTGGTAATTGTTTTTGTTTTTTCTTTATGTATATAATGTGACTTAAAAGTTTACTTATTTTAGACTTCTTTGTTTATTGCTTTTCTATATACGTTTATTGCTACATTTTTTTTTTGTAATTCTGCTATCGAGCAAGATAAAGTAACAAGTTTAAATGGTTACTCTGTTGTCCCGAATAGCCAATTCCCCCTAGCCATAGAGTAAGTATAGGTATCTTTATAAGTTTTAACAACTTCTGATAATGGAGGGGTTACATTATAGTCAGATAGTATATAGTATGAGTAAAATGTTTTTCTTATAAAGTAACGAATTTATTTTAAGATAACATGAAATAAAATATTAATTATAATTGTATAACTAAAAAAAACACCTAAGAAACTATTATATTACCATGAGTAACATTTATGATTTAACTAATGTACTCTTTTACTAAATAGAGGAACCTGTCTCCTTAAACACTTTCACAAAATGTGTAACATCTTTGTAGCAATAAATAAAATGACAGAGACAAATACCAGACAAAATAAAACTTAATGTATCTTTATGTACTTCTAGTTACCATTTAATTGGTTAACCAATACAGGAATATTAAAGGTCATACCGAAGAAATGGTAAAGGATTTTAACTACTATGTAATATATCGTTACATAATATAACGTCCTTAATAACTTAAAATATTTAATGATCTCTAATATAAAAGTTCAGCAGCTTCCGCATACATTTATCTCGTTACTTAATTATCTTAACAATATTCAGCTTCGTATAATACTATCAGGGATTTGAAGAAGAAATAATGAAATTACAATGCAATACTAGAAAAATGTCTAACATATTGGATATTATATACTTTATACTATATATGATATATATTTGGTATTTTTTTTCTATTCAGTAGTTAGCGCACTTCACATATATAAAAACATACATCCAATATCTCGTCAGGTAACATAACTGTGTATATTTATTATAATTAGTATGTGTGTATTATAAATGCGTATATTTATAATTTCATTTGAAACGCTGTACATATTTTCATAATAATATATCTCAAATAACATCAGTATGTCACTTACACTTACTACGAGATCCTCTCTTAAAGACTCAAGTTATAAACAAATTTTACTTCTTCAAAAGTAGACAAAATAGAGTGTGAGTATACCATCGTTGATTCAAAAGTTAAGTTTAAAAACATATCATTTACAATATAGATCAATTAAACAAAATTTCCTAGAAATACGAGAAAATTAATTTCAAAGACTAAGATTTAACCATGAATAAATAATTGTACAGAAAAAGAAAGAAAATTTAATAAACACCGCATTTGCTGACGTAGTTTTTGTTATATTAATATTTATACAAAGCAAAATATTTCTTTGACAAAACATTTTTGTTTGTTTGATAATCTAAAAATTTGGAAAAATGTTTTTTATAAATTTTCTAAAAATATATATAATTCCTATTAGTATTTAAAAATTAAAAAATGAGAGTACTTGCAAATATATTTCAAATTTTATCATCTTTTTAAACTTTAATTCTATTACAAGATTGATAACATCATTATTTAAAATATTGTGTAATAAGAAGCAAAAGAAACCAGACCAAAAATTTATAAAACAAAATCTTGTTATATAAATATATATATAAAATTTTAGATTTTAAGAAAAGAAAGAATTTATATTGCAATCTTATTGGAAATATTATATTTAGGTTGTAAATTTGTTTTTATATTTGGCTTATAGAATTTATCATTTTGTCCTTAATAATATTTCATCATATTCCTGCCCTTATCCCAATTTTGGTCAACGCAGTATGTTTTTTCCTTCCATACTCTCGTGTTACTCGTCATCTCTGTACACACTCCCTTCTTCTTCATATAGTCTTTCACGCAATCCATCCATCTTTTCTTCGGCCGTCCTCTACCTGTCCATTCCTTCACTACAATCTTCAATAAAATTTGGGATAGATAATTTTACTAGTTGTCACCCGTGACTAAGTCCGCGTGGTCTATAGTAGATTTAAACACTTTAGAAACATATGCGAGTACAGAACCCGATCTGATACAGGACATAAATCGATGGGTCCTATGTATAAGGGCCAAACTAACAATTTGGCTATTTTACCTTTTCTATTGTAAACGCTTCTTATTGATCTAATTAATCATGTTGGATATTAAAAAATATATAATTCTGCATAGAAACACGTTATTGTATTGAAGTATAATGGCATATGTATCATGATTTTAAACGTATAAGGTCCAAAGAGTAATTAGAGACTTATACGCGGGGAGTACCCGCGCGTTTGTTTATAATTTGGACCAATGAGCCGGTTTGACACTTGTACGTTGATCGGAACAATGGTCGCACAGTGTTATCTAAAAATGTCAACTATTGTTTTGCGTTAGAATTTATTTCATAAGACAATCTAGAGATGGCATCTAATTATCGTACTAAAAGTAGAAGTCGGCAATTGGTGAATTTAGCATTGGGAAATGAAAATAACAGTGCCCAGAGAAACGATTTAGGTTATGAAAACGACGATTTTATTGAAAACAGCGATGATAATCTTTGTAAGTATTTAAAATTGTGTTTTTATATACTAGTACATCTTTATACTTCCATTAATTATTGTTTTTTTAGTAAATTAAATGAAATGTCACGAGTTTTTAGAATGAATGAAAATAAAATATCTTATGATAATCATATAATTAACAAGAACCGAGCTAGATCTTTAAAAGAAAAAGATAAACGTGATTCACAAAATGACACTAAAATATTCTGCGCTACTTTCGATTTGCAAAAGGTGTTGTTGTCGCCGAGTGGTGAAATTAGTCTATTTTATTACAGCAAAAGGCTGAAAGTACATAACTTGTCAGTTTTTGATATTGGAAATTTATTCGGTACCTGTTATTTATGGAATGAGCAAATTGCAATGAAGGGATCGAACGAAATAGCGAGCTGTATTTACGATATGATCAAATTAAAAAGTCAAGAAGGTTGTGAAGACCTTAGATTCTGGTCAGACAATTGCACTGGCCAGAACCGAAACAGGATTATGTTTTTTATGTATCTTTACGCCGCTAAACAGTTTAATTTGAATATAAAACATACTTTTCTGGAAGTGGGTCACACCCAGAACGAAGGCGACTCCATACACGCGACAATAGAAAGAGCTTCAAAATATAAAAATATTTACACACCATCTGAATGGAGCTCATTGATTCGATGGGCGAAAACAAAAGGAAGTCCTTATAACGTCATAGACGTAACTCAAAATATGATTTATGACTTCAAAAAGATGCAGACAAATACATACTTTAACTGGACTAAAAACAAAGAAGGACAAAAGATTGTTTGGTCTAAATTAAAACAAATTCGTGTAAGCCGAGACGAATCATACGTTTTACATTATAAATATGATTTAAGTGAAGATGCTATTGAAAATAATATTAATATCTTCGATCAGCCAGTACGGACAAGAAGACAAAATAATATAACTGATAGGCGAACAGATATTCCCCTGCAACCATGCTACAATCAGTTGTTACCAATACAACCTTCGAAGAAGAAAGACTTACTTGATTTATGTCGAAAAAATATTATCCCACCTTTATACCATAGTTATTATGAAAATTTAGTAGCATCTAATGACATTGTGTCAATCAATGAAAGTGATAATGAATAGGTACAGAGATTTTCCACTTACTAGAATTGTTGATTATGAGAGTTTTATTAGGTACTAGACTATAATACAAAGATATTTTTATTTTTGTTTACGCCAGACAGGCTTTTATTTTTGTTACGTTATTTTTTGTTATTTATCTAGAATTTAGTAATGTAAAGTACCTACATTATTTATATTACTTACCTGATTTAGATAATTAAACTTAGGTCTTGAGTACAAGTTTTTTTCTTAAGTACTTCATTATTTTTTTATTACTATTAAATTACCAAAAAGACTGAATACGGGTCCATAACATTAGTTTTAAGGCTAATTAATTTTTTGTTTCAATAAATGAATGAAACCAATTTGTGTTTTTTATTGTTTATAATGATCTAACTGGTAACTCAGTTATTAGGTTAGCAGGTTTTAAAACGTATAAGTGTCAATGTGACATAATTACCTTAATATCGACGTACTTTTAGTTTGAATAATTGCAACTCCAACTGCATCAACTATTTACTAATTTTATGAGACAAAAATAAAGTAAAGATTAACGTTACACTAATTAAGGACATACGCGTATAATGGCCAATATGACACATTGGCCTTTTTAAGATGTTTTTGAATAGAAATAATTTAAATAAAAACTAAAAAAAAAGGGCCAATGTGACGTAAAAAAAAAACCGATAAATGTATATATTAAATACTGTAGTAAAAATGTAGAGGATAATTGTTTTAGCAAATAAGCAAAATTTCGTATACTTCTGTTTTGTCAATCTAATATTATAGTAAATTTAAACTTTGACCGCCTCTCTTGTAAAGTTGACTATTTGCATTTTGGCCCATATACATAGGACCCATCGAAATAGCTTCACTCGCTATTACCACATTTGTGTACTAGGCACTTTAAATACTCGTTTATAACTTTGCATAAGACACTTTATAATACTTGCCAACAGGATCGTAGTGTACTGAATTAAAACATTTCACATTAATTATCCATGCATGCAAAGAATGATGTAGCTGATTTATACACACACGCAATCCAACATAATCCCTTATGGAGGTGAAGGGGTGAGATAATATAGTTTACTTCTTTAAATATTCTTATTATATAAATAACGGTGTTTGTAAATCATAGCATATATTTTATTTGTGTACTAAAGGCTCTAGTTATAAAGAGAGGTTTAAAGTGGCTTTTTCAAAGTATTACAGTTATTAAAATGGATCTGTTGTAAAGTTGTATTTGACTCAACTGAAACAAAATTTAAAAACACTTTGATATATTTTTTTAATTCCATTTAAAATATATCAACAGTTCGGCATTTAATCTGTATTAATATAATGGGGAGTTCTATTAAAAATTAACGTCCAACCTTAAAGTTCTATAAAACAAAGATTTAACTTTTATAATTTTGCTCTCTCCTTCCCAAAGTAAGTATGGGCGGATTATTTCCTTTTTATTTATATGATGTATACAGCGGTTTATAATTATGAATTATTTGGCCGTTGTTATCGAAAGACTTTTAAATACAATAAAAAATAAATTAAAGAATATCAATCTGTAAATATATAAATAAAAAATATATCTATGAAACTATGAGCATCTATGAGCTATCTTAAATATTGATATAACGTTATAAGATTTTGGAATATTACTTTTGTAATCATACAGTTTAAAGTATTATGTTTCAATGAGAACATAATTTATTAGTTTCATATACAATCGAAAACAAACAATTATTTTTAACATTAAGAGATCTCCGTCACCAGCCGTATTACAAAGAGCAATCATTAGTAGCTTTGTGAATAAATATACGATATGTGACTGTATTTTTGAAGAGAAATTAATTTTATTTGAAGAGAAAAAATTTTTTTCCTCTGTAAAAATGTGCGGATTAAATAGATTTGTTCGAAAGGTCGAAGGTCGAGTGAGCAATTTTAAATCATGTAAATTTTCTAATAGATAATTTAATTGATGCTCCATTTTATTTAACTCATATTTTTTCTACAAGACTGTAAAAGATTACACTTTGTGTTAAGTTTCAAATAAATGTAATAACTAAATTGCAAATATTTTTTATCAAGTACGGCACTGTTTTAATAACGTCGTTAATTTGAGAACTTACAGGTGAAGCAATTAAATTTTATCTGTAGTTTAATTATTATTAACCCCCATATTAAATTTGTTGGTTTAAATAAGTTTGTCGTCATATTATATAACATTACGTTTAAGGTCCCGAGGTTGATAACTCGTACATGTGAATAGTTACTACAGTTTTATTTTTAAAGAGGCAATTTTAGAATTATGTATGCACGCCTGTTTCTTTATAAAAAAATATAATAATACATTTATAAAAGTTAACATATTAATAATTTTGCTGACTATAATGGAAACTTGATTACACAATATGTGAACTTCTTTATATATGTCAAGTATGTTATATATTAATTTTAATATTGATTATGACAACAAGTTATTTATTAAAATGATAAATGCTATTACTTTTGCGAAAACCAAATGACAATCAGTTTCCACAAAAAACAGATAAGGAACATATCTTGTATATAAATTGTGAAATATTTATAAAAACCCACAAATAATACATAAGATACATAACAGATGTAATGTAGTTATAGCTGTAGTTGTATTTAGGTCTACGCTAAAAGTTTATCTAATTGTTCATGGCATGACCTAGCTCTAAACAATGCCACTAGTTTAATAAGATATTTGATTATATTTATGCCTTTATGTACGTGGTGTTAATTTTTCACTGAATGATTAGATTTCCTATGAATGTAATATAACGGCTTTAAGGACGAATTAATAAACATAAGACGGGCCACTAAGTTTCTTAACCATTTTCTCTTAGGTCTGTGGTAAATATCTTTCGAAATGGTAGATTTGAATATGAAAAAAATATTTGTAAATAAATTACTGCTACTACTTTCAATCAGGAAATTGATTTGATTTAAATAGTTTTAACATTATTCCTCCCACACTTTGCAACTTCCGCTACACATAATCTTTGATCACATAAAACTTACACAAAGCACATTTATAGCGTAGCGTTAGCGTAGCGTATGATCGTACCGTTTGGCGCTTCGTCATCTCTGTCTACCCCGCAAGGGATATGGCATTAAGGTAAAATAAAATAAATTTAAAATAATTAATAATTTCTTGTATAGAAGTTCAGCAAACACTGTACACATTGATCTTGCTACTTAATTACCCTGACAATATTCTTGGGATAATCTTTGACTTGAGGAAGAAATAATGTTAACTTGAGAAATTACAAACATAAAATGTATTATTTAAACTTAATTCTGTCCGACTTACTATATTTAATTATTAAATCGTAACTTTATAGTCATTTGTGTTAGTTATTAATATCTATAGCGGGTTATATTTCGTTTTATACTCTTTTTATTCAGCAATAAATATAGTACCGTAAATTTAAATTTATTCAAAATTAGTGAAAATTGGACATCAATAAAAACATTGTAATCGTAAACTTCAAGACGAAGTTTCGTTAATTAGACCCCTGATCACTATGAAGTAATTTTCTTACCTTTTGTAAAATAATAACATAAAAATTGCTTCATAAATAATTTCTTGATTTTCAGAAAATATTATTAATTATATGTAAGTAAAATTTTGATACAATATTTATATAGAAATCTAAATAAAATGTAATGATTTATAATGTCGTATAATAACGACTTAACATGTCTATACGTTATAACAACTATCGATTATTATTTGGTATTATTTATTTGGTAATACTCGCGTCGCTACGATAAAGTATTTGAAATCGTACGAGAAGCGGTTAGTCTTTCTGTAGCAAGAGCGCAGAAGGGTATAACAACCACCAAAATATCAGTAGAGTTCGTAAAGTTCGTAAAATCTAAGTTAAAACCTTATTCTATCTTGGACGCGTCTCCTCATTGGACCGAAGAAGACCGACGCATAGTAACCAAATTTTTTTGGTTATGTTCCGTCGGTGAGTGAGAGAATCTGGAAATTTGTTTCCCTTCCGATGATCCTAGTGGCTGCGCTGCGGCTGTAGCTGATGTGATACTACAGGGCATGGAACTATTTGTACCAAGCTCTGTGGTACCACTTGGTGGCAGATCGCGGCTTTGGTTTGATGCGTCTGTCAGGGCTGCAGCAGCTGGCAAACAGCAGGCTTATCAAGCTTGGGCCAATGCGTTAGTCACTAAGGATCCGAACTCTAGAGTTCTGAAGAGGAAATATAATCGTGCCTCCAGATTCTTCAAACGGCAAATCTCTACAGCAAAGTTCAAGCATGTCTTCAAAATTGGGGATCAGCTGGCAAGGTACCCGCCTGGCACGCGCAAATTTTGGGCGCTTTCAAAGGCCACTCTGGGCAACTTTAGCCAGTCGTCCCTACCGCCGTTGCACATGGGGAATGACTCTCTGGCCCATACGGCAAAAGAGAAAGCCGATCTCTTGGGCATTCTTTTCGCCTCCAACTCGACTTTGGACGACCGGGGAAAGACACCGCCTATCATCCCGCGGTGTCAGAGCTCAATGCCGGAAATAGTTTTTCGGCAGAAAACTATTAGGCAGTCTCTATTTTCCTCGGACGTTCATAAGTCGTGTGGGCCGGATGGTGTTTCTCCGTTGGTGCTACGAACATGTGCCCCTGAGTTGATTCCTGTGCTATCGCGTCTATTTCAGTACTCCTACCTAAAATGCGTAGTCCGGGTCTCATGGAAGCGTGCCCTTGTCCATCCGATCCCTAAAAAAGGTGATAGCTCGGACCCAGCTAACTACAGACCTATCGCCATTACCTCTCTGCTCTCCAAAGTAATGGAGAACATCATCAATAAACAGCTCCTCACCTACATCGATGATCACCAGTTGGTCAATGACCGGCAATATGGCT
Source organism: Melinaea menophilus ssp. n. AW-2005 (assembly GCA_918358695.1). NCBI lineage: Eukaryota > Metazoa > Arthropoda > Insecta > Lepidoptera > Nymphalidae > Melinaea > Melinaea menophilus. Next base: position 29,338,625 of record OU911039.1, on the reverse strand, counting down.
TTCGCCATGGTCGATCGGCTGGTGATCTTCTGTTATATGTTACGCACCGTTGGGCAGCTGTCATTGAAAGCAAGGGAGAGGGTCTGGCAGTTAGTCTGGATATGGCGAAAGTCTTCGATCGTGTATGGCACAAGTGGCTTCTTTCGAAGCTACCTTCCTATGGGCTTCCCGAGAGTTTATGCAAGTGGATCACCATTTTTCTCACTGGGCGGAGCATACAGGTCGTTCTCGACGGTTTTTGCTCGGTCCCCAAGCCTTTGAACGCTGGTGTACCCCAAGGCTGCGTGCTATTCCCAACTCTGTTCCTCCTGCACATCAATGATATGTTGGATATTTCCAACATACATTGTTATGCGGCTGACAGCACTGGGGATGCGGTATATTCCGGTCGTGCAGGTCTCTCTCGGGAAAACGTCGACGAGTGCTGAAAGAAACTTGTGTCTTCAATAGAGACCTCCCTGGGGATGGTCTTTGAGTGGGGTGAACTGAACCACGTTCAGTTCAATCCCCTAAAGACACAGGTTTGCACGTTTACCACAAAGAAAACCCCATTTGTCGTATCACCGCTCTTCGAGAGCACTCCTCTCATTGCCTCGCAAAGTATCAGAATACTGGGGCTCAACATTTCGAGCGGTTATCAGTTTCGTGGTCATCTGGAGAGCAAGGCCAAGTTGGCCTCGAAGAAATTGGGAGTGATCAATAGAGCGAGGCAGTACTTCAAACCTGGCCAAAGACTTGCGCTCTATAAGGCGCGGGTCCGGCCACACATGGAGTACTGTTCTCATCTCTGGTCCGGATCACCCCAATATCAGCTTCTACCTTTTGACCGCGTACAACGGAGAGCCGTTCGAATTGTCGGGGACCCGGTGTTCTTCGAACGGCTGGACTCTTTGGCATTGCGTAGAGACGTGGCTTCTTTGTGCGTCTTCTACCGCATTTACAAGGGGGAGTGTTCCGAAGAACTATTCGATCGATGCCTGCCGCCGAATTTCATTACCGCACAGCGCGCCATCGCCTCCAATACCATCTTTACCACCTGGATGCGTGGCAATCCTCCACTGTGCGGTTCTCAAGGACATTTTTTCCACGTTCCACTCACTTGTGGAACGAACTCCCTTCGGCGGTATTTCCAGATCGGTACGACATAGGTACCTTCAAAAAAGGCGTTTATTCCTACCTACAAGGCCGGCAACGCTTTTGTAAATCCTCGGATGTTGCAGGAGTTCATGAGTTCATCCGTGACCCTCCAGCTCGTTTGCCCTCCTCTTACATAAAAAAATAAAAATAAAAAAATTAACAAGTATTACGAACTATGTAACGAACTGATCAGGAATAAATTTATAGTTAATTTGTACACTGTAGAAGTTGGAGCGAAAGGTATAACAGCAAAATCTCTCTACAACTTATTTAAAGATCTCGGCCTTTCTAGAACGATTATCAATTAATTTCTAGAACGTATTTCAAAGGCGGCTTTAATAGGTTCTTACAATATAAGTAGAGAGAGGAGCGTGAACAGCGAAGGTGAGCGTGTATGCGCATAATAAAGGGGCCCCTTAAACCTACACCTGGGTCGCAAGTCCCAGGCACTGTTTGCGCTCCTCTCCTCGCAGCGCGATGGGCCCGGCACCTGCACGGTGAATTCATGGAATACTAAGAAGCTTCGTCTCATTTGGTAATCTGTTTATATTTAATCTTCTTTGCTCATATTGGACTACCAAAAATTTCAACTCGATAACTATAAATATTTTAAAAAACGAATTCGAAAAACGAAGGTATGGGTCATCATTGACCTCCTGATAAATACCTGCTCAAACCTACTAGATAACGTCGCTCATTCGCCACCAAGTTCTGTTGAAAAATAAAACTTTGAACTTGGGCCATCCCGATATCACAACTTTCAATGGCCGGATGAACTTGGGCCATCCCAATATCGCAACTTTCATTGGCCAGATGCATGGATGGCCTGGGAACTTGGGTTTACCTTAAACACGGAGTGTTTTTGTTTTGATATCAGATGGTTTTTGGCGTAATGAGTAGATAATTGATGACGTTGATGACCGTACACACGATGTGCTAAACTTCTAAAGAGGCAGTTACCTTCTCTTTTTATGTCGACTTTAATAGCAAGCCTACTACCAAAACGTGCAATCCTATCCATACTGACACAAACTTAGGAAAAAATTAAGTGGAACGAACTCACCAATAGCCTCCCAAGCACACACTCAGTCACCCGTTCACGACCGAAGACTTAACGAATTCTAGAAGAGTTAAAACTAGAACCGATTTATGTCGAGAACACACGCACACGCAAGCACAATATAAAGAAGATTTCGCCCTGAAAAGGACGGTTTTATGAAACGGTCAAACACTGTGAAGTAATAACTGAGTCGTCTTGAAAAAGACGGTTTTAAAAATCAGTAAAATACTGTGGTTTAAAAGTCTGAGGGATAGCCAGAAACTAACGAGATATGTGACCTCGATAAGTGTCCAACTCAGACTAAAAGGTATGATAGCTATGGAATTTGGCTAAGCAACGGTGACTATGGGTTTCCCGTTAGGCTAAAAGTCCAAAAATACCTTGACCAGCATCAGCCCCGTGAACTGTGCCACATTTTTACCTGCTATTGATGTTTATGTACATTTCCAAAAACCTATAATGATATTTTGTTATAATCTATTAATTAGTTATATAAGACCCCTTAGGCCTAAAAATTTGATACCTATTTCGATTTTTTATTAATCTTCCAATGAGTAAGAGCAAGTAAAGAATCTTCTCTCTGAGGTTCAGCTTCCTATCATAACGGGAAGTAGTCATACCTACATACAAAAGTAGCCTAATGTTGACTTAACAGATAACTTAATCAAATTTTTTGTTAATAAATGTGATTGTACTAGGCAAGAGACGTTCGTTGGTGTGCCGCATGTTGCGATATTCGCAGGTCTCGACCACTTAGGCCTAAAAATTAGTATTTCAGAAATTTTCGATTTTTCTTGGAGGTTTGAGAGTATAAGGTTACCCACCAAGTTTCAACTTCCTACCACACCTGGAAGTAGACTAAAATTTTGATCACTTCTATATCATCATCATCATCTATAAGTACGCGAAATAAAGCCTTTTTGGCCTATTTTTTTCTCCGCTTTGGGTTAAGTTAGGCCGACCATTTTTTAATTGGAGCTTGGTAGGGCTAAATGTAGGCCACATAAAAAATTAGGTAGCTCTAGGTCAAAGGGGGGCCAGGCAATCGGGGTGGGAAAAGGACGTTTTTAGCGTAAACTCGGATCGCGTATACTCTACCGGCAGCTCCGAGGGGTGGGCACGGGAACTTGGGTCGCGCACTACCACATAATAAATTATGATTTTCCTCTTTATACCTCTGACTACATACATCGCTCTGGTAGAACTGGTAGATTGGGATCATTAGATGATTGTTCCGTCACCAACTTCGTGGCTTGGCCCAGAGAGATAGAACTCGTTAAGAAAATAGAGGCGTCTGTGAGAAAACACGCTTCTTTACCGAATGTCAATGCTTATATTAAACGATAGATTGAAAACAGAATAGCCAAAATGACTTCTGCTGCAATTTAAATTCATCATCTTCCTGCCCTTATCCCATTTTGGGGTCGGCACAGTATGTTTTTTCCTTCCATACTCTCCTATTACTCGTCATCTCCGTACACATTCCCTTCTTCTCCATATCGTCTTTCACGCAATCCATTCATCTTTTCTTGTTTTTTATTCACGTCTTATTACCAAAAATACAGTAGCAGTTATAAACCTAACATTTTTTTGCCCCTGCGACATAAACTCCGAATTATAAATGAAAAAGTCTGATCAATATTTTTTAAATATATTTAATATTAAATTTTGTGAAAAATTCAGTCATATTTGTTTTTTCTTGGTTCTGTCATTATCAAAAATAAAATATTGAATTAATATTGTTATATTTAAATAAAAGATTACAGTTATATATTTTGAAAAATATCTGTAGTTATGTCTTTGGGGTTATCCATTAAAAATTCAGATTGGAATAGTCTAAAATATTTATTTTCACACGGAACACACTATATTTGTTCCAGAATAAGACATTTCAAATATATTTAGAGCCTTAGTTGGCTGCAGCTCGTATTGGGTTGGCTCGACCGGAGAATCTCCCTCTCACGGAAAATCGACGTGTAGTATTTATACCAAAATTATTTGGTTCTGTTCCGTGAATCTCCGATGAGTGAGAGAATTTGGAAGCCCAACCCTCCCCAAACATGAAAGCGATGCATTAAAAACGTATAGGGTACCGACAAGACGTCCGCCACGATCCCTCTGTGCGTGGTGACCGACACCAGAACCTCGCGTGCCCGCGCGAGATGCGCGCTCCGGAGACCCACAATGTGTACTCCGCTTCAAACATACTGAGGTGGTAAGCCAGCTAAAGTGGAGATTAATCTGGAAAATTTTACATCACTTTTCTAAGCTATGTATTATATGCTATGTAATAGTTGTGAATTTTAAGTAAGTAAATATTGTTACTGAAGCTGGAGGACGTTTAAAGATTCACGGGTTTGAAGGAATAAAAACAAAGTAAACGCTATCAAACGGCTGTCCCGATCGTTCGTTAGTCTGTATTTACAAAGGCAGTCTTGATTGCTTCATTAAGAAATTAGGTTAGACAGAATTCAGACTTTAAAGAGATGTTTATACGCCTTAGTCACAGTACAAAATTGATCAAAAACTGATAAATATCAATTATAACTTTAAATAAAAAAAAGGTTTCTTTCTCTATTAAATAAAAATTTATAAACTTTTTTTTTGCATAGTTTATGTGAGTACTTCTATACTTTAAATAAAAAAATGCTACTTTCCAGTCCTAATATTACATTAAAACAGCAAACTCAAATATTTTCAACTTAATATATGTTAAAAAAAAAAACACTTTGAAAAAATTTTAAAAACTTAGGATTTCAAAACTTAAATCACAATTTAATCAAATTTTTCTATGTTTTCTAACGTTTAATATATTAATAACAGTAAAGATATACAATAGATCTACTCAGAGATATTCGCCTCACAAAATATTTTTGGAATCATCTCACGAGAGAAGCTGCCAATGATGATACAAGTGTCGAGCTTCTGCAAACCATTATAAAGTTGTATTATCGATAAATCGTATTACTTTCTCTCTTATTGCATGTTTCAAAGGCTTTATATTTTCATTTTAAAATACGTACTCATGCGTTTGATGTGGAGTTTAAAACGAAATAAAGTAAAAGTTCTCACAAATAGTCTAATTAATGTCGACGGAAAAGTAATTAGGATGGTAAGTGAATTTATTTCTTAATGACCTCTTTTTTACTAACTGTTTCATGTATATAAAAATAAATAATAAGATAAAATGACGGTTAATTATTCTAAATGTGGAATTTAGAGTACTGTGAAATTGGCATGACAGTTCTTTTTGGACAAACTCAATTCAACAAGGGGATTATTTAAATTTATTATGTTCCAAACATTGAGTCTGAAAAATAAGACAAAAATATAATCCTTAGACTAACAATGTCTGATTTATAAGTAATTTTCCAAGTGCACAAACAAGTAAACAATATTATAATTTAGTATCGTCTTTATTGTAATAATGAAAGATAGTCCCATTGAAACCGTTGCTGAATAACTTACCATTTTCTTCTCAACAATAAATATATTTTGGAAGTTATATAAAGTTATTGTACATGGAATAAGAATTTTAATTACAGGACTTTCTTTAAATATATAAATCTTATTAAATTTCGACAGATAATCTTAAGTGCCTGTAATTGTTCCTTGAAATACAATCCTGCAAATGTGATGGAAGCAGCGCAGGTGATGTTAGAGTCTTCCAGCTGTGTGACCAGCTCGTTGACAGTAGATCTCTAGTAGTATTCTACTAGAGATCTACTGTGACCGTATACCAACCGAACCTTCTAGATTATCGAATTATTGATAAAAATGCGAAATTTATTGTTAAACAAAAAATACTTTATTTTTGACACTATTTATTATGTTTTTTAGATTTTATTTATTTTTTAATAGCAGCTATAAAGATATTAAACCATTATACAAACAAACACAGACGTTTCAACCACAGGAGTTAATTGGTTAAGCAAAGTGCCGAGAGCAGACAACAGTTATTCCAATACAAACGTCCGAGAGCATCGTTAAAAATTTACACTTTTCTGCTTCCTGATGAAGATAACTTTTAAAATATTCACTTTGTATAATATATTTCACACAAGTTATTAATAATGACCAATTTAAAAATGATATTTGTTTCTGGATAGCAATAATTATATCCAAAGGCTTATCAATCATTATCCCGTCTTATTGTTTCTTTATCTAAGATATAATTAATTAGATATAATTTTAAGTCTTTGTCAATTAAATAAAAATATGCATTTGACCAATTTTCTATTTAATACTTATTAAAAGCTTCTTAGTTGCTGTTAGTTAATCTGAGAGTATTATTTTTTATTTCCCTTCTGTACACAAATTAACAACAGGTATTCTATAGGACTATGTTTAAAAAATAAAAACAGATTACTGACCATTAAAAAGGCAACACATATAAGTTTAAACGTCTATTTATTATTTATTAATTTATTTTATTATTTAATATTATTAATATACTTTGCATAAGTACTATGTAAAAACATCAATTATACTACATTTATTAATCTAGTAACTAGCTAGCTTTTTAGCTAAAAAAATCCTATCGAAATTACTTAAAGTTATCCAAAGATTAACAAACTGACAGTGAGGTATGGACTATGGGATACGAATTCACACAATACATTGGTAAAGGAGTTAACTATCCAGAAGTTTGGATATTGTTTGACTTACTCAGTGACGCTCTTTGTTATAAATATTCATAACTGCGAACATGTCACGTAAATTTAATAAATAAATTTAATATTATCAATCTAATTAATGATTGTATAGAGTTGTGGGTAAACGGAATGTAGGTGCAATTATTTTACAGGATCCATGGTTCATAGTAATAAATGGAAATTGATCGAATGAGATATTTCAAATTATTGACGAGTATGTACGTGAAAAGTACTGATTAAATAAGTTGTTTAAAAAAGAGTATAAATAAAACGAAAAAGACGATCTGGCGCATGTATAATGAATGTCTTAAACTTTTATAATGTATGTAAGTATTCTGATATTGTATTCTCTCTCTCGCGTATTCATTGATGATGAGTCTAAGTAGTAAGTTTGTGTTTTATGTACATCCGATGACTCTGAGGATTATGACAAACATGAGGATTTTGAATATAATCATATGATAACGGTTTACTAAATTACTAAATGCATACATACTTATATACTTATATCTAAAGTATATAAGGGTAGTATATAAGGCAAGTATATAAAGAAAGTATATAAGGCAAGTACGTAAGGGAAGTATATAAGGCAAGTACATAAGGGAAGTACATAAGGAAAGTATGTACGTAAAAGAAGGACAGTAAGTATATAAGGGAAATACATAATAAAATCCCATACTCGTATTATATATATGAATGTATATCATATATGTATTTTATGGAAAATTAATGACATGCAAACGGATCCGACATCCGGTGGCTTACGTGGCAATGACATATTTATATTACCAAAATTGTTATTAAAAAGACTGTGAAGAAGCAAACTAGGAACAATTGTTTATATTTAGACATATAAAGTTTATTAATAAATTGTTTGGTATTTGTAATATATTATTACAAATAAATACAAAAGTATAATACTTATATCCCATATCTTAATGAAATTTATACTGATTTGTATTATATTTAAAATATAAATAGAAATAGGTAAGACTAGAAGAATTCATATAAGCAAGGTCTAAAACTCAACTTAACTAAAAAACATCACAATTTTAGATTAGACAAAAAAATAGAAAAATGAGTATATCAATAGTAAATCAGTTATTAAAATATAATGGTTATGTATCTATACGACATTACTTTTAATAATTTACTGAAGTACTCATATTTATGTTATACACTAGAAAAATATTATTTTATAATAGTTAGTTTTAGCACTTATTGAGAAAAATCCGTGCCAATGACCAACAGCTTTGGAAAAAAAAATTATCTAAGTAGAAAACAATAAAAAACGAAAATATAAGCGGTGAAAAACGATTTGGTCAAGGAGATTCATCGTGTTGGATTATAGATACTTGTTTTCTTGTAGAGAAGATTGTTTGGTTTGGTTTAAAAACACACTATCATATGATATTTTTGTCCTATAATTACTAACACAAAGGGGTTTATAGTATTTCTGTGTGTTGAATTTAAATAACGTACCATGCAATTTGTAGGACAAATGAATTTCATTACAATATTAACAAAGCAATCGAACAAATTGTAACTGGTAGGTAGTCATTTCTATTGCCTTGTTTTCGACTTACGCTGAAAGGAGATGACATTTGATAAAACCATTAAGGTTTTAGGACAATATTTTATTCAAATAATTTAGATAATTTTCTTGAGATTTTATAAAAAAGTTAATTTATTTTTCAGAATTAAATCAAAGCAATTTGTTTATATATATCTGCCATCTGCGTGGTAGCTACCACTGTTGATAATTGTTGTGAGAGTAGAGATTGGACGTTTTAACAAAATGAAACTTACAAGGTAAAAGAAAATGGACCATGTATCCTGCACTAAATCTTATAAATGCTATTCTGGCTGGACTATGTGAAGAGTCAGGAGCCACTTATCTGCAAAAGAGAGGGAACTCTGAGCGGTCGCTGTATCTATATAATAAAGTGGTAACTGGCATGCTTTGCATGCTTGACTTTTTGTTTATAATAACATATTTAGAAAGTACTAGATTATTAAATATTAGGCGTTGACCGCGATCCGTCCGTGTTGGCATAATACAGCGTTTATGTGCTTTTTTAGCTAATGAGAAGACTCGCTGTCAATGAAGGTTTATAAATGATTCAGTACATTCCGTATAATGTTACATTTGACACTTTGTCCTTAGGTAATAATGTTATAACTCCCTTTTATGTCTTCTTGATTTCACAAAGTGTCGTTATCTTTCTGTGAGTATAATTATACGAGTGTTAACGAATGTCAGAGTCTATTACTTTTTGTGTGGAACAAAGAACATTTGTTTCTAAGTGTCGATTTTAGTTTTCTTAGGACTTTTCTCTGTGTCAAACGAAAAAGTAACTTAGAGGAGAGATTTATTGTCGACCAACTAAGAATGCTGGTGTAATATAAGTAAATATAATTATAAATTCATGATATAAGCATATTGTAATGTGCTATCTATTTGTCGTTAAGTTGTAGGGGTGGATTGTTGTATCTATACGCATATTATTATTAAGTTTAATAAAAAAACTAGTACGTTATTTTTAAATTAACAAAAACCCTGAAATACTTTGTTATTTAATTCATATTATTCATTGAACTCAATACCTAATTTATGAACGTTCTGCGCATAATACCACCCGTATTTAAGAAACTTCCACAGGGACGTATATAATGTATATAAGAAAACAACAAAAAAGTATCCACCCAAACGGTTTGGATTGACTGAACTTAATTTAAAAGTTTCCTTATATATATTAATTGATATGTTTTGTTAATTTTACAAAATATTTAACAAGTAAGACTTTTCAGTTAATAAAGATACATAAGTCAGTTCAGTATCAGCTGATATTCGTAGCTATTGCACAAATAGTTTCATTTTTAAACAAGTATTTCTTACAATACTTGATTTAATCATTTAAACAGGTGGATATACTTTTATGTACTTTAAAATATCTTCTAAGGTATTATGAAAATAACAAAATTAATAATATTGAACAAAAAAAATGTATTGCCGAAATAGTATTCATGTTAAATTATAACTACTAAAATAAACGTGTACATCTTTGTTTATTTTCAAAGTATAATTACTATATCTAATTAAGTGTGAGTTCAGTAATCTTTGTTGTGAACTACAAAGTCAAGACCAAAACTCCATTTAAGACCGTGTGGAGATAACAACAACATACAACTCTGATTGATGTTTTGTTGATGTTCTTCTTGGATTATTCATGCTAAGATTAATTATAGTACCTCAATTTACTCGAAGTTACTGTCTCATTAATATTATTTTAAATTATTATAGTTTTAATAATAATAATAGTAATTATTATATCTTCATAATATACTCATATTGTAAAGATATCTTTATCAATCTATCTTAAGTTACAATTCTACAAAATTATAATTATTTTGCAAAATTATAATATTGCCTGAATAATGATCTGTATAATGCTCAGTCCCTTCAAAGCTGGGAGCTGGCAGTCACTTGCAATAACAAGAAATATTAAAAAGGATTCCGCATCTCATTTTGCTACTTTAATTTATAAATAATTCAGGTTTATAAATTATAAGTAAAAATCTATTTTAAACCAAACGACACCTTACAATGCCAAATTTGGAAGTCTGAATAAAATAAAATTTAAATCATTCAAGAAGTTGTAATGAGATTTGAAATAACAAATAAATATAACATCTAAAACAAAACAATTAAATTCATTTCCAATAAAATAGACTATTGTTATATTTAAAGGTATTTTTTTTGCTTATTTTAATAGATTGGAAATAAAAGTTACTATTCAAGTAATCTTATATAATAATAGGCTATATAATGATTGATTAACTTTTTTTTAAATTATATTAAAGCAGCGTTATTTAACAAGCAACGCTGCACCTCTAGCTATTAGTGGATTAAACATATGTGGGGTTATTCGATACATTGCTTTAACGGTTTTATCCTTTAACGACCAGACTGGAGGAATTTAAGTATTAAGAATAAATAAATAAAATCTCCTTAAGTCTGGGATGTAGTTAAAAGTCATAAACTATATTAAAATATAAATTAAATTGTGACGTCTTAATACTTGCGATTCGTTCCTCTGAGTATGGTCTCAAATTTAGGGTGTTAGAATATGATTTTTAATAATAATTAGCCTTATATAAATCTTTACATTATTATAATTATAATAATAATAAACCACATACTATTATTTTTTTATCGACTTTATTTCATATACTTTTTATCATTAACAAACTAAATTATTACATCAAATAATTATGATGTGCGAAATATTGATGCAATTTAAAGTATTAAATATTTTTGAATTAAAATCCTTTCAATCCAGATTACTGAAATTGTTCATTAAAATTTCAACACTTACTGATACAGTTGAAACACTGAATTTAAATTATACTGTGTGTAAAAACATTCGGCCAAGCTTAATTTGCAAGTTAAGAACACGAGGCTTGCCAAAATATAACAATTACTTATATTTTCAATGGGGACATGGCGTGCGGAAAAATATTTTAAGGAAAACTCATTTCTTAAAAGCAGATAAATTATAAATTTTTATGTCGTCGGCCATGAAATTAGTTTAAAGTTTATATTGTATTTGATAGGACTTGAAATATTTAATTTTTAATATTAAAAAGTAGTTTTCGATGCCTTCGAAAGCTGATATTGATTAGGAGTCTTAATAATATTTTTTTTTATTTTATTGCGTAAAGATTTAAAGGTCTCTTTATTCTAACGTACCACCCATTTTATTTAATTATTCCTGAAAAAGAATAGAAATTGTCAATCATTTGCAAGAAATTTATATTTTTTTTTGGATGGTCGCTGGCTTGACGTTATGGAGGGCTGGGATAACACGTCTTGCCACCTCTCCGGATAAGTTGTGTTGGATGGAAACTTTTTAATAATTATTTTTTGGATATTTGTAATTAATAAGGCATCAGAATTACTAACATTTGGTAATGTAACTCCTTTATTAAATTGATAATCTAAAAAAATATATAAATTTTGTAGTTTTTATTATTTAGAATTTTTATGTAGTATAACTATAACTGATGTGCTGTCATTGTATTGTCATGTTTATGATTATGTTGAGACAAGTACGAGAGTAGGTATTTGAAGTTTTAAAGCTTTAAGAAGTATTATAAATATTTATCTAAAATACAGTAATTACTACCAAGGACTTCACTACACTACAATTTCTACGTTTCCGACATACTTCTTTCACTTCTTCTACTGTCATAAGTATTTTCATGCACGTCGGTTCAGAGTACTCTTGAGCTTGAGAAATTTTCGTCTAGGTTTTCTCTTTTCGACCTTTCCATCAATACATCCCTTATATCCGACTTATATATGTCATTTCTCGATCCTAGTCACCACAAACCACCACTTTTCACAGCACAAAGCTTTCTTATTCCACCATTTCTTATTATTTCATTTAATTTCACACCTACCACGCTTCTTAGTGCTCTCATTGCAACAGAATATATTTTACTTTCATCCTTCTTCTGCCTTAGCCAAATTTTACTTCTATGCATGGATTTCGGAATTAATAACCCCCTTTTTACAACCATACGAAACTTTTTTGAGATATTTTGATTGTTCATAACGAGCTCTATTTACCCCATTACCTCTTTTTAGCGTTATATGCTACAATATCCTTTTAGTATCATTTTTTAATCTTCAATCTCTTCTAAATACAGAATCTAAATATACAAATTCTTTAACTTGTTCAACTAATTCTCTGTTTATCAAAATATTACATTTAGACAAATTTTCACCTCTTTCAAACTCGTTTTCAGACTTTCTTCATTAAAGCAGCATGCCTATATTTCTATGCTATATTTACTGTCTTTTCTGGCTCATCAGCTGAAGTCGCAAGTATTACTTGGTCATCTGCGAAGAGAAGACATTTGATTAGTAAATCGTAGAGAGTGTACGACAACCATGGAAAGTAGCATTGCTGTGTTAAATAAATGTTTTTTTTTCTGATATTCATATTCGTAAAACATTTGCAGATATTTCGCTGAAGCAAATGCGAATATGGAAAAATTTGCGAGATAGATTATTTAAGACACTATAAATAAAACTGCCTGAATAATTAAGAAAATCGATATTACAGTGTTTAGAAAAAAGACAATATAAAAAGGACATTAGTTGGTAAAGAAATCAGTACCAAATAAAATATTTAATAAATATAAAATATACTCATAATAAAATAATATAAAAGGTCACAATTTTTAACTCAATTACTAATTACACAATAGATTAACATATAGAACGTAACAACATCAAATTAAAATGTTATAAACAATAAAGTAACATACATGTAAATCCACAAAATAGTTTAATGTGTGCGTGTAACTTGTAAAAATGGTATTTAAATATATGTACATTAAAATATTTAGTGACTATACCTCAATCTCCGCTTCTAAATGACAAATACATATATATTAAGAAAATCGGTGAATATGTAGTATCTGCTTATTAAAAAAAAAGTGGTAATCAAACTGTAAAGACATATGTTCCAACGAGCGCATAGAATTAATGAATATTCATAACCTCTTCTGTACGTGCTGCAAAATATATGAAATAGGTTTTACAATAATGAACAAACTAGTTTTCTCTGATTTTCCTTGTTCAGCTGACACCATTGAGATATATTTGTTAGTTTCCTTTTTATCTAGATTGAGTAACGCATTATTTAAAAGTTAAGTAAAAATTATAATAATAATAACTGTATAAAATACCATTATTGGAGCAGTGAGTTCTATATAAGAGGACGCATACATTCATAAGCTATCTATGAGAGAAAGCGCGCTCACGAATGCATTTATCATCATGCAATGAATGAATTCACCTTACCTGAATTAAAAACGAAGACTGTACATTCTTGGTTAGGTGACTCTTTAGCTATATCTTTAATCTAAAAAAATACTCTTAGAATTTCAGTCTTCATAATACGTGGTGTTGTAACGTTTCATTAAAATATATGCATGCAAATCGGTAATATTAGCATCCTTATAGGATGTTAATATTCCCGAAAATCTGTGCGTATATAAATAAAAAACATATATATCAAATAAAATATGATTCATTTCTTAAACAAAACATACATATATAAATTAAATTTATTTGTAGACCAGAATCAAATAACTCGAGTAGCTGGACGTTAAAAAAACTTCCCATATTTTTTTTGATAAACAATACCAATCAAACCAGGTAAGGTTAATGGTTACCTTAACATTAATATTCAGTTCAGCACTTCTTTACAACGGTGCATGAGTGCTGCCGTCCGAAAGGAGATACAGATCCATCTAGACAAGTATGTTTAGCTGTGTAAGCTGTAGGTGGCTCAGACATAGAACTCTAAATCCTGTAATAGGTAATTTCACTCAGGAAGAAATTACACTATAATTTCCGTTCATTCCTACGTTGCGGGTTATATTATGTGGAGCCAATTTTAATTTTGAATAGTGAAGGTACAGATTCTAAGCTAGTTAAATGATACATGAGCCTATTTATTTGATAGCTGTTTATACGATTTTAGAGTTTAGTCATTTAATGACTTCTTATTGAATGTATTTCAATCAACACTAACACTAAAATGCCTCACTTCTCGTCGTGGTAATTATAAATGATTTTGACTGAATTTGACAAAAGTTTTTTGAATTACCTTTGAGTCCTACTCATCTTTGGTTGAAGAAGCAGTTCCAGCGCCAGCGAGCATTAACCCGAATGATGCTTGCTTTTTGGATACCAGAGGTTTGAAAAATTCAAAACAGGGTTCAAGAATTTACCGTTAAGTCGCAGACAAAAAATAAAGGAAGAGTAAAGATGTTTTATAACCAAATATGCACGTCATTGTTATCAAAGGCGACCGCTCCACTTATCTTAGGTGAAGATTATGGGAGGATGGAAAGACGGTTATTTTAAGTTTTCATTTTCCCAGATCATAGATTCAAGATGAATATGAATACTTAAAATATGAGCTTACAAGGCATATTGGACCAGTAAGTGCCATCAAAGATTAAGCCTATGAATTCATCGTTCTGTATATAGTTACTATGTGATAACTTTAGTTTAAGCGGTAAGCAATAATAATACTGGAGACTTCTCATGTCTGCGGAATGACATATATTCATAAATAAAGCTAATCCTCAATCCACTTTGTTAGGAACTGCTAAGTAATAAGAGCTCTCACATCCAAGCAATTGAATTTTTTATTTCTTTTTTGTATTTATTTACTACATTTATTTGATTATAGTTTATTCTTATTAATTTACACCTACATCCAAACGCTCCGAAAAAGAAAGCAATTTAAAATGCTGTTTATAAACAAGGTATTAAAGAGACATGTATTAATATATATTAAAGAGACATGTTCCTTAAAAACACAATTTGTCTGCCTGTCTTGTTTAAAAAACTTTATTTAATTCCAAAAGAAATTGAATCCCATAATCTAAAAACGGTCTTTTTTAATTACCAATTTTAAAATTAACTTAGACACTCGTTTTCAATACTCATTTCACTAAAGTAAAAGCCTGGGCGAAGATGCGAGCAGCAAAAGTGGAGTAAAAACTGACGTAGATTACTTATTCTGCCGTTATTTTCTTTGACAATAAATATGAAAATATACATAGTTACAACTTTGGGGACTGTACAATATTTTTAATTTGTTTAATGGAAATTGGGACACTGTAGCACCATAACATTGTTACTGCGTCTTGTAATTTAATCGACAATAAAGTATGAGGATTAACGTTAACGAAGTTTTAAAATGAACGATTTGGAAAGATTAAGAAGTATTTGTGTAATGATTTTATAATACGGGGGTTTTATTTGTCATTAAAATTTGTATATACATTGTAATAGTTTGGTTTAAAAATAAGATTTTACAATAACTTGATCATTTAAATTACAAGATACTTACAATTATTCATTTAGTTTATTCATGAATTTTAAGAATATAACCAAGAATTTTTGTAAGTACCCTAAAAATAATAAACTTTTCATGTACTTTTTGTTTAGTAAAAATATAATTTCAATTTAAAACTTATTCAATACTTATGCAAAATGGCACAAAAAAAACTATAGCGAGGAACGATGTACTCGTATGCGGTTTCCTGGGGTTTTACAGCCGAATAAAGCCGTCTCGCATCCGTTGAAGCGTGAAGTACAGTGGAGTGAGAAATGTTTTACATTAATTTATAAACCTGGGATATTACATTGTAGTTATATATGATGACATTTTTAAACAAAGAAATTTTGTATAATAAATTTTTTTTTATATATTTTTTTTTCGATAATACCTATAAAATTCCTATCAGTGAAATTAAAATGTCATAAAAACTTGTTAGAAATATAATTCATTTCGTCGAGTTGTAATCAAGCGATTTGGTAGTTAAATAATGTGAGCAATACCAGTAACAAGAGATGCAATATAAAACTGAATATTTATTTTGTACTTGGGTAGAAACAAATTAGTAAAACGATACCCCACATTCTGAACTTGAGCACTCTGCATTGGGAATACGCGACGCCATGATGTTAATCTATTTAGGTTTAGGAATTACGTGAAATAAGATTGTATATAAATGTATTGTTAAGTTTCTCTTAAATATTTATCTAGAGATAAAAATAGAACCAAGCAATAGTAATTTTGATATTAAATTGTATTGGGGCAACTGGTAAAATATATGGCTATAATGAAATTATATAATAAAGAAGAACTGATAAGTAATTATAAAAATAAGATATATTATACATATACATTTAGTCTGAATGTTGATCTGTCAATCAATCAATGTGAAAGAGTCTTTAAAAGTATAAATTTGATTAGTTTTCTATTTAGGTTAGTCTAAAACTAACGATAATTAAATTAACTAAAGTATGTGAACAAAATCATTAGGAATTTTTAAATCAATGAACAAAATCATTAAAAAAATAGCTTAAGAAGCGTTATTATGGCTCTTCTTACGTTATACATACATACTTAATGTATTGTTTAGTATTTATTTATTTATTTAGCTTCATATCCCTTGCGGGGTAGCCAGAGACGACGGAGCGCCAAACGCTACGGTCTCTGCATACCTCTTTCGCCTCGGCCACAGACATCAACCTCTCCATACATGCCCTCCGGGGGGTCCTCATGCTTTTTACGTGACCTTCCTTCAGTAACATTGATACTGTGCTTTCGAAGGTCACTCGAGGCCTACCCCTGTCCCCCTGTTTTTACCGTTCTTTCATCACTCATTCGTTCGACGTGCCCAAACCACCTGAGCACGTTCTTCTTAATTCTCACCGTGACATCTTCGCTAGTACCTGCCATTCTGTGGATCTCATCATGTGTTGCTTGTATTATTAATAAGCACAAATTTATCAATAAACACGTATTCATTTCTTTAGTCAATCTCCTGCCAACGGCAGTATTTATTTATAAAAGAAAAAAGAATTTATATATTTTTTTTAGATTCGATAACACCAAAAGAAATATTTAAAAATGTTCATATTACTAAATGAAAAGTATGTTATTTTCCGAATAAATAGTTAGTAAATAAAAGTCGTTGAGAGGTACAAATCCGAAATAACTGCTTGTATATTCATTATTAATTAAGATAAATGGAAATCATATTTTATTAGAAGCCAGTAAGCTACAATATAAACGCCATGACACGGTATTGTTCGAACTTGTTAACTTTGTATTCACTGTATGTAACTTGTTGTTTAGTAAAGCTAGTTGCCATATGGAGGTCACTATATTAACAAACTTTGATGAGACTTAAGTCCATTCTACGATTCAGTTACTTTACTTAGAGGTAGTTTTAGTAACTTAACGTAATCTAATGAAAGATTTTCATTTGCTTTTGTTTCCTTTCATTAAAAAATATTCAGTTAAGTTAAATTGGTTATTAACCAATTTCTTTTATTTCACATTATGTTTGTGAAAAATCAAGACTTTTTGGATGGAATTATAACTCATCTTTATAAGATAAACTAGCTCCATTGATTTCTTACAGAAATGCTTACTAAACTGGAATTGATCAGTTTCTTATCGTTATATTTTTCAAATAATGTGCAGGTTGTAAAAAACAGTTTACAGGTGGTCTACCACTAGGATCTAGCCTAGCTGTAGTTATCTGACTGCAGCTCGTATTGGGCTGGCTCGACCGGGGAAGGACCACCCTCTCACAGAAGACCGACGTGTAGTAACCAAATTCATTTGGTTATGTTCCGTAGGTGAGTGAGAGAATCCGGAAGCCCAAACCCCCCCCACCCCGCCAAATATGAACGCGATGCATAAAAGAAAAATACCCCAGGAGGGTACCGGCTTTGATGAAGCCGGGGCCCCCTCCCCGAGCAAAATCGGGGGAATGATCCTCGGATTTTGCTCGGGCTGCCCGTCGTATCTGGGGCGGGCAAAGTATCGCACTTAGTGTTTCCTGAGGGCAAACGACGGCAAACAGCGGCACCCAGCTCCACTCTAGATGTGGACTTTTGTAACATCCGGGGGTTTCATTCGAACCTAAACGCCGTCCACTACCACCTTAAGACGGCGGCCTTGTTGTTTTTGACGGAGACGCAGATATCTCAACCTAGCGACACAGCGTACCTATCATACCCCGGGTATAAACTAGAACATCATTTTATACCACAAGCCGGGGTATCTGTGTTCGTAAGGGAGGATATCTGCTACCGTCACCCTCAGATTTTTGAAGGTCGGGACCTGTCCGTGCTCTGGCTGCGCGTGGACATGGACGATCACGTCAGATTCTACGCGTGCCTCTACAGGTCCCATAGTGGTAATGCACAAACAGATCAACTGTTGGGCCACGTTCAAGCGAAGATTGACGACCTGCTTTCTCAGACTCCCTCCGCCGAAGTCGTAGTCCTCGGGGACTTCAACGCGCACAATACCGAATGGTTAGGGTCGCGTGCAACCGTCTGCGCGGGGAGATCTGTGTTTAACTTTGCTCTGGCAAATGGTCTGTCCCAGCTGGTAAAGAGGCACACTCGTCTACCGGATGTGGACAGCCACACGCCCTCTTTGTTGGATCTTCTGCTGACTACACATCCAGAAAAGTACCAGGTAACTGTCGAGGCTCCCTTAGTGTCCTCTGATCACTGTCTGGTACGGAGTGTAGTGCCCATTCAACGTCCGGCTCGCACAAGACCTGCGACTTGACGCGTTTGGCACTACAAGTCAGCGGATTGGGATGGAATGCGGTCTTTTTTTGCATCCTACCCATGGGGGCCGATTTGTTTCCCTTCCAATGATCCTAGTGACTGCGCTGCGGCTGTAGCTGATGTGATACTTCAGGGCATGGAACTTTTTGTACCAAGCTCTGTGGTACCACTTGGTGGCAGATCGCGGCCTTGGTTTGATGCGTCTGTCAGGGCTGCAGCAGCTGGCAAACGGCAGGCTTATCAAGCTTGGGCCAATGCGTTAGTCACTAAGGATCCGAACTCTAGAGTTCTGAAGAGGAAATACAACCGTGCCTCCAGATTCTTCAAACGGCAAATCGCTAGAGCGAAGTTCAAGTCGTCAATGTCGTCAAAATTGGGGATCAGCTGGCAAAGTATCCGCCTGGCACGCGCAAATTCTGGGCGCTTTCTAAGGCCAGTCTTAACTTTAGCCAGCCGTCCCTCCCGCCGTTGCACATGGGGAATGACTCTCTGGCCCACACGGCAAAAGAGAAAGCCGATCTCTTGGGCACCCTTTTCGCCTTCAACTCGACTTTGGACGACCAAGGGAAGACACCGCCTATCATCCCGCGGTGTCAGAGCTCAATGCCGGAAATAGTTTTTCGGCAAAAAACTATCAGGCAGACTCTATTTTCCTTGGACGTTCATAAGTCGAGTGGGCCGGTTGGCATTTCTCCACTGGTGCTACGAATGTGTGCCCCTGAGTTGACTCCAGTGCTAACGCGTCTATTTCGGTACTCCTACCTTAAAGGCGTGGTCCCGGTCTCATGGAAGTGTGCCCTTGTCCATCCGATCCCTAAAAAAGGTGATAGCTTGGACCCAGCTAACTACAGACCTATCGCCATTACCTCCCTTCTCTTCAAAATAATGGAGATTATCATAAACCGACAGTTCCTAACGTACCATGAGGATCACTAGTTGATTAATGACCGGCAGTATGGCTTTCGCCATGGTCGATCAGCTGGTGATCTTCTGTTATACCTCACTCACCGTTGGGCAACGGTTATTGAAAGCAAGGGAGAGGGTCTGGGCCGTTAGTCTGGATATGGCAAAAGCCTTCGATCGTGTATGGCACAAGGGGCTGCTTTCAAAGCTGCCTTCCTATGGGGTTCCCGAGAGTTTATGCAAGTGGATAACCAGCTTCATCACTGGGCGAACCATACAGGTTGTTCTTGACGGTTTTTGCTCGGACCCCAAGCCCGTGAACGCTGGTGTACCCCAAGGCTGCGTGCTATCCCCAACTCTGTTCCTCCTGCACATCAATGATATGTTGGATATCTCCAACATACATTGTTATGCGGATGACAGCACTGGGGATGCGGTATATTCCGGTCGTGCAGGTCTCTCTCGGGAAAACGTCAACGAGTGCCGAAAGAAAATTGTGTCTTCAATAGAGACCTCCCTGGGGATGGTCTCTGAGTGGGGTGAATTGAGCCACGTTCAGATCAATCCCCTAAAGACATAGGTTTGCGCGTTTACCACTAAGAAAACCGTAGTATCACCGCTCTTCGAGAGCACTCCTCTTATTGCTTCGCCAAGAATCAGAATACTGGGTCTCGACATTTCGAGCGATTGTCAGTTTCGTGGTCATCTGGAGAGCAAGGCCAAGTTGGCCTCGATGAAATTGGGAGTGATCAATAGAGCGAGGCAGTATTTCAAACCTGGCCAAAGACTTGCGCTCTATAAGGCGCAGGTCCGGCCTCACATGGAGTACGTTCTCATCTCTGGTCCGGATCACCTCAATATCAGCTTCTACCATTTGACCGCGTACAACGGAGAGCCGTTTGGATTGTCGGGGACCCAGTGCTCTGTGAACGGCTGGACTCTTTGGCATTGCGTAGAGACGTGGCTTCTTTGTGCGTCTTCTACCGCATTTACAACGGGGAGTGTTTCGAAGAACTATTCGATCTGATGCCTACCGCCGAATTTCACTACCGCACAGCTCGCCATCGCCTCCTTTATCATCCATACCACCTGGACGCGTGGCGATCTTCAACTGTGCGGTTTTCAAGGACTTTTTTCCCACGTACCACTGAAATGTGGAACGAACTTCCTTCGGCGGTATTTCCAGATCGATACGACATATATAATACGACATGTATAAAAAGGCATATATTCCTTTCTCCAAGGCCGGCAACGCTCTTGTGAATCCTCGGATGTTGCAAGAGTTCATCGGCGGCGGTGATCACATATTAACGGTGACCCGCAAGCTCGTTTGCCCTCCTATAACATAAAAAAAAATGCAACACCTTATCCATATTTATTAACGTATACTATTTAAGTATTAAAACCAGTATATCAGTAAAAATAACCCGACATTTTATCAAAAATTAAGAAAACAAAATTAAAAAAAAAAACAACATTTAAAAAAAAATAACAAAAATTAACAAATAATTAGTTTGCTGCGGTTTTTAATCGAAAAGTTGATACAGAAGTGCTGACCATGAACTCCGATTGCGTAGTATTTTATTTAAAGATTTGTCGTATGACCAATATGACCAATAAAAGTGAGGCAAACTCATTTCGTTAAAGACCTAATACTATCAATAATTTTAGTACAACAAGACAATTGGACAAACAATGTTTTACTCGACCTTAAAGTTTATATTCGACTTTCAGTTGCTTATAAAAACCTAAACGAACGAATTTTAAGAAAGCCAGTTTAATAACAGTTCTGTCTACGCCATCGATTCTGTTTTAGACAGCAGTGCAAACTACCACTATAGGTTAAGCCAACTTTCTAGGCATGGCTCTAGGCGAGAGAGCTCTGTTTGATTCTGGAACAAACCATATTTAGGTTAAGCTCTCAGTAATGCAACTGTGATACTCCGTTCAATTTCTTTATGTAGTTTTTGTAACGATAAAATGTCTCATAGTTTACTATGCTTTTTAGTAAATAATATTCAGACTAAAGTATTTGAAAGTAAGATTGGCAGTAAGGTAACTCTTGTTAGTGAACTCATTACAGCTTAAAGTTTGATAAAGAAAATGTCGTGTATTACATTGTTTATATTTAACACAATAAGTTAATTACATTTATATATGTAAAGCTATGGTTTAATTTCAATTAAGCGATTTTTTTATATGATATTTTTTCCTTTGTATATTATAAATAAACTTCATTATTTTTTTCAGTACAATTAAACTTTCATGAACTATAATGTTAACTTCTAATGACGAAGCTCAAGGTGTCAGAAATGTTACTTAGAAATATATATAAAACTAACAAACTTGTCAATATCATACACAGTCTTTTAATATTTTTATTAAGTAATTAATTATTATTATGTTGTGATGTTTCAGTAACTCGGTTTCCTCAATTACGCATCGCTGCCTCTAACAACGCTTTTTCAATGACATTAATGTGTATTAATTGTTTCTTTTCCTCGTAATTTATTTCGATTTTATAAAAAATAGTGTTGTAAATGAACCTTTATGTTCTATATTAAGTCTTTATTAATAATTAATAGAACTTTTGTAATAATACTTAAAATTAGACAAAATTATTAGCTATCTATTTTTGGTTTATACTTATTATATAACCGCGGAAAGCTTAATCTCAATTATTAATATATATCCACTATTTAGCCTTACTAGAGTAAAAAAGTAACATAAGATGGATTACAGTAACTATAGATTGTTTTAGAAATTACATAACATAACACGTAGTATAACATTTATATGAGTTACCTACCTGCCACCTGTAAAAGGCTATTGAACTCAGTTCTAATTTATAATCAATTTATAGCCGTTTAAGTGTTGCTTTAAAGATCTTATCATTTTCTGTGTGGCTTAATTCTTAATTAAAAGGAATAAATTATCTTTAATAATAGTAAAATTTAATTGGATAAAATGGAAAGCAATTCTCGGTAAAATTATTTCAGACATTTATATTAAATAACTTTGTTATAAAAGTTTACGAGAATAGAACAGTTTTCAATTTAGTTTAATTATCTCGAGCTACGCAACAATATATTTATAGATCATTAATTTTACAATAAAACCAAACTACCTAAACAAAACACAATTATAAGTTATCTCCCTCAATTTGCTCATTTATTGGTAATACTATTAGATATTCACAGTTAATAAATATCAAATCAAATCAAATCAAAAATCTTTATTGAAAATAAGTTTCATACAAAACATTTTTTCATTGTCAAAGCTACCACCAGCTCGGAAAATTATTTCCACAGACCTGAGAAGAGCTGGCGACAGAAACTCAGCGGGATTGTCATTTGTTTTTTTTTTTTTCTTTAATTCTAAATTACATAAATACATTACACAATATTAAATAAATAATCTTGAAGCAGCCTGGCAGCGATCGCTTCATACCCACGGTGCATTATCCTCTAAGTATTCAGATACATTGTAATATCCTTTTGCACACAAACGTTCCTTAGCTCTCTTCCTTAAATTTGTTAAATGGTAATACTTGAACGTTTGCTGGCACTTTGTTGTAAAACTGTATACATTGCCCCATGAAAGATTTACTCACTTTTTTAAGTCGAGTAACAGGTAGCGCGAGCTTGTGTTTGTTCCTGGTATTTATAGTGTGTATATCACTATGCTTAATAAAATTGTCAGTATTTTTATGTACATATTTAAGATTTTCAAAAATATACTGACTGGCGACCGTAAGTACATTAATTTGCTTAAACTTATTTCTTAAAGAATCTCTAGGGCCCAGATTGTAAATTGCACGGACAGCTCTTTTTTCTATAACGAAAATGGTATTTATATCAGTAGCACTACCCCACAGTAGGATACCATAAGACATTATGCTATGAAAATAACTATAATACACTAACTTAGCAGTAGTCTCGTCAGTTAGGGATCTAATTTTTTTAACAGCGTACGCGGCAGAGCTAAGTTTACTAGCCAATCCAGCTATATGAGGGCCCCATTGTAGCTTAGCATCAACAGTGATTCCTAGAAAAACTGTGGATTCCACCACTTCCATCGCTTCCTCATTTAAAAGTACATTAGTTTGCACCTGTTTAATATTAGAAGTTGAAAATCTAAGAAGTTTAGTCTTCTTATTATTAAGCAACAGGTTGTTAACACTAAACCAATGCACTATTCGAGAGAGAGCCTTGTTTACATCGTCATACATTACCTGATGCCGTTTTACTTTAAATATTAAAGAAGTGTCATCAGCAAACAATACTATCTCATTATGTTTGTCTACAAAAGTAGGCAGGTCATTTATATAAACCAGGAAGAGAAATGGACCTAAAATTGAACCTTGAGGGACCCCCATATCAATCGGAGCCCCAGCCGATCTTTTTCCATTCACCTCTACCCTCTGAATTCTATTAGACAAGTAAGAAATCGAGAGTTTGAGATCAATATTCTTAATGCCATAGTGGTACAATTTCCTGACCAATGTTTCATGCTGAACACAATCGAAAGCCTTAGATAAATCACAGAATACTCCAAGAGCATCCTGTGACTGATCCCAGGCCTCATATATATGTTTTATAAGAAAGACGCCGACGTCCGTAGTAGAGCGACCTCTAGTAAAACCGAACTGTTTATGGTGAAGCAATTTATATTTATTAAAATGGTCTATCAGCTGATTAAGCATGATTTTTTCAAATATTTTACTAAACGAAGGCAATACTGATATTGGACTGTAATTAGACGGATCTGAATTATTGCCTGATTTTAAGAGTGGTATTACTTTGCTGTGTTTCATTAGGTCAGGAAATACTCCACAAGAAATACAGTCATTAAAAATGTAAGTAAGGCGCAACGAGGTCCACTATTGAGCCAATCACCTTAACAGATATTCCCCATAAGTCAGGAGTATTCTTAATATTTAAGGTCCTAAAACATTTAATTATATCATTGGATTCAATTTTCTTAAATTTAAAAGGAATGTTACATTTTTTTACATTTTTTTGTAGTAATGACTCGGCGACTATATTAGAGAAGTAACTAGATTCTCAGATGTAATTGTTTTATCTTCTAAAAGATTTCTGGTCGTTTTATTGTAGTAATTTCTATATTCTTACACAAATACATAGAAGATTAAGATCAAGCTCGTATGGGGTTTGTTTGTGTTATAAAAGATGACAATAAAATAAAAAAGATTTATATTCATTTTATTTAGTAACTCACATATTTACTACGCGCAATAATACGTATTGATTATGATACACAATGCGGAATCAGAAAACATATGAATTGCTGTTTTAGGAAAAAATATAAAGATTCTTACAGATGTAGCTTACTTTTGAGCGTAAAATTGGAAAAAAAACGTTGTAAAAAGCATTCTGTATCCTCTGTCTATTCACTCAGAAAATTATAGACACCAAATTCCGGCCAGTTTTGTTTTGTTTACTTTAATCTTAATCAGTTTTTGAAAAAGAGACAAAATGCTTCAATAAAGAGTATGATATATTTTGATTACAATACGTAATAATACAATATAATATAACAGCCTAAAAATTATCAACACAAGGATATAAATAGACATAAAAATTTTGATAGCTTATAGTGTAATACATTTGGAATAGTACAATTATATTACTATGCTTACAGACGTAAGCAACTCTAAATAAGGGTCTTACTGCGTCAGTGCATTATACGTCATAATATAAAAACACACATCTAACATAAAGTTTTTCACAGTCATTATTCAAGAATTATATTCAATTAAATTTCTTCCTTAAGTAATAGCAGCACAACCATAAAACATTCTTAGACTGAAGTAGAAATTCCTTATTACTAATTCATCAAACCTCATAAGAATTTCTGTAGTAGTCGATAGTTACTGTTGTTCTTTTTTGTTTCTTTTTACGGCTTATTCAGCTTTTGTGTGTCAATTTAGTGTTATGTTAGTCCACTGTGGCAGAATAGTCTCAAATAGACACATTTAACGGTTACTCTATAGTCCCGAATAGCCCACTTCGGTTGAAGTGTGACATTATATGTTTATACAACTGCTGATAATGGAGCGGTTACATTATAGTGAGACAGGCGCATGCGTATCGTATTATAAAAAACAAAATGCTTGTATAAAAGAAAAGCTAAAAACCTTCATTGTTATAGTTCATACTGAAATGTATGCAGTTTCAATAAATTAAATAAAATATATTATTGTACATAGAACATAAATATTTTGTTTTAATGGCAGCACAAAACTTTTAAAAAATTGCGTAAAGGAAGAATAACATATATGGAGTTGGAGTACCATAGAAAAAATATATATTGTTTTCTAGATAAGAAAATGTTATATTATAAAAAACATATGTATTTCATTAAATGTACGCTTGTATTACATATTGAAAAGCCTGTCTTCTTAAATTCCCATACAATGTGTTATTACTCTGTGACAATAGACAACAAATATTATCAGACACAAATCCCAGACAAAATAGATTCGTGTACCCGAAGGATGATTTAGTCACTACCGAATCTGTTAAGCAATATAGGAATCTTAAGGAACATACCATACACATTTTACATTACTTTAAGTTTTCTATTAGCTTAATGTTTTGCGTACTATATAATATATTATTACACAAAATAACGTACATACCAACATATAATAATTAATAATCTCCTGTAAATATTGGTCTTGTTACTGAAAGTAATCATGCAGTGTATTATCTTAACAGCATTCATCTTTAAATAATAGTATCAGGGATTCTGTGAGGAAATAATATTGAGTCGGGAAATTTCTAAAATAATATCATATTATTTAATTATTGAAAATATATATAAATTATTATATTTACCATACTAAGAGCGTAGCGCGATATTTGGATCACATGGAGGTCAGATCATCGCTAGATGCAATAATCATTTTTGTTACCATTATTAATTATTAACAGGAATCATAAATTATTAACTTCCTATCAAAAACAGAATTGAATTATTAGGAAATTAACGTTAATGTTTCAAATATCAGATGTAGCTCTTACAAAACGTCACTGATTGTAAACTTAAAAGATTCGGGCTTTTCGTCTTGTTCCCTAACCATATAAGCTTCGTAAATTTGATCATTTTGTTGATTATTAATATCTATAGCCTGTTATATCAAATGTAGAATATATTACATTTATACAAATAGTACTTTAACTTTAAAATTATTATAAATTCATAGAAGAAGTGAAAATTGGAAATAAAACAAGTAAAGTTCGTAGTCATAATCTTCAAGACAAAGTGTAGTCCCGTAGACTCCAAATCACTACGGAATAACTTTCATACCTCTTGGAAAATAAAAACATACAAAAATATCGCTTTTTTAATATTTATTAAAGAAACGTTGCTTGGATTTTATTATATATGTAATTAAATTTCGTTGCCAGACAATTCTTAGGTACAGATCGAAATAAAGTGTAATGAGAAGTAACTTTCAATAACCTATTATATAAAATTAAAAAATCGAGTATAAAATTAATTTTATATCCACTACAGATGCTGTAAAAGTTTTGATAGTAGTATGTATTATGTTTGTTAGTAAGTTATTTATTTTAATGAATACTTTACAAAGTATTCTTTACTTCTAAAGTGCTATATTATTATAAGTATACAAAAATGGTTACGTAAATTATTAATTTTTTTTTTATGTTCTAAACGTAAAAGTAATTGCTAAATAAGAATAATAAAACTTATCAAAGACAATGTTTTATAACACTTCATAGAAAACTATTTTAAAATTAATAAACTATTGCTTCATCCCTGTTAGTACATATTTAGAATGCAATTATGTTAAATTATTGTATTAAAATTTTTGTGATACTGTTACCCTGATTACTGTTACCCTTGGTATGTCTAATGTTAATCAATGTAGCATGTGTTTTGACAACCTTTTATTTTAATGTTATTCATTACTAGTTTTATACTGTGGATAATAACACAGGCACACAAAAAAAAAAAAACGTCATGAACCAGAGGGGAGACCCCATTATTCCTAGGTTTTTGGGATCGCTGAAACCGAATATGACAATAAAAACTAATTTTAAATGCCAGTTTTCCCGCTAGCACCCCCTTACTACCTCTTAAGGGGTGAAAATTGAAATTTTTGTAAAAAATCAAGATAGATATGTCTTTCTACGTTTTTTGGGATGCTGAAACCGAAAATGATAACTAAAAATAAATTCATGACCACTATCACCCCCTACCATCCCTTACAGGGGGTGAAAATTTATTTTTTTTCTATAAAATCAAGACAGATGTGTATTTCTACGTTTCTTGGGATGCTGAAACCGAAAATGATAACTAAAAATAAATTTATGACCACTATCACCCCCTAATACCCCTTACAGGGGGTGAAAATTTCAATTTTTCTATAAAATCAAGTTAGATGTATATTTCTACGTTTTTTGGGATGCTGGAACTGAAAATGATAACTAAAAATAAATTCATGACCACTATCACCCCCTTACTACCCCATAAAGGGGGTGAAAATTTCAATTTTTCTATAAAATCAAGATAGATGTGTATTTCTACGTTTTTTAGGATGCTGGAACCGAAAATATGTGAATTTCTATGTTTTTCAAGATGCTGAGAGAAAAAATTATTATAAAGTATATGGTAACCTTATTGTATGCATATATTTGTTATTATGATACTAAGACTGAATCATGATTTTTGTCCTATTCTTAACAAGTTGTTTCATTTTTTGTTTTTTTTTTTGCTTTCTATTTAATTCTGTTTATACTGTTATCCATCCGGCAGTCTTGTAAAACGCTTAAAAGATGCTGAACCTAATTCTATGCCTCCGAAATAGAAAGGTTACTATTTTTCGGCCAATTTAGGAGACTACAGTGAGGAGCAAGGTGAAAAGTTCCATCAGGCAGGATCTTAAGACAATGGAACAGCGCTATCAGGGTAAATGGGATGTCAATATGTTAGCGGACTACTGTTGGAATTTAAAAAGAGATTTGCCAGACCAGAAAAGAACCAATAAAAGGAAACCACTTAGAAGAACTTTTGACAACAAGAGAGTTCGTTATCGTAGAAACTGGTAGACGCTGAATAGTGAGAGGCAAGGGGACTCACTTTAATCCAGCACTCCAAAAGGGAACAGAAATCTACTACGTCCACGCCGTTGTTCCTGGGTTACGCTAAGAATAGAATTAAATCATGAATATATATCAGATACTTCTGATCGATAAAGCATTTGAATTTCTAATATAAGAGCTAAGAGTAACTTCAAACTAGTTTGATAAACATGTCATTTACTGTAAATCGTCAAAATTTCTTCATACATCTTGATTTTATACAAAATTGAAACTACCCCCACTCCCTCCCCCCCGTTAGGGGTAGTTAGGGGGTGGTATTGAGTAAAAGAGGTATCAAATTCACTTTTGGTTGTCATTTTCGGTTTCATTATACCAAAAAACGTAGAAATACACATCTGACTTGATTTTATAGAAAAAAATGAAATTTTCACCCCCTGTAAGGGATGGTAGGGGGTGATAGTGGTTATGAATTTATTTTTAGTTATCATTTTCGGTTTCAGCATCCCAAAAAACGTAGAAAGACACATCTATCTTGATTTTTTACAAAAAATTCAATTTTCACCCCTTAAGAGGTAGTAAGGGGGTGCTAGCGGCAAAACGGGCATTTAAAATTAGTTTTTATTGTCATATTCGGTTTTAGCGATCCCAAAAACCTAGGAATAATGGGGTCTCCCCTCTGGTTCATGACGTTTTTTTTTTTTTGTGTGCCTGTGTAATTATAAAATGTTAATTTACTCATTAAAAAAAATAAGAAGCTCGTTATAAAATAATCTGCAATTAAAAATTTTGTAGTTCTGGTGGTCGACACTGTGATATGTGTGGATAGATCGATCAGTTAGAAGACGTCTTCTGACATGTGTAGACTTATTAAGTTTCTACTAAAGTCATACTAAATTCTTACTAGAGTCTGGGTTTACTCTGAGCTCTTTGAAAGTCTAACGAACTGTGAGGAAACAAGGCTTACGAACACACCAGTCAAGCATAATCTGAACTAGATTTGAATAAATCTCTTTTGGAAGTCTTTTAACAGCGTGTACCCTATTTGCGTACTAAACGTTCTCGTTATAATAAGGGGATCTGAAGGGTCTTTACCGACATAATGGAGATTCTTCCGCAAGGCTCGGTTACATCACGGTATATTAATCGTTCTTAAATGATAGTTAATTTTATTAGATATATTCGGAAACATATTTTATAATTTTATATTTAATGAACAGAATTTAAGCTTTGTATAAACTACAATAGATGGGCTCCGGAAAGAGATGACTGATTTTGCTAAGGTATAAAAGTAACATCAGTATGTCCGTGTTCGTTTCATTTTACCTTGATCTTAGAATGAATATAAAATACTATTTATCCGAATAAGAGAAAATATATATTTTTTTATTATATTCCTCTTAATACAAATAATACCATTCATCTCTAAGCTTAGATTTAAATCTTGTTACTGAATTATAACATAATATTTTCACGTCCTGGGTAACATTTACATGATTCATTTATTCCAAATTTAATTTATGTTTATTAATATTTATGAATTAAGATATACATTGTTATGTAGGTACAATATAATTCAATAATCGATCTAATGCCATAGATTTTTACGATCTGAATATTGATTCTGAATACTCTCATATTGAAAACTGTACAAGAAGTAAAAATAAATAGTCAGCTGGTAACATATGGCTTAGAATAAATATAATAAATTAAAATGTTCAATAAAATATCTTTGATAAACATGAATGTTATATAAATATACAACCTCTTACAACATGTCATTTACTGTAAATCGTTAAAATTTCTTCATACATCTTGATTTTATACAAAATTGAAACTACCCCCACCCCCCCCGTCAGGGATGGTTAGGGGGTGGTATTGAGTAAAAGAGGTATCAAATTCACTTTTGGTTGTCATTTTCGGTTTCATCATACCAAAAAACATAGGAATACACATTCATCTTTATTTTATACAAAAATGGAAAACTTCACTCCCCATAAGGGGTAGTAAGAAAGTGTTAATGGGTTATGGAGGTCTTGAATTAATTATTAGTTATCATTTTCGGTTCCAGCATCCTAAAAAACGTAGAAATACACATCTATCTTGATTTTATACAAAATTTCAATTTTCACCCCTTAAGAGGTAGTAAGGGGGTGCTAGCGGGAAAACGGGCATTTAAAATTAGTTTTTATTGTCATATTCGGTTTCAGCGATCCCAAAAACCTAAGAATAATGGGGTCTCCCCTCTGGTTCATGATATTTTTTTTTTTGTGTGCCTGTGTTATTATTAAAATTTATAAATATATTTAGGTACAATTTTCCCACATTGGATATCATTTACTTGTTTGAATAATACTTAATCAAAATGTAGTTACATTGTATATATTTACATTTTTAATGTATAATTAACGTTGCATATATCTTTATAATGCGCTTAATTTTGATAGAAATAAATGCAATACGCGATCTTTTACGAATGCTTAACGGGATATTATAAATTATAAAGAGTGTAATAATATTAACGTAATTTTCAAATAATTTGCACTTCAACTTTGGGTGAATTGACTTTTAATTAGTCCTAAAAATCCTTACTGTAATGTTCTGAACAATATATAAATATTTATTATTATATAGGAACCAAATAGAACAAAAAAAATCCAGGAAGTCATTCAGAAGGAAGAATATACCTTAACTCTTATGAATAATGGGTTTAGCATTGTTAATATGTTCAAAGTATGTTTACAATCTGTTTTTTGGCCTTATTAAATATTAGTGAGTTAAATACTTATCAGAAAACAGAATGTTATTAACGAAATAAAATGCATCTTAGGGCCGTTCCCCGAATGTAGTAAAATTCTTTAGTTTTCCTCTGACTTTGCATTTCTAAGAGTTATTATATAGCGGTACTATTTCTTTAATCTTTAATTATGACAATACTTAAATGTGGCCACTAAATCAACATAAAAAATATTGTGACATATCAAAGTTATCAGTGCTATCTAAGCTTTTCTATTTTTTTCTATTATTTACTTGTAACCTAAAAAATAATAAGTATGGTTTTATAAATTAACGTTCCTCAGCAAATATTATTTGAGGTTTTCTGGATGTAAAATAAATTTCAAAGTATGCTGGTCATGGGGTAGATGTTGGTTATACAGACTACTTAAAAGCTTTTGATAAAGTTTATCATCATCTTTTAATGCAAAAATTTGAATAAATTGGTATATGTTGTACTCTACTTAGGTGACTTACATCGTGTCTCTTTGATAGATCATATGCTGTAGCAGTCAATGGAATCAACTTGAATTTTGTTTCTATGTATCCACTATTTATATATCCTCAAATGATTTGCATAAATTTTATGAACATTGCATATCAAACAAAATATATTTTATATAAATAAAATTCTCCAGTAGAAAAGGAGGAAGCAAACGTTATTTGATTATTGTTTTCCTTATTTAAAATTAAAAAAGGTAACCGAGATTAGAGATTTTGGAGTATTTTTACATATATAATATAAAATTTATTAGATTTACAATACGCTTCATCAATTTGGAATCCATATTTATTTCTTGCAAATATCAAAATCTAAAAATAACAGAATATTTTTTTAAAGGGACTGATCTGTAAATTTATTACCTAATTAGAAATTTGGTTTACTGGAAAAATACCAAATTTTGAAACCCTATTGATTGTCCTACCTTCTAAAAAGAATCTCATTTGGATGCCCTCGCGTAGGTGCTCACTATCAGCCATTATTCACATTCCCTTATGTAAAACATTACTTAAAACACAATGACATATATTGATCTTGTAGTAATTTCAGTATATTACTATATTGAGTTATATAATAATAATTTTAACAAATACGTATTTCTGTTAAATTTTTGATTTGTTACTTAGTTTTATTATTTCTTTTGTGTTTATGTATTTTTTTTTGTGGAAACTTAATTGGCTTTTCTTGTCGGTTCTATTGAAAATATGTAACATTTTCTTTAGAACGAGGCTCTTCGTTTTCACAATGTAATATTATAGAATAATTGTAAATAGTTCTCATTTAATGTTACATTACTTTTAATATAACAATTTAAATAATCTATACAAGTGATATATATCTAAAAAAGCGATTTACCACTCACTGACTCATCATGAAATCTCCGAAACTATCTGTCCGGTTAACTTAAAATTTTACATAGTTACTTCTTTTGTGACGGAGACGTCAACTAAGAACGGATTTTACAGAATTCCTATCCCAACGGATTTCAACAAATTTCAAGTCATTCGGCCTTATAACTACAAAGGTTTTAGGATTAGTCTGTACATAGATGGAAGTACTATAGCAACGGTTACCATACCAATGTTTACCATAGTCACCATGACAACGGTTACCTTGACAACGGATACTATGACAACGGTTACATAGCATGGCAACCAGAGTTTAGATGAGAGGGGGGGGATGCAAAAATTTAAAATTTAAAAACTAAAAATTGTCATAAATAAAAATATAATTGATTACGAAATTTATTTCATATATTTGAAAAATAAATAAATATTTTTAAAAAAATCTAAATTTGTCCTTACTTATAAGCTAGAAAGTTTTTCGTGGTGTAGGCCTACGAGGGATCTCGCTACATGACATAATGGGAACGGATCCCAATACACAGTACTTCATAGATGATGTGGAAATCTGTGTACTCACTGACTAAGATTATATTTCTATATTTAAGATTAAAGAAAAATACACTACATTTATAATAGAAATTAAACATTTTGTCAATATAAGAAGTCCAAGTTCACATCCAAATTAATAGTGTGTTCAGCGAAGCGGGCGGGAATTAGCTAGTTATATAATAAGTTTGACTTAAAAAACTCAAAGCAATTTGTACAGACTTGTTGTGTTATAAATATAAGTCATTATTTTACAACACGTAGCACATTTTTTGAGGGGATTTAATTCGTACGTGACCAAACTTTGTCTTCAATTTGGAAGATTCTGGTTATGAAGCCAATCTATTTGATGTCCAATTTAGAGTTCTTTTCTTTATTCTTGAAGTGTTAATATTTATATATTATATATCAAAAGTAAAAAAATTTGTTTCACTATTTTACCGTATTCGTACGAAAATATTTAGAATTTTTATAGTCATCTTTATTTTACGTAAAAGAAGATAAGTCAGTGAGAATATTCGTTTAAAAAAAGATTAAAAAGTGTATATTAATATAAAGCCTGGAATATCATTCTGAGAAATATAAAATTGCACTTTTCATAATAGCTTACAGAATTTAATAAAATATTATATTAATGTATATAGCCAACAAAATCAAACTATATAGTGTACCAATTTGAGAGGTATAACAATAAGAGGCACAAAGAAACTTTTAATAAGGTTATCTAAGAAAGGGTTGCCGATAACAAGTATAATAAAAGATTACTGAACTAATCAAATTAAGGTTGCTTCCGAGGTCGAACTAAACACAAAAAAAGGTCTCCCAAACGGTTAAGAGCTTCGCTTACGCTCAGCTCAATTATAACAGTAATTTTTAAGAGAGAACTACAGAATAACTACAGAATAATAAGGTAATATTTTAATAATTTTACTGGTCATATGGTAACTTTATATAGGCAAAATGTAAGATATCAAGCGAATATTACAACTTATTTATTAAAATGATATAAATTATTAATTTTACAAAAGCAAAACGATAATGAGTATTCAACACAATGCAGATTGAGAACACATCTGAATTAAATATAAATACACTTATAGCTGAAGTTGAATGTAGGTCTATGATACTTGTGCTTGGCGTGACCTAGCTCGAAGTAATGTAACTTTTAAACAACAAGTGAACTAGTATTATAAACTAAGAATGTTTAAACAGACTTCTAACTAAGTATTATGGAGTCTGAGAATTCAACATTCTTGCTGTTGTAATATTTCAGATGTATTCATGTTTTATTACGGAACATGTTTGATTGAGCGAAGCGAACGAAGTGAGCGGAGCGTTTTACTGGAGACTTTTCACATTCTTTGTCACGAATTGGCTCGAAAACTACTTAACAGAAAATTATGAAACATTGCAATCAAAAAGACACACAATAGGTGATGGTTCTTATAAAAAAAAATTTGAAAAATGTCCCAAAAAAAAAATTTTTTTTTTTTATATCATTATCATTGAAATCAATGGGAAACGATGAGTCAATACTCTGCGCTCGCTTCGCTCAATATGCAAACGGCACCCAAGATTTCACGAGTGCAGCGAGTCGAAATTGAGAGTTTGTTGGCGACCCTAGTTATTTTATTTTTTTATCACCTTTATACTATGAAGCGATAATTTTCCACGGCTGAAGCAACAGATTTACGCACAATGTAATGAAAGTGTCCAAATGACAGGCGACTATAATTGGCACCCTACAGCAACTAACCGAATTTAATGACTGTTCTTCCAAATTAACACTTAAAAATATTTCTATACCTTTTGTTACCATGTAAAAAATCTTAACCTTAACGATGGATCGTTGTAATGACTGCTCTGTCAAATAAAAGAAGTGTCTGGGAAATTTTATGCTAGTTTACACACACAATTAATGCACATCAAACATTTTCTTCCTATAAAAAATAAAATACGGCTTGCCAAAAGTTTACTGTTGCCGATAATTGATTATGGTGATGTTTGCTATGTAAGTTTAAATGAAGAGTTGCTCAACAAGCTTGATTGCGTGTTAAATTCTGCTATTAGATTTATTTTCAATTTTCGTAAATTCGACCACGTTTCGAGTTATTGCTCGCAAATGAACTGGCTACCGATTCGTGAACGTAGGTGCATGAGAATCACTTGCCCCTTACACTCTATCCTTTACAATTTCTCTTGTTCCAAATATCTTCTAAATAAATTCTTACTTCGTACTTATGCCCACAAAAGAAAGACGGGGCATCGAGTTTCTTAAACTGTTTTTCTCACGTAAATTAGTTTAAAAAGTGTTGAAATATTTTAAAATGAAGAAATTATTAGTAAATAAAGCTACTTTCATTAATGTAATTGCTTTGTTTTGATAATTATACGCTTGTATTGCATTACAAAATGTAAAGCCTGTCTTCTTAATTCATTACTCGTGGTAGACAAAACATGTTATCAGATACAAACACCAGCGATAAAACAGAGCTTAATGTACCCGAAGAATCGTCTAGTTACCATTTAATCTTTAACCAGTACAGGAATCTTAAGTCATATCATACAAATGATACGTTAAAATAAGTTTAATGTTTACACTTTACTGTTATATTATATATCGTATATATAATAACATAAATAACAAACAAAAAATAATTAGTAATCTCTTGTATAGAAGTTCAGCAGTTCCTGTACATAGATGAACATATAACCACATTATTACATAAAAAAATGGTAAAGAAACTAAAGAAAGAATTTCAGTAACAAATACGGGGTAGTTCTAATGCGAATAATATACAATTAACTTGGGAAATTTCTGACATAATATAAACTTAGTCTGTCTTATTCTTCAAAAGTATAAATCCGTACCTTTAACCGTACAATTTTTAGTTATTTATATCTATAGCGGATTATATTTTGTTGTTAAATTTGAATTATTTAAAATTCATTGAAGAAGTAAACATTTTACAACATAATATTCTGAAATTTAATAGTTACAGAATAAATGCTTGTTTATTTCTGTCTATTACTTTATTCCTATTTTGTTTAAGAATAACTGCACTTTTTGAATATCAACTAAACTATTTTCAAATTATTTTAATTAATAAGTTATTGCTTTAATTTTACTTGGCTTGCTTTTAAGAAAAGTTGGGAATTTCTTTTCAGTATTATTATATACAGATACAATTTAAAATTATTATATACTAATTATATTATCTTGGGTCGTGTCTGCAATGTTAATAAATTTGGCTTACATCTTTTTTTCTAATAATAATCAAATTCATTACTAATTTTGATCTGTAACTAAAAATTATAAGATATTAAGTTTCTTATTTAGAGAAATTAGACCCTGGGTACAAAATAATCGGCAGCAAAATTTTATTCAGTGGTTCCAGTGGTCGAGGCAGTTAGGACAGGAGGAGTCTTTTTAAATGCACAGTATTATGAAATTTCTACTAAAATCATCTTAAATTCATACAAATTCATACCCGGTATTTTTGAAAATCTAACAAGCTAAGACAATAACATTTGTCTTATCACTGCTCTTAGAGAGCACTCCTTTCAATGCCACGCCAAGTATTGGAATACTGGACTTCGATATTTCGAGCGATTGTCACTTTCGTGGTCATCTGGAGAGCAAGGCCAAGTCGGCCTCGATGAAATTGGGAGTGATCAATAGAGCGTGGCAGTATTTCAGGCCTTTCCAAAGACTTGCGGTCTATAAGACGCAGGTCTGGCCACACATGGAGTACTGTTGTCATCTCTAGTCCGAATAACCCCAATATCAGCTTTTACCGATTGACCGCGTACAACGGAGAGCTTTTCGGATTTTCTCTGATCTAGATTGATACGACATGTGTACCTTAAAAAAAGGTGTTTTCTCCTAACTTCAAGACCGCTTTTGTGTATCCTCGGATGTTGCAACAATTCATGGCCGGCTTCATCACGTACCATTGTCACCAAAAAATAAAGGTTATGAACATACCAGTCAAGCGTGATCTGTACTAGATTTGAATAAACCTTTTTGAAAGTTCTTTAACAGCATATACCCTATTTGCGTTCTAAAGGTTCTCGTTATAATAAGAAAATCTAAAGGGTCTTTATCGTAAAAATTTAGATTTTTCCGTAGGGCTCGGTCACCTCACGGTATACGAATCATTCTCAAATGTGATTTCTTTATTAAGTATATATCGATACTATTTTACTTTATTATATTAAATGAACGAGTAGTTTGAAACAAATATATGTAAGTTTTAAATATAACTTATAAATAAACTAGTGATATGCAATAAAATAGTTTTCATAATCCAAAATAGCTTTTAAATATAAACACTATAACCGCTCATGACACTATATCCATCATACATATATTTACGGAATGTAATTGCATCATATCAAACTGTATCTGGACTGTAAAACTGTAAAAGGGATTAGTTGTATGTAAATATGAAAGTTATAAAATTTACATATCACAGCCTCACTGGTACAAGGTAGATAAAATAAATACACACTCATTTTTTAGTTTTATATTTAAATGGTTACCATATTTGAAAGATGAAAAAAAAAAATGTGAGGGGTTGTATTTCAAGTTGAAGTTTCATTATAATATAAATGACTAGAATCTTATATTATGAACTAATATATTAAAACTAAGAGGAAGGAAACTTCTGAAAATCCATTGAAAATAGTCATAATATCGGGGCATATCAAATCAAGTGTCAAAATATTAAAATATGAGAGATCTTGAACACCAATGTTATTTTTATTTCTAAATCTTTTATCTAATACTTTTTTTCAAGTCCTATTCAAATTTATTAATGTTTTGAACTATTTATTTGACAAATAGGTTGGTTCCATCGGTACTCGAATGTAGTATAATTATATTAAAAATAAATTGTATCAAATTCCGGATTTAAAAGCCCTTTAAAGTTTACTTTAGTGATAGATGAATGAATAGCAATAGATGGAAGTGAAAGAAATACGTTGTATCTAAGTTAAGTAAGGGATCGTTCTTGTTCTTTGCTTATTGACGACACCATTTATTCACGGTAATCTGTTTTAGCGAGAATTTCTTTTTTTCCTATGTATAAAGGTAAGCCGCCATCAATATATGAATAACTATTTACTACGATCTAAAGGAAAAATCTGGTACAGGGAGAGTTGTTTGATTGTTTTAATTGTTTAAGTAAAATTGGTTATAATCTAAAATAAATATAAGAAAAATAATTTAAAAAGAAAATCAGTATACAAATATTCAATTCATTCTAAGAAATTTTATTGATTCTGTTTATTTTGAAAAAAATGGTACATTACAAAGTTTAGTTTAAATTAGATGTTTATATAGAAAAGACATAAAGGTAAACAATCATTTTTATTGAGATAGGGAAGAGAAGGGAGTAAGAGATAGAGAAGAAGAGAAAGGGAATAGAGAAAGAGAGAAAGAAGAAAAGAAAATAAAGTTTATAGTTTTATTTTACTTATTGCTCCAGAAATATATTTTTCGAATTTATATTTATACGAATTCGTAAGAATATCTAATCATTAGTATTGAACTTGATAAATGGAAGCGCCATCTGGGGGTAACTGCAATTAATAAGAATATCATATTCGTTTCCTCTGTGTAAAAATACATGGTCATACTGATTTTCATGACATTTGGTTGAACGGGGCAGAAGTTGCTACTCTGCAGCGCCAAGTGGTGGCGAGTGGCAGCATGATCATATTATACAAACCTTCTCCGTGGACAAATACATATATACACCAATTTTCAAAATAATCGGTACAGTAGTTTTTGAGTTCATCGATGACATACAGACAAACATTCATTTTTATTTATGTATATATAATAAATGTATTTGTTGAAACACTTGTTATTTATTTCTTATAATAACTTTATTATGATACTATCTCAGAACAGGGCGATTTATGTACGAGTACATGCATGTATTCATTATTAATATTAACCATGAATTGTGTAATGTCTTTTTAATATTATAAAAGTAAGTATTTTCAATTTCATTTGAACAGCTCGAGATATTTTCATATTATATTGTACAGATCTCTCGGTACTCACTTCACAATGTTATTCTATATCGTGGAGCCAAACTTATTATGAGATCCTCTCTAAAACAAGGAAGTAATAAAAAATGTTTCTTCTCCAAAAGTATAAAATACAGAAAAGTGTTAAGCGTTTAATAAAGTTTAAAACTTATAAATCAATTCAACAAAACCTTATTAAAAAAAGATTAATGTTAAAGAATAATGCCATTTACATTATTCAAAAGATTTACACTACTGAAGATATGTATAGAATTTATATTTTATAAATGAAGCAGATTAAAGAGAAGATTAAATAAAATTCGACAAATAAATCCAACGCTGCAGTTGCAGACGTAGTTTGTTACATTAAAATTTATATAAAACAAAATATTTTTTTTTTACAAAACATTTCTATTTATTTAATAAAAAAAAATCCAAAGTAATGTTTATTCTTCTAATATAATTCCGCTTAGTGTTTTATAAATAATAAACAAGAGATATAAATATAAAACAAATTTAATTACTCTGTTAATCCTTAATTCTACTTCAAAATTACTAAACATATTATGTAACAAGAAGTTAAAGAAAATATACCAAAAATAGCAAAGCAAAACTGCAAAAGTCTGTTGATTTCTAATTGGATTCTTGTTAATTAAAAACATTTTCGGTGATTACAAAAGAAAAAAAATATTATTTACCATTTATTTCAGATCAAATTCAGTTCAATTATTATTTAAATTAATATATTTGTTTGTGTGTGGTAATTATTATTGATATTGATTCTAAACCTAAATGAAGTTTTACTATATACATTTACATTGTTTATGAAATGAATAACAATGTTAAATTAATGCATTCGTCTTAATATATTCGTAATAAGTGTAATGACTAAGTCGAACAAACCAATGAGACATTATTAATTATAATAATTGCAATAATGTTTATGTCAATTCATCCAATGACATTGGTTCTAAACAATCTTTTATCATATTTATTGTATATAAGTGGCTCAATCTTGGTGTGTTATTATTTTACAACACGTAGGATATTTTTTCCGAGGGGATTTAAATTATACGTGACCAAACTTCGTCTTCGAATATAAAAGGTTCTGATTATGAAGTCAATTTATTTGATGTGCAATTTAGAGTTGTTTTCTTTATGTGGAAGATTTATTATTACATATAAAACATAAAAGTTACAATGCTTTACTAAATATTTTATTCTGTACAGTGAAAAACGTATTATGGTCATCTTCTTTTAAGGGATATAAGTTAAGTTAGGGAGATTAAAAAAATTAAAAAAATATATATTATATTTTTTAAATCTTTTAAATATCAAATTTCATATAAATAAATAAAAAAAACCTAATATATATAGCGAGAGGACCCTCAAACTATATAGTGTACTAAGTCCACAACACAACTTAAGTTCAACAACAACTTAAGTTCCACATATTTCGATCCACTAAAAACTCTTGAACGTTATAATAAGCTTTATTTAACAATAAACTTTTGATTTTAGATTTAAAACTAAGAAATGGAAGGTCTAAGATATCTTGTGGAACTTTATTATATATGCGTATACTCAAGCCCATGAAGGATTTATTAACTTTTTGAAGCCGAAACTTTGGCGTTACGAGTTTGTTTTTATTTCTCGTATTTATCGCGTCTGTCACTGTTTTTTATATAACTATTTAAATTTTGACGTATATAAAATGTTATTAAATATGTATTGGGAAGCGACTGTAAGAATACCTATTTCTTTAAAAACATCTCTCAGAGAATCTCTAGCTTTTAAGTTATAAATAGCCCGCACAGCTCTTTTTTGTAAAATAAATATAGAATTAATTTTGACAGCACTGCCCCATAATAAAATACCATAAGATAAAATACTGTGAAAATAACTAAAATAAACAAGTCGAGCCGTATTAATGTCCGTTAATAGTCTAACTTTTCTAATTGCAAAGACGGCGTAGCTGAGTTTGGCTGCGAGTGTTGAGAGATGGGGGTTCCAGTGGAGCTTTCTATCTAATGTTAAACCTAAGAATTTTGTTGTGTCGATCAATTCTAACACTTCATTGTTAAGGAACAAGTTACAATTTTTACTTTTTACATTAGGAAGTGTAAACTATACGCATTTAGTTTTCTTAGCATTGAACACTAAATTATTAATTTCGAACCAATGCAGGACTCGTGACAAAATACTGTTTACTTCGTCAAAATTAATCCTATCACGCTCAACTTTAAAAATAAGCGAGGTGTCATCAGCAAAGAGTACAATGTCACACAGACCCTTAACAAAATAGGGCAGGTTTAAGGTGGTAGAGCCTAGCTGTAGTTATCTGACTGCAGCTCGTATTGGGCTGGCTCGACCGCGGAAGGACCACCCTCTCACAGAAGACCGACGTGTAGTAACCAAATTCATTTGGTTATGTTTCGTTGGTGGTTCGGTCGGGGGACCAACCCCCCCCCCACGCCAAACATGAAAGCGATGCCTACAAGAAAAATACCCCAGGAGGGTACCGGCTTTGATGAAGCCGGGGACCCCCTCCCCGAGCAAAATCGGGGAAATGATTCTCGCATTTTGCTCGGGTTGCCCGTCGTATCTGGGGAGGGCAAAGTATCGCCTTTTGTGTTTCTTGAGGGCAAACGACGAGTCAACGCAGCGGCACCCCGACCCACTCTAAATGTGGACTTTTGCAACATCCGAGGACTTCATTCCAACTTGAACGCCGTCCACTATTATCTAGAGACGGCGCAGCCGGCCTTGTTGTTTCTGACGGAGACGCAGATATCTCAACCTAGCGACACAGCGTACCTATCATACCCCGGGTATAAACTAGAACATCATTTTATACCACACGCCGGGGTATCTGTGTTCGTAAGGGAGGATATCTGCTGCCGTCGCCTTCAGGTTTTTGAAGGTCGGGACCTGTCTGTACTCTGGCTGCGCGTGGACATGGACGACCATGTCAGAGTCTACGCGTGCCTCTACAGGTCTCATAGTGGTAATGCAGAAACGGATCAACTCTTAGGCCATGTTCAGGCGAAGATTGACGATCTGCTTTCACAGATTCCCTCCGCCGAAGTCGTAGTCCTCGGGGACTTTAACGCACACCATGCCGATTGGCTAGGGTCACGTGCCACCAACTACGCGGGGAGATCTGTGTTTGACTTTGCTCTGGCAAATGGTCTGTCCCAATTGGTAAAGACGCACACTCGTCTACCGGACGTGGACAGCCATATGCCCTCTTTGTTGGATCTTCTGCTGACTACACATCCCGGAAAGTACCAAGTCACTGTCGAGGCTCCCTTAGGGTCCTCTGATCATTGCTTGGTACGGAGTGTAGTGCCCATTGAACGCCCAGCTCGCACAAGACCTGCGACTCGACGCGTTTGGCACTACAAGTCAGCGGATTGGGATGGAATGCGGTCCTTTTCTGCATCCTACCCATGGGGGCCGATTTGTTTCCCTTCCAATGATCCTAGTGACTGCGCTGCGACTGTAGCTGATGTGATACTTCAGGGCATGGAACTATTTGTACCAAGCTCTGTGGTACCACTTGGTAGCAGATCGCGGCCTTGGTTTGATGCGTCTGTCAGGGCTGCAGCAGCTGGCAAACGGCAGGCTTATCAAGCTTGGGCTAATGCGTTAGTCACTAAGGATCCGAACTCTAGAGTTCTGAAGAGGAAATATAATCGTGCCTCCAGACTTCTTTCAACAGACATTCTTCAAACGGAAAATTGCTAGAGCAAAGTTCAAGCATGTCGTCAAAATTGGGGAATATGGCAAAGTATGGCACGCGCAAGTTCTGGGCGCTTTCCAAAGCCAGTCTGGGAAACTTCTGTCAGCCATCCCTACCGCCATTGCACACTGGCAAGGACTCTTTGGCCCACACGGCAAAAGAGAAAGCCGATCTCTTGGGCACTCTTTTTGCCTCAAACTCGACTTTGGACGACCAGGGGAAGGCACCGCCTGTCATCCCACGGTGTCCGAGCTTAATGCCGGAAGTAGTTTTTCGGCAAAAACTCATCCGAAAAGCCCTCCTTTCCTTGGATGTTCATAAGTCGAGTGGGCCAGATGGTATCTCTCCAGTTGTGCTACGAACATGTGCCCCTGAGTTGACACCAGTGCTAACGCGTCTATTTCGGTACTCCTACTTGAAAGGCGTAGTCCCCGTCTCATGGAAGCATGCCGTTGTCCATTCGACCCCTAAAAAAGGTGATAGCTCGAACCCAGCTAACTACAGGCCTATCGCCATTACTCTCTGCTCTCCAAAGTAATGGAGAGCATTATCAATAAACAGCTCCTAACC
This sequence comes from Melinaea menophilus ssp. n. AW-2005, assembly GCA_918358695.1. NCBI lineage: Eukaryota > Metazoa > Arthropoda > Insecta > Lepidoptera > Nymphalidae > Melinaea > Melinaea menophilus. The sequence goes on along the minus strand of OU911039.1, from coordinate 29,294,554 downwards.
TACCTCGAGGATCACCAGTTGGTCAATGACCGGCAATATGGCTTTCGCCATGGTCGATCGACTGGTGATCTTCTGTTGTATCTTACGCACCGTTGGGCAGCTGTTATTGAAAGCAAGGGAGAGGGTCTGGCAGTTAGTCTGGATATGGCGAAAGCCTTCGATCGTGTATGGCACAAGGGGCTTCTTTCGAAGCTACCTTCCTATGGGCTTCCCGAGAGTTTATGCAAGTGGATCACCAGCTTCCTCACTGGGCGGAGCATACAGGTCGTTCTCGACGGTTTTTGCTCGGACCCCAAGCCCGTGAATGCTGGTGTACCCCAAGGCTGCGTGCTATCCCCAACTCTGTTCCTCCTGCACATCAATGATATGTTGGATATCTCCAACATACATTGTTATGCGGATGGCAGCACTGGGGATGTCTCTCCCGGGAAAACGTCGACGAGTGCCGAAAGAAACTCGTGTCTTCTATAGAGACTTCCTTGGGGATGATCTCTGAGTGGGGTGAACTGAACCACGTTCAGTTCAATCCCCTAAAGACACAAGTTTGAGCGTTTACCACTAAGAAAACCCCATTTGTCGTATCACCGCTCTTCGAGAGCACTCCCCTCATTGCCTCGCCAAGTATCAGAATACTGGGTCTCGACATTTCCAGCGATTGTCAGTTTCGTGAAGATCTGGAGAGCAAGGCCAAGTTGGCCTCGAAGAAATTGGGAGTGATTAATAGAGCGAGGCAGTACTTCAGTCCTGGCCAAAGACTTGCGCTCTATAAGGCGCAGGTCCGGCCACACATGGAGTACTGTTCTCATCTCTGGTCCGGATCACCCCAATATCAGCTTCTACCATTTGACCGCGTACAACGGAGAGTCGCTCGGATTGTCGGGGACCCGGTGCTCTGCGAACGGCTGGATTCTTTGGCATTGCGTAGAGACGTGGCTTCTTTGTGCGTCTTCTTTCCGCATTTACAACGGGGAGTGTTCCGAAGAACTATTCGATCTGATGCCTGCCGCCGAATTTCATCACCGCACAGCGCGCCATCGCCTCCAATACCATCCTTACCACCTGGATGCGTGGCGATCCTCTACTGTGCGGTTCTCAAGAACATTTTTTCCACGTTCCACTCGCTTGTGGAACGAACTCCCTTCGGCGGTATTTCCAGATCGGTACGACATGGGTACCTTCAAAAAAGGCGTCTACTCCTATCTACAAGGCCGGCAACACTCTTGTAAATCCTCGGATGTTGCAAGAGTTCATGGGCGGCGGTGATCACTAGTCATCTGTGTCAAAAAAAAAGGGCAAGTCATTAATATAAAGTAAAAACAAAAAGGGGCCCAGAATAGATCCTTGTGGAGCACCCATCTTTAGGTGAGAACCAGACGATTTAGAATTATTTACGTAAACTGTCTGGATTCTTTGATTCAGGTAAGAGGCAATAAGATCAAGCGCAGCGCCACGTACACCGTAGTGATTTAGTTTGCATAGTAACGTCCGATGGTCCACACAATCAGAGGCTTTGGACAAATCGCAAAACACCCCAATTGCATTCTGCGACTTCTCCCACGCGTCGTAAATGTGCTTAAGAAGCGCAGCACCCGCATCAATCGTTGATTTGCCTTTGGTGAAACCATATTGTTCACTATGTATTATCCCACTGCTATACATAAACTCTGAAATCTGATTTAAAATAATTTTCTCGAAGACCTTACTCAAGGTCGGTAAAACCGAGATAGGCCTATAATTTTCGGGATCCAATCTATCGCCACTTTTAAACAAAGGAACTATTTTACTGTTTTTCATCAAATCTGGAAATATACCGATTTCGATACATTTGTTAAAAATAAGGGATAATTGAGGGGCAATATTATTTATAATAGTGCCAAGCAATTTAACTGACATACCCCAGAGATCTCCGGTTTTCTTCGAATTTAAGGTTCTAAATGTGTTAACTATTTCATCTGATGAAACAGGTTTAAAAGCAAAATATTTATTATTGACTTTAACATTTTTGTTCAATTCCGCAATTGCAACAGATGATGAGGAATTTAAATTACGTGTGACTGTTATTGGGATTTCAGTAAAAAAGGTCTCAAAAACAGCCGCCACCTTTGATTCTTTATTTATTTCAATATTATCAATTTTTAACTTTATAGGTCCATTGGGAGCCCTAGATTTTCCAGTAAAACTAGATAAAACATCCCAAGTTGCCTTTATTTTATCTTCTAAATTTAAAATTTTATTTTTTATATAAATGGACTTGGCTTGTACGCAAACGTTCTTAAATATTTTAGAGAAATTTCTGACTCTATTTAAGAACACCGGATCATGATTCCATTGCCTCTCACCATATAAATCATATAATCTTTCTCTGCTTCTATATATTCCTACTGTAACCCAATCACTAAATTTAATTTTAAAGTATTTCGTAAACGTTTTTGGCTTAAAAATATTATTAAATTCATTTAACAATAAATCGAAAACTTTATTATATAAATTGTTCGGATTATCATTGGTTACATTTTCTTTAACCACTATTTTTGCAACATTTTTTTTTAAAAGTGAGCATTCTATTTTTTGTTATTGTTATTGTCTACAACTGAATTTTTGGGGTCTTGCAATTTCATGATTAATTAAGAGAGAAAATTGTTGACCACAGTGGTCTGAACTTAAATTCGATATTATCCTCTCGTCATATACGTTACAGTGACAGAACACATTATCAATACAAGTCGCGGAAACAGTAGTTATTCGAGTGGGTGCCGAAACGACGTTTAACAGGTTATAGGATTTAAACAAATTTAATAAACGAACACTACACGAAGTTACTTGTAATATATCTACATTGAAGTCGCCGCACACTATCACCGATTTGTTTTTATTACAAAGTGTTGTTAAAATATCCTCCATTTTATTTTCAAAGTCATCAAAGTCTCCAGAGGGGGGTCGGTACACGCATAAGATAATATTTTCATTGAGCTCAATGCAGGATAGCTCAATAATTCGCTCGACAGAGAGCGCCACTATGTCTGAACGAGACTTAAAAACTACATCACTACGAGCTACGATAAGTGAGCCACCGCGAATAGCTTTCTCTCTACAGAACGAACTTCACAATTTATAATTTTCGATATTTATAATATTGTTGCTCTTTGACAACCAGTGCTCTGTAATGCACAATAAACTAATATTAATTTTTTTAACAAAAAGACTTGACTTTGACTTGACTTAATATTTAATAATTATAATCTCACTCACTCAAACATAATAAGATGAAATTATAATTTAAAGAATACAGAGAAATAAATTTAACAAACAAAGGTTTCAGATATTACATCTGATTTTAATATGATACTTTGCACCTGCGTCTAATCAGCGTTTCCACGGTTCGTGAGAATATAATAAATGCGAATTTAACAATTTTATAACAAATAAGAGTATAAGAAATATTTAATTAATAAACACAAGTATAAAGAAGTATAACAAACGTTTAAACTAATAATAATATTATTTTAACAAATGTTCACTTGTACGAATAATTATTTACTACAATTTATACAACTATGAAAAATTCCAATTATACAACTATGAAAGTTAGTAATATTTTAATAATTTTGTTGTCTTTATTGGTAACTTGATATAAACACAATATAAAATGTGAAGTGAATGTTAAAAACATGTTAACACATATGTTAAGATTAATTATAATATTGATAATAAAAACAAGTAATTTATAAAAATTATATATACTAATAATTTAAGGAAAACAAAATGATAATCAATTAACACATAATACAAACTGAGAACACATATATTATACGAATTGTGAAATATTTATGAGAACCTAAATATACTTCTAGCTGTAATGGTCTATGTTTAAAGATTACCTACTTGTGCTTGGCGTGACCTAGCTGAAAGAACTCTTTAACAATACGTGAACTAGTATTATAAACTTAGAATGTTTTAAATTACTCGCAGCTAAAAGTTAATGGATACTGAGAATTCAACATTCTTAGTGTTATAATATTTCAGTTGTATTCCTGTTTTGCTTCTTTCGGAAAACGTTTAATTATTTTGTTATTTTGTTGCCTTTATACTACGAAATGTTAATTTTCTACTTTCGAAGCAATAGATTTACTATGAATGTAATGTAATAGGCTTTAGGACGGCTTACAAAATATAAAACGGGCCAGCGAGTTTCTTAAACAGGTTTTTATAAGGTCTGTGGCAAATACGTTTTCAAAGTAGTGAAAGATTTGAAGATAAATGTTTTGTAAATTATCCTACTTTCAATAAAGAAATTGATTTCATTTAATTATTTTGAGATTATTCCTCTCACACTTTGTTCCATCCGCTACAAATAATAATCTTTGATCACATAGACTATACACAAATACATACATTTATACTTATGTTGTAATTATAATCCAAACCATTCATTAGCTCTTCGAGAAAATCAGTCAGTCTAATATTTGGAAGAATGAATTTGTCCCAATAAAATTGATTTTACATGCGTTTTGAATAAAATTGAATAATGTGCTTACAAAACAACGCTCTGATTGTTTTATGTGAGAATACAGTCGAATTTAACTTAAAAACATTACTTAATATACAATTATACATACTGACGTTACCTGACGATATTCTGTACCTTGTTTTTGTATTTTGTTTCATAGTATATAAATGGAATCAGCGATGCTTTCTTAGCTTAAATTGGATATAATGTATTGATCGTTGACACTTATCTAGTGCTATACATTCATTTATCACTGTGAAACCAAATAGGGCTTTACATACATTATTTGCATTGCATACTATTTGTTATCAAATAGATATATTCTGTATTCGTTTACCGATGAAAACTTACTATTTATTCAATAAATAACTGAATGTTACATTTGTGGATTTTTGAAAATCATCGTTACAAGAAAAATAACAATGAAAAGGAAAACTATTCATATTTCACATGTATAATACTAGCTGATTCGCACTCGTTTATCTGGGCACACTATTAATTTGGATTTGAACTTAGACTTCCAGTATTGACAAAATGTTTAATTTCTATTTTATATAAATGTATTTTGTTCAATTTTAAATAAAGCAATAATGCCAGTCCATTTTTAGTGAACGTCTAGGTCACAAAAGAAGTAACTATGTAAAATTATAAGTTAACCGGAGAGATAGTTTCAGAGATTTCGTGATGAGTTATTGAGTAGTAAATCGCTTATATATATAAAAGAGTTATCAGTAGTTTATTATAGCAATCATCAGCTGTAAACTAAATCAAAAGCCAATAAATAAATCTAATAAAACAGTAATACAATTATGATATTAATCTGATAATTTAAAACACTATTATTTATTTTATTCTATAATTAAATTTATACAACATTATAAGTTATTTTTACTTAATATAAAGCAATTATTCATTTTAAAACAAAACACTAATTAATATAAAAACAAATCATTTAAAATAATGATGACAAGATGAAAATACTTCCCAATATTCCGGCAGCGACTCAGTGCCTTATTTATGCAAGCACTGGAGCAGCATTTTGTGCAATGGCAATAGTCCAGCAACGATTCAGAGTGTTATTACGCTAACACAGGAGTAGCGCTTAGTCAAAGACCTGACTCGCTTCTGAATCTTTGAGCAGTTGGCACGTCCTTTTATACTGCGAGACCAAAGCACTCTACCCTCCGATACCGAAATAATAGTGTTATTTTCAATCAAAAAATTATTAACAAATGTTTGCGACAACTCTTGCGCATAATGTATATAGTTTATATGATGAGCTCTTTATAATGGTTCTTGGATAAGTTTCTTTTTTCCTAGTATTGCTATATAGTCTAGTTCTTATTCTAGTCATCTATTCGATTATTCTACTTGAAGTTCATTCAACGCCTCACAATTCATTTACATTTTTAAAAATACTATATGACCCAGGTAATTTCATGAAAGTAAGGTGATTTGTTTTAAAGTCCAGTCACTCGCACCCAAAAATATATATATATACATATTTTGCAATGAATGTACTTTGGGTATTTATATTTACTTTATATAATTTTTGACAAATCAAAGCAGTAGAAATTTATAAATACTAACTTTCAATACATTAATTCTTAAGTGTTATTTATTTTGACTTATATTATTTTATTTTTGCAACATAATTAACAAATACTAATCACGTAACAAATGATTACTCACCCACAATATTATCAATACACTATCCGTTTATAGAAATAAAAAGATAGTATTTATATATATATATACTAAATTGTTACTTATAACTATATACTTATAACTATTACTGTTAACTGTACTGAATTGTTAATTAAAACTATTTGAAAATAGTCTCTTCGATTTTTAGAAGTGTAAAGACTGTAAAAAAGGCCTGCAAAGGTCGTTAGACAGGCAGTTGGCTTTGGGGTGGCTCGGTGAACTATTATTCCTATGTCGCTGCCTATCCTTGCTTCTTTGAATAATTAAGTATTTAATTATGTCTATTTCATGTCGTTAAGACCTATGTATATTAACTGGCTGACTACTGACATTTTGTCATCTATTATGTAAAAGTAATATCATTATACTTGCGTTTATCCCATGGTTTACGCTTAATTCTTACATATTCATAAAAAAAAACTTTAAGGTACCCTTGATTCTTGAAATAGCAAACAAAAATTCAAAACTTTTACAACATTGGTAGTTGATATCTAATTAATTTCAAAGTATATTTATATATTACAAACATTTAAAATATACAGGTAGTTTAAATATCATTATATTTTATTTATGTTACTCGTAGATAACTACATAAATATTCTCTAGTAACAAAATTTTATTACATACATAATAATATCATCTAAAATACAGGTAACTTTTATTTTATAAATATATTTATGAAGCAATTTTCTGTATGTTATTATTTTACAACACGTAAGAAAAACATTCCATCTGAGAATCTGAGATCTGAAGTCTACGTGACGAAACTTTGTTACGAAGATTATGACTACGACGCTTACTTTTTTGATGTATATTTTTCACTTTTGTCGTGTATTTAGAATAATTTGACGTTCACGGTATTATATTTATTGGATACAAAGAGTGTATATTACAAAATATAACCCGCTGTAGATATAACTAAAACAAATGGCTAAAGGTATTTATAGTTTTAAAGAATAAGACGGTCAGAGTTAAGTATATAGTTTATAATATATTATATATTATGTAAAAAATTTCCCAAGTTAACATTATTTCTATCGAATCCCTGATACTATTATCCCAAGATGAATATTGTTAAGATATTTAAGTAACAAGATCTTGCGAAATCTCGGGTGCCGTTTGCGTATTGAGCGAAGCGAGCCCAGTGTAATGATTCGTCGTTGTGGACAATGTCGGTAATGTAAGAGGTTTCATTGTAAAGCAATTTTTCGCGCGATTTTTTTTTCCCATTGACTTCAATGGGATATCAGTTTTTTGACGACATGACATTTTTATTTCTTTTTTAAACCATTTCCTAATGTGTGTCTTTTTGATTGCAAAATTTCATAATTTCAAGTAGTTTTAGAGCCTATTCGTGACAAAGAGTGTGATAAATTCTCCAGTAGAGCGCTCCGCTTGCATCGCTCAATGAATACGTTATACAAGTATGGTAATAGTTATGGTTTTTAGCTTTCTTTGTACAGAAACATTTTGCTTTTATAATACGATACGTATACGATGCAATACGTAACGTATAGGACGTTACGTGTACGAAGCGACTATTTCACTATAATGCAACCGCTCCATTATTAGAAGTTGTATAAACATGTAATGTTATGGTTGGAGAGAAATGGGCTATTTCAAGACTTCATCGCAGAATGGTGCGTTAAGATTTTATCGTGAAAAGTTAAAAAAAAAACTTTAGGGTATATTGCTCTTGTTTTATTTTTATTGTAATAATACTTTCTACTTCGCATTCAATCATGTATATCTCTCTATATCTTTCTCTTACTTTCTCCCTCTCCCCTCTCTCTCTTTTTTATGAATATGCATAATGTAGTATTCGACCGTATTCCCACATAAAATAACAACGATCAGAACGTTGTTTTGGTATATTCAATATCTGCTAATGGAATTTAAATTAAAATACCTATTCCCATCTGGGAACTGATTTAGAATTACTGACGCAGTTAGGCCTTCATTAGGAAAACGTATCTTTCAAAGATGTACTTGAAAAGTACAACGGACAACGGGAATAGTCCCATTGTCCTATAAAACTATTAGGACATTAGTTAACCTTTACCCTATAAATTATAGTTCAAGAAATTACTGTCGCTAAAAGTATCCGATGCTCTTTTTCGCAATTTTTTGTGTTGTATTCAAAACACATGTAATATCAATTTCATTAAGACAATACTGGGACATATTATTTCTTCATCATTGTCATACAAATGATTTGGGCTATAATATAATAAAACAAAATTAATGGAAAGATTTGGTAAAGTGGATAATGGAAATCTTCTTTAATATGAGAATAACTATATCCAGCTTTTTATTGTTAACCTTTGGTTAAGATAAATTAGATTGAAATAAATTGGTGAAATCTAAAAAACCAATACAATGTTTGTAATAAAACTTCGCGTTCCTTGATATTTACTATATTACCACTGTTACAATCCGGTTGATTCGATATTGCATTAATGATATTGAAATCTCCTATAGTAAAAAAATAATAATAGGCTTATTCACATATATTTCGGAAACGGATTCAAACAAATCATAAAAAACCTTAAATTGTTACATGTTTGTAAACTAAAGCTTATTACCACCTCGATAACATCTGCAATATCGTTATAAAATAGAAATTTTTGAAGGTTTTTCTATTAAATATTGTTCATATAATTATAAATAAATAAGACAAGTATATTATATTTTGATAAATGTAACTTGCTGTTGTCATATTTTGGGAAAATGCATTAATTAATCCTTTAATTGAATTAATTTTCTTCTAATCTACTTTTCGATCCATTTCTATGCTTGTCACAAGAAGTATAACTTTGATGTTGTCTTTGTTATATAACGTTTTTCACGTTGGCAATTAATCACTACTGAGTGGATAAGGCTATCCTGTAATGGTTTAATTCGTTATTTTTGTATACGTTAAAGACTATTTATACTATATTTGAAAGAAATGAAGAAAGAACAGAATGTAACGCTATTATACGGCAGCCAAACGTGGGTAACACAGAAGAAGAATGTAAGAAAGATGAATGCTGTGGAGATGCGATCTCTTCGCAGAATATGCGGAGTCAGTCTAGCTGATCGAATCCGCAATGAAGAGATCCACAGAATGGCAGGTACTAGCGAAGATGTCACGGTGAGATTGAAGAAGAAGGTGCTCCGATGGTTTGGGCACGTCGAACGAATGAGTGATGAAAGAATGGTAAAAAAGATTTATATAGTAAAAGTGAGCGGTAAGAGAGACAGGGGGAGGCCTCGAGTGACCTTCGAAAACACAGTATCTATGATACTGGAGGAAGGTCACGTAAAAAGCACAAGGACCCCCCGGAGGGCATGTATGAAGAGGTTGATGTCTGTGGCCGAGGCGAAAGAGGTATGCAGGGACCGTAGCGTTTGGCGCTTCATCGTCTCTGGCTACCCCGCAAGGGATATGGCGTGAAGCTAAATAAATAATATATAAATAAATAAATAAAGACTACAAATCAAAATAATCTATAACCTTCGCAAAATAAACCATATATACTAAGAATTTTTATGAACCCTTATTACGTTTAAAGTTATTTGAAAAACTGTAAAAGGTATTTGATTTCAAAAGTTTCAATTTACACAATACTACAATCAGAAATTGTTTGAAATCAATATTATAATGAATAATTAATTATTAAGTGAAAAATATTTGCTTGTCTTATTTCCATTACAACAACATCACAACACCAGCCAAAACTTCATTCTACTTATTGTGAACAAAGCTGAATAAATATATTCTTATTCTTTATAACACTTCTTATTAAATCTAAATTTCTTTAGTTTGCGTGTTGTTATAATTAACATTTCAATTTTCAAAAGAAGTTTTATATAAACGTTGTAAATATAAATGATATTTGTTGTTTTCAAAAGTCTCCTACAAATTCTTTATATAAACGAGTATTATCAATAAACTAATTGTAATATTCCATTAAAATCAATTTTAGTATAATTTCACCAAAAGGCTAATAAAGAACTAAGGAACACTTTCATTTACCCCTTGCATTGTTTTCTTTCGGAGGATTGTGGCTGAGATCCATTACGATTTATTTTTAAAATAGCTTACAGATAAGACAACAATGCCTATAAATTTCTTGATAGCAACCTAAAGCGAGATAGTGTGATCTGAAGTACTGCTGAGATCAGTTAAGAATAACGATAAATACTCCCCACATAGATCTGACCCTTAACACTTACCATCTCCTAGACTACGAGAGCTCTCTTTTACAACCCCACCCTTTTTTATACAGACAAAAGTTACAAAATAATTTCAATTCTAAACGTGTTAACTTGAAGATTGGGTTTAGTTTATCTAGCATCAGGGCTAGTTTAAAAAAAACGTGTTAGCAATTTTTATAGAATGGAATTTATAATTATAATAAATTTTTTAATTCTTTATTATTATTTAAAACAAATAACATGTGGAATTTCAAGGTGGAAAACCATTACAATTTTATTAAAAATAAATAAAAATTAATGTGTAAAATATTATAAAAGGCAATGTAATATATTTAAAGTAAATAAGAGCTACATTACTATCATAATAAAATCTTAACTGTTTTTATTTTTCATTAAATTGTACAGTTCCGGAAGTGTGCAAATGACCACATTCTTACGTTCAATATAGTTTTTATACCTTTTTATAAATTAAGAGAAAGGTTTTGTCTTAAATTTGTTATGCAGATTTAGTTTAGATATGCAATATTTTTTTAACTAGATAATCCGTCGTCGTTAAAGGCGTGTTGTTTTCTAATTTACTTCTTATGGTAATGTTCTAAATAGCTTTTGTTTATGAAGACACGACGATTTTAAGGGAATATTTAAATTTATTTTTGAAGTTGTGCATTAATCAATTTAAAAAAATATATATGGTCGTGTAATTGTTTTCTTGCCGATAATTTATTCGTACATTAATCAATTTGTAAAAAAAAATATATTTTTTTTTTTCGTCTTCTTTCTCGTAATCTATTTAATCTGAAGAAAGTTATACAGTCTTCCTATGAGTTCCTATAATTTGTCAAGCCTCGTAACACTGGAAAGTCAAAACCACAGAAATAATTTTGTAATTATTTAGTCTTTTTACATGAATTTTATAAAAGGCTAACTAAACTGGGCTACAGTTTTCAAGACATGAGCGTACCGACTATTAAAAAAGCTTAGCATTTTAATATTAATCGCTTTCCTGGAAAATTTCAACATCTAGAAATTTTAACTAATGGTTGACAGACAACATCATGCCGATATTTTATGTACAAGTGAAATTGATTGGGAATATTTATTCTTCTTGTCGGTTTGTTCGTAAAATATAGTTGTCGGATTATTCTGCTTATGATATTTGTTTTGGATATTGTCCAACCTTGCATAGAACTTCAACTGCTGCAACATCGAATCATAAGAATAGAAAACATTAAAAGATGTTTTTGGATATTACCTATTAACATACTATATTATCTTATAAACAGATGGCGTTGTATTTTTGAAAAATATGAAAAGTTAACCAGATAAAATCACTGCCAAAAGCAGTCTATTTTAAAAAGTTGTCTAGATGCATAGCCAACAAGAAAATAAAAGTTAGGGTTTTCATTTTTCACATTTTCTGTTTTCAAAATATACAAAATGATGCAGAATATTGTTGGCTTCAAGTTTCTATTTGAAATCATGACAGCGCATACATTGATTTTGACAATTGTTTAAACAAGAGCGTGCGTCCTCGAAAACATTATAATCTCTCATTTGGCATTCATGAAGTATCGTTCGCTTGTTCGATGCTTCACAAATTGTTTGATATTATGTACAAAGATTTAATAATAACTTAGTCCGGAAGGCAACATTGCTACTTGCTTACTCCCATTGAAATATATATAACATTTTATGTTTTTGTTAAATTTAAGAAATATTTGTGACTTATTCAATAGTTAATTCTATTTTTTTTTGTATCATCGCTGGTAGTGGTAGTTTATTTTTGAGACTAATATATTGCCTGGGAGACGGAAGAATGGACCCGGCCTATAGATGGTCTCACCCCTGACTTTCTGAGACTGAACATGTTGTGTGTTAAGTGTTCCACTTGTAAAAGCGTTAGGAATGACTACTTGAAATCTGTTTGTGTATTGGTTTGCGATAACTTTGTGAATTAATAGGGGATTTAATATTTATTTTATTAAACTATCAACTTGTCCTAAGTTTTTGTAGAATGTAAGTATTTCTAAGTATTAATAAAAATAATACATAATTATGTGCATATATTGTGTACTACTCTTATACAGCATGAATCAATGACAATAATATAATTACAATGATATGAAAATATATTTTTTTAATATAAATACTATTGGAACCGCACAGCAAGTAGCAGACTTTGTGAATCAATCCGAGTCAACGCGGTACAATAGTGAATAATTATCTACGTCAAAGACAAGATCAAAGTTATATTATTAAAGGGGTAGGACCTGACCTGTTCTGACCTGACCGCCAGTAAATTTGGATTGCGGTGACATTGCCAGAACAATGAAATCAATGAGTTTAAACCTTTACTATATATTTTTTATTTAAAATATAAATGTCGATCTATCTTGCTTTTTAAAGCTTTTTTAAACCTTTTGTTTTAAATATCATTTCGTAAACTTTTTATTAGATTTTTTATATTCGACATCCAATGATTTAATTAAGCATAGAGACCTGTATTTGATACTGGATATTGTGCTGGTATCAAGTTACTAATACGTGATAGGGTTAATTAACGATCTATTCCACTCCGTCAATATCCGGATCACAGCACATCTACTATATTACCCGCTTAATAAACTGTCCGTCACAAGGGAAAATAATTGATAAATAAGATCTTTAAAAATTAATCACAGTTTAAGTTTGTAATTTATAATAATTATTTGTTTTTGTATATTTTTAAGTTTGTTGACAAAATATAAAAATAACAACAAATGTTTTACAAAAAGCATTACTTACTAAGTACATACATCGCAATACTATAGTAATTACATAAAAGACCAAAAAAACATTCATTATTCACAAAAGTCTGTTATGAATAAGTATTTAAATTAATAATAATATTCAGTCATAATACTTGACTTCATAATAATAATAATAATAATAACTCACATATACTTTAATAATACATACATATATACATATATACTTGAATACTCTATACTTGAAATGATTGGGCACATACTCTGAAGTATCTATACAAATACATTTTATTTAAAAAGGCTTTGCTAACTACTAGTGCTAGGCCTTTATCGTATCTGCAGTTTAATTAACGTTTAACGGTAATTAAATTAATGTTGCTGTGAAATTATATATGACTTGTAAACTTTGATAATACTAATCAACCGTGACAATAATGTCCGTACCGTGAAATCACTTTGTACCGCATTGACCTTTATTAATTGATAAATTTTGATATTCGCTGTGCAGTTTTAGTATTATTTTTATTTAAATTGTATATCTTGCTATAACTGTAATTATAATGATGCATTTTTGTTCTAGGTTAGTTTGAGTTAGTTTACTCATTACCTCATAGAAAAGAATTATTAACTGTTTTATATTAATTAGTATGTTTTAATAGACCAATCTGTACGTATTATTTGTTATCATAATACTAATCTACAAAAACTTAGACCAAGTTAAAAGTTTATTAAGATTTATATTATATTCTTCGCCAAGTTACAAGTTAATCACAAACTGTTTCAATATATTACAGAAACAAATTATTAAGTAGTCAGTGATTGACTGTCTTTACTTCTAGAACAATGTCATGCAAATAAACAACTCTTAGTTGGTATATATCTTAACTTTATAAACTTCACTACAGACTTCAATGTTATGTAAATTTGTCTAGCTCTTTGTTTTTCAGAAGTGTAATTTATTAGAATTCATTGCTGGTTAATTATTATTTACCATGTTTCATCTCATGAAGCCATGAGTTAAGTCTATCGCTAGTCTGGGTGAAGATTCATCTCCCCCCTCCCCCGGGCAAGTGATTAGCCATAAAACAAAACTAAAACAATTTCATTATTTCAACTAAAAAACATTATGTTAAATATACGACAATTATTATTTTGATTGATAATCATTGATTTTGGAAGTTATCACAACATTCGTAATAAAATACTACTCACGTACAATTATATAAATTTCACCAAATGGCAAAGGACAAATATATATTAAAAAAAAAACAACAAACAAATAAAACTATATATAGTCATCACAATAAAACCAGTATATAACGGAAACATCGAAAACGCAAATTTAGATTCACAAAATCAATAAAACCATAATAGTTATAAGATTTAAATTTCAATTTATTAGAAGCGAAGCCCACATCAACTTAATTTGGAATAAAGACCAGTGAGTTATCGACTTTTTCACTCGCGTCTATGTAACAAATGTAAAGAATTTACAGTTATTGGTATTCAGGAGCAGAACGGAATCAGCAATAAATAGGTTTTTCATGGAAAACGATTTCTTTTGTAATATTGTATCTAGTTAAATTATATAGCAGATAAAAGTTTAATGTTAGTTTTTATCGGTAGCTAACAAATAAATATTAAATATTATTTTGTCATCTCATAGTACTCCAATGTAGGTGTACAAATATAGAATAGGTAAAGAAAATATGCATTAATTAAATTTCAGATTTTCCACTACAGCGAAACAGCATTTCATTATTCTTTATTGTTAATTAAAGCTAATATTTTATTCTATATTTCACTTTGTATTGAATTGCAAATGGCTATTTATTTTCTATAACAAGACTTATAAGATATATAAGTTACGAGCATTGTTATAATTAAATATTTTTTTAATATATTCTACATAAACATCAATAGCAAATAAGTTTGGTTTTGTGATTTCCAAACGTAAAGTTTCATCGAAATTCTTTACAGACACGAGTAACGTGAGTAGTATTCCAACAATTTTTTAAAACTTTTTTCCCAAAAGGTTAATTAAAAACTAACAAACACTTTCATTTACCCCCTGTATTGTATTGTATTGATTTCTTTGTGAAGATCGTGGCTCGTGGCGTGGAAGATAAAAATAGCTTAGAGTTAAGACGATAAAGCCTATAAATTTCTTAAGAAATAATTGTAAGGGGAGGTAGCTTGGTCCGAAGAGATCAGATGAGATAAACAAAGAATAATGCTAACAAAGATCTAACCCTTAATACTTAACAACCTCAGTTCCGACTTCATATTTCAATCAACTAAAAACATTTGAATGCTATGATAAAATTAATTTAATAATACACTTTAAATTTTAGATCTAAAACTACGAAATGGAAGATCTAAGATATCATATATATATATATATATATATATGCGTTTTATTATTATATTATATGCGTGAATTTACTGAAGCCCATGAAGATTTTGTTTACTTTTCACGATGAAATATAGGAGAAACGAGTTAATTTTTATTTGTGTTTATTGTGTGTTTATCAACTATTTTTATATAAGAATTTAAATGTTGACGTACAAATAACATGTTGTTAAATATGTATTGAGAGGCGAGTACGAAAACCAATTTTTTAAAAACATCTCTCAGGTGAACTGATTTTGACAGTACTGTCTATAATAAAGTACCTTAAGACAAAATACTATGAAAATAACTACAACAAACGAATTGAGGCGGATTAAAGTTGATATTATTTATAATTAAAAGTCTCACCCAATTCTAATCAGCTGAATAATTTCATATCTACCATAAGGTATTATGTGTAGCACTTTAGATTAAATTAGTTTTAGTTACTTAGTTCTTTATAGTAATTTTCTTTTTTTTTTTTCATATTATTGCTTTTTTAATGTGTTTTTTCACTTTAGTTTACCATGTGGTATGTTTTATTTGTTCATTCATTCAAGGGTTGACTGGAAAAGATCCCTTCAGGGGATAAGTCCGCCTTTGTGCATAGTTTTTTTTCTTGTTATACATTTAGCTATCTACTTTAGTATTATTTATGTACAATAAAGAGCATACAAACAAACAAACAAACAAACAAACAAGGTAGATACCATAAGGTAGATAGATACTATAATCTTGTAGTATTTATTATTTGTAGTAGTAAAATCAAAGATGTTACTAAAAAGTAGAATACTCTATAAAAATATAAGAAGGAATTCGTTAAATAATCCCTATATACATGTGAACGATTCATCAATTGTTGTTACTATTGGATTGAACGAGTGAATGACTGTACACAGTTGAAATAGGTCGGCAAAATATTTATCGTTATGCTTCCAACCATATACTGAAGAAGACTGTGTAATTCTCTATTTCAATACAAATAGTGTTTACATATAGTTTTAAATACTTTATATGTAATTGAATTATTTGCAATAAATTAATACGTACGAGAAAAAATTGCTAAGAAACTTAATATGGTCTCAAAAGTTAAAATACTTATCTCAACAATGCTCTGGTATTATTCAAATTGTAATTTCAGAGTTAGAAGCTTTTGACCTATTCGATATTTCACGAGAAATTCAATGTAATCCATTTGAATAATTGAAGAGATTTTCGTGATACTTGAAATCCCTTTTCAAAAATAACTCCATCCGATGGTTGAATACTGAATTCACATATAACTCGATTTAATACTCGATGTATTTACATAAAAACATATTTTACTTTCGATAACATTTTTATTAGAATTTTATTTTAATATAATAATTTTTCAAAGATGAATAAGAAAAAAAGGTGCCAAAAAACTCGTTTAATCTACCGTAAATCACTGGACACTTCTTTATATTCAGTACACGAAGTATATGTCATATAGTGGACCCCGAGGCCCATTACCCGAAACTTTACACAGGTGGAGCTGCGTGCTTAATCTAGATTATCTTACATTTAAGAAGAATATAAATATCGGATGTGCCTGTCGATACCACTAAGTGTTACAGACACGACAACATGAATAATATACTTGACGCCAAAACCAATGTTTTGGGAAACTGTCATCATTTAACCTTTTCATATATACGTGCTTACGTTATTTCATCTGTTCAAAGATTACGTGCTTTCATCTGTTCGTGATCTGATCTGATTATTTATTATTTATTATTTTATTGTTAACGAAATATTATTATTTTTTTTTATTGCTTACACTGGTTAAAATTTTACAGGTTTTTTTTATTACACTTTTTTTTTTATCACCAGATGTAGAAAATAGTCATCTTTACATTGTTTTAAAATAATTCTGTGAACGTTATAACAAGCATTTTAAACATAGCATTACAATGAAATTAAATCAATATATCCGAGTTGAAACCCTTAAATTTTATAATTCGTTCGTATTCGTATTTCAACATATGTATTACTGTTTTCGAAACAGACACAATACTAACTAACGACTATTTTTTTTTTATAATTATTTTTCACTCATTCAATTAGAATTTACCACTGCAGGGTACGTGGCAGGGTACAGCTAGTTAACATATTACAACACGACACGACACGACACGGCACGACACAACAATAATATAAGGTAATATAATAAAAGAAAATAAATATATGAACAAATACATAATTTTTTTTTATATCTTTCACTTTGAATCGATATCACTGAAAATTTAAACAAAACTTGAATTATAACATTTCTTTCTTATAATGGCCAAAAATAATAATAATTACTTTTAAGATTTTGTTACTCCATATAGCAATGATTTTTGGCAAAAACAGAAGATAAAGTCTCGAGGCCGTTGCTATAAAAATCAAACTCTTTATTGTGATATAGGTGGCTCTTTCAGAGATAATGGTACCGATGATCTTCACGCTAATGCCAATATTTAGATTCAAGCCCTTGTAAGCATAGAGAGCACATAGCCAACCTGTAGTGTTTTAGTATTTTCATACCTCTCTCTAAAAAAAGCCTTATTAGTAATGCAGTCCTGCAAATACAGATAAATATTCTCTAATAGGAAATACCATACCAGCTATGATTATAAAGTAAACTAAGTCATTAATGTCTATTTAATGAACTTCACCGTTACCTGTGGTTGATACACTTCACTAAGATCCGTTGCACTAATTTCGATACTAATTTAAGTTATTCAAATGTCGTTCCATTGGATCCACGATGGCCCACAAAGTTTCGATTAGTTCATCAATCACGAACAGGGCACAAACTAATGATATGAGCAGCGTGTGTTGGAGTAGTATAGTTTTGAAACGTCAATAGTTAAACGTCAAAAATTTAGTGTTGTCAGTCCAGGACCAAGCTACCACGGCTTGGAATGCTGCTCTACTGAAAAGAGCCTGGCAGGAAATTCAACAGTTACTCTTTTTAAAAGAAATTTATTCATGTAAGATATATACATTATAAAATAAACTTTGCTAATGAGTCAACAATTTGAGTTCCACACATTTCAATCCACTAAAAACTCATGAATATATAACATTAATTATAAGATTTATTTAATAATACACTTTTAATTTTAGATGTAAAACTAAGAAAAGGAAGGTCTAAGAAGGTCGAATTGTATTATATATGCGTACGTTGAAGCCCATGAAGAATTCGTTCACTTTTTGAAAACGAAATTTAGGCGTTACAACTTTCTTTTCATTTCTTGTATTTATCTTGTCTGTCACTGGTTTTGACATAAGTATTAAAATTTTGGCATATAAATGACATGTTGTTCAATTGTATCGAGAGTCTACCGTAAGAGTACCAGTTTCTTTAAAAACATCTATTACGGAATCAATAGCTTTTAAGTTATAAATAGTCACGGCAGCACAGCCCCAAATTAATTGTATATCTATTAGTATGCTAAGATCACTTTATCCACTTATCTGATAAATGTTCAGTGCACTCGATACGTTTTGGCAATCATCGATCAAAACGCGAAACAAAATATATACAATACCAAGCAAAATAGGATAATTAGGGATAATATATTTAGTGTTGTATTAAACATTGTAGGAGATTTGCTGATTTCTTAAAGAGAAGTTTTAGATATGGTCTTAATAAATTTGATAGTGTGCTTATATACATAATGTATTGGTTTCGTAGAATAATAGTTTATTCTTAAAAATGCATTTAAGTTTATTTGTTTGGGATAAGGTTTTATATTTAAGATACATTATTAATTCACAATTAGAAAATGCTGACTCCGTAAACAAGGTTTGCTCATTTCAACATCGGTTACCCATTAAGCCCAAATGTCACTCGCATAAGCAGTCAGTAATAATTAACATGAAACTAACTTTATTGTCCAGTATCATTGGGGTAATGCTCATTAATAGTTACCCAATTATTCAGTATTTTGTTTTCTGTTTAATTTGCACTTTTTAGTTAAATTGTTGTAAGTATAAATAGGGTAATAAAAATTTAAAATTCATTAAAAGCTATAATGATTAATTTATCATATTATTTTTATAATTATTTGTTAATGATATCGAAAACGGAATTGAAATATTTTTGAAAGACAAGTAGAGTAATATTAAGTTTAAAGAGTCATATTTTATTTTGATCAGTTTTAATCCATTAGATGAATTGTTTGAATAAGTGAGGAATAGTGAGTCCAGCAATAGTGAGGGTTAGGACATAGCTTCTGTTCGAGGCGGTATGTGATCTTAAATCAAAGGACTGAGGAATCTCTCACTCACTTTCAGTGCACATAACAGAGAAGGGTTATACGAGAGCAGGATGAGATTGTCGACTCCAAGCAGCGCCACCGCCGCGTACACCAGCACGCAGCCGATCAGCGTCATGTTGTTGAGCCGCGGGGACTACAAGTTGTCTTTGTTATTTGCTTAACCAGCAAATACTAACTTGAGTTATTATTTAGTGATTTTTTAAGCATATTGTATTTTATAAATAAAAATATATATAACGACTAATCCTATCATGTAAAAGTGTATATGATATTCATATACACGAACAACACTGTTATAATCATATTTTGTTTATATATAATTAGTATATACAATGGTGTATCATTGTGGTACTGTCGTTTACTATAATGCAAATTCGAAGGCAAAAATTTCAGAGCAAGCGCAATTCCTGCCGAAGACAGGGCGGCCACGGCGATTCTGGCGTCACACAAGACTCAGTACACTCGCAAGCTAAAGACCCTTCTCGCTGCTAGTACTCCTCTCGCCCGTTGTGGGTTTATGCAGGCAGGACATAGCATTTCACACCCAAGTGTATAAAGTACTACTGTTTTCGGACGTCCTCCTGGTTGGGATAATTAAATAATAAATATCAAAACGTAAATAAGAAGAATAAAAGAAAAGGTAATTTTCCTTAAAATTGTAAACAATAGTAGTTTACAATTTTAAGGAAAATTACCTTTTCTTTTTCATATAATGACTATGTTCGCTAATTTTATTAGGACAGTTAAGGCACATTACGTCAGTCAGAAACACAAAAAAAAAAATACTACTCAAAGTATTGCTTAATAATCTACTTTGATAACATTTACTTGTTTACTCGTTCGCGTTTAATAAAAATACTGAAGAGATTTTGATGAAGTTTGATGTGGCGTTAGTTTTCTGAATCGATTAAATAGGTTTTGAAAAAAAAAAACATAAAAGATATTTTAGCTTTAGGTGATAATATAACAATATAATATATAAAATCGTTATGACATGTTTTTTTTTGGTGGCCTGACATTATTACATTACACAACTTGACAAAAGTGTTACTTACTGAAACACCAAGAAAACTTAAATTAGCCAACTTATTGAAAAATGATTTTGTCATATCCTTTCTGTTATAATCAAAATGTCGTTATTCTAGTTTGTTTCATTCAGTCTTCTTCTGAATAGCTCTGCTTCATCATAGGTATGGAGAGCCAAGAGAGATATAGATACTACCGCCTCGTCCATTTCTCGAAGAAAAATGTCCTTCGTCTGGATACTAATAATAATAATAATAATTTATTTATTTTCAGGACCAGCCCATTTAGTGTTAGTAACAATATTTCTTATTAACTAGTGTTAATAAGAAATATTGCTACTCTTATTGTTGTGTTAATATGAAATATTGTTGTTGTTGTTGTTATTGTAAAATGAAAAAGTATATTGTTAATAATTTAGCGAAGTAGTTATGTTATACTCGAGAAAAATAATTATAACAGACAATAACACAACAACATATAATATATAATATATAATATATAATATATAATATATAATATATAATATACAATATATAATATATAATATATAATATATAATATATAATATATAATATACAATATATAATATATAACATATAATATATAATATATAATAACAAGTATTAGTTTATAATTCGTGTCAATGAACAGCAGCTTGACAAGAAATGTATTGTATTTTATGTTATGTAAGTAAAAAACAATAAACAACTAAATATTTAGAAAAAATTAAAAACCCACGTTTTATAAATGCACTCAAAAGAAGAAAATAATTTTGCCTTATGGCAGCTCTGAGCTCCACGTCTGCCTCACTCCATCACCCCTCCTGCAGCCTTAATTTGTGTGACTCGTAATCTTGTACTAAGCTGAAGACTGAAAACGTGGGGCGCACACACATCTCTACTCTCTAATAGACATTACTCTAATCCTCCTTCCAAGTACATCCGTCTAGAATGTCAACTTTAATTTCTCTTCAGATCAAATTCATTGTCCATTCTAATCCTTAATTATGCTGATATAGCTGATGCTGATTTACAATAGTAGCAATTACTAAGAATTTTCCTTATACTCCTAGACTAAACATCCACACATCTCATACAAACTCACTGATGGAAGATTCCCACGAATCTCATAAACTTAACTCTCTAACTCTAACAGCCTATTTAATTAATTATAACTATTCAGTATTATAAGAGAGTAGACGCTAAAGACCGTACGTTCATGTGTACATGAAAAGTATGAACTTTTTGAACTCTCTACCTTTCAAACGGTTGCGTTTTCATGAAATGAAAACAATGCGATAACTTGTGAACAAATAATTTTAATATAATGACAAAATCTACGTAACGACTAACATAACTGTGGTATGTTAAAATATGTGGTATGGTAAAATGTAGCTACGTTATCTAATTATCTACATACACGTAAGCAAATTACCTGTTAAAAGTTTAATTATTTAATAGAGCTAATCATAAGACTCGCTTTAGAAGAATATTTATAAATAATTCAGTATATTCTGTTACACTTGACACTTTGTCCTTAGGTAATAATGTTATAACTCCCTTTTATGTCTTTTCTTGATTTCACAAAGTGTCGTTATCTTTCTGTGAGTGTAATTGTTAACGAATGTCAGTGTCTATTACTTTTTGTGTGGAACAAAGAACATTTGATTCGAAATGTCGATTTAACTTTTCTTTGGACTTTTCTTTGTGGCAAAGGAAAAAGTAACTTAGTTAGTAGACAGATTTATTGTCAATCACCGAAGGATGTTGGTGTAATATAAGTATACCTACTAGTGCTTATAAATGTATAATATAAGCTTATTGTATTGTCGTAATGTCTTAGGCTGTGCCATTGGTCATTCTATATTATTATTCTATATTTTATATTATTAGTTATTATTATCATTATGTTTAATAATGATGATGAACGATGAAGATTTCTATGGCTTATAATAATAAGAATGAAGAATTTGATATAATAAATAAATATACTTTAATAATATGAATATATGAGTGCCGTATTAAAAGTCAAGGTTGTCTTATTGATTTTCAGTTCATATATACAACTAGTGGACTGATTCTGGTTCTGCAAATAAAAAAAATGGCGTAGTAGTAAAACTAACAAAAATCATGACATACTTTTTACTTCACTTACATCAAATGCTTGAACTTAATACCTAATTTATGAATGTCCTGCTCATATGGTTGGTATTTAATAAACTTATATATAGGGTTTGCTTATATTATAAAATAAAAACATCAAAATTTCCACCCAAACCGTTGGGATTGTGCGTTGATATACTTGTACTGAAGGATTCCTTACATATGTTAATTGATATAAATAGTTTTCTTAATCTTAGAAAATCTTTAATAAGTAAGACTTTTCTTGAGTTAATAAAGATAAGGGTTACGTCCTTTACAATTAATTCAGTTTCTAATAGTACTTATCAGCTGATATTTGTAGATATAATATAGGTTTCACTATTAAGTAAACATTTCTTACGAGCCCTTATTTAAGTAATTAAACAGGTGGATGTATTTTAATATACCTTAAAATATCTTCTAAGCTAATAGGAAATACAAAATTCATAAAATTTAAAAAAAAAAAGATTATTTATGTCCGAAATAACATGAATGTACATAAATTTTAATACTAAATTAAACGCGTACGTCTTTGTTTATTTTCAAAGTATAATAACTATATCTAATTAAGTGTGAATTCAGTAATCTTTGTTAAGAACTACAAAATCAAGACCAAAACTTCATTTAAGATCGTGTGGAGATAACGACTCCGATTGATGTTTTGTTGATGTTCTTCTTGGGTTATTCATGTTAAGATTAATAATAATACCTCAAGTTCTCACGAAGTTACTTTCTAATTTAGAAATGTTTATTCAGGTAAATAATATTATCATATTGGGAAAGTTATATCTATATTATTCTATCTTAAGTTTAAATATGTTGGTATTTAATTAAATTGTATTAGTAATTATGTCATATTATCATAGTAATATAGCTCGAGTAAAGTTACAATTTTATGAAATTATAATTATTTTGCAATAATATTATTTAACTGAACATATGATCTGTGTAAGAAAAAGATAAAATATGAATCAATTATTGTTTATTTCATATCAGAGAAAATTAAAAAAATAAATTATTATAAAGGAAATTTTAGATTGAAGAAATATTCAGTATTCATATTAATTACATTTAAGCACATGAGGTTGCCAGTCAAAAATCTCCTTTAAAACATAGTAAATGTCTAATAAAAATGTGGGAAAGCATCTTCGTTGGTTATTTAATTTTGTATTCTCGTTTAACAATCATTTTTAACCAGATTCAACAGTAGTGACAGTCTTGGTTCGGAAATCGTGATATTTTTGAATATTTTGAATTAAGAGTTATTAAATTTTGACCTAAAACTTGTTTTACATGTTCCCGTTAACGAATTATTCATAGTGTTTATTATATAAAGTCGTCAAAGTTTAGAAGAGGTTTTTTCCATACAGGTCTAAATAATTGGTATATGCAAAGAAAATCGCTTTAGGCATTTTGAGAGCTTTTTTTCATACGGCGTGAAACTTTCTCTGTCCTCACGTAAAAGCAAAATCTCCCCTTTCTTAAAAATACGCTATAGCAGAGAAATGTTAAAATGTTTGAATGAGATATTTATTATTATTGGCCGTAAATTTTGGATAAATTAATAAATAAATAATATAAATAAGATAAAGCCTTGCAGACTATTCGTATTATGGTAACTATAGATACAGTAATAAGAAACAAAAAATCTTATAATAGTATGGCACTATTTTGCGATGCTTTCAGTGACCTCGGAACAGACGGTGCCGAGCAGCATTACTAGTCGGGATTTTCTTTTTGTGTAAAGCGCATGGAAAAATCTATCCACGCCGACTCCAGGATCACACTGACCGAAAATTTAAATGATGTATTTTCAGAATAATTCCTTATTATAATAAAAATATTATTTCTAGATATTTTAAATTGTTATTTCTGATAAAAAAAATAACTGTTTCATGTTATAGTTTTCTTTACCATAAATTTAATACGGTTTCATCTTTTAATAAAAAATAGGCAACCAAGTTATTTTAGGTTTTCTTAATATAGTTTAGTATTTATAGTTTCCTGAACTTGGTACCGATGCAAAATGTAATAATAAAATTTAAAACGTTTTGAGCTAAAAAACACAGAAAATAAATGTGGTCTATAGAAAAATAACCGAAGAATTGCTTAGTGAATCGTGCATTTACAATTCATATTCCAAAAATTGTCTGTTCGTTTTTAGATACTAGTACATTTGCTTTAAATTGAGGCACGAATTCAGAATCGTATGCATTATATAAATATATACTTAAGTTTTACATTTAATTGAGATTAATTTAAAGAGAATCGACCACTATTAGTTATATTCATAATATTAATGATCACCCCATTATTATACCCTTATGTCCGTTTATCAAGTGAAGTTCATATCTAATTCTCTGGTTCACATGATGAACTGCCGATTGACGCTCCTTTGTAAATCTGTACCAAAAATAAATTAAAAATGTACCTTAAGACTGTATAATTTTTTTTAATTTATTGAGCGAAGCGATCGAAGAGAGCGGAGCGCTCTACCGGAGACGTTTTCATATTCTTTGTCACGAATAGGCTCGAAAACTACATGACGGAAAATTAAGAATTTTTGCAATCAAAAAGACACATTAGGTGAGGTTAAAAAAAATGAAAAATGTCATATCGTTGAGGAATAATCGTCAAAAAACTGATATGCCATTGAAGTCAATGGGAAATAATGAATGGGAACGCTGGGTTCGCTTCGCTCAATATGCAAACGGCACCTGTCTGTTGGCGCCCCTAGTTATAAGACTGGTTATAAGAAAGATAAGATTATCTTTTTGTGGAAGATGGTGTGGAAAGTTGAAAGGATATCACAAGACATGAATGTAAATCATTCAAGAAAGGTTCGAAAAATATAAGGAAGAGGTGAGTGAAATATTGTAAATATTAAGTCATTACAATATTAATTATCTCTTTGCGATGAAATATTTATTTCTTATTATATTGTACACACGAAAACGTTTAATATGTAATATTCCTTATATTTCATATAAAATACCAATTAACATTAAATGTACGAAAATTAAATGTTGATGTAATCTGTATACAATTGTATGTATTGTTTGTTATTTGACCTCTTTTCTTTTACAATTGCTATGATTATATAAAGATAAGTAACGACAAAGGTCTTTTGTAACTTTTGTATTTAAATAAACGAAGTTATAAAGGCTTGCGTAAAAATTACATGGCCTCTTTTTATAATGGGAGTTATGAATTCATCTTTTACCTCAAGTAGAAACTGAGGTATTGTACTCTTCTATACCGGAAAAACGTTCCATAGAATTATGCCTTCAGTTTATAACGCTACCTGTATTTAGAATCTTTGTAGATATATTTTATTTTATATACTATATGCGTATATATATTTATCAGTTTTCGATTGGTCTGTTGTTGTTGTTTGTTTTAACATAAACATCGAAATATAAGTTATTAATGCAACATGAATTGTAGTCAATGTGACTTAATGGTTGAGACGATTAAAAAATAATTTGATTTAAATATTAATAGTCATTAAAAGACTTTTATCCACCTACTCGTAATTATTATACCTACTTTACACCGATATTATTAGAGATGGTGGTACTTCACGTTCTCCAACCATACAAATCACATTATTACAGCAAAATTTTACCAACCAACATAAAATGATAAATTACAAGCTCCATATAAAATGATTCGATTAGAGTATAAATGTTAACAATTTAAAAGTTTCAAAGCTTTTACAAAAAGCTTAGTATCGTACGCTGGTCCAAGCAACATCGTCGAATGAAAATAAGTTTACTTTAGTATTTCTATATATCTAAGACAACACATTTTTAAAATAAGGATATTTAGTATTGGCCAAAATGGTCCTGGTGATGCATGTTTTGGTTTTGTTAAATTCCACTATATTCCTTTGAAATAATGATACCAGTAATAAAAAAAATAAATTTACCGTAGTATTTAGCTATATTTGGGAACCGACAAACTCGTAGTAAGACATTCGTTCGACATTTTGTTACCGAGCTTGATCACACCGCTTTAGGAACACGCGACGCCATAATGTTAAACTATTTTGGTTTAGAAATTACACGTCAAATATAGGTCAAACGTGCATATGAGAAATAAAAGATAAAAGTAGATCATCATTATTTTATTTATTATTTAAAATAATTTAAGATCACGAGTTCGTTGCTTTCATTATAATAATAGATGCAGGAAACATTGTTGTGGCTAACAATAGAAAAATAAATAAAAGTGTCAGCAATAAAATACTTTCGTTTATTTCAATTATGAAGTTGAAGTCGTATTTGCTGGCTCATAATTATTTAATTTAAATGTTTATCCATTATTTGGTCCAATTAATGTAAAATAAAAGATTTCTGTTTAAATTCTGTTTTCGTAATTATACAATGTACACAAGAATCATTTCGTCATCATATTTTCTGCTTAGGGATAGGGATACTGATATTTATCGTATCTTTGATATATATAATAGGGAATAGAATATTTTAGGTTGAATATTTCAAAAGTTAATTTAACAGAAAACATACAATCATTTTTGTAAGGAGTCTGTCTAGACCAAAACAACAATTTTTCGATATTTTGATATCTTTTTTTTTATAAGAAAATTTTGGAAGTTTAAAATTTAATGAGAAGATCATTTTGTACTTGTAAAATTTTGTTTAGTAAGAGATGTTCGATCTGGATTTAGAGGCCTAATGGATTTTATAAATCATAGCTTTTATGCCAATAAAATCAAGATTATTACAGAATTCTGTATTTGTACAAAAGAACAATGAAATCAATCAACACAGACATTTTTTGCACCTGCAGGTTTCCCTTGTTATTTAACTTCAAAATATTTCTATCAGATCGATAGGCTTCTAAAAATAATGGCAACGAATAGCAATAATTATTTTCAAATTAGAATTTATACATTTAAAAACAAAATAATTAGGGTGTTGTTATGTTATATAAAATTATATATGTCATTAAAATACTTTTACGTATGAAAGAGAGCGATATGTGGAAGCTTCAAACGGTGATTAGTGAAAGTCGAACATAAACTATGATATATTTATTTATTTATCTTCATGCCATATCCCTTGCGGGGTAGCCAGAGACGACGAAGCGCCAAACGCTACGGTCCCTGCATACCTCTTTTGGCTTGACCACAGACATCAACGTCTTCATACATACCCCCCGGGGATCCTCATTTATTACGTGACTGAAGGTCACTTTTTGCTGCTTACTGCTCACTTTTTCTGTATAAATCTTACCATTCTTTCATCAGTCATTTCTTCGACGTGCCTAAAGCACGTTCATCTTCATTCTCACCGTGACATCTTCGCTAGTACCTGCCAAACTTTGGATCTCTTCATTGCGGATTCGGTCAACTAGACGGTCAACGGTCAAACGAGCAGCTATGCTGACGTTTCGCCATCTCAACAGTGCAGCCAAAGCACCGTTAACTCAGTTACCGACAGCAATACGCCTTTCCACATCCATTTCGTATCTTCCGTCTCTGCTAAACATACTTCCCAAATATACCACTTTATTCACTTGTTATGTTATGTATTATCTTACCATTCATGTTGATGTTACATTCTGTTCTTTCTTTATTTCTTTCCACATAGTGTAACATTTAGATTTAAAGTGTCTCGTACAGTCTGTGACAACTTCCTGTTTTAACAGCGTTGATCATGGAGACATCGTTAAATAACTGTTCTAGTCGACATGGTGAAGTCAATCTCATTTTTCGTCACACCGTCTGGGCTCAGCCAGATCCACATTCTACGTTCGTGTTTCTTGAAGAAAGAGTTGATAAATCATGAAGAGACCCTCCTTTTCTAGCCAGTAGATGACCCTGGTGATTCCGTTGTCCAATACCGGAATGCCAACCTCGCAGCTCGTCAACGCAACCCATGCCCATCCTTGCGTTGAAGTCCCTCATGACAACGGTAAAGTGAGTTTTGGAGGCACGTATGACTCTACTAACGTCCTCATTTATTGACTTTACCTCATCGTCGAAATGTGTCATAATTTTATAATTAATACAGTTGTATAAAAATAAAAAAAATAGGAAAGGTATTTTAAATTCAACTTTTAAACCAAATGACACGATTCAATCCAAATGCGGAAATCTGGATAAAATAGAATTTGATAATGAGATTTTAAATAACAAAGAAATAGAATATCTCAAACACAACAACGATTTTCTTTTCAATAAAAGATACTTCTATTATGTTTAAAGGTAAATTTATTGCTTCCTTTAATAGAGTGGCAGTAAACATTACGTGTTACAGCAAATAATATTTAATATTAATCACGTATGTATTAATATAATCTAACATGTGTAGTAATATGTTAGAAATTAATTGATGAGCACAGGCCTTTTTGAAATTATAGATAAGCAATGCTGTTTCACTAACCTTGCGTTATGCTCGTGAACGGAGCAGGCCTATTTTTATTTTTTATTATTATTATCATTTTTTTTTTTTGCTATTATATTATTTATTTTTTTTCATTATATTGCGACGGTTCTAGTTGTTCCAAAATAGTTTTTAAGATTGACATTTGTGAAACAGTGATCACAATATAAAAAAATATATATCCGGCTGAGTTTGTTGTGTGGTTCTTCTCAGACTAGGACGCGTTTGGAACCCTCATAGCTTTAACATTAAGTTGGACAGTGTTTTTACAGAAGGGCTTATTACGATAAATCTGGTATCGAAATAGGCCCTCCTGACACTTTCATTTTGACGTACACAAGTGATCACTGATAATGATTCAAAGTGGAAAAAATATAAATAAAAAATAAATAAATAAATAACCGCAATGCTCCTCTGCCTATTGGTGGATTACGTAGATGTAGGTAGGTGGGTTATTATAAGATATGTGGCTTTAATGGTTTCATCCTTTAACGACCAACCCGACAAAATTTTAGTAATAAGTATAAATAAATACAGTCTTGTTCAGCTCTGTAATGTAGTTAAAAGTAACGTCTGCATAAAGTATAGACAGACGAAAAAAAACTGTTGGCTTCCATATTATAGTCATGAATACTTGCTATAAACATTTATAAGGAAATTTTTTTGAAATTTGCAACTAAAAAGGCATTTAAATTACGCAGATTATAGTATATAGATAATAAAAAATATTTTAAGGTTTTTAATTATTCTCGAATGTATAAGACATTATGTCTTTTACGCTATTGTAGTATATGTGTTAGTGATAATTTTTAATAAGGAGCTCTATAAGCAATAAAAGTTTCAAAGTTTTAAGAAGCATCGTCGTTATACATATTTCCATAAAATACAGCAAAAACTTTAAAAAGATGGAAACAAAGTTGTTTGTTTTTAAAAGAATGTTAATATAACCTGATTCTCGTATTTAGAATTTTTTGATACAAAAACAATGTATTCAAAGAAGAATTGAAAGAAATGCAAATGATATCTTTATACAAATACTACGGTATGTAATATCGTTTAGAATAACTATTGTTGTTTTATAGTATTATTAATTACGCGCGTACTGGGCAGTTCCGTTGCCGATATAATGATTACACATGACTTGACCTACATGTTGGATAAATTCCAAACATCTTCACTTGGAAAAATCACAATGCATACGTGAGTTCCTATAATTTCAGGTGATACATTTCCTGAATTAAAAAAGAAAACTATATTCTTTATTAGTTGACTCTTGAGCTAATTCTTTATTTGACTGAATTTGATCTAATTGTTTCTGAGGGTGTGATGAAATCGCACCTCTAGATTTGTAGTGTTTAGAAGAGTAGTAACTCAAACTTATTACTGTACCTAGGAAAAACGGTATCGGTGGATGTTCCGACAGGAAGACGTTTATGGGAGGCTCAAATTACTACACATCTTAGATTCAAGATATTGGAAATAGGAGCTACCAAGGTATTGGACCCTAGTCCAATCAAAGATTAAGTCTGGTTCTGACTTGACACTGGATATCATTGTTATATAGTTATGTAGTTTAGGCGTAAAGCAATAACAGCACTATATATAATGTTTTATTCATCATTCAGATTTGTATATGACATTATTGTTATCTGAATTATAATATTTAATAATAGTAATAATACATTAATAATAACTAGGCATAAGCAATTATTTTTGTCACTACCTTAAAAATAAATAACTCGCAATATGTAAAGTAAATAAAAATCTATTCTGTATTAACAAGTGCATAAGAATTCGTTTCTCCTTACGGTAAATTCTATATAAATTACTTCACTCATGGTATAACACATAATAATTTAAAATTTATTCGATGCTTTTCTAAAAAGCAAAAAAAACTATCCGGTTTCCCGGGGGTTTACAGCCGAATAAAGCCATCTCGCATCCGCTGAAGCGTGAAGTACAGTCGAGTGAGAAATGTTTTACATTAATTTGTAATCCTGGGATATTTCACTGTTAGCTATATATGTGTGTGATGTGATGTTTTAAAACATTTTGTATAATAATAAAAATAAAAACCTTTATGTATTTGACTATAATAATTTATTAATTGCCTATCAATGAATTGAAAATGTCTAAATAGAATTTACAAGAAATACACTTCATTTTGTCGAGTTGTAATCAAGCGATTTGGTAGGAAAATACTGTGAGGAACATCAGTAACATGAAATACAATATACAACTGAATATTTATTTTGTATTTGGATAGAAACAAATTAGTAAAACGATACCCAACATTTTATTTATCTTGAGCACTCCGCATTGGGAACACGCGACATCACGACGTCAATCTATTCAGGTTTAGAAATTACATATCAAATAAGATTAAACTTATTTTTAGATAAATGTTTAGTTAATGTTGTTAAGTTTCACTTATAATTCAATATTTATCAAGAAATAAATATAGAAGTAAACAATAGTCATAACCATAATTAATTACTTTAGAAGCAACTGATCAAAATGTATTAATACAATGAACTTAAATAGTATATTTATTATTAAGAGAATTGAGAGATTATTATATAAATAAAATATATAATTATTTGGTCTATAGGTTGACGGATCTGTCCACCAGTACAGGAGTCTTTAAATTTAGATTTAATTAGGTTATTTATGATTGAAAACTAACAATAAACTAATAATAAACTAATTAAATTCTAGAATAGTTTTAATATTCTTGATGACATATATTCTACAAAATCATTATGCTAAAATATTAATTATTAATTACAATTAAATACACAATAAATACAATTAAAAATACATAAAAAGAATACAAATTTCTCAATAAAGACCTATTAATTTGTTATTTAATTTTGATCACAACGGAAGTATTTATTTGTACAAAAAGAATATCAATATATTTCGCTTTTAATGCCTTTAATATATTAATATTATAAACTGATGAACATCATTCTGTCTGTCGGTTTGATTCTATAATACCAACGAAGGTATTTAAAAATACTCTTATTACTACATGAACATGTTAGTTTTTTTAAATTCTATCAGTATTAGTATTATCAAAAAAAATGAAGCCGTTGAGTAGTATGAATCTGAATTAAGTAATGTCTCCTCATTATTATTCATGATTAAAAACAATGGAACCTTTATTTCAGCAGAAGCCACTAAACTATAATATAAATCCCATGTGACATTGTATTGTTCGAACTTGTTAACTTTGTGTTCACTTTATGTAACATATTGTTTAGTTAAAGACTAGTTATTATATGGAAGTCACTTTTAAGCTTTATTGAGACCACTGCGATTCAGTTACTTTAAATAATCGTTGTTTTAGGAAGTGCTATTATCTGCTGAAAGATTTTCGTTTCATTTTGTTTCTTATAATAGTATATGTCATTAAAAGATATGCAGATAGTATTATAAGAACGATCTTGTATTCAATATCTTTAACAAAAAAAAAGCAAATATATTATTAAAGAATAAACACGTTATATTTGTTAAAACTCTGTAATTTTTGGATGGAATTACAGATCAACTTTATAAGAATTACAAGCTTTATTAATTTCTTACACAATGATTTTCTACCTGGAAATTGTGTATTACAACTGAATATAAATAACCTGGTTAATACTCAAGTAAAATTTATGAATTGAGCATTTTTTTTTGTTTTAATTTTATATCTAAAGCTAAAGCTAACTTCATAGTTCTGGGTCTAAGCGAGTCATCTCTGCTTGAATCTAGAACATAAATCATATTTAAGTTAAGCTCGTAATGCAACTGTGAAGCCTCGTTCAATTTCTTTATGTAGTTTATGTTATACAAACTTATAGTAAACGCAGTTTCTCATATTTTATATGAAAATAAGATTGGCAGTATTGAGGCTGCATCTAGTTAGTACACACATTACAGCTTATGGTTTTTTGGTTTTAAAAAGAAAATAAAGTGTATTACTTTATTTATATTTAACATAAGAGGTAATTAATGGCATTTATGCAATTTAATTGATGGCATAAAAAATGAATATATAGTAATATGACATTTAAGGTGTAATCTTTAAAGTATTTCATAATTTCACAGTATCCATAGAGACATTTGAAATTCAACTATATAATATCCTGTATAACACAGTTTCTTTATCACAGAAATATATTTATTATTACTATGTTATATAACTGTCGTTTTTGTAGTGAGTGACTTTTTTGAGCAAAAAAAGCTCACTAACAAAATTTAAAATAAATGAGTAAAATGTTTAAATCATAAATAAAATGCAACGAAGTTTAAGAATATTCATAAAAAAATATGTGCGAAGTAAAACATTATTCCCCTTTCAAACATATTTTTGTTTATAAGTTAAACTACAACATACATCTAAGTAAATCTTGTCAGCCTGCGACGTGACAGGTTATTAATATTAAACAAAGAATATTTCATTAAAATGAGTTCAACCCTTTAGATGGTACGAAAAAAAGAAAACATTGCAAGTTTTTTATTAATGCTTGAATCTGGATATTAGAAAGAAAAAAATAATTTATTATTCTCAATAAATGAGCTAACAAATTGAAAAATTTTCTTTAATCCGATTGGTGCTCCAGAGATTAGAATTTAAAAATAAATTAATCTCTTCAGCTTTATTATATTCGTTCGGAACACTTTTCGAAAATAAGTTCAGAATTAAGTGATCGATCATCAATTAAGTGAGTGATCAATCCAGATTACAAAAATGCGGACAAAACTGTTATATATTGTAACTTATACTTTATAGTATTTATTTAAGAACACTACTAGTAATAATACTCCTGTAATGATGTATATACCAATAACCTACATTCAATAATGTGACTTTAAAAAAGTTTTGTTAATACATTTTTCGTTTGAAATTATATAATTCATAAAAATATTTTGTGAACTTCATAATTTCGTACAAGTTGACATAATAAGAAAAAACATTATATAATAAATATTTACATATAAAAGAAGTAATATTTTGAGTTATAAAAGATGCATAAGTACCAAAATGTCCTTAAGAATTACTGTAGCATAAAATTATGTTCTTATGAACGGTTACTAGCGAGCGAACAGATTTAATGAATATTCATGTCCTCTTCTGTACGTGCAACGAAATATACTGAAATAAGTTTGATAATCGTATATAAATTATTTGTATCCCAATTTTTAAACGTTAGGTTTTAAAAATGGAGATTATTTTCTTTCACTTCTTTGTTCCGCTTTTTAAACACTTGCACCGTCCAGGGTTTATATATTAAAATTTATTTTACACAGAACGCCAGGTGCTAGCGAAGATCTATACAAGTTTGTTCCAATTTCTTATAACAAGAACTATAATAACAAGCGAAATACTATAACTGTTCAGCTTCTTCTTGTATATTTCCGTCTTAATGATTATATGAATTTTGTGTATAGCTTATTGAAGACTAAACGTACTAACAACCTAGGTCATAGCCTCAATTTACAAATTTAAATTAAAATTACTTAGGTCCTAGATAAAACTTTCTTTGTGTAATTACTCACGACGAATACTTTATAAATTCAAATTCACGGGTTTAAAATTATTGAGATCGCTAGTTTAAGCTTATTTTTTTCAAATATATAAACATTATTTAAATATATTTCAGTATTTATATTATTATGAAAATAACGTTTACGTTGTGCTCTAGGAATTATTGTAAAATAAATCTATTATTATTATTTTTTTTAATAAAATAAAAAAATATTTTAAAATGGTTAGAACTATCCATTACAACAATACACTTCAGACTGACGTTTCATAACTGTAATCTGCGCAGTTTAAATAAATGCGACTATTTTATGCCTTTGTAAATCTATTATAAAATACAAAATTTGATGTAGATACCAAACATTAAATAGTCTATCCCGACCTTTATTGTTAGTGTGCACTTTAGTGTTTCGAGCAAGCTCAAAATAATAGACGAAAAAAACTCAATATT
The DNA here is from genome assembly GCA_918358695.1 of Melinaea menophilus ssp. n. AW-2005. NCBI lineage: Eukaryota > Metazoa > Arthropoda > Insecta > Lepidoptera > Nymphalidae > Melinaea > Melinaea menophilus. Next base: position 29,259,145 of record OU911039.1, on the reverse strand, counting down.
TGAACGTTTCACGTGGTCTATCACAACAGCACATATAATTCTTTGTGAAGTGGACTTTATTAATATTAATGACAAAAAATTAAAATTACATACAATTTACTGTACTGTGTACTGTAAGTGTGTCTATTTAATTCCTTTGTCGCTTCGAAACTGTATTCTGGTGGATAATTATCCATTATAATTACAGAATTAAAAAACAGCTTCTTGTTTTATCTTAATGGCAGGTACAAGTTTTATTCTTTTTCATATCCGAAATGATTTTCTAACTCCACTGTATACATTAAACACAGCATGTTGAATACATAAGCAAATATTGGATTCCCTACGTATTGACGCAGACTGAATATATTCACTCCAAGTATTATGCATACATCCATCCTCCCCTAGAGGTTAAGGTTGAAATAGACCCTCAAAGTAGGATTAGTTGGGAAACTGATTATAGGATTTTCTAAAGATTTAATAAATACTTTATATTCAATCACTTCGAACTAAAATGGGACATTTTATAACATATTTATTAGTAAATATACTACCTAAATAATATGTTTTAAACATACTTATAAAGATTAAAGTATATAGTATTTAATGAAGCACTATAATCTATAAGAGATTTGGTTAAAATATACTAATTTAAAATATTATCATTTATACTAATCAAACAATAACTTCGAATCTAGCGGCAACGTTAGCGATAGAGCTTAGAACGCAGATAGAATGTATCGCCAATATTATAGGAAAGGAGGTAACCCACTTCAGTGCAATGTTCCGGTTTAAGCTGCATCCGTTGGTAGCAACAATAGGCAAAAGTTATTCCCTGCATACATTTTTCTTTATAACCTTTAAATATCATACCATATAAGTGACAATGAGCATAGAAATATATAATGTTAGCTTTGTCTGTTGTCATATGATGGACGTTATTAATTAAGGGATGAAAGATGTATGGGATGTAAAAGTGAGTTTACACTTGTCTTTATCATGTGTATCTGCTTTTAAATATATTCTTTTCCTTGTAATACTTCTATTATTATTATTGTATTGCATTCTATTCTATTAATAATTTGGTTCGTGTCTCTTCATCTATTCAGCTTCATCTTTGAAATTCTGTATCTTTGTGTTGTCATTTTATGTATTGTCTTTCTGCATGTACTTATCGATTTTGAGGTGATGAACCAATTTTTTTTAATGGAAAATTTATTTGCTGTAAAGAATAAATATTTTTGTTAATAATAAAGGAATACGGTTTAGTCATATTTTAATAAAATTAATTCAGGCTTATTTACATATTTTATTCTCCCGTTTTTAATATTTTTGTAAGATAAAATTATGAATCATAATTATACTCTCTGAAATTGTTATTGGGGAGGGAAAGAAGCTAAGATTCTTTGTCATGTATAATACAATTTAGATCTCATTTGCGGAATGACCTATAAGATATAACATTTACGTAAGCGCCGTGTGACGTTTCAGTAACCCTTTTTCAATGACTTGAAAGTGTATTAACTGTTTCCTTTCCTGGCAATTTATTTCAGTGGTTATGTAGTCCTTATACATAAATAATTGTACACGTAGTTTTGTATCTACACTCATATACCAGAAAGTTTTCGGTAGAAATTTTGAGTTAACCGCTAAAGCCTTAATCTCACTGACGCATGACGGTTAATAACCGAGTTTTAATTTATTGTCGACTTATAGCAACTTAGGGCAATACCTAAGTTGCTATAAGTCGACAATAATATATAAGTCGACAAGCAATCTTGTCTTATCATTTTCTGAGTAGCCTAATTCTTAATTAAATGAATTAATTAACTTTAATTACAATAAAATTAAATTTGAATATATTGGAAATCTATTCCTGGTAAAATTATTACATTTAATTGTAAAATTATAAAAATTTACGAGGTTTGAACAACTTTCAATTTAATTTAATCATTTCGAGACAATCAATGATAAGACCACCACCATCAATTTACCTATTTAAATGCAATTAATTTATATGAGTAAAGTTATTAGGTTCTCAGTTGTGAGTAACAAAATAATAATAAATTCGTACAGTTTTATACCCACATTTTGTAATCTTTTCTATATTTTCACATGACAGTTACAGAAGCTTAGGACCAATTCTTTTTTCGGTTTACTGTATTAGATATCCCTAGGGCTAAATATAAATGAATATAAATATCTCTGTTATAGAATAAATCATAACATACAGATAATTATGAATTAATAATTTTGAGACAATTAATTTTTTCGATTTTTATGCCGGTATTAACATAAGTTTTGAAATTTTTAGCATGATTATTAAACAGAAGAAAACAAATTAATTGTAATTTTTAATTTCGGGAACTAAGTAAATTATATAACATCAATAATGTATTGATCAAAAACAGAAACTTAGAGAAACCTGTTAAGTGATACTTGCGTTGCTTTGAGTTCGTTGCGTTGCTTTGAGTTTGAGTTGAGTGAGTTTGATATGTATATTTAGACTATTTCTACCAAGATGTATATCGAAATATGAGTCAGTCTTTGAAAAAGATAAAACAGTAATATATAAAACGTAATATTGTACCGTTCCAGATATATTATGAATATAATATAATAGGCTATAAAAGCGGCTTAAAACAACATAAAGTCATTATGTTAGTTATGGTAAATAACTTTTCTAAGTTGTAGGTAGGTAATTAGATAGATTTAAAGATAAAAACTATTGATAAATAAACCTTCTTCCAATAAAGAATTTGATTTATTTTGATATTATTCCAATTCCACACACTTTGTCCTTCTCCGCTACAAAAATATTATTTTATAACAAGGAATTGATACCAAATGTAAATTTTTAGGTTTTTTCTAATTAAAGCCAAATGAAATTTTTCTCCATAAAACTGAGAAAAAATTCGCAGTAAAATGCACTCCGTGCTGTCTGTCTATTCACTCAGAAAATAATATGACACCAAAATTCTTCCAGTTTTCTTTTATTTACTTTAATCTTAGTCAGTTTTTTTGTCCATGAAGAAGAAAGAAAATGCTTCATTAACGAGTATGTTATATTTTGATTTGGAAAATACGCTATAACCAAAATATATTAAATAAAAAACAGTCTTGAAGTTATTAAAACAAGAAGTTAAATAAACAGGCAAAAAGATATAAAACTAGTGTTTTATAGGTTTAATACTACAACTACAGTATAATAGGGTAAGGTTGCTTATCGTACGCTATTAGCGAATACTGCTGTAAAATTTGCGGCCATTTAAATACTTTCCTGAATTCAGTAGTGGTTAGTCCAAAGAAACATGACTCCAAATTAATGAAATGCTGAGCTAATAAGTCTTCCATGTCTGGACATGTCGTTATTTCTCCCGAATTTTTCGTTTTAATTAATCTTTTTAAATGCCGGACAGGGTAGGCTTCGATATGTTAAATCTTCTACATGCTTCATTAAAACCAATTTCTCCATTCCGATATTTTTCCAAAGCTTATTTCATATCCTCTTGTTTCCAAATATTATAATTATTCTTTGCCATATTTATTACCTAATAAAATGATAAATAAATAACTACATAATTTTCTTAACACCTAAGTGGTACCGCGACGAGTAAGGAATTTGCAAAGGTACGACTTATGTAAAGTAGTATTCCAAGTTTAAATTTAAAAAACTGACATAACTGTAAAAAGTACTTAAATATTAATATGCCTAAATGATTGTCTCAAAAGTGTTACAAATACGTGTTTTCACAAAAGAAATATTTACATCATGTTCCTACCATAGAAAGCTTAGAAGTGGGATACAAATTTTAATGAAAACAGTGTAAAAACTTAATTTTTAATTATTTTTGCTTCACGCAGCCGGCTTGTCCTAATTAAACGGTTACGCAATTGTTCCGAACAGCCCACTTCGCTTCAAGTGCGATATTACATGTTTATACAACTTCTGATAATAAAACTATTACATTACACGTGGGATAATCGCGTCGTATACCTAACGTGTCGTATAAATTACGTAATGAAAGAGTAACATATTTAGAGTTGGGGTACGATAAAAAATATATTGTTTTCTAGATAAGAAAAGGTTATATTAAGGTATCATAATACATTTCATTAGATGTACACTTGTATTATATACAGCAACGTCCTTTAATTCCCCCATAGAATGTGTCATTACTCTGTGACAATAGAAAACAAATATTATCAGATACAAATACCAAACAAAATAAAGCTTAGTGTACCCGAAGGATCATTTAGTCACTACTGTATCTGTTAAGCAATACAGCAATCTTAAGGAACATACCATACACATTTTACATTAATTTAAGTTTAACTGGTTTTAATTAATAACTAATATATCGTTACACAAAATAACAAACATACTAACATATAACAATTAATAATGTCTTGTAAGAAGTTCAGCACTTCCTGTAAATATTGATCTTGTTACTGAAAGTAAACATGCGGGGTCTTATCTTAACAACCTTCATCTGAAAATAATATTATCCGGGATTCGGTGAGGAAATAATATTGAGCCGAGAAATTTCCAACATAATATTATAGTACATAAAAGTATTTTATAAATTGTTATAATTATTATAAGCAGTGCATAAAGCGGTATTTTTTCACGAATACCTATAACCTTAAAAGTATTATAAATTCATTTTAAAAGGGAAAATTAGAAATGAAACAAGTTAAGTTCATAGTCACGTAGACTCCAGATCGCTACGGAAAGATTAACTTACTTACTTACCCCTTGTAAATAACATATAAAAAATTATTAACATGCAAAAAATTTCTTCATAAATATTTTTATAAAAAAAAGTTGCTGGGATTTAATATATATATATATATATAACGGATTCAAACCTTAATTCAAATTAGAATTTTTAAAAAGATCACAGTCATTGACTCCATCAGATTCATTTACTCTTATCAGTATTACTCATACTTATGAAATAAAAAGTTACATACACTCAATTATAGATTATAATTTAATAGGGGAGGGGGGGGGGGGGTAGTCTTAAATCTACCTTGTAATGTTTTATAAGCATTTTGTACACATGTAACTAATACTTGACATAATAATGACGTATATGTAATTAAATTATGTTGCCAGACAATACTTAGATACCAAGCTAAATAAAATGTAATGAGAAGTCATTTTTATTAATATTAAATTCAAAACTCTGTATAATTAAAATGTTTGTGTATTGAAATATAGTGTGAAATTAATTTTATTATATTATATTTTATATTTGTTAGTAAATGGTACTCGACGTAGTTTTTAATTTGTATATATCATTGGTATTCTGAGAATCAAGAGTGTTTTAATTCGTTGAAATTAATAATTTATTATAATGAATTCTATACATAGCATTATTAACTTCTAAAATGCAATATTAATACAAAAAATATCTTAAAAGCAAATAGTTACCTAATGTATTAAATCTTTTTGGTTGTTTTAGGCATAAAAAATATTGTTAAATAAGAATAACAAAACTTATTAAAAGATAAAGTTTTATTACTTTGATCTCTGCTTTATATTGTAAATAATGAGTATAAAATGATAAGAAATAAGACGATCATTACAAAAACATCTACAATTAAAATTTTTGTGGTTCCAACGGGTGAGGCTTTGATAGCCGTGGTTAGACTAGTCAGTTGGAGACGTCTGTTTATAATATGTAGACTTATTAAATTTCTACTATAGTTATACTATATTCAAAGTTTATGAACATATAATAGACTGAAGCGCGAAGTGTACTAGATTTAAATAAATCTTTTAACAACATGTATTTGTGTATTAAACGTTCGCTTTATATTAAGGTGATTTAGGGTCTTTACTGAAAAAATGAAGATTAGTCCGCAGCGCTCGGTCACACAACAGTATGTAAATCATTCTCAAATGATAGTTAAATTATATTCAATGAATAGAATTTAAGCTTTGTATAAATAAAGGTAAAATACAAGTTTACAATAGATTGGAAATCCGGCAAATGGTGGATGTCTGACTGATTTCGTTTAGGCATAAAAGACACATCACTATGTCGTGTTCGTGAATCGTTTAACTTTAATTTGATCTTAGCATTAATAAAAAAAGCCTGTATTTATATGAAAAATTGTAAATTAATATTTTAATATAATAAAAATTTTATTCTGTATTTGGATTACATTCTTCTTAATATAAATAATTTTATTTATGAAACATCATTTGTAGTTTAAATTTAAATCCTAAAACAGATAAATTATAACATCATATTTTGACGTTAAGTTTTTAATTAAAATATGCATTAGTATTTATATAATAGAAAAATTTATCCCAAGTCACAGATTTTTTAAATCTGGATATTGATTCTCTCATATTAAAAACTGTATTAGGAAGTAAAAAAAGCTGATAGCTTATGGAATAGAACTAATATAATACAAAATAAATTTTTAATAAAATATTTTTGACAAACATGAATATTATATAAATGTGAAAAAGGATTTCGTATTTATCCATACTAATTACATTTAATACGTTAATCCGTTCTGTATCCGCTTATGACTTAAATATTCAGGGCATAGAATTGCTCAATAGCTTCAAATGAAAATATTGGATAAAGGAACAGTATTATGTAAATATCTTGGTAAAGTAGAGATACTCGTAAATTCCCAAACTACACACATTGTCGTACACTACGTACGCACACAAACTACGAGTACATATATATATGACTGGAAATTGAAAAATAGATGCTTCATGAAGTTATACAAATATTATTTTATAACAAGTAAGAACATTATTCCGCAGAGATCTGGAGTCTACGCGACGAAACTTTGCCTTGAAGATTATGACTACAAATTTAATAATGGATTTAGGTTAATTTAAAGTTGATAACAAAATATAACCCGCTATAGATATTTATAGTTAGAACAAATTACCAAAGGTACGCATTTATAGAATTAGACGGACAGAGTTAAATATATAGGTTATAATAAATAATGTATTATGTTAGAAATTTTCCAACTGAACATTACATCTTTATCAAGTTCAAGATAAATATTGTTACGATAATTAAATAACAATACCAATGTATAAAAGAGATTAATAATTATATTAAGTTATGATTTACGTTGTATTATGTATTTATATATTACATAATATTTAACATCATTAAGTTAATATTACACTTAGTTAAATGTAACATTAAATGGTGACTAGAGGATCCTTCGGGTACACTCTAATCAGGCTCTAATTTGTAGTAATAGTATCGGATAACATGTATTGTCTGTTGTCACAGAGTAATGGTATGTTTTGTGTTTGAATTGTAGAAGATAGAATTGTTTTCGTTATATGTAATACAAATGTAAATTTATATATGTTTAAGGTTAAAATATATTCATATTCTATTAAATGTGGTTTTAAAATAAAGTATTATTGCTAGAAATTTGAAATAACTAATACCTTATACGAGTTTAGTTACATTTATGGTTTTTAACTTTCTTTATACATAAACATTTTTTTTTTTGTAATCCGATACGTACACGATGCGATCTGAAACGTCATTTATAAGACTTCACTATAATGTAACCGCTCTATTAACAGAAGTTGTATAAACATATAATGTTATGGTTAGAGGGAGATGGGGAATACCCCAGGCCAATAGAGTAACCAGTTAAAATGAGTATACTCGTCGCTTTATCTCGCTCGATCGTTGAATTGCAAAAAAAAAAATTATGTGGCAATAACCGTATATTGAAAAGCGTCACCTACGAACAAAGACAAATTAGTTCTTTAGATGTTTGATGTCCGCCGATTATGACATTATATGGTTATGTGAGACTTTGCTTTTACCCTGTAGTAATGGCCATGAATTATTCGACTTTTATATTAAGGGTAGTCTACTCTATGGTGGGTATGTATAGGTGTATGTATGTGTGGTGTACAGTATATGTGGCGGAGTGCTGATAGTATAGCGACATGATATTATATTTTATATTTTAAGAAAAATTGTTTTTCTGTTGCTGTTGCAGATGTTCGCGATGCTTGCATTTATTTTGTTTTTATTTTCCTCATTTTTGTTAAGTCTGAGACTCTTAATGGTTTCCTTGAAACCGGTTCCGAAGCCGTATCCAACAAAAATCCGTCTCAAAATTTTATTTTCATATATTTTAGCCCAAATCTTTTGTAAAACTATGATGACGAAACACTTTATCTTAATAACATTTATGTTACATGTGTTTTGAAAAAAAATCAACGAATTGCTTAAAAGAGCAACAAGTGCTTTTAAAGAGCGATATTTAAACTGGCTTCGTACACCTTGCAAATCGTCGTGCCAACATGTCGCACCGAACAGACAGCGACCTACGCTCCTTCTCGATCTCACAATCGTCCTTTAAAGTGTCGGTGATCCAGTGACCCAGGTGTTTGTTTTGTATGTGTATATATATTAGAAATTTACAATAAATTGGCTCCAATTTGAGATTGGCGACTAATTTAGGTTAGAAATAAAATTACCGTAGTGTATGTCCGTTTGAATTTATCGTCTGTTTTTGTAAAACCATCGAAAATCAGAAGATATGTTAGATTAATTACCTAAGTCAACACTTAACCAATATAATATTTGTATATAAAAAAATGTTTTTTACAATTTGAAAAACAATTTTCTGAACAATATGTTTCTTAGACGTTTATTGTGTAAAGTAGATATTAACATTAATAATACATTATAAATACATGTAATACATTATACATGTATTTATAATGTATTATTAATGTTAATAACTGCTTTACACTATAAACGTCTGAACGTATATTATAATAGTGGGGGTGTGTTGCAGAATGTTTAAAACAGATGCTTATTGATGTCGCCGCGGGATTAGCATACTAAAATGTAGATGAATCGTAAAGCAATTTAAAAATTTCAATTGGAATTTTCATTATCGAATAATTGACTAAAATATTAGCAAAAAGCAATAATAAAAGGAAAGAAACTTATCGAGGATACATTATAAAAAATAATATCTAAGCTTTTACTTCATCGCTCCAACGCTGTTATTATTTCTATATTTCAAAGATAATTTTAAAAGATCAACAAATATATTAATAATTATCTAGCTGATAAATAGTTTATTTGTTGGAATGGATGTTATTACAAAAATAGACGTGACGAGTATAAATACGTTATATCTAAGTTAAGCCAAGAAAACTTTTTTGTAGTTTATACAGGAAATAAATAAAAATGCATCAATATATGAGAATCATGAAACATTACATACGAATGTCATAATAGATACTTTTATAAATAATTTATTGCAGTCATGGACGCCGGTAAAAGATTCGATTTGAGTGGAACAATTTTACATTTTTATAAATAAAGATAAATATATAATATGTATATGCAACAAGCATTTACGTAGATTCTACACTTTAATAAAATAACTGAATAAAGAGTATCCTGGCCTTGATATATTATTGATATACAACCAACAAAACTCTTCAGCTGCAGATGTAGTTACTTATGATTTTTAGCGTATTAAAACCAATTATTATCTTTATATATATAGATATGTCGTCAAAACTTCCTACTATGTGATTTTTCCTCCTTTTGTCTTATATAAATATAAATAAGTAGCTGTAGTTATACTCGTATTTTGGTTGATTTAAAAAATAACAAAATGTTTCCTATAATTTTCCTATCTTTATAAAAGAGAGAAAGATTATCTTATCATAAGAACTGGACAATTTCAAGATTTGATGCTAGTTTATATAAAACATAACATTTATGTGATAGATATATTTTTTTTAATGAAAGATTATTCTTAAAGTTATATATTTTTAAATATTGTATTTAAATATTCGATTCAAAGAAATTTTAGTATCATATTTTCTCCTATTTTAAGAAATTAAAATGAAGCATTCTATAACTAAAATTTTCTATTAAAATACACATATTCTTACAACTTTATATTTTTTATAGTAATTACGTAAACAACTTAACAAAAATTATATATATTTATCTTATAACAAAGTATGAATTATATTTTAAACAAATAAATATACCTTTATATTGAAGATAAATTAAGTATATCAAAAATTATATAGTAAAATTAAAGACAAAATAGTATATAATCAATAAACCCTTTGAGTTTCAAAGTTTAAACACATTCAAATATATCAAATTCATGCTTTGCTTCCAATACAAAGGGTTCCAGTTCTCTGAATCAGACAGCGTACCTGTTTGTCAAAGTACAATCTGATAACTTTGATGGTTAGGAGACGTTTAAGATTGTATATCTTCGTGTTGAAACTGTAGAAACTTCTTCCAGGAATACATAACATAAATTAATAATATAATACGAGGGAACTTCCCGGCCCGAAGGGCCGGAAAGGGTCAAATGTCACGTATAAGGTTGGCACCCACCCTATTTTGTAGCCTGATTCAATAGCTTTTTTTTGATGTATTACACATTATTGTGTGATTTGTGGGTGATAAGTGATGCGCGTGCATACAGAGTCAATTAGGTCATTATTATATAGTAAGGATGTTATGTGAAAATATTGTATTCTAATGTGTGCTTCAGAGCCCTATGGCTCTGAAGTACTTAAGGCTTATCTTAAGAAGGTAATTTAAGTTTTTATTCTCTTCTCTTTTATTCTATGAAATTAAAGTGTTTTTTTTTTTATAAATAAGAGTTTCTATTGAAATACACATACTTGTATAACTTTATGTAGTGATTAAGAAAACAACTAAAAGAATAAATAGATATTTGTCTTATAATAAAGTATCAATTATATTTTTACAGGAGATGAAGGGTTTCGCAGGTAAAATCGCTGGCAGCTGCTAGTTCCATTCTCTAGAAGGCAAATACTTAATGCATAGTATACACCACAGTAATAATATAGCATTCTATTTTCAATATTTCCTTTTAATTATGAGGTAACGATACTCCGTTTATTTAACTATTTATTTATATCCTCTTTGAATCTATACCAGTGATCTCTTGTATACGTCAAACGGGAGTGATAGGAGGGTCTATATCATTCATCATTTGGACCCATTCTATTTTTTTAATGTGATCACTGTTTCACAAACGTCAATATATTTATTTAGAATGTACGAATAACTAGAATCATCGCAATCAATTCGATAAGCTGGCCCAATTCGCCATATTTGAGGGAAGGGGGCGACCCGGCCCCCATCGCTATCGCAAGTAATGACTTTTAAGGAAACGGTGTGATGCAGCCAGTAGATCTAAAGACTGTAACAAATAGCGTAAGAAAAAGTTGCCTACGCACTAGTTAATCGCTAAAAAACAATTTATTCCCACACCACACCGTTCTAATGTAACCCTTTATATAATATTTTTTATCAAATTCATTATAATAATATTTTTTATCAAATTCCTTTTGATGAATATTTTGAAAATATTTAGTAATAAATTTAATTCTTTACTGGGGAGTTTATTATAAAAAACGTATACAATTAACTCTAAAGGAATTATTTTATGCAGTTTAGCGATAGGCATAGCAAGTTTTATTTAATTTCTAGTATTCATTTTATGTACATCACAATGTTTATTAAATTTTGCAATATTTATGTGTACATAAAAAAACATAAGTATATTGATTGTACACAGTCATATTTTTAATTCTTTTTATTAATTTTTTAATGACTTTCCAGGCTTCATATTGTAGATTTCTCGAAAAGCCCTCTTCTGCAATACAAAGATAGTATCCATATGTGATGCATTATCCCTTAAAAGTATGCCGTATGACATGACACTTGTGTGTTCAATACTTTGAATGTACAAAATAATATTAGATATATATTTTAAGTTTCTCTTCCAAATCGTGGCAGCGCTGCAATTAATGTTGACAATTGTTTAAACAAGCGCATGTTTTCTTCAAAACATTATAATTTGGCATGAAGTATCATTTGTTTGTTCTATATTATATACAAAAATTTAATAATAACTCAGTTCGGCAGTGTTGCTACTTGCCTCCTGCTAATATATATTATATTTTACGTTCCTTGTAAATGTAAGAATTATCTAGGACTTATTCAGTAGTTGTATAGTTAATTAATTGTATTCTTTCTTGTAGCTAACTTATTGTTTACATAGTTTATGTAGCATAATAATTTATAAACTAAAGAAACAGTATTTCATTTTATGCAGCTTTTTTTGTCACGTTTTATTAAAAAATCCGAAAAAATTATAAATTACTTACCAATAATAAAAAATTATAAATTACTAAACTAATACAAAGCATACTATTACAAATTACAAATTTATATTGTCACAAATTTTCATTGATCAAATGAGATCCATTATTTTTCCTTTTGACTGACGGTTTATTAAGCAGGTGATATATAGTAGATGTGCTTTGATCTGAATATTCATGGAGTGGAATAGCTGGGTCATTATCTTATCGTGTATTAATAATTTGATACCAGCATAATGACCTATATCAATCTGTATGCTTGACCATTTACCGTCGAATATAATATATATTTGACTAATAAAGATACTTAAAAAGTTTTTTGTAATGGTATTAGATATTTAGTTCACACAAATGCGCCCGCATACTTACACACACATACACAAAGATATACACATACGAACATACACACATGTATACATAGCTACTGATGAGGATATTTACATCCGAAAAGATAAAATGAGCAAAGGTCACAGCACATTTTGACAACATATCGTTATTATTTTGACATTTCATACATGAAACATATTCTAAGTTAAAAGTTTATAATTGTATGGTTCTGTTGAACTAAATATTTGCAATATTACAATACAAAACATATTATCAGCAACATGGCGATTCATTTTTCATGTTTATACTAACTTTTTTACAACAACTTACTACAGGGGCATTGGTCTTAAATTCAAATAATTTTTACTCAAGTAGGCATTTACACGTACTTTTGAATTGTCAATAATTACATTAAGCAGTTCGGTGTAATTAATTTGTACGAGTAAGTAACCTACCACTGACTCGGAATGCCGGCTCCATGGAGAAGAGCTGGCCAGAATCTCAACAGTTGCTCTTTTTAAAAGAACTTTATCAATGATTGATGAATTCATTATAATACCAACACTGTAATCTGCTTCAATTTTAGATTTAATACTAAGAAAAGGAAGATCTATGGTATCTCGTGGAACTTTATTATATGCGTTTATTCAAATCCATGAAGGATTTGATAACTTTTTGAAGACGTAAATTTGGCGTTATCAGTATATATTTTTTTCTTGTATTTATTGTGTGTTTTTAATGTTATAAAATATATGTAGAGAAGCAGTCGTGAGTATCCCATTTTCATTACGTCTTTACCTTTAAATTAATAAATAGAATATACATATAAATAGTTTTGTAAAATTCATTTCGGCAGCACTGCTAAAAAATTAAATACCGTAAGACAAAATACTATGAAAATAACTTAAATAAATAACTCGAGCCGTATTGACATCCGTTAATTGGCTTACATTTTAAATTGCCAAGATGGCCGAGCTAAGTTTGTCTGCGAGTGTTGAGAGATCGGGGTTTCACTGGAGCTTTTATCTAAAGTTTTACCTCAGAAAATTGTTGAGTTTAAACTTTTAAAATAAGAGCGATATCATCAGAAAAAAAGTACTTAGATTATATAAGTACTTAAATTATAAGGAAGATAGAATAATACAAAAAAATATTATATAATTTTAATACTATAATATAAGTTAATTATCAGGGTTGTTTCTGTAACATGCCCCGGTGGTAATTAAAAATATACAAATTATGGCCCTGTAAAAATAAAGCAGTCAACCCTCAAATTAGACCAGTTAGCTCTGATGAGAGGACGGTTCAAATCAAGGGAACGTCAATTGCCTCTCAAATACATTGAAGTGTTACAGAATTGAAAGGAAATAAAGCTCAGAATGTTTATTAAAACCATAAATTGTACAACTTTGTAAAATATTTGTGTATTTCATTACAATCTTACATACGAGAATATTGTGTAATGAACACTAAATAAATATATTTATATATATCGATAGATGTATAATAACGTATTGTTATTATACATATATATTTATATTTTGATAAAAACTATATTTTAAAATGATCATTACAATCAATCAAGTCTTAACAAAACATTATTTACAAAAGTATAAAAAAAATCTGTCTCAAAAAACAAATTTATGAACCTTAATGTGGGCGAAGCAACGACCATCATCAGTTTATAATACTGGATACCACTGAATTCATATTTCATATTAAAATTCCATTTGTCGACTAAAAGGGTAGCGAGGGTTTGAGGGCATTTGGAAGGTTTGTATCACATATGGTTAGAGTGAAATGATACGGTCTTATATTTGACTGACTGAAAATGATAATCAGTCTCAGTAATAGTGCTAATTATTATTATAGTTATTTAAATAGTTAAAGGAATAGTTCATATGAATTAAACTGAATCTTCATAATAATAAAACATTCATCGATTTTGGATTTTAGATTTAAATATTATATCGATATAACTCTTATTTACTTTAAATACTGAGGCCTTCGTATACTCAGTGTATGAAAAAATAAAAATTTGAAGCTATTACATTTTACTCGTTTGTTATCAATTTCATCTGTTTTTAATATTTTATTTTAATTGAAGTGGTTTACGAACTTGAAAATCAACAAGGCATTATTTGGTTTAGGTATAATAAAAAATATAAGATTTTTTACAATGTAATAAAAGCCTCTCTAATATAATTGCTGACACGTTTTTTCAAACTAGCCTTGATACGAGACAAGCTAAAAACAGTCTTCATTTCAACTGTTTAGAATTAAAATTATTTTGTAAAATTTGTATCTATAAAATAGGCCGCGGTTGTAAGAGAGAGCTCTCGTAGTCTGGTAAGTATTAAGGGTACATCTTTGTGAGGAGTAGTTTTCGTATATCTTATCTGATCTCAGCAGTACTTCAGATCACACTAACTCGCCTTAGGATGTTATTAAGAAATTTATAGGCATTGTTGTCTTATCTGTAAGCTGTTTTAAAAATCGTACCGGCTCTAAGCCACGATCTTTATTTTAAAAAACAGAAGGGGTAAGTGAAGGTGTTTTTTGCTTTAAAGAAAACACATTTAAAAAATATATATATACTTTGAAAATGTCTATAACACAGGTTTGAATCATTCTCGTATCAAACACTTTTTCATTAAACATCTATATAAAAATTTAAATACACTAGATATGGCTAAACTTGATATAGACATTATCAAATATAGATTTCAGTGGCATCTTTTCACTATTCTGCAAAGTTTGTGACATGCATTAGGATCTTTTTTGCGGCTCCGTCCCGATAAAGAAGAGTAGGTACCTACGTATAAAATGCAAATTTTATCGTTGCGGGCAGCAATATGGTAGTACAATTAATGGAATAATAAGACCATTTCAAGGTTCGAATCGTATCCGAATCAGTATTATTTCATTGTATATTTAGTTAAAAAATATAGTAAAGAATTTTTATGAAAAAATACTTTTGAAACCAGCAAAATGTTAATATATCCTATAAGGTATTTAATATTCACTTTCATTCATAATAGAGAATAATAAAATTAGTCTCCGCTAGTTTTATTAATCTAAACATTAATCTAAGTTATACATTTACCGCTACGAATAGGTAAAGACAAGCAAATATATGTATCTGAACTAATAGTTGATTTATCATATCAAATTGGAATTATTGCTGTACATTTTTATTTATTATTTAAACAAAACTTTAAAATCACACACTAAAATAGTCACGGTTTTAAATGTCGTGTTGCTAAATTTTTTTTACTTTTATATACTAAACTTATAAACACTTATTATTTATATAATACAAATATTATTTAATGAAAAACAATTTCCGATTCCGAAAAAAATAATCCGATTTTCTCTTCAATAGCAATAAATGTAAATTCGTTATATTCATTCCACAAACACGAATGAAGAAGTTGATTTCCCGCTCGTCTGTATCCTTAAATAGAATTGAAGTGAGCCGCACTCGTGAAATCAAATATTTATTTTTGTATTTAAACTTTTGTGATCCATAATTATTAATATATCCATGACATGTGCTCCTATATAATGGTCGGTGTGCAGAGGTTTCCTTAGAAAAACTTTATATTTAACTACCTCGATTCTGGCGGCGCTACGTAGACGAAGTTTTAGCAATTGTATCTAAGACTAGCTTCAACATTTAGAGTATTACCTTAATGGTGCACATAGAAATGTTAAGTTCACGGTGGAAAGAGAATTGGATAGCAGCTTACCATTCTTAGATGCCACGGTGAAACGAACCTCTGAAATATATAAAAATATTTAAAAATTATACATTTGTCATTTGTATTATGGGAAGAATAACAAAATTTAATGCAGATAATATTATTTTCTGAATCCACAAAGACAAGATAAAAGTTATATTCCTCTTGAGAAGAGATATGAACTGACCACCAGTAGAAACGAAAAGCGGTGAATATTAAATATTAAACAAAATATAAAACTTAAACCATATGTATTTTTTATAATATATAAATCTTGTCGATATTTGCTGCATGTTTTAAACCTTGAGTTTTAAATAAAATAATGTAAACTTGATTTATGTTAATATTAAAGTATATCACTGAAACAATATCAGATATTAGACTAAGTTAATAAATCAATATTTGACATTGGATACTATGCTGGCATCAAGTTACTAATACGTGATAAGGTTAATGACCGATCCATTCCACTCCATTAATATCCGGATAACCCGCTTAATAAACTGTCCGTCACAAGGAACAATTATGGATATATGAGATCATTAAAAGTTAATCACAGTAAGTTTGTTATTTGTAATGATTATATATTTCAGTTATATTTTTTAAGTTTTTGACAAAAAAAACAACAGTTGCACAAATGAAAGCATTACTTACTTAGTTTATAAATTAATTATATTGTAGTAATTATATAAACAATAATTAAAAGATTCATCACTTACAATAATGAATATTTAAAGTAATAATAATATTTACTCATTATAATTTATAATTAAAATTATTGTGCACTTACTCTGAAGCGTCTCGAACAAATATATTTTTGATCTGACTACGTATTAATTAACAAAAGTTTAGCTAGTAGTACTGTGTTTATCGTGGCTGCAGTTTAATTAATTCTGCTATGAAATCTTATAGCTTTAATTATTAAACTTTGATGATACTAGTCAACTGTGTACAGTAAAGTCCGTACTGTGAAATCACTGTTGTACCACGTTGACCAGATTGATTTTATTGATAAAGTTTGCTACTCGCTGTGCGATTACAGTAGTATTGTTATTTAAATAGCATATCTTCCTATAACTGTAAATATATTTATGCATTGTTGTTCTAGGTTAGTTTATTAAGGTGTATTTTCAATCTTTAATAGAAAAAAAATATTAACTTTTTTTATAATAATAATCATATCATATCAAAGACAAAGTTGTACGTATTAATTGTTATAATAAAACTAATCTACAAAAACTTAGGCAAGTTGACAGTTTGATAAATTTATATTATATCCTTTGAAACCGTTTCAATACCTGCAACCTTCAATCGCTGCAGATACTCTTCACGCCCAATGTGGTTTTGCACACTCCGGATATATCATTTTACACTCGTGTGTTTTCGGATATCCTGTAAAAAATGTTAAATCTTTCATTAGTACTGTGATGTCTCAGCTTATGTTTTCTGTCAGTCGTCTTAAGGATAAAGGTCTCTCTAGTAACGAAGAAATTTTTGTAATTTAAATACTTATAGTCACACATTCTCTTTTGTATAATAGCGTGTCGATCGTGTTTAGAAATGGATTTTTTATCGCGGATAAACGGAAAACGTCGGGGCGCCGTCCTGGATGTTCCATTTCCTGTTCTGTAGCTGTAGCCTGCCATTTAATTACTGATTGAAGTTATAGTATGTATCAGAAAGTTAAATGGTGATTTATATATTTGTTTAAAATTAAATTAATACTTAAATTATATGTGTTTGATTGCAGTTGACTTGTACAAATAAGGGGGCTGTGTATATGTGTTCGCTTGACTATTGTCAGCGGCGCAAAGTATATAATATAAGTATTAAATAATTATTTTATCAAGAATAGCACTTCAATTTCATTTAAGGAGGCACGGTTAAATAACTAATTAAGTAATATTTTTTGCCTTTTGAAATAGAGATATATAAAGTAAAATATTATAGATAATACAAGGTTTACACAAACTGGAACAAATAATAAACAAATTACATTTAATACTCTGTTAGTATGGTAGATAGATAGATAGATAGAATATACTTTATTGCACACCACACAATAAAATAAAAAAAATAAAAAAAAAAACAAAAATAATAATAAAGTAATCGAAAACAAGGTAGAGTACAAAAAGGCGGTCTTATCGCTAACTAGCGATTTCTTCCAGACAACCTTTGATAATGGAGCTATTGTATCGAATATGGCAGGGTAGTGCAAAAAAAAAATAAAAAATCTATATATATATATATATATAAAAATGTGAAAAAAGAAATAAAAAAAGTATAAATAAATAAATTAAAAAAAAATATATATATATGTATAATAATAAGAATGAAATAAATAAATAAATATATATATATACATTAACATATAAATATATACATACATACGTCCTATATGTACATAGAATACAAATAACTCATATAAAAACCATCTACTTATATAACATACATACACACATACGTAAATATTTATTATTTATATACAACTTAAAGTGAGATAATGCGACTTTAATTTAGTTTTAAATGAAACAAGTGATGTTGATTTCCTTATATGCAACGGCAGACTATTCCAAAGTTGAATGGCCTGAATCGTTAGAGATTTATTGAAAAATTTTGTTTTGTGAACTGGCATGTATAAGGTCAAGTTTTCAAAGGATCTTAAAGATTTGTTAGTAGTACCCAAGAATTGGAATTTATTTTTTAAATAGGGAGGCGAAGAGGGATTAAATAGCACACAGTACAGAAATGTAAGTATATGCATTTTACGGCGAAATCTAATTGGTAACCACTTGAGCTGTAGGCGAAACTGAGAAATACGGTCAAATTTGCGTAATCCAAATATAAACCGTATTGAAAGATTTTGGAGTCTCTCAAGTTTATTAAGTTGGTCCTCGGTTAAATTGGTATAGCTTGCGTCTGCATAATCTAGAATAGGTAGGATTAGGGACTGTGCTAGCATAATTTTGGTTGGAATAGGAAGGAAAGTACCGAGGCGGCGCAAGGAGCCCAATGCTGCAAAAGTTTTGCAACTGACTTTTTTAAGGTGATCAGACCAAGATAATGTATTGTCAAATAATATCCCCAGATTTTTGACACTGGTGCTGTACGGTATAACTACATTATTGTATTTTATACTAGGCAAGGTAGCCCAGTCAATTTTGGATATAATTGCAGGACTGCCTACAATAATACTTTGTGACTTAACCGGGTTAACTTTAAGACCATAAGATATAGTCCAGTCGTAAATATTGGCAAGGTCTGAATTAATTATAGAGATTTTACTTGGTAAGGTCTCTATATCACTATGACAATAAAATTGCACGTCGTCTGCATACATAAGGTAGAGAGACGAAATTTTATTAGTAATCGTATTGATGAAAATTGTAAATAGCAAAGGAGACAGCACGCCACCCTGAGGTACTCCAGCACGAATCTCGCGCCACGACGAAAAAATATCGTCGACGCGAGTTCTTTGCCGGCGTCCCTGTAGATAACTACGAAACCAGTCAACCACTAATGGAGATATGTTAATAGAGCACAATAGGTTTAACAATATATCAAAATCCACATTATTAAAAGCATTACTTAGATCTAACAGAGTTAGTACGGTAACCTGTTTTTGATCCATTGCCCATCGAATGTCGTCGGTAACTTTCACGAGAGCCGTAGTAGTACTATGGCCTTGACGGAATCCAGATTGATAAGGATTAAGGAGGTTGTGATTATTAAGGTAAACGTTAAGTTGAGTGTTGACAAGCTTCTCTAATACTTTGGATAGGAAGGGCAAAATTGAAATAGGTCGGAAATCGGAGGGGTTGGTCGCATTTGATTTCTTGGGTATAGGAGTAACAAGTGCATCTTTCCATGAATCAGGGAATTTCCCAGTAGATATGGAAGTGTTTAGAATATGGGCAAGGAAAGGAGAGATTATATCAATGATGGGGACTATCATATTTCGGCTAACGTTATCAATACCAACGGCATTAGAAGAAATTGACATTATACTCTTTTTAACATCACATTCAGTGAATTGCGAAAAAGTAAACGGAGGAAAGTCAGGAGTTGGAGAAACAAAGATAGAATTCAGTGTATTTCTCTTAATGGAGCTAACAATTGGATCGGAGGTTGTAAAATGTTTGTTAAGCGAGTCAACATCGATGTTTTTACAAGAATCTTTAGAAGAGGATGTACCAACTCCAAGTGACTCCAGAAATTTCCATATTTTGGATGTGTCGCCGTTTTCGACCGATCTATGGATGTGGCGACGCTGTGCATCTCTACATAATGTATTGCAGCGATTGCGAACTTTATTGTACTTGTGACGATTTGAGTCCGAATTATTTAATTTAAGTTTAGTTTTTGCCCTGATTTTCTTTTCGATCATTTTTTTTAATTCCTCAGATAACCAAGGGGCAGGGAGATGTTTTATTCTAACTGGTCGGATAGGTGCGTGTTTATCAAATAACTGTGTTAATAAGGAGTAAAAAATTTCTAATTTATCGTCAACAGTAAATGCATTAAAGACCACGGACCAGTCAGTTTTCCGAGCATCTTCGCATAGTCGGCATAAATCCATTCCACCAAAATTACGTTGCAGAAGTATTCTGGATTTTGATTTGGGAGGACGGAGTTTGTATGATAAGTATAATAAATCATGATACGAAAATGCATCAGCAGAACATTGACCGTGCTTTAAAATAGAATTAGAGGATGATACTATAATAAGATCAAGAAGAGAAGCAGTATAACCTGGTAAACAATGCGTGGCTGACAGGGGTAGTAATTGAAGGTTATGGGATTCAACGATGGAGAACAATTTCTTGGAACGGCTATCTTCTTTAATTAGGCACGTATTAAAATCCCCCATAATAACTACGTGGTCATATATAGGAACGTAGTTATCTAAAATATGATCGAAAGGAGGAAAATAGTTATCATGCATGGATGGGCTATAAAAGACGCCAAGAAGGATTTTTGAATGTAAAAGAGTAACTTCAATCATAAGATGTTCGGCCGCGTCTTCCAAGGGTGGTGGAGTTGATGAGGAAACTATTGTAAAGGGAATGTGAGAACGCAGATAAATTGCCACACCACCGCCCCCTTTATAGACACGATCGTTACGAATCAGCTGAAAGCCAGGCAGAGAATATGATGATGAAGGTAGAAATGGCTTTAGCCAAGATTCTGATACAAGAATCGCATGAATGTTGCGAGAATTAAAAGACGCAAGCATATCAGTATAATGAGCCGGAATACTTTGGGCATTTATATGAATGATGTTAAAATTTTTCAGACAATCTGAGAAAAGAGTATCTAATGTATAATTGTACTGTGATAGCTATCATCTGCTGAGTCAGCACTGGAGGAGAAAGATTGAAACAAGTCGCTATTGATACTATTATTCAAAGAAGACATCGTGAACGTATTCTATTACTAAAAATAAATAAATTAATTAATAAAATAAAATATAATAAAATAAAAATCAGTTAATAAACAAGTAATACACTATTTTAATCCTTATCAATATATAAAATGGTATTGTATACTAACAAAAAAAAATATATAAAAATAAAAAATAAAAATAAAAAATAAAATAAATAGATGTATTTAAATGGATATCGATAAATTAATTATATGATATTAAAAATGATAGATATCCACTCCATAGACCCGCCAGTTGTCTGAGAGTTACAACACAAATTACACAATCGATATTAAACAGTAGTTAACTAGTGAAATATTAAGTAATACTAGAAATAAAAATAATTAAAGAAAAGAAAGAAATAATAAAAATAAATAATAATAATTAAAAACACGTTAAACAACTCTAGCAAAAAAAAAATACATACTAAAATCAATAATAACAATAATCTAAATAAATCTATTATTACATAACAAAATGTGATTATTTATTTATCTTTTTAAAACGCAACTTTAATCTTTAAAACATAATTATAGTAGAAAACATAACAAATTAATTAAAGCTAAAAGATTAAAATGTTAGAGTGAGAAAGAAACGGTAGTAACATAACAGCATTCATTCAGATAATAATTGTGGGTTGACATATTATTATATTATATATTATACCTACCTTACGGCAGGTGTCAATAATCAGCTGTCAAAATCAAATGTTTGTAATAACCTTATATCGACATAACAACAATAACAATAAAGTTTCTCATACGCAAATTATAAGTTAAATAATGATTCGTAAATATAAAAGACAATTATTGTAAATAATAGTGCATGAACAGTTTTAAAATTTAAAAATAAACTATTATAAAGTTAAAAGTACAAGAAATCTCAAACTATATTGGAGAACAGTGAAATAGTGAATGAATGTGATTACTCTCTAAACTAAAACAAAAACATCACTTATTCTTAACGGTGCGTTTGGATCTCAAAGTCGATATTTTATTTTCCACAACTGAGACCGTGGTATTCTTTACTGTACTAGGTACAACGGCACTGGCACTCGGGATCGCATCAAGTTCAGATCTTGTTGTGATATAGTGTTTTCTATTATTGGATCCCAGAATAGTAATGACACCATTTTTAGTCCAACAATGTGTAACACCAAAACGAAGTCTGGCAGCTACAAACACATCATGGCGGTTCTTCGTCAGAAACTCCGAAACCGTAATTCCAGAATTGGTATAAGGTTATACAAACATGTGATGGCGGAGATTTGATTTGATTCTTTAAATGAAACCAGCTACTGAAAATAAATAAGTCTTATATTTACACTCCTCTTGTAATTTTCAATAAATTTTGAAGGGACCTTTGTCTGTTCATTTTGTGTTTGTATTTGAGTGAACGTAATTTCAATTACAATAAAATTTAATTAGGTGTCTGTTTTTGATTTGGATGTTATCTGTTTTATAAATTCGAGCCTATTTAATGAACCTCGGTATAAATTTCAGTTTATTTACATTTTGTAAAAGATATATCAGTTAATTCCGGACACATCAGATTATGTAATGTAATTAAGATTTTTCATGATTTCCATTAAACTTTCATGTTAATATAACTTTAATTTAACCATATACGATCTCTTAACCTTACTTTTCAATTTTAGTATATCTCTCTGCGTGTTGTCTATATAAGCCGAAGTTTCGCCTGTTAAAATAACATTGTCAGAAAAACAAACGTTCGTGACAAGATTCATGTTTAATTTTTCACTTAGTAACTAGAATTTAATTATATAATCTTTTATTGTTTACACCAAAAAAAGATCATCTAAATAAATTCTAATTTATAAATCCATTTTAATACATATTTTTTCTTAAGTATAACAAAAAACAGGGCGGCAAATTTAGATACATTGCCAATAACATATATATAAAATAATATTGTGTTCTCATTGTAAGGCAATTCGTTTTATTCTATTTTAAAAGTATTATTCCGTATTATTGGCACTTGAAAAACACTTATCTGACAAATACCATTCCCAATATAAATAAATTGTAAGAGAAGGACCGGCTCATTTGCCAGTGAAATCCACCGAAGTGTTGTCTGAGTGTCCAATTTACCTCGATTATGCCAGAGGGGAAAAAGCAATCTCAGGTTAATGTTTTGTCTCTTTGCGACCCAATGATGAACACAATTATATTATGTCTTTATTTTATCTTTTCCTCTATATTAACTGATAGCCTTTTTACGTATTACGGCTTAGGATAAATGTAGAATTGATAAAAAATATGCCTTTTAGAAGAAATAAACTCAATTACATAGTGTAATTTCGGAACCCTACCGTCATTGCAAATTTAAAATCTTTGTATAAAAGTTTGTCGAGAAAACACAAAAAGGTGGTTATTTCTATCAACGAGGTAATAAGGGTGTTCAAAAAGGAAGTTTGTTTTATCGAGTTCCATTGTCTTTTTAGAGATATTTTCGAGTATTTTTTTTTGCAAACTTTAGTATATATATTTATGTTTGTGATACTTGAATGCATGTTTTGAAATATTTCAGTGATGATAGTAGAAAAAAAATCATCTTAATGATAACATTAATACATAAAAATGTAACACGTATGTAAGCAAATATAATTATAACAAGATTATATAACGACGATAATAATTGCAATCAAAATAAACCTACCTACTAACTAACTACCTGTACCCACGACTTCATTTGCCCGGAATATATTATTGTTAACAAAAGTATAATAGAAGTTCCTTCTTATAATATCAGTTATAATTGAAAGTCCTGTTAATACCTGTCCAGCCGTTTCAGAGATTATCTGGAAGAAACAATCAGACAGGTAGACAGATAAAAATTGTTCAAATCGTTTTTTTTTTTTGTTACTACTGTATATACTTTTATATGTATTTAGCTTCACGCCATATCCCTTGCGGGGTAGCCAGAGACGACGGAGTGCCAAACGCTACGGTCCCTGTATACCTCTTTCGCCTCGGCCACAGACATCAACCTCTTCATACATGCCCTCCGGGGGGTCCTCGTGCTTTTTACGTGACCTTCCTCCAGTATCATAGATACTGTATTTTCGAAGGTCACGAAAAGTGAAAAGCTGTTAATATGGAATTACAAACCCCCACTTCAATTTTATTTATATGTGTGGAGTAATGAGTATTTATTGTATTATTTTAATTTGAAATATAATAAAATAAAGCCATCACGTTTATAAACCTTAACAATTTTGGGAAAATAAAGCTGCGGAATAAATGTCAAAGGTTTTTGATATCATATTTCACGAATTCAACTAAACTTATATATAGAATATCCTTTGAACTGTTTCATAAAACAATTAATTATGTATTATTCACCATAATGTATAATATATAATTAATTTTGATTCTTTTGTTACGTTGTATGTTCGACTTTGAAGTAAATTGTAAAATATTCACACTTTAATATAATTTTATTGGAATAAAACACATTTATTATATTCTGCTTCAGAGTGGTTTGAAATTATTATAAATCCATAAAACGTAAAACTAGAATAGATAAAAATGTCTCTATAAAAGACATTAGAACCTGAATAAATTTCTTCATCGTTAAATAAACTCATCCTTCTGGACTTATTTTATCTATTATTGTAAGAATTCCTAAGTAGGGTTGCAGTTGGTTCAGACTTAGTAATAAATGGGACATCTGAACCTAAATAGCAATGTATTTTAATAAAATAGCAAGAGTATTTTTACATATCTTTAAGTAATGACACTTACGTAAGTCAGAAACTAAAACAAAAAAAATATTATTCTGAAAATACTGAATAGATTTTGATGAAGTTTGACGTGACGTTATTTTTTTTTAGTCTCAATCGATGTAAAAATTAAAAAAATAATAAAATATTAATAAAAAGATTTATAACTATAGGTTATATAACGAAATATATTAAAGATTTTGCAAAAAAAAATGTGTAATGACATGTCTTTTTTAGACAATTGCAAAATACAAACTGATAAAAATTTTAATTACCTACCGAAATAGGAGGAAAGCTTAAATTAGCGAGCTGATTGAGGAACTCCTCCGCATTGTTCTTTCTGTAAAATAAAAATGCCGTAATTTGAGTTTACTTTTCTTAGTCTGTAGGCTTCTCCACAACAATTCAGTTTTACTTAGCGCCAACGCGATTGTCCATACTGCATCATAGGTATGGGGAGCGAAAGGTGATATCGGTACTCACGCCCCTTTCATTTCATAAGGTTAGGTTAGAAGAACATAGTTGTGAATTTACATGACATAGGTAAATATTGTTCCTGAAGCCAGAGGACGTACAAAGACAATTTTAATTGTTTCATCTCGAAACTAGTTTAGACAGAATTGAGATTTTAAAGAGATGTTTTTGATGAGCCTTAGTCACAGCACAAAAGTAATCAAAAAGTGATTAGCTAGATAATTGTTAATTATAACTTTAAATAAAAAAGGTTTCTTTACCTAGTAAATATAAATTCATAGACTTTCTTATTAGACTACATAGACTTTCTTATTCATAGACTTTCTCTAGTAAATATAAATATAAATTCATAAATTCATATTTTTTTCTTTCTGCACATTTTACGTGAGTATTTTTACACTTTATAATATAAAGAAATGCTTCTTTCCTGTTCAAATATTAAAACTAGTAACTCAAATAACTCCTACATCCATTAAAATATTAAAATGCTGAGGAATTGAAAACTTAAATTACAATTTAATAAAATGTTGTTATTTTTTATTACTTTGAATATATTCATAAAATTAAAAATATTTACTTTAAGTCAGAAATCTTAAAGTATTCACCTTGCAAAATATTTTTGGAATCACTTCACGAGAAAAGCTTCCACTAATCAAATGAGTTTCAAACTACAAGCTACAAACGATTATCAAGTTGTATTATAGATAAATTGTGTTACTTTCTTAATTATTATTTTACATATATGAATGCCACCAGGCTTTATATTCCCAATTAAAAATATAAACTCGGACTTTAAGACTAAATGAACTAAAAGGTCTCACAAAACTCTAGTCTCATAAAAGGCAAAGAAATTAGGATAGTAAGTGATTTTATTTCTAAATGACCTCTATTTTACTAACGGCTTCAAGAATATTTAAATAAATAATAAAATGTTGTGGAAATAACGACTCCACATTTAGAATAATTTACAGAGTATAGCGAAATTAGCACGACAGTTCATGTTGGACTGACTTAATTCAATAATAGGCTTATTTAAATGTATTATGTATCAATTCAAATCAATCGTATCAAAAATAAGACGACAGACAACACAACAAAAAATAAGACAACAGCCGATAACAGTTGTATATTTTATACAAGTTATTAATAATGATCTGAAAATTATTACATATACCTTGAATTACATTAAACAGTTAAAAATGTTTTTTGTATGTATGTTATTTCATATTTAAAATTTTATATAAAGAACCAGCAGAAAATTCCAAACATTATATTACAATGACAATACCTATATATAAATCTAATTAACGATTATATAGTATTATGGATGACCGAAATATTCGATTCAATTGTTTTATAGAAACAATATTTCATAGTAATATAAGGTAAATGAGCTTTCGAATTATTGAGGACTACTCGTATGTGTGTAGAATGTACTTATTAAAAGTGATATCAACAAAAGAAGATATAAGTTATTCGAAAAAGGGTATCAAAAAAACCAAAGAGTAGAAAAGAAAAATATCGTAGGATATGATCTTTCCAGTATGCCACCAACCAAACAAGATTTACTGCAACATATTAAAAGTATTCTGCAATGTGTGGTATAATGTATACATGTGGTACCACATGGAAAAATGAATGTCTTAACTTATAGTGCCTATAAGTATCCTGATAACGTGTCACTTATTCATCATCTGATGTACATAAAACAAAATACGAGGATTTTGAAAATAGTCATACGATAAAGGTTTACTAAATTACCTTACAATGACAAGAATATTTATAATTACCCTCAAAAGATAATACCACTTTATTAAATAGTATAACCATGATTTACTATTTTATTAAGCAATGATGTGAGTCAACTGTAAAATGTCACACTATCGTGTAACATAAGAACATGTAATAAAGTTAATATAGGAATATGTTTAAAATGAAGTTCAAAATATTACTGATAACTGTAAAAGTTATTAAGCTTTAAGTTAATATTATAATCCTGTTGTAATCTATTTTTTAGTCTTGTTTTGAGTCTACTGGTAATTGTAATATTGTTACTTCCCTATGATTCTTTAATTGTAAACAGCAATAAAAACATGAAATGACTAACGGCCAGGTCAGTTGTTTTGGAATATTGAAGTATAAATAACAAGTGATAGTGATATATAATACGTATACAACAAAGTGGAATTAGTTTAGAAGGTCCGTTAAACGTTAAATGTCAATAGATAAATAAAGTACGATTATTTAGTTTATGTCTTAAACAATATAAATAAATGTTATTAAAGTCAGGGTGTTACCTATTACCTATCACAATCTAGAATTGTTGTCAGATGACAATTCCAACCCCTATGAAAGTTTCATCAAAATGAATCTTCTTACAGAAAATTTGCTTGATGGTAAAAATGTATCCTGCACTCAAAGTACCTTATAAATACTATTCTGACTGTATTATGTGAAGAGTCAGGAACAACAATCGCTCGCCGAGTGTTGTTCCTGATGTTTTTATTGGACCAGGAACCTTTGTAGGCTTAAATATAAATATAAGACATAATTGCTTTAAAGTAATATACACATACTCAATATAAATAATGAACACTCAATTGTAGCAGTAATCAACATTGAGGACTTATTTCAAGATATAATATGAATCTATTATTTTATTTCAGAATGAAGTGTGTGAATAAATAAGCTTTCGAGCAAAGATCAATGAGATGGAAGTAATCTTTAAAATATTCTCTTAGCATAAAAATATGACAGACTTTTTCACGAATAAAACGATATATATTATTTATAGTTATAATTTATTTAGTTATTTATAACAAAGAATATGGCATTTAGTTTTCTATTCAAGACATAGACAAGAATATGATGCATTGGTTGATATGACGTCATGTTATATATTTACCGCGATAAGCTGGCTAGTTTAGAAAACTCGTTTTAAAGGAAACGTCAAGTAGTATCCTGGAGGGAAGTCGGTCACACGTCAACGGACATAGTAGATAGTCAAGGAGTTCATCATGGATTTGACGGTCTTTTGTGGAACCGAAAATGTCTGTGTTTTGTACAATTTTTCTATAATTATATTATAATTCGTGTACATCTCAGTAATTAACAATGATTTAATAAGTGATTTAACTTGATTAGAAATATGTACTTATATATGCAATCTATACTTATAATAAATCTGTAGAGAGGTCAATTCTGTACATGAAATATATTTACAAAATAAGTAGCAGGGGGTGATTAGTGTTCGATACTGATGCCAAAAATGCAGTTAAAAAAATTTTTGTCTGTCTGTCTGTCTGTCTGTCTGTCTGTTTGTATGTTATTTATAGAAAAAAAAACTACTCGACGGATTTTAACGAAACTTAGTACAATTATTCTTTATACTCCTGGGCAGGTAATAGTATACTTTTCATCACACTACAATGAATAGGAGCAGAGCAGTGAAAGGAAATGTTGAGAAAATGGGAGAAGTTGCTTGATTTTTTAAGCTTCCGTCGCGTGTGCAGCCTTAATGGTTAGAGCTACATAGAAACTATGTATAACGGATATATTCTACATAAAAATACACGAAAAATATTCCAAGACAGCATATATCTACCTTTTATAGTTAACTCACAATAACACGCATAACTCTCGATAGCTTAGCAGTTCGGAGATTTCTTATTATATTTGTTTACTTTTACGTTTATAAAACCAATAATGCTCACCATCATTCCTAATTAAAAAAAAAATAAACATTAGCACCAATTCAATAAAAAAAGAATCATTGAAATCGGTATAGAAACACCAAACTTATACTTACTTACATGAAATACGCCAACAAGACATCGCGCGTGAATAGTGAATCAAGCTATAAGGATTATTTTTGCGTAACGGTTGCCGCGCTCGACGGGGCTCGCGGCGGCAGAGTATAAAAGGGGCGGGAGGCGAGCGCAAGCGTCATTCAATATTTGGCTGTTGATGCGTTCAGAGTGTTGAACTTTATTGACAGACAATAATTGTTATTTTATAAACCGTGCTTATCAGCGCGACTTTTTGTCTTTAAATAGTTTATTTTAATTTCTTTTGTTGTTATTTTCTAAATTAGTTTTAGTTTTGTTTAAATTCTTAACTATTAATAGTTCCTATTTTATTTCTTTTTAAGTAGATTTAGATTCGATTTTTAGATTAGATAATAGATAGATAGATTAGATTATTGTTAGATTTTTAGTTACTGATAGGTTAGTTTTGGGCATTTTATGTTTAGTTTTTTTTGTATTGAGTAGATAAAAGCGTAGGTAGGTACTTTTATTAATTATAGTATTCATAGGTATTTTGTATTTATTTTTAAGTGAAGTAGGTATAGGTAGATATTGCCTACTATCTACCTATACTGCACACGTGTTTTAGCTTTATTTTCATTTCTTTTTTTTTTGTACCTAAGTTGTAGGTAGGTAGGTACATATTTCTTAGTTTAATTCTATTAGAATATTAGGTATTTAAGTTTAAATAGGCACTTAGATTTATATTTTTTTATTATATAGCAGCTGTACTTAGAACATCTAAGGTTTTTTTTGTATTAGCATAGGTACTTTGATTAATTACAGTATTATTCATTTTTAAGTGAAGTAGGTAAGTGTAGATAGTATTGCACACGCATTAATTATAACTTTATTTTCATTTTTTATTCTTTTGTAATTTGTAGGTACCTACGTACATATTTATAATTCGATTAGAATATTATTTTAGTTTTAATAGGCACTTAGATTTATATTCTATTTATTATATACTTAGCTATAGTTAGGACCTCTGACGTAAGTTTTTTGTTGGGTAACTAAATAGAATTTAAGTTACCGTCGATTAAAAATAAAATAAACGATGCCACCTAAAAAACGACCATCTTTATCTCGAACTTCGAGTCAAGCTAGGAGAATGAGAATGACGCGTTCTCAAGAATCGGAAGAGGAAAGAGCACATCGGTTAAACTCTATGAGAGTTAGTGCCTCAACATCTCGAGCTAATGAAAGCTCTCCAGAAAGAGAGATGCGATTAGCAGCTGAAAGAGCGAGACGAGCTACAACACGGGCTTCTCAAAGCTCTTCTCAACGAGAGCTAAGGCGTTCCATTGACCGGGAACAACATGCGTTATCCCGAGAAGCTGAAACTGCTTTACAACGAGAATTGCGACTCACAGCTGACCGCGAACGGCATACATTATCTCGCGAGTCTGAAACCTTCACTGAGAGGGAATTACGGCTTACAGCTGACCGCGAACGTCATATTTTATCTCGCGAGTCCGAAACCTTCACTGAGAGGGAATTACGGCTTACAGCTGACCACGAACGTCATATTTTATCTCGCGAGTCCGAAACCTTCACTGAGAGGGAATTACGGCTTACAGCTGATCGCGAACGTCATATTTTGTCTCGAGAATCTGAAACTTTTACTCAATATCAAGACCGTTTGACAAATGATAGGGCGCACCATAACATGATTCGATCTCTTGAAGATGAACATGAGCATGAACAACGACTAGAGTCGGGACGCGATTATTACAATTCTTTGAGACAAGAACAATTGATTACTTTATCTAATGAAAGATTAAGAATTGAAAATATTCGGTCGCTTGAAACAGAAGAACAGCGAGAGGCCCGTCTTACTGCAGATAGATTTTGACATGGTCTTAATGACTTAGATATACACGTGGTAGATCAATCTACAAATTCGGTGGCGTGGTCCGATAAATATAAAAGTGGGTTTGCTTATAACCTCACAATTGATTACAGATCATCTTCTGAAATAGGCGATATGAACGTAGTATGTTCCTTTTGTAATGCTTCGAAGTGGAGGAAGGAGTCTGCTGGTTTCTGTTGTTCTGGAGGTAAAATAAATTTGCCTTCGTTCGAAGACCCACCGGAACCTTTAAAATCACTACTTTTAGGGGAACATTTGCAATCCAAACAGTTTTTAGATAATATTCGCACTTATAATAGTGCATTCCAAATGACATCCTTTGGTGCTAAACAAATCTCAGAAGGCCCTTTCATGCCTACTTTTAAGGTACAAGGTCAGGTTTACCATTTGATAGGGTCCCTTTTGCCTGAAGAACAACCTAAATTTCTTCAAATATATTTTGTATCCGATTACAACGAACAGTCGAATATAAGAAATCAATATTTTCCGAATTTAAATACTGAACTCATTTCACAACTTCAGAACATGTTACATCAGGTTAATTCGTACGTATGCAGTTTTAAATCGGCATTAGAAGCCCTTTCTCAAGATGGTAATAACAATTATAAAATTGTTATAAATGCCGATAAGCGTCCAACTCAGGAACACCCTGGGCGTCATAACGTTCCATCCACGAATGAAGTTGCTGTAGTACTGGTCGACCAGGAATGTGATAGGCGTGATATCGTTATACGTTCCAGAGACAATCGTTTGCAACGTATTTTCGAAACCCACAGGGCTTACGACAGTTTGCAATATCCTATGATATACTGTCGAGGGGAAGATGGTTATAATTTCGCTGTATACCAAACCGATCCGCGCACAGGCGCACCTAATTATAATAAAAAGGTGTCATGCCTTCAATTTTATTGTTACCACCTGCAAGTGAGACGGAATAGATTGGTATACTTTCAACGTTTTCGTGGCTTATTTAATCAGTTTATTGTTGACATGTACGCAAAAATTGAAACCGAAAGATTAGTTTATATACGATCTAATCAAAGGCAGCTGCGCGCTGAAGAATACGTGCACCTTCGCGATGCCATGCAGCAAGATAACGATACTGTGAATATGGGTCGTTTAGTTATTTTACCCTCTTCTTTTACTGGTGGTCCACGCTACATGCATGAACGTACTCAAGACGCTTTTTGTTACGTAAGAAAATATGGACTTCCCGACTTATTTGTTACTGTAACTACCAATCCCAAGTGGGATGAAATCACTCGGGAGCTTCTTGAGGGTCAGGCACCGCATGACCGCCATGATATTATTGCAAGAGTGTTTCATTTAAAATTAAAATCAATGATAGATCTTCTTACCAAAGATAACATTTTTGGAGAAGTATTGTGTTATATGTATAGTGTTGAGTGGCAAAAACGCGGCTTACCTCACGCACATATCTTGCTTTGGTTAAAAGATAAGGTTCGACCTAATGATGTAGACAGATTAATCAGTGCTGAAATTCCAGATCCGACTGCAGATCCCCTGTTATACGACATTGTTAAAACTCATATGATACATGGTCCATGTGGTGCATTTAACGCAAATGCTCCTTGCATGCAAGACGGTCGTTGCACTAAAAGGTATCCAAAAGCATTAGTGGATGAAACTGTAACAGGACATGATGGATACCCATTATATCGTTGCCGTTCAAGAGACAATGGTGGTTTTACTGTTGAAAAGCGAATGTCTGGACAACAGGTTACTATAGATAATAGGTGGGTCGTTCCGTATTCGCCTGTATTGTCCAGAGCATTTCAAGCTCACATAAATGTAGAAATGTGTAATAGTGTAGAGTCAATTAAATATATTTGTAAGTACATTAACAAGGGCAGTGACTAAGCTACGTTTGCGTTAAGAAATGAACATGATGAAGTTACTAGATTTCAGTCAGGCAGATATATCAGCTCTTCAGAAGCTGTGTGGCGGATCTTAAGTTTTAATATTCACGAAAGATATCCACCTGTGACCCATCTGGATGTTCATCTGGAAGGCGGTCAACGTATATATTTTAACGCCGAAAATGTTACAGAACGATTAGAGAACCCTAGACAAACAACTTTATTGGCATTCTTTCGACTTTGCCAAACTGATAATTTCGCAAAGTCTCTTTTGTATGAAGAAGTTCCATCGTATTATACCTACGATAAACAACGAGGTGTCTTTAACCGTAGACGCCGAGGCAGGCCTGTAGATGGCGAGACAGGTATTTTCAAAGAACATGTTCTTGGTAGAGTGTATACTGTTCATCCTAACAACGCAGAGTGTTTTTATTTGAGATTATTATTACATACAGTGTGAGGACCAACAACATTTATAGATTTGAGAAAAGTAGACGATGTTGTTTATCCAACTTATCATGCAGCTTGCCAAGCGCGTCATTTGCTTGAAAATGATCAACATTGGGATGACGCTTTAGCAGAATCCTGTGTTAGTGATAATCCACGACGGTTACGCCATTTATTTGTAACATTACTCACATTTTGTAATTTATCTGATCCTGTCCAATTATGGGAAAAATATAAAGAAAAATTTGCAGAAGACTTTCTTCGGAATTTATCTCACAATAATGAAGGCGCAACTAATGATAATTTTCGAGATCTGGCTATAAATCAGTGCTTATTAGCTCTTCAGGAAGACTTAACAGCAGTAGGCGGTAAATCACTTTGTGAATATGGTTTGCCAACGCCAACCTCAGTCGGAGAGGTTACCAATAGGGAATATTCCGCAGAGATTGGTTACAACCCAATGGAACTGCTGGTAACATTAGAAAACGGTGTCCCAATGATGACTGCAGCGCTTAGTCTATGATCGCGTGTGCGAGAGTGTGCAGAATAATTTAGGAACAATATGGTTTTTAGATGCACCTGGAGGAACTGGGAAAACTTTTTTGACTAAATTAATATTAGCTTATGTTCGAAATCAGCGTAAAATCGCTCTTGCCGTGGCTTCATCAGGTATAGCTGCAACATTGCTACCAGGAGGTAAGACTGCTCACACTATGTTTAAAATACCAATTAATTTAGATCGCACGGAAAGTCCAACCTGTAGTATTTCAAGAAATAGCGACAAAGCTAAGGTATTGCGTGAGTGTAATTTAATCGTATGGGATGAATGTACGATGGCCCATCGAAAAGGAGTAGAAGCAGTAGACAGAACTCTAAGGGACATAAGACAAAATGATCGACCAATGGGCGGTATTACGGTTTTATTTTGTGGTGATTTCCGACAAACCTTACCGGTAATACCACGGGGAACCCGAGCTGATGAGATTAGGGCTTGCCTGAAAAGCTCTTATTTGTGGCGTGATATACAATCGGTGCATTTGACTATAAATATGCGAGTGAGAACTGGAGACAACGCAGATAATCGTGAATTTTCTGATACATTATTGAAGATTGGTGAAGGTAGGTACCTTGGATAGTTGGATAGGTATCCACAACTACACCAAGGAAAACTTATTCTGACACCTGAGTTATGTTGTATAGTGCAATCCCAACAACATCTTATATCTTCGGTTTACGGTGACATAACAATTATATTAAATAGGGACAATTCTTGGCTTTGCGAAAGGTCCATTTTGACTCCTCGCAATGACCAGGCATCTGAAATTAATAATAAAATACTGTCTAATATACAGGGAGAAAGCAAAGTTTATAGTTCAATAAATAGAATGGTTGATGAACAAGAAGCCACTAATTACCCGATAGAATTTTTAAATTCTTTAAGTATGCCTGGACTACCTTCTCATATAATTTGTTTAAAAATTGGCATACCGATAATTCTGCTCCGAAATTTAAGACCACCTCAACTTTGCAATGGAACTCGGCTAAAAGTAACCCAGTTGCAACAAAATGTAATCGAGGCTCAAATTTTAACAGGTTGCGGTACAGGAGAAACTGTCTTTATTCCCAGAATTCCCATAATACCAAATAATTTTCCATTCCAATTTAAAAGAACGCAATTCCCAGTATCGGTGTGCTATGCCATGACTATCAATAAAGCTCAAGGGCAGACTTTTCGTGTTGCTGGAGTAGATCTCGGTGTTAGCTGTTTCTCGCATGGTCAATTATACGTCGGTCTTTCCCGGGTTAGCAATTCTAGGAATCTTTACGTTCACGTGCCGGACGGGTCGACTCTTAACATAGTCTACCCAGAAGCTTTGCGCTGAAACATTTTAATTTGATCTAAAAATATTAGCAATATATTATCTTAATAAAAAACAAGGAGTTACACGCTGACCGAGTCGTGGGTATAGCGTGGGTATATTATAATATTCTGCGGTTACTTATATTTTTCAACAGTTTTGTGGATTGGCATATTATATTACTATTGCCCTTCTAAAATACGAAAGTGAATCTGCCTGTTACGTCAAAACTATGAGGGAGGACATCTGCTAATTTTTTTTCGAAAAACGACGGAAACGCGGACGAAGTCGCGGGCAAAAGCTAGTATATAATAAAGATTTTTATATGGATGAATTGTTTGAGAGACAGCAAAAAACAGAATACAGACACTTGTAATAAAATATTTAGAAAATACTAAATTATTAATGTTAGTAGTTGACGGCTATACGTCCGTGTTGACATAATGCAGCGTTTATGTGGAACGCAGTTTTTTGGTTGGTCTTTTTGAAAAGCTTTAAAGTACTGTTCTAAATATTTTTGATCCTCTTTGAAATATCGTTTACGGTTTTTCGACGCTTCGACATTAAGATTACAAATCAAGTTGTATGTATGTATATATAAGGATTATAATTAATTATCTGACTATTTCTGACTGTTTTACCGTTTGTCTTTAGGTGTTTTTTTTTTTTAAGTTATTTACGTAATGGCTAATATAACTATGGTGTTATAAAAATGTAGCTATGTTTTCAAATTATATATTCTTGTAAATAAAATACCTATTGAAAGCTTATTGTTCATATTTTTAAAGGAATAAATGAAATAAATCTTTAAGTGATAAGTAAGGCTTTTCTGAGGTTCATAAAGGTAAGTCTGGGTTATGTCCATTATAGTTTATTCAGCTTATAATAGGACATATTAGCTGATATTCGTAGCTATTGCACATATAGTGCTTACCGCACGTTTATGAATCTGTTTCACTTTTAAACAAGTATTTCTTACAAAACCTGATTTAAGCATTTAAACAGGTGTATATACTTTTATGTACTTTAAAATATCTTCTAAGGTATTAGGAAAATAACAAAATTAATAATATTAGATAAAAAAAAAATTATTTGCCGAAATAACATGAATATATATAATTATAACTACTAAAATAAACGCGTACATGTTTATTTATAAATAAAGTATAATGACTGTATCTAATTAAGCGTGAGTTCAGTAATCTTTGTTGAGAACAAAAAAGTCAAGACCAAAACTCCATTTAAGACCGTGTGGAGATAACAACAACATACAACTCTGATTGATGTTTTGTTGATGTTCTTCTTGGGTTATTCATGTTAAGATTAATTATAGAACCTCATTTTCATAGGAAGTTATTTTCTAATTAATATATTTTTCACTCCTTTTTAGTTTATTTATTATAATATTGGGAAAGTTATATATATATTAATCTATCTTTAGTTTAATTATGTGTGTATTTATTTAAATTGTATTTGTAATAATGTTACATTATCATAGTAATATTGATCAAGTCGTCAAGTTGCAATAATAATATTTACTGGATAAATGATTTGTACAATTCACTATTTAAATAAAAAACAACAAAAACAACAACACACAATATCATAGGAAGTAATAAAATAACAGAAAAAGTTAAAAGTGGATATTTAAGAATCAAGAAAATTTTAATATTAATTAAAGACACGTTTTCAGTTCAGGTTTCTGATAAAAATATGCTAAAATATATTAGAAAAATTGTTGTTTATTTGACTTATTCCCATTTAACCATCGTTTTTTTAAAAAAAATATAGCTTGGAAATTGAGATAAAATTTATTATTTTGAATGAGCATAAGGGTTATAATAAAATTAAACCTTCAACTAGTTATATATGTATATATATATATATATATATAACTAGTTGAAGGTTTATTATATATATATAATAAACCCGTCAAATGGGTGAAATATTGTATTAATGACACTGCGATTACAATATTAATTATCTCTTTGACAGCGATGAAATATTTATTTTGTATATTGGACACACAAAATGTTAAATATGTAACGTTATTTACATTTCATATGTAATACCAATTAACATTAATGTTGTTGTAAATAGAATACAATTGAGTACTTGTTAATTGAGAAAAGTATTTGCTATTTGACCTCGTCTTTTCTTTTACTATTGCTTGATTATAAAAAGATATGTAATGACAAATGTCTTTTGTAACTTTTATATTTATATAAACGACATAAAGACATGCGTAATAACAGGGCCTTTTTATATCGGAAGTTCGTATTAATTTATTGTGAATCCACCTTTTATCCCAAGTAGCAACTGTATTATTGTGCTCTTCTAGACCGGACAAAACGTTCCTTATTATGTATAGTACGTTCCTTATTTTCTGTTATATAATTAAAATGATAAATTTTTTTATTTTATTTTATATTTAAGCGATCCTTTACTTTATTTATTAGTTTACGGTTGGTGTGATTGAATTTCCTTTAACATAATGGTGAGCTGATTAAAAAATAATTTGATCTAAATATTAATAGACATTAAAAGATACGTGATTCATTAATTATCTTGAACGATCAAGATATTTAATTCAAAGAAGAAAAAGAATTAAGGTAAGTGAAATTGACAAAAATTTTTTTTTTAACTATTTTATGTTAGCTGTTATAAACACATGCATACTAGTAATTTCCACGAAACTGTTCATGAGAAATTTTAGTTTTGGCGAGTTGACATTCAACTATCATAATCTTACAGATCGAATTTTTTATTGATCGCATTGTACATATAGTTAAAGTGTGAGGCAATTCAACAAAACAGTTAATTAACATTTAACATAACGAATCGGTCTCTTGACATATTTTTTATTTATCAAGCGATTTAAATAAAACAAGCTATTTAAAAAATATTTGATTCTCAGTAAAGCTTACCAAAAATATTACATTGATGACTATTTATTACAATAATTGCTTATAATTTAGGTATTAATTTAATCATAATTCTATGTATTTTAATAATATCAAATTTTATACGTTACTTGACCGTGTGACAAATTACAATCTACTCAAATCACTGCTTAATTAAATTAAACATGAGCCTTATATTTAGAAATTTAAGTTGTATAGTCATTATTAAGGTAGGTAATATATAATATTATAATATATATAATAATAATATATTTGTATTCAAAATACTTCTAACCATGGTAATAGAAACTGAATATGTAATATTATTACGTAATATATAATTACTAGAACTTAGGTCGAGTGAACTGAGACAATATAGAGATAAGGGAAGTGATATACGGAAGCTTTAAACGATTAGTGAACGTCCGAACATAAACTATGATATATGTGAATTTACAATTATCAGCGAATTTATACAATTTTATGCGAAGTAATTGATATCAATAAATAATTGACGGATTGGTTGTTCGTAAATAAAGAGAAAATAAATAAAAGCGTGTACCTATCTAACATTAATTGTAGATTAATACTGATTCTAAAATGGATAATTTTAAACTTTGACAGTGAAGAACCAAGATGGCGGAGCGGTTTATAATCGATGGTTTTTGTTTATAAAGAATTAAACGATAAATTAGGAGCTAATGATCTAAAACCCATATTAGTCAATACTTATTTTATTTACTTTGAGGATGCAGAATGAGTTTAATAAATCACTCGTTGGACAATATCGCCCTTGTAACCTAACTCGATGCTCTAGTCTTTGTTTTATTATATTGTATACAACAGTACGGTAATTAATTTAAAGAGCGTGTCTACCAATATTTTTCCATTTCACTTATTTTGAATACGATAGGAATTAATTAATAAATTATATAATTTCCACAAATTAATTTCAAAAACCTCGTTCATTATAAGTTTTAATACTTAAATAAATGTACTTGAGATTTTCTGAATAGGAATAATTTATTAAAAGACGTATTTAGAATTCAACATAAACCTTTTTTAACGCAGTCAAGTAAATAACTTGTTTTACAATAACTTGAAAATGATTAGTTGAAACGGCTGTTCTATAATAGTGTTACTCACACTTAATGACTTTTTCATTGTCATTTTAGTTTGGTTATATATTTTAATCATAGTTGTAGTTATTTAAGTAGATTAGTTGTTT
Source organism: Melinaea menophilus ssp. n. AW-2005 (assembly GCA_918358695.1). NCBI lineage: Eukaryota > Metazoa > Arthropoda > Insecta > Lepidoptera > Nymphalidae > Melinaea > Melinaea menophilus. Next base: position 29,219,242 of record OU911039.1, on the reverse strand, counting down.
TTGCGGAACATTTAATATTTTTGGAAATAATAAACAAAAAGAAACAACACTGTTAAAAATTATGTTAAAAATGTACTTAAGGAAGACTAAAAATCTATAAAATCGTGTTGTCTTGATTTTAGTCCTTTCGAGTATTTTTTTTATCATAGTTGGATATCTGTTTCTTATTGTAAAATTAGAAACATACTTTTTGCAGCTCTTGACGTATTACTTGTTTTATTGTAATAACTATAAAAATCCGTAAAATGTATTTCTATTTAATTTCTAACTTCCATAATTTCCATAATAAGAATAAGACGAAGGTTATGATATTTGAAAGAAATGAAGAAAGAACAGAATGTAAGATCAACGTGAATGGTAAGATAATAAATAATAGAACAAGTGAATGAAGTGGTATATTTGGGAAATATGTTTAGCAGAAACGGAAGATACGAAATGGATGTGGAAAGGCGTATTGCTGCCGGTAACAGAGGTCAACGGTCAACGGTGCCCTGGCTGCATTGTTGAGACGGCGAAACGTCAGCATAGCTGCACGTTTGGCTGTACACAATGCGGTTTTGCTACCGACGCTGTTATACGGCAGCCAAACGTGGGTAACACAGAAGAAGAATATAAGAAATATGAATGCTGTGGAGATGCGATCTCTTCGCAGAATATGCGGAGTCAGCCTAGCTGACCGAATCCGCAATGAAGAGATCCACAGAATGGCAGGTACTAGTGAAGATGTTACAGTGAGAATGAAGAAGAATGTGCTCAGGTGGTTTGGGCACGTCGAACGAATGAGTGATGAAAGAATGGTTAAAAAGATTTATACAGGAAAAGTGAGTGGTAAGAGAGGAAGGGGGAGGCCTCGAGTGACCTTCGAAAACACTGTATCTATGATACTGGAGGAAGGTACGTAAAAAGTATGAGGACCCCCCGGAGAGCATGTATGAAGAGGTTGATATCTGTGGCCGAGGCGAAAGAGGTATGCAGGGACCGTAGCGTTTGGCGCTCCGTCGTCTCTGACTACCCCGCAAGGGACATGACGTGAAGGTAAAATAAAATAAAATAAATAAATAAATAATTTCCATAAATAATGTAAGAAATAGTTTTGTATAAGAATATTTTTACTTTGGTAATAGAAGATATCAAATACCCTGTTACAATAATCAAAGATCCGATAAATATAAATATTAACATCTAAACAAAACATCGGTATAAGAAATATTGATGCATTTTAAAACTTCAATGATCTTTGAATTAAAATCCTTTTGATAGGTGAGCATGATTTTTTAAAATCACAACACTTAACTTGAGTCATCGGATACAATTTTTGAATTACCAATTGGGACCAATATAAAGCCATTCGGACCTTTTTTTATTATTCGTAAAGTGCTTAATTATCATACTATCTATATTTACTCTCCTTTCAATATCATTTTCTAATCTTCCATCTTTTGTAAACACAGAACTCACATATACAAACTCTTTCTCTTATTCAACTAATTCTCAATTAATCGAAATATTACATTCAGTCAAATTTTAACCTCTTTCTAATTGACTTCCATAACTTGCTCCATTAAAGCAGCATACATAATATTTACCGCCTGCCGTAGCTGATGACGCAAGTATTTCTTGGTTATCTGTGTAGACAAAATATTTGATTAGTCAATCGTACAAAACCATGGAAAGTAGCTGATAGATTTATTGAATATACATAATCTATTTATTCTTTCTGTACGTGCTACAAAATATACTAAAATAAATTGACTTGACCTTAATGAGATGGTCACATGGCGTTTTTTCTCATGTCTGGTCTGGATCACCACAATGTCAGATTCTAATTTTGACCGCTAAAACTGAGAGCCGTTCGGATTGTTGGGGACCTAGTTCATCTGTGAACGGTTGACTTTCTGGCATTGCGTAGAGACGTAATATCTTTGTGCGTCTTCTATTGCATTTACAACAGGTAGTGTTCCGACGAGGTATTTGATTTGATGTCTACCACTGAATTTCTTTACCGCTCAGCACGTCATCGCCTGCAATACTATCCGACCTTTCTTCCACATACGACTAAAATGTGGAACAAGTGGAGTTCCTTCGGCGGTGTTTCCAGATCGATACGACATGGATGCCTTCAAGAAAGATGTTTACTCCCACTTCCAATGCCGGCAATGCTCTTGTGATTCCCCGTATGTTGCATGAATTCATGGGCGGCTGTGAATACCAGTCCTCGGTTACCCTCACGCTCGTTGGCCCTCTTTTCGCATAAAAAGAATATAAAGAATTTTTTCATAACCCTAAAAATAAAATAGCTCTTAATTTGTTTATTTAACCATTCAATTCCATACTTATATTTCGTTTGGTATAAAACTGAAAAAATTTAAAACTTATCCAATACTTTTGCAAAAAGCATAAAGCTAAAAAGAGGAACGATGTCTTCATATGCGGTTTCCTGGGACTTTACAGCCGAATAAATCCGTCTCGCAACCGCTGAAGCGTGAAGTACGGTCGAGTGAGAAATGTTTTACTTTAATTTATAATCTTGGGATACTGTTAGTTATATATGATTTAATTTCTAAACAGCAATTTTATATATTAAAAAAATTTTTTGTAATAGTTTATAAATTTCCTATCAGTGAAATAAAAATCTTGTTATAAGAGAAAATATATTCTATTTAATATATTTTTATATTAATAGTTAGTCTGAACGCTGATCGATCAATTTATCATTATGAGATCCTTTATAGGTTTAGTTTTTATTAGTTTTCTATTTAGGTTACATTTAATGGAAAAATAAAAATAATACTACCATTATAGGTTAAGTAAATTTTATAGTCATGGCTCTAGGCGAGAGAGCTCTGCTTGTCTTTGGAACGTATACCATATTTAGGTTAAGCTCTCAGTAAAGCTACTATGAAGTGACGTTGAATACCTTAATGTAGTTTTGGTCGTGAAAAATTTATAGATATAATTTACCATACTTGACTATGCTGTTTTGTAAATGATATTTAGACTAACGTGTATTTTCTTATATTCAAACCAAAGTAAATATTGGCGGTAATGAGACTTCGTCTTGTTAGCGAACTCATTAAAGCTCGTGGTTTTATGGTTTCGATAAAGAAAAGCTCTTGTATTAGTTTATTTTTATTTAACACAAAGGATAAATATAAATATGTGGATCTAATTAATTTAAATAATGAATATATATTTATATGACATTTGAGATAAGATCTCTATAGTACCTATATCAAAATTAACAGTATCTATAGAAACATTTGAAATTCAATGAGTATGTACGATTAAGTTTTTTATTGCCGAAAGAAATTAATTAATTCTTCAAACATGTTACAAATTTATACACTTTGTTTGTAATTTGTTAAATAATACATCATCTGGATAGAAATAGCTAGAGTTCAATTTAAAGTTTCATTATATTAAACAAATTTTAACGAACTTCAAACATTTTTTATTTTGATTCGATGTGATCAAATCGTCTTTAAAGTACATTATAAGTACATTGAAAGGTTATATAATAAAATAGCATTATATTTTTATTTTTACTTTAATACCCACTAAAAAAACCTTTATAGTTAATAATCTTAATCAATAAAATGAGCTAATAAAATGAAACACATTTTCTACTACGATCGGTGTTCTAGAGATTAGTATTTAAAAATAAAATATTTTAATTCAACGTTATTATATTCCTTCGGAACACGTTCCGACTATTATTACTGAATTCAGTTATCGATCTTGAGGTCGATCGGGATTACAGAAATGCGGATAAAACCTGTTTTTCCCGGAAAAGAAAATGTTATCCTTTTATTTGTAATCTTTCTTTTAAAACGTCTACTAATTACAATGCTTGTAATGTAATGTGTATACCAAAAACCTATATTCAAAAATTCGACTCTTAAAAAGATATTATTAATACATTTTCTTAAAAAAATTACACCAGTAATAAAAATATTTTTTGAAATCCGTAATTTCGTTCTTAAGTCGATGTTATTAAAAAAAGGATAACACTCTATAACAAACATTTACAAAAAAATAAATAGTATTTTGTAGTATAATAAATGCATAGGTACATAATTGTCCTAAAACTACTGTAGTATAAAATTATCATCTTGTGAAGCAAGCTTATAGATTTAATGAATATTCATGACCTCTTCTGTACATGCAACGAAATATACTGCAATAAGTTTTATAATCGTATATCAACTATTTTTACCTGATAATTCTACCGTAAGGTTTTAACAATGGAGATTATTTTCTAGTCTATTCCACTTTTTAAACATTAACATCGTCCGGAATAATAACACCGTCCGGTATCTAAATATTACAATCTATTTTACGTAGAACACCAAGTGCTAGCGAAGAACTTTACAAGTTTTATATTTTCTTATAACAAGCAATATATAAGCAAGTGAAATATCATAAAATTGCATCTCCATCTTGTACATTCCCATCTTAATTAGTATACGAATTTTGTGTATAGTTTATTGAATACAGAATTTTAATTTTTTATTAATATTCGAGATAATAGTCGACATATAAATTAATAAAATTAAAATATTTTATAACTTCAAAACCATGATCACAGTACTATTAAGATCTCTAGTTAAAGCTTATTATCTTTAAAATATAAATATATATTTTCAGCACTTATATTATGATATTCGCACATGTATTATTCATTTTTGGCATCGAGCACTTTTATATTATTATCTTGGAAACAAACTGTAATACAAAAAAAATATTTAAAAAAGTTATTCTCAATATACCTACCCATTAAGACAATGTACTGGAGACATTTCATAACTTCAATGTTTACAGTTCAAATTAAGTCAACTATTTTAATGATTCTGTAGGAACTAATTTTATACAATATTGTCTTCCCATCTTTATTGTTAGTGTGCTCTTTAAAGTTTCTAGCAAACCCAAGATAATGGATAAAATTCAATATTTGAACGTTTCAGCTATGGTCCTTCACAACAGCGGATATGATTCTTTATAAACTTGACTTTATTAATATTAATGACAAGGAAATCACTGTTACAATTTACTATGGTGTATTGGTTAGGAGTCCTTGTTGCTTCAAAATAATATTTTGACGGATAATTTTCCATTATAATTACAGAACCGAAACATAGGTTCTTGCTTTATTTTCAGTAAATTTTTTAAACTGCTGCATATCAGATGATTTCCACTCCCCAACACAACTCCACTGTATATATTATTCATAGCATATTGTATGCATAAGTAAATATTGGATTATCTAAGTATATCTGTATTGACGCAGAGTGAATATATTAATTCCAGGCATTGTGCATAGACCCTCCCCTAAAGGTTAGGGTTGAAATACGCCTTCAGAGTAGGATTAGTTGGGAAGTTGATTATAAGACCTTGTAAAGATCTAATTAATATTTTATATTTAATCACTTGAAACTAAAATGTGATGTTTTCTAATAGATTTTCGTAGTTAATACTAATAGATAAGTATAAAATCTGATTAAATTAAAAATGTTTATTTTGATATTATGTCACAAATATATATATAATATAAAAACAGTATAATATTTAATTTTGTAATTGTAATCATTTTATTAAGGACGATAATGTATAAGACATTTAGCTGAAGTAAAATAATTTAAAATATCATCATCATTCATAATAAAAAACAATAATTTGGAATCTAGCTTCAACTTTAACAACAGAGCTTAGAACGGAGGTCACCCACGTGAATATAATGTTCCGCAATGTCCAATGTTTAAGCAGCACCCATTGGTAGTAACGATAGGCAAGGGAGTATATGCATTATTCAAATAATTTTAGACAAAAATATATAATATAAAAATATAATTTTTCTCTATAATCATTAAATTATCATTATTGATTTAAAATTACTTTTCTCTAAAAAATAATACCATATAAGTCACAATAAGTATAGAAAGTATAGAAATATACATACTATTAGCTTTGTCTGTTGTTATAGGATGGATGTTATTAATTAAAGGATGGAAAGGATGTGTGGGATGTACAAGTAAGATTATTAACCTTTGATAATTACATATTTATTATCGAGTTTAACCTTGTCTTCATCTTGTGTATATGCTTTTCTGAACATTCCGTTGTTTCTACTACTTCCATTCAGTCGTAGCGTAATCATAAAATAATTTAGTTCGTCTCTAGTTATGTATTGACAACGATAATTTAAATATTTCATACACGTTTACTGAATTAAATCTACTCTATCATTACTACAAGACGGAATTACATTTTATAATTAAGTCTAACAACAAACAATGATAAATGCCGACTCAGGAGATTGAAGCCTTTTACGTAACCGGGAATCACAGCTTTTGCTGTGTTAACTTTCTTCCTCAACTTTTTATTTACACATAGCTGTGAATTCCTCAATCTTTGTATTGTGTTTTTGAATATATGCAACTTATGGATTTTATGAAGACTAGAATTGTTAATATTAAAATGTTCAATATTTTTTCTGCTGTCAAATTATGTTATTCCAATGTCATCTTTATTATTATTATAAATTAAAATTTTATTTGGATTGTTGTTATTGAAAATTGATTCATTTATATTAATATCTTTCATTCATTTCTTTAAGCTTAGTAATATCTATTTTATTTCTGTATGCTTTGCTTTTTCTTCTTAACCTATTTATTGATCCCTGGTAAGGGTTATAAATGTAAATCAATAGTATGATTCTGTTGTGAAATTTCTTCTACAACATGAAAATGCTTTTAATTATTTAACCATTAAATTAATGTTTTGGTCTTATCAGGTTTATGAAATAACCATTTCTGAATGATTATTAGGAGACTTATTCCCGCGGTATAATTTATTAACCACTATAGTCGCTAATCACTAATCACTAATGACTTCACTTCTTGATTCTAGCAGTTCCAACGATACGAATGAGCCCTACTGACCGGCAAGTGACTTATATACCGTCTTGAGGCAAGTTTCGTAATAGCGGTGCTACCCTCTTTAACAATTAGTCATGGCAAATTTCACACACCAAGTATTGAAAATGTTAAAATACCCTCCGAAGAGTACTGGCGATAACAATATGGAGAGTATTAAAATGATTAAGAGTAGGTAAGAGATGAAATAGGGTAAGTTTAAGGTGGATTCCAAAGGGGGTAAGCAGTTCAAGAGCGATGGTCGACGTTGACGACCCATGTCAGGCCGACGGTGGCGGTCAACACCTACTACGCTGTAATTTTTGTTACAATTTTATAACACATGTAAAGAAAGAGAAAAAAGCTTGTACATCTAACATATTTCACTTTAAACTAATCTTAACTTTTGTTGAAGAGTCGGTGTATATTAAGAACAATATTTAAATACCATATTTATTTCATTAAAACTTTGTGATAAATTACAATATGTGTGAAGAAACTTCTTTAACTATTTAATATAGGGCTGGAAAATAAACGTAAATTTATAAAACTTACGTAATTACTTTGCATGATTTGCATGATTTACAAAGTATACACTAGGGGCTATTTAGGTATTAAAATTTAGCAATATATTTTGCTGACCTGAATACGTTAAAAATACGAGGGTACTTATGAAAACAAAACAAAAATTTATTAGTTATCTATTTAAGACCTACCTATAATTTACATAAATTTAGTTAACGTTTGACCTTTAAAATTTTCAAATCAAATTCTGACCTACCAAAATTTTAATAAAAAATATCTTTGTTCATAGTAAATATTTTTGTTAATAGTAAATGAATACGGTCAGGTTTAATTTTAAGACATATATTTCTAGTTTATTTGCCAATTTAGTTCACCTGTTTTTTCATTTTTTATAAAATAATATTAGAGATCATAGTTACACTTTTTGAAATTACCTTGAGTAATATTTTTTATTAAGAAGGGAAAGAAGTAATGATTCTTTATCATGTGTAATACAATTTAGATCTTATTTTAGGAATAACCTATTAGAAGTAGCAATTAAGTAACCGACGCGTGAAGTTTCCGTATATAGATCTCTTCAATAACGCACCGCTGCCTCTAACAATGCTTTTTCAATGACGTGTAAGTGTATTAACTGTTTTCTTCCCTTTATCTATGAGAAAATTGTGTTATAAATGAAGCTTTATTTTCAACATTAGAACTCTTTTTAGTAAATAATTGAACGTTTTTAATTAGAACCGTGGAACAATACTTAAAATTAGAATTAAATTATTGGCTACATATCTATACTCATCGGTCTATATTCATAAAGAAGAGAGTTTTCGGAAGAATTTTTAAAGTTACTACTTAAGTCTTAATGGTTATTGAACTCAGTTCTAAGATAGAGTCAATTTTTAGCCATTTCGATGTTGTTTGTAAGATCTTAACATCCTTTGTTTAGCTTAAACATTAATTAAAAGGAATAAATTAACTTTTATAATAATAAAATAAAACTTGGATAAATTGGAAAACAGTTCTCGGTAAAATTATTTCTGACATTTATAGTATAGAGCTTTGTTATTACAATTTATGAGAATCGAACAGTTTTCTATTAAAATTAATCATCTCGAGCTACGCAGCAGTATATCGCTAGAGTATTTATTATAGAACCAAACTACCTAAACTAATAACAAGACACAATTAAAAGTCAAGTCCGTCAATATACTCTTTAAAATAAAACTTTATATTTGTTCATAATTTAATTCATATTACTGAAAGTAATATATTTTTAGAAGATATAATTGACAAAATATTTTATATCTTCTTACAGATTTTTAGCCTAATTTTTCTAATTGTTCTTAAGTTAAAAAATTAAGTCCAAACTTTTAATTAGGTTTATTTCTGTTAAAAGCAATGTCATTCAAATATTTAAGATTGATTGTATTTTTATGTATGAGGAGGGCAAACGAGCGTGCGGGTCACCGATGACAGGTGTTCACCGCCGCCCACGAACTTTTGCAACATCCAGGGAATCAAGAAGAAAGGTCCGTGAAAACCGATAAAGAACTTGAAAATAGAGGACGGGCACATATCCAGGTGGTATGGATGGCATTGCAGGCGATGACGTCCTGTGATAAAATAAATCAAATAATTCTTCGGAATACTTCCCGTTGTAAATGCGATAGAAGACACACAAAGAGGCCACGTTTCTACGCCATCTCTGAGAATCCAGACTTGCGCCTTATAGAGCGCCAGTTATTAACTAGGCTTGAAATACTGCCTGACTTTTATTGATCACTCTCAATGTCGTTGAGGAAAACTTGGCTTTGCTCACCAGATGGTCACGAAACCGATAGTCGCTTGAAATATCGAGACCCAGTATTCTCATATTTGGCGAGGAATTGAGAGGAGTATTCACAAAAAGTAAAGATACAACCGATGGGATTTTGTTTATGGTTAATGGGCAAACTTATGTTTCTTTTAGGGATTAAACTGAACGAGGTTCAGTTCACCCCGTTTCGAGACCATCCCCAGGTAGGTTTCTATAGAAGACACACATTTTTTTTTAACTACTCGTAGACGATATCTGAGAGACCAATGCACGGCTGGAATATACCGCACCCCCAGAGCTGTCATCCGCATAATAATGTATTTTATAAATATCCAACATATCATTGATGTGTAGGAGGAACAAATGATAGTGATAGCTCGCAGCTTTGGAGTACACCACAGTTCACGGGCTTAGGGATTCGAGCAAAAACCGTCGATAATGACCTGTACGTACGAGTGAGAAAGCTGGTGATCTACTTGCAAAAATTTACGGGAAGGCCATAAAAAGATAGCTTCGAAATAAACCCCTTCTGTCATACACAGTCGAAGGCTTTCGGCATATCCAGACTAACTGCCAGACCATCCCCCTTGCTTTTATCTGTTTTATATTATATACGAATAGTATAAAATGTTAAGTTTCTTACTAATAGATATACGAGTGAGCCTGTAATTTCAATTATCATTTGTAGTTTCTGTAGGGCTCTGATAGGCGTGGCCAAATTTGTGTCTCAGGAGACTTTTTTAATATATATAGATTACTTATTATATTTCTTCTAAAATCTTACTAAATTAAAAAGTCCAGATTTACCCTGAGTTCTTTGAAAGTCTAACGAACTGTGCCGAAACAATTATGAACATACCGTTCAAGCGTGATTTGTACTAGATTTGGGTAAATCCTTTTTGGATGTCCTTTAACCGTGTCTTCTGTATTTGAGTACTAAACGTTCTTGTAACAATAAAGCGTTCTAAAGGGACTTTACCGAAATAATGGAGACTGCGGTAGGGCTCAGTCCCATCACGGTATATCAATAGTTTTCAAATGAAAGTACTCTAACAATAACAAAATACTTCATACTTAAATTTAATGATTTGGCTAACTTAGGAATGTATAGAAGCAGAGAGAAATTATAGGATTTATATGGTGAGATACAGTGAAATCACAATCAGGTGTTCTTTAATAAAATAAAATCTTAAATTCAAAAGATAAAGTAAAGGCAATGTGGAATGTTTCATTTTATTGATTTATTTATTTAAAACATAATTGCATATAACAATGTTATACAAGAATATTACAATGTTATATAAATGCAGTAAAATAATGTGCAAAGCGGTCTTATCGCTTAAAGCAATCTTTTACAGACAAGCTTTGATGAACAACGACAATGAGAGAAGTCACAGGGTAGTGCAAATTAATCTACTGCAAAATCATATAGGCATTACAATAAGCATAAATAGAAATATTATAATTTATGCAATACATAAACAATTAAATAAACATCCACATATATACATGCATAATACATATAATATAATAAAACAATGTATAACAATATATATATTAGACTGGTTCAAAAAAAGTGACTATTTTTTTTTTTTGAAGGAATTTCATTTATGCCTTCGAGGAGGTGTAGAAAGATGCCTGTTAAAAGGAGAGCTCTTAATATTAATATTTAGAGGTCGCTCATCGCAGATTTCTATTTCCCATTGAAATAACATTGGAAAAAAAAAATTTAAACTTTGGAATTTTATATTTCGGTCTAGAAGCAAAATGTCGAGATGAGCGATATGTATTTTTATAGAAAAATTGTTGTTCTACAAAAAAGGTTTCTTATCATTTTTCGACAAATTCACTCCTTCAAAAGTTATTCAAGGTTAAAGTTTAATTTAAAGTAAATTCAAGCTTTTTTTCTTGATTTCTGACAAAATGTTAAAACTTATCACTTAAAATCATAAAATCATTCATGAAAATTTAATGAATGATTATCTAAAGAAAAGTAGAGCCAGTTTAAAATTCTAGATTTGCGAAGTTAAACATTTCACGTTCTAGATTTCCTTACAAAAATAGATGAATAAATAAAAAGATATCGATAAAAACATGCTAATCTTAAAAGAAATACTGTTTAAAATTCATCAATATATAAAAATTTACTTCTTTATAAATATTTGGTTTAACATTACTTTATAAAAAAATATTTTTTCCAATTGAAAGCGTATAAATTTTTATCACAAAGTACGGATGATTATTTCAAAGTTTTTTTGTTGCAATCCGGAAAACGTCGACGATGTTCTTGCACGACTTGTAAAAGATATTGTAATTGCTCCTCGTTCTTCGTTAAGCAGTTGTTGTATTCTTCAATTAATGCAAAACCACGTTCTGCTACATCATTTACTACTGTAAGGTCTTTAAAAAATTTCACATACTCTTTATAACTTTCGTTATTGGGCCACAGTGTTATATTTATTTCGAGAAAGTCATTGGGTAAATCAAATGTTTCAAAAAGCGTTAATGATTTTTTTGAAACAAAATCACTTAAACCCTTATTTGAAAATGATTCCAATTCAATTCCCCGAGTAACATATCGTTTTTTAGAAATAATTGTACTCTCCTGATTTTTGATAGCCTCACACATTTTCTGCTTAGTCTAGTCAGAAACATTAATATCAAATAATGCTAACGCGGCTAAATCTTCGTTTAAATACCACAAATGATCACAAATTTTTTTTAAAGCGATTTTTGCGATTGACAATTTAATATTTTTGTCCAGAAGTAACTTTTTTATCAATAGCAAGTCATTATTTGGTGCTTGAATTGCTGAAGGAGATGTAAAGTATGGTACTTTTATATAAATTGATATGATAAATATACAAACTTGATGCAAACTATTCATTTCGTAATTTGTAAGTGGGAATTGGTTTCTGAAGAGATAAATTTTCAAGCTATAAATTGCTTTAGCCATCCATCGTGCATGATGCATTGCTCCTGGGCGCTTAAAATCAGTTGTGTATCCCAGGGAACCATCAAGAAATATCAAAGATAATTCCAGCAATTCTTTATAATCATTTCTTGGTTGAGAAATCTATAAGAAATAAAATTTATGTTAATTAAAATTCCTAAATATGAAATTCAATTGATTTAAGTATAAGTTATCAAAATATACCGTCAAATGATGAGTAATAAAATTAATTCATTCTAGTCTATCTGCTTCCACCGCTTTTGCTACAACTTCGTCTTTTATACCAATTTCATATTTAGATTTATCAATTTTATCCCAAAACGATTGAAATCGTTTGAAAATTGGTATATTAGGACCAGAAGTTGTCTTCCAGAATACTTCAAAAACAGCTTTCAAGATGATTTCAAAGATGTGATGACGACAAGGCAACCAAATTAATTTACGGTTCAATTTCCTTTCAATTATTGCTGCTGTGCCGTTGTGCAGTCCTGTAAGTACAATATGAATGTGTAAATGGTATTAGAAAATGAAAGTAATGAAAAATAGTGTAGAAATCAAGCTGAATATATAAAAAAAAAAGCTTTGATTGCAAAAGAAATATGCAAATAAGTCCTGAATATAAATGAATAAAACCATACAGATTTTCTATTTAAATCTATTAATAAACATAAGCCTGATTAAAAAAACGGATTAAAAAGCATTGAACGTAACGAAATTTGAATACTTCTGAATATTTTCAATTATTTTGAATTCCTTCTTTTATGGAGAATTAAGATTGTCAATTGTTTTGAATTTTTTTTTCTTATCAGGGAATATAAATTGAAAATAAAATTTTATTATTAAGTTAAAATAGTATTAGTTATTAATTAGTTAGAAAATATTCATGCAAGCAAAGAAATCATATTGTACCAGTATTAACTGCTGGAGTATCAAAGCACATCGCCTTAATATGAGGCGAAACTTTCCATTCTTTCAATGTATCTATAATAGCTACAGAATGACTTTCTGCAGATCCGTCCAAAATTTTTGGAACTCCCAGAAGTTGATTCATTTTAGAAGTCGATAGTATAATTGCAATTCGATCTACAGAATCTGAACCAGTTATATCAGATAGAATTTTGCCATCCCAATGAACAGTATAGCGATCTTCAAATTTAAACTCATCTTTCAAGCTCTCTGAAATAGTTTGTCTGTATCTAATCCGATTTCGGCGAATTGTACTGCAACTTAAATTGAGTTTTTCAATATCTAACCCCACACTTTTATAAGCAGCAGATAATATAAAAGTGCTATTTCGATTACTGACATTTGCTCGATCAAGAGCAGATGCAAGTTCGGGAGTTATGACATCAGTTTTGGGTGGTGCTGCTTGATAGCTAGGTGGAATTTCATACTCAGAATTGATTTCTGACTGTTGACTACAAGTCGTATCTGTAGCAGTTGTTGACTGATTACGTGAAAGAGCAGCTCCACTCAAAACATTACTACTGCTAGCCGCAGGTTGATTAAGATCTATAATTATAATTTTAATATATTATTAACGAAAATATTTTATGTTAAGAGACAAAACTTCAAATACGTATGATTCTATTATTGTATTGTATTTATAGTATAATAGAATCATCATAATAATTATATTATTATATAAATGATAAATGTATAATTACCATCAACATCAATATCCATAGTAACTTGACTAGCTATTTCATTTGAAACACTTGTATCAATAAATCCATAACGTTTATCAGACTTTTGAGCATTTAAAAATAGTTTTTTATTATCATCTAGTTTTTGCATCAGATTCGACTGAGTTAAATCAAATAATTTTCCACATCCTGCCAAGAATTGTGTCTCTCTTTTTTTTTGAGCAACAGATTTTTTTCGATGTTGATTTTTTTTAGTTTTAACCAATTTTTGAATAATTTTAATACTTTTTGAACAGCCTGATAATTTTTACAAATCGACAATCCAGCCTGTAACCATTTTTCTTCCACTTTTTTTACAGTAACAACAGCACTATGTTTTAATGTCAACTTGAGTTGGTTATGCTGATACAAGAACACAGACTTCTCTCACATAACTTCTCCATTGGTCGGAAGTTTACGTCCAGTGAAATTATCACTCAATTCACCAATTAAATATACTTTCTTTTCCATAACATTAATAATAAAATTTTAAACTACTCAAAACGAAAATTATACATTTCTATTAATTGAAATCTTAAACAATAACATACGAGTCGGAATTTAAAAGAAAACTTCTCAGCAACTTAAAACGATAACGAACAAAGTAATAACATGCTTCATTTTTGGTCCACCGATAAGAAAGTGACCGATATTCTCCATAAACTACTGTTGGTAACTGTTTCAAAAAAAATTTACCATTGAAAGTGGAATTAATATGAATTAACATGGAACTAAACTTCAATTGGGGTTATTTATGATTTTAACTAGAGATTTCTAAATCTAGAATTTTAAACTGGCTCTACTTTTTTTTAGATAATCATTCATTAAATTTTCATGAATGATTTTATGATTTTAAGTGATAAGTTTTAACATTTTGTCAGAAATCAAGAAAAAAAACTTGAATTTACTTTAAATTAAACTTTAACCTTGAATAACTTTTGAAGGAGTGAATTTGTCGAAAAATGATAAGAAACCTTTTTTGTAGAGCAACAAATTTTCTATAAAAATACATATCGTTCATCTCGGCATTTTGCTTCTAGACCGAAATATAAAATTCCAAAGTTTAAATTTTTTTTTTCCAATGTTATTTCAATGGGAAATAGAAATCTGCGATGAGCGACCTCTAAATATTAATATTAAGAGCTCTCCTTTTAACAGGCATCTTTCTACACCTCCTCGAAGGTTCAAAAAAAATAGTCACTTTTTTTGAACCAGTCTAATATATATATATATATATATATATATATATATATATATATATATATTATCTATTTAGCTAAATATTATTGCATTGAATATTTTTTTTTTATTAATAATGACTGAATTTTGAATTTCTTATGGTAGATCATTCCTGATCAATATAGATTTAACGGTGAAAAAGTTGCTGTACAAACGAATGTTGAAGTTAGGAAGTTTTAATTTGAGTTCCCTAATGGACCGTGAGTTGAATAATTACTATGAGTTAAGAAAAGTGAAACGCTCTTTAAAATAATTAGGAGTATGGGTATGGAAAAGAATCGTATAAAGAAGAGTAAGGTAAGCATCTTTCGGCGCTGTCTAATAGATAACTAACCTAGGTACGCATGGTATTGCGACATATGATCAAATTTATGCAGCCTGAAGATAAAACAGATAAATATATTTTGCGAACTTTCTAATTTATTCAGTAATTTCTTAGAAATATCTAGGTAACAGGTGCCTGCATAATTCAAGATAGATAAAAGAAGAGCATTTGTTATCTAGGGAGATCTTTGTTTTGATTGGTAATATATATTTCCACTGTCTGGGACAAGTTATGGTGGCAAATATTTTGCGGCTAATATATTCAACCTGTGGTGTCCAAGAAAGACAACTATCAATTTGAAGGCCAAGGTTTTTTTTGTAGAAGAATAAGGTAAAATAACAGCAACCTACAATACTTCTGATAAGATATAATGATCAACATTAGCAATTTGATTTTGATGACCCGCAACAGCAACCTGGGATTTGTTAGCATTTACAATCAGGCCAAAAGCTTCACTCTATTTTAAAACCTTACTAAGCTCTCCGTATAACTTAACTACAACATTATCAATATTAGCCATGGAACCTGAAACGTAAATTGTAAATGGTATTGAGCACAGTTAAGCTAAATGTTATGTCTTACAATAATTATGAAGATTTAGTTTAAATGCGCAATATTCTTACAACTAGATAATCCGTTTCAATAATTAGCACAATTATAACTACCCCATACGTAATGCAAACCTTACAAATGTCTTTTATCCCTCGCTACCCTTTTAGTTGACAAATGGAATTTTAATATGAAGTATGAATTCAGTGGTATTCCGAATTATAAATTTTATCACGGTCGTTGCTTGGCCCACATTAAGGTTCATAAATCAGATCAGACAGATCTTATTTAATCTTTTGTAAATAATGTTTTGTTAAGGCTTAATTGATTGTAATGTTAGCATGTTTTACCAAATTCTTAAATCCAACTTATTACTATTAAATCCAATAGTCCAAAGATTATTCGATATATTAACTATACATAAAAACTGTTAATGACACTAGAATAACATAACTCTTCATACTAATTGTGTAATTTTAAAGAAATGTACAAATGTTTCATAAAGTACAATGTAGTTTTAATAAACATGATAGCTTCATTTGTTTTGAAGTCCGTAATCACTTTAATGTATTTGAGATGTAATTGACATTCCCTTGATTTGAGCTCTCCTGTCATAACAGTAACTAATCTAATTTGATTGTGTTTCGTTTTTATAAAGCGATAATTTACATTTTGTATTTTTATTTGCAATAGGAACGAGTTACAAAAAACACCAAACTTGATACTTGAACTCTTGTTATTAACTTATAACATATTATCAAAATTAATATTGTGTGTGTTATTATTGTCTTCTTTGCTATTGAAATATTTATTATAATCTAAGAACAATGGCCACGTAGCAAGTAAGCTATTGTACAAAAGTTATATTTTTCTCTCAATTATGTTTACCCGAAAAATTATTCGTCATATTGCTGATGATATATTTTGTGTATTAATAAAGAAAAGCCGTGCCTTCGTACTTGATTTCACCAGAACTGTAAAATAGTATGTTTTAATTTGCCATCTTCAATTTTTTTATATATAGATAGATTTTGGGAAGAAATGACTCGCAGTAGTCTATTGCAAGTTGTAATTTTTTAATTATTTTGTATAAAATATTACTATTCTATTAATTTTTAATGAACCCTTTTATGTACAAGAGTTTGTATTAAAATAAACATACTCAAATAATTAACTTGACTTTATATTCTTAATAGAAATTAAGATAAACAATATTAATGTCAAAAATATTGATATGATTGTATTAAATGAATGAATAATGAATATGATTGTATTAAATACATTTAAAAAATTACATTCGTTTAGAACAATTGTTATTACAAAATATATTATATTAAAATGATAAAATTTAAAAATGATTTGACTTATTGGAAGAAGCCATCTTTATGATATAAAATTATTGTGTTTTTATACTTAAATATGTTAAATACAAATGTGTGAATAATGGTTGCTTCAAATACATTTAAGAATAATATTGTTAAGAATAACGATTCTGTTAGTATTTAACTTATTCAAATGTTTAAGGCTATGATTATGACTAAATGCCATGCCATATATGGTCGCTGGCACCTCTGTAGCTGTTAAAATAGTATAAATATGGCTACGAGCTACCATTTCATTCTTAATGACATCCGTGCTGGACCTCTGATAAGCTAAATATTGGGTAGACCTCGAAGAATTCGGTCTGCCCATTCATTTGTACCCGACTTTCGAATTTTGGAAAAATTTCTTCACAGGAGGTCTTCTTATGACCCCCTGAGTCCGAAATGATCATTGGTCAAAATGTTTATGTATATATATATATATATATATATATATATATATATATGCGTGCGTGCGTCCAGATTCAACTTTTGTCAGCACGATAGCGGCCGCAGTTTCACTCGGATCGCTTTCAAACTTTGCACAAAAATCAACCATCCAAAAATGAAGGTCAAGTTCGTTAACCAGAGAAATCCGGCCACAGAGGGCGCTAGGGCCTCACTTTTTCAGTTTTTCGACCATAACTTTTTCCCTATACAAAATAGATCAATTTCGTTTATATTATATAACGTATTTCATGAATGATGATGAATACCTATAACTAATGTAGATAAACCGAAAACCTAACTTCAATAACTTAGGGGTGGGGGTAAAAAAACCGAAAATTTTTGGAAAAAAAATCATAACTTTTTTCTGGTAAACATTCTTACATCACAAGTATTTTTAGTAAAAAGGTTATTTTTTACTCTAAATTTAGGTACCAAAAGTTTTTCTGTAAAAGGTACCGTTTCCGAGAAAAAAAATAAAAACCACTTTTAGCTTGAAAAATTAAAGTAGCTAAAACCACGGCAACTTTTTTCTGGTAAACATTCCCTCCTCGCAAATATTTTTAATAGAAAAGTTATTTTTTACTCTAAATTTAAGTATCAAAAGTATTTCCACCAATTTCCAATTATTACCTTTTCCGAGAAAAAAAATAAAAAATGGCTTTTTGCTTGAAAATTTTTGATGTAAACAACGGCATCATGTGTTATTCTTAGATAGTGAGTTATATTTTAAACTAGTTACACACGAGGCCTACCCACGCGTGTCTCCCTGCGGGCACGGATTTTTTTTATACTTCTTATTTTTTTAATACCATTATTTGAAGTCATTACTTTCTTTGTACCCATTGTATAATTAGTAATTGAGTATAGAATTGTGAACTCTTATTTTTTTTATTATGAGTATTTTTGAAACTTATTTAATATGTTATTTGATATTTATTTCTTGTCTTTTAAATAAGTCCTAACTTGTATATGTATTCTATTTACAAGAAAGTTTAATATAGTAAGTTTATAGTGGTATACATTTTTACAAGTATTTACATTCGCTGATTGCACCTGTGATTTGAATGTATAATATTATATTTATTTTACCATTTACATTATAGACAGACAATAGTGAAATCATGTGTTCAGAATATTCCCGAAATATCATATTTATCCTCAAATATTGAATAAAACTTTCAGATGTAATTCGTGATTTTATATTATTGACCTTGAAATAATAATATCTAATAAAACTATACATATTTCATTTCGAATCACATTCGAAGTTCTTGGCCGAGTCCCCCAGCCTCACAATTATTTTTAACAAAATTGCTTTTAGTTGTATTTTGTCTATTCAATATATTTTAAAGTTTTATTAAAATATCTCTATTTAGAAACATTTTTAATGAAACTATAATAACACAACTCTCTCCATATACTAAAATAATGTATTAAAATGTAGAAAGGTTCTTTAATCCTGCAATAAACAGTGTGGGTTTAATTTCCTTTCAATTCCGTAATCACTTCAATGTATTTGAGAGGCAATTGACATTTCCTTGATTTGAATCCTCCTCTTATCAGAGCTAACTGATCTAATTTCAGTGTTGACTACTTTGTTTTTGCACGGGGATAATTTGTATATTTTAACTTTGCATTATTTCTCTTCCTTATTATTTAAGTATTTATAGTAATATAAGATGTCCTATCCTGATAAAATATGTAAAGTTTATCTCATCAAAAAAAATGGATAATGTCAATATATGATGATAGTTTGTATGAAAAAAAACTTTTATGTGAACTATTATTATGTAAAGATTATTCTTAAAGATATATGTTTTTAAATATTGTTTTTAAATCTTTAGTATAAGTAATTGAGTATAAATAAATTTTAGTATGTTTAATTTTTTTTATTATGATGTCTTTGTATTGTATATAAAGATAGATTGTTGAAAGAAATGAGATATAGTATTCAATTGTGTACTTCAGAGCCATAACGGTAACACAAGCTATTATTCTCCTTTCTTCTATTCTATAAAATGAAAATGAATCGTTTTATAATTAAGAGTTTCTATTCAAATACACATACTATACTTACAACTTTATTTTCTTGATAGTATATATTTATCTTATTATAAAGTATAAATTATATTTTACACAAATAAATGTATATTTATTAAAGTATGTTAATATTAAAAAGAAATAAAGAATATTAAGAATCTTACAGTAATATTAAAGACAAAATCAATCAACCCTTTGAGTTTCAAAGTGTAAACACATTCGAATAAATCAAATACATGCTTGACTTCCAATACACAAGGATTCCAGCTCTTTAAATCAGACAGCGTAGCGTACCTGTTTATCAAAATAAAATTTAGTAACTTTAATGTTTAAGAAACTTAAGATTGTACATCTTAATAATACATAATACTAATTTTAGTTATATCTAGCATAAAATTAATAATATAATATGTTATGTAAAGATATAGTATTCTATTGTGTACTTCAGAGTCATAAGGATAACTTAAGTTATTATTATCTTTTCTTCTATTGTATGAAATTTAAATACAACATTTTGTATAGCATAGCAGGTCAAATAGCATTAAATGAAAACTTAGACGCGTAGTGAACACCACAACAACATTAAAGAATGCTTTGTTCAATATTTCTTGTTATAACTAAGTAACGATACTCCGTTGTGTTCAGTTCTTTGATTCTACAGAATATTGTTCGCTTTATAGTAAGTTTCTCATTCTCGACAACTGTTTAAACAAGCGCATATTAAATTTTACGCTCCTTGTATATGTAAGAAACATCTGGGGCTTATTCAGTAGTTGTATAGTAAATTATTGTACTTATTTTACTCTATTGTTTATGCAATTTATGAAAGATAATAATTTATAAATAAAAGAAACAGTACTTCATTTTGTGCAATTTTTTGTTGTTGTCGTGTCTTATCAAAAATCTGTTAAATAATTAGAATAAAAATTTTTTTTTACGCAATAATATCTTATTAATATCATTTGAAATAAAAATAATAATAAATAAGTATAATATAATAGCAGTAAATTTTAATATTTCGTAAAACTTTATATTACACATGTACAGAGTAAATAAGGGTTGTTGGAACGATATCATAAGATAAATCTAATTCCTAAATCCTATTTTTTTCATTTAAACTTTAGCTTCAAAATGGTGCTAATGACCAAAATTGTACGTCAGATTTAGTTTTAAACCCTTTTTATATATAGATGTTGTTAAGCACAGCTAGCAGACAATTTGGTCTTACTATTTTTGTGCAAGTTTAGTTTAGATATGTATTCTTCTTTTAAATAAATAACTACAATTAGTGCAATAATTGAGACGAATTAACGTTACAAAGACATTTGTCACGAACGTTATAAGGTAATTGCGTAATAATAGTTAACGCTGGTCATAGTTGTTAGACTAGTGTGAAAAAACCAAGTAACGCAAGCGCAATATCGTCGGGTTCATGTGAGTAATTATATTTAAATATAAATAAGATCAATGCTTCTGTATATGTTCCGTAACATCATACGGATCGTGTGAACAGTGATCATATTCAGGGTAATAGTTTTACCGGTACCAGATCAGGATAGACATGATAGCTCAGAATCAGTAACAGTATCCGTATCAGTTTATCATCAGAGTAGTATTCAAATCACTTTGATTAGTATTTAGTTACTTGTATACCTTCATTTAGTTTATTTAGTAGCAAA
This sequence comes from Melinaea menophilus ssp. n. AW-2005, assembly GCA_918358695.1. NCBI lineage: Eukaryota > Metazoa > Arthropoda > Insecta > Lepidoptera > Nymphalidae > Melinaea > Melinaea menophilus. The sequence continues at coordinate 29,197,715 of OU911039.1, read as the reverse complement.
ATTTAAATATAAGGTCATTATACTCTGAACATAACTACACCTAATACAAACCTTCCTAATGTCCTCCATCCGTCGCTACCCTTTTAGTTGCCAAATGGAATTTTAATATGAAATTTGAATTCAGTGATATCCAGTATTATAAACTTGATGATAGTTCCTTTTTTACCCACATTAGCGCTCATAAAAATATTTTTTGTGACAGAGTTTTTACGTAGTTTTGTAGATAATATTTGGTTATGGCTTCTTTGACTGTAAAGTTAATTTTAAACGTGTCTTTTACCAAATGTGCTTTTATTCATATTTTTCCTATTCAATATATTATTTTATTATAAAATATATTTTTTTAGAAACACAGAAATATATTTATTTAACAATACAAGAATATAATAAGAATAAATTATATAATAAATACAGAAACGTTTTATAAAGTTGTAAAATTAATGGCTTTAATAAACATTCTGAGCTTAATTTCCTTTCAATTCCGTAATTACTTCAATGTATTTGAGAAGTAATTGACATTCCCTTAATTTGAACCCTTCTCTATCAGAGCTAACTGATGCAATTTAAGTGTTGACAGCTTTATTTTTGCAGAGCAATAATATTTATATGATCGTTTTGCACCGGGGATGAGTAACAAGAAACACTAGACTTTAGGCTTCGAAACCTTGTGAGTAACTTATATGATATTATTAAAATTATATGATATTTTTATGGCTCCGTAAGCTGTCGTAATAAATTTATATTTTACTGACGACTATGTCTTCCCGAAAAAATAATCATTTTGCTGTCGACATATTTTGTGTAAAAGATAAAAAAAGCCGTGGTTCTCGTGGTTTATTTTCTCATTATAAATTAAATTTATAAAATAATTTTAACTTTGATCATAAAATATATGGAATGTTAAAACTTATTATACAATGTTATTACGATGTTACAGTGACATTATATATCTTAAAATGTTATACTTTATTTGTAGACATAATTGTTTATATATATATCCACTAAAAATAATAATAATGTTGTAAAAATTTCCTGTGAACTTTTCACTTTTTATCTTATTCAGATGTATATAGTTTCATCTCTACATATAGTTATAGGCGTGTTATTTTTTACTAAAAAGCATTATAATAAGGTGTATCGTATAACTTTTCTATCGTTATAAAATAAAGATTATCTCATCATAAAACCTGAATGATGGCAGTATGAAACATTAGTTTATATGAAATATAAATTTTATATGATAGATATAACTTTTAAATAAGGGATTATTGAGCATGTTATAAACCCATTAAATATTTAATTTTAATCTTAGATTAAAAGCTATTTTGTTGGTAACTTAAGTTATTATTCTCCCTTTTCTTAAACAAAGTTACTGTTTTGTTAAGAAATGTTGTAATAAAAAAAAAGTTAGGGTAGACATACTCATAAAACTTTTTATTCTTGATAGTACTAAAGTTATACAACTTCAAACAGCTTGTTTTAAAATAACATATCAATTTAATTGTAATCAAATAAATTGACTTTATTAAATAAAAATATAATGTACATATGAAATCGGACTGCGATATTAAACCCACAAATAGTTTCGACCTATCACAATTTACGATCATATCAAATGCATGCTTGCTCTTAACGCACAAGGAATCCAGTTCTGAACCAGACAGCTTAACTGTTTGTCAAAGTACAATCTACTAACTTTAATGGTTTGGGGGACGTTTAGATTATACATCAGAAATTTATGTTTACTGTTTTATATATATCTATATTTCTTATTTCTGTTGATATATTATTGGAAAAAATATTTTTATTTAATGAATGTGTTCAATTACCATTTTTTTGTTCAAAACTATTTGTTTCTTTTTAATAATAAATCTAATTTTACATATATAAGCAGAGGAAAAATATAAGCTTGTCTTCACAATTTTTTTTTTTACTTGAAATCCTAGTGAAAAGTAGTGAAGATAAGAGTAAAAAATAGGCAGTCTATTAATAACTATAGGTATAAGTAGGCGGTATGTGAATTATTATTCATATATTTATATAGAAACAACATGTTGAAATAAATTATATAGCAGAGTAATAATAAAACAATGTCTAAAAGCCTTTTTTACTTTTGTCAGCCTATAGAAGCCCACTGCAAGGCAGAAGCCGCCTTCAACGGTTTTTCTGCGAAACTTTTCGTTTCATTGTGATCTTTTTCTTGAAGTTTGACCCAAGTATAATATGTTAATCATCTACAGCTTGTAAAGAATGGAATTAAATAGCTTTTGAAGGAATTTTAAGACCGCTAGTCCACTTGCAGAAGTACACCCGTAATTTCATCTTCACCTGTCGTCTTGTTGTTCCTTATCTTTTTGAGGGCCGAAATAATCTCTAAACCGGCTGATGAGTCAACCTTGCTTGTGGGTCTTTAGCTAGACTGGTAACAGGTTCGAGTATCGAAGAGTATATGATGTTGGATAGGTTCAAGCAATCTTTCTTCTCACTGAACCGCACAGCTTCAGAGCCCTTTTTTTACAAAGTGGCCTTGATATCATAGTTGCCAAGATCCGGAATTGAGCTGTGAGGTACTCACACATTAAAAATATATGATGTTGGATAGGTTCTAGCAATCTTTCTTCTCATTGAACCGCACAGCTTCAGAGCCCTTTTTTTACAAAGTGGCCTTGATATCATAGTTGCCAAGATCCAGAATTGAGCTGTGAGGTACACACACATTAAAAATGTATTATTTGATTGAAATAAATAACAAAACATGAATAAAAATAAATGGACAGAACTTAGGGATTTAAATAGTAATATAAATTATAATTTTATAACAATAGATTTCTTAACTTGAATTCTAGAGATAAGTATAAGTAGAGAGCATCTGTCTTAAATACTAACACATCTATCACCATATAAAATGTATACAACTTATTTTTTTTTTTTTGTAATTTTGCAATCATCCCATTTTTGTGTTATCCCGTAAAAACAAAGTAGTTTTTAAAGTAAATAGCATTCTGTATGTTAAATTATAACACAACACCACGCCGTTTTATTTAAATATTTTGTTTTATTGTAGCACAATTAGAGCACAAAATGAGTTGTTGTGTTTTCCCTTGAAAATAAGAGATTTCGGAGTGAAAAGAATTTGGCGGCAACACACTGTAACCAAACTAAATAAATAAAAATGTACATTACCTTTTACGTGATACGTGAAGAGAGAAACAGATAAATAGACAAAATAACAAAACAATATAATTTGTAGTTTTAGTTCTGTGTCATGTCGGCGTATCAAATATTTTAGGTTGTAATTAATATACAGATGGTGGCTCATCACTATTTTGCTATATTATGCATCAATAATAACAGTATTAACATTGTTTTAATTATTATTCTTACTGTGTATGTGTAAGTATAATCCTACTCAAACTATGTTAGCCATTTAATATGTACTTTACCAAAAAAAACATAAAGAGCGGATCCAAACAAGTCTATTTAACATGAGATCCATTTCAATTTCATACTTGAGTGTACTCACAGACACGAACATCATGACAATCTGACTATAGAAGATACACAGATAATTAATATGTAATGAAAATGTTTCATGTTTGTATATATGAATGTTAATACCTATGGAGTTTCAATGCCGGATATATGTCACGAGTACTATTTAAATAACAACAAGGCATCTTTATATTTGTGTCATATAGTATTCAATTGTCCCTTGTTTTATCATTAAGCTTGTAATAATTGTTTGGAATCATTGACCTAGGCACGACAAATCACATTCTCATATCTACTTATTTTGTAATCTCTAGATTTAGATATCTATCTTTTATCAATTCAAATATTATACATACATTGGTACCTAAATAATTATGAATAATCGATAAATAATGATTACTTCATGTTAAAGAGTCGTGGGTTCAATGTTCTCGCGGTCTATGTATGCTGAATACTACTGCTATTTGTGAAATCTTGTGAAAAAAATATAACTTGAATGTTTTAGACGACGAGTTTGGTGTATTTTGCTAAACTATGTATTGTGTTTAAATTGTTAATTCCCTCACTTATATTCCACTTGAAAAGTGCTGTACATTATATCTATTACTAGTATATTATGATTTTAATATTTATTATGATGTAGATATATGGTAGGTACAGGACGGGAAATACTTTTGTTGGTTTTATTTTGTTTAAATTGTCTTGTGTGAAGAGGATCCAACTATTCTTAAAATAGAATTAATTCGTTAAATATAAACTTTTAAACAGCAGTTGATGTGAAGATCAATATCTTAACAGTAGATATAAATAAAGTTTTCTGATATTATAATAGTAGTAAAAATATTCAAACGTTATTTATTTCAAATTCAAGTTTAAAATATCTCTATTCCACGTTAAAAAGTTCAGTGTACTCAGTCTGTGAGTAAGCTACCATTGTCTCGAAGTGATGCTCTGCTGGGAAGATCCGGCCAGGAACTCAACAGTTGCTCTTTTCAAATAAAATTTTACAATGTTTGATGCATACGTTATAATATCAACCCCTAATTAGCTAAAACCTAAGTTTTATACATTTTAACTAATAAGTTCTGAATGCTATAATAAAATTTATTTAATAATACATGAGGTTTAGTGTTCCCATAATGATTTTTTTTACTTTTTGAAGACAAAGTTTTGTCGTTACCATTCTATTTTTATATCTAGTATTTGTCGTATATCTGTCCCTAGTTTTTATATACATGTTTGAATTTCGACGTATAAATATGTGTATTTTAAATATGTTTCAGAATCTACAGTAAGAATACAAATTACATTTAAAACTTCTCAAGGAATTACTAGCTTCTAAGTTATAAATTGCCCGCAAAACTCTTTTTCGTAAAATGAATATAAAATTAATTTCGGCAACACTGCCCCGTAATAAAATACCGTAAGACAAACTACAACGAAAATAATTAAAACAAACGCGATAAGGCTTATTATTTAGTTGAATTATTTGTAATTAAAAGTCTCATCGAATTATTTATTTATTTATATATTTTCCATTTTGAATCTGTACTAGTGTACGACTACGTGAAATGGAAGTGACAAGAGGGTCTATTTTGATATCGTACCTATTAAAATAATCCCTTCTGCAAAGACACTCTCTAACTTAAAATAAGGCTACGAGGGTTCCAAACGCATCGTGATTTAAGAAGAACCACACAAAAAATTCAGCCAGGTTTTATTTTTATATTTTGAAAACTATTTCACAAACGTCAAAATATTTAGTGAGCTATGTACAAACGACCAGAACCATCCCAATAAATACGATAAATCAGGCTTAATGATAATTAATAATAACAACAAATTTAATCAACCGAATTAATTCATATCTATCGTGTAAGATCACAGTGTTTATTATTTGGAGTAAGAGAATCGAAGTTTATACTAAAAAGTCGAATACCCTATATAAATATAAAAAAGAATTCGCTTAATTGTCCTTATATAAATGTAAACAATTCATTCAATTGTTATTTCCGTTCGATTGAACGCGTGAATGACTGAATACTGCTGAAAAAGGTTGGCCAAATATTTATCAACTTGCTTTCAACCATAGACCGAAGAAGACTATGTTATTCACTAATAAAAAACAAGTAGTGTTAATATATAAATTTGAATTTATAAAAAAAATACAATTATGTAAAACAATATATATATATAATTTATCAATATATTGAAAAGAATTATGTGCAACATATATAATAATACCTGTAAGAAAAAATTGTTAAGAAATCTAATATGGTCTTAGAAGTTAAAATACTTATCTCAACAATAGCATATCTATTAACATTCAAATAGTAAGGCTTAGAAGTTTTTGATCTATTCGATATTTCACGAGAATTTCAATGAATAATTGCAGAGATTTTCTGAATGAAGACTCTGATATAATGGGAATTGTCTTAATACCTGTAATCTTTTTCCGAAAAAAACTTCACCCAATAGTTGAAAACTGATTTCACATATAACTCGATTTAATAATCAATGTATTTACATAAAATTATATTTTGAACCATTATTGATGATAAGATTTTTAATAAAAAATCACTTTAATATGATTATTTTAGAAGGATAATGTTAAGCAAAAAGTGCCATAAAACTGGTTTGACCAACCGTAAATCATCGGACACTTCTTTTTATGCTCCACACGTAGTATACGTCATAAAAAGGACCCTGATGGCCATTACTCGAAACTTTACACAGGCGGAGCTGCGTGCGTCATCTAGTTTATCTTACATGTAGGCAGAATATTAATATTGGATGTGCCTGTCGATTCTACTAAGACTTACAAACACGACAGCATGAATAATAAACTTGTTATTTTGGGAAACTATCATTACTTTCGTATCAGAAGAACTATCATTTTCTTCTTACTTCATAAAGTTTACGTTCTTCCGTCTGTTAGTGATAGCGTATTATGACTATTAACTGATATCAGGTAATAGTCAAAATACCTAAATAGGTATTACTCATTATTTAGAGTCGATGCTGCTGTGGATTTTTTAAATACTTTTTAGACAAATCATGGCTGGTCTTAAGAAGAGTTATTAATTAATTTTTGTAGACTAGTATCTTAATCATAAATTTTTGGTAATTTTAATATAAATGTCGATATTTATTATTGTTACAGGCATTATAACTTTACAGGTTTATTTTTATAATACTTTTTTTTTAACACGAGACGTAGGAGACCTTAATTTCATGTTAAAATATTCCCGCGAACACATTTACTGCCAAGCATTTCAAACAGTATTTATTACAATTAAATGAAACCAATAACCGAGTTGAAACCCTAAAATAATTTTAAGTAAAGGTGAAATTCTAAGCAAACATTACATTACTTAATTCTTATCTTAGGTATCTGTACTATCTTTGTACGCTTATCATGAAATGATAATTAAAGAGTAAGAAAGAATTAAGATTATTCCGGATTTGAACATAAGTAAGTCCATAATTTTCTCTAACAGAATATTGAAATCTTATTTTCAATTATTCTGCATTTGGTCTATCGGTTCCCTGGTAATACCCTAATTAAAACGGACACGGGTATAGTATTAACAATGTCGAATTTTCGTTTAGTATGTATTCTATTTTATATGTAATCTATTTTTCTACCTTCTGGTTTAGTTAATTAAATGCCTTTAGTTAATTAAATGCTAGATATAAAATAAAAATCGTATATATATATATATGGTGAATATAAAAATGATCTATATTAAGAATTTGCATACTAATCAATGCATCAGCATACTAATTATATGAAAGGTGCCTGTTATTATACGTCTTATATTATACGTCTTTTTCATTAATGTCTGAGGCAGTGCCTGGTAGTGACGGTTTAATAAAACAAGCGTTATTTAAATTTTACATGTCTTAACACAAGACAGAGTTTTAATTAAATGTACATAATATTAATTGTAACTTTAATGGAATTAGTAGTTTATTCTGCACTGCTTATATTATAACTGAACTCTAATTATAAGCTACCCTAAGAGTAACAACTTTTCTATTTATATTTATAACCATCTATCTTGGTTTCAATGGATTTACTACTTTTGCCTAGTATAATTTATTCCTTACATAAAATACAATTATAATTTTTACATCTTTATAAACACTCTTGTGTTTTTAATTAAAACGGCTTGGAAATGACATAGCCAGTTAGAAATATATTTTGATTTAATTAATGATTATTATTAATGATATTTAAAATAAGTTTATTTGTCAAAAATTAATTTTACATGCAATTATTTATGATGTACTAAATCATTAATGTATGATAAGTATTTAAAACATATTGGTATATTTAACAATTATACAAAAGTTAAGACAGTTCATTAAATAAATGCTTAAAAAATATTCAAAGAAAAAAAAGCTAAGTAAGGGTAAATTATTGTCTGGGATATCACTATATTTGATAACTATACATTATTATATATAGTTAACCTGTAAATACTTGAGTTTTATTATCTTTTCTCATTAAAGCTTAAGAAGTAAATGAAGATTTATAATAAATTGGTCTCCGGCTTATATTTATAATTAAATTTATTGCAAACATGATATTTAATAAAAAATAATATTGTGTAAGTGAGAGAATTCGGAAGCCCAACGCGCCCCCCATCAAATATGAAAGTGATGCCCCCAACAAAAATATATCCCAAGAGGGTATATTGATGATGTGGGCTTTGACGAAGCCGGAGAACCCCCTCCCCGAGCAAAAAATCGGGGGAATGATTTTCGGATTCTTGTCAGACTGTCCGTCATATCTGGGGCAAGGGCGACATATCTGGGTAGGCAAAGTATCGTGTTTCATGTCTTCTGAGGGTAAACGACGCCTCAACACAGTGGCACCCCGCTCCACACTAAATGTGGATTTTTGCGACATCTGGAGACTTGATTCCAACCTAAACGTCGTTCACTATCACCTAGAGACGGCATAGTGAAGAAAATTGTGGGCCTGCTTTCACAGACTCCATACGTCGAAGTCGTCGTCCGCAGTGACTTTAACACGCACAATGCAGTGATTAACTACGGTCTTACATCGCCGAATACGCAATGTAATCTATATTTAAATTTGCTCTGGGCAACGATCATTTTGATATGGTTAAGACGTAAACTCATCTACCAAACATGGACAGCTTATTGTTGGATCTTCTGCTGACTACACATCCCGGAAAATACCAGGTCACTGTCGAGGCTCTCCTAGGGTCCTCAGATCATTACTTGATACGGAATGTAGTGCCCATACAACGTCCGACTCGCACAAAACAGACGACCCAACGCGTTTGGCATTGTAAATCAGCAGATTGGGATAGATTGAGGTCATTTATTGTATCCTACCCATGATGGTCGGTTTGTTTTCTGTCCAACGATCCTAGTGACTACGCTGTGGCTGTAGCTGATGTGAAGTATCAGCTATAGCCGTATAAGCCTGTAGTAACAGTGAATAGAATTATTAGTACCAAGCTCTACGATATCACTGAGTAGCAGATGTGTCTTTGGTTTGATATGTCCGTTAGAATTGCAGCAGCTGGCAAATAGCAGGCGTATCAGACTCGGATTAATGTTCTCTAAGAATCCGAACTCTAGACTTTCGAAAGAAAAGGAAAAAAGTGCTATTCCCAACTTTATACCTGCACTTCAATGATTTCTTGCATATTTCCTACATACATTGCATGTTTCATCACTGGAGATGCGGCTTTCTTGGTAATACTTTGATAAGTACCGAAAGAAACTTGTGTCTTCTGTAGAGACTTCCGTGGCGAAGGTCTCAGAATGGGGTAAGCTGAACCTTGACCAGCTTAATCCCCAAAAGACACAAATTTGCGCTTTTACAACAAGAAACCCCATTTGTAGTATCTCCGCTCTTCGACGGAACTCATTTCAATGCCTCCCAAAATATCAAAATACAAAAATATCGAAAAAATGATAAAATTATGCCCAATTTTTGGTATAAAAAAATGGAATTCAATATCATTATTGACAGTCGGTTTATTGTCAAACATTATTTCATTGTCAAAGCTACAGACAATTCGGAAAGTTATTTGCCACTGACCTGGGTTGTTTTGATCCTCTTCATTTATAGTTTAATACTTACGACCCAAGTTCAATTTATAATAAATCTTGAAGTAGCGTGACAGCGAGCGCTTCATATCCAGGGCGCATCATATTTTACATATTTAAAAATCCTCTAGTATCCGTTAGGACACAAATGTTTTTTAACAAGTTTGTTAAATTGATTAAAGAATTAAATTTGAACGTTTACCTCAGTAAACTTGTTGAAAAAGTGTAAACAACAAAGTATTTACATGGTGTAAATAATGTATATTTGACTGCTATGTAAAAAATAATTAAGTAAATTATTTTTTTTTGATTGAAATGATTATAATCAATTAGGATTTTCCTCTCTACACCTCTGAACACATCTTTCTGGTAAAACTTGCTTATTAGAATTATCCGATGATTGTTCTGTTACCAATTTTGTAGCTTGGCCCAGAGAGATAAAACTCGTGAAGAAAATAGAGGCATCTGTTAGAAAACATGCTACTTTACCAAAATATCAATTTTACAGACTACTTGCGATATAAAGAAATTCCAAACCTATTAAATATTATAAAAAATAGAGTTTTGAAATAATAATATACCAGGTAATTAAAAACCTCTGAGGGTTCTGTATATATTTTTAGTTTACTAATAATTCTGACATCGAATCTTAGACCGTATTTTTTGAAATTTTTAATTATAGATAAAATGTATGTGTCGTAAAAAATATAATTTTTCTTCAAGTGTCTATATCAAGCGTTAACTTGTATTGTATATACTGTATTTTTCCACAGTTTTATAGGGCTGTAGACTATAGTGTATGGTTTTAATTTCAGCTAGATATCTCCAATAAAAGGGTCTGAAATAAAGGGTCTTGATAGACAGACATACAGACGGGTGGAAAACAAAATGATCCTATAAAGATTCGGTTTTTTGCTTTTATGGTATGGAACCTTACAAAAATTTAAGTAAATTATTAAAAAAAAATATATATAGGCAGATATGGTTGCATTAAAATTACGGAATGGAATATTCCAAATCTTTATTTTCACACAGCACGCACTAAAATTGATTTATTTTAGAATTAGACATTCCAAATATATTTTTTGCTTTTACAAAATTTGAACACACTTTTCTAAGTATTTAAAGATTTATTTGTAAAATAGTTTCTTATACTTAGTAATGCTGTCTGTAAAGATATTGCTTTCAAGTTCTTTTACTACACGACTATATACACAAGGTACTTTAAAGTTACCTATACATAATTTATACTTATAACTATATTTATGTAAAATAGGGAAAATGAGGCCCTTTCATAAATTTGGAGGGTAGTGAGTTGTTCTTTAATGCTTTTGTACATAAACGTAAGTTGGGGTAAAGAAAGTTTTACAAAATATATCATCATAACATTATAAATTAGTTGTGTCTATAACTTCATTTATGATTAATCTAGATAGATCCAAAATACAAGTTGAACTCCGTCAACACTCCGTCTTGGGTACAAAAAGTTTTATTTTGTTTCCTAGCATTTTATAACCTCGTTTTTATATATAGTTACAGTCAAACAGACAAAAACAATCCACTTAATCTTATAAGACCAAATTGAGAGTCACATCTTTTGTTACTTTATTTGAATATATAACCAATTTGTAATAATTTACAATTCAGAAAATTAATTAACAATAAAAATGTATAGTTATTAAATTCCATAAAAAATATTTTTAAAAGTCAAATTAAATCAATGAGGTCAAATGTTCATATCTAATATTTTTAAATGGCACAGTCATAATAATAGCATTTAAAAGGTTTAAACTGTGGAAATTATTAAACAGATCTTGATGGACAGAATGTCGTATAGAATTTATTGTTGTAAGTTCTCAGAGTTATATTCGAAACGGATTAAGTCTATCATGATGATAGCAGATGAATTATGATATGGATAAGGGAAAAAGAATATTTTTTTCTATTTTTGTTTCTACGAATTGCAGAGGGATATGGTCCCGGGATTACTAATAACTATATAATTGATTTACATTTAAGATATTTTTAGTACAGATATGGTTATAGAAAATTAATGAGTATAAAAATACAGACATTAATAAATATATACCTACAGTATTTAAAACTATTCTTTGGTGTTATATCTCACAGATTTTTAAAAAACTTGCTAATAATTATTTCTAAACATTTACATTTCTTTTGATATTCAATACCTATACTGAAAATAACAGTTAAAGAATTGTTGGTATATTTGTACATTAACGGCTATATACTCTTTATTTTTAAATTTAAAACATATATATTTTGAGGAATGTATTCAAGTAAAAAAATATATAAGATTTAAATTCGAAACAACTGGAGTATGGTAACACAACGTTTTGGCACATAATTACATAGTAGGTATATACTTAAGAATAAATGCTTCAGTTAATTTCTCGATGAAGGTCCAGGTATGGCATCCTCAGTCGATTTCCATCGACTTTCCAAAGCATTTTTTCCTTTATACTCCTGATTGCACACATTCTGGTGACTATATCTGCGATGCTCGTCAAAGCCACCATCAGATATATGGAACACGCTGTCGGCGCTCGTTTTCCTTTTGCTATTTAAAGCGATCAAACTGGAAGCTGCCGGTGATATTCTATGAGGAAATCTCGGGGAACCTTTAAATTTCTCACAGGAACTTTGGTGGGACATGGGTCGTTTGTGCGTCGTCGGTAGAACAAAGTTGACTTTGGTTTCCGGTTCCGCTACATATTTTTGTGTTCCAGACGATACACTCTTATCCGATGTATATTTAGAACAGCTGGGTTCGTCGTCAGTTACCCGTATGATTGGACCGCTCTTGGCGTACGATTCCCTTCTCAGCTTCATCTCCGGATGCGGCACGTGCAACGTATTACAGGAGAGCACCATCGAATGCTTCCTGTTACCGGGAACAAGACCGGCGATCATCCCCACGTGCATTTTGAGAGCCGCCGCAATGCTTTGTCCGGTGGGATCGGCGATGGACATAGTGGAAGCCTTCCGACTAGAGGACCTGCTGCCGAAGAAGCTACGGAGCCGGCTCAGCAGACCTTGATTCTCGCGTCTGTTGAGGCACAGGTTATAGAGATCGATGGCCGGATGAGACTTGCGGTTGAGCTTGGGTTGCGAGCTGAAACTGACGGAAGTGCGGTGCGTGTCGGAGGGCCAGCTGGCGCGCGGAATGACGGGCGGTAGCACCGACAACAGCAGCACTGGCAATGCGCCCGCGACGGCCGCCTCCTCCTCCACAGGATTGAGCTCCGTCTGTCAATGGAGAAATATTTTATTTTTTGCACTGAGATTATTATTAACTTATTTTGTTCTAAATTTATCATAGTTCATCATTAGTTGTCAGATTTTCTATTTCTGGTAGTTATTAATCTTTCAAGAAGTTCAAATTTGATAGTAACAAAGTCAGTTCGTTTATTCGCATGTATGTAAATAGTTCGACTTCGACATTATTATCGACTTCGACTTCGACTTATTTAAACATACTTACTCGCTTATGCAGAATAGCTGAAGTATTTGAGCCCGTAGACAATTCTGAAGGTTCAGCTAATAGTTTTTCGAGCCTTCCAATTTCACGATCCAAGGCTGCCACTTCTCTCTTATATACTTTGTTTTGTATTTCTATGCGAAAATGTAATTCCTGTGTTTCATCGGTTACAAATCTTCTAGTTTTACACTCTAATCTCAGTCCCATGCTTTGTATTACTGGATCATCTTCAGCTAAAATATAGATCTTTAAATTAATAATATACTTTATAGCATACCACATAATAATATATAAAGAAGAAAAGAGAACTAGCAATACAATAACGAAATAGGTATAAAATAAGGTGGGCTTATCGCTAAATAACGATCTCATCCTTATTCTGGCAAGTTTTAAATTAAACGAATAAAGAAAGAAGGCGTATAACATAGACATGCACATAATTTGATAATAATACATATATACTATCTCTGCACTGAACCGCCTCGCAGTGGCACATTCTGGTTGGATGGGTGAAAAATAATGTTCGTTAGCTAGTGTGATGTTAAAAACAGCAAAACCAAACCAAACAAAATCGATAAAAGTGCTTAAAACGTTAACATTTCAAAATTGTTGTTCCATCTACTTTCCGTTTTTTAAATCTTCGTCTAAATGCCTTGTGTTAAAGGGAAATGTGCATTGAGTCGACTACAATTATAAAAAGTAGATATAGATAAATATAACCATCTCTGAAATGGGTTGCATTGAATGTCAAAATTTGAGCTTAATCTGTGCAGTAATTTTTAGAGTTTTTAATGTGTACACAAAGTAAGAGAGCAATTATCTATATAGATATTGTTTCATATTAAAAGAATATATTTTATACCATAATAATTATATTTTTAAATTTGATAATATAATTTAAAATATTGATTCAAAGTGTCAGTATAAATCTTTATGTTAAAAATTAACGCTTAGTTTATATTATTGTTATAACTAACAATACTTGAAGTTTAATATTTATTTTTTATAATGTCCAAAAGAAATTATCAACTTTATAAATATGAAATATTACCTTTACTCCGTATAGCAATAATTTTTGGCAAAAACAGAAGACAAAGCGTCGAGGTAGTAGCTATAAGAATCAAACTTGTTATTGTGATATACGCCAAGGTAGCCCTTTCAGAGATAATGGTACCTATGACCACCACGCTGGCACTGGTAATTACAACAGAGTACACACTAATGCCAATGTATTTAGAGTCATTGAGGGCCGATATTTCGACATTGCGAGTCTCCCACGCCATGTATACTCCTACTATCAGAAGCAATCCCTTGTAAGCATAGAGAGCGCATAGCCAACCTGTAGTGTTTTGGGATTTGCATACCTCTATCTGAAAAAAAAACCTTATTAGTTCTGCAAGTGCACATTTTCGAAATTAGTTATAAGTAACTTGCAAAAAAAGTGAAAGATAAATAATCTCTAATAGGGAATATCGTAACAGCTATGATTATAGTGTAAACTTAGTTATTAATGATTGTTTAATAAAATTCAGAGTTACTTGTGGTTGATAGACTACACTGCGATCCGTTGCACTAATTTCGATAGTTAAGTTCTTCAAATGTCGTTCCATAGGATCCACGATGGCCCACAAAGTGACGATTAATCCGTCAATGACGAGCAGAGCACAAACTAATGATATGAGAGGCGTGTCTTGAAGTAGTTTAGTTTTGCATACTCCGCTTCGATTGCTATGAATGGCATGAAGTGATTATTTTTTTTATGAATTTTTAATTCAAAACATCTTAATTAACGTTTCAAAAGTGCGTGTAATAAAAAGTTAGTGTAGTCCGTGATTAAGTTACCACTAGCTCCGAATGCTGCTGAGAAGAGCCGGTCAGAAACTCAACAGTTACTCTTTTTCAAAGAAATTTGACAATATATGATATGAACATTATAATATCACATTTTCCAAAACAAAATTCAGGCGTTACGATTTATTGTATGTCTGTCACTGTTTCTGATATAATGCTATAAGCATTAAAATTTTGGCGAATAAATAATATGTTATTAAATATGTTTTGAAATAATACCAATATTTTTAATACATTTCTTAGAGAATCACTAGCTTTTAAGTTATAAATAGCCCCGGCAGCACTGCCCCAATTTAATTGTATATCTATCAATAAGTTTAATTTATAAACTTACCTGATAAATATTCGGTGTACTCGATACGTTTTGGCAAACATCGATCCAAATGCCAATGAGAATCCTGCAGACAAAATGTATACCCTACCCTGCAAAATACTCAAATTAGGGATAGTACACTTGTTATTATATTCAATATTGTAGGAGATTTGCTGATCTCTTATTAACAATAGTTTTAGATACGGTCTAAATAAATTTGATAACGTGTTTATATAAATCGTGTATTGCTTACGTAGAATGATATTTTATTTTTAAAAATGCATTTAAGTTTATTTATTTGAAGTAAGACTTTATTAGTTAGAAGAATTTGTATTTTGGATGCATAATTAATTCTCAATTAGAAAATGGTGAATGCGTACAGAAGGTTTGCTCATGTCAACATCGGTTACCAATTAAGCCCACATGTCATCCGCATAAGCAGTCAGTAATAATTAACATAAGACTAACGACATTGTCCGGGATCATTGGTTTAATGCGCATTAATAGTTACTCAATTATTCTTGTTTTCTATTCAATTTTATTTCTAAAATTAAATTCCTGCAATTATAGATAGGTTAACAAAAAATGATTGAAAGCCAGAATAAATACTTCATCATATAATTTTTTATAGAAATTTATTAATGACTTCGAAAACCTATCTGAAATATATTTGGAAAATAATAACAAGAGTCTTAAATTTGAAGAGTCATATTCTATTTTGATCAGATTTAAACTATTTTGCGACTTATCTGAATTGTCAGCTTCTAGAAATTGTGAGGGTAGGATATAGCTTCCACTACTTGAGCTGGTACGTGAGCTGAAATCAAATAACTGAAAATCCTTTCACTAACTCACAGTGCACAGAGCAGAGAAGGGTATATACGAGGGCAGAATGGAGTTGTCGACCCCAAGCAGCGCCACCGCTGCGTACACCAGCACGCAGCCGATCAGCGTCATGTTGTTGAGTCGCGGGGAAGACAACTTTATGAATCTGAAGGGTTCATTGTTATATGCTTAACTGGCAAAATACTAACTTGTGTTATTATTCAGTTACTTTGAATATATATTATATTACCGTCGTTTACTATAATGTAAATTGAATGCCAAAAATCCCAGAGCAAGCGCAATTCCTGCCGCGGACAAGGCGGCGACTGCGATTCTGGCGGGTGCCCACACAGAATCCACTCGCAGTACCAAAACCCTTCTGGCTGCTGGTACTCCTCCCGCCCATTGTGGTTTTGCACACTCAGGACATATCATTTCACGCCCATGTGTGTAAAGTGCTACTGTTTTCGGACGCCCTCCTGGATAAGATAATTAAAGAATAACTAGCAAAATTGTAAATAAATATTGTTTACAACTTTAAGGAACTTTACATTTACTTTTTTCATTCTTTATCTTTAGGATTAATATAGTGGATAAATATTAAAACTCTCGTTAGTTCTGGTGGCGTCTCCGCCGGTTCTGTCGTTTTATGAATAATTTTCATTTCTGTAATAATTTAAGTATTTAAAGTCACATCTTCTCATTTCTATACATTGATCGTTAAGAAAAATATTTTTCTATCGCCGATATACGGATAACTTCGGGGCATCGCCAAGAATGTCCAGTTTCCTGATATGTAGCTGTAGCCTACTATTGTATTTCTGATTCAAGTTATAGTTCGTATTGAGAAGATTTTTGGTGATGTGTAACTTCATATATTTGTTTAACACTACATATTAATGTTTAAAGAATAAGAGTTTGAATCTTCTTGTACAGACAAACAAGAGGACTGTGTATATGTTTTGGATTGTTCATTGTCAGTGGCATTTAGCGTTTTAATTTAAGAGATCATAAAAATAGGGATCTTAAAACTGACATTAGAATTTCATTTGAACAGATTTAGCGGTGAAAAAAATATGAAGTAACCACTGTTTTCGGTTTTTGTAACAGAGTTGTTGTAATACAAATTAAAAAATCATTTATTATACAAGGTTTAAAGAAACTGGAACATAATATTTAATTTTCTATATTTATGACTTAGGATTTTACAACCTTTGGAACTTGATGTGGAAAAAAAAACTAAAAAATTTAAAACGTGTTCCAGTACTGGGGCAGTAAAATATCTCATACCTTGGATCTGGTAGAATGCGGACATGCCTATCCGATCTGCCCCATTAAATGATACCGGCCCCTGAAAATAAATAAGTTTTATAAGAACGCTCGCCTTATAATTTTCCATTTTGGGATCTTGTCCCAAATGGAAAATTTTAAGTTGGGATACGGATAGGGAAGTTGGGATAATAGTAAAATTAAATTAGGTGTCTGTTTTGGGTTTAGATATTATCTTTTAACCTTGGTATGGATTTCAAGTTTATTTACATTTTATATGAGATATTCGTATTGATTCTGGACTGATTACATTATATGTAGAATTTGAAAGATCGTCAAATTGAAAGTGACTGAAGTTAGAGGTTACAACAGTTAGGAACGTTATATTTAATGTACAATTTAATTAGTCCAACTTGATAGCTAAGTAAATAAAAGTAGGATTGCTTTCCACGAACTTGTTTAATAAACAAAGTTCATATTTTTTTTGCTGTGTATTCTTTCAGTATTTTTAATTTAAATGTTATTCATAAAAGTATTATGATAAAACAGAATTAAAATTAAATTAACACAAAAGAATGTCATTATGATTTAATTTAAACTTTTTATGTTGTTGTGACTTTAATTTATCGATGTGTGCGATCTTTTAACCTTACTTTTTCAACTTCGGTATATTTCTCGTCGTGTTATGTATATAAGGCGAAGTTTCGTCTGTTAAAACAATATTGACAGAAAAACAAAAGAGACAAGTTTCATGTTTAATTTTCTACTTTATAACTCGAATGTATATAGATAATCTTTTATTATTTATAGTTATAAAAGATTATATAAATAAATTTGAAATGATATGATTTAATTTTAATACCTTCAAATTATATTAAAATTAATTGATGTGTTTAAATTAATGCGTTTGTTATATAACAAAAATAACAAACGTTTAAATGGCTTTAAAAATTTTATATATTCTATAATAAATAACACAAAAACACGGAAATATTTCATTTAAATATATAGAAATACATTTCACTGGCTTAACAAAAACTGAAAAATGGACGTAACACTTAGCTCTTAAGTTTTAAGTGTCATTACTTAAAAAATAATTAAAAACATTCAATAATAAGAATGATTAAAATTACCCGAATCACCTAGGGCATATTCTTTAAATTATTAGAGTTTCTTCAGTACACAAAACGATGTGACAAAATTAGATATCTTGCCTATAATACATAATAATTTGTTTATTGTATTGTGCACGTTCTAAAGGAATCTGTTTTATTCTTTTTAAAAGTACTATTCGGTAGAATTACCGCCTAAAAAATACTTATCTGATAAAAGCCAATATAAGTAAATTGATAGGGAAGAACCGGCTTATTTACCAGTGAAGTCCACCAAAGTGTTGTCTAAGGCCCAATTTATTTCGATTATATGAGAGAGGCAAAACCAATCTCAGGTTAATGTCCCTTCCCTACAAAATTATGCACAAAATTATATTACTTACTTATTTCATCTTTTAGTCTACTGTAACTGAAAGTCTATTTATACATAACGGATTAGGATAAATATAGGAGTTTTAAAAAATATAACTTATTAAATATTAATATAAATTTCCTGGCAATGGTAAATACAAAACTGAAGTAGAACCTCGAAACCCTCATTGCAAATTTAATATCTTTGTGTAAAAGTTTATGAAGAAAACATAGCAAGCTTAAAAATAATCTCAGGTACCTATTTCTATCAAAAAGATAAAAACGGTATGTTAAAATGAAATTTGTTTTAACATAACGAGTTAAAATTTCAACTAGACAGAATGTTGATAATTTTTTTAAGATTCTTTTATTACCGTTGGTCAGTTTTGTTTTAGATACTTCAATTCCATGTATATAAGCAAAATAAAGTAACTAAGATATTCAAAATTATCAAAAATATTTATAAAATTTTGGTTACAACGATCCTTAACTTATTATTCTCATTTATCAATTTAATTCAATCCTAATACTAAAATACTAATATTAAGACTGAAAGAGCTTGTGAAGATGATTATTTGTTACTCTATAACGCAAAATCGACTTAATAGGTTTTAATAAATCTTTACAGTAATAAAGCTTCTATATCAGAATTATGTAATATATACTTTTTTGGGCAATCTCCCAATAAACAATTTAGAACGAACGAAGCCACTGACAAAAGTTAGTACTTATTAAAAATGGGTAATAATTTATTTAGTCCCCCAGACTCTCTTTTCTGATTTTTTTACATCAGCAAATGAGCGGGTTACAGATGTCAGGTGTACACTGCCGCCTACGAACTCATGCAACATCGCGACATGGGAAATCGCAAGAGCGTTGCGGCCTTGGAGGTGAAAGTAATATCGTATAGGTTCGGAAATATCGCCGATGGAAGTGCGTTTTACATTTTAGTATTATGTGGAAGAAAGGAAAGGTCACCAATCATGCAAGCGATGACGTCCTGTGCGGTGATGAAATTCCGAGGCAGGCATCAGATAAAATAGCTCTCCGGAACACTCTCCATTGTAAATGCGATAGAAGATGCAGAAAGATGACTTTGAGGCAAAAAGGGTGCTAAAGAGATCGTCTTTCACTTTCGCCATGTGAGCAAGGGAGTCATTCCCCACGAGAAATGGCGGTAGGGACGGCTGGCAACAGTTGCCCAGAGTAGCCTTAGAAAGCGCCAAGAATTTGGGCGTGCCAGGTCAGCTGATCCCCAATTTTGACGGCATGCTTACTCTAGCAATATACCGTTTTAAGAGTCTGGAGGCACGTTAATATTTCCTCTTCAGAACTCTGGAGTTTGAATCCTTAGTGTCTAACGTTATTCCCTGATATTGCAAAATTCCACATTTAGAGTGGAGCGGGGTACATAAACACCGACGGAACATAAACAAATTAATTTATTTCCTCCGTAACAGTTATTGCGACCATAATAGGCGTTAAATTTTATTTAATACTAACTCACTCATCTCGATTTTTTCTTATGCCATCAGCTATCTGCCAGTGGAAGTCTCTTTAAAATTTGTCTAGTCGTTTAGAGACTAGCCGAAACAAAAAGAAAGACAAACGGACCGCCAAAAAAATTAAAACATAGTTTTTTTTTTATAAGTATCATACATTTTCATACATTTAGAGAAAAGCTTTTAATTTGAAATTACAAACAGACACTTCAAATTTATTTTTTATTATCATCATCATCATCATTATCAGCTGTCGTGCGTCCACTGCTGGACGTAAGCCTTCCCCATTGACTTCCACCGTGATCGGTCCAAAGCGGCCCGCATCCATTGGCTTCCAGCTGCTCTTTTTATGTCGTCTGTCCACCTAGTTGGTGGTCGTCCTCTACTTCGCTTGCCAGTAAGTGGCCTCCAATCAAGGACCCTTTTTTCCCATCGGCCGTCACTTGAGCGGGCTATATGCCCAGCCCATTGCCACTTCAGCTTACAAATCCGTTGGGCTATGTCGCTAACTTTTGTTCGTCTGCGAATCTCTTCGTTTCTGACTCTATCTCGCAGCGAAATTCCCAGCATAGCCCTCTCCATCGCACGCTGAGTGACTTTAAGCCTCTCTAAGAGTCCCTTTGTTAGAGGCCACGTCTCGGTTCCATAAGTCATCGCTGGTAACACACACTGGTCGAAGACTTTCGACTTAAGGCACTGCGGTATTCTGGACGAAAATACGCTCCTTAAGTTCCCGAACGCTGCCCATCCTAGTTGTATTCCTCGATTGACCTCTCCCTCGAAGTTGGATCTGCCCAATCGGACTTTTTGTCCCAGGTAGACATATTTGTCGACAACTTCGAGAATGGAGCTCCCAACGGATACCGGGATAGGCGCAACATGGACATTCGACATAATTTTCGTCTTGTCCATATTCATTTTAAGGCCCACCTGTTGAGAGACTCCATTAAGATCGCCGAGCATAGTGCTGAGGTCTTCCAGGGATTTTGCCATTACTACTATATCGTCGGCAAATCGAAGGTGAGTTAGGTACTCGCCGTTTATATTGATGCCGAGTCCATGCCATTCCAGGAGCTTGAAAGCGTCTTCCAGTGCAGTGGTAAATAGTCTCGGAGAGATAACGTCTCCCTGTCTCACGCCTCGCTGTAAAGGAATAGCGTTTGTGCAATGCTCCTGGACTCGAACCGACATGGTGGCGTTTGTGTACAAATACTTCAACACTTCGATGTACCGATAGTCAATATGGCACCTCTGAAGAGACGACAGTACCGCCCACGTTTCGGTCGAATCAAAGGCTTTCTCATAGTCCACAAACGCTAAGCATAATGGCCGATTATACTCCTCGGTCTTCTGTATAATCTGCCGCAGCGTATGAATGTGGTCTATGGTACTAAAACCTTTTCGGAAACCAGCTTGTTCGGAAGGCTGGAAGTCATCAAACTTGCTCGTGAGACGAGTCGTGATAATCCTCGAAAACAGCTTATAAACATGGTTCAGAAGCGAGATGGGCCTGTAATTCTTCAGCAAAGTAGTATCGCCTTTTTTGAAGAATAGTGCCACTACACTTCTGTTCCATGCTTCAGCATTAAAGAGCTTCTGAAGGACCCTAAGTACTGGCAATCCGCCCGCTTTCAAAGGCTCTGATGTGATACCGTCTTCACCTGGTGCCTTGTTGTTTTTAACCTGTTTTAGGGCCATACTGATCTCGTGCAAGCTGATGTCCGGGATTTCATCGGAATAGTGCCGGGTAAGCTCCGCTCTTGGGTCTTCTGCTAAGCTATCAACAGGTTTAGCGACTGAGGTATATAAGTGTCCATAGAACCTCTCGACCTCCCTCAAAATGTCAGCCCTACACGACACTGTGCTTCCATCTCCCAATTTCAACTTCGATAACCGGCTTTGCCCAATTGACGAATCTCGCGCAAACACTTTGGAGCCTTGGTTTCGCTCTATCGTATCTTTAATATGGTTAGTATTGAAAATACGGATGTCGTGTCGCAGATATTTCCGTATGCGTCTGTTGAGCTGCCTATACGTCTCGGTATCATTGAGGGACTGAAGTGCCAACGAGCGTCGTTCCGCCATAAGTTTGAGAGTTTCGTTGGCTAGTTTTCGGGGTCTATTTTTACGGCCAAGTCTGTAGAATTTTCCTCCGACCGTATGGACAGTTTCTACTAACCTGTTGTTAATTTGGTCCACGGATGCGCAATCATCTAGGCAAGCGAAGCTGTTCGATAATTCGAGTTGAAAGCTTTCGAGGTCTTGAATATGAGCTTTAGATGGACGTAGCGTAGACTTCACCAACCGGGATCGTTCCAGCCTGACATTGAGATTCAGCGTCCCTGTTTTTGCGTTGTTGATCACAGATACATCGTTAAATGTCTGGCGAGTAAATAAATCATATTATATTTTTTGAAAATATAAATTATAACAAAATATAGCTTTCACATTAACAAACCTTAATGGCTTTGGAAAATAAAATCAACTTTGATATAAATGTCAAAGGTTTTGATATCATATTTTACGAGTTCTACAGAATTTATAATATATCAATTTACATATAGAACATTCTTTTGAATTGTTATATGATATATAATATATAATTAATTTTGATTCTTCTGTAATGTGGTAAGTTCGTCTTTGAAGTAAATTTTAAAATATTCAACGTTAAATACGATTTTTATGGAATATCTAATATTTGGATCGTGGATCGAAATAATAATTATAAGTTCATACAAAACATAAAACTTTAATACATAAAAATATATCCTAATCACATTATAAACTGAATAAATTTCTTCAGCGCAGAAATAAACTCATATTTCTAGACTTATTATCCCAAAGGAATTTATAGGTAGGTTTAGACTTATTAATAAATGGGACATCTGCACATTCCTAGTCTTTTAATAAAAAATCAAAGATATTTTTACATTTATTTAAGTGTAATGCAATTTACGTAAGTCAGAAACTTAAACTTAAAAATTTACTACTGTCAACTTTTACAATATTTATCTGTTTACTTGTTCGCGAATAACGAAAATTCCGAAAAGATTTCGATAAAGTTTTACGTGGGGTTAATTTTATTATCTGAATGGATGTAAAAAAAACAAACATGAAATAATAAAAAGGTATGGTATCCATTATTGATATAATAATAAAATATTATTAATTTCGGAAACAATTTGGGTGATGATATGTCTTTTTTTGTCGTTCGATATTATTGCAAAAAACAGCCTAATGAAAATATTACTTACCGAAACACCAAGGAAGCTTAAATTCGATAGCTGATTGAGAAACTCTTCCGCCATGTCTTTTCTGTCATAATCAAAAAGCCGTAATTCTAGTTTGCTTTCCTCAGTCTGCAGGCTTCTCCACAACAGTTCAGCTTTACTTAGCGCCAACGCGATGGCCCATACTGCATCATAGGTATGGGGAGCGAAGGGTGATATCGGTACTCCCGCCCCTTCCATTTCACGATGGAACATTTCGTTCGTCTAGATTATATTTATACAGATTGGTCAATTTATTGATTATTGGAATTCAAATTCAAATTCAAATTCAAAATATCTTTATTCAAATAGGCATTTACACGCACTTTTGAATCGTCAATTACTACAATACAAAAAAGGTTAGTGTAGTCAGTCCGTAAGTAAGCTACCACCGGCTCGGAATGCTGCTCTGTTGAGAAAAGCCGGCCAGAAACTCAACAGTTGCTCTTTTTAAAAGAAATATAACAATAGGTGATGTACATTATAATATAAATCCTGCAAATGATTCAACAACTTAAGTTCCACATATTTCGATCCACTAAAAACTCTTGAACCTTATAATAGGCTTTATTTAACAATAAACTTTTGATTTTAGATTTAAAACTAAGTAATGGAAGGTCTAAGATATATTGTGGAAATTTATTATATATGCGTATATTCAAACCCATGAAGGATTTATTAACTTTTTGAAGCCGAAACTTTGGCGTTACGAGTTTGTTTTTATTTCTCGTATTTATCGCGTGTCTGTCACTGTTTTTTATATAACTATTTAAATTTTGACGTATATATAATATGTTATTAAATATGTATTGCGAAGCGACTACTCTAATCTATTTCTTTAAAAACATCTCTCAGAGAATCTCTAGCTTTTAAGTTATAAATAGCCCGCACAGTTCTTTTTTGTAAAATAAATATAGAATTAATTTCGACAGCACTGCCCCATAATAAAATACCGTAAGATAAAATACTGTGAAAATAGCTAAAATAAACAAGTCGAGCTGTATTAATGTCCGTTAATAGTCTAACTTTGCTAATTGCAAAGACGGCGGAGCTGAGTTTGGCTGCGAGTGTTCAGAGATGGGGGTTCCACTGGAGCTTTTTATATAATGGAACTTTTTGATATCTATTTGTAAATAGACATTGAAATCGTAAAAAAATATTCACTTATATAGAAAGTGAAGTGAACATTTAGATCATGAAAACATATTATAGAATAAAATGACACCACTAAGAAACTTACAAGACCCGAATATGACACGACGTCCCCCACGATTCCTCTGTGCGCGGTGACCGACACCAGACCCTCGAGCGCCCGCGCGAGGTGCGCTCGCGCACACGGCGCTGCACCGCGAATACGCGGCGGCGCTCCGGCCACCAACCACGCGTACTCCGCTCCAAACATACCGAGGCGGTAAGCCTGTTCCTCAACAGTGGAGATTAATCGTGAAAATTTTACAACACCATTACTTTATAAGTTATTTATGTTATATGCTTAATTGATATTATCATATTAGAAAAATATGGCTGTGAATTTCAAGCTAGAAAGAGGCCGTACAAAAATTCACCGGGTTTGTTGCAAAGTTAATCCTTTCAAAGGCTATTCCGATCGTTTGTTAGTTTGTGTTTACAAAGGCAGTCTTGATTGCTTATTTCAAAATAAGATTGGATAGAATTCAGACTTCAAAAAGAGTCTTTGAAACGCCTTGGTTACAGCACAATAATAATCAAAATTGATCAGTTTGATAATGGTTAATTATAACTTTAAATATAAAAAGGTTTTTTCATTTATTAAATATAATTTTATAACTATAGATAAATATATAGATTGTTTTCTTTTTTGCACATTTTATGTGAATACTTGCTATAATGTAAATAAAGAAACCCTTCTTTCTTCCTAATATTATATTGAAGCAGGTAATTCCAATATTTTCAACTTACAATATGGTAAACTTTTTCGCTACTTTTATTAAAATATTAAAATGCTGAGAATTTGAAAAATTAAATTACCATATAATAAAATTTTGTTCTTTTTGTAAAACTTTAATAAATTTAAAAATGGAAAATAACTAACTAACTAAGATAACTCTAATTATGTTAGAAATCTTAAAGTATTCACCTCACAAAATATTTTTGGAATCATCTCACGCGAGAAGCTGCCAATGATGATACGAGTGTCGAGCTTCTGCAAACCATTATAAAGTGGTATTACCGACTAATCGTATTATTTTCTTTTTTATTATATGTTTGAAACCCTGGTGGCTTTATATTCCCAATTAAAATACGTACTCGGACGTTTGAGGCTGAAATTAAAATGGAAAGAACCAAAACGACTCACAAAAAGTATAATTATGTCGACGGCAAAGTAATTAGGATGGTAAGTGATTTTATTTCTTAATGACCTACTTTTTACTAACCGTTCCATGTATATTTAAACAAATAATAAGATTCAGTTATAATTTCAGCTTCACATTTAGAATAATTTCCAGAAAAGAGCGAAATTCCCATGACAGTTTTTTTTGGATAGACTCAATTCAAACGTTGAGCATGAAAAATAAGACAAAAAAATTATAATCCTTACATTAACAATGATTACATGTAACAATCTAAGCGCAAAAAAAGGTAACAAAAGTATAAATTTGTATCGTCTTTATTGTTATAATGAAAGATAGTCCCATTGAAACCGACGCTGAATAACTTACTTTTGTCTTCTCAACAATAAACATATTTTGGAAGTTATATAAAGTTATTGTACATTTAATAAGAATTTTATTTATACGATTGAAATATATTAATCTAATTAAATTTTTACGGATAACCTTAAGTGCCTGTAACTGTTCCTTGAAATCCGATTCTGCAAATGTGATAGAAGCGGCGCAGGTGATGTTAGCGGCTTCCAGCTGTGTGACCAGCTCGTTAACAGCCAGCGAGTAGACCTCTTCATTCTGCGAGAAGGCTGTGACCGTGTCCCATCCGAACTGTCTAGATTATCGAATGATTGATATAAATGCGAAATGTATTGTAAAAAAAGAAATACTTTAATTTTACCATGTCATAATTTTTTTTTAGATTTTATTAATTTTTAATAGCTCTGAAGAGAAATTTAGTCATTTACAAACAAATATAGGCGGTTCAATCACAGGGGTTAATTGGTTAAGCAAAGTGCCGAGAGCACACAGTAATTCCAATACAAACGTCCGAGGTCATCGTTAAAAATTTACACTTTTACGCTTCCTGATGAAGAAAACTGATTAAAATATTCATATTGTAAATTTCATACAAGTTATTAATAATGGTAAATTTAAAACTGATTTTTTGTAGCGTACATTTTCTCTTTTATTTTTAAGTATGATAGTTCAAACATTCGCTTATAATGACAATATTTATAAATTTAATATCTTTTTTTGTTGCTTATAAATATATTTATTCATTAATGCTTTAGGGTTTTTGTTTACACCTACAAACAAATTGCTTTTGTACAGTAGGATACAAGAAATAAGTAACATGAAGTTTAAGTATGATTTTTTGTGTCTATCAACCTGTTTTTTATTCGGATTGCTTGTCAATCATTATCTCTACGTATTGTCTCCTTAACTAAGATATAAGTAATAATATATAATTATATATACCTTAGATTGCATGATTACTTTCAAGCCCTTACCAATAAAATTATAAATTATACATGTAAATAATTCTCTATTTCATACCTATTAAAAACTTGATAGTTCTTCTAATCTGAGAGTATTATTTTACTTGTTTCCCTTCTGGACACAAATGAACAACAGGTGTTCTATAAGTATATGTATGCAATGTAAAGCAACTTCCTGGATTCATTACTTTAGTAACAGCTATTAAATGAAAAAATGTTCCTCACAAAAAATTACTTGCTCTAATTATTAACAAACTGACAGCAGTATATGGACTATGGGATACAAATTCACACAAATACATTGTTAAAGGTTAACTATCAATAAGTTTGGGTATTGTTTGAGTTACTCAGTGACGCTCTTTGTTATAAGTATTCATAACTGCGAATGTACACAATTTACAAGTAACGTATATTTAATTAATTAAGATTGTGTGGAGTTGTGGATAAACGGATTGTTGGGTGCAATTATTTTAGTCACTTATTGTAGTCAAGGAGTAATATAGTTCATAGTAATAAATAGTAAATTATCGAAGGAGACATTTCAAGTTATTGAAGACTATGTATGTAGAATGTATTTATAAAAAAAATTGATGTTAAGATAAGTCGGTACAAGTTATTTAAAAAAGGGTATAAATAAAAAGAAAATAGTAAAAAAAAAGAAAAGTTGGTCTTTTCAGTTTGCCACCACCAGAACAAAATTTGCTACAACGCATTAAAAGTATTCATCTGCAATGTGTGATGTATGTAATGTATACATGTGGAACCACATGAAATAATGAATGTTTTAAACTGATTATAATAATGCACATAAGTATTCTAATAACGTGTCTCTCACGTATTCAGGAATAATGAATGTTTTCAACACTTGTAGTGGATATAAGTGTTCTGGTAACGTGTCTCTTATATATATATTCATCATAAGTTGTACATAAAACACAATCTTACACGAGGATTTTGAAAATAGTAATATGATAACCGTTTACTAAAATTACCTTCTAATATCTGAATACGTGAATTATAATTAAAAAACAATACAACTTTATTTAATAGTACAAGCCTCATGTAATATTTTATTAAGCATCGATTTGAGTCAACTGTAAATGGACACAATATTTTCTAATATAATATAATAAAACATAAATTGGATAGGTTAATATAAGAATATCTTTATATGAAAGTTATAAATAGTATTCGTTATTGTGAAAGTTATTGAACCGTAAGAGTTCATGGGCGGCGGTGATCACAAACGAAAAACAGAAATAGTGAAAAATATAATCGTGATGTAATATTATATTTGTCATTGGTTTGACTCTACTGCGAATTGTAACACTGTCACTTTCGTTAGATTCTGTACTTGTAAACAGAAATAAAAGAATGTAAATACTATGAACCAGTTCAGTTCCTTTTTGAATATTGAAGTATAAATAACAAGTGACAGTCAAATGTATAATACGTATGGAACTAAGTCTGTTAATGTATTATCATCGTGGAACTCGTTTTAAGGATGCATCGTGCTTTATTTATCTGTTAAATATTAACAGCTAAATAAAGCACGATGTAAGTTGTATCTCTTAGAAACATTAAATAAATAAATATTATTAAAAATCAGGTTTTTGTATATTTTTTGTTTTACTAAAAATATTATATCATTTACTAGACGTTTATAATATACATAAAAAAATAAATATAGTGTCAAAAGAAGACCTTTTGGCGACGAAACCAGTCTAATGCTTTCTGCTTACGATCTGGTAAGGTTAAGGGTAATGCCATTTTGTCATATTTGTATCTGTATTTACACGGATTCCTTTTGCTTTTGCTAAATTATTTCAGATTTCACGAGAAGTAATCATGAACGTGTGAAGGAAATTGCAACTGTTAGAAGTACTTGCATGAGACTTGCACTTACATTGCAAGAGAAGTACATAAGGTAAGTACAAAAGGAAGTATATAAGGGACGTACATTAGAGAAGTATAAAAGACATGTATGTAAGAAAGGTTTCTAAGACAAATATATAAGGCAAAATTATGAGGAAAGTATATACATTTGGATGAGATAAAAAAATAATGCACTAAACATTTTTAGCTTAACAATTATGAAAGCAAAAATACAATTAAAAATTGTATAAGTATCACCAGTAGGTTATTTAATTGGTTATGTAACCATATACCATTTACAATAAATGTAAAACGAAAAACTATATTGCTAATAATTTTCCGCAGTAGTTATGTTATACACGAGAATAAAATATTTTATAATAGATACAAGTATTAGTTTATAACACTCATTGAATTCAATTCGTGTCAATGAGCAGGAGCTTGGCAAGAAATATAATTTATTGTATTTTATATTATGTAAGTAAAAAACAATAAAAAACAAACATACAAGAGCAGAAAGATGATCTTGTTAAGGAGGAGTATTAAATTGTCGGACTATACATATTTGTTTTCTTTTAGAGTATCGTTTCATTTGGTCGCAAAACGCACTTACCTATCATGTGATATTTGGTCCTATATTTACTAAAAGCACAGAAGTTCTTATAGTATTGACTATTTCAGTGCGTTGGATCAGTATTACGTACCATGCAATTTGTATTATAATGGATGGTACCTTATAAGAATATTAACTAAGCAACCGAAAAAATTATAGCTGGATACATGTTGAAAGAAGAAAATTTTTTAATATGACCGATTGTTTTTTTGAGATTTAACAAAAGTTAATAATACATTTTGCAGAACCGTCATATCAACATATTTTATACCTGCTACTCCTGTTAGCTATCATAATGGAGAATTGTTGTCAAATGAAAATTCAAACTTCTACGAAAGTTTTAATCAAATGAAGTTTTTTTAGCTTGACAGTAAAAATGAACCATGTATCCTGCACCAAAAATACCTTATAAATGCTATTCTGGCTGGATTGTGTGAAGAGTCAGGAGCAACTGTTCTGCAAAAGAGGGGGAACTCTGAGCGGTCGCTGAGTGCTGGGGATGTTGAACCGAAGGACACCTGGAGAACAAGAATACTGATTTTACCATAAGTATGTTGTTATAAATTATTTAATTTAACTAAACATCTTTTCTTTACATTTCAGCGCAACATATGAAATTTTGTTTATTGAGCCTGAAACCTGTGTAGACTTAAATATAAAATATAAAGAATAATTTAACCTTTCGAGGAAAAACATACAAAGAAACAATAAATGTATTAAAAGTAATAGAGTTCCTTAACACTTAATTATAACAGTAATCACCAGTGTGGACAAAAAAGTATTTGAAAATATTCTATGTATTTCCTTTTTTGTTTCAAAATAAAATAAGCGAAAAAAAAGTTTTAGAGCAGAGGTCAATGAGATATACGTAATGTTTATAATATTCTCTTAGTAAGGAAATGAGGCAGATTTAATAAAGAATAAAAATATATTTATTATATTTTATAATTTTATAAAAATATATTTATAGTTATATTTTATTTAAAATAATATGTATTTAATTACGTATAACACGGAGTATGGCGTTGAGTTTTCAATTCAAGATTATGATGCATTGCTATTTGATAAGAGATATGATGTAAGATTATATATAGCAGCTGCGCGATATACTGGCTAGTTTAAAAAATTAGTTTTAAAGAAAACGTCAAGTAGTATATAGTATAGAGGGTTACATGTCGACGGACATTATTGATAGTCAACGAGTTCGTTATAGATTTTTATTATTTGGTTGAGGATCTGAAATATCCACGATTTACAAAATTTTGCTATAACTATAATCCGCGTACATTTTAGTAATTAATAATGCTTTTGTAAAATGATTTCTTATTTTACGTAATGCGAATGTTTGTTCGTGCGCCCACTTTTTATTTCGAATACTACGCCATGACGGGCTATCCTAATGACGACGTTCTAGGTGCTTGGTTCTTCAGGTAACGGCGTACTTTTTTGCGGGTACGTTGAAAACTGTTAACACTATTCAAAAATAATTTCATCCCCGGTAGTATCATATCAGCTACAGCCGCAACGAAGTCACTGGGATTATTGGAAGGGAAACAAACTGGACCGCATAGGTAGAATGCAAAGATTATCCGAAGATCCATCCTAATCCGCTAACTCTTAGTGACTAACGAGTCAAGTCGCAGCTCTTGTGAGAGCCGGACGTTGAATGGGCATTACACTCTTTACTAAGCAATGATCAGAGGATACTAGGGGAGCCTCGACGGTGACATGGTACTTTCCGGGATGTGTAATCAGCAGAAGATCCAACAAAGAGGGTATATGGCTGTTCACATTCGGTAGATGAGTGTGCGTCTTGACGAACTGGGATAGACCATTTGCGCACTTAAACACAGATCTCCGCGCGTAGTCGGTGGCTCGTATCTCTAGTCAATCGATATTTTGTGCGTTGCAGTGCCCGAGGACTACGACATCGGCGGAGGGAGTCTGTGGGAGCAGATCGTCAATCTTCGCCTCGTCATGGTCCAAGAGTTGATAGGACCCGTAGAGGCAATCGTAGACTCTGACATGTTTGTTTATGTAAATGCACAGCCAGAGTACAGACAGGTTCCGGCCTTCAAAAATCTGAAAGCGACGATAGCAGATATCCTCTCTTACGAATACATATACCCCGGTGTGTAATATAAAATGACTACAGCTAGGCTCTACCACCACTAAACTCTTTTTTTTTGGTTTCTTTTTGTTTTCTGTATCTTGTTTTTGTACAATAAACAATATCATTATTGTATAAATATAATGTAACCGTGTAAAAAGTTGTGTAAGTATTATTTGCCCAAATATGCGACATACAGCTTGTTTTTATTACGAATAGAGGCTACGCACAATAGGTACATGTCGGTGTACACGAAAAAGTATGAACTATTAAACTCTCTACAATTCAAACTGCTGCTTTTGGCTGTAATGAAAAATATAATAATATCTGTATAAATGTATTTAAAGATTATAATTTATTATCCGATTCTTTTTGACTGTCTTTGGGTGTTTTTTTCTTTGGAAATTTATTTACGTAACAGCTACAAACTATCGTATATTAAAAATGTTTATGGCGTGGTTTATTCCGCTATGTATTATATTCCGTATAATATTAGATTTGACAATTTGTCCTTAGGTAATAATGTTATAACTTTCTTTTATGTTCCTTCTTGATTTCACAAAGTCTCGTTATCTTCTTGTGAGTATAATTGTTAACGAATGTCAAAGTGCCTATTACTTTTTGTGTGGAACAAAGAACATTTGATTCCAAGTGTCGATTTAACTTCTTAAGACTTTTCTTTTTACCAAAGGAAAAAGTAACTTAAGGAAAAGATTTATTGTCAATCAACAAAGGATGCTGCTGTAATATAACTACATTTACTGGATTTTATAAATTATTGGTTATTTTATAAATACTGATAGATGTAATAAGTGATTATAAATTTTTTGACATATTTTTTTTGAAGATCACTTATTTTTAAGGTAGAATCTAATATAAAGAATTAAATAGACTGTAAAAATAAAAAAAATATTAAGATTTGATTAATACATCATGTTATTACAGACTAGGTATTTTTTTTTCTGATTCCGGAAAAAAAGTAACGTTTTAGTAAAATTAACAAAAATCCTGAATATTCTTTATTTAACACATATCAAAAGCTTGAAATTAGTACCTAATCTATGAACGTTCCGAAAATAGGAGTGGTATTTGAGAAAAATTCTTATAGAGTTGGCTTACATTATAAAAGAAAAAAATTTAAAAAAAAAATCACCTAAACGGTTTGTATTAAGCGTTGATAGCTTGACTGAACTTGAACTGGAGGTTTCCCTATTTATATTAATTGATATAAACAGTTTTCTTAATCTTACGGTATATTTAATAAGTAAGACTTTTCTTAGGTTAATAAAGATACTTATGTTCAGTATAGTTTATTCAGTTTATAACAGTAGGTACCAGCTGATATACGTAGCTATTGCAGATATAGGGTTTACCGCATGTATATGAATCTGTTTTACTTTTAAACAAGTATTCTTAGTATTTCTAACAAGCCCTGTTTTAATCATTTAAACAGGTGAATGTGCTTTAATGTACTTTAAAGCATATTCTAAGCTATTAGATATATATATATATATATATATTAACTACCGAAATAGCATTAATGTATATAATAATAAATACTGAAATAAACCCGTACGTGTTTGTTTATTTTTTAAAGTATAATTACTATATCTTATTAAGTGTGAGTTCA
Source organism: Melinaea menophilus ssp. n. AW-2005 (assembly GCA_918358695.1). Taxonomy (NCBI): domain Eukaryota; kingdom Metazoa; phylum Arthropoda; class Insecta; order Lepidoptera; family Nymphalidae; genus Melinaea; species Melinaea menophilus. The sequence goes on along the minus strand of OU911039.1, from coordinate 29,164,259 downwards.
GTAATATTTGTTAAGAACTACAAAGTCAAGACCAAAACTCCATTTAAGACCGTGTGGAGATAACAACTCTGATTGATGTTTTGTTGATGTTCTTCTTGGGTTATTCATGTTAAGATTAATTATAGTAGCTCAATCTATCACGAAGTTACTTTCTAAATTAGATATTATATTGATATTCAACTAACGTCTAAGTCTAATTATGTGCGTATTTCATTAACTTATATAAGTAATTATATTATATATTCATAGTAACGTTGATGGAGTAAAATTACAATTTTACTAAATTATAACTATTTTGCAATAATAATATTCATTTAATAAATGATCTGTGTAATTTACTTTTTACATAAAAACTATAGAATATGAATTAGATTAATGATTCTTTTATGTCATAGAAAAAAAAACAAAATAATAAAAATAAATAAAAGGGTATTTTAGAATCAAGAAAATGTCAATATCAATATTAATTAAATTTAAGCACACGATGTTTCTAGTCAAAAATCTTCTGTTATAAGAATTGTAATCTAACTAGTGATTAACATAATCATATGTTTGTCTATATAGGCAGGTGAGCGAGTCAACCTAAGTTAATTAAATGTATGATAAAAATGTGGGAAAATAAATTAGATACATAGTTGTTTATTTGACTTGAAATTTGAGATCAGATTTAATATCTTTAATAAGCACAAGGACATTTATAATTAAAGCTATACCTAGTTTTACATGTACCAGTCCACGAATTTTATATTGTTTATTATATGAGGTCGTCAAAGTTTAGAAGAGGCTTTTTCCATACAGGTCAAAATATTTGGTATGTGCAAAGAGAAATTCGCTTTAGGCATTTTGAGAGCTTTCTTTCATACGGCGTGAAACTTTCTGTGACCTCTACTCACGTAAAAGCAAAATCTCCCTTTCATAAAAATACGTTATTGCAGAGAAATATAAAACTGTTTTATGGTTTTGAGATTGAATGAGAAATCTATTATTATATGCCGTATACATTTTTTTTGTGCATTAAATAAAATGGAATATAAAGCCTGGAAGTAATTATAGTCATAGTAAAAAGAAACAAAAAATCTTTTAATGTATTCTCACCTGCACGATATTCCAGTATGGCACTATTTTTGCGATGCTTTCAGTAACCTCAGAACAGGCGGTGCCGAGCAGCATCACTAGTCGGGATTCTCTCTCCGTGTACAGCGCATGGAAAAATCTATCCACGCCGACTCCAGGATCACACTGGCCACAAAATTAAGTTGTATATATTTAAATTAGTCCTTATTATAATAAAAATATTTTTTCTGGATAATTAATTATTTAAGAAATGTCGTGTCTTTACAGCGTTAATGACATGTAACTAGAAAAAATGTATATATTTTAGCACGTAATTCTTTATAAATCTAAATTATTTAAAAGATATGGACAAAAAGACTATCCTTTTTATTTGTTCTTTTTGAAAAAATAATATACTCCAATGATTGAACCTTACTTGACAACTAATATAGAGCTTCTGTGTTTTTTATCTACTTTATATAATTATAATTACATATTTAAAAGTTATATATTGAATTACGATTAAAATTTAACTGATTCATATAATAGTTTTGTTATCAATATTTTGATTACGGGATGATTTTTAAACAAATATATAGCCAACTAAGCTGTTTTAGGTTTTCTTAATATAGTTTATTATTTATATTTTCCAGTAGTTGGTATCGATGAAAAATGTATTAATAAAATATGAAACGTTTTGGACTAAAACCAACAGGAAGTAAATATGGGTGATATAATAAAAAACGGATCGTTGTTTATTGAAGCGTGAATTTCCAATTCATATTCGGAAAATTGGATGTTCGCTTTTAGATACCAGTACTTTTGTTACAGATTGAGTCAAAAAATCAGGATCGCATCATATAAATATATATTTAACATACTATATAAATATTTAACATTAATTTTAAGAGAATAGTAATAATAATTTGAGATTCCGGCATTGTTTTACCTTTGTGTCATTAGTTATCAGGTGGAGTTCATATCCAGGCAGCAAAGTTCTCTGGTTGACATGATGAACTGCCAGCCTAGCGGCAGCCAATTCTGATATTCCTTCAGCTCTTGGATAATCCCCAATTGACAGCTCAAACAAACCTAGGATTGAGACAATCCGACTGGTGCTCTTTTGCAAATCTGTACCAAAAACAAATCAATAATTTACCTTCAGAATGTATTCATTTCTAATTTATTATAATACTGGTAATAAGAAAGATAACATAATATTATTGTATGGTCACTTGGTGTGAAAAAGTTGAAAAGGATATCACAAGAAGAAATGAATATCATCATTCAAGAAAAAATTCTAAAAACATAAGGATGAAGGGTGAAATATTGTATTTATATCACTGTGATTATAATATTAATTATCTCTTTGGGATGATATATTTATTTCTTATATTATTTTATACACGATATGTTTAATGTGTAATGCTCTTTATTTTATATAAAATATTAACTAATATTAATAAAATATGTAAGAAAAAATTATGTTGATGTAAATAAAATAAAATTGAGTGTTGAGAGTATTTGTTATTTGACCTTGTCTTTTCTTTTACTATTGATATCATTATAAAAATATAATGAAAAATGTCTTTCGTAATTTTTATATTCATATATACGAAGGTATAAAGGCATGCGTAAAAATTACATGACCTTTTTTATATCGGAAGTTCGTATTAATTTATTGTGAATTTACCTTTTACCTCAGTGGCAGTTGGGGTATTATGCTCTTCTAGACCGGAAAAACGTTCCTTAGAATTGTGCCTTCAGTTTAAACGCTACCTTTATTTAGAATCTCAAAAAAATTGTTTTATTTTATATTTATGCGATGCTCAAGTCTATTTATTAGTTTTCGGTTGGTTTGATTGAATTTCTTTTGACATAATGACATATATATGACAGTTATCAGCGCATGTTGAATTATAGTCAATGTGGCTTAATGGTTGAGGTGATTAAAAATAATTTGATATAAATATAATAATAGTTATTGAAAGACATGTGATGACTTCAATCAAGTTATTCAATCCAAAGAAGAAGAAGAAATAAGGTAAGTGAAATTGAACATGTATTTTTCAACTATTTTATGTTAGTTATTATAAACATGTAGTGCTAGTTGTGTCAACGACAACGTTCGCAAGGAATACTTTTTTAGGCAAGTTGACATTCAACTATCATAATCTTACAGATCGAATTTTTTATCGATCGAATTGTATAAATAGTTAAAGTGTGAGCAATTCAACAAAAGTCTCTTAATAATAGTTTTATTTAACGTAGTGCTGCGCATTTTTTTAATTGACATAACTTTTTTAATTATAGAGCGCTTTAAATTAAATATCACACAATCACACTAAATTCTCAGTGATGCTTACTATTCACGGTTATTAAAACCACATTGAAATCGGATAAGCCGTTATAGAATAATCTCTAAATTAATTAGCATTTTTACGCTAGAACGAAAGAACGGATTTTTTTACGAAAAATATGATTACGTACACCAAAAATCACAAAAATATAATATACTAGACATAAATCCTCTCATACTCTATTTATAAATATACCGATACCATAATTTAAAGTAAAAATATGTTCACTAATTATTTTATAGATAAAATTATAATGATTCATTTTATTAATCACAAAATCTTATGTGGTCACGTGAGCTGATCGTGCTGACTGGATCTCATAGGCTCCAACAATTACTGTCTAAACATTTCTCTTAAATTCTTATTTTCAAGGAACACGCAATGTGGAGTGTGTATTAGTACCATAACTTATGCAATAGTAAAGAAAGCTAGTTGATTTCCTCGGTAACCACAACATCTAGAATAGGATTGGGGTTATCATCATTAATCCCGGGACTAATACTCACGCTATTCTTGTTTAATGTGAAATAACAATACAAATAAATGAGATATACAAAATAATAAACATTCATTTTAAATCGTTACGGTCTGTCCAATAAATTTTAAAGGAAATTTAGTCTTTCTCATATCGTTTTCGTCTTGTTATTAAGTTTTGAATATAGGGTAAGTTATATGATGGAATATTAGCACACAACGGATTCATTATGACCAATAGAATTTATGGGGTTTTTAACATGTTATATTTATTAATGTTCGAAAATTTTAATATATTTTTATTTATTATCCTCTTTATCCGATTATATGTTACAAATGATATATTGGTAATAAAAATAAATGATCAATATTCTAATAAACAAATTAATAAAATAATAACAATATCTTAGAATTAATTTAAATTACATAATATTTATGTAAATTTATGATATACTCGTATATAGAGGTATTTTGCTTTTTTATTATTATGTAAAATTAAGTATGCTGAGTTTGTTTACTTATAATTTTATAATATATTTATTATTGTATACATTACAAGAAAATATTTTGTAAAGTTACTTAGGTTTAATAGATATTAATAAGGCTTGACTTATTACCTCCATAATTGCTAATTATATTGAAGACTATTAAACTTATTTTATTTTAACTAATTTGATATGATGTAAATTATATTTATTTTATACCAAAATAACTAAGATATTATATCATTCTCATAATATTTGACAAACTCGATTAGTGCTGTGAGAGTACATGAATCCCTGAAACTTGTCAAAAACAAGTTTGCTATAAAATGCTGGCTCTATTTAATTAATTACAATAATTAACCTATTGCAGCGATTTCATTATGCAATCTTTTATTTATCTAATACCTATTAGCGCTAGGCTAACCAGAAAACTATTGTCGAGCAGTGAAAAGGCTGATAATGAGCTAGTGGTTGGAGGTCATTATTGTTAGGAACAAAAATTACGCTTAAAACTGAATAATGAAATGGGACCATTTGAGTCCTTTTCTTTTTCCTATTTTTTGTATCCTTGACGACGTGTGCGCCAGATTAAAAGATTATCGGTCAAGTAATTAAAGTGTGGACGTGTAATAAACAAATAAACTCATATTCTCATGTATAAAAATATTTAGAATAAAATTGATGTATATGCATAGTTTAGAAATCAGACAAACAAAAAGACGGCAGTGGGGTTGTTGTACTTATTGAAATGATATAAAAATTTTCTCACCTTTTGCTAATAACCTTTTTACATAAATTCCTTTATGTATACTAAGTCAGTTGTATTATTTATATGCATTTTAATACGTTGAACTTGATTTAAAAAATAATACTTTGTTCATTCTGAATTTCTTTTTTCTCTTGCTATTATTTCATTGTTACGCATTGCAATTCAATCGAGATAAGTGGGATAGGATAAGGATAAAGGAAATACGATAAACGATTCGGAAAGAATAAGAGAGATTTGTGTAATGTTTTAATAATACGTAGCGTTTATTTATTATTTTAATTTATCTGGGCGATAGATACATTTATTGTAACTGTATAAGAATTTTAATGAATTACTAAAAAGACAGTTATTTATCTTCAAACTTCAGTATCACGTACATGTTCAAGCAATACCGTAATAAAAGAAACAAATGTATCTTAGTACTTAGTTATATTTGCGAACCAACAAGTTAGTTGATAAGTGATATTTCGTTTCCGCACACCGAATTAGGAACACGCGATGCCATGGTAAACTATTAGTATGTATATTAGTTTATGGTAACTATGGTATTAGTTTTAGATATTACACGCCAAATATACGTAATACGTGCAACTGTAAAATAAAAATAAAGACAAATAAATACTGTTTAATTTAAAATTTAAATAAATTTTATGATCATGAGATCATTACTTTCATTACAATAACAGATTCAACAAACATAATGGCTAATAAGGGAAACATAAATACAAGTATCAGCAATTTTAAAATACTTTCCATCAGTTATTTTAATTATGAACTTAATATCGAATTTGTCGACTCCAAATGGTTAAAATTAAAAGTTTATTCCAATTTTGGTCCAATTAATGTAAAATAAATGATTTCTGTTTGTTTTGTATTTCTACATCGTACTCAAAAATCATTTCGTCATCATATTTTGTACTCAGGTATATGAATATTTATATTTATCGGATCGTTGGTATTTATAACAGGGTACTTCATATTTTAGGTTGGATATTTCAAAAGTTAAATTAACAGAAAATATACAATCATTTTGGAAACTATAATGCTTTGATAATATTCTTATTGTAAACTATTTCTTATAATAATAAAAACAATTAAATTTGGACATTTAAGGAGAAGATCATTATATAATTATAAATTATATTTAGTAAGAGATGTTGTATCTCGATATGGAAGCCTAGTGATGTTTATAAACCATAGCCCTAAATTCAATTTTGTTACAGAATGCTATACTTATACATATGAACAATGAAATCAACAAAGACTTTTTTTGCACCTGCAGGGTTCCCCAGCCTCGACACTTAACATCAAAGTGAAATGAGAGGCTTCTAAAAACAAAGGCAAAGAATATCACTTAGAAATAATTCTTTTGTTATTTCTATTATATACACATAAATATAAATTAATTATACATAAACAAATATATTTTTAATTGAATAAAATTTCACTTCATCCGTATTAATGGAAAGTGATGATATAACCGACAATGGGATATATTTATATTATATAAAATCATATTGGTATTTAAAATAATTCTAAGTATGGAAATATAAACTTGGACTGAGTCAGCTGATAGAGATAAGGGAGCGAGTTGCGGAAACTTCAAACGGTGATTAGTGAACGCCCGAACATTAACTATGATATATCTGAATTTACAATTTTCTGCGAATGAAATTAATTTTGTTGTGGAAGTACCCAATCGAATCAAATTGTCAATAAATAATTGATGGCCGTTGAATAAAGATAAAATAAATAAAAATGTCCATCTAATGTTAATTGTAACACAAATTTTATATTGGGCTAATATATTTCTACTATTTTGTCCTTTGGTGAAGGAACAACTTCAGTGGAAGCATCTGTACTGCAGGCCAATCTTATATGATCACAAAATGGCGGCGTTGTTTATTATTATAATTTTTTTTATTAGGTAATCAAATGACAAGTTAGTGGTTAATTATCTTAATTTATACGATATTTATTTTACTTATATTGTAATTTGATGAGTTTAATAGATTGCTCGTTGACAATGACGTTGTCAATAAGGTCCTTGCAGTGTAATTACGTGATCTAGTTGTTGTTCTTTATTATATTGTACACAATAGGATAATAATTAATTAAAATAACCTAAATACGCCGTTCATAAACAAGTATCAGAAAAAATAAAATTTTTATTAATATAAAATTTTAAACTTATATTTTTGAGCGAAGTTGGCGGAGCGCTCTAATTGAGACTTTTTCACATTCTTTGTCGAAAAATGACATGATCGTTGAGGAATAATCGTCAAAAAGCTGATATCCCATTGAAGTCTGAAAAAGCTGCTTTACAATGAAATCTCCTACATTACCGACATTGTCCACAAAGATGAGTCATTACACTGGGCTCGCTTCGCTCAGTATGCAAAGGTCTGTTGGCGCCCCTAGTATTAAGAAACTACGTGTTCCTTGAAATTGACTGACTGTTTTTGACATTTAAGTTTTGATATTTAAACTTGATGATATATTGTAATCATTGATATAAAAAGTTTATATTATGTGTTGTCATTAGATAGCTACTATAAGTACTATGCTACAACTATTAAGTAACTTTGTACAATGCGCGAAACTTTTAATACTATTGCAAATAAAGCAATAACTAATGCTGTTTAAGTTACATGTACTAAACAAGTACTTCTTGTTATTGTATTTGTTGTCCTGACTGTAGTTTTATCTTGATATATTTACGAGAAACGTACATACCGTTTCTTTATTTGCAATGCTGCTATAAAGTGAAAGTCAAAGTTTCGGCATACGTTGCATTTCTGAAACGTCAGATTCAAGTTGCACGCATCATTAATTTATAGGAGAAGTTCATGGAGAAGAACCGGTACGAAAGTCCTGTAATCATTCATTTTCAATTATTTATAGTACTGACTCCCTTTTAGAATGTTTCTGTATACTTTTTTATTTACCTAACTGTATGTTATGAAACTTGCATCATGTCATTCTGATAAATTCAGTTACGATCTAAATTCTGATATTATAATATTTCATGCAATACGCTTATTATTTTTACGCTTAACTGAATAAGAACTTTTTTTCCTAAATCAGCATATAGGCTGGTTTTTCATCCATTGATAATTCATTATTATATTATTTATTTACTTCATTTCATACACTTTTTCACTATTAACAAACTTTTAATTAATTATTTGCTATTTATTATTTACGAAATATAAATGTAATAATTTAAGATTTTAATGAATTCTGATTCCAAATTAAAATCCTTTCAATCGTGATAAGTAAAATTGTTCATTAAAATTTAAATACTTACGTGATTCGACTGATACCTGTTTTAAACCACCGTGTTTGAATTATACTGTGTGTAAAAATGATTTTGCTAAGCTTTATTTTGTGAATAACGGACACGATCCTCAGGCTTCTCAAAATATAACAATGCATACTTTCAACAAGGTCTTGCGGAAAAGTATTTTAAGGAGTACTCATTTCTTAAAAGCAGTTAAATTATTCGTTATTATACGTAGTCTGCCATGAATTTACTTTAGTTTATTGCTGTATAAAAGTACATGACTCTGGAATTTTTACTCTCTTTGAACAAGAAGTTTCCTGCGGCTTCGAAATCTTATATTGTTTATAAATACTAATAAGATTTCTTGTTATAAAGTACTCTATAATGTAAATAATTTTTCTTGGTGTAAAGACTTCCTTATTGTAGAGCACCGTCCAACTGCCTCTATACCAATCATTTCTAAGATATTTGAAAAATTTGTTGGGATCGATTAATCATATATTTATTATATTTATAACTAAAATAACTAAAAATATTAAAAACTAAAAAATATTATATACATACATACATATTACAATACATATATATTACTAAGGTTTGGTATAGAAATTATTAAATGCGTAATTTAAAAGAAAATATTATTTTGAAGTTTTTAATTCTTCTCAAAAGTCTCATACATTATATCTGACGTGCTGTTATTGTATTGCCATGTTTGTGGTTATATTGAGGTAAGTAGCTCTCTAAGTAATAGAAGTTTTATAGCTTTAAGAAGCATCAGCATTATAAATGATTCTCTAAAATACAGAAATTTAATTTTAAAGAGGTGGAAACAAAATTGTTTTGCTTTAAAACATGTTAATGTAATCTGAATTCGAGATTGAAATAAAATGTTTTATATAAACAATATATTCAAATGTTTTATAACATATGACATGTAATACCGTTTTGAATAACATTATTTTGTAGTATTGTTCTGTGCGCATAAACAATAATTCCATAAGACTTGACCTAAATGGTAAATAGATAGATAGATCCCAAACATCTTCTCTATTGAAATGAATGTTAGTGTGTTTTTTGTGCATTCTGATCTCTAAGCCCGGAAAATAAAAAATGACGATGAAAAAAATAAATGATGACGCAATACTGACAGACGTCTAAATATCACGACTTTCCGTGAATACGATTGCTAAAGAACATTTGAAACGTCGGTTACAAAATTTAAATGTCAATGTATACGCATATATGTATATACATATATGTATATCAGGACTGATACATATATATATATATATATATATATATATATATATATATATATATATATATATATTGTATATAACTTTATTTGATATAAATGTTAAATAAAATATAAAATTGTTGACCAATTAAAATATCAGTATATGAAATGACCAATAAAAATATATTGAGAAAAATCGGTTAGCAAGTACTGTCTTTTTTACACAATGTGGTAATCAAATAACCTTCATAAAAATTATACTGTAAAGAAATATGTTCTGGGAACAGGTTACTAGCGAGGGGATGAAATTAATGAATATTCAGAACCTCGTTTGTACGTGCTATAAAATATACTGAAATAAGTTTTACTATTCGACTAGTTTTCACTAGTTTACACCGTTTTTTGTTTGACTTGTAATACTTTTAATTTTTGGTACAGTTTACAATCTTGAGATACTTTTATTATGGGATTAATATTTTTTTAAGGTAACAACTGTTTAAAATAGAACTATTAGAGCAGTAAGAGTTATCTATAACAGCGTAAATAAACTCAAAGGCTTGCTATGAGAGCATGAGCTATGAGTGCTCATGAACGCATTCATAGTACTGACCTTACATCATATATCGTCATCAAAATGTCAGCCCATTCATTTGTGATGTATAAAAAAAGTCAACCATTAATACTACTGGAGATATCCCGACTTTTGTTATACTGTATCGCCATTAACTGATTGTTAATCCTCTTATCAAAAACTTTAGGCTTAGGTAATTTTCGAAATGTATTTTACTGATTATAGGATAGTGCTAGCTTGGTTGCTTATAGTAAAAGTTTTTTCATTCAGAACAGGATTGTTGAAGTTCATGAGCATATAGAAGTCATTGTGATGCCATATTGGCAACAAAGAAATCCAGCCGACTTGGTTTTACTAGGATTTCAGTTAGAAGATTTTTCATTTAAAAGAAAAGACAGTTAAAAGTAAAACATAAAATATAATAAATTTATTTGTAGACCACAATCAGTTCCAATTCAATTTTAGTTTGAGCAGGATGTTAAAAAACATTATTTATTTTTTATTTGACAAAAAATACCCGCTATTAATGGTTATCAAATACTTTGATTTTCAGTCAAACATTTCTTTATAATGGTACATGAGTATTTTTGACCGATAGAAGACAAACACCTATCTAAACAAGTATGCTTAGCTGTGTAGGCGGTAGGTGGCTTAGATATAGAACGCTAAATTTTGTAATGGGTAATTTAACTCAGGATGAAATTACACCATCATTTCCGTTCCTACGTTGCGGGTTATACTATGTGGAGCCAATTTCCATCTTGAATCGTAAAAGTAGAGCACATAACTATTTTAATGATATATTTGTAAATTAAGTTAATTCGTCACCATAGCTCTTCATTCGGTTTTTCGGTTTTAATTGGTGACCTTCCAATGAACGTATTTTTAGATAACAGCAATCATTTTGTCCATTTCATGAATGACATTAAGTACTACCTTTGAGTACCGACCCGAACGATGCTCCTATATCAAGGATTGATGGATACTAGAAGGTGGAACAATTAGACACTTCTGAACAAATCGTGGTAAAGAAAGTACCGCGAAGTTGCAAACAAGAAATAACTGAAGGAAGAGTAGAGGTGGTATATAACCAACTACGCTCATCATCATTATCAAAGACGATAAATCTACTTATCTCAAGTAAAGTTTGTGCCTCATAATTGCTACTGTTCCTAGGTAAGATGGTATCAATAGAGTCACCGACATAAAAACGGTTATGGGAGGCTCACATTATCACAGAGGCTAGATTTAAGATTAATATGAACACTTTTTTCCATGAAAATAAATGCCCCTAAGGCGGAAAAGTATATTTAACGAAAAAGTGCCATCAAAGTTAAGCATATGAGTTCATCGTTTTGACGAAATAATAATAACACTGGTAATTTCTCTTCTCTGCAGAACGACATATCGTCATGAATAAAGCTAATCCTCATTCAGCTTTATTAGCAACAATAGTATATTGCCGTACCATTATTTTCTAATGCGCGTACATACATATATACTATTATATTCGAATGATATCTTTTATTTATTTTTGTATGTGTGACATAAATACTTTATTATTTATATAGTATTTATTTTGTTACAATATCTCAGTATCTTTCTAAAACGATGATCAGTTAATTTCTAAAACATATTTCAAAGGCGGCTTTAGTAGGTTCTTACGATATTTGGTTACGTAGAGAGAGGAGCGTGAACAGTGAAGGTGAGCATGTATGCGCATAGTAAAGGGGCCCCTTAAACCTACACCTGGGTCGCAAGTCCCAGGCATTGTTTGCGCTCCTCTTCTTGCAACGCGATGGGCCCGGCACCCGCACGGTGAATCGTTGGAATGCTAAGAAGCTTCATCTCGTCTCATACGTAGTATTTATTTGTTTACAGTCACAATTACACCAACATTCCAAATGGTTCGGAGGAAGAAAGCAATTTAAAATGTCGCTTATAGACAAGGTGTACATATTTTAAAGAGATATGCTCCTTAATAACATAATTTGTCTATTAAACTTTATTTAATATTGTATATAAAATTTTATTTAACTATAAAAGAAATTGAATTCCACGATCTAAAAACAATTTATTGCTCTTAAGACTTATACGTCGAAGTAATATTAAAGGTTCTCATAATAAATTGATATCCTAATTTCAAAATTCACTTAGATTCTTTATCTCGTTCTTTTTCAATACTCATCTCGCTAAAATAAAAGCCTGAGCGAGGGGGCGAGAACAAAAGTGGGGTGAGAAATGACGCAGATTACTTATTCTGGAATGAGTTTCTTTGACAATAAATATGACAATGTACGAGTATATACAACTTTGGGGACTATAAATTTTTTTTTTGTTAATAGAAATTGGTATATTGTAACACCATAACATTGTTACTGCGTCTTGTAATTTAATCGACAATAAAGTACGAGGATTAACATTAACGATGTTTTAAGATGAACGATTTGGAAAGATTAAGAAATATTTGTGTAATGATTTTATAATACGGGGGTTTTATTTGTCATTTAGATTTGTGTATATGTTAGGCCCGAAGACCGAAAACGCTCAGTGAACGGAAAAAACGGCCACATCGCGTTCTGGCTGTCTTCAAATGCGCAGAACGCGTTTTGGCTGCTATTAAACGCTCGCAACGCGTTCTGGTAATAGTCGAACGGGCAGAACGCGTTTTGTTATTCGTCAAGCGCTCAGAACGCGATCTCAATGTTTGAGTCGTATTATATGCTACTCTCTACCTGCGTACAATAAGATTCATTTTGTACTTATAAAACAAATGAAGCTTGATTATTGTTCCACGCATTTTACTTCTTGTGTAGTACGTAATAAACTTAAATTTATGATCTTTTGGTTAATTATCAATTTAGTTCTTGGAAGAAATTCACACTACATATACACTTATATAGCAGAGTATATAAAATATGAATGAATGAAATTGAAAAGGAAAAGTTATTAAAAACCTTTTGTTATTTTGTGATTTTTTCTACTAATTTTGAACAATAGAGGCTTACCGTTATTGGCAATAGTTATAAATTTTATTTTAATGATCCTCTGTAATAAGTATGATCTTTTCAGCAAATTCAGAACAATGCACGTACCGATGACTACATACAAACTTTTGTTTCAATTATTTCCAAAATGATACTATTGTCTAGGGATATCTTTTCGAAAATATTCCAATATAATTACATCAAATAATACCAAGGGGGGTATTGCTTTCGAGTATATAACAACGAACTTGAGTTCATGAAAAATCTGTACAATCCTCGTCGGTGCAGGGACAAGATCAGTTTGTCGTTGACCAAGCAACTTATTAAACTCAATTGAAAAGTTTAACTTTAGTTAAAATGACTGATAAATCAGCAAAAGATTTTTTTTACGCTGAGGTGAAAACAGTTTTTGAGGATTGCAGCGAGATCAAAGAAAATGTCGAAGACACAAGTAAAGTGTACTGTGTAATCTGCGAGGAAGAATCTTCAGGAGCGCACAAATGATCAGAATGTCATAACTCCGTCCATACGATTTGTGAAAAGACCATGAGCGAAGGGTTCGGAAAATCAGTCATTTGCAACACTTGTGTTAGGAAAAGTTCTATTCGTAAGGAACAAAGCAATGCAAAAAAGAATTTACAAAAACAAGCAGAGAAAATGGTAGCATTGTCCGATTCAAAATTTCCACCAGCTGAAATTGGAACTAGTGTTGTCGTAAGAGTGCCCGTAGTTGATCGCGGACGATTAGCTCCCAGAAACGTGCTAGCAGTTGCCACTCAGGTTCCTCCGGTCTTTACAAATAAGTTACAAAAAATGGTACTCTCGAACGTCTTTATGCTCGCAATGAATCTAAAATCGCCGACAGTAACTTTGTTAAAGAAAGTGAAATAAAATCCGCAGAAAAAACTATTTCTTTATGATCAGCTTCAACTCTATCTTCAGGAAGCAAACAAGGTTTAGTTTATTGTAAGTGTAAACGATATTGTACTGATAAGAAATGCATTCATCGAAATTTGAATGTAAAATGTAACTCGCAATGTCATTCAAGCAATTAAAAACTCTTGAACGTTATAATAAGCTTTATTTAACAATAAACTTTTGATTTTAGATTTAAAACTAAGAAATGGAAGGTCTAAGATATCTTGTGGAACTTTATTATATATGCGTATACTCAGACCCATGAAGGATTTATTAACTTTTTGAAGCCGAAACTTTGGCGTTACGAGTTTGTTTTTATTTCTCGTATTTATCGCGTGTCTGTCACTGTTTTTTATATAACTATTTAAATTTTGCCGTATATATAAAATGTTATTAAATATGTATTGGGAAGCGACTGTAAGAATACCTATTTCTTTAAAAACATCTCTCAGAGAATCTCTAGCTTTTAAGTTATAAATAGCCCGCACAGCTCTTTTTTGTAAAATAAATATAGAATTAATTTCGACAGCACTGCCCCATAATAAAATACCGTAAGATAAAATACTGTGAAAATAACTAAAATAAACAAGTCGAGCCGTATTTATGTCCGTTAATTGTCTAACTTTTCTAATTGCAAAGACGGCGGAGCTGAGTTTGGCTGCGAGTGTTGAGAGATGGGGGTTCCACTGGAGCTTTCTATCTAATGTTAAACCTAAGAATTTTGTTGAGTCAATTAATTCTAACACTTCATTGTTAAGGAGCAAGTTACAATTTTTACTTTTTACATTAGGAAGTGTAAACTCTACGCATTTAGTTTTCTTAGCATTTAACACTAAATTATTAATTTCGAACCAATGCAGGACTCGTGACAAAGTACTGTCAAACATTAAGATCGCGTTCTGAGCGCTTGACGAATGCCAAAACGCGTTCTGCCCGTTCGACAATTACCAGAATGCGTTGCGAGCGTTTAATAGCAGCCAAAACGCATTCTGTGCATTTGAAGACAGCCAGAACGCGTTGTGGCCGTTTTTTCCGTCCACTGAGCGTTTTCGGTCTTTGGGCCTAACATATACATTATAAAAGTTAGGTTTAAATATAAGATTTTAAAATAACTTGATCATAGAATAATATAGATCATTGAATTAGTGATGATCAAGATACTTACAATTTTATGTTTTTTAGTTTATTTATGAATATTAAGAATTAGGGTATAATTATTGTCAGTAGGTACCCTGAAAATAAACAAATAATCGTTAGAAAAAAAACAATTCCGTACTTACAATTCGTATAACATTAAAAAAATTAAAACTTGTCCAATACTTTTGGAAGAAGCACATAAACTATGACAAGGAACGATGTCCTCATATGCAGTTTCCTGGGGTTTTACAGCCGAATAAAGCCGTCTCGCATCCGCTGAAGCGTGAAGTACAGTCGAGTGAGAAATGTTTTACATTAATTCATAATCTTGTTAGCTATATATGATGTGTTTATTAAACGAAGAAAAATATAATAAAAAAAATTACTTTAGTATTTTTTTCCTATTATAATCTATAAATTTCCTATCAATGAAATAAAAATCTTGTTATAACAGAGTTATAATAAATATGTTCCATTTTGCCAAATTATCAAGGAATTTGGTAAAAGAATTATATCAGTAACAGGAGATACAATATTTACCTGAGTATTTATTTTTTATATTGGTATAAGAAATTAGTAAAACGATACCCTACATTTTGTTTCCGAACTCGAGCACTCTGCATTAGGAACACGCGACGCCATGTTGTTGAGCTATTTAGGTTAGAAATTACACTTCAAATAAGATTATACTTGCAAACTTATAAATAAATGTATTGTTAAATTTCACTTAGATATTTGTCATTAAATAAATATAGAACCGAACCGTCAACTGATTAAAATATATCAATATAATCAACTTTAATAATAAAGTTATTAGTAATAAATATATATGTATATTTAGTCTTCACGTTGGTCGATTTGAACGATCAGTACCAAAGTCTTTAAGTGTATAGATTTTATTACTTTTCTCCTTATGATCGAAAACTGACAATAATGACTTCTGGAATACTTTCGTAATATTTGAAAATAGTTATAATTCATAATTAGGGATAGAAACAAGATAATAATTTGTTTATTCTAAGTGTGTTTTGCTATTTTAAGACATGTCAACAGGATCATTAAAAAATAATAAACCGGTAAATAAAATAAATAAAAAAAAGAAACGAAATCTTTCATATTTTATGGCTCTACTTTTATTGTGCTAAATAACATTAATTAATTAAATATACATTAAATAAAATAATAATAATAATAATACTTAAAGTCTTACTTGTTTTCATGAGTACAAATTTATCAATAAGCACTTATTAATTTGTTGTGTTGTTTGTACAAAATGAATTTTGATATATTTCTGGTTTTAATAGAAATGAATATAAATCTGTCTGATTCTGTAATATCAACGAAGGTATTTAAAAATGCTAAATGAACAAGTTATTTTCTTTTAAATTCTATCAATAGTTCAAAAAAACTTAAGTTATTTAGGAGAACGAATCCGAATTAACTGATTGTATCCTAATTAATGAACAAGATTAATAACAATGGTTCTCTGGAGTTATTAATAAATAATAAATGCATATGCATGCCATGGAACGTAGTGTTGTTCGAACTTGTTAACTTTATGTGCAGAATGCAACTTGTTGTTTGGTACTTTTACTATTTGCCGTATGGATGTTACTCGATTAAATAACTTTGCTGACTTATTTCTTTAGTCTATGTTTCTGTTACTTATCGATAATTGTAGTAAGTTACTGTTATTTGCTCAAAGACTTTTGATTGATTTTCTTTTCATATAATTGTATAGTTCATTAAAATATATGCAGTTAGTATTATTCGTATATTTCGGATAAAATATGTTTAACAAACAAAAAAAAACAAATTATAAAGTGTTTTTTTTTGTTCAAAATATTGCACTTTTTAATGAAATTATATGTCAGCTTTATAAGATCAACAATCTCCATTAATTTTTACAAAAAATTAACAACCAATTAAACTGGAGTTGAGCAGTTTTTTTATTGTTATTTTTTTTCGAACTATATAAAATTTTCGAAGAAAATTACAAGTTATTGATGCTATGGTTTTAAAATAGCATGACAAAAATATTCCATGTTATATAAAGTGAACTAGTTAAGTATTACAATATCAGTATATGAGTAAAAATAATCCGACATGTAATGTTATCAAAACGCAACAAATAATAAATTGGAATGGATTCAGAGGTGCTGAAGCATAAAGTAGGGTTACATATTTTTTTATTTTAAGTTTTGCCTCATGACCACTAAAAAGTGGGGAGTATATTCATCTCGTTAAAGATCCAACATTATCAATATTTTTAGTAAGACAAAACAGTTGGACAAACAATGTTTTACTCGACCTTGAATTTTATAATCGACTATCAGTTGTTTAGAAAAACCTTAATGAACGTATTTAATGAAAGACAGTTTAATAACAGTTACAGACAGTTTAATAATACGCCAACGATTCCGTTTTAGACAGCAGTGCAAACTACCACTATAGGTTAAGCCAACTTTATAGGCATGGCTCTAGTCTAGAGAGCTCTGCTTGATTCTGGAACATAAACCATATTTAGGTTAAGCTCTCTGTAATGCAACTGTAAAACTCTGTTCATCTTTATGTAGTTCTAGTCGTACAAAACTTATGGAGAGAATTAATCATACTTTACTTTTCTTTTTAGTACTAAAAAAACTTGTTAATATCATGTACAGTTTTTATAACGAAGAAAGATTTTTTTATAATACATTAATTATACTTATTTTATATTTGATCTAAGTTAATGGTACAAAGGTCATTGGGCACAATCCGACCCGGTCGTGGACATTAATGAAAATGGTATAAAATGAAAGTGTATATTTTCCCTTAATATTATATGATGTTACTTTATTTGGAATCCATGGGAGAAAAAGATTAAACCTAAAACATATTGTTAAAATGTCGTATTTTTAGAGTTTACTGGATATACTATCGTTCTGTTAATAAACTACAAAAAAATCTGAGGAAAGACGCCACACGTGGTCATAACGGCAGGTAAATCTTCGTTCTCTCTCTTTCACACACATTTCACTCGTTGCGCTAACGCATTGTTTCCTCCGGTATGTTACACTTAGCAGTCCTTCGTTGTCTTTCGTGGTGATCTGTGCGTTTACCGGTTATATTATGTCGACTACATAAGCAGATTTACTGGACCTGATTATTTGCCTTTGATATGGATAGACGTAATAATTGTGTTACATGTAACAGATCCGTGTTACGTCGGAGAAAACACATACTTACCGAATTGTCTTTCGAAAATTATCGGAATTACGCAGTGTTATTGCTACAAGAAATAATACCACGCGAGGTAAATGTTGTATTAATATGCTTTATTTGTCTATCTATCTATCTTTATTAAATACATACGTATTTTACTTAAACAAATAAAGACATCGTTTTATTTAAGTTGGCGACCAGCGAGAGTTTAAAATAGTCTTCAGAGTGTTGCCCCCGCTTTTATCCAAAAACCTTTAATACTATAGATGTGGGTTTTTGTCAGTATTTCTACTTTGTTATATGATTCAAATGACAAGACGAAAATCTTGCCTATGTACACTTAATTGTTAGTGAATAGTTATATAGTAATGTTAGTTATTGTTCTATTAAATAGGTACAAAAGGATTTTGCCGAATTGTATGCCCCTCGTGATCAAATCGGCAGGTATGTTCATTCCCTCTCTCTCGCACATAGTCGAGTATCGCTTTTAGCACGTGCGCATTGTTTCCTTTGTTTAATGTTTTATTACAATCCTTCGTCGTTTTTAGTTGTGATTTGTAATAATAATACAAAATCTTCCCTTACCTTACCTTCCCTATGTCCTTATGTAGTTGGCAGCGGATAGCTATATTGTGAAAAAGCAGTCTTGTTGATGATAAGCATTAATCATTGTTATATTTTAACTTATTTTAGATTCCTTTTGATGGTACAAGATCAATATGTCATCCATGCTGGCAAAGATTTGATCGCGCTGTGCACAATCAAAATGCACAAGATCAACTTGATCAAGGAACAGCAATCGAAGGTCAAGATTTACTAACTATTCCTGGATATTTACGAGCATCGAACACTGCACAACGCTGCACGTTTCAAAACTGCAGGAACATTGCAACACGAGTTGTACCATTATATGCCAGATTTTATTTTCTTCATAATCATAATTTATTTGTACCTGATCTAGCGCGAGCTTGCCAGCCTCATATAATGACAAATGATTGGGACCTGCTTTTGAATGATCAGATAACACACGAAAACTTTAATAGTGCACACGTGCTAGACCTAATAAATCTGTACAAATGGGGATACGAGCGTCAAAACTTTTTTAATTTTGAAAATATTGAAGAATTTGATGACGACGAGCTGCATTTTTGGACGTCTTTAACTAAAATTCAGTTTAATACTATTTTACACCAAACTCCATCTCTTCGTGTCAGATCTGAATTTCCTGCCACCGTTTTAGGGGTTTATTTAGTAAAAATAAGAACCGGTGAATCAGATGAGCGATTAGCATCAAAATTCAGTATGTCCAGACGAACATTTGAGGGAAAGCTGCAAATAGCAAGACAGTGCTTAACTGAAGATTTCATGCCACAGCATCTGGGCTTGAACCACGTAACTCGAGATGATGTAATTGCCAGAAATCTTTCGATCCCGAATCATATTTTTGGTGGTAACCAAAATGAAAATGGAATTTTCGGGATGGACGGCACGTACTTATATGTACAAAAAAGTGCAAATTTTTTATTCCAAAGAAAAACATATATTCTTCACAAATTCCAAAACTTAGTTATACCTTTTTTGGTTGTTTGCACCGATGGCTAGATGTTGTGGGGCCATATCCAGCGACAACGTCAGATGCCTCAACCGTTCATCATCTGTTACAGAATGAAGCATCCCCTTGGCATTGGTTTTTAAGAGTTAACGACCTTTTTATACTGGATCGTGGATTTCGCGATGCAATTCCTTTAATTGAAGAATGTGGTTATGTTCCACATATGCCACCTTCCAGAGCAAGACGAGAACGCGACAATACTGCACATATATTTTAATAAACCCAGCGAGACAAGGAAGACAAAGTTTTGTAGACTACTACTGTTCGTGTATACACGGCCGCCGTACCGTCGGGAGCTGCGCGCATATTGCCAGTATTGTTTATTTTTTATCTTGGGCTAGGCACCAACAGCAAATCAATGCCCCTGCCGGATTTTAAGATCAAATCACGATTGATATTGATCACGCTAAATAAATAATTTAAAACACGAGATGTGTTTTTTTTTTCGAAATTCCCACAACCCACAACATAGCGACCCTTACCATAATAAACTAGAGGCTTTTATCAATATAATCTCACAATTTCATTTCTGTCCGCCATGGGTTTTTTTCTCATACAATTTGCCCATTGACCTTATTGACCATTGATATTATTGGATTTGTGAAAGATTCTACTAATTGAAAAGAAATAGCTAGAGTTCAATATAAAGTTTAATTACATTGAAGAAATTTTAATGAACTTCGAACATTCTTTACTTTGAGTTCATTAGATCAAATCATTTTTAAAGTGAGTGAGTTTTTTTTTTCAGTAACGGCACACAAAAAGAGTTCACAATAAATATAGACACTATTTAACATCATCTTCCTGCCCTTATCCCTCTTTTGTGGTCGGCACAGTATGTTTTTTCCTCCATACTCTCCTGTTACTCGTCATCTTTGTACACACTCCCTTCTTCTCCATATCGTCTTTCACGCAGTCCATCCATTTTTTCTTTAGCCGTCCGTTACCTGTCCATCCCCCCATTATCACATGCTTTTCATCTCTCCTTGTAACATGCTCATATCATGACAGACGGCTACTTCTAATTTTTTCTGTCACTGGCGCTTCTCCCAAGCTTCCCCTAAAATACTCATTTCTTATTCTACCTCTTCTTATTACTCCACACATCCACCTCAACATTCGCATCTCCGTTACATGCAAACGCATTTCATCCATCACCTTCATAGCCCAGATCCTATTTATATATTTTATAAAATGCAATCAACTTTAAGAATACTCTTGAAAATATTACACAAAAAATATGTGTAGAGTAAAATAAGTAAGTCCTTTCAGACATATTTTTCTTTAATAGTGACATACATCTAAATAAATCTTGTCAACCTCGGACGTAATGGGTTATAAAATACAGCATATTTGATGTAAATGTGTGTGACCCTTCAAATGATACAAAAAAAAATGAAAACATCAATATATTTTATTATTGCTGAAATTTGGATTTTAGAACAAAAAACTTTATACTTTATAGTGTTTCTCAATAAATGCGCTAAAAAATTAAATAACATTTTTAATCCGCTTGGTGCTCCAGAGATTAGTGTGTTTAAAAAAAAAAAACAATCTCATCAACTTTATTTTAGTTCGGAATTAAGTTATTGATCCCGGTTTCGATCGGGATTACAAATATGCGCATAAAACTATTTTTTCCCCGGTGAAGATTACTTTATTCCTTTTATTTGTAAATTGAGTACTTTTATATTATTATCTTGAAAATATACTGTAATAATCTTGAAGATATACTGTAATATTAAAAAAAATATTTAAGGTGGGTATTTTCGATAGACCTGAGACTGGATAATAAGTACTGGAGACTGAAATTTTATAACTTCAATGAAGTCGACTATTTTAATGATTCTGTACGAACAAATTTTATACAACTAAATTCATTTAAATGCGATATAAATTTTTATGTAGAATCCAGACGATAAAATAGTATCTCCCGACCTTTATTGTTGGTGTGCTGTGTGGAAACTTTAAAGTTTCGAGCAAGCTGAAGACAATGGACGGATAAAAATCAATATTTGAACTTCTTAGCTATGGTCCATCACAACAGCGGATATGATTCTTTACAAACTTGACTTTATTAGTATTAAGATAAGGAAATTACAATTACTCACAATTTATTATTATATGTTTCGTGTATAGGTATCTATTTATCTCCTCCTTGTTGCTAGAAACTGTATTTTGGAGGATAACTTCTCATTATATAAACAAAATAGAAAAATAGTTTCTTACCATATTATAATAAATGTTTTAAACTACTGCATATCAGAGATAATCTTCTAACTCCACTGTACATATTAATTACAGTATGTTGTATGCATAACTAAATATTGGATTCTCTATGTATTTCTGTATTGACGCAGAGTGAATATATTAACTCCAGGCATTGTGCATAGACTCTCCCCTAATGGTTAGGGTTGAAATAGGCCCTCAAAGTAGGATTAGTTGGGAAATTGACTATAGAACTTGATAAAAATTTAATTAATAATTTATATTGAATCACTCGAAACTGAAATGTGATATTTTGTAACAGATTTCCATAGTAAATATATTTACTAATAGATACCTATAAAATCAGATTTAATTCCAAATTGTCATTAATTTTGATATTGTGATACAATTATATATATCGTAAAAGATAAAATAATCTATAAAAGAATTAGATTAAGTAAAATAAATTAAAATGTCATCATCATTTATATAAAATCAAAACAATAATTAGGAATCCAGCTCCAATGTTAGCAACAGGGTTTAGAAAGGAGGCAACCCACGTTAATGCAATGTTCCGAATTAAGCAGCATATATCATAGATAAAAATATCATTTAACTCAATAACCATTAATTTCTCGTTATTAATTTAAAATAACATTCCTCTAAAATATCATACCAAATAAGTAACAATGAGTATATAAATATACTTACTATTAGCTTTGTCTGTTGTTATAGGATGGATGTTATTAATTAAAGGATGGAAAGGATGTGTAGGATGTACAAGTGACTTATTTGATACAGGTTTTGAAAAACCTTCGATAGTTATATGTTTATTATTAAGTTTAAGCTTATCTTCGTCGTGTGTGTCTCCTCTTATATATATTCCTTTCCTTGTACTACTTCTGTTAAGAGTAGTAGCGTAATCATAAAATAATTTAGTTCGTGTCTCTTCATCAATTTTTAACTTACCCATAGTTTCATCTTTGAATTCCTCAATCTTTGTATTGTCTTTTTGCATATTCTTATCGATTTCAAGAAGACTAGAATTGTTAATATTAAAATATTTATTATTTTTTTCTTTGGTCAAATTATAAGGGATATCATTTTTATCTTTAGTATTATTAATTATTATAACTGTATTTTGATTGTCGGTTTCAAAAGTTAATTCATTTAAATGTAATTTTTCGAAAGTATTATCATCAAAAGTAGCATTATTCGTTTCTTTAGGCGTAGTAAAATTTATTTTATTTGTGTCTGCATTGCTTTTTCTTCTAAACCTGTTTATTAATCCCTGGTAAGTGTTAATATTTATATCAATACTATTATCTCGCTTCGAAATTTCTTCTAGATTATGAAAATTTCTTATATAATTATTTGATTTTACTATTAAATTATTGTTCTTGTCTTGATCAAGTTTATCAGATACAATAGTTTTTAGGGAAGATATATTTGAATCAACCATTTCTGAATGAATGATGGGGAATATTAAAAGGATTACGGGTAGGGAAAGGATGAAATAAGGTAAGTTTAAGGTGGATTCTAAAGGGGGTGAACAGTTGCAGAGCGCTGGTCGACGTTGACGCCTCATACCAGGCCGGCGGTCAGCGCCGACTATGCTGTAACAAATGTAGGAATGTTAATTATACTAAATATAAAAAAGTCGTCGTCGTTCGTCAAGGACATAAAAATGGTTAATTTCTATATTATTCAAAACTAAATTGTAAATAAATGAAAAATAAGCTGATAGTTATACCAAAGTAACAAAAAATCAAAACTAATAAATAATGTAAGTAACCCGTGAAATTTGAAAATCTTTCTTTTAGTTGAATAGTCGGAGTATATTAAAAACAATATTTATTTCACTAAAACTCTATGTTAAATTAAAATCTGTGAGGAAAATATTTTAAACTGTTTATTATAAGGCTGGAAAATCAAAGTTCGTTAACGTAATTTCATTAAAGTTACTTATTTACTTTGCATGACTCTACAAAACACCAAGGGCTTTTTTGGGTATTAAAATTTAATAATATATTTTTCTACCTTTACATGTAACAATTTATTAGTTACGAGTATCGATTTCAGAACTACCTATAATTTATATAAATGTTGTTAACATTTGACCTTTAAAATTTTCAAATCAAATTCTGACCTACCAAAATTTTAATAATAAAAATTTTAATAATAAATATAAATGAACACGGTTCAGTGAAATTAAAAAATATATATATATTTTAAGCTTATTTCCTAATTTTGTTATTTTATCATTTTTTTATAAGATAAAATTATATATCATAATTATAATTTTTGAAAAGGTAATATCTAACTTCACCTTTAAGTGTTTTTTATAGGATGGGGAAATCATTAAGATTCTTTGTTAGGAATAACAATACAAATAATATCTCATTTACGGAATGACCTATAAGAAGTAACAATTGGGTAAGCGACGCGCGACGTTCCAGTAACTCGATTTCCTCAATTACGCACCGCTGCCTCTAACAACGCTTTTTCAATGACATGAAAGTGTATTAACTGTTTCCTTTCCTCGTAATTTATTTCTGTATTTATGAAAAAATTTCATTATAAATTAATCTTTTTGTTCTACATTAGTAGTCTTTATTAATAAATAATTGAACATTTGTAATTACAACTGTGGAACAACACTTAAAATCAGAATTAAATTATTAACTAAATATTTATTTTCTATACTTATGTGCCAGAGAGTTTTGAGTAGAAATTTTTAAGTAACCGCTTAAGTCTTTAGTCTTACTGAAGGTTATTGAACTCAGTTATAATTTATAGTCAATCATCAATATATAGCCAATCAATTAATTTATAGTCAATCATCAATATATAGCAATAGCCACGTCTTATCTTATCTTCTGTGTAGCTTAATTTTTAATTATCTTTAATAATAATAAAATTTAACTTGAATAAATTGGTAAGCAATTCTCCGTAACTTTATATATATAGTACATAACTTTGTTATAACAATTTACGAGAATCGAACAGTTTTCAATTTAGTTTAATTATCTCGAGCTACGCCGCAGTATATTGAGCGATCATTAATTTTACAATAAACAGAACACAACTGAAAGTCATCTTCCTCAATTCGCTCATTTAAATTGTAATACTATTAAATGTTGACTATTAATAAATATTAGTGAAGTTAATCGAATGGAATAAAGTCTGAGAAGATGTAATTAACAAAATATTTTTTATCTTCTTACAGATTTCTACCCAAATTTTTATAATTTGTTCTTAAGATAAAATATTAACTTTAATCTTATTATCAGGTTTATTTCATGTATCATGTTTCGTTATGAACATGACGAACTATGTTTATAGATAATTTCAATCATATCAGTAAGACGTATAATATATATTCTCACAGTTTTATAGTTCACTCATAAATTCCAGAAGCCGCGTCCCAAATTTACCTTGTTCACTTCTTCTCCATTCTTTAATCTCCTCATTCGTGCGTTGGTTATTTTCATCTATTTATTTATTTACTTTATAGGAAGCTAACGTGAAACAAAATGGTAAACATTAGTTTTAAACAAAACAAAACTTTAGGTGAATAAGTTACAAAGTATATCCCAATTAAAGGCTAACATGCACTTATAGAATGGCTTTTCACTAAATCTTAAAAAAATGTATATTTAAGTCATTAAGTTAATGCTACAGATTTCAGTTGTAGAAGTTACAATGAAAAAAAATAAAACAGGAACCAAAAGAAATAAACAAAAATTAAAAAAAAGGAAAAAGGAAAAAGGAAAAAGAATGATGAGAAAAAGTTAAATTTCGTAATTCAATTAATATGAAATAGATGAATGTAAAAAATATAAAGAAATAATGTAAAAATATGCCATGTACAATTAATAAAGGCTTCGGAATATATTTTGGAACATAAAATATCTCCTAATTATTTCAAACGTGATATTTATTAACATGTGTTACTAATAATGCGAACAAGTCTGTAATAGAGGTACCTGCAGATGTAGCTATAGGTAGGTTTACGCTAAAAGATTACCTAGAGTATTATGCTAGGCGTGACCTAGCTCTAAACAATGTAACTCTTAAACAATAAGTGGTCTAGTGTTATAAACTTAGAATATTATACGATTTAAGAACAGCTTCAAAAACATAAGATGGGCCACTGAGTATCATTAACCTGTTTGCAGGATTCCAGAACTTTTTGATGTAATGGCAGAATTGAAGATGAAAAAATGTTTAATAAATAAACCTACTTTCAATAAAGAACTTTATTTAAATTGATTCATTTTGACGTTATTCCTATTCTATACAATCTATACTTTTTCGGTACTAGAATAATTTATCATCACATAGAATTTACATTAAATTCACTCCAAAATTTAAAACCTTTCTTTTTTTTTCGTTTACAAATAAAATTCCACGAAAAGTCGATGAAAAACAAATATCCCAATAAAAAGTATGTAACATTTGCATTAGTTATTCAAAAAATCCAAACAAATAAGACAGACGACAATATTTAAAACTCTTATTTAATAGGATATAATTTAATACAATGGAAACAGTACAATTTTGTGTCAGTGAGAAGCTAGTCTAAATAAGTGCCTAACTGCGTCAGTTAATCTAAATCGGTTTTCTGGAGGGGTTTTAATTTAAATTCCGTTGATAAACATTGAATCCTGTGTGTATGTGAAAATAAAGTATTATACTACATACATACACATATGTTGATGCAGCATAATATTAAAAAAAAATATATATACACAGGATGAACTTATCACTTATATAAAGAGATTTCTTCCAGCTACCCCAAGAGTTTTGGACAGAAGGTTTTAGAGGGCAGAAAAAGTTACATAGATATTTTATAATAATAAACATATACAGATACATAATAATAATACTATATAATATATAATATAAACGTATGCATATAAAAAAGAATATTCGTATTTTCAGGTAAAAGCTACGGAATATTTATGAAATGAATCTTAGTATTGAGTAGAAATTCCTTGTTACGAAATCATCAAACCTATAAAAATTTCTTTAGTAGTCGATAGTTTCTATTGTTGTTTTTTATGTATTTATAATAACACAAGTTATTTTACGTCTTTTTATATGTAAAGACTTATAACATTTCAGCTGAAGTCACACTAAATTCAAAAATTAAATTCTGTGTTTACTCTGGACTCCTTGAAAGTTTAACGAACTGAGCTTATAAACATACCAGTCGAGCGTGATCTGCTCTAAATTTCAGCTAAACCTTTTTGGATGCCTTTTATTTGCATTCTAAAGGTTTTTGTTATAATAAGGGATCTAAAGGGATGCTTCATGAAGTCGCGGGGTATTAAAATATTGAAAAAGATTGATGAATTGTGAAGCCAAGAAATAACATCAAGTGAAATTTGTATAGATTTAAGAAAAAATATCGAAATTTATCGAAGATTCGTTATAGAGAGTCAAATCAGAGCTAATTATATAAGCTAAATAAATATGTATAGCTATGTATATTCAATAACAAATATGAACTAGGAATCACGTAATGTTTTCTTAATATTATAAATTTATAAAGTAAAGTAAAAAAAAACTTACGTCTTAATTAATTTATATTTTAGTTTCGATAATTATGATTTAAATTAATAAACGTGTAAATTTAAGAATGAGTTTCACACATTGATATAATTATTATTTTAAATAATGACCTTAACTAACTTATAAATTCTTAAATGTAGTTTCATTGTATTAGTTTACAGTTACAGTTAATGTTTCATTAAAGTTGCAAACAGCTTCATATAATGAATTTAATTACGAGACAAATAAACAAAACAAACGATCCTTTATGAATGCTAAATGGGATATTATAAATTATAATGAGTGCAATAATGTTTATGTTAATTCAATAATATACATTTAAATCAAATTCAACAGATAAGAGTTCCTAAAATTTGGTTCATAGTTATCTTTTATGTTACAAGTTAAATAAAATATACACAATATTAAGATATCTATAAAAACTTAGAGCAATTTGTGTTGTATACATTATCAAGAATCGTAATCTTAATATGTTACAACACGCAGGATATTTTTTCCCAGGGACTTTATATTGTACATAACCAAAATTTGGTTCAAATGATTATGAAGTCAATTTATTTGATGTCCAATTAAGAGTAGTTTTCTTTTGTTATAGATGTCAAAATAATTTGTTATATATGCTTAACTATTTTTCAGTAAAAAATGTCTAGTATTTTAATATCCATCTTTCTTTATACATGAAGAAATAAATAAATAAATAAAAAAAGATTAATTAAGTACATATCAATATAAATACAGGAATATATTTTTCAGATATAAAATTTTGAAAATATAAATTATAAAGTTTTCATGATATTTTATAAAATATAATTAACAATTACATAATTATATATAGGGCCAGAACCCACATACTATATAGTGTACTAAGTCAACAGCTGAAACAATAAGAGGCACAAGAGAACTTCTGATAATATTACCCACGAAAGGGTTGCCGATAAAAAGTATAATAAAAGTTTACTGTAATCTAAAGAAATAAGGATCGCTTTATTTGAAAAAGATTTAGAAACCGTTTTGATAAGTTTAGTCTAATTTATATTTGGCTTCAACAAAATATCTTTTTATGATCAATAATATTTGTAATATATAACTTTACTAGCTTACAGCCGCAACTCCGTCCGCATTGACTTTAGTAGATCTAAAGACTTTTAAAACATTAGTACAAAACCCGAATCGAAACCGGAAAACAACCATCTTTATTCGCATTTACCACATTTTTGCAGAAGGCATTTTAATTACTTTTGATGTAACTTTATATAAGACATTTGATAATAATTATCCATTGTTGTAAGGATCGTAGTGTTGGTTTCTTAGCTTTGTTATAAATGTAGTAACGTTATATCGTAATGGTCCATGTGGTTGAATTACAATTATCCTATCCAAATATTAAACATGATCCTTTAATGGGTGAGATGAAATCCTTGATTTGTTGAAATGATATGTTATTTTAAATAGAACCTTTTTTAAATCTTTTTTGAACGCTGTGTATGAAAGGGTTGAAGAGTTTTCTACGAAATAATAGAGGCACTGAGATAGTTCTGGCAATCAAGCAATACAAAATCAAGAAAATATGATTTTTTAATTATAACGGAATACTGTAACCTGTAAATTAAAAAAAACCATGAATATATTTCATATGTAAATGGCCGAGTCGTTGCCTTATCAAAAATTTATGTATGTATTTAACTATTTAGAGTTGTGTAAAAAAATAACTTGAAAATTCAACAGTATAAAATATGGAAGCTATTATTAACTTAATCGTTTTGTCAGAAAAAGTTCGTTCTTTATATTTATATCATGTGCACAGTGTTTAAAAATAAGATTTTTTTCAGTTGTTCACAATAGCCTTATAATAATTTAAAAAATAATGTTAAAATAAATAAACATTGAAACCTTACACATGGCTTTGTAAGATATGTAACACTTTGAATCATTGTGTTCTGAGAATAGGATGTATTATTTGGTAAAAAATCGAAGACAAAATATTATTTTAAGCATTAAGAGAGAGCCGTCACCAGTCGTATTACAAACAGTAATCATTAGCATTGTGAATATGTGACAATGGTGTCAGGTTGCTGACTTTGCTGTTTCACTTTCATATAAAAAATATTTAACATACAAGTAAGTTCGGCCACACACAATATAAGATTACTATTATTTATAAAAAAAAGTCACAAACAGTGGAAATCTTTTTCTGAAACAGTTTTATAAAAAAAGGAATTCTCCAGGCTTTCTCGCTATGTAAAATACAGCTCATATGAAGGTTTTCCTATTATGCAAAATGTCCAGCGTATTTGTTTGTTTGCTCCACAATAATTGCTACAAAATTATCGTCTATAAATTTCTCAAAATAAAAAAGACAATCTTTTTGTTCGGGTTCTTCAAATTTAAGTCAAAATTGAGATAGAAACGGAAATGGCGATCGTTTTACCCTCACTGTTTCATACACTTGATGTCAACTGAAAAATTGCGTCTACAATATCATCATGATCTGATTCCACATCACATTATCAGGTCCATCCGTAAAATAGACGTTATGGCTTTCTTCTGAACTGCTACCGCTGCTTATAATTGGACGTCGTTTATTTGGCCTCTCAGGCAATATTTCATCGTCGCTTATTACTAATAAAAATATGTAAAACACTGATATTCACAGTAAGAATATTCAAATCAGCAAGTTATTACTAACATATCAGACACTGAAATGCAGACTTAAAATAAGCCAAATTGTGGAAATTCGAAGTGTTAGCAAATGTATGAGTGGAAGACTGCATGCAGTGTCCGTTTTTCCGTTAATAGCGCTCAAGTTATATTATTATATATATTATGCAAGAACATGAAGATTTTTAAAATTCTTAAAAAATATTTAATAATAAGAACAACATAGAACGTAATGCGTTCAATATATTACGATTAATTTCCATGACGAAAAATTTCGTCATGGCCATTGAAGTAGGCTTTTCTGTATGACGAAATATTTCCTCATACACAGTTAACGGGTTAGCATAGTTTCCGTTCTACTATTCTACGAGAAGTATAACTAGGATTAATATCCCAGTTATGAAATCATAAAAACTTCTAATCATTTCTTTGGTAATTGTTTTTGTTTTTTCTTTATGGATAGGTATATAATGTGACTTAAAAGTTTACTTATTTTAGACTTCTTTGTTTATTGCTTTTCTATATACGTTTATTGTTACATTATTTTTTTTCTAATTCAGCTATCGAGCAAGATAAAGTAACAAGTTTAAATGGTTACTCTGTTGTCCCGAATAGCCAATTCCCCCTAGCCATAGACCAAGTAATCTTAATAAGTTTTAACAACTTCTGATAATGGAGGTGTTATATTATAGTCAGATAGTATATAGTATGAGTAAAATGTTTTTCTTATAAAGTAACGAATTTATTTTAAGATAACACGAAATAGAATATTAATTATAATTGTATAACTAAAAAAAAACACCTAAGAAACTATTATATTGCCATGAGTAACATTTATGATTTAACTAATGTACGCGTGTACTGAATAGAGGACCTGTCTCCTTAAACACCTTCACAAAATGTATAACATCTTTGTGGCAATAAAAAAAATGACACAGACAAATACCAGACAAAATAAAACTTAATATATCTTTATGTACTTCTAATTACCAATTAATTGGTTAACCAATACAGGAATATCCTTAATATTATACCTTAATGTCATACCGAACAAATGGTAAAGGATTTTAACTACTATGTAATATATCGTTACATAATGTAACGTTCTTAATAGCCTAAAATAAGTAATGATCTCTAAGATAGAAGTTCAGCAGCTTCCGTACGCATTTATCTTGTTACTCAATTATAACAATATTCAGCTTTGTACAATACTATCAGGGATTTGAAGAAGAAATAATGAAATAACAATACTTGGAAAATTTCTAACATATTGTATTTATACTTTATATGGTATATTATTATATAAACACTTTGGTTTTTTTTTTCTATTCAGTAGTTAGCGCACTTCACGTGTATAAAAAAATACTTCCAACATCCCGTCAGGTAATATAACTATGTATATTTATTAAAATTAGTATGTGTGTATTATAAATGCGTATATTTGTAATTTCATTTCTAACGCTTGACATATTTTCATAATAATATATCTCAAATGACATCAGTATGTCACTTACACTTACTGCGAGATCCTCTCTTAAAGACCCAAGCTATGAACAAATTTTACTTCTCCAAGTGAGTATACCATCGATGCTTCAAAAGTTAAGTTTAAAAACATATTATTTATAATTTATAGATCAATTTAACAAAATTTCGTAAAAATACGAGAAAATGAATTTTAAAGACTAAGATTTAACCATGAATAAATAATTGTACAGAAAGAGAAATAAAATTGAACAAACACCGCATTTGCTGACGTAATTTATGTTATATTAATATTTATACAAAGCAAAATATTTCTTTGACAAAACCTTTTTATTTGTTTGATAATATAAAAATCTGCAAAAATATTTTTTGAAAATTTTCTAAAAATATATATAATTCCTATTAGTATTTAAAAATTAATAAATAAGAGTAACCTACTTGCAAATATATTTCAAATTTTATGATCTTTTTAAACCTTAATTCTATTACAAGATTGATGACATATTTATTTAAAATATTGTGCAATAAGAAGTAAAAGAAACCAGACCAAATTTATAAAACAAAATCTTGTTATATATATATATATAGATTTTATATGTAATTATCACACACACACACACAGCTTCATATAATATAAATATTAATAGTGAGTCCAATAATCAAAATAAACAGTCCTTTATGATGCTGAATGGGAGATTATAAATTATAATGAGTGCAGTAACGTTCGTGTTAATTAATCCAATCATGTTAATTTTAAACTAATTTAAACATTATAAATATGATATGCATTTATTATTAAATACATCTTACATCTAATGATGTTTCTCTTCTAGTTGTCTCCAAAAAGTCTTATTTAATTTAGAAATAGTGTAAAACTTTTAAAAATTAAAATTCTCATAAAAATATACACTTTTTATAATAATTTATACAATGTTATTGGTTATAAAAATAAAATAATTGTATATAGCGCCAGAACTCTCAAACTATATAGTGTACTAGGAGTAGGTCGACAGCTGAAACAATAAGAGACTTAAGAGAATTTTTAAGGATAAGGTTATTTATGAAAGGGTTGCAGATAAAAAGTATAATAAAAGATTACTAGATATCTAACGAAATTAAGGTAGCATCGTTTGGTTTGAAAAGGATTTAGAAAAGCGTTTGATAATTTCAGTCAACAAGAGATTTTAATTTAAGAAACAATTTATATTGCAATCTTATTGAAAATGTTATATTTAGGTTGTAAAGTTGTTTTTATATTTGACTTATAGAATTTATCATTTTGTCCTTAATAATATTTCATCATCTTCCTGCCCTTATCCCAATTTTGGTCAACGAAGTATGCTTTTTCCTTCCATACTCTCCTGTTACTCGTCATCTCTGTACACACTCCCTTCTTCTCCATATTGTCTTTCACGCAATCCATTCATCTTTTCTTCGGCCATCCTCTACCTGTCCATTCCTCCATTACAATCTTCAATAAAATTTAGGATAGATCATTGTACTAGTTGTTACCCGTGACTAAGTCCGCGTGGTCTATAGTAGATTTAAACACTTTAGAAATATGTGCGAGTACAGAACCCGATCTGAAACAGGACATAAGTAGCTTCATTCGCTATTACCACATTTGTGTACTAGGCACTTTAAAAACTCTTTTATAATTTTGTATAAGACATATTATAATACTTGCCAACAGGATCGTAGTGTACTGAATTAAAACCTTTCACATTAATGGTCAATGCATGCATGCAAATATTTTTTGCATGTAGCTGATTTATTTACGTGTGTGTACACGCAATCCAACACAATCCCTTATGGAGGTGAAAGGGTGAGATAATATAGTATATTTCTTTAAATATTCTTGTTATTTAAATAACGGTGTTTGAAAATCATATATTTTATTTGTGTACTAGAGGCTCTTGTTATAATGAGAGGTTTAAAGTGGCTTTTTCAAAGTATTACAGTTATTAAAATGAATCTGTAGTAAAGTTGTATTTGAAGCTCGACTGTTAACAGAATTTTAAAATACATTGATTTTTTTTAAATTTCATTTGAAATATATCAGTAGTTCGGGATTTTTTGTTTAATCTGTTTTAATATATTGGGGAGTTTTATTAAAAATTAACTTCTAACCTTAAAGTTCTATAAAATAAAGATTTAACTTTTATAATTTTGCTCTCTCCTTCCCAAAGTAAGTGTGGGCGGATTATTTCCTTTTTATTTATATGAAGTGTACAGCGATTAAGAATTATGAATTATTTGGCCGTTATTATCGAAAGACTTTTAATTATAATAAAAAATAAATTAAAGTATATCTATCTATAAATATATAAATAAAAAATACATCTATGAAACTATGAGCATCTATGAGCTATCTTAAATATTGATATAACGTTATTAGGTTTTGGAATATTACTTTTGTAATCATACAGTTTAAAGTATGTTCCACTTAGAACATATTTTATTATTTTCATATACAATTGAAAACAAGATATTATTTTTTACATTTAGCGAACTCCGTCACCAACTGTATTACAAAGAGCAATTATTAGTAGCTTTGTGAATAAATATACGATATGTGACTGTATTTTTTCTCTTTGAAGAGAAAATATTTTTTTACTCTGAAAAAAATGTGCGGATTAAATAGATTCACGTTTGAAAGGTCGAAGGTCAAGTGAGCAATTTTAAATCATGTAAATTTTCTAATAAATAATTTAATTGATGTTCCATTTTATTTAACTCATATTTTTTTACAAGATTATAAAAGATTACACTTTGTGTTAAGTCTCAAATAAATGTAGTAACTAAATTAGAAATATATTTTATCAAGTACGGCAGACTGTTTTAATAACGTCGATAATTGGAGAACTTATAGGTGAAGCAATTAAATTTTATCTGTAGTTTAATTGTTATTAACCCCCACATTATATAAGGTTACCTTTAAGGTGCCGAGGTTGATAATTCGTACATGTGAATAGTTATTACAGTTTTATTTTTAACGAGGCATTTTTAGGATTATGTATGCGTACCTGTTTCTTTATAAAGAAATATAAATATAGTAAAAGTTTACATATTAATTATTTTGCTGGCCATAATGGAAACTTGATTACACGATATATTAATTTCTTTATATATGTCAAGTTTGTTATATATTAATTTTAATATTGATTATGACAATAAGTTGTCTATTAAAATGATAAATGCTAATAGTTTTGCGAAATACAAATGACAATAAGTTTCCACAAAAGACACATAACATCTTTTATATAAATTGTGAAATATTTATAAAAACCCACAAATATATATAACATATATAACAGATATAATGTAGTTATAGCTGTAGTTGTATTTAGGTCTACGCTAAAAGTTTATCTAATTGTTCATGGCATGACCTAGCTCTAAACAATGCCACTAGTTTCAATAAGTAAACTAGTATTTTAAACTTAAAATGTATACAGGCGTCCAGCTGAGAGTTAATGGACTCTGAGAATTCAACCGTTTTAAAGTTATAAGATTTAAGATGTTTCATGATTAATAAGATATTTGATTATTATTATGCCTTTATACTACGTGGTGTTAATTTTCCACTGAATGATTAGATTTCCTATGAATGTAATATAACGGCTTTAAGGACGGATTAAGAAACATAAGATAGGCCACTGAGTTTATTAAACATTTTCTCTTAGGTCTGCGGTGAATCTTTTCGAAATAGTAGTAGATTTAAATATGAAAAAAATATTTGTAAATAAACTACTGCTACTACTTTCAATCAGGAAATTGATTTGATTTCAATAATTTTAACATTATTCCTCCCACACTTTGCTTCTGCCGTTACAAAATAACCTTTGATCACATAAAACTTACACAAAGCACATTTATAGTTTTGTTATAATTGTAGTCCGCACCATTTTTATGTTTGTTCATGAAAATGAGAAAAAAATCAGTAAAAAGAATTCTCCATTCTCTTTTAACTCCGACAATGAACTGTCCAAACGAAAATCCGTCCATTAATTTTCTTTTATTACATTGTAGCCTAAATCATTTGTATGACTACGATGAATAAAAAAAATGTAATAAAATTGTTTTTACGTGGTGCTTTGAACAAAACACAACAAATGCCTTAGAAGGCCATCGAGTACAATTTACCATTCAATCTTATACAAATTATCTATTATATAAAAATGAATCGCAAAATGTGTTGGTAAGCGCATAACTCAACAACGCATGGACCAATCTTAACAATTCTTTTTTTTAAATGTTCCTTGAAGTCCAAGGATGGCTCTAACGGCGAGAAAAATTTGAATAATTTCCAGGGAAACCCTAAAAAAGCCCTTTTCTTTTTCCTATACAAATATTTTAAATGTAGAATAAATAACTAAATGTAGAGTCAATTTGAACTGTATTGCTATTCAATAAAGTTGATATTAAATTACAAGCACTCATTGTTGTCTAAACAATGTAGGTGTCTTGCTAACGTCAAAGAGTCAATTCGCGCTTTATTGTCGCTGCACAACGTTCAAATTTAATCAAATGAATGTGTACACCCGACCAAATTGAAAAGTCAAAAAAAGTAAATGTAAGATTTGATTGGCCTTGGAATTATCTTTCTTTTGTTTTAGTTTCGGAATGCGACATAAATTGTCATCAGTTTTCACGTCATTGCATCTGTCAAACAAACCGCGTTAAAAAGCGTTTATAATATTTAATAATTAATTTTGATTGTTTTATATCGTGTTTTGTGCAAAGTGTTTTAATACCTGTGATTAATAATTATTGCATGTGACATAATTTAGGTGAGTATATTCGATGTGCCTCCTATAAGACGAAGTATTTTAGGTAGAAGAACCCGAAATGCTACAAACCAAACTAATTACCGATCTTATCATACTGCACAAGAACGTGACGACCGAAAAGAACGTGAAAGAATTCGTATATCGCGAACGCGGGAAGCGAGAGCGAGAGATTCAACCAATAATCCTGAAAGTTTGAATCGAGCTGCTTTCAATTATGATTTGTCAATTGACTACAGTAACCACCAATGTGTTACTATTGGATCTATGAACTTGGTTTGCTCTTATTGTAAGGCAAATGAAGCCAATGGATTGTGTTGCGCAAATGGGAAAGTGAAATTGATACCATTGGATCTACCACCAGAGCCATTGTACTCATTGGTTTCAGGAATAGAACCAGATTCCATACACTTTTTGTTAAATATCCAATAATATAACAATTGCTTTCAAATGACGTCATTTGGGGCAACAAACGTAGTTCGGGAAAATTTCATGCCAAATTTTAAGGTAGGTATTATAGCAGTTAATCATTATTATTTTAGTGAACAAAATTTCCTGTTAATTAAGTAAAGGTGTGTCATTAACCTTCAGTTCCTTAATCCCCAAGAAATATATTACTTAGTCATAATATTATTTGGTGATTCAGTATTAGCAATACTTTTATTATTTTGGAACACAATATAATTATTTGATGATGGATATTAGTTACAACTAATTATTACATATTGACATACCTAAGCATATCAATTATAAATTGGGAATTCAAATTAGGAGACAGATATACTTTTTATGAACAAATATTATTTATATTTGACAAAAACCATTTTTTTAATTTACAGATACAAGGCCAACTATATCATAGTGCAGGTTCACTGTTACCAGTGTCAGATAGCAATTACAAATTCCTGCAAATTTATTTCATTGGCAATTCACCACAAGAAATTGATATGCGTTGTTCAAATAACAATTCAGTAAAGAGGTCTATTGTAGAACAATTACAAACTTTATTTCATGAGTACAATCAATTGATTATGTTGTTTAAAACTGCACTGGATCTGATGCCATCTGATAATCACAAAATTGTAATCAGAGCTGATAAGGCACCTGTTGGCCAACATGCAAGATGTTTTAATGCACCAACTATTGATGAAGTTGCCATCGTTGTAGTTGGAGAAAACTTGGAATCCCTTGATATTGTTTTACATCGTCGGAATGATCAATTACAACGTATAAAGGAAACACACCGCTCATATGACGCATTGCAATATCCCATTATATTTTGGCAAGGTGAAGATGGCTATGATTTCTCAAACAAGATGATAAATCCCATTACAGGTAATAAAAAATATTATTATTTTTTTATTTTCAATGTTATGAAAACAAAAATCTATTTTCAGGTTCTAAAACCAACAAAAAAGTCACTTCAATTAACTATTATTCCTACCGCCTAATGATGACAATCACATACTCAAACGTCGGCGATTATATCACAAGTATGTTGTAGACATGTATGTTAAAATTGAAACGGAGAGATTAACATTCATCAGGTTGAACCAGACAAAACTCAGATCTGAAGAGCATATTCACCTTCGAGATGCGATTAATACTGATGCTAATGCACAGAATCTTAGTCGAATAACTATTCTTCCAGCAACATACATCGTAAGCCCTCGACATATGCATGAATATGCTCAAAATGCCATGTCATATGTTCGTCATTATGGTACAGCAGATTTGTTCATCACATTTACATGCAATCCACACTGGATAGAAATAGACACAGCCATCTTTATACAAAAGTTGAAATCTTTAATGGATTTCATTGTGAAACATTATGTGTTTGGAGAGACACGCCGCTGGATGCATTCTGTGGAGTGGCAGAAACGGGGATTGCCACATGCACATATTTTGATTTGGTTAGTTGACAAGATAAAGTCAAATGAAGTTGATGCAGTAATATCAGCTGAAATCCCTAATGTAGAAGTAGATCCTGGATTGCATGAGGTAGTTATCAAAAACATGGTACATGGTCCCTGTGGAACTCTTAATCAAAATTTACCATGTATGGTGGATGGTAAATGTTCAAAACGATATCCACGGACATTAATATCTGAAACAATCACTGGTATTGACAGTTATCCTTTGTATCGTCGCCGATCGACAGCAGAAAATGGAAGATCAACAATTGTCAAATTAAATCAACAAGATATTGAAATAGATAATCGCTGGATTGTTCCATATTCACCCATTTTATCAAAGACCTTCAAAGCGCACATCAAAGTTGAATCTTGCCATTCAGTAAAATCTATTAAATACATTTGCAAATATGTAACCAAAGGGAGTGATATGGCTGTGATTGGTATTAATGCAGAGAATTCCAATGATGAAGTTACCCAATACCAAATGGGTCGCTATGTTAGTAGTAATGAAGCAGTTTGGCGAATATTTTCTTTTCCTATTCATGAGAGACACCCTACTGTTGTTCATTTACCTGTGCATTTTGAAAATGGACATAGAGTATATTTTACAGCACAGAACGCAGTACAAAGAGCTGTACAGCCATCATCTATTACATTAACCAGTTTTTTTTGACATGCCAAAACGATGCTTTTGCTCAAACATTGTTATATTCTGAAATGCCAAAATATTATACTTGGAATCAACCCTTAAGGAGATTTATACCACGGAATCAAGGAAAACCAGTTTCAGGATACCCAGATGTATATTCTACCGATGCGATTGGTCGAATTTATTCAGTACATCAAAGCAAGGATGAAAGTTTTTATTCACGACTGCTATTAGACAATGTACGTGGCCCAACATCATTCCAACATGTACGAACTGTTGATGGTGATTTGTGTGGATCATACAAAAAAGCTTGCCAACGTTTGCGATTGCTAGAAAAATGCTCATTGGGATCAAACTCTCAATGATGCTGTAATATCATCACAAGCTCATCAAATACGAACATTGTTTTCTATAATCATATCTACATGCTTCCCATCAAACCCAAAGGATTTGTGGATCAAGTACAAAGATAATATGTGTGATGATATTTTGTATCAAATACGGATTAGAAGGGGAAATCCAAATATACAAATAAGCGAAGAAATTTACAAAGAAGTATTGATTTCAATTGAGGACATGTGCTTGATGATGTCAAACAAACTATTATTTCAATTAGGCCTGGCCGCGCCCAATCGTCTTTCGCTTTTAACCAAGAGTTGCACCGAGAAAAACTGTATGATCTCAATACTTTGAAAGAATTAATTCAAACAAATCTTCCACTATTGAATGAACAACAGAAGTATATATTTGATACACTTATGAAAGTAATAAATGATAAAAGAGGAGGGATTTACTTCTTAGATGCACCTGGTGGTACAGGAAATTTTTTTTTGATTTCATTGATATTAGCAACAATTCGCTCACAAAATAAAATTGCACTTGCACTCGCTTCGTGGGGACTCGCATCAACTTTGCTTGAAAGTGGTAGAACAGCTCATTCAGCACTAAAATTGCCATTACACATGCAAAGCAACGAAACCACAACCTGCAACATTTCGAAGAACTCTGCAATGACAAAGGTTTTGCAGCAATGTGAATTGATTGTTTGGGATGAATGCACGATGGCACATAAAAAATCTTTTGAGGCTTTAGATAGAACCTTACAAGATCTACGGAGCAATCATAACCCATTTGGTGGTGCAATGATTTTATTAGCAGCAGATTTTCGTCAAATATTGCCAGTGATTCTACGATCAACGCCAGCTGATGAACTTAATGCATATTTAAAGTCCTCCAATTTGTGGAAGCATGTGAAGGTATTACATTTAAGCAAGAATATGCGTGTCAAGTTGCAAAATGACCAATCTGGAGACATATTCTCTAAACAACTCATTGATATTGGTAATGGCAAATTTCCTATGGACACCTTGACTGGTTGCATTAACTTTCCTCAAAATTTTTGTCAGTTAACTAGATCAAAAGATGAACTTATTCAAAAGGTTTTTCCAGATGTTGCTCAAAATAACAGAAATCATGATTGGTTGAGCGAAAGGGCTATATTGGCTTCAAAAAACATAGATGTAAATGAATTAAATTTCAAAATTCAAGAACAAATTACAGGCGAATTGAGGATATATCAGTTGATTCGGCTACTAACCAAGATGATGTCGTCAACTATCCGCCTGAATTTTTAAATTCGATGGATTTACCAGGATTGCCACCTCACAATCTTTAATTAAACCTTTAATTATCGTTAGTTATAATATTGAGAAATATCAACCAATCACGTCTTTGCAACGGCATACGGTTAGCGATAAAAAAATTATTGAACAACGTGATAGAAGCAACTATACTGAAAGGAAAGTATAAAGGAGAAGACGTGTTGATACCACGCATCGCAATGATTCCGACTGACAGTTTCCAGTGCGGCTTGCTTTTGCTATGACCATAAATAAGTCCCAGGGGTCAATTGTATGTTGCCTGTTCCCATGTTGGAAAACCATCAGATTTATTTGTATTCACCAGGTAATCAAACAAAAAACATTGTGTATCATAAAGCACTACAATAAAAATAAAACAGATTTTTGTTATTAATACGATTACTGAAAATACTTATATACGTTTTATTTCATTATTCTTTATTTCATCTTATTAAAATGATAAAGTAACATATTAAAAAAAGGATAATTTTACGATTTATTTATCATATTATTTAAAATATTAAATGATAAAAAAGATCCACCAGAAATCTTAATATGTATAAATCACGTGTCACGTTGTTTGTCCGCGATGGACTCCTAAACTACTTAGCCGATTTTAATAAATTTACACACCACGTAAGTTTGACCTAACTTAAAAGATATATAATAATTTTCAACTCAATTCATAGTCGCAATATTATTTTATTTGTTTATTATTTTGCAGTTAGCTCCCAACAATTCTAAAAGATGACGGTATCTGTTGACTGGATTGAATAATTACGAATGATGTATCTACCCCACCTACCTCATTCATAAGTTTAGTGTTCCAAGTTATGTACTAAAAACTTTGTAATTTACAAATAGTGTTATAAATTAGGATTAAATTTAAAAAATAATTTTGTTTCTATTTTTGCTTAATATCGACTGTAAGAAAACATTATGATTTTCATGACAGATGTACTCTGAACGTTACCCCTTAAATAGTTTACTACAATGTAATATATCAAAAACAATAGTCACAGCAACGCGTGACCGGGTCTGCTAGTAATTTAATAAGATAAAGTTTAAGGTATTGGGAACATTTGAAATATATCTCTTAATGAAAAGTTACTCTAAAGCTAACTGTGTCAGTTAATCGGTACCCAGAGGGATGGGGATTTTAATTTAAATTCCATTGACAGACATTGAATTTACTGAACAATGCTCCGATCGTTGTTGTTTAATATATATGTACATATATCTATATATGTATTTGTAAAAGAAAAACAGAGGAAGAGAGAGAGAGTAGTAAAGATTCAATCAGTTTCGAAATACGAATGTATTCGAAGTATTAATGCAATAAAATAAAAAACAATTATAGGATAATATTTTCTAAATTTTTATTTCTGACAATATTAAAGTACCTTTTGCTATGAATTATTTTATAATGTATTTTTGTAATATTAGCAAAAGTAACTAGAAAGGGACGGTAGTTAAGTTTCAAGAGGAATTCCTACTTAATTAATCATAAAGTATGGTAATTTTAATAGAATATAATTTTAATATAATATTATTACTAAAATGTTTACTTGGTATAGAGTTTTTTAATTTACCTTTATTGTTACATAATTTTTTTCTCATTCAGCCTATTGTTAGGTATAGCACACTTTCATCCAGCCATAACCTTTCATGTCTATACAAGTTTTGACAATGAAGTGGTTACATTATAGTAAGACAGACATGCTGTATACGTAACCTAACGTAACGGATCGAATGCTATACGTATTATAAAAGCAAAATGATTGCGTATATAGAAAAGCTAAAAATTGTTCTCTTATAATATGAAATATTTATTTTAAGATACATAACAATATTATATTACACATAACTAACGGTATATTACCACGAGTAAGAGATTTAATTAATGGACCCTTGTAATACATAAAAATATTATATTCCACGTAACTAACGGTATATTACCACGAGTAACAGATTTAATTAATGGATAATACAAGGGGTATTACATACAGCAAAACATGGACACCCTTAAACTCCTTCACAAATGTGTAATTACTCGGTAACAATAGGCTAAAAAGAGCTTAGTGTAACCGAATGAGAATCATCTAGTCGTCTTTTATTCTGTTAAACAGGAATCTTAAGGGTCGTACCATACAAATGATACATTAACCTAAGTTTAAATATTAATGAAATCATATTTAACTATTATGTTATATATAATTATAGGTAATAAAGTATATACCAATTTAAAATAGCCTGAGTATATACATCTTTCGCTTCAGCCAATGGTCGAGGCGAAAGAGGTGCGCAGGGATCGTAGCGTTTGGCGCTCTGTCTTCTCTGTCTACCCCGCAAGGGATATGCATTAAGCTAAAATAAAATAAATTTAAAATATTTAATAATTTCTTGTATAGAATTTCAGCAAACCCTGTAAACATTGATCTTGCTACTTAAATTATATTCTTAACAATATTCTTGGGATAATTTTATCTTTGATTTGAGGGAGATTTAATGTTAACTTGAGAAACTACAAACATAAAATGTATTATTTTTTTTTTTTTTTTTTTATACCCTCTGGGTTAGTGCTTGACTACATTCCACCTGATGGAAAGTGGAAATGTAGTCATAGATGGTAAGGCGCATTAACCCAGTAACCTATTCACCCTTTTCTTGAAGACACCTACATCGTATTGGGACGGAAATACCGACGCAGGCAAGCTGTTCCAGTCCTTCGCTGTACGAACTAAGAAAGACGAAGCAAAGCGCTTTGTTCGGACAGGGGGAATGTCCACAACGTAAGGATGGATATCTACCGTGCGTCGGAACGTCCTGTGATGGAAGGGGGATGGAGGAATTAAATCATGTAATTCCTGCGCACACTCACCAAAATGTATCCTATAGAAAACTGAGAGGCTAGCAATTCTACGCCTGTGTTCAAGGCTGTGGAGGTTGGCTTCAACCAATTCAGGGTCGCCTATAAGCCTCTTTGCTCGCCTCTCAATTGAGTCCAGAACCGCAAGATGAGACTTAGCGGCACCAGCGAATATATGCCCACAGTACTCTACACACGACCGGATTTGTGCTTTGTATAATACAAGTAGCTGTCCCGGTGTAAAGTACTGACGGACCTTCGCAAGAATGGCAAGCTTTCCTGCAGCTGCTCTTGCTCTGGACTCAATACACCGACCAAAGTTGAGGTTCGAGGAAATCTCTAAGCCTAACAACTGAAGCCGGTCACTGTATTCCAAAGATACACTCTGGAAAGTAGGAGCCAAGGTGAAAGGGCTCCTTTTGGCGGTGAACAGACACGTCTGCGTTTTGGTGGCGTTGAATTTGACAAGATTGGCTTTGCCCCATGCGGAGACTGCCTGAAGCTTGTCATTCAAACGTTGCACCATGGCTTCTCTTTCAGACTGTACTTGATCTCTACTAGCCCGACTACTCGGCAGGTATCTTTCTACAACTGTGCTGTCGTCTGCATACCCATAGATACCGGGCTCCAGCAGATCGTTAATGTGCAGCAGAAATAGAGTTGCAGAAAGAACGGACCCCTGAGGCACTCCGGCATTTATTGTCAAAGGTTCCGAGGAACACCCGTCGACAACTACTCGGAGAGATCTTTGGTTCAGAAAGTCCGTTACCCAACCGATCAGACCAGGAGATATACCGTATGTTGAAAGCTTGCTTATAAGGCTCGCATGCCAGACCCTGTCAAATGCCTTCGAGACGTCAAGAGAGACGGCGACCGCTTCTCCGTTTTTCTCGATGGCCTCGCCTAAAATGTGCGTAGCGTACACTAGAAGGTCCCCAGT
Organism: Melinaea menophilus ssp. n. AW-2005; assembly: GCA_918358695.1. Classification (NCBI taxonomy): domain Eukaryota; kingdom Metazoa; phylum Arthropoda; class Insecta; order Lepidoptera; family Nymphalidae; genus Melinaea; species Melinaea menophilus. The sequence goes on along the minus strand of OU911039.1, from coordinate 29,119,434 downwards.
GGACCTATTTCGGCGAAACCCGTACTGTCGGTCACTGAGGAGATCGTTACCTTCAAGGTACGCTAAAAGGCGCGAGTTCAATACACGCTCCATAATCTTGCAGAGTATGGAGGTGATTGAAATCGGTCTATAATTGGCAGGATCGGCACGACTGCCTTTTTTGGGCACTGGTTGCACGTTAGCAAGCTTCCAAGATTTCGGCACTATTCCAGACTTGAAAGAGAGACGATACAGACGTGTCAATACAGGAGACAACTCAGCTGCGCATGTCTTGAGCAGAATGGCTGGTATACCATCAGGGCCACTGGCTTTATTCACATCAAGACGACACAATGCTCTCCATACCTCTTTGTTAGTGATGCGGATTTCAGGCATCGAAATACCGCAGTGAGGAAGATGCGCTGGAGAAGCATTGCCAGTGTCTAGATATGAATTATCAGCGAACAGAGAAGCAAATACATTCGCTTTCTCTGTCGCTGTATGGGCCAGAGATCCATCCGGCTTCAGCAGAGCAGGTAGTGAGGGTTGGCAGAAGTTCGACTCGATCGCTTTGGCAAGAGACCAGAAAGCTCGACTGCCAGTAGGTCTGACAGAGAGCTTTTCGCCATTCTTAGCGATACGATCGCGACGAGCCTTCCGTAATGCCTTTTTATAGGACTTGGCAGCTTGATTAAAGGCTCTCTTCTTTAAACTTACATCCGGAGCTTTGCAGCTTCTAGCATCAGCCCAAATTAGGTATGCCGAATGTTTTCGGTCTTCAGCATGACCACATTCGGCATTAAACCATGGGCGAGCTTTGCCACCGATGGGTACGTCAGCAAAAGGAATGAAGTACTCCATTGCCTGATGTACCACATCGGTTATAGCATCCGCGCAACTCGACGGATCCAAAGAAGAGAAGCAGACCTGCCGCCAAGGATAAGACGCAAAGAAGTGCCGCATCTCATCCCAATCTGCTGACTTGTATTTCCATACTCGCCTAACACCAGGTGGTTCGAAAGCTGGTGGAGAATATGTAAATACAGATTTCACCAAACAGTGATCGGAGGTTCCCAAGGGGGAGGTCACCTCAACACGATACCTGTCCGGATCAGTTGCCAGCAAAAGGTCCAGGCAATTTGCTGTATGGCCAACTACATCTGGTACCCTTGTCGCTTGCCTCACCAGCTGAAAGAGGTCGAAAGACAACGCAAAATTCCGCGCTTCTCTTCCAGCATGGTCGGTCTTCTGGTACGGGAACAGCCAGTCCTGATGACAGGCATTAAAGTCCCCCAGAAAGACGAGCTGCACAGAAGGGTACTGATGCAGAGCCATATCAGCAGCCTCACCGAGATACTCAAATAATTTTGTTGTCTCCTGATCACCGCTGTGCGAACGGTAGACACAGCAATACAGGATTTTTTCGTTTCCTGTGTCTACTAAAATCCATAAGGAAGAAAAAGTAGGGTCTTCAAGATGACGGAGACGCAGGATACAGAGGTCGTTCCGTGCGTATACACAGACCCCGGCACGTGAGCGAAAGTTGTACTCTAACGAGTAACCGGGATGATCCAGGTACGCAGCGCTTAGAGGACATTGTATCTGTGTCTCCGTCAAAAAGAGCAAGTGCGGTTGCTCTGTCTCCAGGTGGTGGTGGACAGGTAAGAGATTAGAGTGCAAGCCCCTGATGTTAGTGAGGTGCACTTTAAATGAGGAGGAGTGCAACCGCTGTAAAAACTTCTTCTTTTTATTGGACTTTTTCATAATAAAAATAAAATAAAAGAGTGAATAGGATGAGAAATGGCAGTTGAACGAGGCGGTACGTATCAAACCCGGCGCCGAAATTGGTGATGTCATGCCACTGGGAGACTAGTCTGGAGACTGCGGGGACGCCCGAACCCCCCCAGGGATCGCCATCGGGCCTATTATATAAACTTAATTCTGTCCGACTTACTATTTATAATTATGAAATCGTAACTTAAGTTATTTGTGTTAGTTATTAATATCTATAGCGGGTTATATTTCGTATTATACTCGTTTGATTCAGCAATAAATATAGTAATGTAAATTTAAATTTATTCTAAATTCATGGAAAAAGTCAAAATTGGATATCAATAAAAACATTGTAATCGTAAAATTGAAGACGAAGTTTCGTTAATTGGACTCCCGATCACTACCAAGTAATTTTCTTACCTATTGTAAAATAATAACGTAGAAAAATTGATTCATAAATCATTTCTTGATTTTGAGAAGATATTATTTACTACAGGTGAGTAAAACTTTGATGCAATATTTATATACAAACCTAAATAAAATATAATGATTTATAATGTCTCATAATAATGAATAGAAATATTTGTACGTTATATTAACTGTCAATTCTTATTTGGTATTATTTAAAAAACCAAGAGTAGTTACTTCGAAGACAAACATTTTTTGTTTAATACTTTACTAAGTTATATTTACTCCTACAGTACAATTTATGATTATGAATATTCTGAAATTACTTACTCGTTTACTGAATTATATCTGTCACTGGTTTATTTTTAACTTTCTAAAGAATAAACTTTTATTGCACTTCGTAAAAATCTATACGATTATTAAAATGGTTTTAGTAGCTTTACTGTTATTTTTTGCTTTGCTTTGCTTCATATTTTAAAAGTATCCTCTATGAAAATTTAACTTTGTAGTCCAGGCTGTGATAGGCATAGATATATTACAACATATTTACAAGACGTTCTTTTTATATGAATAGATTAATTGTTGTTGTTGTAAATTCACACTAAAGTTTGGGTTTACTTTGAGCTCTTTGAAAAATAAAGGAACTGTGCTGAAGCAAAGCATATGAAAATACCAGTCAAGCGTGAACTGTGATTTGAGTAAAACCTTTTTGGGTGGTCTTTAACAGCGTCTACCCTATTTGCTTACTGAAGGTTCTCGTTATAATAAAGGAATATAAAGGGTCTTCACCGACATAATGGAGACTCTTCCGTTTGACCCTATCACATAACGCTATATGAATTGTTCTGAAATTAAAGTTCTTTATTACATTTATTTTGATACATTATTGTCATATTTTATTCTGTTTTATGAATATCTAGCTTGAAAGATTCGATTGAGAATCTACAATGTATGTATTTACTTTGAGTATTTATATTTATTAAGTAAAGATACGCATATTCTATGATGATACTTACATAATACTCTTTAGTAATACTAAGCTACTTTTTATCAATAAAGTTTGATATATATAAATATATATACCCAAGTATGTCTGACTGGAAGTTTAAAATAAATGCTTCATGTAGTAGGCGAGAAAATGAAAAATGTAGATAAATTGTTAAGTGTAGCAAGAATATGAAGTGGAATTTTCATTATTGTATCGATAACCATAATATTAAATTAATATCAATAATATAATATTAGAGGAAGAAATTTCCTGAAGCATCATTATAAAGAGTCATATGAGAGCACTTCAAAATATAAAAATAAGATAGATCTTATTCCTATCGCATCAATGTTATAACGTTTTCTATATTTTTACTGATATTTTTTTTAATATCCATATTTGTTGTTATTGTTTTACAAATATTTTTTTCTCCAGCTATAATCAAATATGCCATACATACATAAATAACAGATTTTTTTTTTCTATTTAGTAGTGGCTGCATTTTATTAATATCGTCTCAGGCAACATAAATTAATATTCATTATAAATACTAACTAGGGATCATGTCATGTCTTTTTAATATTGTAAATGCGAATATTTTCAATTTCATTTAAACGATTCTTATCGGTCGATATTTTTATAATATTGCAGAGGACATTCCTGGGTCCTCACTTCATAATGTTATTCTATATCGTGGAGTCAAACTATGAGATCCTCTCTAAAAGAAACAAATCGTAAAAAAATTACAATTCTTAAAGATTAAAAAAAAATTGTGAGAGTAACGTTTTATTGAGTTTGAAAATCTAAATATTTGTGTAATACAATTCAAAGTGTTTAGATCGATTAAATAAAACCTAATAAAAATTGAAAAACACCTAAAAAAAATAAAAGTTAGAAATTATTGCCATTTATTTTTATTATTAGAAACAATTATGGTACTGAAAAATACGTTTTGAATGTTAAATAAAAATTCCATTTTGATTATTAAATACATTCAGAGTGCTTATAAAAATTATATATATTTTATTTAAAATATAAAACCTTTATCTTTTTTGTAGTGAATCTGCATTTAAGCCATAGAATAGATTGAACAGAACATATAAAAAATATTTGTGTTACAAATAGAAATTATTTGTTTTATAAAATACCAAATTCAACGTATTGTTCGCTCTACTAATAAATAATCTTATAAAATCATGTTAGTGTGTAATAAAAAACAGGATTAAATATAAATATATTGTAAGTTGAATTACTTTGTTAAACCTTAATTCTACTTTAAAATATATGAAATTATTATCAAAGATATTATGTATTATAAGAAATAAAAGAAACTATGCAGTAACAGCAGCAGCGGAATAGAAAACTGAAAAGCCCGTAGATTAATGGGATTGTTGTTGATTGAAAACAGTTTCCGTGATTAAAATAGAAAAAATGTTATCTACGTTATACAATATTCATTTCAAAAAATTATTATTTAAATATATAAGTGTGTGTGTATAATTCTAATAATGATTTTGAATAATGATTCTAAACCTAAACTAAATAACACGTAGTTTTATTTACATATTTACATGTTTAATGATTACGAATAGATAATGTTTAATTATAGTTGCATACAGTTTTACATAATGAGCTTAATTTTGTAACAAATAAACCAAATGAACAGTCCTTTATGATGCTAAATTGTAGATTATTAATTACAATGAATGCAATAATGTTAATTTTATTTCATCCAAAGATATTAATTATAAATCATTTCAAATATTATAGATACTCGTATGATATTAACATGTTATTATATAAATTTTAAATCTTGTAGTTGTCTTCAAAAACTCTTATTTAGACATAATAATTTCAATAAATGCGACAATAATATGAGGTTCATAGTTACATTTTTATGTTGCAATAATAATATAATACTAGGGAACTTCCCGGCCCTTCGGGCCAGGAAGGGTCAAATGTCACGTATGAGGTTGGCACCCACTCTATTTTGTAGCCTGATTCAATAGCTTTATTTTTATTTATGCGCGATGCGCGTGCATACAGAGTCAATTAGGTCATTATTATATAGTAAGGATATTAAGATTGTCTTTAAAAACTCAGAACAATTTGTGAATATTTGTTGCTGTTATAAGTCGCATAATTCTTCGTATGTTGTTTTTTTACAATGCGTGGGAGATTTTTTTTTTGAGGGGATTTAAATTGTATGTGACAAATTTGTCTTCGACTGTTGAAGGTTCTTATTATAAAATTAACTTATTTTATGTGCAACTTAGAGTATTGTTGTGTCGAAAAATTGTTATGATATACAAAAAGTAAAAATTTTTTTTTATATTTTTTTTTACTTTATTACTTTTTTTACTTTACTACCTATTGTGCCGTATTCGGTAGAAAACGGTTAGTATTTTAATAGTCGTCTTCAAATATTTGAGTGAGTAACAATTTTCATGTTTATTTGAGAAATTATATTAAAAAGTATTTATTAATATGAACCCTGGAAAAGATTCTCATAAATATAAAATTGCACTTTCCATTTACATAACTGTATATACTCAAAACTCTATATTAAATACGTACTAAATCAACAGCTGAAACAATAAGCGATACAAGAAAGCTTTTGATAATATCCATTTAAGGATTGTCAATAAAAAGTATAATAAAAGATTACTGAAGTACAACAAAATTAGGGTCACTTCGTTTGAAAAGGATTTTGAAAGCGTTTGATAAATTAAGTCTGAATGAGATTTAAAGCAAAAGAATCTGAATTCAATTTATATTTTACATCTTATATTTTGCAAGTGCAGTTAAATTTATATTTAGCTTCAAGAATATATATTTTTATCAACAATTGCAACATATGTAATATATGATTTTACTAGTTGTGAATGAGTTGTAATTTAAATAATAATTGATGAATGGTAAATATTCTATTTGTGTACTAAGGGTTGTAACGAGAGGCTTAAAGTAACTTGCTCGAAATAATAGATCACTGAGATAGATTTCGGGGCATAACATGAATTATTTTTTATTTTATCACAACATTTTCATTATATTATTTAAAAAGTAAGATTCCCGAATTGTAGCGTAAAACTGTAACCTAAACAAAATTTAAAAATTCAGTGATATTTTTTGTATGTAACAGGCAGGTTCCCATGGGGTTGATTCTTTAGAATTCTCGACGGTATTCATTAATTAAGAGATTTATAAAAAGATAACTTTCAGCCTTACAGTAGTTATTAGTACAGCAAACAAAAGGTTTCATAAATTAGAACGCTTTACCCAAGTAAAAAATAAATAGGAAATACTCGTTAGTATTGTTTTTATTTATATCACTTACACAGCGGTTTACAACTATAAATTATTTGCCGGTCTGTAAAACATATTAAAAATATTATTAAAATATATTTGAGTTTATATATAAATCTATATATAAAATATGTTATCAAATATAGTGAAAAATTACCTTAACCTTTCACATCTTTATTTCTTTCTAAAGGTGTATAGAGTAAAATGTATGACATTAAACATATGTGCAAAGAATCTGTTACAATAAAGTGAAATTTTTCTTACACTTAATTCAAATATTCTCCATTCTCTGAAAGGCAAATGTCTTTTATGAAAGATTCCAAACGAATTAAGGATCCTTGTTGATATGTGCCATAATTAATATGAGCTATTGAAAGAATATTAACTCATGTTATTCAATATAATAATATTTCATATTATATCATAAGATTGAAAGATTTAAGTATTGTGCTCCGCTGAGATATATTATTTTCACATATAATGAAAAACAAAATATTTGTTTTAATATTAAGAGGTCTCCATCACCGGTATTTCAAACAGTAATCATTAGTAGCTTTGTGAATGTGACACGACATACAAGTATACTGTTTCTCTTTAAACAGAAAAATATTATTTACTGTGAAAAAAATATGCGAACTGAATTGACTCGCGTTTGAAAGGTCTAAGGTCAAGTGAGAAATTTCACGTTTCCTAATAAATAATTTAATTGATGTTATATTTTATTTCACTTTTTTTTTGTCTTCATGACTGTAAAATATTAAACTTGCATGTTTTGACATTATAATGATACCTTGAGAAGTTGATAACTCGTACAAATGAATAGTTATTGAATTAAATATATTTTTAATTCTAATAACCATTCTTACTAAAAAAACTTCCTTCCTTCCTTCGGAGAAAATTAAAGAAATTTAGTAGAAGTAATATCTTAATAATTTTGATATCAGGCACAAAGTCAGATCTCAAGTGAATATTACGAAATAATTGCCAAGTATTAACATAATATTTTAATGTTAATATTGATTATGATAACAAGTGATTTATTAAAATGATAGAAGCTATTTATTTTAAGAAACCGAAATGAAAAAAGTTTCTTTATATGAATTGTGTAATATTTAAAACAAACTATATACTTATAGCTGTACTGGAAAACCCTAAAAGATTACCTCTTTGTGCTTGGCTTGACCTAGCTTTAAGTAATATAGGTACTTCTAAACAATAAGTGAGTATTAATAAAGAGACTTCTTGCTAAGAGTTAATGGATTCTGAGAATTCAACCTCGTTACTGTTATAACATTTCAATTGTATTCATGTTTAAGAAAGGTTTAATTATTTTGTTAAATTGTTGTCTTTGTACTAAGAAACTAATTTTGCAATTTTAAAGTAATAGATTTATCATGAATACAATGCAATAAGCTTTAAGAAGACTTATAAAACATTGGGCGGGCCACTGAGTTTCTTAACGAGTTTTTCTCAGGTCTGTGGAAAAAAACTTTTTAAAGTGTAAAATATTTAAAGATAAATAAATGTTTCGTAAATAAACTACTACTTCTACCACTACTACTTAGTAGTAGTAGTAGAAGTAGTACTCTAATACTACTTTCAATAAGGAAATTGATTTGTTATGATTAATTTTAACATTATTCCTCCCATACTCTACCTCATCCGCCACAAACAATAATCTGTGCTCACATAGAATATACACAAAGCACATTTACTGTTTATTTTTATTTTAGTCCAAACAAGTTTTATGTTTGTCCATGAAAATGAGAGAAAAATCAGAGTAAAAAGCATTCTACATTCTCTTTTCACTCCAACAATATACTGTCCAAAGATAATAGAATAAAGTTTAATAGAAATAGTGTATGTACATATATCTCGTAATGAAAAGTTACTCTAATAAGGACCTAACTGCGAAAGTTAACCTAAATTGATTCCCAGAAGGGAAGGGGGAGTTAATTTAAATTCTATTGACAGACATTGAATCTATCAAACAATGCTTCGATAGTTTTGTTTTATGTTAAAGCATATATAAATATTATGTAATAAATATTCTTAAAAGAAAGAAGGGGGAGAGAGAGAGAGAAAGACAACAATAATATTAACAAGTAATATATTAATAAAAGTAAATTAAAAACAATTGTATCATAATATTTTCTAAAACTGTATTTAGGACATTATATAAAAGCGCCGTTCTGTCATGAGTTCAGCAACTACAATGTTCTAATAAACGGTATTATTCTTACGGAACTATTTAGAATTAAGCGCGAGTTCCTAGTAATGAAATTATCAAACCTTTTGAGAATTTTTTTTCTTTATAATTGTTTGTTTGTTTGTTCAATTTTAAGTTTTCCAAAATAGCGAATATATTTAGTATTTTCTTCGGTGCTTTTCTACATACATTTTTATTACATTACAATTTTTCTGCAATTCAGATCGAGCGATGTAACGCAACGAGTAGACTCATTCAAACGGTTACTCTATTGTCCTCAATAGGCCATTTCCCTTAAACCATAACAATATATGTTTATACAACTTCTGATAACGGAAAGGTTGTATTATAGCAAGACATGGATTTCTCCAAGAAAACATGTTAATTAGGAAAATTTTTAACACAATTATTACTTACTTACCTTAAATCATTGTGTCAGTTATTAATATTTATAGCGAGTTACATTTTGTTTTAGAATACATTCTTTTTGTCATGCTATAAATTTAGAAACGTGAACTTCAACTTATTCTAAATTCATGAAAGAAGTGAATATTATATATAAAAAAAGTAAACTTTGTAGTCATAATCTTCAAGATAAAATTTCATCACGTAGATTCCAGATCTCTGCGGAACAATTATCTTACGTGTTGTAAAATAATAATATACAAAAAATTCCTTCCTTACCTAAACCTGCCTCTAATATATATATACATATATATTAAAATGTTGTTGGCAGAAAGATAATCAGATGTACTGATTTCTCAACAATCTTTAAATTCGTTGAAAAAAAAATGTTGAATTATTTTATGATTACTTTAGAATAAACAATATTCTAAAGTATAGTATTAGAAATTATTATTAGAAATGAAAATAGCTACCAAATTAGTGAGTTTCTTTTGTTTTTTTTATTTAGTTTTTAGGTCAATGTACAATTTTCTATATATTAATTTTTCTAAAATATATTGGTAAATAACAGTAATAAATACAGCTCATATCTTAATCTTCTATTACAGTAGTTTTATTCATAACTTGTTTTTATCTTTGTTTTATATTAGAGATGAATAGTATAGAATATTAAGTTTCTTACATTTAGATTCATGTCCCGAGGTTACTAAATAATCTGTAATTAAAACTTTACTTTGTAGCTCGTATGAGGCTGTTATAGGCATGGATAGATCAGTTTTTTAGGAGACTCTTTTAATATGTATAGAATAATTATTTTATTTCTACTGAATTCATAATAAATTCTTATTAAAAAGTGTGGATTTACCCTGAGCCCTTTTAAAGTCTTAAGAACTGTGGCGGAATAAAGCTCATGAATATATCAGTCAAGCGTGATCTGTAATAGATTTGGGTAAATCCTTTTTGGACGTCCTTTAACAGTGTATTCAGTATTCATTTTCTGTGTTCATTTCCGTACCAAACGTTCTTGTTATATAAGGGGATCTAAAGGAACTTAACCAAAATAATGAAGACTGCGGTGGAGCTCGGTTCCATCAGTATATAAATGATTCTCAATTATTATTATTTTGATACTATACTATATTTTATTGATAGGTTTCAAGTTATGTGTATACAAATTACAAATTAACAATAAATAAGCGCCGGTATGTCATGGGTTAACTTAACTGACTTTTGTTAGACATAAAATATGCTGTGGCCGTTTTAGTGAGTTTTTTAAATTTCATCTATTTCTGTAAAAACTATCGAACTCTTATCAAGATTAAATAAATGCAATTCTTAACCATAATATTTATGGTTGTAGGGAAAATTAATAAATTAACCATTATCTTGATAATGTTGATATAAAATTATTTTTAGAGAAAAATCATGTAACAGAAAAATTAAAGCGAAATTACACAGATATTATTATTTCAGATCATTGATTTGTAATTGCATGTTGTGGGTAACATGCACATGTTTAATTCAGTTCAGTTCAGATAATAATATTAACCAATTGGTAATAACGTATATGATACAAAAATAAATGTAATGTCATAATATTTTTCAATTGAGATTTTGTTTTTAAATATTATAATTATTAATATTGAGTGTTTAATATCTTTATTCAGAAAAAAATAGCAAGAAAATATTGAGGTTATACGGCAATATAATAGATTGCATAATCAACAATATTCATAACATTATGAATCTTTATAAAAAACAAGGATTTAGTATTTTTTGTGTCTCAATAACATTTAATTAGAATAAAGGTTTAATCCGTTCTATATCCGCTCATGACTGTATTGATCATCTAAATATTCACGGAATGGAATTGCTCCCTAACTTCATATCAAACTGTATTGGTAAAGGGATCAGTATTATGTAAATAATAGTAATATCATAGAATATGTTTGCTTAGAGACAATATGTAATGAAAGCTTGGAAAGTTACCAAGTGAGAATGTGTCAAATGAGAGAAAGTAGATATAAAATTAATAATACATGCACACATTCTACATTATATGTATTAGTGGGTGTGTGTTGCAAGAAGAATGTAGTTTTTACATTTTTATGAAAAAAGAAATATATATATATATATATATATACATACACATATATATATACATTTTAATAAATAAAGCTAATTCAGATTAAACCATGCAATAAATTACTGGCTTTGATTATTGACATACAAGCCTTTAGTTTACAGCATATGAAAACCAATTAACATTATATATACTTACTTATACAATTTGGTTTAGTATCATGGTTAAACATTTAAAAAAACTAACTCTAAAGTTCCTTAAACTTTAAAGTAAAAGTTAACTGAAAAGTATCCGAAATATTTATTGAATTCTTTTCTTCTCTTAAAACACTTTCGATAACTTCACTGTTCTTTAATGAAAATGCCATAAATTTTACTACAGTTAAAATAATTTCTTTTATATTCACCACATTTGTTTTAAGTATAAGAGTCTAAACATGCAACGCTGCAATTATAATCTTTTCTACTACTTGATTCTACGAATGTAAGACGACGCAGGTTAATTCCATGGATTTTCAGGTTTACTTCATTTGGTAAGTGCCAAATAACAATTGTTTACTGATATATTTTTAGTAAGAATTGTTTTAAAACTATTATCCATGAGCCATCCTCCTTCTGAGCCCTGATCTCTTTGATTTGCATTTCTCACTGTTGATAAGTTTTATGATCTTTGTCATTTATTTAGCTTTTTTTTTTTTTTTTAATGTGCTGTTTTCTAATGAATTGTTTAATGAATGTACCATTCTACTTATCTTGATATGATCATAAAAAAATACATAGTTTTTTAGTCTAAATATATATAATATACAGTTATAGTGTTTTATATAAATTACCAAAACTCATTAAATGTTAATTCTTAATCAGTTTTAACAACCGGATGATGTTATCGTTTCATGTAAGATAAAAAAGATATGGTTTTATGTATGGTATATGTAACCAAATTGCCATTTTTCTGACTGAAACGTTGACTGTCTTATCAGGATCCACATCTTCCCTTTTTTGTCCTATCCGTTTTCCATACCCTTTATCCCTCCCTGGGTGACGATTGACCTCAAATGGTTTCAATACTTATTAACCATATAGATATTTAATATCTAATAAGGTACAGGCAAAGTTCATATTAACTTTAGAAATAAAATGACACACCATATAATAATGTAAATAGAATGATTAAACAACTTCTGTTATACTTAAATGGTACGAAAAAGTAAGCACTACGGATTGTCGAGGGTTTAATAAATTACAATAAAATAAAAATTAAAAAAAAAAATTGTCAAGCTGTCCAGTTGCAAATAATTAAATTGTTGATTAATATACTTCAAGAGATAGTATAAATACTGTTTTTAACTATACATATTATTTTTTTAATATAATACGAGGGCAAACGGGTTTGTAGGTCACTGATGACACATGATCTCCGTGTCCATGAACATCCGAGTTTTCACAAGAACGCTGGCGGCCTTTAATATAGGGGTATAGCCTTTTTTTAAGGTACCCATTTCGTATCGATCTGGGAATACCGCCGAAGGAAGTTCGTTCCACACTAAAGTGGTGCGTGGAAGAAAGGTTATGAAAGAAAAACCGCACAGTGGAAGATTGCCACGCATCCAGGTGGTACGGACGGTATTGGAGTTGACGACGTGATGTACGGTGATGAAATTAAGGGGCCAGCATCAAATTGAATAACGCTTCGTAACACTCCAAATTGTAAAAGCGGTAGAAGAAGGACAAAACAGCCACGTCTCTACGCAATATCAAAGAGTGCAGCCGTTCGCAGAGCCCCGACAATCCGAACTGCTCTTTTTTTAAGTTAGAGGAGGGCAAATCAGCTTGCGGGTCACCGTTGATATGTGATCACCGCCGCCCATGAACTCTTACAACATCGGAAGATTCACAAGAGCGATGTCGGCCTTGGCGATAGGAGTATACGCCTTTTTTTAAGGGGCCATGTCGTATCGATCTAGAAATACCGCCGAAGGAAGTTCGATCCACGTTCGCGTGGTAGGTGGAAAAAAGTCCTTGAAAACCGCACATCGAAAGATTGCCACGCATCTAGGTGGTATGGATGGTAAAGGGGTGATGGCGTGCTGTGCGGTGATGAAATTCGGCGGCAGGCATCAGATCGAATAGCCCTTCGGAACACTCACCGTTGTAAATGCGGTAGAAGATGCACATAGAAGCCACTTTTCCACGCAAAGCCAAAGAATGCCAGCCGTTCACCGAGCACCGAGTCTCCGACGATCCGACCGGCTCTCTTTTGTACGGTCAAATGGTAGAAGCTGATATTGGGGTGATCCGGACCAATGATAAGAACAGTACTCCATGTGTGGCCTGACTTGCGCCTTATAGAGCGCAAGTCTTTGAACAGGCTTGAAATATTACCCAACTTTATTGATCACTCCAAACTTCATCGAAGCCAACTTTGCCGTGCTCTTCAGATGACTACGAAACCGATAATCGTAAATCGAAATGTTGGGACCCAGTATTCTGATACTTGGCGAGGCATTCAGAGAGACTCTCAAAGAGCGGCGATACGACAAATGTTTAAAATCTTAATGGTAAACGCGCAAACTTGTGTCTTTAGATGATTGAACTGAACGTGGTCCAATTTACCCCACTCAAAGACAATCCCCCCCGAAAGGTCTCTATAGTTTGTCAGTGATCAACTGGCGATCCTCGAGGTACGTTAGGAGCTTTCGGTTAATTTTATTCTCCATTATTTTGGAAAGAAAAGAGGTACTGGCGATAGATCTGTTGCTGGGTGGAGCTATCACCTTTTTAGGGATCGGATGGACAAGGGCACGCTTCTATGATACTGGGTATCCGCCCTTAAAGTAGGAAGTCAAAGTGGACTGGAGTCAACTAAGAAGCACATGTTCATACCACTAACGGAGGCTGTGATCTATCGCCAAGTGGTACCACAGAGCTTGGTACAAATAGTTCCATGCCCTGTCACTGCCTACATCAGATACAGCCGCAGCGCACTTACTAGGATCTTTGCAATAGAAAAAAATTGTCCTCCACGGGTAGGATGCAAAAAAGGAGCGAATTCCGTTTCAATCCGCTGACCTGTAGTGCCAAACGCGTCGGGTCGCAGAACAGTGATCAGAGGACCATAGAGGCTCCTCGAAAGTGACCTGGATGTGTAGTCACCAGAAGATCCAACAAAGAGGGCATATGGCTGTACACGTCAGGTAGACGATAAATTAAAAAATGCTTAAACTTTTCTAATTTACTACTTTTTAACAAAAGCTTTATTCTATTCGGCTTCTTTCTCTAAGGATGGTTTAATTAAAACAGTTTTGACAGGAATATGGACAGTTGTACTTGGTTGTCTAGCAAGCTATCAATCAATTAGAAAACTATTTCGTTTATATTTATATAAATCACCTGGTATAATAATGAAATGGTAAAAATATTATAATTTTATATTTAATTCAAAATTTTATTTTCCTGTCGTACTGCACTACAATGCTACAGCAGTGTAGTTGTAGTGCATTTGAAAGTATCCTCATTTCATTCTTTCATAAACATGGATATAACTAAATAATATTAAGTATATTTTAAAGCAAAGTGAATGAAATTTTACTTAAAATTAAGCGACTTCGTAATACCATTAGGGATTACGAATTCAAGTTAAGTCATTGCGCTACAAGTTAATAACTTGTAGGACATCATTAAGTACTTAAAGTTCGTAAAGAATGTTTCATTTTTCTCCTATTAATGTATATTTCTGTAAATTCTGCACTTAGAACTCAATAAAATATAATACTCGTATATTTGTATTTTATTTTTTTATTAAATATATAATCTCAAACTATTATTTCTATCACTTATGACAATTTCTTATTACTTTAAATTTCTTTATTTATTCATATTTCCTTTATAAACATTAATTAAAAAATATATATTATTATGCAAATTTAAGTTAGTATTACTGTGATTCCATATTAACTAGAATAAAATGATGGAAACAAAACAAAAATGACACTAACAGTAATAAAAATGACAATAAAATAATAATGAAAACATTATAAACAATAAGAAAAAAACAATAGAATATAGAAAATTTAATTATACCACACTTAAAATGCCACCGTGACACAAAGCTTATAAATAAATTATTATATGTTTTATTTAATTAAAAATATATTAATAAAATGCCGGCAGAATATTTGAGAAAATAACAATATCCGACATTGTTGCTCTTACCCAATTTACTTTTTGCTGGTAAGGTTTTAAGTTTATCTTTGATAACGGGAGGATTTTAAGGTAATATTTAAATTTAACTCTTAAAGCAGCGAGGAACAGCAGAGTTGTCCATTGATTAATTTATATTAAAATGGTCTAGTAATTTATATCGAATCTAAATAAAGTTGACGACCTTCATATAAATGAGTCGTTTAGTCTTGTTACTCTGAAAAATAGTTGCCACGGAGATAATTTGTTTTTTTTTCTAATTTCTTACCAATGAATAGTATGAAGAACAATTTGTGAGCAAGATTGTTTAAAATCTTTTGTACTCCTTATACAAAGCTTTTAGTTTTTTGCGAAAAAACTATGGATACTTTATGCTTAAGTTCAATGAAATTTTGAATCTTTCTTTTCTAGTCTTCTAATATTTGTTCGCAAAATCTTCTAAACGGGTGACGATAAAAGTTTTTGTGGCTATTTAATTACTTAACATAACTTCAAAAAAATCTTATTTATGAATACGAATACATAAAAACTAATTTTAGTTATAATTACCATAAAATTACCTGATTTTCCGCTGTATACTTTAAATGTACTAAGTATTATGGGTTTTAATGTCATTATAATGTAGCGCATAGATTAATGTTGACAATTGTTTAAAAAAAGTGTGTACTTGCTGCAAAATATTATAATCTCTCATTTGACATTCATGATGTATCATTTGCTTGTTCTATGCTTGGTGAATTATTTGATACTGTGTACAAAAATTTTATAAATACATATTTCGGAATACGGCCTATTACTGCTTGCTTATTTCTTACGAAATAAATATAAAGTTTTAAGTTTTTTTACAAATGTAAGAAAAATCTGAGACTTATTATGAATAGTCCTTTAATTTTATTCCTTTTTGAATTCGCTTATTATTTTAATTATTTATGGGCAATTAATTTATATTGGTTTAGTTTTTTTACGCGCCCGAGGTAGAGAAAGATGTTACTGAACCTGGACTAGTCATAATAACAAACCATGACTTCACGAGGTTGAAATGAAACGTGTTTACTGAAAAGTAAATACAATGCAGACATGGCCACTTGAATGAAGCAATTATTTATTGCTTCTAAATAATTCAAATAAAAAACTATTTCTCTAAAAAAATATATAAATAATTAAAAGTAATTGAAATAGAAAAAAACACAATTGTTTAATAAAAATTCTACTGGAACGTCACAGCAAAATAGCAAACTTTATCAATCAATCTGGTCAACGCGGTGCAACAGTGGCTTCACGGTACGAACTCTACTGTACACGGTTGACTATAATATTACTAAGTCGTACAAAATTTCATAGTTTATTAAACTGTAGCAATAACAAATGCTTAGAAGTTTTAGTTTGCTAAGCCGTTGGTAATTAATTTGTAATCAAATCTAAAATATATTAGTATTAATACTTCAGAGACGGTAGCCTATAAACTCAAGTATGAATTAAAATTACTGAATATTAATATTATATTAAATATGAATATATTATTATATACGAGTAAGTTGGATGCGATGAAAGATTAGCTTTTAAATATTGTTTATGTAATTCCTATAATAAAATTATTATAATAATAAATAAGACAAGTATAGCTACGTTTTATTAAATGTTAGTTGTTGTCATTTATGTTAAAAATCCTTGAAATAATTTTGATGTAAATAGCCAATAGATAATATTATTATAAATTCAATTTTTTTTCTGTTTTATTTTCATTGATTTTATGTATATATTATTTGTCCTTGTGACGAACAGTTCACAAGTGATTTATGGTATAGTAGATGTGCTATGACCCGGATATTGACGGAGTGGAATGGATCGGTCATTAACCTTATCACGTAGCAGTAACTTGATATCAGCATAATATATATATATATATATATATATATATATATCCTATATCAGTCTTGCCGCTGGCTTAGACCTATGGACGTCGAATATATAACTAATAAACTTATTATCTCATATTATTATAGCGATAATCGAAAATTATATTGCTATCTTAAAATAAAATAGATTTGATATAGATTTTAAAACTTCATGGTTTTGTGACTATCAATAGTAGTTTAATTTCGATCCGATAAATGAGATAGTTCCCATAGATTTAGTTATTCTGGCAATGTCATCGCTTGTAGTGATGATGATGGTCCTATCTCTTTATCATGAGGAGCATAACTTTGATCTTGTCTTTGTTGGATAAAGTCTTTCACGTTGATAATTAATCAGCTATTTGATAAGACCGTACTTCAGTGGGTAAATTCATTAAGTAATGTGGAGGTTGTTATAAGAATTATAATAAAATACTACATACATACCATTTAAAATTCATACAATATATTTCGTGAAATTCCAAACGACAAATGATATAAATTTTATTTTCGATAAAATTAAATAAATAAAGATAAAAAGATAAATTAAAAAAATTTGCTAGATTTGAAAAATTAGCAATAAATAATACATAGGTATTTGAATGAATAATTTGAATATACTAGAAGACAGCCTCACATCGATTTTAGGAATATCTTTGTTGGAGTTACTCGTACATACGAGTTTTTCGTAAGTGCTTGTTTACACAAGTAAAGAAAATAACGAATTTACACCGATTGCAATTCAAGAGGGAAACGGATTACTCAAATGAGTTTTCATCGAATAAGATTTGTATTAACATTTGAAGATTTTGTATAATCGTATATACTCAAAACAGTACATAAAGAATACACACATATATGACGAGTGTTTGTAACTTAATAAAAAAAATTTAAGATTTTATTTGCATTTATGTTTATGTTTGTATTACACGTAATGACGAAATTATTTAGTGGCTGGTTTTAAAGTGTTACTTAAATATTTAAAATGTACAAGCAGCAATAACTTCAAGTCAATATTATTATAATAAATCGAATGTTACTCGTAGGTCAAAAACATTTTCTTAAAGTATTATTGGTACATTTTATAAAATGTTAAAAAATGGAGGGAGACAACGGTTATATTGAAAACGGCAAAATTTCCAATATATTTATTTATTTGAATACTTTATATCACATTTATATACAAACAAAACAAAACAGTAAGCTTAAAGATAAGTAGGCATTCTCTACCAGCCGGCTATAGCATAGCATAGCATGTGTAGGAAAACGATGTTTGAAGGTGTTAAACAAAAAGAGTAGCATAAAAGAAAAATGATTTTTTCTTTGTTTTACCTGTTCGTATCGTCAAATATATATTAATAAAAGTAAAGTATGGAATTTTTTATATCACTTCGTATAAAATAAATTTTTATAAGCATTGTTATAATTAAAATTTTATTTTTAAAATATATTTTATATAAAATTTACATACAATAAATTATTTTTGTGATTTTCATAAGTTTCATAGTTTTTTTTTCAGAAGCGAGTATTATCAATGAATATAAATTTCTATAAATTTCTTAATAAAACCCTAAAGCGAGGTAGCGTGATCTGAAGTACTACTCAGAACAGATAAGATAAACGGAAAAAACTTCTAACAATGATCTGACCCTTAATACTTACCACCTCTTAGACTACGAGAGCTCTCTGATACAACCCCGGCCCATTTTATAAATACAAAATTGACAAAAAAAAATCGACTTAAACGGGTTGACTTGAAGGTTGTTTTTAGCTTGTGCCGTATGAAGGTTAGTTCGAAAAAAAACGTGTCAGCAATTTAATTAGAAGAGCATTCATTACATTAGAAAAAAATATAATTCTTTATAATTTCTTATACTAAATAATACCTTATTGATTTCATTTGAAATTAAACATTTAAAGTGTAGAAGAGTTACATCGATATTAAAGGAAATTTCTAAATCCTAAATCGATTTTTTTTCCATTTAACCTTCACAGTTTCGAAAGTGCGCAAAAGATCAAATTTTAATATCAGTTTTAGTTTTTAACCTTAATTTATGTAAGCCATAAGGAGAAGTTGAAAAAGCAAGTATAATGGTTATAGATATTACTTTTATACAATTCATGACTAAATGTTATAATAGTCAGTCAGTTTTAATTTAAATAATAATTAATTATACAAAAAGACAAGGATAGCCAGCGGCAGAGTACTACTATTGCACCGAGATACGCCAGTGCCAAGATTGCCTTTCCCAGGACCATGCAGTCCTATTCATAGTCATGTAAAGAGAGGAATTGATGACTCTGATGTGATCGGTACCATCACAGGCAACTCGTATGACGACGCCGTCATATATTATTTTCAAAAAAATATATAAAGCACAGACAAGATAAAAAATTGTCTTACTATTATTATGCAGATACAGTTTATATAGAATTTAATTAGTTAATTAAGGCAATAACCCGTCGTAATTAAGTTAAAAAATATATAAAAATTTATCGTCATAGTACCGATGATAGTTTTTGTGCGGTAATATTGAAAAGCCATGTTCCTCGTACTTTATTACACCAGAACCATAAAATAATAAAACTTTGATCATAAAATATATGGAATGGCAAAACTTATTTTACAGTGATATTATTATATTACAGTGAGTTTATATTTCTTAAAACGTTATACTTCATCCTTTTCTTAAAAATCTGTACACACAATTTAATAGATGTAACAGGTCAAAATAATACTGTTAAAAACTTCCTACTCTGTGACCTCTACACATTTTATCTTATTCTGATGTAAAAACCTTTATTAGTATTAGTACTTGTGTATATATATTTTTGTTTATGCATATGTGTGTATCTTTGTGTATGTTTGTGTGTAGGTGTGTGCGTGTGTGTAAAGCTTAAATAACATTGAAGTCTGTGCTGAAGTTTATAATGAGAAAAAAACTACCAAAAAAAGCGTTGTTTATTTGCATGCCGCCATCCCAGAGACTATGACAGTCAGTCAATGATGATTAATAATTTGTTTATTTAAGATACTATAATGGTTTGAGATAACTTACTGTCAAATTGACCTACGTTTTTGTAGATTATTATCATTACTACAAATTATACGTAGAGACACATTTGTCGTAGTATATTTTTTTCTATTAATTAAAGCCATTTCACAACATTAAGCAATGAAAATAAATCTTAGTAAACTAATCCAGAACAAAAAAGACTAATATCATTTACAATGATATGCAATTAAAATATAAATTCAATTAGAAGCGCATAGCAAATAGCAAACTTTATCAATCAATCTGATCAACGCGGTGCAACAGTGATTTCACGGTACGGATTACTCTAAATGGTAGACTAGTACTATTAAAGTTTACTAAGTTATAAAAGCTTTTAGAGTTACACAGTAAACTAAACTGCAGTAACGATAAATAATATTTCGTTAGCTAAGCCTTTGGTATCTAATATGTCGTCAAATATATTTGTATAGATGCTTCAGAGTCGGTAATTTCAGGTATGAACTATAATAACTTTATGATTAATATTAACAAAAAAATAATTAGAAGAAAATATTGTGTCTGATTAATGTTTATCTTTTAAATATTGTTTGTGAAATTGCTATGATATAATGATATATAAAAGCACGTCAAGATCTTTTTTTTTTATTGTAATACTGTGTTATGACGAATTACATTCTGAAATAATTACGATCTAGAAAATCAAATAACAAAAATATTATAAATTACAAATCTATTATTGTCACAAATTTTTATTGATATCATTTATTCATTAATTTCCCTTTTGACGGATAGTTTATAAAGCGGGTGATATATAGTAGATGTGCTTTGATCCGGATATTCATGGAGTGGAATAGATCGGTCATTAACCTTATCGGGTATTAGTAATTTGATATCAACATGATGTCCAATATTGTCTTTATGCTTGGTTAGACCGTTTGCCGTCGAATAAATGAATATTTGTCTTATAAAGATACTTAAAAATAACAATTTTTCGTTGATATTAGGTATTTACTTCACACAAACGAGCACAGATACACAGCCCCTATACATAAAGATACATACACATACACATAGGTAGTTACTTATAGTAACTATTAAGGTCTGAATAAGATAAAATGAGTTAAGGTTTTAAAAACACATCATTATTATTTTCAGCTGTTACATGTATTAACTTGTATGCCTACAGATTTTATAAATCTGAATAAAGTCCAGCATTTTAGGAAATGTTATTTCACTGTAATATAATAATAACACTAAAATAAGTTTTGCCATTCTATATGTTTTATGATATTAGACACGAATTTTCAATATTACAACACTTGCTCTTTTTGACGGAGACACAGATACAATGTCCTTTTTACTTGCATCCACCCGGTTACTCGTTAAAGTACAACTTTCACTCACGTGCCAGGGTCTATGTGTACGCACGGAATGATCTCTGTATCCTGTGTCTCAGTCACCTTGAAGACCCCACTCTTTCTTCACTATGGGTTTTAGTAGACACAGGAAACGAAAAAATCCTGTATTCCTGTATCTACCGTTCGCACAGTGGTGACCAGGATACAACTATATTTGAGTATCTCGGTGAGGCTGCTGATACGGCTCTGCATCCTTCAGCGCAGCTCGTCTTTCTGGGGACTTTAACGCCAGTCATCAGGACTGGCTATTTCCGTACCAGAAGACCAACCATGCTAGAAGAGAAGCGCGGGACTTTGCGTTGTCCTTCGACCTCTTTCAGCTGGTGAGGCAATCGACAAGGGTACCAGATGTAGTAGGCCATACAGCCATTTGCCTGGACCTACTGCTGACAACAGATCCGGATAGGTATCCTGTAGAGGTCTCCTCTCCCTTGGGAACCTCCGATCACTGTCTCGTGAAATCTGTGTTTACATTTTTCCCTCCAGCTTTTGAACCACATGGTGTTAGGCGAGTATGGAAATACAAGTCAGCAGATTGGGATGAGATGCGGCACTTTTTTGTGTCTTATCCTTGGCGGCAGGTCTGCTTCTCTATAACAGATGTGGTACATCAGGCAATGGAGTATTTCAGTCCTTTTGCTGACATACCCATCGGTGGCAAAGCTCTAATGCCGAATGTGATCATGCTGAAAACCGAAAACATTCGACATACCTTATTTGGGCTGATGCTCGAAGCCGCAAAGCTCCGGATGTACGTTTAACGAAGAAAGCCTTTAACCAAGCTGCCAAGTCCTATAAAAAAGCATTACGGAAGGCTCGACGCGACCGAATCGCTAAGAATGGCGAAAAGCTCTCTGTCCGACCTACTGACAGTCGAGCTTTCTGGTCTCTTACCAAAGCGATCGAGTCGAACTTCTGCCAACCCTCACTGCCTGCTCTGCTGAAGCCGGATGGATCTCTGGCCCATACAGCGACAGAGAAAGCGAAAGTATTTGCTTCTTTGTTTGCTGATAATTCGCATCTAGAGGCTGGCATTGCTTCTCCAGCACATCTTCTTCATTGCGGTATTTCAATGCCTGAAATCCGCATCACTAACAAAGAGGTATGGAAAGCATTGTGTCGTCTTGATGTGAATAAAGCCAGTGGTCCCTATGGTATACCAGCCATTCTGCTGAAGACGTGCGCAGCTGAGTTGTCTCCTGTATTGACACGTCTGTATCCCCTCTCTTTCAATACTGGAATAGTGCCGAAATCCTAGAAGCTTGCAAACGTGCAACCAGTTCCCAAAAAAGGCCGCCGTGCCGATCCTGCCAATTATAGACCAATTTCAATCACCTCCATCCTCTGCAAGATTATGGAGCATGTATTGAACTCGCGCCTTCTAGCGTACCTTGACGGTACCGATCACCTCAGTGACCGACAGTACGGGTTTCGCCGAAATAGGTCCACTGGGCCTTCTAGTGTATGCTACGCAGGTTTTAGACAAGGCCATCGAGAAGAACGGAGAAGTGGTCGCCGTCTCTCTGGATGTCTCGAAGGCATTTGACAGGGTCTGGCATGAGAGCCTTATAAGCAAGCTTTCAGCGTACGGTATATTTCCTTGTCTGATCGGCTGGATAACGGAGTTTCTGAACCAGAGATCTCTCCGAGTAATTGTCAACGGGTGTTCCTCGAAACCTTTGACAATAAATGCCGGAGTGCCTCAGGGGTCCGTTCTGTCTGCAACTCTGTTTCTGCTGCACATTAACGATCTGCTAAAGCCCGGTATCTATGGGTATGCAGACGACAGCACATTTGTAAAAAGATAGCTGCCGAGTAGTCGGGCTAGTAGAGATCAATTACAGTCAGAAATTACTCCAGGCAGTCTCCGCATGAGGCAATGCCAATCTTGTTAAATTCAACGCCATCAAAACACAGACGTGTCTGTTCACCGCCAAAAGGAGCCCTTTCACCTTTGCTCCTACTTTTCAGAGTGTATCTTTGGAATACAGTGACCGGCTTCAGTTATTGGGCTTAGAGATTTCCTCAAATCTCAACTTTGGTCCGTCTAATAAGTCCAGAACAAGAGCAGCTGCAGGAAAACTTACCGTTCTTGAGAGGGTCCGTCAGTACTTTACACCGGGACAGCTATTATACAAAGCACAGATCCGGTCGTATGTGGAGTACTGTGGCCACATATTTGCTGGTGCCGCAAAGTCTCATCTTGCGATCTAACTTCTCCGTCCCCCTTCCATCACAGGACGTTCCGACGCACGGCAGGTATCCATCCTTCCGTTGTGGACATTCCTCCTGTCCGAACGAAGCGCTTTGCTTCGTCTTTTTTAATTCGTTCAGCGAAAGACTGGAACCGCTTACCTGCGTCGGTATTTCCGTCCCAATACAATGTGGGTATCTTCAAGAGAAGAGTGAATATTTTGCTAGGTTAATGCGCCTTACCACCTATGGCTACATTTCCACTTCCCATCAGGTAGTCAAGCATTAATCTAGAAATTATAAAAAAAAATCCGTGCCCGCAGGGGGACACGCGTTGGTAGACCTCGTGTGTAACTCGTTTAAGATATAACTCACTACCTAAGAACATTGTTTACATCAAACATTTTCAAGCAAAAAGCGGTTTTCATTATTTTTCTCGGAAAAGGTATCTTTTTTGGAAATACTTTTGGTACTTAAATTTAGAGTAAAAAATTACCTTTCTATTAAAAATATTTGAGACGAGGGAATGTTACCAGAAAAAAATTAACGTGGTTTTACCTACCTTAAATTTTCAAGCTAAAAGTGGTTTTTATTTTTTTTTTTCGGAAACGGTACCTTTTACGGGCAAAACTTCTGATACTTAAATTTAAAGTAAAAAATAACCTTTCTATTAAAAATACTTGTCATGTAAGAATGTTTACCAGAAAAAAGTTATGAATTTTTTTCCAAAAATTTTCGGTTTTTTTACCCCCACTCCTAAGTTATTGAAGTTAGGTTTTCGGTTTATCTACATTAGTTATAGGTAAGCATCAAAGACATCATATAATATGAACACGATTGATCTACTTTGTATAGGGAAAAAGTTATGGTCGAAAAACTGAAATCAGAAAAAGTGAGGCCCTAGCGCCCCCTGTGGCCGGATCTCTCTGGTTAACGAACTTGACCTTCATTTTTGGATGGTTGATTTTTGTGCAAAGTTTGAAAGCGATCCGAGCGAAACTGCGGCCGCTATCGTGCTGACAAAAGAATCTGGACGCACGCACGCATATATATATATATATATATATATATATAAACTTTTTCACCAATGGTCATTTCGGACTCAGGGGGTCATAAGAAGACCTCCTGTGAAGAAATTTTTCCAAAATTCGAAAGTCGGGTACAAATGAATGGGCAGACCGAATTCTTCGAGGTCTACCCAAAACACAAAACATATCATAGGCAATATGACGATTCAT
Source organism: Melinaea menophilus ssp. n. AW-2005 (assembly GCA_918358695.1). NCBI lineage: Eukaryota > Metazoa > Arthropoda > Insecta > Lepidoptera > Nymphalidae > Melinaea > Melinaea menophilus. Next base: position 29,094,323 of record OU911039.1, on the reverse strand, counting down.
TTTTGTTTTTTTTTAACTTTATTACAACAACATACTATCGAGCTATTGGTCTTAAAATAGAATTCAATTTAAAAAATCCGTGCCCGCAGGGGGACACGCGTGGGTAGACCTCGTGTGTAACTCATTTAAAATATAACTCACTACTTAAGAATAATACATGATGCCGTTGTTTACATCAAACATTTTCAAGCAAAAAGTGGTTTTAATTTTTTTTCTTAGAAAACGTACCTTTTTTGGAAATACTTTTGGTACTTAAATTTAGAGTAAAAAGTAACCTTTCTATTAAAAATATTTGCGAGGAGGGAATGTTTACCAGAAAAAAATTGCAGTGGTTTTACCTACCTTAAATTTTCAAGCTAAAAGTGGTTTTTATTTTTTTTCTCGGAAACGGTACCTTTTACGGGCAAAACTTCTGATACTTAAATTTAAAGTAAAAAATAACCTTTCTATTAAAAATATTTGTGATGCAAGAATGTTTACCAGAAAAAAGTTATGAATTTTTTTCCAAAAATTTTCGGTTTTTTTACCCCCACCCCTAAGTTATTGAAGTTAGGTTTTCGGTTTATCTACATTAGTTATAGGTAAGCATCAAAGACATCATATAATATGAACACGATTGATCTACTTTGTATAGGGAAAAAGTTATGGTCGAAAAACTGAAATCAGAAAAAGTGAGGCCCTAGCGCCCCCTGTGGCCGGATTTCTCTGGTTAACGAACTTGACCTTTATTTTTGGATGGTTGATTTTTGTGCAAAGTTTGAAAGCGATCCGAGCGAAACTGCGGCCGCTATCGTGCTGACAAAAGAATCTGGACGCACGCACGCATATATATATATATATATATATATATATATATATATATATATATATATATATATATATATATATATATATATATATATATATAAACTTTTTGACCAATGGTCATTTCGGACTCAGGGGGTCATAAGAAGACCTCCTGTGAAGAAATTTTTCCAAAATTCGAAAGTAGGGGACAAATGAATGGGCAGACCGAATTCTTTGAGGTCTACCCAAAAAATGTCATATAATTTGAATCATATAAGATAATTTAATGAATTCAAATTCAAAATATTTTTATTCAATTAGGCATTTATACGCACCTTGGAATCCTTAATATACTCATAAGGTTTCAACGCTTGAAGTCTGGTGTTCCTTGTAATCCGCCCAGATAAAAAATTAAAATATACAATTTATTGCCGGTCATAAATAAGGTAATCCTAAAAGTAGATCAGTTAGCTCTGATGAGAGGTCGAATCAAATCAAGGGAATGTCGATTGCTTCTCAAAGACATTAAAGTGATTACGGAATTTAAAGGAAATGAAGCTCGGAATGTTTGTTAAATCCACAAATATATACATGTATATATTGTCAATTTGATTCGATTCTATGTAGTATATATACAACTATTTAGAAATATTGTTAATGACACAAGAACATAACGTTTCATGTAATATTATTTTAATAAAAAAAAATTACAATCAATCAAGTCTTTGTTAAACATTATTTACAAAAGAATGAAAAGATCTATCTCAAAACACAAATTTATGAGCCTTAATGTGGGAGAAGCAACGACCATCATCAGTTTATAATACTGGATATCACTGAATTCATATTTCATATTCAAAGTCCATTTGTCAACTAAAAGGGTTGCGAGGGACACAGTACATTTGGAAGGTTTGTATTTTATATGGGGTATTTATTTATTTTTTATTTACATTCTCTGTTGTGCACCACACGAAATAAAATGTTATAAAAAATAAAGATTTTTTAAATGTGCAACAGGTAGTCTTATCGCCAAACGACGATTTCCTCCAGACCACATTAGGGTTAGACGAATTGTAGACATAGCCAGATGATATAAGTAGATGCAAAGGCTTATAACAAAGGATATTCACAGATATAATTACAATTTAAAACGTAAACCTGATATATACAGCATATGCGAAGTATCAGTTATCATTTGATAAGTAGTAATCCTTTACGGCCTTTTAAATATATTTAGGGATTTATATCTTCTTACAGGTAGAGGCATTCCATAATTTAGTTGCTTTTATAGCAAAAGAGTTTTTATAAAACTTTGCATTACGTTTGCAAGTCGGCTCGTAAATCTAAAAAGTGAAATTTCTTGTTTAGGTAAAGATAAGTCTTTACTGTGTACTAATACTATTATAATACACAATTCAGGAAAGAAAGAACGTTTAAATATCGGCGACGGCAAATGGAAAGCCACTTGAGTTTTTGATGAAATTCAGAAATATGATCATATTTGCGCAATCCAAACCCCAATATAAACCGTATAGAAGATTTTGAAGTCGCAGAAATTTATTTAGATTGATTTGATTAAGATTAGAAGCTTGTATCCACATAATCAAGTACAGAGAGGAGGAGACAATGTGCTAACCATAATTTTAGTAGGAATCAGAAGAAAGTTTCGCAGATACTAAATAGAAATAGACAGATTTCGCCAGTCAACCTTTACTATAATAATTGCTTGTAATTACTCAGGATTTATTTTTAAACCATATAGTTTACTCCACTTGTAGATTGCAGTGAAATCGTTGTTAATAGTTAATATGGAAGAAGAAAGATATTCAAGTTATGAATGGCGATATATTTTATCATGTGTATACATGTGGTAGAGAGAAGTAATGTATTGACTTATTGAACTGGTAAAAAGGAGAATAGTAATGGAGATAATACATCACCTTGAGGAACCCCTGTCGAGATATTACATCAGAACGATAACATAGTATGAATCCCGATGCGCTGCCGACGGCCAGTGAGGTATCTTTTAAACGAAACTATGATAGAGATATGTTAAGAGAACGCAGTAGTAGAATATCTTAATCCACAGTGTTGAACATATTTTTTAAAACCAAGCAAGCTGTTTGTTATCCAGTCGAATGTCATCGATAACCCTAACTATCACCGTTACCGTACTATAATCGGAGCGAAATCCAGATTGGGAAAGATTAAGAATGCAATGGTTGTTGAAAAATGAACTAAATTATTTATATTAAAAATTGTCAAGACTGTTGGAGAGGAAGGTAGAATGGAGATAGAATGAAAATCGTTAATATTTAAAGTTTAGGTTTCTTATGTAAGTGCATAATTTGGGTATATTTCATAATACTTTTTTTTTTCTTTCGCATTTTTCTCCGGCTTCTCATATTAAGTTTATCTATTTGCTTAGACATTAATTGCACCTGTCGTTGAACACCTTCAACGATAATAAAAGTTCTAAACACACTGTGCTGCAATGTTAGAAGTTAGACTTCCTGCCAGGATGGCAGAGTGCTTTACTCATTGAGGAGATAGTGAAGTGATTAACAACGTCCAACTGTGAATTTTCTTCTTGGAAAAACTGCTTGCTGCTTGCTAGTTTTAGTACATACTTTATTTTTCATTTAAAAGGTTGTTACATATAAAATATAATACTTAATATAAGGTTGTTACATATAAAATATAATACGTTATACATTAAAAAAAAGAGTTTGAGTGCCCAATAAAAACGTTGTTACTTATTCCCTACCCACAAAAAAGGAGTAGGTAGATATGGTTACAGTGCAATGATAGGACCTTATATTCCGATGACTTGGAATGGTAATCAGTTTCAATAATTATGCTGATTGTAATAATAGTTATCTAGTCAAAGGAATATTTCATATAAACTGAATGAAATCTGAACAATAATAGTAAGACGAAGTTCTTCTCTCAATTGTTATTGTGCTCAATATTATTATTCGAAAATAATATATGAAGAGGATTCGAAATTAAACCTGACTTAAAATACATTTATTATAGGGTGTGCTCTTCTAATTAAAGGGTATGCTCTTCTAATTAAAAATCAACCCGTTTCAGTTGAAATTATTTAATAACATTTGTACTTATCACAATAGACTGGGGTTGCGTAAGAGAGGTCTCGTAGTCTGGTTTATCTTATCTGATCGTAGCAGTACTTCCGGTAACGCAATCTTCTTAAGGGTTTTATTTATGAAATTTGTTTTAGAAAAAAAATATCTAGGGGTAAATAAAGGAGTTTGTTGGTTTTTAATTAGCATTTAAAAATACCACAAAATATTTTTTAAAATATTGTAATTTTTTTTTAATTTTTATAACATTTAAGTTAAGCATATCGCAGGTTCGAATCCTGCCAGTATCGATATTTTTTTCATTCAATATCTATTTAAAAATCCTTAACATGGCTAAACATGATATAGACAGTTTTAAAAATACATACATTTCGGTTGTAGCATCTTTTCACTGTATACTGCAAAGTTTGAAACACGCATTAGGATCTTTTCAAGAAGGCTAATAGATATCGCATCCATCTCAATAAAGAAGAGTATATATACTTTTAAAATGCTAAGTTTATCAATACGTTAGCTTTATTGATAAAACGATAACGACGATAACGACCAGGGGTCATAGGTTCGAATTCTGTCCAAATCAGTATTTTTTTAATTCTATATTTAGTTTAAAATATTACAATTTGTTGACATTTTTCGCTACTGTAACTAAATCCAATGAAAATTTACTTTTGAAAACTGATACAAGTTTTATTCCATACCTAAACTTTAATATAAACTTTACATACATATACAGTATGATTTACGAAATAAGTAAAGAAAATGAAAACAACATAATTTTTTTTTAATATACCAAACAATTTTTTTCCACTAACCAACCACTTTCCAGAACATCCTGTAGTTGTTTTAATCTAAGTAGTAGGCAGTTTTGTAATCTAGTAGTAGGCATGTAATTTGTTACATAAATTAGTGCAATGAAATCTATTCAAATAAGAAATATATTGTCCAAAAAACGCTGGGAGAAACCGCTATTTTTCCCTTTTATAACGGTACTTTTATGTTTACTGTTCTACCCCAATGTGACCAAATTACAAATGCTATATGTATAATATTTTTTTTTTATATATTTGTAAGTAGACAAGAAAATATATTTAACCTAATAATTTATTTATCATATCAATATTGAGTTGGAATTATTGCTGTTTGTACATTTTTATTGTATTATTTAAACAACACTTTAAAATCACTATAATAATCATGGTTTTAAATATCTTGATGGTAAATAAAATGTTAATAAAAGTAAAGGTTTACCAAAAGGTTAAACTAAACTTATAAATACTTATTGCTTATGTTTATGTCTTTTATATAACATTGTACTTAGATACGATAATATAAAACCATCAAAAATTCATACAAATCTTATTCGAAAAAAACCAATTTATTGACTAATACATTTCTCTCTTCAATAGCAATAAATATAAATTCGTTATATTCATTATACAAACACGAATGCAGAAATCTATTTCCCACACGTCTTTATTCCCAATTAGAATGTGAGCCGCGCTTGTAGTAAATTGAAACTTGTGATATCATATACTTATTTTCGTATTTAAACGTTAGTAACTATAATTATTATTATATCCATTTAACTGACTGTACTCTTATTAATTAATTATAATACGGCCGACTAGCTTCGGACCCATTCGGGGATCTTAAGCTTGAGCTCCGAGCGTCTCGGAACCACGGTGTTTTACGGTACACATACAAATGTTAAGTTTATGGATAACAAGGATGTATGGAATTAAGAATAGGTTACTTCGATTTTTTCTTTTATAGAAAAGAAATCGATGGACTTATCAAATATATAAAAACATACATTTAGCATTTAGGTATGGCGAAAATAACAAAATTATTCAAGTCATATTCTATTCTGAATTTTGTAACAACTTTCTCAATGGGCTAAACAAATTAAATCATTCAAGCATAGTTCTATCAATGGCACTAAATTATTGTCAATGTGAAGGATGTTATTCCAGAAAGACAAGATCAAAGTTAAACTTGTAATAAAAAGATAGGACCTGACCACCAGTAGCGTCGAAAAGCGGTGACATTACCAGAACAACTTAATCTATGAGATTAAGATTGCACTACATCTATTTTACATAATATATACACTTGGAAAACAATGAAATAAGTGAAAATTAATCACAATATAGGTTTGTAATTTTGTAATAATTATCAGTTTCTTGAGTTTGTTAATAAAATATAAAACCAACAATAAAGTTGTGCAAAATAAAGCATGTTTTAATTACTTTAAAAGTAATTACATTGAAATTACATAAAAAGAGAAACAAAAAAAAACATTCACTACTACACTACAAAAGTCTTGTCATGAATTAATAATTAAATTAATATTAATACTAAGTCATTATAATTTAGACTTGAAATTATTGGGCATTTTTTTTATTGAGCGAAGCGAACGAAGTGAGCGGAGCGTTTTACTGGAGACTTTTTGCATTCTTTGTCACGAATTGGCTCAAAAACTACTTGACGGAAAATTATGAAACTTTGCAAACAAAAAGACACACATTAGGTGATGGTTTTTAAAAAAAAATTTTTGAAAAATGTCAAAAAAAAATAATATTTTTTTAATGTCATGTCAAAAAACTGATATTCCATTGAAGTCAATGGGAAACGATGAATACACCTGGGCTCGCTTCGCTCAATATGCAAACGGCACTCGAGATTTCGTTAGCACAGCGAGTCGAAATTGAGGGTTTGTTGGCGCCCCTAGTTAGTTACCAAAGGCTTAGTCAACTAAAAATGTTAAACGTTTATCGTGTCTGCAGTTTAATTAACTTTGCTTTGAAGTCTTACATGACTTAGTAAACTTCGACAACACTAGTCATCCGTGTACAGCAATGTCTGTTCCGTGAAATTAATGTTGTATCGCGTTGAACAGATTGATTTATAAAGTTTTGCTATTTGCTTTAAGGTTTATTTTTATTCACCCATAGAAAAAAATGTATTTTAGCTGAACTTTTATATCATATTTTAATAGACCAACCTGCAAGTATTTGTTGCTAATGCTAATCTACAAAAACTTAGGCCTAGTTCGAGTTGACCGTTTGTTAAAACTTATATTGTATCCTTCGCCAAGTTACACGGTAATCACAAAACATTCCAATATATTACAGAAACAAATGATTAAGTAGTCACTGACTGACTTCCTTTGTCTCTTGAATTATAATTATTATTATAGGATGCAAGTAAACAGCTGTCGGTAAAAAAAAATTCCTTAACATAAACGTCACTGCAGACATCAATGTTATATAAATTTGCCTATCTCTATATTTTTCAGAAATATTAATTCTTTTCGTTTATTGCTTGAATGTAACAAATAAACAATATTACAAAAAGGGTAAATTTATTTATTTCCTTCGATAATACGGCCACGGCAAAAGCCGCACGGAAAAGTGATCATTTCATTAACCGTCTTCCGTTTCATGATGTAATGGGTTAACTTCATCGTCAGTCTACGTGCCAAATACTCTCCCTCTTCCGCCAAATAAGTCATTATAGGTCCAGGCAATAAGCTACGCATACGCATAAACACAATATTTATTATATATATTATGTTTGTGTGTGTCGATAACTAAAAATTAATAATAAACATTACTTTATCGTCTCATTATTTTTACCGATGATTTAAAATTAGATTTTTATATAGTATATATGATAAATTAAGAAATCAGCCTTAAAACTGATTGTTTTTAAAAAAATTAAAAAGACAGGATAGATTGACAAAATGATTTTAGATATGATTTAATTTCAGACAAATGGACTTTTCTACAGCTTCTTTTAGGACCGGAGGTCCTATCTCTATTATACCGAGCTTAACTTTGATCTTGCCTTTGTTATATATATTATATTTGGTAAAAAAACAAACTAATCTATACTCATCACAGAAACAGATATATTACATAACTTTAGATTCACTAAATCAATAACACCATAATAGGTATTTGATTTAAACTATAAATTTATTGAAAGTTAAGCTCATATCAACTTAATTTAGTATAAAGACGAGTGAGAGTGTAATGATTATTACGAATATACATTTACATGTTGCATTATTGTATCTAGTTAAATTATATAGCAGATAAAAGCATATGTTTGTATATGTCAATAGCTAAATAAATAATATATATAAATATATATATTTATATATATATATAAGTAATTATCAATTAAGGTTAACAAAAAGAAATAGAATGAAGAAAATACATAATTATCGAATATGTATTTATTAAAGTTCAGATTCAACACACCAGCGAAAAGTATATTTCATTATAATTTATTGTTAATAAAAGTGAATAATTACTGATTTATTTATTCACTTTTATTTTGTATAACTAGACTTACATATAAAATACATAAATTATAAACATTGTTAGAAATAAATTAACATCAACGACAACAATGACAAATAAATTAGGTTTGTGATTTTCAAACGTAAAGTTTCATAAACATTCTTATCATCGAGTAATGTCAATAATGTTACATTTTTATTTTAAACATTTTTCCCGAAAGTCTAATTAAAAACCAAGAAACACCTTCATTTACCCCTTGTATTTATTCTTTGTTAAGATCGTGGCTAAAAACCATTACAATTTTTAAAATATCTCAGAGATAAGACAACAATGCCTTTAAATTTCTTAATAAAACCCTAAGGCGAGGTAGCGTGATTTGAAATACTGCTGAGAATAGATAAGATAGATGAAAAATACTTCTCACAAAGATCTGACCCTTAATACTTACCACCTCTCAAGCTACGAGAGTTCTCTCATACAACCCTGGCCTATTTTATGGATACAAAAGTGACAAAAATAATTCAACTCAAAAGGGATGACTTGTAAATAGTTTTTAGCTCGTCCCGCATCAAGGTCAATTCGAAAAAACGGTCAACCATTTAAGTAAAAGCGCATTTATTATATTATAAAAAAATATATAATTATTTATTATTTCTTTTACCAGATAATACGTTATTCCTTTCATTTGAAGTAAAAATAATATTAAATAAACATAAAATAATAGCAGTAAATTTTAGTATTTTGTAAAATTTATATGTACGTCTAAGTATGTAAAGTAAATAAGTGGTACGTCGATATCATACGATAATTCTTTATTATAAATGCATTTTTTCTATCTAATCTTACAGTTTCTTAAATCCTCAAATAACCAAACTTTAACGTCACATTTAATTTTTAAATCTTTTTTACATATAAATGGTATTACTATTATTGTACAGATTTAGTTTAGATATGTATTCTTCTTGTAACTAGATAACTACAATTAGCATAATTATTGAGTCTAATTACCAATGCGAAGACCTTTGTCGCAAGTATTATAAGGTAGTCGTGAAATAATACTTGATATTTGTCATAGTTGTTAGACGTTGTGACTAGTGTTAGAAAACCATGTAACGCAGACGCAGCATTGTCGGGTTCACATGAGTTAATTTATTTAAATATAAAGCAAGATGAGTTATTATGTGTATGCTCCGTAATTTTATAGTGATTATATAAACAGTGATCAAATTCAGAGTAATAGTTTCACCAGTGCCAGATCAGAATAGACATAATTGTTAGTATTAGTTCAGAATCAGTGTCCGCAACAGCATCAGTATCTGTTTGTCATTAGAGCAGTATTCAAATCAGTTTGAGTATGGCTGAAGGAGGCTATGGAGGAGGTTGGAGACCACTTCAGGAGAATATACCCCCTAAAAATATAACAAGTATATGTTTGAATAAAATTAGAATTTAAAGATTATGCATGTATTTATTATCGCTAGTTATTAACGAGTATTTATTTATATATTTACATTTAATTTACATAGCGACAACATTCACAAGGTATGATAACTCCGAACATAAACAACCCATACCTAATCCAAACCTTCCAAGTGTCCTCAAACCCTCGCTATCCTTTTAGTTGACAAATGGAATTTTAATATGAAATATGAATTCAGAGATATCCGGTATTATAAACTTGATGGTGGTGGTGGTGTGATGTTTTTTTATATAAAATATATTTATTTAGAGACACAGAAATATATTTATTTAAGAACACAATAATAGCACTAAGTGAAGTGCATTGAAATACTATAATGAAATGCATATTATTAAATTGTGAAATTTACGGATTTATTAAATATTTTGTCCTTTATTTTCTTTCAATTGCGTAAACACTTCAAAGTATTTGAGGGGTAATTGACATTCACTTGGTTTGAACCCTCCTCTCATCAGAGCTAACTGAGTCAATTTGAGTGTCAACTGTTTTATTTTTGTCAAGCAATAATTTTAAATATTTTCTTTTAGCTCCAGGGACGAGTTACAAGAAACACTAAACTTCATATGCACACTGAACGCTTGTGAGTAACTTATATTATATTATTAAAATTGTATGTTATTTTCATGACCCCGTAGTAAGTTGTCACAATAAAGTCATATTTTGCTCACGAATATGTAGCCATATCTCCGATGATATATTTTGTGTAAAAATAGCAAAGCCATGGTCCTCTTGCTTTATTTTGCCTGAAGAATAAATATTATATATAGTACAATACGGTTTAAACTATAAAATACATGGAACGGCCAAACTTAATTTAGAATATTATTACAGTGATATTTAAGAAATACGTAAAATGTTGTACTTTATCCAGGTTCATAACATCTGACATACACACATATACCAGCTGAAAATAATAACGATATGTTGTCAATACCTTCTGCTCTGTGCCGTTGCTCAGTTATTGTACTCACATGTACCTTCATCAGTACTTATAGTTATAGGCGTGATATAATTTATTACAAAGCATATATAACATAGGTATATCGTATAACTTTTCTATCGTTATAAAAGAAAAATTATCTTATCATAAAACCTGAATTATGGCAGTATGCGACATTAGCTTATATGAAATATAAATTTTATATGATGGATGTAACTTTTAAATTATGGATTATTCCGCATGTTATATACACATTAAACATTTAATAATAATCTTCGGTTAAAAGTTATTTTATTAGTAACTTATTTGGTAAGTTATTATTCTCCTTTCCTTTAAACAAAATTGTTTTACTACCAAATCCGACAATTAAAATTAAGCTAGACATACTATATGTTATATTCTTGATAGTAATAAAGTTAAACTTGAAACAGCTTGTTATAAAAAAACATATCAATTAAATTTTAATCAAATCAAATACATCTAATATCGGATAATATTAAAGTCGCAAATAGTTTCGACCTATCGACATTTACGAACATATCAAATGCAATTTGCTCTCAACACACAAGGAATCCAGTTCTGAACCAGACAGCTACACTGTTTGTCAAAGTACAATCCACTTACTTTGATGGTTTTGGATTGGACATCAGTAATTAATGTTTACGATCGCACATGTCAAGATTTTGGGGAACCGTTGCTTTTGTACTTAAAAATTTAAACAAATGTCATAATACGTTTGGAAATCGGTATCGTGTTATAATAATAATGACTGGCGTTCACACATTTTTTTGAAATAAATAAAATAGCAAGGTAATAAACTAACTCCTGATTCAAATACCTACACATCTATCACCATTTCAAATATATACAAATTATTTATAATTTTATTGTAATTTGTAGCCCAATCCCATTTTTGTCTAATCCTCTGCTAAGAATGAAAACCAAAAATGTTTTATTTTATTACAATTATACCACAAAGTGGTTGCGTTTTCCCTTGAAAATGAAAGATTTTATAGTGGAAAAAAATTGTTAACAATAATCTGTAATCAATCTGCATTAATTAAAAAACAGTAAAATAACTTTTACGTGATACTTGAAAATAGAAACAAATAAAAAGACAAAATTACAAAAAAAATATAATTTGTAGTTTGAGTTCTGTGTCATGTTGACAAATCAATATATTTTTTTTGTGCTTTATATACCGGTTTGTCTCAATACTATTTTGTTATATTATAAATCAATATTTTTATTGTGTAGGTATATTTGTTATATACTTCTCCAAAAACATAAGTACCGGATCCAAACGCGTCTATTGAACGTGTGATACATTTCAATTTCGCGCTCGAGTGTACACACAGACGCGAACATTCATTACAATCTTACTTTAGAAGAATATATAGATAATTAATATGTAATGAAAACGATTAATGTTTGTCTTTATTAATGTAAATAACATCAACAACATATTAAAATGTAAACTTATATCTTAACTTTTGTGTCCTATTTATTATTAGTGTTCAATTGTTTCATTGTATTAGACTTGTAATAATTGTTTACAGTCATTTACCCAGATACGTACAATCAGATACTTATATATATCTACTCGTTCTGTAATCTCTCTCTGAGTACCGTTATCTGTAAAATATTAATAAGAAGGAAATTGATGTTCCTTATCTTGATGATATTAAGACGGATATTGATTTAAATATCTATACTTTTATCGGCTCAATATATTGGTATCTAGATAATTATGAATAATTAATAATTAACATGGGCGATGTGACGTGGTGATGTCAATGTTTTACCTTCCTGTTAAGAAGTCCTGAGTTCAATGTCCTCACTTTATATTTATACTAAACACTAATATTTGTGAAATCTTGTTTGGTCGGTAAAGTAAAATGCCTTAAAATGTTTAGAAGTCATTCTACGTATAACCCACCTTCCATGAAATAGCGTGGTGGGTTAAACTTAACACTTTCTATTATTAATTAGAATTGATATATACTTTTTTTATTATTGATTATGAGAAGCAAGGTATTTGAAATTATTTCTATCTTATATGTTATAAAATAAACATATTATAACAAAATAACCTTCATTGTATTATATTGTTTAGGAATTATGAATTATATTATATATAATATTATTATTAATACACAATTATGTTACGGTTGTTTTAAATACATTTTTGCATGTTGTTTTCAATTTATTTCACTGTACGTTTTGTTTTAAAACTCGAGTATTGTGTGTTTAAACACTGTTCTAGTTTGATGAAGAATGGATTCAATTTAAATTGTTGTTTCTCTTATTCATATTTTACATTGTAATGTGTTTTACAAATAATGCGTATATTATGGTTTAATTTTTTTTTAAGTTCAAACCGGTATAGAGTATTTTTATTTTAAGGATATCAAAATACAGAAATCATTAATTTTAAAAAAAATATGTTGAATTGGAGGAAAGTGTATGTTTGAATATTAGGCGCAAAACTCTGGAACTTATTAATATAATTTATTTATTATGTTATTGCTTATAACTTTTGATTTTGTTTTGTGTGTTTAAGTTGCAGTAGTCTTAACGGTGCATTCCATATAGAATAAATAAACTTTTAATTGTAAATATAAACTACTTTATTGCATTAGATCCGATGCTTCAATTGAAGTAGTTCCACTTATTATTCCCAGTAGTTGAAGTGAATATCAATAGTCTCAATTATTATTTGTAATTAAAGTTTCACTCAATTCTAATCAGCCAAATGAGGTCATCTACCATGTATATACTACGTGATCGTAATGTTTATTATTTGGAGTAAGATAATCGAAGATTATACAAAAAAGTGGAATCCCTCATATTAATATAAGCAAGAATTCATTAAATAATCCCTATATAAATATAAACAATTCATTCGATTCTAATTTCTATTCGATTGAACGAGTGAATGACGGAACATATCTGAAATAGGTCGGCAAAATATTTATCGCTATGCTTCCAACCATATATTGAAGAAGACTGTGTAATTCATTATTTGAATACAAATAGTGTTTACATATAACTTTGAAAAACTTTTTATTATATTGAATCAATTAATACGTATAATATAAAGCAATCAATAAATATGTATAAGAAAAAATACTTAAGAAATCTAATATGGTTCCATTCTACCAACTTCTACAATATGCTATTATTATTCAATTAGTAATTAGAAACCTCTGAATCTCATATATATATAATGTGAATTGTCTTAATATTTGAAATCTCTTTACAAAATTAACTACATCCGATGGTTGAAAAAGTGTCATTGAAGTGGTTTAACCTACCGTAAATCACGGGCACATTTTATACGCTCCACACGTAGTATATGTCATAGAAAGGACCCTGAGGGCCATTACTCGAAACTTTACACAGGCGGGGCTGCGTGCGTCATCTAGTTTATCTTACATGTAAGTAGAATATAAATATTGGATGTGTCTGTCGATACCACTAAGTGTTACAAACACGACAGCATGAATAATATACTTGGCGCCAACACAAATGTTTTGGGAAACTATCATTATTTAACCTTTGGATATATATGTCAATAAAAGATTACGTTCCTCCCTCTATTTTATTATTATAATATCGATATGTATTTATTGTTCAAACGGTTAAATTTTTACAGATTTTTTTACTATACTTTTTATTTTAACACACAAAGTAGGGAACAGTCAATAACAACTAATTGTTAAGGTATCTGTACTATTTTTGTAGGATTATTATTAAATGATAATTCAGGCATACAAAAAAAAAACATGAACCAAAAAGGAGACTCTATCATTCTTAGGTTTTTAGGATCGCTGAAACCGAATATGACAATAAATACTAATTTTAATTGCCCGTTTTCCCGCTAGCACCCCCTTACTACCTCTAAAGGGGTGAAAATTTAAATTTTTGTATAATATCAAGATAGATGTGTATTTCTACGTATTTTGGGATGCTGAAACTGAAAATGATAACTAAAAATTCATTCAAGACCTCCATAACCCATTAACACTTTCTTACTACCCTTATGGCGAGTGAAGTTTTCCATTTTTGTATAAAATAAAGATAAATGTATATTTCCAAGTTTTTTGGTATGACGAAACCGAAAAAGACAACCAAAAGTGAATTTGATACCTCTTTTACTCAATACCACCCCCTAACCACCCCTTACGGGGGAGTACTACCCCCAGTTTCAATTTTGTATAAAATCCAGATGTATGAAGAAATTTTAACGGGGTCTGGTTCATGATTTTTTTTTGTGTGCCTGTGTAATTAAAGCGTATAAGAATGCAATTAATATTGTACTGGTTTTTAACATAATTAAGTCGACAATCTTCTCTAAGAGAATATTGGAATCCTATTTTCCAATTACTCTGCATTAGGTCTAACCGATCACTGGTAATACCTTACTTAAATCCGACATGGACGTGGCTTTAGTACTATAGACTACAAAGGTATGACATTAATATAGATAATTTTTGATTCAATATGTATTTTACTTTTATTTACACTGAATTAATTTTATCGTATAGCTTTTATGACAGATTTAGTTAATTAAAAGCTTTTTATAAAATATGTATGTTGAATGTAAAAAAATATCGGATTAAAATGTAACATATTATTCGATGCTTATCATACTAATTATATCAATGGTGTTTTATTATACGTCTCTTTAATTAATGTCTCAGGCAGTGCCTGGTAGCGA
Organism: Melinaea menophilus ssp. n. AW-2005; assembly: GCA_918358695.1. Taxonomy (NCBI): domain Eukaryota; kingdom Metazoa; phylum Arthropoda; class Insecta; order Lepidoptera; family Nymphalidae; genus Melinaea; species Melinaea menophilus. The sequence goes on along the minus strand of OU911039.1, from coordinate 29,078,977 downwards.
GAGTACATAATAAAATAAGCGTTCCTTAAATGTTGTGTTCTTAACTTTTAAGTTATTAACACTGATTTATTGATATTATCAAACAAAATAATCGGAAGACACTGGGATTCTATTGACCACTTTTACAAAACTGCGACCGGTATTAATACAATCTGGAGGTAACTTCACACAAACACGTTACGGCCTACAAATATGAATCTATTAGTCATTAAATACTGCTCGTGCCATCACAACACCACCTACCATACTGAATTGGTTGGTTTATTTTAGGCTCCTTTCGGAAAACCATATCGGAAAAATCTACTCTGCTTGTTTTAAAGGGTCTACTAGAAGCTAAACGTTCCCGTGACAGTTCATCTATCTGGGATTGAAGAGTAATACCACTGTGACTTGTGCAAACAACACATTCCCTAAACTACCTTTCGACAAGAGATTTCAAACCAATAATCCAGTACCGAAAGCAAAGGATTTATTTTCATTCATCGTAAGAACTATCCTATACAATAATTTTACTTACGCATCTCTTACAAGTAATAATGTCAGAAGCGAGTCGTTTAGAAGATGATAGGATGCTTATGTCCTTGAGGGAGAATAGATACTTCCAAGTGTCCTTCAACTCTTAGTAGTCTAGTTTTGTCAACGTAATGGGCCCACGTAGCTAATTTGCTTATTTTATTATTCTCTCCAATATCTTTTAAATTTTTAATTATCACGACAAAAAATGGTTCTTGTTCTATTTCTGCACGTGTCTAATATGTTCTTTATTTCTTTGGTGGTAAAGTATTATTTCTACAGAATTCCCTGAGAATTCTCTGATAGTACTCGAATCATTTTATTCGAATATCGTTCCATAATCAATGTTTCACGATCATCACAGTGAAATACGTTGATTTGTTTTCTTCTTTCTTCCAAGTTCGTTTAGGAACTATTTCCTTTTTCTGCTCTCCGTTAGCTCTCTATTAGGCTTAGGTTACCAGTTTTACATCAAAGATCCTGATGTTTTAGTTCTAAAGTCGCCACTCGAGATCTTTCTTAATTACTTTTGTAATAAAATATCTATTTTATTAGGTATTTTATATTCTGGGTTTGCTAGATCGAGAACCTTAGATTTCTTGGCATTAAGATGTTCTTATTATTGTGAAAGTAAATAGGCTGTTATTTTATTGACAATATGGGGCCGAAAAATTCTTGAATGAGGTCCACGAGCCATATGTACGGCGGGGGTAGGCCCACCCTTAGATGGACCGACGACATAGTCAAGGGCACATGTCGCTGGATGCGGGCTGCGCTAGACCGGTTATCATATTTCACGTAATTTTTAAATTATTTTGTACGCAATAGAGTATTTATATATATTTATCTATCTAGCCATAAACGTTGGTGGTAGAAGTTATCATGTTAAAAAAATGATTTCTTACTTTTTTCTATAGTTTGTAACAGTTAATGTCAGTTGTAAACAAAAATATAATATTTTAAATTGAAATAGCGAATCATGATCCTATTATACATTATTCTCTGAAAACAGCAATTTTATTCTTGAAAATTTTGATACTTAAATTGATTTTGAATTTCTTTGTAATGGAAAGAGTTTTTATTATACATATTGAGTTTTGTTAAGTAATCTCTTATTGTATTTTTATATTATTTATTTTGAAGGAGATGCTACAAGGGAATCAGTAAAGTAATCCATTTAAGTGTTTTGAAAGTATTTGACATTTAAAATTATTTTTGCACACATACAAATTTAAAAATTTAATAAGCAATCGTATAAAAGTATAAGTGAGTCCATAGTTTTTTTTAGGCAATTTTATTTTCTCGATTAAAATAAACATTTAAAACCATGAAAATAAAAGAAAAATAGAAGATATTATTTCTTTACTACAAGTATAAAACCTTGTTTAGATGTTTATCCCTAGATGTTTATATTATAGATAAACTTTCGCGTTATGGACTCGTAAATAAGTGACATGTCCCTTTCATCCCGATTTATCGATGGGATTTCAAGAAATTCCGACTCAGTGAGTTCCGACGTCATAAAAATAACCAAAGGCAAAGTTATTATACCTTCGTGTTATCATAATAGATGGTTTAGCAATACGTATTTATTTATATAATATTTTATATTACAATTTTAAAACCAGGATGTTCATCCTTCATAAAATGGTTTTAAAAAACTTTAATCACTTTCTCTTAATTTTTATAGTAGTTTTTCAATTATAATTTCTTTAAATATGAATGTCACCAAATAATTGAGATCAATATTTATTTCACCCCTTATCGCTATTTTATTTTTATGGACCCAGTTATACGGCTTTTATGATTACAACACTCAATAGCACCATATTATGGTATAACCCCAAAAAATAATATTTCTTAACTGACTTCAGAAAAAGGAGAATATGTCCAATTACTTTTATTTTTATAAGTTTTAATTATATCTTCTCAAGTACTTATTTAACTTAAATATATCCATTATCATGTATCTTTTAAAAGAAAAGTGGGTTCTTTAGAGAGCGTAATATTGTTGATAGGAAATTCATATGCAGTCTTCATCCATTGACAAGAATTATTGTATTTTTTGACATTCATATTTTTAGTTATATCGATGTCATCAGTTTCGCTTAAGTCATTGGTTTGAAAACCATATAATATTTAGTGAATGATTTATTATTTAAAATTGAGAAACATCTTAATCTTAAAGGTAATTTGTGAGTTAAATTAGTAAATTTATAGCTATTTATAAATTTATTTTGATAGTTTATTATACTTTATAATACCTGTTTGATAATATAATAACAAAAATATAAATCAAATTATATTAAATAGGTGTCTTATTTAAAAAATCGGGTTGATATCGTTATATTTCTTATTAGGCTCATATTTCACAATATTATATTAAAATGTTTTACTTATATCCGGTTCTATAAAATACATATAAAAGCTATAAATAACAACTATTTGTTGCCAAAACATCCTGTTCTGTGACCTCTATACATTTTATCTTATATGATGTAAATACCTTCATCAGTACTTATAAATAAAGGGGTGTGGTTATTTATTACACAGCAGTATAACAAGGTATATATTACAGCTTGTCTACTTCAAAAGAAAGATGTCATCATAAATCCTAGATGATCAATGAACGATGATAGTTTAAATGAAATATAACTTTTATTTGATGGATATAACTTTTAAAATAAGGCATTACTTCTTATGTTATATAGACATAAAACATTTAATAATAATCTTCGGTTAAAATCACTAATATTGGTAATTCATGTTATTATTCTTCTTTCTTTTAAACAAAATATTACTGTTTTAGTACGAAATTTTATAATTAAGATAAACATACTCTTATAACCTTATATTATCATACAATAAAGTTAAAAACTTAAAAATACTTATTTTAAAATACCATTTCAATATAATTTTAATCAAATAAAAACACATTGATTAAAAATGAAATAAGCGCCTAAAATTATACACATATCAAACATATCAAATGCAAGTTTCAACTCTCAACACACAAGGAATCCAGTCCTGAACCAGACAGCTACACTGTTTGTCAAAGTACAATCCACTTACTTTGATGGCTAGGGGACGTTTTAGATTGTACATCATGTTCACGACCTAATAATCTCTATACTTGAAATTTATGTTACTTTAACATTGTTTAATACAAATGCATGTGTTCAATCACTATTTGTTTGTTTATATTTATAAGGCATATTAAATATTTTTAACTGATTATTGTGAGTTGCGATGTTTCGCGTTCCTTTTGCACTAACATTGTTTAAACAAAGATCAAAATACCTTTGATCATCGGTACCACATTATAGTAAAAATTGTGAGTTTGTTTTTAACATAGTTGTTTTAACTTTAAATGAAGAAGTGGCGAACATTAGGGTAAAAAATTAATCACACTATATTAATTATAAGTGGTTTATGTGTTTTCTATATTTTTAAATAGTTACTAGATTTTAATAAACTAGTAGAATAAACAAAATAGCAAAGTTATGGAACAATATTGCAAAAATAATTTCTATCAAAATAAAATTAAACAATTTAATATACAGCATACAACTTTTATCTTAAAAGAAAATTTATAACTAGATTTTATAATTTATATTTTAGATTTAAATAGTAGTAGTAGTAGTAGTATAAAGTATTATTTTATAACAATTGATTTCATAAAAAATATAAAATGAAAATGAGAAAGTTCTCAAAAGGATATGTTGACAAACATCTGTTACCAAACAATTTATTCAAAATCAATTCAATAACTTTTACGAATTGGTACAAAAAACAAAAAGAGAAGTAGATAAAAAAACATATACCAAAAAAAATTGTAGTTTAAATTCCGTGTCATGTCAACTTTTTCTCAATAATAGATTTGGTCGTATTACTTTTTTGCTATATCATATATCAATAATAACAGTATGACGTTCTGATTTAATTACTAGTTTTTTGTGGGTGTTTACATTCTAAATTGTTAGCCATTTCATACTTCAACAAAAAAATATAAACTGGTTCCAAATTTATTGAACATGAGATACATTTAAATTTGAGACTCGAGTGTACTTAGACTCAAACATTCAATACAATATGACTTTAGTAGAATATACAGATCATTAATATGTAGTGACATTGTTTCATATTTTTTGTATGTTTAAATGTTCAATTAATAATCGATCTGACGTGGTGATATCAATGATTTACCTTCCTGTTCCTGTCAGAGTCCTGGGTTCAATACCCACCGGGTATATGTACTTAGTCTGGTCATAGATACTGTGACTTGCAGCATATAAAAAAGGCACTGGTGGACGTAAATGATAATTTATAAAAGAATAGGGTGGTGCCATCAAAACAAATACTTAAGCGGTACGTAAAGGCAGGTCATAGAAGAAAATTGTTTACGGATGTGATTTTTTTTAAAATTTAACTATATTTTAAGAAACAAAATGATTGTATTTATTAAAGCTCTTAAGAAGCTTCCCAGTTATTAATAGTATCAACAAATTACAATGTGGGCATTATCCGACTTCAGTGATGGTTGGTGGGGTTGATGGTTGATGGTTGTTAGCTATGAAGGCGTGACTAAGTAAATTTTTTTTAAAGTATGAGAATATCGACACAAGTTTATCAATGTACCGTTCTTGAGAAGGTAGTTAAGTCTCTTAACAACTCCATTCTCAATAACCGAGAATGGCCCTTTCATCAAGACTCCCTGAAGACTGACCGTCTTCTAGTCCTGAACTTAATCATAATGATTTATGGTCAGTTTTAAAAAGTAAGGCTTGCTTTTAACAGCATTAAACTTACCACTCCTTCTATTATTAGAATTAAGTTGTCTTTTTTATTTATTAATTATAAAATCTAACTTTGTCTAAAATTGTTTATATTTTAAATCTTTTAAATTATACATATTTTTTAATTTATTCATATTATTTAAATATGTGCAATATTATCATTATCATATATTTATATTGCGGTCACCTCGACTACAGTTTTGCATGTTATTTTCAATTTGTTAACTGTGCGTTTGTTTTAAAACTCGAGTATAAATACAATGGTATATTTTGCTAAACAATGGATTCAATTTAAATTGTTGTTCCTCTTATTCATATTTTACCTTGAAACTTGTATTTTATAATTATGTCTTGTATTAGTATATTATTTAATATTTATTTTTATTTGTGTATTTTGAAGTTAAAATTGGCAAAGAGTAATTTTTTATTTTGAGAATATAAAAATATACAAATCGAATGTAAAAAATATAATTTAAATTAGTGTCGTCTGTCTCTATTTATGAATTTACGTTTTATTGGTTATAATTTTTTTGTTTGTTTTGGTTAAGTTCTCATAAGTGTGTTGAACGGTACATTAAGTAGTAAAATAAACTTTTAACTTAAAACTTGTAAATGTTTCAACTGTAAATATAAAATGTTTTATTGCAATGCTTCAATTGAAGTAGTTCGACTTTTTATTTCCAGTAGTTAAAGTGAATATCAATAGTAGTAAAAATATTCAAACGATATTTATTTAGGAAAGTTATTAGTAATTAACGTTTCACTCAATTCCAATCAGCTGAATGAATTCATATCTTCTATATACTACATGGTTGTACTGATTAATATTTGAAGTTAGCTAATCGATGATTACACAAAAAAATACCATTCCCCATATAAATATAAGAAATTATTTGTTAAATAACCCCTATATAAATGTAAACAATTCATTCAATTCTTATTTTTATTCGATTGAACGAGTGAATGACTGAACACATGCGAAATAGGTGGCAAAATGTTTATCGCTATGCTTCAAACCATATACTAAAGAAGACTGTGTAATTCTCTATTTGAATACAAATAGTGTTAACATATAATTTTAAATATATAATAAAATAAACATAATAGAAATAATATAATTTATCATCATATTTTACAAAAATTATTGAAACACATCAATACCTATAAGAAAAAAGAAGCAAAATGGTTTAAGAAATCTAATATAGTCTCAAAAGTTAAAATACTTACCCCAACAATGTGCTATTATTATTCAAATCATATTTTAAGGATTAAAAGCTTTTAATCTATTCGATATTTCACAAGAGATTCAATGTAATTCATTTAAATAATCGAAGAGATTTTCTGAATGAAGACTCATATGTAATGTGAATTAATACTTGAAATCCCTCTCCCAAAAAATACTCCATCCGATGGTTAAATACTGAATTCACATGTAACTCGATTTAATACTCGATGTATTTACATAAAATCGTATTTTCAGTCATTAGCGATGAAATCATTTTAATTAAAATGACATTTTAAACCGATTATTTTTATGGATATTATTAAGAAAGAAGAGTACTATAAAAATGTTTTGTCCCACCGTAAATCATCGAACACTTCTTTATATACTCCACACGCAGTATATGCTATAAAAAGGATCCTGAGGGACTTTACCTGAAACTTTACACAGGCGGGGCTGCGTGCGTAATCTAGTTCATCTTACATGTAAGTAGAATATAAATATCGGAAGTATCTGTCGATATCACTAAGCGTTATAAACAACACACAGTATTAATAAACTTGGCGTCAACGCAAATGTTTTGGGAAACTATCATCTTGATCAATCTTTATATACATAAAAGATTACGTTCTTCCGTTTGATAGTGATCGTCTAATTCGAATATTAATTGATATAGATAATACCCATAATTTAGACTTGATAGCAGGTGCTGCGGAAGATTTTTTTAGCAATTTTATTTTCTTGGAAATTTTGAAGCCTAAATGGATTTTAAATTTCTATGTAATGGAAAGAGTTTTATATTATATATATTGAGTTTTGTTAAGTAATCCCTTATTGTATTTTTATATTATTTATTTTGAAGGTTATGCTACAAGGAAATCACTAAAGTAATCCAGTTAAGTGTTTTGAAAGTATTTGATATTAAAATTTATTTTTGCACATATTTTGTTTCATATACAATTTTAAATATTTAATAAACAATCGTATAAAAAATTTAGTCAATAAATTTTTTTTCAAGTGACATGTTTCTTTCATCCCGATTTATCGATGGGATTTCAAGAAATTCCGACTCACTGAGTTTCGACGTCCTAAAAATAACCGTCGGAAAAGTTATTATACCTACGTGTTATCACAATAGATTTTTTAGTAATACATATTTTCTTACGTCTATATATATAAGCGATTTACCACTTACAGACTCATCATAAAATCTCCGAAACTATCTGACCGATTAACTTAAAATTTTATATAGTAACTTCTTTTGTGATGTGGACATGACGTCCACTAAAAATGGATTTTACGGAATTCCTATCAAAACGGATTTCAACTTTTTGCATTTCGCCAAGTTTTAAACCTGTAGGAGCTATACACTTAACGCAGGGGTAAGAGTTACTATAGCAACGGTTGCCATAGCATCTGTTAAGATTGCAACGGATAATATGACAAAGGTTACCATAGCAACCTAAGTTCACATCCAAATTAATAGTGTGCCTAGCGAAGCGGGAAGGTAGAAGCTAGTAATATTAAATATTACGATTTTAAAGCCAAGACGTTTATCTTTCATAAAATGTTTTTTTAAACTTTAATCGTTGTTCTTAATTTTTTTAGTAATTTCCCAATTATAATTTCTTTGAATATGAATGTCACCAAATAATTGAGATCAATATTTGTTTCACCCTTTATCGCTATTTTATTTTTATGGACCCTGTTATAGGGATTTTATCGTTACAGTACCCAATAGCGCCATATTATGGTATAACCCCAACAAATAAAAATTCTTAACTGACTTCAGAAAAAGGAAAATGTGTCCAATTTACTTTTATTTTGCTAATTTTTAATTATATCTTCTCACGTACTTATTTCTTTTAAATATATCCTTTTATCTTAATAGTAAAAGAAAAGTAAGTCCTTTAAAAAAAACGTAACAGTGTTGATAGTAAATGCAGACTTTTTACATTGATAAAAATTATTGTATTTTTTTGACATTCATATTTTTAGTCACATTGATGTCATCAGTTTCGCTTAAGTCATTGGTTTCATAACCATATAATATTTAATATACTCCATTTAATTCTAAAATGTAACCTCTTTTTTGGAATGGTTTATTATTTAAAATTGAAAAAAATCTTAATTGTAAGCTAATTTGTACGTTAAAGTCCTAAATTTTATAGCCATGTATAAATATATTTTGATAGTTTATTATACTCCATTATACCTGTTTGATAATATAATAATAAAAATATAAATCAAATTATATTAAATAGGTGTCTTATTTAAAAAATCGGGTTGATATCTTTATATTTCTTGTTAGGCTCATATTTCACAGCATGATATTAAAATGTTGTACTTATATTTGGATCTATAAAATACATAGAAATTCATATAAAAGCTATAAATAACAACTATTCGTTGCCAAAACATCCTGTTCTGCGACCTCTACACATTTTATCTTACTCAGAAGTAAATACTTTCATCAGTACTTATAGTTATAGGCATGTTATGATATATTACAAAGCAGTATAATAAGGTATATCTTATAACTTATCTACTATTACAAAATATAAATCCTAGATGATATCAATATGCGATGGTAGTTTAAAAGAAATATAACTTTTATATGATGGATATAACTTGTAAAATAAGGGATTATTCCTCATATTATGTACCTATTAAACATTTATATTAATCTTCGGTTAAAATCATTTACATTGGTAATTCACGTTATTATTCTTCTTTTTTTAAACAAAATGGTATTGTTTTAGTACGACATTTTATAATTAAGCTAAACATACTCTTACGAGTATAACGTTATATTCTTCATACAATAAAGTTAAAAAACTTAAAAATACTTATTTTAAAATATCATTTCAATGTAATTTTAATCAACTATAATAACGTATAATTAATTAAAAATAAAATATGTGGCTAAAATTGGACTATAATATTAAATTTACAAATAGTTTCGACCTATCGACATTTGCGAACATATCAAATGCAAGTTTGCTCTCAACACACAAGGAATCCAATCCTCTGAACCAGACAGCTACACTGTTTGTCAAAGTACAATCCACTTACTTTGATGGTTACTGATACACATTTTTTTGAAATAAATAAAATAGCAAGGTAATAAATAACTAACTCCTGATTCAAATACCTACACATCTATCACCATTTCAAATATTTACAAATTATTTATAATTTTATTGTAATTTGTAGCCCAATCCCATTTTTGTCTAATCCTCTGCTAAGAATGAAAACCAAAAAATGTTTTATTTTATACAATTATACCACAAAGTAAGTGGCTGCGTTTTCCCTTGAAAATGGAAGATTTTGTAGTGGAAAAAATTTGTTAACAATCTGCATTAATTCAAAAACAGTAAAATAACTTTTACGTGGTACTTGAAAATAGAAACAAATAAAAAAACAAAATTACAAAAAATTTATAATTTGTATATTAAGTTCTGTGTCATGTTGACGTATCAATATATTTTTTTGTACTTTATGTACCGGTTTGTCTCAATACTATTTTGTTATATTATAAATCAATATTTTTATTGTGTACGTATATTTGTTATATACTTCTCCAAAAACTTAACTTTTGTGTCCTATTTATTATTAGTGTTCAATTCCTTCATTGCATTAGGCTTGTAATAATTGTTTAGAGTCATTTACCCAGATACGTACAATCAGATACTTATACAGGGTGGGCCAAAAATTTTTGCAAATAGCAACTCTTGATTTCTCCAAAACCGTGAGAGCAAGGGGCGCGCGGGTGGCGGGGAATTGTGCGTCGTTTAATGCAATTTTAGTCACGATGGAGCGCTTCACGGGACAACAGCGTGCTTTTTGCGTAAAACAATTTTACAAAAACAACGATTCCTACGTTACTGTACGACGCCTCTTTAGAGTTAAATACTGATTACAACGTGTAAGTGAGTGTCCAAGTGTTAATTTAATTAAAGCTTGGGTTAAAAAGTTGGAGCAAACGGGATTGACAACGAATATTAAACAAACTGGGCGACCACGTTCAAGAAGAAGCGAAGAGAACATTCGGGAGGTTGAAATTTCTGTAAGGGACGATCCAGAATCATCTACGCGTAAGCGGTCGGCGGCTCTTGCTATACCAAGAACTAGTCTGCGGCGAATCTTGCATTTGGACCTTAAACTGCACCCATATAAGCTTCAAATTGTGTAGGAGATGAAACCAAACGACTACATTCAACGCAAGTTATTTGCTGACACTATACTGGAGCGATTCTCTAGCCTTGAGAATGTATTGTTTACGGACGAGGCCCATTTTTACATTAATGGTCACGTAAATAAACATAATTATCGATATTGGAGCACGAAAAACCCTCACTATAAACACCAAAAGCCTCTTCATTCACCAACAACGACAGTGTGGGCTGCCATATCCGCAAAGGGCATAATCGGTCCATACTTCTTTGAAAATAATCAAGGAAATAACGTAACTGTGAACTCAGTGGAATACGTGAAAATGTTGCGAGAGTTTTTGATACCACAGTTGCATGAATTTGAAGGATACAATAGCCGGAATTGGATGCAACAAGATGGAGCAACATGTCATACGTCAAACGTGACTTTACCGGTGGTCAAAGAAATGTTTCCTAACAAATTGATTTCTCGCAGAGGTGATATCCCATGGCCTCCCAGAAACCCGGACCTTACACCTTGCGATTTTTTCTTGTGGGGATATCTGAAGAGTCGAGTATACCTTAATAAACCGATGACCATATCCCAATTAAAAGAAAACATCCACGAGGAGATAGCCGCGATTCCTCGCAGCATGTGTCAACGAGTTTTCCAAAGTTTACGTAGTCGATTGCAGGAGTGCCAACGACGAGACGGAGCACATCTCGACGATGTCATTTTTAAAAAATTAATTTTAATAAATGATAATTACGTTAAATAAATCATAAACAAAATAACATTTGTACTTTTATTTCTAGACATGTTTCAAAAGTGCAAAAATTTTTGGCCCACCCTGTATATATCTACTCATTCTGTAATCTCTCTCTGAGTAATGTTATCTGTAAAATATTAATAAGAAGGAAATTGATTTTCCTTATCATGAAGATATTAAGTTGGATATTGATTTAAATATCTATACTTTTATCGGCTCAATATATTGGTATCTAGATAATTATGAATAATTAATAATTAACATGGGCGATGTGACGTGGTGATGTCAATGTTTTACCTTCCTGTTAAGAAGTCCTGAGTTCAATGTCCTCACTTTATATTTATACTAAACACTAATATTTGTGAAATCTTGTTTGGTCGGTAAAGTAAAATGCCTTAAAATGTTTAGAAGTCATTCTACGTATAACCCACCTTCCATGAAATAGCGTGGTGGGTTAAACTTAACACTTTCTATTATTAGAAATGATATATATTTTTTATGATTGATTATAAAAAGTGTATCTGAAATTATTTCTATCTTACGTTTTAAATCATAAACATATTTTTGCAATATTTTTGCAATGACCTTCATTGGATTGTATTGTTTAGGAATTATGAATTAAAGTACATATAATATTATGATTACCACACAATTATGTTAAGGTTGTCTTAAATACATTTTTGCATTTTGTTTTCAATTTATTTCACTGTACGTTTGTTTTAAAACGAGTATTGTGTTTAAACACTGTTCTAGTTTGATGAACAATGGATTCAATTTAAATTGTTGTTTCTCTTATTCATATTTTACATTGTAATGTGTTTTACAAATAATTCGGTTATGGTTTAATTTTTTTTAAAGTTCAAACCGGTAAAGAGTATTTTTATTTTAAGGATATCAAAATACAGAAATCACTAATTATAAAAACTAATGTTGAATTGGAGGAGTGTGTATTAATGTATTAATATAATTTATTATGATATTGCTTTTGATTTTGTTTGTGCTGTGTTTAAGTTGCAGTAGACGTAACGGTACATTCCATATAGAATAAAGAAACTTTTAACTTTAAATTGGAAATGTTTTAATTGTAAATATAAACTAGTATATTGCATTAGATCCAATGCTTCAATTGAAGTAGTTCCAATTATTAATCCCAGTAGTTGAAGTGAATATCAATAGTCTCAATTATTATTTGTAATTAAAGTTTCACTTAATTCTAATCAGCTAAATGAGGTCATCTACCATGTATATACTACGTGATAGTAATGTTTATTATTTGGAGTAAGATAATCGAAGATACACAAAAATGTGGAATTCCTCATATAAATATAAGAAAGAATTCATTAAATAATCCCTGTATAAATATAAAAAATTCATTCGATACTTATTTCCATTCGAATAAACGAGTGAATGACTGAACACATCTGAAATAGGTCGGCAAAATATTTATCGCTATGCTTCCAACCACATACTGAAGAAGACTGTGTAATTCATTATTTGAATACAAATAGTGTTTACATATAATTTTGAAATACTTTTTATTACATTGAATCCATTAATACGTATAATATAAAGCAATCAATAAATATGTATAAGAAAAAATACTTAAGAAATCTAATATGGTTCCATTCTACCAACTTCTACAATATGCTATTATTATTCAATTAGTAATTAGAAACCTCTGAATCTCATATATATATATATAATGTGAATTGTCTTAATATTTGAAATTTCTTTACGAAATTAACTACATCCGATGGTTGAAAAAAGTGTCATTAAAGTGGTTTAGCCTACCGTAAATCACGGGCACATTTTATATGCTCCACAAGTAGTATATGTCATAGAAAGGACCCTGAGGGCCATTACTCGAAACTTTACACAGGCGAGGCTGCGTGCGTAATCTAGTTTATCTTACATGTAAGTAGAATATAAATATTGGATGTGTCTGTCGATACCACTAAGTGTTACAAACACGACAGCATGAATAATATACTTGGCGCCAACGCAAATGTTTTGGGAAACTATCATTATTTAACCTTTGGATATATATGTAAATAAAAGATTACGTTCTTCCCTCTATTTTATTATAATAGTATCGATATGTATTTATTGTTTACACGGTTAAAATTTTACAGATTTTTTTACTATACTATTTATTTTAACACACAAACTAGGGAACAGTCACCTTCATATTGCGTTAAAATAATTCTGAGAACATAATTGTTAGTGTTACAATTAAATGAAATCGATATAACTGACTTGAAACTCTTAAATAATTTTAATGAAAGGTAAAAGGTAAGAAAACATTATATTAACAAATTGTTAAGGTATCTGTACTATTTTTGTAGGTTTATCATTAAATGATAATTAAAGCGTATAAGAATGGAATTAAGATTGTACAGGGTTTTAATACAATTAAGTCGACAACCTTCTCTAAGAGAATATTGGAATCCTATTTTCCAATTACTCTGCATTAGGTCTAGCCAGTCTAGCCGGTCGGTTTTCTATCCTATAAAGTCCGTCTACCTAAGGTTAGACCTACCGTAGTCATGCGTCGTAGCTTTAAAGGTTTTAATAATTATGCATTCATGTAAGATCTTAATGACATTGACTGGGATACGATTTTCCTTGCTAAGACGGTCGATGAGAAGGTAGATATTTTTAACTCTTTCTTAACTGATCTTTTTGATAAACACGCTCCGTTCCGACCCATAAAACTTAAGCATCTACCTGCACCATGGCTAACTCAGGACATAAAAAATCGAATGGTGAAACGCAATAGAGCAAAATCTAGGTACAAATTAAAACCCACAAACGACAATCTCTATAAGTATAAACAGATCCGTAACCATTACAATAAGGTATGCAGAGATGCTCAACGATAGTACTTACATAGTACTATCGAGAACAATAATTCTGCTAGAACATGCAGATTTTTGAATTCACTTGGAATTGCACGTCAAACATCTAACATTTCGAATAATCTAGACCTCGAAGCTCTGAAAAGCTTTTTTACAACCGCACTACCAATGGACAGTAAATTAAAAAAAAATACTCTCGATAAACTTAGCTCTGTGTCCATACCCTTTATTTCCCCCTTTGCCTTTACTCCGGTTGTTAATAGTGACGTCAGGTTACACGTTCCTGCAATTAAGTCTCATGTTACAGACTGTGATGAAATCAACCGCAAAATGATTTTTTTAATGATAAACTCCATTTTACCATCGCTAAACACATATTTTAAACTTCTCACTCTCGTCTTGTCAATTCCCAAGTGCTTGGGGTAAAGCTCTTATTATTCCTCTACCTAAAACAAATCACCCCGTATCTATGTCTCACTTTCGTCCTATTTCAATCCTTCCTTTCTTGTCCAAAGTATTAGAACGTATTGTCCACCTCCAACTTAATAAGTATGTCTGAAAACTAAATATTGCTGCACCACTACAGCACTTATAAAAGTTTGTGATGACTTACGGCATAACATGGACAATAAGCAAGTATCTTGGCTTTGCTCGACTTCAGCAACGATTTTAACGCGGTTGATTTTGAATTACTGTTTTTTGTTCTTGGGTCTATCAATGTCTCTGAGAGCGTTATTAAGTGGTTTCACAGCTAATTGTATGATCGTACTCAACGTATTCACGTTAATAATAAATCTTTCTTTCAACCATTTGCTTCTGGTGTACCTCAAGGTAGTGTCGTATCACCAATTCTATTTTCCATCTTTATTAATACTGTTATTTAATTTCTAACATCTTCTTTCCACCTGTGCGGTGATGACTTACAGATATATATCACTGCTCTTGCTCATAATATGGATAGTGCCATTAATCATTTGAATAGCAATTTACAACATATTTGCACATGGAGCAGAGCATATGGACTTCGTGTCAATCCAGCGAAGTCCCAAGTCATCTTGATTGGAAGTCGTAAGATGCTCGCCAAAACTTAAAGCAAGCCCCTACCTGGCATTTATTTTGATAATTCTATGTTAGTCTTTTGTCATTCGGTCAAAACCCTTGGTCTCCACATTGATCAGACGCTCTCTTGGTCGGTGCAGATTACGGCAGTAAGTAGAAAAATATTTGCTACTGTTGCCTCATTAAAACGTTGGAAGCATCTTCTGCTAATTAAGACGAAAATCTCTTTAGTACAAACCCTTTTACTACCGCTTTTGGACTACGCCGATTGTTGTTATCCAGATGTAACTGAAGAACAACTCAACAAACTAGAACGGCTTCAAAATTTGTGTATAAAGTTTATATTCAGCCTACGCAAATTTGATCATGTATCAGAATGTCGTACTCAACTAAAATGGCTAACCATTAGAAAACGCCGCAACATGCATATCCTCTCATTTCTTTACTCTATTCTATATAATAACCCTTGTAACCCTTGAAAGAAAGATTCAGTTTTTTGGTTTCGTAAGGACCTAGTCAACTCGAACTTCGGTCAAAAAGTGACAACAAATTAATGTTGCCCTCGGCTAAAACTAAGTACTACAGTAAATCTTTCACTGTGAAGGCTTTACTTTAGAATATGCTACCCCCAGATATCAGATGCACACAATCGCTAATTTAATTTAAAAATAGATTATTTAATTAATACCTTTCTCTAGAATAATTTACACTTAACACTTTCATTAGTCATTATCGTCATTATAAACTGTCGTTATGTAGGCATTTATCTCTGTTTAGAATATGTATATACGAGTATAGTTATGTATTTAGTGGTGTATATATGTGTGTATGTGTATATATATTTAATTATACTAATTGTATGTATGTATATATGTATATATATATATATATATATATATATATATATATATATATATATATATATATATATATATATATATATGTGTGTATATATGTGTATATATATTTTATATTTATTATGTTTATTTAAAAATAATTTAATTAGTTAAATGTTTATAAGCCATTTGTGGAAATTATTAATTCTTTATTCTATGCATCCATTTTATGTATTAATTTCGTTTTAGCGCTATCTCGTACTTATTACTGAAATTCTTTCACTTGAAGGTTGTCTGTCAGAGATTGCTTTTAGCAATAAGACCGCCTTTGCATACTTTGTTTTTTTCTTTCTTCTTTTTATTTGTTTATATTATTTTGTGTGCAATAAAGAGCTTATCTATCTATCCATCATAGCCAAACTGTATATTTGTTATATACTGCTCCAAAAACATAAGAACCGGATCCAAACGCGTCTATTGAACGTGTGATACATTTCAATTTCGCGCTCGAGTGTACTCACAGACGCGAACATTCATTACAATCTTACTTTAGAATATATATAGATAATTAATATGTAATGAAAATGTTTAATGTTTGTATATAATGTTAATAACATTTGATTTTCATTCTTCGGTCTATAACTTATATCTTTACATTTGTGACATATTTATAATTAGTGTTCAATTCCTTCATTGTATTAGGCTTGTAATAATTGTTTACAGTCATTTACCCAGATACGTACAATCAGATACTTATATATATCTACTCATTCTGTAATCTCTCTCTGAGTACCGTTATCTGTAAAATATTAATAAGAAGGAAATTGATTTTCCTTATCATGAAGATATTAAGTTGGATATTGATTTAAATATCTATACTTTTATCGGCTCAATATATTGGTATCTAGATAATTATGAATAATTAATAATTAACATGGGCGATGTGACGTGGTGATGTCAATGTTTTACTTTCCTGTTAAAAAGTCCTAAGTTCAATGTCCTCACTTTATATTTATACTAAACACTAATATTTGTGAAATCTTGTTTGGTCGGTAAAGAAAAATGCCTTAAAATTTTTAGAAGTCATTCTACGTATAACCCACCTTCCATGAAATAGCGTGGTGGGTTAAACTTAACACTTTCTATTATTAGAAATGATATATATTTTTTATGATTGATTATGAAAAGTGTATCTGAAATTATTTCTATCTTACGTTTTGAATCATAAACATATTTTTGCAATGACCTTCATTGGATTGTATTGTTTAGGAATTATGAATTATACTACATATAATATTATGATTACTACACAATTATGTTACGGTTGTCTTAAATACATTTTTGCATGTTGTTTTCAATTTATTTCACTGTACGTTTTGTTTTAAAACTCGAGTATTGTGTGTTTAAACACTGTTCTAGTTGGATGGAGAATGGATTCAATTTAAATTGTTGTTTTACTTATTCATATTTTACATTGTACTAATGTGTTTAACAAATAATTCGTATATTATGGTTTAATTTTTTTTAAAGTTCAAACCGGTAAAGAGTATTTTTATTTTAAGGATATCAAAATACAGAAATCACTAATTATAAAAACTAATGTTGAATTGGAGGAGTGTGTATTAATGTATTAATATAATTTATTATGATATTGCTTTTGATTTTATTTGTGCTGTGTTTAAGTTGCAGTAGACTTAACGGTGCATTCCATATAGAATAAAGAAACTTTTTAATTTAAATTGAAAATGTTTTAATTGTAAATATAAATGGTTTATTGCATTAGATCCAATGCTTCAATTGAAGTAGTTCCACTTATTATTCCCAGTAGTTGAAGTGAATATCAATAGTCTCAATTATTATTTGTAATTAGAGTTTCACTCAATTCTAATCAGCTAAATGAGGTCATCTACCATGTATATACTACGTGATCGTAATGTTTATTATTTGGAGTAAGATAATCGAAGATTACACAAAAAAGTGGAATTCCTCATATAAATATAAGAAAGAATTCATTAAATAATTCCTATATAAATATACACAATTCATTCGATTCTTATTTCCATTCGATTGAACGAGTGAATGACTGAACATATCTCAAATAGGTCGGCAAAATACGCTATGCTTCCAATATACTGAAGAAGACTGTGTAATTCATTATTTGAATACAAATAGTGTTTACATATAATTTTGAAAAACTTTTTATTATATTGAATCAATTAATACGTATAATATAAAGCAATCAATAAATATGTATATGAAAAAATACTTAAGAAAATTAATATTGTTCCAGAATTCTGCCAACTTCTACAATATGCTATTATTATTCAATTAGTAATTAGAAACCTCTGAATCTCATATATATATATATATATATATATATATATAATGTGAATTGTCTTAATATTTGAAATCTCTTTACGAAGTTAACTACATCCGATGGTTGAAAAAAAGTGTCATTAAAGTGGTTTAACCTACCGTAAATCACGGGCATATTTTATATGCTCCACACGTAGTATATGTCATATACTACGTGTGGAGCCTCCATACACAATACCAGTTTTACATCAAAGATCCTGATGTTTTAGTTCTAAAGTCGCCACTCGAGATCTTTCTTAATTACTTTTGTAATAAAATATCTATTTTATTAGGTATTTTATATTCTGGGTTTGCTAGATCGAGAACCTTAGATTTCTTGGCATTTAGATGTTCTTATTATTGCGAAAGTAAATAGGCTGTTATTTTCTTGAGAATATAGGGCCGAAAGGTTCTCGAGTGGCGTCCACGAGCCAGTATATGCGGCGTGGGTAGGCCCACCCTTAGATGGACCGACGACATAGTCAAGGTCACATGTCGCTGGAGGCGGACTGCGCAAGTCATTATATTTAACGTAATATTTAAATAATTTTGTATGCAATAAAGTATTTATATCTAGCCATAAACGTCGGTGGTAGAAATTATAATGTTAAAAAATATATTTCTTATTTTTTTTTATAGTTTGTAACAGTTAGTCATTTGTAACCAAAAATATAATATTTTAAATAGAAATAGCGAATCATGATCCTATTACACATTTTTTTCTGAAAACAGCTATTTTATTTTCTTGTAATTTTGATACTTAAATGGATGTGAATTTCTTTGTAATGGAAAGAGTTTTTATTACACATATTGAGTTTTGTTCAGTAATCTCTTATTGTATTTTTATATTATTTATTTTGAAGGAGATGCTACAAGGAAATCAGTAAAGTAATCCATTTAAGTGTTTTGAAAGTATTTGACATTAAAATTTATTTTTGCACGAATACAAATTTAAATATTTAATAAACAATCGTATAAAAAAGTGAGTCGATAATTTTTTTTAGGCAATTTTATTTTCTCGATTAAAATAAACATTTAAAACCATGAAAATAAAAAAAAAATAGAAGATATTATTTCTTTACTACAAGTATAAAACTTTGTTTAGATGTTTATCCCTAGATGTTTATATTATAGATAAACTTTCGCGTTATGGACTCGTAAATAAGTGTCATGTCCCTTTCATCCCGATTTATCGATGGGATTTCAAGAAATTCCGACTCAGTGAGTTCCGACGTCATAAAAATAATCAAAGGCAAAGTTATTATACCCTCGTGTTATCATAATAGATGATTTAGCAATACGTTTTTTTTATATAATATTTTATATTACGATTTTAAAACCAAGATGTTTATCCTTCATAAAATGTTTTTAAAAAACTTTAATCACTTTCTCTTAATTTTTATAGTAGTTTCTCAATTATAATTTCTTTAAATATGAATGTCACCAAATAATTGAGATCAATATTTATTTCACCCCTTATCGCTATTTTATTTTTATGGACCCAGTTATACGGCTTGTATGATTACAACAACCAATAGCACCATATTATGGTATAACCCCAAAAAATAATATTTCTTTACTGACTTCAGAAAAAGGAGAATATGTCCAATTACTTTTATTTTTCTAAGTTTTATTTATATCTTCTCAAGTACTTATTTAACTTAAATATATCCATTTTATCTTTTAAAAGAAAAGTGGGTTCTTTAGAGAGCGTAATATTGTTGATAGGAAATTCATATGCAGACTTCGTCCATTGACAAGAATTATTGTATTTTTTGACATTCATATTTTTAGTTATATCGATGTCATCAGTTTCGCTTAAGTGATTGGTTTGAAAACCATATAATATTTAATGAATGATTTATTATTTAAAATTGAGAAACATCTTAATTTTAAAGGTAATTTGAGTTAAATTCCTAAATTTATAGCTATTTATAAATATATTTTGATAGTTTATTATACTTTATTATACCTATTTCTGAATATAATAATAAACATATAAATCAAATTATTTTAAATAGGTGTCTTATTTAAAAAATCGGGTTGATATCTTTATATTTCTTATTAGACTCATATTTCACAATATTATATTAAAATGTTTTACTTATATCCGGTTCTATAAAATACATATAAAAGCTATAAATAACAACTATTTGTTGCCAAAACATCCTGTTCTGTGACCTCTATACATTTTATCTTATATGATGTAAATACCTTCATCAGTACTTATAAATAAAGGGGTGTGGTTATTTATTACACAGCAGTATAACAAGGTATATATTACAGCTTGTCTACTTCAAAAGAAAGATGTCATCATAAATCCTAGATGATCAATGAGCGATGATAATTTAAATGAAAAATAACTTTTATTTGATGGATATAACTTTTAAAATAAGGCATTACTCCTTATGTTATATAGACATAAAACATTTAATAATAATCTTCGGTTAAAATCACTGATATTGGTAATTCATGTTATTATTCTTCTTTCTTTTAAACAAAATATTACTGTTTTAGTACGAAATTTAATAATTAAGATACAAATACTCTCATAACGTTATATTCTTCATACAATAAAGTTAAAAAACTTTTTTTTAATATCATATCAATGTTATTTTAATCAAATAAAAACACATTATTGATTAAAAATGAAATAAGCGCCTAAAATTATACACATATCAAACATATCAAATGCAAGTTTCAACTCCCAACACACAAGGAATCCAGTCCTGAACCAGACAGCTACACTGTTTGTCAAAGTATAATCCACTTACTTTGATGGCTAGGGGACGTTTTAGATTGTACATCATGTTCACGACCTAATAATCTCTATACATGATATTTCTGTTACTTTAACATTGTTTAATACTAATGCATGTGTTCAATCACTATTTGTTTGTTTATATTTATAAGGCATCTTAAATATTTTTAACTGATTATTGCGAGTTGCGATGTTTCGCGTTCCTTTAGTACTAACATTGTTTAAATAAAGATCAAAATACTTTTGAAAATCGGTACCACATTACAGTAAAAATTGTGAGTTTGTTTTTAACATAGTTGTTTTTAACTTTAAATGAAGAAGTAGCGAACATTAGGGCAAAAATTAATCACACTATATTAATTATAAGTGGTTTATGTGTTTTCTATATTTTTAAATAGTCACCAGATTTTGAAATAAACAAAACAGCAAAGCAATAGAACAATGTTTAAAAAATGATAGTTATCAAAATAAAGTTAAACGATTTTATATACAGCCCTCCATTTGGAAAACTTTTATCTTGAAACGAATATTTATAACTATAATTTACAATTATTAAGTGTACAAAAAGAACTTAGAGATTTAAAAAGTAGTAGTATCAATTATTATTTTATAACAATCTCTTAAAAACAAAACCTAAAATGACAATAAGAAAGTTCTCAAAAGGATATGTTGACAATAATCTGTTACCAAACAATTTATTCAAAATCAATTCAATAACTTTCACGAATTGGTAAAAAAAAACAAAAAGAGAAGTAGATAAAAAGAGATATACCAAAAAAAAAGTTGTAGTTTAAATTCCGTGTCATGTCAACTGTTTCTAAATAATAGATTTGGCCGTGTTACTTTTTTGCTATAATATGATATATCAATAAATATAACAATATCAATAATAAGAGTGTTAATATTCTAATTTAATTACTAGTTTTTGTGGGTTTTTACATTGTAATTTGTTAGCCATTTCATACTTCAACAAAAAAAATATAAACTGATTCCAAATTTATTGATTATGAGATACATTTAAATTTGAGACCCGAGTGTACTTAGACTCAAACATTCAATACAATATGACTTTAGAAGAATATACAGATCATTAATATGTAGTGACATTGTTTCATATTTTTTGTACGTTTTAATGTTCAATTAATAATCGATCTGACGTGGTGATATCAATGATTTTCTCGACCTTCCTGTTCCTGTCAGGGTCCTGGGTTCAATGCCCACCGGGTATATGTACTTAGGCTGGTCATAGATACTGTGACTTGCAGCATATAAAAAAGGCACTGGTGGACGTAAATGATAATTTATAAAAGAATAGGGTGGTGAAATCAAAACAAATACTTAAGCGGTACGTAAAGACAGGTCATAGAAGAAAATTATTTAAGGATGAGATTTTTTTACAATTTAACAATATTTTAAGAATTAATCTGATTGTATTTATGCTTAAAGCTCTAAAGAAGCTTTCCAGTTATTAATAGTATCAACAAATTACAATGTGGGCATTATCCGACTTCAGTGGTGGTTGGTAGGTTATTAGCTATGAAGGAGGGACTGAGCCAAATTCTTTTTGAAAAAATTATGAGAATATCGACACAAGTTTATCAATATACCATTCTTGAGAAGGTAGTTAAGTCCTTTAACAACTCCATGCTCAATAACCGCGAATGGCCCTTTATCAAGTCTCGCTGAATACTGGCCGTCATCTTGTCCTGATCTTAATCCATAATGATTTATGGTCAGTTTTAAAAAGTAAGGCTTGCTTTTAACAGCATTAAACTTACCAATCATTTTATTATTAGAATTAAGTTGTCTTTTTTATTTATTAAATATAAAATCTAACTTTGTCTAAAATTTTTTATATTTTAAATCTTTTAAATTATACATATTTTTTAATTTATTTATATTATTTAAAAATTTAAATATTAGCATTATCATATATTTATTTTGCGGTCATCTTAACTACAGTTTTGCATGTTATTTTCAATTTGTTTTACTGTACGTTTGTTTTAAAACTCGAGTATAAATACAATGGTATATTTTGCTGAACAATGGATTTAATTTAAATTGTTGTTTCTCTTATTCATACTTTACCTTGAAACTTGTATTTATTATTATATCTAGTGTTAGTATATTATTTTAATATTTATTTAGATTTTTTTAATTTTAAAGTTAAAACTGGAAAAGAGTAATTTTTATTTTGAGAATATAAAAATATACAATTCGCAAATCAAATGTAAAAAATATAATTTAAATTAGTGTCGTCTGTCTCTATTTATGAATTTACGTTTTATTGGTTATAATTTTTTTGTTTCTTTTGGTTAATTTATCATAAGTGTGTTGAACGGTACATTAAGTAGTAAAATAAACTTTTAACTTAAAACTTGTAAATGTTTCAACTGTAAATATAAAATGGTTCATTGGAATGCTTCAATTGAAGTAGTTCGACTTTTCATTCCCAGTAGTTAAAGTGAATATCAATAGTAGTAAAAATATTCAAACGATATTTATTTAGGGAAGTTATTAGTAATTAACGTTTCACTCAATTCCAATCAGCTGAATGAATTCATATCTTCTATATACGACATGATTATACTGATTATTATTTGAAGTTAGCTAATCTAATCGATGATTACACAAAAAAATACCATTCCCCATATAAATATAAGAAAGTATTTGTTAAATAATCCCTATATAAATGTAAACAATTCATTCAATTCTTATTTTTATTCGATTGAACGAGTGAATGACTGAACACATGCGAAATAGGTGGCAAAATATTTATCGCTATGCTTCAAACCATATACTAAAGAAGACTGTGTAATTCTCTATTTGAATACAAATAGATTTTACATATAGTTTTAAATATATAAGTAAATAAATATAATAGAAATAAATAATATAATATATCATCATATTTTACTGAAATTTTTGTAACAAATCAATACCTATAAGAAAAAAGAAGCAAAATGGTTTAAGAAATGTGTAATATGGTCGCAAAAGTTAAAATACCCCAACAATGGGCTATTATTATTCAAATAATATTATAAGGCTGAGAAGCTTTTAATCTATTCGATATTTTACAAGAGATTCAAATTCAATTCATTTAAATAATCGAACAGATTTTCTGAATGAAGACTCATATGTAATGTGAATTAATACTTGAAATCCCTCTCCCAAAAAATACTCCATCCGATGGTTGAATACTGAATTCACATGTAACTCGATTTAATACTCGATGTATTTACATAAAATCGTATTTTCAGTCATTAGCGATGAAATCATTTTAATTAAAATGACATTTTAATATGATTATTTTTAAGGATATTGTTAAGAAAGAAAAGTACTATAAAAATGTTTTGTCCCACCGTAAATCATCGAACACTTCTTTATATACTCCACACGCAGTATATGTTATAAAAAGGACCCTGAGGGACTTTACCTGAAACTTTAAACACCCGGAGCTGCGTGCGTAATCTAGTTTATCTTACATGTAAGTAGAATATAAATATCGGATGTGTCTGTCGATACCACTAAGTGTTACAAACACGACAGTATGAATAATATACTTGGCGCCAACGCAAACGTTTTGGGAAAGCGTGATCATATAATCTTTGGATATATACAGCCACGTGTAATGAAAAGTATACACGGGTAGATTTTCAAATAAATATTCACTCTGAAAATAAAAAAAAAAAGTAGCCACTTAACAATTCATACTATATAACCACCAGACTTTCTCACAATAATGTATACATTTTTGAAAATTTTTGAAATTTTCAGCGTTAATATTTATTTGAAAATTTGCCCGTGTATACATTTCATTGCACGTGACTGTACATAAAAGATTACCTTCTTCCGTTTGATTTAGAATTAGTGATCATCTAATTCGATTATTAATTGCTATACATAATACCCATAATTTAGACCTGATAGCAGGTGTTGCGGTAGATTTTTTAAAACTTTTTAGACAAATAGTTTTCGCCAACTAAAAAGATTTATTTTATGATAATAAAAATGTAGATATTATTTATTGTTTACAAGGGTTAACGAGTTTTTTTTAGTATACTTTTTATTTATCACGAAATGAAGAGGAAAGTCAGCTTCACTTTGTGTTAAAATAATTCTGAGAACGTAATTGGCAGTGTTACAATTATATGAAATCGATATAACCAACTTGAAACTCTTAATAAATTATTAAGGTATCTATACTACTTTTGTAAGATTGCCATGAAATGATAATTAAAAAGTAAGAAAGGAATTAAGATTGTACAGGATTTTAATACAATTAAGTCGACAATCTTCTCTAAGAGAATATTGCAATTCTATTTTCCAATTACTCTGCATTAGGTCTAGCCGGTCGCTGGTAATACCTTACTTAAATCAGACACGGGTGTGGCATTAGTACGATAGACTATAAAGGTATAAATTTATTATTAGTTAATTGAATGCTATTTATAAGATAAAAATTTTATATTGAATGTAGAAATTATCCAAATTAAAATGTAACATATTATTAAATGCGTCATCATACTAATTATATCAAAGGTGATTTATTATACGTCTCTTTAATTAATGTAGGCAGTGTCTGGCAGCGACAGCTTATATAATAAAAGAAGCGTTACTTGTATTTTACGTGTCCTTATACATTTATAGTTTTAATTACGTGTACATATATGAATTATAACTTTATTAGGATTCATACTTTATCTTGCACTGCTTGTATTATCACTGAATACTAATGCTTGACTACCCTGACTAACCACCTTTCTCCTTTCACTCAGGGTTACATTACAATGATTTAATCTACAGTAGCAGCGAATTTACTACCTCTACGTAACATAATTTCTGGCATACATAAAATACAATTCTAGTTTTCACATCTCAATGTAGGCTCTCGAGTTTTTTGTGTAAACCAGTTGGAATTGATAATGATAATTACAAATTTTTTATTATTATTATTGTAAATTATTTTTAAAACAATGAATAAATGTAGTTTATTCAAATAAAACTGAATGTTACAAAGGAACTATTTAATAAATATTATAACTATAAATGTATGAGTATTTAAAGCATAATAGTATATTAAATTATTACTCTACATTTATTACGAACTAGCTGTGTTCGGTCGCATTATATTTTTATATTAAAAGTAGCCTAAATAAGTAATCCTTACAAAATCAACTATCCACTTTTAAAAGTTCTCTGAAAATCGTTCTAGCGCTTTTAGAGGTTAGCCGGAACAAACAGACAAACAAAAATGTATAAGTATCGTATATACTTTTTTATGCACTCAATGAAGAGCTGTTCATTTGGAATTCCAAACGAACATTTTTTTATATATATGGATTAAGAGATTTCTTTAAAATATATGAAAAGAAAAACGGCTTAATTTTACAAATCTATTCATAATATTCGATAAATACGTTATATGATATAAGGACATTTAAATTTTAAGAAAGCGATATGGGTTTTATCTTATGTCATTTATTATCTCAGATATAATCTGAAGTAAATGAAATTTCTTATAATTAAATACATTGTAGACAATAAATTTATTAATAAGTGATAATGTTATATTGTCGGTATTTAATATTAAGAAAATTTATTAAGCACATATCTTATAATAAAAATATGAAGTAGAATCTGCTGTAGAAAAAAGAATATCCTTTATCTCATATATAAATCCTTGGAATCATTTCTGACAGGTTTAGGTAATCTCAAGGGAACACAGCAATTTTCTCCAGCAGAATTACTTTGACTCAAAGCACAGGGAAATCGTAGATATTTATAATACTTTAGTATAATCTATACATATAATAGTATTATAACAAAACGTATCTCTACATTACATTACAGAATATAAGATAAACATTTTAACGTTATTTGTCTGTTTGTTGATTCGCCTGTCACGACAAAAATACGAGAAGGGTTTTGGTTTGGGTTATTTATGTTACTGCCTCGGTCCACTAAATAATATGTTTTACTTTGCAAAACTCTTATTTTGACGAGAAATATAACTATAACTATAATACATCAAATATTTTGGATTGACTTTTATAAAAATTGGTCTGGTGTTGTGTTATTATATGAGATAAATTATTATATATACTTATTTTAGCAAGAAAACACAAATTAATTTTTGTCAAACACACAGATTGCAATTTATTTCAGATGATGATAGTTCGTTTATGATTTTAATCTAAGGGAGAAAAAAAGAGAAATGTAGAGGGAGACAGGGTGGTAGACGGAATCACAGAGAACAGCAAGTTTCCCAAAATAAAGTTATTTTGATTACTTAATTTGTTTCAGTTTTATTATTATTAGCAACAGTTTCAATAAGCCAGCATTACAGTAAATAATTCAGTATGATTCAGCATTAAATAAGCTACAAGGTATTTGTCGGTGCTTAATAATTTGTTTAAGGTTCAAGCTTTAAATTATACATAAACTTAAATTATAGATTAATCAAAACGAACCTTCCTTTACTCATTAAAATTATACTTGAATTTATGGACTTGTAACAGAATTATTAACCCTAAATTAAACATTTCCTCTTACCAACTATAATATAACGGTTGTAAATTTGAATTTAGAAATTTTATGAATAAAATATATAGAAAATTTGTTAATATCCGTATACAATAAATTAGAGCTGATTTCTAAGAGGGCTTGAAGAAACAGTTGACGCTTATAACAGCTGAACTATCGGTTAGGCAAACCTTTACCAAGTTAATTTACAACCACCGACCGATTTACAATTTAATTTATCGCACAAATCCTCTATTTCATATTGTTAATAATAAGACCATTAGTACCATCATGTCAGATCAATTACAGAACATCAGTATCAGCTCTAATAAAATATAGAAGAGATATATTTTACCAAATAACGTGTACCATAGAGACATACCACTGTTAAAGTAATTTTATATGTCTATCTATCTAACTATAAAGTTATATATATATATAACTTTATATATATATATATATATATATATATATATATATATATGAGAGAATCTATCGTGTCCAATAATTTGTATTTCCCAATCATTTTTATAGTATAATAACATTTGTGACAAGAAAATATAATATTTTAAAATGAAATAGCGAATCATGGTTCCATTGAACATTTTTCTTTTAAAACAGCAATTTCTATTGGCTTTGAAATATTGATACTTAAATGGACGTTGAATTTCTTTGTAATGGAAAAAGTTTTTATAATAAATATTGAGTTTTGTTAAATAATACTTTATTGTATATTATTTTTTTTTATTTTGCAAAATAAGAAAGAAATTTCTAAATACAACAAATAAAATTCTGTCACAAGGAAATCAGTAAGTAATTCGGTTAAGCGTTGTGATAATATTTGACATTAAATATTCTTTTTGCACATCATATGTTACATATTTCTAGCTGTTTTTGAAAACTATATTAAAACCTTTTTTTTGCAACTTTTTTATTCATTAGAATAAACATTTTAAATATAAAATAAAAGCTCTTTAGAAGATATTATTGAGTTATTATTATTTTATTAAAAACTAAACTATTACAAAAGTTAGCCGCGTTTGTAATATTTTGAGATTTTTTTACATAAAAAATGTATATATCTGGAATTAAACCGTAAATTACTCGAAAGGATCATTTTTTTGCACTGTATCAGTATTTTAGAAGTTGAAATTATCTTCCTTTTCCTGAGCAAACAAGCAAGTCTGAACCTTTATTTAGATTTATATCGCTACATGTTCTTATTACAGATAACTTTCACAGATTGACTCATAAATGGCACAGAATGTCATGTTTCTTTCATCCCTTATCGATGGGATTTCAAGAAATTCCGCCTCAGTGAGTTTCGACATCATATAAGTAACATACGGAAAAAATTATATGCCATGATTTTATAACATATTTAGCAATAAATAGTTTCTTATATAGCATAATATATTACGATTTTAAAACAAACATGTTAATTGCCTATTTTTTTTTTTTTAACTTTAATTTTTATGACATAATTTTAATAAAACAATAATTTCTCAAGTATAACTAACTTCTTTAAATATGAATGTCAATAATTGAGGTCAATATTTATTATTTAAGATCATATTTTATCGCTATTTTATTTTTATGGACCCAGTTATACTTTTATGGTTACGACACCCAATAGCGACATATTATGGTATAACCCCAACAAACAATAATTCTTAACTGACTTCAAAAAAGGAGAATGTTTAATATATATATATTTTTTTTTAACTTTTAATTTTTTCTTCCCTAATAAGCATATGATATGAATATATCCTTTGTAACTCTTAGTTATTAAAAAAATTGAGTCAGTTATTGTTAAAAGTAAATTCATATACAGACTTCTTCCTGTACATTTTTCACAGTAATATTTTTAGTAATATAACTGTTATCAGTTTTTTTTAATATATAATATTTAACATTCTCTGTATAATTCTTAAATGTTATTTCTTATGTTTAGGAATGATTTGATACTCTAAAATTGAGTTACATCTTAATTTTAAATGTAAACTAATAGTTAAAAACCCGTCCACTCCAAAAATTTTATATACATATATAAATACATTTTGATAATATATGAAATTCTATTACATCTGTATAATAATGTAATTATAAAATACACATCAATACATTTGATATAATATAATATGAATATCAAATAACCGTTATAATAATTATGTTAATTACACCAAATATAACCAGAAGGTAACGTTTGTTTTAAGGTATATTCATAACACAATAAAAATATATTATTTTATCTTTCATATTGATAGACGCAATTAAAATATCAAGGTCAAGTAAATATTGCAACACAATTTTCAGTATCGAAGTATGTGAAAGCCGCTTACCATTATATTATAAAGTCAATTAGTCACAATAAATTTTTTTAATCACATTTTATAATTTTACAACTCAACATTCGCTAAATCAATTATTCACTTTAACTCAAAATATATTGTATATAGTTGTTCAAACTCAATTAATAATTCGTAAGAGCAAAGTTCATCGAAGTTTTAGCGCGTAGCGCAAGCGTAGCAGGCGACCGCTACGGAAGCTACACCGCAACTGACTCACCAAAGATGCTACAGACGTAGTATAGGGTCCCTATTAATTATTCTTGGTCTGTATTTGAGATTAAATTAATGTCTCTAAAAGAATTATCACTTATTACTATTAGAAAGAATATATTTTATTAAAGAATCACATTATTATGGAGTCATTTATTTTCGCTTTTATTTTTTACATTTGAAATAAATATAAAAATAATTATAAATTTTACATTACATTTCACTATTAATACTTATAATAATATATACGTTTTAAATTAAAACATAAAGTTGTCATAAGAATGAAATTCATTCATTTAACAATTCATTTCTATTCTCTCGCATAAAAAGTAACTATTATTAGATTTAGATACATAATAGATTAGAACGTTCTCGACCTTTATGTAACTTTTCCAAAGCATTCAATTACCTTCAATAATGAATCATATTAATAGTATTTGTATTATTTCGCCGAAATACTTGTCAGTTATGTTCGGTAATTAACTTATCTTTGTGTTTAATATTAAGTTATATGAGCTATTGGTATATTTTGTTAGATATTAATTAACAATATTAATATCAATTTATGAAGATAATTTAACGATAGTTTGAATCAAGATTAACAAACAATAAGTAAATTGAACACCTGTATCCTGATATCAGAGTAAGATTATTGTTGATAATTTAAGATTTTAAATGACAAGTGTCAGGACACCTGTACAATGATGTCATTATTCAAAAGAATAACAAAAGAGCGGTTATGATTATGAATGCAATTACTTTTTGATAACTTCGACAAAACCTTCAAAGGAATACGAATACCAAAAGGTTAACAATTCCTGAATTAAAAAGGTCGGTTATCAAACATTGAATTCAAAATGTTTTGATATAATTATAATAATGAATATATTACAACATATATTTTAGTAATTTATACAGGATATGATGTAACATATACGAGTATATGTTCTAAATATTTTAAAGTTGGCTTGTGATATGTCAATAAGTATCTTTAAATGATAATTATAATATATCTTTTGCTGATAAAGAAAAATATGTTACTTTTTTTGGCAAAACAAGATCCTTGACTAAATATATATATATACATATGTCGTAACCAATAAGATTCATAAGAAAGTAATTAGTGCTTACTTTTATAAAGTTCGCCACGAGGCTACGGTCGCTTGGTGCTCTGTTGTCGGGAAATAAACTCAGAAAATCTTCACTTAATTTCTCATTCTATTATCACGCGACCGCAATATTGTTCCTTGTATATATATAGTTCGTTATACTTAGAGTTATGCTATCTTTAACAATATATATTTTTTACTAAACGATTCGATGAATCCTCTTCCATCACGAAAATCTAACTCGACATCAAATTTAAAATAAAATTGTTTGTTGTATAAAAATGTACCATAAAAAGATAAACAGTCCTTATTTTAATTTTATTAGTATAATAGTATGAAAATACGCCATTTCTCATTTTGCCTAACAAAAGCTCATTGTATTACGGATTATTAAACCAAATTCAATTTAAAAACGGAATTGAATTTTACCTATTCAAATACAACCTTTTGTTAAAAAGTATACATAACGAATGCATTTTTAAATAACTGAAGTTCAAATAAATGAATGCGTGAAAACATTTAGTTACAAATAATACCTTTTCATTTACAAAATAAAATAACACTTCATTTTAAACTAACTTTGCAAAACGACTTTGTTCGTGCAGATTTTTTTTTATGTCAGAGGAGTGCAAACGAGTTTGCGGGACACCGCTGACGGGTGTACACCGCTGTCCACAAACTCTTGCATCATTCCGGAAATTGCAGGAGCGTTACCGGCCTTTAAGGTGGGAGTAAACGCCGTTGTTGAAGGCACCCATATCTTATCGATTCGGAAATACCGCCGAAGGAAGTTCATTTCACATATTAGTAGAATGTGGTAGACAGGCACTTGAAAAGCGATGACGTGCTTCGTTCTTCGGAAGACTCCCCTTTGTAAATGCGATAGAAGATGCACAAAGAGGCCACAACTCTACGCAATGCCAGAGAGTCCAGTTGTTCTCAGAGTACCGGGTCCCCAACTATCCGAAGGGATCCAGGGACGCCTTTATAGAATTTACAAGTTTCTTTCTGTATTCATCGACGTTTTCCTAAAAAGCCTTGCTCGGCTAGAATATACCGCATCCTCATCATCCGTCATCCGCATAATAATGTATGTTGAAAATATCCAACGTATCATTGATATGCAGGTGGAGTAGAGCACGGATGGCACGCAGCCTTGGGTTACACCAGCGTTCACGGGCTTTGGTCTGAGCAAAAACCGTTGAGAATGATCTTTATGGTTCGCCCAGTGAGAAAGCTGGTGATCAATTTGCATAAACTCTCGGAATGCCCATAGGAAGGTAGCTTTGAAAGAAGCCCCTTGTGCCATACACAATACCATACGGCCCGCTCGACTTATGAATGTCCAAGGAAAAGTGAGATTTTTTGACGATTTTTTGACGATTACGCGCCATAAAATGTTTTTTAAAATAAAAGGAGCCTAAGTAAAAGTCCTCTTATAATTGATTTAACCGTTTTAGAGATTAGAAGGAACAGACAAAGAAAAATATTTTTTTTTAAATTTAAATACCAACCTTCGATTTTTTTTATGTAGATATTCGATATCATTTTATTAAGCTTTAATATTTTATTATTTGTAATAATACTTAGTATTTTTTTCTAAAGCCATAGCTTTAAATACGTAATATATATTTAGTTAATTTTCATTGACGCAAACCACCCACGGCAGACAGTGACGTCATTTAGAATTATTAATGTCAATGGAAAAGCTATACAATTTTGAGATCACATTTTAATAAAGGGCGTAAAAACAATATTTTATATGTATAGACGATTACATAACGTATTTGGATAGAAGAGGCTTTCAGAACAGGGTACTATTTAATATATTCAGTATATACATCAATATTACATCCTAATTAATGGGTAAATATTTGGTAAAAGTATTTAATTCTTAATCGTAAAATATAGATCTATCGATAAAAAAGGTGAAAATTGCAAAAAATATATTATCATTTTGTTTTGTCAGTAAGATACTGAAGGGACTTCCCGCGTATCAAACCGTTTCCAATTTGGTTTGTTTAAATCTGTATATTTTTAATAAAAACATTTTATTTGAGTAAATAATATTACATCATACAATGAATACTATGCTATACGCCATCTACTGTAATAAATATTAAACTTCATATGCTGATTAACCTACATGCTGAATTCTATAACCAATATCATAAATATCAATACATTAAATTATTCACAGTGGGTCAAAAATAAAAATGAAAATTTTATATTTTATAATAATAAAATATTTTATATTTTATATTATATCTAAAACAAACGAGTAGATAATCGTTTCTTACTACTATATACGAGCTAACTAATTCTATCACATTTATGTCACCTTCGTAAAAGTTTTAAAATTTATTTTAATGTCCAAGCTACGGTGTCCTCATTGGAATGTCTTTATACTCTGTATAAGCGTGATTGAAGAGTTTTGCATCGTTATTATAAATCTCTATAGAAATTGAAAATGATTCATAATATAAAAAAAATGTAATGTGTTATATAAATACGATAAATTTTATTGAGAGCTTTAATATTCCTTAGGAAGACAAATATTTTAAAAGCTTTGTAGGTTAAAATGAAAACTTCGACTAAAAATGTTAACTGTTTCTAATAAAACAATGGATGTTGAACGTCTGTCGGAAGCAATTTTCTCCGCTGTCGCTTTCCGGTCTTAAGTAATTACAGAAGAACGGTAATTATTAAGCGCAATAATTAAATATTTTGTATTTTAAGTTGATAATATAAACACACTGATATGTATTGTACAATTGATTGAATAGATAACGAACACGATCACGTATTTGTCACGAGTTGGCTAGATGTTATTTGTTTCAAGCACATTCCATTTATGAAACCAGCAGTGTAAAATAAGTATTGACTACATGTTAATATTGGTTATGTCCGCGGGTGACTTACATAATTTAACCACTTTCTGTTTTTTTAATATATATTTTTTAACATGATTCCCATATCATATTAATGTTTTATTTTGCGTTAAAATTAAAAATAAGATAAAAGTTTTATTAACTTATTCTATACTAACGAAGCATTGTATTATTCTAGTATCTGGTAAACTGAGTTGATTAAATAATGTTTCTAGTTTGAGTATATGGTAGTAGTTGTCGCTTAACCTCCGAAGCATCAGGCTGACTAGTAACTTTGATTAGATTGATCGACCTACATAAGATATACTACGTGGGTAGTAGATAATAATAAATATTATAGTAATGTATTTGCAGTTCAATCTTTATATAATATACATATTAGAAAATGCAACTGCAAAAGATAAGATATCAAAATATTTAATATAAAATTCTGTATGTTTTAAGTGTGACGTAAAACGTATTATTCAGTGCAACACGTTAGACATTATACAAAATATACTTTTTTGTTTTTGTCAAAATATATAAAATGTTCAAATCGTCAAAATTTATCTATGCTTTTAACATAGGCCTCTGAAATAAAACTTGGTATAATATAGGAGTCATAAGTGATGCTAAACAAAGTATCAAAGCAGTATATAATCGATTCCGGTGGATTGTTTCTATCTGTGAAATCCTGGATGTAGTGCCTCTGAAGTGTCCAACCTAAAATTACATCATTCATTTATACATCATCATATTTGCAAAGGTAACTACATAATATTGGGTAGTGGAAATGATGAGGAATTAATAATAGAAAACAAATATTAAAAGTAACAGATGTAATAACCAATTCTAATGAAAATTGTGTGGAAAATATTTCAAACGAGAAGTACTTAATTAAATAAAAATATAATCTATAAAAGTCAATGAAATACTCAGTATTCTAATTTCAATAGAGAAAAAGATTGGAATCTAAATAACACCTGCGACCCTCTTTTAAAAAGAAATAAAACCCACATCCATGAATGTAATGCAAGACCCAAAGATACTGTCATTGCATTTTATGTACATCCTGAACTCGATGCCAAGCAACTGACAGACATTACATGGTAGATGACAAGTTAATTGAACTACGGACAGACATCTAAATCTCGTCTTCCTGTGAACTCGATTTTTTGCAAAGCTTTTGATTAAAAGTTTTTGAAAAAAATTGTAACTAATACATGCAAAATAAATGCATAAAATATTAATTTCAATTATTTTAATAGTTAATATCATAGTATCTAAAAAAAATAATAAAAAATTAATTCCTCAAATCGATTAATTCAAAGTCTCATACAGAATAAATAAGATGAAATGAAGTTGTGTGAGCAGTTTTTTCAAGCCTAAAATGTTTGTATATCCCAGAAATAGCTGCATGTATTAGACAGCATTCACTGCAAAGGAGCTTAATTGAATCAAGCAATCAAAAACAGTAGAGCTTTCTTTGCAGTACAGCCAGTGTCTTAAATTGATAGTACAAACTGACACTAAACATTGCTACTTGTTACGGTAATTTATTTCTTGAGATACACTTTTACACATTATTGAGTGCAGAGGGGAAGAGAAAATAAATATTATATGATACAGTAACTGTTAAATATTATATAATGATCAAACTATTATTGGCTATATGTCTGTTCTTTTAATTTTTATCTATTATTGATTTCCTGCGATTTCATTACTTTTCGTCTCCCTTAGTTTGTATAGTCATATTTTTTACTAACATATTTCTGTTTTTACCGATGATAATAAATTTTTATGGTATAAAAAACCTTTATGTAATATAAAAATAGTTTTTTGTGTTTTGCTTCCGATTGAACGATCAAGCAAAAACGATTGTTTTTGCGTGATACGAGAAACAGATAAGTAAATATTTTTCTTGTTTTTATACATTCAATGTCCATGAACACCATCATAAAATTACATAAGCTATCATTTATTTCTAAACAATTTAGACAAATGCAAAAAACAGGTTATGTCGTGTTGTGTACAAAACAAGGTGTAAAAATTCATGTCAATTCGTTGTGCGGATATCACTTAATTATGAACATTTAATTTCGAACTTATCATGAATATAATTATATTATACAAGAACAGTTTCCGCGCGTCGCGATTTGCTCTTGTCTACCTACAACAACTCTCAACAATTGACTATATTTTCAATAAATGTTTTTTTGTAATTTTTATTTGGATATAGTAAATATGCCTAAAAGGCAACAGCTATGAATAAGATTTAGTATACAAATAGAATAACCCGTAGGCTACTTACTTCTTACAGCAGGAAAAAGCCTTATCTCTACAAAAACTCTAATAAGTCAACATTTGGTAAATAGATGCTGCCATCTACCTACACTGCAAAATTTCACAAAATGTTCATGCTGGCAAAGCCGCGTTGGTCAGATAGTAATTAATGGTGACAGAGCTAATATTTTCAATATGTCTGATTTTAAAATTATTGTCCACTATTGATTTCTAGCGATTTCATCTGCAACCGCCTCCCTCGGTTTGAATAAGAATATTTTTGTCCAGAACATTTTTATACCGTTAATATGTATACCTTAATAAAAAATCCTTTATGTTGACTCAGATAATACGCTACACAGAAACTAAATATTATCAAGAATTGTTTTTTGTGTGGTTCTTCCTATCGATCGTTCAAGCGATCACTACTGTGTTTTTGCGTGATCAAACAGATAAATAAATATATATTTTTAATACTGTTAGAGGTTTTACTGGCGGCAATGAAATAACGCAAACACTCAACATTAGTTTCAAACGGTTTATTTATTTTAACAAAGGAAAAGAAAGCGTAGTTGCCCGAATGGCGTTACAAAAGGGACTGATTGAGGAACAAAAGGATCTTAAGCGGGCGCCGTGGTGCCCGGTACAAAGATGGCGGTCGCATGGCGGTAAAGTGCCAAATCTCCAACACTTCCCCTCGACCAACAGCTTGTCCTCGGCGTCATCCTGGCTTGTTTGAGTCCAAACCAAGGCTCTGTGAGCACTTCTCGTGCTTCATTCTCGGCAGACCTTTGGTCAGCACGTCGGCAGGCATCTCATCCGTCGGGGTATACTCGACCCGAATCGTCTGTTTCTCCACGTGATCCCGAATCATATGATGTCTCGTGTCGATGTGCTTGGTCCGCGAATGGTACATCTCGTTCGTCGTCAGTTTTTGTGCTCCCAAGTTGTCATTTCTCATGACCATCGTGTCCAGGTTGATCCCGAACTCTTTCAGGAGTCTCTTCTTCTGGATGGCCTCTCTCGTAGCATCCGACAAGGCCATATACTCGGCCTCTGTAGATGACAGTGCTACGGTTTGCTGCTTCCTGCACTCCCAGCTTACAGCCGCTCCACTCATGATGAAAGCGTACCCTGTATAGGACCTACGATCGACTATACAGCTTGCCCAGTCGGCGTCGACGAACATCTCAGGAGGATTGGGAGAGTTGGAGTAGACGAGCCCCAGGTTGCGTGTCTTGGCCAGGTATCGCAGCACTCGTTTTGCGGCTTGCCAATGTGCTTCGCCATAACAGTCGTTGAACTGGGAAAGATGACTAACCGCGAATGCGATGTCCGGCCTCGTCGCCACTGCCAAGTACATCAGGGCGCCAATCAGCTGTCTGTAAGGGACGTCGGCGAGTTCTCCTCCGTTCTTCACGTCCACTTTCTCCAGTTTCATCCCTGGCTCCATTGGCGTAGAAACTGGCCTACATTCAGCCATCCCAAATCTCTCCAGCACTTCTTCCGTGTAACCCGTCTGACTTATCTTCACCTTCCCGTTGATCTTCGCGAACTCAAGACCCAAACAGTATTGCACCTCTCCCAGATCTTTGATCTCGAATCTTGAATTCAGGGCGTCTCTCACCTTGTTGATTTCGGCGTCGTCTCGCGACAGAATCAGGATGTCGTCAACATAGGTAATGACGAATGTCCTGTTTTCGGCCGGTCCAAGAAAATACATGCAGGGGTCTGCATTTGATCGCGTAGCCTTCATCCTCTTCATTTCCGCGTCCAGACAACGGTGCCAAGCGCGTCCAGCTTGACGCAGCCCGTAGAGGGCCTTGTCGAGCAAGCACACGACGTCCCCACTTCTCAGCACTTTTAGCATCTCCTCGGCCTTCTCTCGCACAACCTTGTCGATCTCATCGTTCTTGACCAAGTTAGCCAAAACCTCCACGAAGTACTTCGGAACTTCCATGTGGATCTCCTCGTCCACTTCTCCGTTCAGGTATGCTGTTTTGACGTCCAGTTGGCGGATCTTCAAGCCTTGTTTGACGGCCACTGCCACAGCTGTCCTAATGGTGCTAAGTCGGGCGACGGGTGCGAACGTGTCGTGGAATTCAATTCCCGGTCTCTGGGCGAAACCTCGAGCGACCAGCCGTGCCTTTCGCTTGTTGATAGTGCCGTCCGGGTTGTGCTTGTTGCGAAGTACAAACCTACTGCCTATCACTCGCTTGCCTCTGGGACGCTGAACTAGGTTCCACGTACCGTTCTTTATGAGCGAGACCGCTTCGTCAGTCATCGCGTCGATCCACTCCACTGAATCGGGTCCAGTAAAGGCTTGGGACACGGAGATTTCCGCCACATTCGCTTCCTCTCCTTGTTGGACAGGATACGACTTTCGAGGTCGGCCGCGTCTTCCAGTTCGCTCGATCCGTGGTCGTCCACGCCCTCGTCTTGTCAGAGGTGTCGGTTCGTCAGCCTCTCGCGGCTGTTGGAGATCGTCGTGGGGCTCCGGTGAATAACTACCGATTGGAGAAAAGCCTCTGAAGGGGAAATCCCACTCGTAGTCATCTTCTTGCTTCACCTGACCTGGTCGGATCTCGTTGTTCGCCGCGCCGATGGATTCTGGTTCGAACTCAACTTCGATCAAGTTCTCTGTCGACCTTGAGAGATCTTCCCCCGAACCGCTAGAGGGAGGAGTAAAATCCTCGACCTCGCCTTCAGGTGTTTTCAGATCCTCTCTGAAGATAACATCTCTGTTGACCTCAGTCTTCTTGGTGTCCGGAAGCCAAATTCGGTAGCCCTTTGACTCCTCCGAGTACCCAACGAGGACCCCTTCTCTCGAACGTGCGCTGAACTTGTCCCTGTTTGGCGTCCTGTCGAGGCAAAACACTTTGCACCCGAAGTCCCTCAGATAGTTAACCGCTGGAGTTTGGTTGTGCCAGAACTCGAATGGAGTCTTCCCCTCCAGCTTCCTCGTGGGACATCTGTTCCTCAGGTAGTTGGCGGTGTTCATTGCCTCTGCCCAGAATTGCAACGGTAATCCAGACTGCAGGAGCAAACATCGGGCTGCCTCAACGAGAGTCCGATTCTTCCGCTCGGCAACGCCGTTTTGTTCCGGAGTGTATGGAGTGGTGAGTCGACGCTGGATTCCCTCGGATTTCAGGTACACGTCGAACGCCTGGTTTATGTACTCACGTCCGTTGTCGGATTGAAGATATTTTATCTTCAGTCCGTGCATCTTTTCAGCCGAGGCTTTGAACTCCTGGAACGCGGATAAGGCCTCACTTTTCGCCTTCAGGAACTTGACCTGAGTCCATCGTGTACAGTCATCTGTGAAGGTGATGACGTACCTCGACCCGGAGTTTGACGCGACTCGCATGGGGCCGCAAACATCCGTATGGACAAGCTCCAGCTTTCCATAGCTCCGGTCGGATTCCTTGGGAAAAGGTTGACGGGTCATTTTCCCTTTCGCGCACACGTCACAGGTCAAATCCTCGATTTTGTCGTCCAGATCTACGCCACGGATGTGGCCGTTCTTCACCGCTGCCGCAAGGTCCCGGAAGTTGACATGGCCCATCCGACGATGCCAGAGTCGAGCCTCTGCTCCTCCCTTGTCCACCTTTGAGGCGATGCTGCATCCCTCAGGCGCGGCGTTCTCGACGAAATAGAGGTTGTCCTTACGTTTCGCTATCAACATTGTCTCTCCGTTCTGATCGACGATCTCAGCCCTGTCCTTTTCAAAAACAACCGAATATCCGTAGTCCGTAAACTTGGAGACGGACAACAGGTTGGTTCGGACCTCTGGAACGTGCAAGGTGTCCTTGAGAATGACATTGCACGTGTCTCCATCCAGGCTTGTGGTGAGCTTCACGGTTCCTCTGGCCTTTATCTCCGCGGTCGCGTCACTTGCCAGTCTCAGCTCGGCTCCCTCTTCTTTCTCGATTGTCACGAACGTTGACTTGTCGCCGCACAGGTGACTCGTGCATCCGCTGTCCAGACACCACTGCTCTCCGATGCCGCTAATGGCAATTTGACAAGAGTCGCGTTCTTCGACTGCCAGCACCGACACGTCCTTCGTACGCCCCTTGTTGCCGTCGGCCTTACAATCCGCCGCCTTGTGTCCCTTGATGCCACACTTTCCGCACTTGTAAGGAAAACGTCCCTTCTCCGTCTCGCCTTTCCCGTTGGAGTTGTTGTTCTTCGATTGGGACCTGTTATACTTTTTGTGCGGGCCCTTTCGTTTGACAAACATCGCGCCTTGATCCGACGTCGATGAAGAGGCAGCGCTTCTCGCGTCACTTTCCTCGACTATCTTGATACGAAGGTTCTCAGGCGTTGGCAACTCATCACGGCTTTCAATGGCGATCCTGAAGTTTTCAAAACTCGGCGGCAGGCTCTGCAACATCAAGATGGTAAGCAGACTGGGGTTGATTGTCACTTCCATGTCTGCCAACTTATCGACGCAGTCAAAGTAGTTGCTCAGGTGTTCGCGTGCGTCGCCGCCTTCGCCCATCTTTTGCAGCGTAAGACTCTTTAGCAATGTGGCCTTGCGAGCTGGCCCTCGTGACTGGAACGTTTGCTCGAGTTTCTGCCAAACCTCACGCGATGTTCTGCAGCTTTTGACTAATTTCAGTTGGGTGGGACTAATTGACAGGATCAGGTCGGACATCGCCTTTTCATCCTTGGTCACCCACTCTGCAATATCGGCTGCGTTCGCGTCTGCGGCAGCTGGTTCGGGCTTGGTGGTGGCGCCACTGACGTAACCCCAAGCGTCGTTTTTCACCAAAATGGCGCGCATTTGCATCTTCCACGTGTCGTAATTTTCACGCCCCAATGCCTCAATGCGCACAACACCACTAGAACTCATTGTTTATGTTTTTCAGTCACGTGCTATTTTCCGAAACACTGATGACTTCGCGGTATCAATCGTGTCGCGTGTTGATGTCCG
Organism: Melinaea menophilus ssp. n. AW-2005; assembly: GCA_918358695.1. Classification (NCBI taxonomy): domain Eukaryota; kingdom Metazoa; phylum Arthropoda; class Insecta; order Lepidoptera; family Nymphalidae; genus Melinaea; species Melinaea menophilus. The sequence goes on along the minus strand of OU911039.1, from coordinate 29,037,369 downwards.
AAACACTCACGATTTTCCACTTTGTTGCGCCGCGTGTTAATGTCCGAAACACTCACAACTAGCCTAATTTGTGCCGCGTGTTAAATTGTCCGGAACACTCACAAATTTGGCTTTACACTCTCTCGTAAGATCACCCGCGAGTTCCTGGAAAGACGCGCCTTTGTGTCGTTCGAAGCTTCTCGAGACAAAATGGCGCTCGCACACACGCGTTCTTTCCTACAGCCTCGATCTCACGATTTTCGCTTTCTGTTTAAATTCGCGTTGTATGCCTGGGCCCATAACCTGTTAGAGGTTTTACTGGCGGCAATGAAATAACGCAAACACTCAACATTAGTTTCAAACGGTTTATTTATTTTAACAAAGGAAAAGAAAGCGTAGTTGCCCGAATGGCGTTACAAAAGGGACTGATTGAGGAACAAAAGGATCTTAAGCGGGCGCCGTGGTGCCCGGTACAAAGATGGCGGTCGCATGGCGGTAAAGTGCCAAATCTCCAACAAATACGTTCAATATCCAAGCATGTAATGATTTTATCTTTACATTCTGACTATACAATGATTGACTTTTTTAGTATATTGGTTGACTTTAAACGACTACAAGCGATTACAAAGATTAATGTGATATGTCGAGGAATCAGATTGACACAGTTCTCCAAGAGGGTATCTGATTGCGACTGAACATGAACTGGATTATACTATTAAATTAAATACACGCTAAGCCGAGCTTACATCATTGGATTTGTTGGCTCCGAAGTTTCGTCATTCCTTTGTTTTAATGAGTTTTGTAATTAGATAAATTATTCAGAGTCAATTAAAAGTTGTCAGAAAAGGATCATTATAACACATTTCATTGTTTTGTTTGTTTTAGGTATAATTTGAATATAAAAATAACTTTTTATTTTAATTTAAACTTATTCGTTTTTATTTAATTCAAATTTTTAAAAGTATTGAAATATACACGACTGAATGAGATGTTTGTGTCATGTAAATTCGTTATAATTTTTTTAAATATGATTTGTTTATAATAAGCAATATAAATCATCATAATAGAAAAGTTATTTTATTATTTTATCAATCGATGAGTTAGTAATTATGCTGAATTATTCATAAATTATTAGCATAAAAAAAATTGCGTGCAATAAAAATGACTATTCATTTTTTTCATGAACATATAAAGATTAAAGTCTATATTATATGAAAATTTATATTTGTCTATTGTAATTAACAAAATTATCAGATTCTTATAATATGTATATATTTTAAAGTATATTCTAAAGTGTGGACTAACTAACTTTTGTTTACGAATGAAACTTTTTATATATTGACATTATAAATATCTTGCTACTGGATTCCTAAACAAAATTTTCATAAGCCGACAAAAGCATATTTTTAATAAACAAATAATTTAAACAGGACGTATTTGTTACTTAATTTCAAACTTCAAAGGGTTAACCTCAAATGTAACAAACATAAAATAGAAATTTTACAGAAACTGGAAAACTCTATTCCATTTCGAAAACAACATGCAAAGTTAAGCCACATTCCTGTACAAACTAAACAGGGCTTAGGAACTTTGTATGTATCGAAAGTTACAGTTACCGTTAAAATTATTGTACAGTTTACACTAAGGTTTATTCCTAACATGAAAATAATATTATGTAAAGTAAATCTAATGTCATTTTAATTTACTTTATCACATTTGATTTGAGATTGTTACAATTTTTCTACTTTACTTTACTTACTTTACTTACTTTACTTTACTTTACACTTTACTTTACTTTTTATTTATTTTTTAAACTGTTGTTTTTTTGGTTATTATGTAAACATGTTATACTAAATCACTCCTTAGAATTTTATCAGAACTTAGTTACATCCTGTATTTATAATGAATTTAAGTATTATTATTGTAATAAAGTCTCATTCATTCTAGTAAAAAAAAAACAAAATAAACAAACTTTCTACAATTATACAATAACAATGTGATCTCAATGAGCATTAATCCTTTCATTTTTATTAAGACAGTTTGTTGCTGTGCAGGGATTTTCCAAACTGCATTACCCCATTATGTAACATTTAGTATTACTAAAAAAATCATGAAAATAAAAGATCCATGTTGAACAAAATAAATTTTCTGTTTGTATATGCTTAATTATTATTTCCACTGTAAGTCTCACAAAGCTTGAAGGGAGCTTTTTACGCAAGAATATTAATAGATAACAGTAACCTGTACTAAATGTTTTAATACACAGAAGTTTTACCTTCTTCTCTTAATTTTTAAACAGCTAAATCTTGTACCGAATCATTATTAACTTAAAAAAAAATAACTTCACGATTGATATTCCAATCAATTTAATACAAGAAAAAGAGGACGTCTCTCTTTCTACTGTACAGTTACATAAGTACTAACACACCAATTAATATACCTAATTGACAATATTTCGAAAAATAATCTAATATTCAGGCTCATAAAGTCGAGCATTCATATGTACAATAGGTCAAGGAAAAAATATTGTGATATTTTCTAGGAAAAACTTGTAATAAAATCTTTTTGGTTGTATTGTTTGTAACTAGCTGGTTAAAATATCACTAAAAGGTACCAGAAGGATACCAGAAATTTTACTGACACATTTATTGTCTGTTTTTCTGTCCCTCAAAGTGGGGGAGTCGAACGAAGAAAATAGGTATATTAAAGATTGAAGCCGTAAAAAATAATGTGGTATTTGTGGACTTAATTCGGTTTAATTAAGAAAAGTGCAAAATTGACTTAAGCGTTTTTATTCCTGAATTCTGATATCAAAATCATCACGCCCTAATTGCAAAGTTACGGATAACCATGACGACATGTTTGAAAAGTGGAGCAAGATTAACATGTTATGATATAGCAGATTATCTGAGAATTGACCATAATGTAATTTTGATCCACTTGAAAAAGAATGGCTATACACAAATGCTCAAAAAATTTCTGCAACATGCACCCACTGAAAGAAACCTCATCATCATCAAATCATGTACTCATTTGCAATTGTCTCTGAAGACGTAATGAAATTGAACCATTTATTTATTAAATACTAGTAACGTAAAGTAGATCACCTACGATAAGAATATACAAAAAAGATCGTGATCAAAGGTCGGGTAAACTGCACCCACTATCGCGAAATCCGAGTTGACACGCTATAAGGTGATGTTGAGTATGTTGTGGAATTGAAAGGGCATAATTTATTATAGGCTTTTACCGCCGTGCAAAACTATCGATTCGCATTTAGCCTGTCCACAAATGATGAGACTTTAGCAAGAAATAAAAAAAGGAGCAAGAATAAATCAACAGACAAACAAGATGTGGTCTTCCATCAACACGTAGTCGAGCGTTTAATTTTGAGGTCTTAATAAATCTTTCACAAAGCCCCGATCTTGTACCTTACAAAACGAAGAATCTTTTACTTATAACAAAAAAAGCAAAAATTGTGAATCTAAAGAAAAATTTACGTATTTTGTCTAAAGTATAAAATTAAGTGAAATATTGTGTTTTACAAATAATAGGATTTTTTTCCAAAATTTTCATAAAAATAGATATATTTTAAATTTTTACATTTTAAAGATCTTTTGTCTTGTCATTTTCCAAAAGGGAGGAAACGGATTTTTGTTAATTCAAATTATCATAATATAAAATTGTAACAAAACTAATCAAATATTTTTTAAAACCAAAAGATGTACTCAGGTCCAAAGGGGTTAAAGATTTACGACTAGAACTTTCTTTTTCTTGTAGTACTCATCTATAACGGTGATGGCTCCGATACATCAGCGCTTTCCTTCAGAAACTCATTCGAAATACTTCTGTCATACGAGTATATAGTACTCTGTCAAACAGAAAAAAAGTCATTTAATTAATTACAATTCTTCATTAACAAATAAATATCGGTTTGTTACGCGTTCCAAGTTCAAAATACTCCGTTATGTGTATCTGTATTGACACATTATGACATAAAGTAAAATCTCTGACTACCCTCATTATGTTTAAATAAAGTAATTAAAACTCTTTAAAAAGACTATTAATATAACCTTATTATAATATAAAAATAATAAATTTATTTGTTAGTTGTGAATGACAATCACGGGTATGACCTTATACTTAAATAGTATTGTTAATCTGCCAATTACACTGAGGCAGTGATGTAATTGATGATAATTTAAATCCGTGCACAGTTTGCGTACTTCCATGATAAGATTGATTAAATTTCCTATATTATGTTTATAATTTAATGATTTTTATATTATCGTAATCTACACAATTACATCCTGTGTGATTATTTATAATATTCATTCATTTCTAAACTTGTTAGTAGCTATAACATCACGAATGGAATTTATATAAAGCAAAAAATGTTTTATACGCCTAGCCTGTAAAATGGATGGATGGATGGAGTATTTCGAAAAATCGAAAATAATTCAATTATTCATTGTCCAGAAAGACGTGTGCTAGTCAAGACATAACCAATTACGTCTCCATAAAAAATTATACATTTCATTAATTTTTCAAATAAACCACATAAAAAAACGATGTTATTCTATATTTATTTATTATTAATTTAGCTTCACGCCATATCCCTTGCGGGGTAGCCAGAGACGACGGAGCGCCAAACGCTACAGTCCCTGCATACCTCTTTCGCCTCGGCCACAGACATCAACCTCTTCATACATGCCCTCCGGGGCGTCCTCATGCTTTTTATGTGACCTACCTCCAATATCATAGATACTGTGTTTTCCAAGGTCACCTTATCTTTCTTACCGCTCACTTTTCCTTTATAAATCTTTTTTACCATTCTTTCATCACTCATTCGTTCGACGTGCCCAAACCATGTTATGCCCAAATGCTATTCTATATTTTATTATATTATTTGGAAGTAGGTAATCTTATATAATATTATTGTAAATGGCTCAGTGAGTAATACTCTTACAACGAATACTTAAGATGAAAGATTGCACTTTTTTCCGATAATTTAATAATTAAATATAATAAATTAAAGATAATTCTAAGCCCCATCACTTACAAATCGATTATTACTTAATATAAATCAGAGGTGTGATATATGGATTATGTATGGTACCAATAATAAATAATTAATACATATATTTGGAGAACAATCACATGTTTAATACACGTGAGCTATATATATGAAATCAATGTAATAATAGATAAAATCCACGGTCAATTATTACATTAAATATTAAATTGTTTAGTTATAATTGAGCGAAGCGAACGAAGTGAGCGGAGCGTTTTACTGGAGACTTTTTGCATTCTTTGTCACGAATTGGGTCAAAAACTACTTAACGGAAAATTATGAAACTTTGCTATAAAAAAAAACACACATTAGGTAATTGGTTTTTACAAAAAAAAAATTGAAAAATGCCCTCAAAAAAAATAATATTTTTTTAATAAAATGTTAAAAAACTGTTATCGCATTGAAGTCAATGGGAAACGATGAGTCAATACACTGGGCTCGCTTCGCTCAATATGCAAACGGCACCCGAGATTTCGCGAGCGCAGCGAGTCGAAATTGAGGGTTTGTTGGCGCCCCTAGTTAAATTAACGAATACTAATTGACCTAATAAATTTTACCCCAAAGTTTCCTATTGTTTTACTGATTCCTAAAGACTATCACGCGTTACAAATGTGATGTGTGTATCTATAGATGATATGTGAAGATATGTAAAGTCGTGATATGTATTATGACGACAGCAGTGAATTAAATTGACGATAAAATTATAATATTCTAAAGATATTATAATATACAGGCCACATGTAACAATATTTTTTATATTATTTAAAAACATTTTTATTTACAAAGTAAGTATATATTTACGTATAATATTATGTAAATGTATAATTACATGTGTGAATAAATATGGTGTAATTTTACAATTATACAATACTTATGAACGCATAATACACGTGTTTGATTACAAAAAAAATATGAACTTGCTCATTATTACCATAACGGATAGAATAATTCATAAAAAATAGTTATCGTCTATTTAATTAGATATTTTTTATCACAGATCTTTACGTGATAAATGGAGAATTCTTTTGTTTTTTTGAATGAAATTTATCTTATCTAATAATAATAATAATAATAGTATATCACGTAATTACTGTATCCTGTATACCTGGAAAAACAATTACGATATGTAACTTTTTAAACAACTGTGATGAATTGGTGATATAGCAGAGAATAATACAACAAAGAAATAAAAAAAATGAAACAAACATTTTGTTTATTTAAAATGTACATATTTAAGTCACGTTAATAAGATTAAGTGAAAGGAAAAGAAGGAAGGGAAGAAAGCCGTTTGCAGTTTAAATATTATTAATGTGTTTTATCTATATATATATATATATATATATATATATATATATATTTATGAAAGAGGAGCGCAAACGAGCTGGCGGGTCACAGATGATTTGTGATCACCGCTGCCCATGAACTCTAGCAACATCCGAGGATTTACAAGAGCGTTGCCGACCTAGGAGGTGGGAGGAAACACCGTTGAAGGTACCCATGTCGTACCGATCTGGAAATACCGCCGAAGGGAATTCGTTCCATATTCGCGTGGTACGTGAAACAAATGTACTTGAGAACCGCACAGTGGAGGATCGCCACGCATCCAGGTGGTACGGATGGTATTGGAGGCGATGGCGCGCTGTGCGGTGATGAAATTCGGTGGTAGGCATCAGATCGAATATCTCTTAGGAACATTCCCCGTGGTAAATGCGGTAGAAGACGCACAGAGATGCAACGTCTCAATGCTAAAGAGCCCAGCCGTTCACAGAGCACCGGGTTCCCGACAATCCGAACAGCTCTCTATTGTCGGTGATTGTAATTTTTATATTATATAATACCCAAATCTTTGTCTTAAAATATTCTTGACATATTAAAAATATTAAGCAAATGTTTCTTCATTACTATTAATGTGAGATGATATAATTAAACCAGAAGAAAAAAAGGTTGCCCTGAAGTATTCTCTGGGCGTCATTTCTGCTAACAATTCTTGGCCCACAATCTAAATACATTCGCATTCAAGCTTTAAAGACGAAGCAAGATGTTTGATAATTATTTTTTAAAGAAAAATAATTTGAAATCGTACACCTTTATGTTTATATTTTATCGTACGTAATTTATAATAAAATTAAGATCTCGTGTGTTACTGCACATATAATATCACCAATAACGAAATTTCAATACATACTTGTAATATATATATATATATATATATATATATATGTATATGTGTGTATATATACTCGTATACATATGGCTGCTAATGCCATCTCATTAGCAATTCTGTACACTGTTTGGTCGGCTCTTATCACCGTTATTGGCTTAGGTCCGTCAATATCAACCTCTCTACAGTCTTAGCATTTGGTTACACTGATTGTATTTATTTATATACTTGGAGTTAGTTTTAGTTTTGCATACAAGGCCTAATACATATAATCATAAAAACTACAATTGTTTAAATCTGCACTTTTAAACTAATATCATTTTCTACTAGCTGCGCTCACGACTTCGGTGGCGCGGAATATGATTGTTTTAAAGTAGCCTAGGTTACTCCTAACGTCAACTATCCGCCAGTAAGACACCTTTTAAAATCGTTCCAGTCGTCTCAAAGGCAGAGGTAGCAATAGAGAAAAAAAAAGTGTTTTTTATGTTAATACAATACGAGTATATACTTTCATATGCATGTGGTGAAAAGCTATTAATTTAGAATTACAAACACATGCTTTAATTGTATTTACAGTATAGATTTCGTCTTCTTCTCCTTCTAGTAGTAAAAACCAATGTTTATATTTTCACGTGGCATTTTGAAATTGTCGAAGTATGATGTGTTGACTCATCTTTTTATTTTATTATATGAGTGCATTAATCTTGTATAAGTATCTTGAAATAATATGTGATAAAAAATAATCAATTCAATATGTAATTATCATTAATTACGACTACTGATACAAAATCACTTAATGAGCACTAGGCCATTGATTAATTAATTGGATGACACTAGAGAGATAAGTATTTGAGCATACACAAGGTATGTTTGTAGAATTATTAATTTAAAATAAAGATAAATTTTGTCATGAGTTAAAAAGAGATATTGCTAAGATTCAAATTGTCTTTAAAATAACTGTAATGAAAGCATTGTTAACAACAAAAGTACTTATCCAGAATCAATCATTTGAAAATTAATTAATAGTGATATTCAGAAAATGACGCACTGCAGTTGATATTGTTATCTGTATATCGTTCGATGTAAAAGTTGTAATTAAACATTTGATCAGCTATCAAATTACAATTATTTTATCGGATTAAAATAATTCACTTATAGCAATCAGTATTCATTGATTTTGTTCGTGAAAATCAAATGCTTTATCCCTACATTTTTGTATTATTTATTATTATATTAAAATAAAAAATACCATATTTTTAATATTAGTTAATATATCTATATTCTGCGTTTGTATAAGTTTAGGTAATAAGTAGATTTTACAGACAAACAAAGAAGGACAGGCAGCTATCATATAAATAAACACTTGAGAAAATATAGTTTTCAGAAATAACAGACAAAGACTTGAATATTATTAGTATTATGTTTGAAAACACTTATGTTTATAAGTAGTACCCTTGGGTGGCACTTTCAAAACCAGAATAAGGAAACAATAGGACCGTGGAGAAGAACCGGGTAGAATACTTTTTTACTTTTATTATGTGATCATTTTGGTCAATACTATAAAAGTGGTCTCACATTCTATTTCTGACCGTAACTCAATAGTTATAGTAAGAGTTGATATGTTAAAACAAATTAGGATTCAATTTAGAAAAATCCGAAACACGCAATGGCGCCCATAAATATTGACTTATACCTCTCTTATTTAGAAATGATTAGAGAATTATGTCTTTTAATAGGCAAAATTACAATTATAGCATAAAACTTCTTTATAAATTCAGAATGCTAATCGACAACTTTTTTGAAATGGTTACATTGAGGCAACATGTATAGAAAAAAATCCGTGCCCGCAGGGGGACACGCGTGGGTAGACCTCGTGTGTAACTCATTTAAAATATAACTCACTACCTAAGAATAACACATAATGCCGTTGTTTACATCAAAAATTTTCAAGCTAAAAGTGGTTTTTATTTTTTTTCTCGGAAACTGTACCTTTTACGGAAAAACTTTTAGTACCTAAATTTAGAGTAAAAAATAACCTTTCTATTAAAAATACTTGTGATGTAAGAATGTTTACCAGAAAAAAGTTATGATTTTTTTTCCAAAAATTTTCGGTTTTTTTACCCCCACCCCTAAGTTATTGAAGTTAGGTTTTCGGTTTATTTACATTAGTTATAGGTATTTATCAAAGACATCATATAATATGAACGCGATTGATCTCCTTTGTATAGGGACAAAGATATGGTCGAAAAACTGAAATCAGAAAAAGTGAGGCCCTAGCGCCCCCTGTGACCGGATTTCTCTGGTTAACGAACTTGACCTTCATTTTTGGATGGTTGATTTTTGTGCAAAGTTTGAAAGCAATCCGAGCGAAACTGCGGCCGCTATCGTGCTGACTAAAGTCGAATCTGGACGCACGCACGCATATATATATATATATAAACTTTTTGACCAATGGTCATTTCGGACTCAGGTGGTCATAAGAAGACCTCCTGTGAAGAAATTTTTCCAAAATTCGAAAGTAGGGGACAAATGAATGGGCAGACCGAATTCTTCGAGGTCTACCCAATTTATCAAGTAAATTTTTACCCGGCCTCCCTATTGTCAACAAAGTCATCAGTTGTATGCTTAACGTTCGTATTTCAGCTTTGGTGACAACAACGCATTTAAAGTGAGCTTTAAATGGATTATCCGATAGGTTGGTGATAGAAAATATAGATAGCTTTAAATATAGAAATATTGTGAGAAAAAATATCATAAAATATTTATTCCTAAATTTAGTACCATTAAAATAAAAATAAGACACTCCTTATGAAATTAGTTGTGTATTATACAAATCACTATATTTTCTAAGATGCAAAGTCATAAAGGCGTATTCTAGCGTCTTTGAAAATAATTTTAAAGAATTCCCGAGAACCCACGTTGTTTATAGCTTAAATAGTTATCTTTTATAAAATTAAAAAAAGGAATCTACATCTTTAAAAACTTGTACGTGTGTTGATGCGAAATTCTTATTATTATTTTGAATCTAAAGATACTAGTATACTTAAAACTAGTTTCATTAATGGTCTCAATAACGTTGTTTCAATAATTAAGTAGAATCCTATTTGAGGGCCATTAGTTAATGAAAACTTGAGACCTTCTGTTTTGTTACCATCAATCAAAAGGTTATATGCCGCAAACCACATGCAGACTATTAAGGTATTGTTTACATATGACTTCCGTTTCTTTTCTCTCTATTTTAAAATTAAATTAAGTATATTACATTGATTGGTTATCCTATAGACAGGGCCGTTAATATAAGCTAAAAACAAAGAAGAACTAAGAATTGACCCATAAAAATGTTCATTCTTACTAAATTACTGGAAGAAACAACGCCATTTACACTGAGTTACTTTCTTCTATTTGATACAAGAAATTCTCATAAAGCCCATCATATAAAGTATATATTTTTTTAACTTACACGTTTGTCACACTTAATAAAACTATTATTTGTTCACGCCATGTCTGAAAGTTAAAATGGCGCATGCAACTGCAGCGAGTTAGCTTGATAAAAATAGCAATTGCTGTGTGTGCTGATCTAGTTATAACTTTAAGACTTTTTTACAATATAATGAATGTTTGCAGTTTTATACAAAATAAATTACTATAATATTAAATTAGGAAATATTAATCCTAAGCCAACTTAGGAGTTGAACTTATCAGAATAAATTATTATTTTATTTGGTAAGCTTTTTATTGTATAAATCATTCGGTTAAAATTAAATATTTTGTATTGATTATTTTCAGTTTGTACAAAAATAGAATGAAAATTTATTTTCTTGTTTTGTTTTTCTTATATAAAAAATTAAATGATGATTCCTGGGATTCACAGTAATTTGAGTAAGAACTGTTGAAAAGATAACATAGGAAGGATATCTTAGAGCCTTATTTAAATACCTTTGTTTGAGGAACATGTCCACCAGAGAAATATATCACAGCAACTTGAAGGAAAGAAGGAAATCTAATGATACATATACTACAGTTGAACGCTGGGACAAGGAGTTTAAGCTGAGCAGACAACCATTGAAAATAATATCAGAGAAGTGAAAGACGTTGGAACGACCGAAAAGTGGCTATCAAGCACATAGCTGAGGCTCAATTAAATTATTATAACCAAGATCTTAAAAACAAGCCTACTCCTCATGAGTGATACCATTCAAAGGGTCCAGTTCGATGGGAAACGTGTGCGTATTATAGAAAGAATTTTGAAGGAGTAATCATTCTTTATTTTTGTATTATTATATGTATATTGTAATGTAATGTTTAGGTATATAGTGTACTGTATATATACAAATTTATATTATCAGTACTATCGTTCCCGTAGTTTTACAAATGTATATTAGGATATAAATGTGAACATAGGATGAGTTTATCTTTATAAGAGATTTCTGTTAGCTATCCTGAATTACGACAAGAAGTGTAACATCTTCATCATCCACTTATTTCTTTTTATTCATCATCCACTTATTTCTTTTTATTGTTTTTAAGAGTTAATTATTATAAGAGGGAAAATCGGGCGTTTTTTCGATCCAAAAATCTACTAAAACCTTATTAAAACAACCATAGAAAATTTTTAAAACAAATGGACGTGGATTTTATAATTTATTATTATATCCAAAAAATGATAACATAAAATGATTACAAACAAAAGGAGACAACTAATATATCATACTGTAATGAGCTCAGATGCTTATCTGATGATCTTAAGCTTTAAATTCAGCAATAAATGGAGGCACACTAAAGGAAATATTCATTCCGTATCATACCATACTAGGGTACACACTTAATACTGGTAAGCCTACAGTGATTTACTTACATAGTTTTTATTCTGTGGTGTTATAAAAACTATTCGATATTTTTTATATTTTTGAAGTGTTTTTAAATAACTATATTAATTATAAATTACATTACGTTGTGATTTTAATTAATATTGAATAGTGAAGTTTATTCTTTTTTAACTAGTAGGTAGGTTAAGTATATGTGATTTAACGTTTTAGTTTCTATTCGTGAACGGCAATATTTACGTCAAAAACGGCCAAAACTTAAAAACTATGGCACTTGAACAAAAATGTGTATTAATATATATATTAGTACAATAATATATATATACAGTTATAGTACACATTGTAGATTATCTTGTTAATATACATAATTACTGTTGAAACGGAAGTAAATTCTGGCGTTAGTCAAAAAACTACAATGCGTAGTTTTAGTGAAACATACAGTTCCCAGGTTCATAATTAACATAATTAATTAATATAAAAACCAATTTAAATGTAAATATTTTTATAAAATTTAAATAATTAATTTGAATTTGAAAATATCTTTTATTCTTGAGGCGTACAAAGTAATTAATTATTTTTGTTATGTATCATGTTGGAAAATTAAGAGGCCTAATAAATATTTAAATATATTTTATGTATAATATATTATATATATTATTTTCCATTTATCATACAATGTTGTGTCATAAACATTATAGTGGCTCTCCGAATTTACTTTATAACTTTAGATTTGAAGGATAATTATTTTTATGTAGCTCTTTACCTTTGATAACTTACGAATAATCCAGAAAATTACCATAATATGAATAGAATTTAATGAAATATTAATAAAAATTTTAAATAATTCACATCGTAACTAACTGAATGATAAAGTTAAATTATTTTCGTATACAATTATTATTAAAGTTTTAATATTAACAAGACACTTCCTCATCTGTTGTATTTATTAATTTTATACAACTATCGAATCTCAGTAAATTATTACCATAACTTCATGCCTTTTTGGGCATTACTCATAAAAAGTTAACAAGTTTTTTTTGCAGTTTCGTGAATAATTGAGAAATATAAAATTAAAAACATTTAAATTTATTTTATATAAAAAAATATTGACCGTATGTTCGTGACCTTGATAAGTATTTCATTATGACGACACCTTTTTGTAACCTAATCCATTGTTATCAAATAATTTGTAAGATAATTGTATTTTTTCCTCAGTAATTATGAAATATTAAGATTTGTCGAATGTTTCTTCATTAAAGATAAGATCGTTTGATTGAAATCATTATAAAACGTAGATTGGGTGAATCATTCAAACACTTGAATAAAATTGATAAGTCGATGACATTGTGTACGGACATATATTTATTAGAATGTTTATCAATTATATAATATTTATTATTATTCTGAATTTAAAAAATACATTGAAATATTTATTGACACAGACAGGACACGAAAACAATTACCTGTTACCCGTTACCTGTTATCCGTTACCTATTACCTGTTAACCGTTACCTATTACCTGTTGCCTGTTACCTATTACCTGTTACTTATTACCTGTTACCTGACGTTACTGGACGATGAACTTCTCATTCTATATAAATTCATAAATCTTAATAAAACTAAACGTAAACATAGATGATTTGACACGTCTTCGTACTGTATTTCGATCATTATAAGGTTATACGTCAATTTTACATAAATGATTCATCATGTAATGTACATGTAATATGATATCCATTTAATATTTAGACTTACTTTGTAAGAAATAAATGTTATTTTATATGTTTATTAACAATTATTTAGCTATTAACAACAGATAATTGAAAAGGAACTTATAAAATGGATAAAATATGACACGTTATCAGGTTTCTTGTTTATTTAAAAAATAATAATTTAATTTCGATATTATTAATATTGTAATTCCCGGTGTTAATCTAAAATCTCAAGGCCTAAAATATTATAAATGTCTAGACTAATCGTAACCTCGTGACAAATGTTTTTTTAATCAAATAACTGACATTGAAAATTTCATCATTCAATATCGGCGTTAAGCTTGCTTGATAATAATTATTAAATTTTATTTTAACAGGTAAACGGTTTCAGTACAATAAATTCACAAAATGTATCAAAAGATCACAGATTCCTACGAAGGGCAGTCGGTTTTCATGACGGGGGGTACAGGATTTCTTGGAAAAGTGAGTGTTTAACATTTTTTTAATAATATTTAGTATATAATATAAATATATATTTTTACGCTCAGTGTAAAGACAATTTAATAAATAAAATCAATAATACTTTTTGTTAATGTTTTATTTAAATAAAATATTTTTATATTTTGTCTTGTCTTAGGTACTTTTAGAAAAGTTACTGTACAGCTGCCCAGGAATCAAAAAAGTCTATCTCCTGGTGCGTGAGAAGCATAATGCAACAGCGCAGCAGAGAATACAAAAAATGTTTGATGAACCGGTAAGATATAAAAAAAAATATTGAAATAATTATTAATCATGTTAGATCATTCAACTCCCGGAGATGAGAAATAATAACCCTTCTCAAGTTCATACATACTATATATAAAATACAGTATAATATAATTTTTGTTTTTATTTTACAGTTATTTGCCAGATTGAGAAATGAAAGTCCTCAGGCCTTAGAAAAACTTGTACCGATAGTAGGTGACATATCAGAACCAAAACTCGCTATAAAGGCCGAGGATGAAAAACTTTTATCTGAAGAGGTAATTTCAACGTAATTTTAAAAATATTTTTAATATTTTCAAGTATAAAATGCACTTAACGCTTGTTGTGATCAAATAACAAGTTAATGTTAAAATAATATTGATAATGTTACGCTATGTATGTTAGTTAAGACGTCAATATTGCTAAATAAATATCAATTGCACGTTTAATATTTTTTGTAATAAAATATTATTTGTCCAGAATTAACATTAGGATATTCTTTTGTTATAAAATACATTAATATATTTTATTTGTCTTCCTTAGGTTTCGATAGTATTCCATGTAGCAGCTACAATAAAGTTCAATGAACCATTAGACGTGGCAATGAATGTCAATGTTGCTGGCACTGGACGAGTGTTGAGTTTGTCTCAAAATATGAAAAATATTAAGGTAAACGCATAAAATTATTATATTATAATCATTTAAACAACATAGTTGTTATGTGCACTGTATTCGACTCTTGTCCACCAAAGAAGTTGTGTTCTATTGTGGAATAGGACTCAAACCTTATGCCATGGTAAACACAATTTTTTTTTCTGAGAAGTGATTATTAAAAATAACAAATATGTAAAGCCATTGTCTCTCCTGAACATCGAACCCGGAAAAACCCTAAAATATCTAAACGAGGATATAAATTTCCATTTCACCATTTTATGTTCTTTATTTAATATTGATTAGTTAATGACTTTGAAATAAATATTATTTTTCTTGTTAGGCTTTTGTGTATGTATCAACCGCATACTCTAACACGGACAGACAAGTTGTTGAAGAAGTAATTTATCCAGCTCCAGCATCTTTGAACGAAGTCAAAAAGCTGTTAGAAATTGGTATCACTGAGGAACAAGTAAAAGAACTCATTAGTGAGTAAATTTAAGAAATATTTAAATTTTAAAGAAAGAAATTAGTCCTTCAGAAAAATAAAATGTACTTTTTTATTGCAGAGGGAAGACCAAATACATATACATTCACAAAAGCACTAGCCGAAAATCTTGTTGCCGATAACCACGGCAATATCCCATCCGTCATCATCAGACCATCCATTGGTAAGTAAAAATTAAAAATACAATTTTGAGAGGCCTTAAAGAAATGCAAAAAATTAACGTATTTTATTTTGTTATAGTATCATCCAGTAAAGTTGAACCCACCGTCGGATGGATTGATAACTGGTTTGGGGCAACAGCTCTTATAACTACAATATCAAAGGGACTAAACCGTGTTCTTCTCGCCAGCCCTGACACTGGCCTAGATCTCATACCAGTTGACTACGTATCTAACCTTAGTATAGTGGCGGCAGCGAGATGTCAAAGGTAATTATAATTTGGATTTTATATAGAAGGAAGAAAGTACACAAATTATTAAATTATATTCTGATATTGGTTTATCATAAACTTTGGATGTTACTACAGTTATTATGTATATCTTTCGTAGTTCCAAAGATGTAACCGTGTATAATTGCTGCACAAGTGGAGACAACCCAATTACTTTGGGAAATCTTGCAAAATTAATTATAGCAGAAAGCCACAAACACAACTTTTGTAAGTATAAAATAATATAATTATCAAATAATGTTAAATTACTAAAGCAACTACATTTTAAATCATATAAAAGATTATATTTCATTAAATGAATAAAAAATTAAAATCAATATTTTTTTCCTTTACAGACGATGTACCAATGCCAATGGTCCATTTCACGAGCTTCAAGTCCATTGTATTACTTATAACGCTACTATTTCAAACAATACCAGCATATATGGCGGACATGTATTTATTACTTACCGGAAAGAAAACCAGGTAATAACCATTTAATTAATAAATAAAAAAAGTACTATTAAACTAATAAATTAAAAATGTCAGAAATATAAAGATCATCTATGTAATTACAAATATAAGGATTATAAACAATTGATTTCTTATTGAGTAGTAATTGACTTGATTTTTTTATTTGCCATTAGTTTTAATTAAAAAAAATAATAACTAATTAAGATTCTGTTATTTCAGATTCGTCAAAATTCAAAGCAAAGTATCTTTTATTCGTGACACATTGGAATATTTCACATCAAACAACTGGCTCATAAATGCACCTCAAACCATAGCTCTGGCAAAATCTTTATCTCCATCTGACAGATTGGATTTTCCATGCGACCCTACAGACATAGACTGGAACGAATACATTCCTACATATTGTTCCGGAATACGAAAATATTTATGTAAACAATAATCTTTACATAATATTTATCTACGTTGTATAATTTATTGATTGACTTAAGGTTTTCTTTTTATATAAATGAAATAATTTTAATGTAAATATTTTAAGATAAAACGTAAGAATGTGTTGTCAATTTGTGTCAATAATTTGAAGCCTTAGTTGAGGCTAGTGATATTAGTTATAAAGTATTTTATTTATATAATATTTTTTCTAAATTATATCTGTAAATAAATTTTATAAATATAGAAATACTCATTTTATTTTTGTTCTTCTTAAATTAGTAGAATTTAAGTACTTAATTTTTTTAATTATTTATAAACATGTTGGGCTTGTTAAACTTATTTAAAACTATAAGAAATATTTCAAATTGTTTTAAATTTTTCAACACAGGCAGGACTGGAAGAGGCGACGTCTGGATTATTATCCAAGCCGGTCTGCAAACTGAGCCATCGTGTCCTATTAAAATATTAATTATAACAAAGTTGTTTCAAGATGAATTCATAACTTTTACCGGCAGATTTTACGTTGCAAGATTTGTGCAGTTTCTTACATTTTATGTTTTAGATGGAATTTTATTTCTTTTTATACTCTCGGTGAACTTATCAACCCTTTTTGATATTATGGTTATAATCAAACATAGCCTAGCAGTCGTAACTAGACCATTTTTATAAAAAATAAAAGAAATGTATTTATTCCAAAGTTTTAAAACCTTAATGTTTACTTAGTAGAGTAATCTATATGCAACATATATTTATATTATTTTATTTACTTATGAAAATGCTCTTTCGTTTCTCTGATAGTTTGGATGTGCTGTAGGGTTCCACATTAAATACTCCATATCTAAATTTTTTATATACTACTACGTAATGCTTATGAGACCTAATATTTAATATTTTTTGATAAGGCAGCATATTTGTATCTATATTAGTTTAGTTGTGTTATGATGTTCCACATTAAGTATTCCACGTATTCATCACAACTACTACACATTTTCTAAGTTCTAACAGTTTTCCTTTGTGTAGACACTAAAACCTTATTGTGTAACAAATTTCAGTTCTCTAAGTTAATGGGAAATATTCTATCTTTATGATCGGTAAGTCAGTCCGTGACTCTGTGATAAAATAAGGAAATTTTTACTGACAAGAATGACTAGATTACTAGTTCAAAGTAAATATATTTTGAATATATATCTAGGTGTATAATATATATCTCTCTTTGGGTCACAAAACTTTTGAACCTTCTAGATTTTTTAAAAAGAAGTTACAAAGGTTTTAAAATAGCTCGAATCCTTTGGAGAAAAGGATGATTAGTACGGCTATGCCGTTTTGCTTGATTTCCGTGCCCTCCGATACAACGGTTAAGAGCTGCATTCTTATTTAACTGCCACTCATTTATTTATATCTTTATTTTTTTTTCTTATTTTAATCATTTATTTATTGATGCATTCATTCATTCCGGCTTTCAGTCATTCATTCATTCATTCATTCATTTATTTAACTATTTCTTTTCCACTTTGAATAATTACCAGTAATACCATACTTTTCGATAAGTATGGTATTACTGGTAAGCCCTTAAGCCCTTCTTTAAAGACACTCTCCAACTTAATATAAGGCGGCAAGTGTTACAAACGCGCCCTGTTCTAAGAAGAACCACACAACAAACTCAGCCGGGTTTTTTTTTGTACACTGTTTCACAAACGTCAATATAGTGAGCGATGTACATACAACTAGAACCATTGCAATCAATTCGAAAAGCTAGCTAGTCTAATGATTAGTTAATAATAAAAAAGAAATCCGTGGTCAGTAAAACGACCAGTCACCGCCAGCAGTACCCGTTCATGAGCATAACGCAAGGGTCAGCCATTACCCCTTCGCCATATTTGGGGGAAGGGGTTAACGCGGCCCCCACCGCTACCGCAAATAATGACTTCTAAGGGAGTTATACAGGAGGTATGTTGGTAAAACTTTAAATTGTAGTTTCTATAATTTAATAGCAACGTAACCATTTGACCAATTGAACAAAATTCATATACCTTTCCATTTATAACTTCATATTTAAAATCATAGTATTTGTAATAATTATTTCAGTAATTATAAAATAGTTTTTGTTATTAAATATTTTTATCAAAAACGTAAAAATATTAACAAGCAACATCATACTTTATTGAACTGTAAAGGTTTCTGGATTTTCCGGTACCCTTACACTCAATAAGAGATATCCATCACCGTGAACGTAAGCAACAGGTGAAAAAACGCGGAGCTACAACAATTATCATAGGAAGATATATTAAATGCTAAACAAACAATTAATAATTATTGTTTACTTTATGTAAATATTTTTTAGTATTGTGTGTCATAACTATTGCATAATGTTAGGATGCAAATAAATGGTCATATCTGACTAGTGTCTTTAAGTAAACTTAAATTATACGTAAAACTAAAAACATTTCGGTTTCAATAATATTATTGTTTTCTTTGTGGTTTCAAGTATTTTATATTTCCGATTCGCTTATAAATCCAAAACAAGGATATTCCAAAATAGAAAAATGCAATTTGACAACAATCGGTGAAAATAATCGACTCATTGTCCAAAGGGTTTTTCTCGTGGAGTTATTGTTAAAAACCATTCTTTATATATATCGCTTTCTTTTACCATGTCATAAAGTTATGCTTTTGAAAGGAAAGCGTCTCTCATCTTTTCAGTTTGCGTATTTTCACGACGAAATTCAGACCTTAGAAATGAATATAATTGATAACCTTATGAATCAGCATTTGAAACCTTTAATTGAAAATAGATTTACGAATACTACAAAGATCGCCTTTAGCATGACAGTTATCCTATTATTCATCACGCCACACTACCATCATTTTATACATTATACACATTCATGTCACGGAGGTCCCGACCATTAAGATCACTCTTACTACATAAGTATTGTATTCATTCCACAAAAGAGTTACTGGAGCTCGTAATTATAAATGTCCATCAAGCTTTGGCTAATACATAGACTTTGTTGGTCCAATATCGATGCGTGGCTCGTGCAATAAAAGTTTTCCTCAGAATCTAAATATTTTTCTGCTCTTTAGTATTTAGTTATTAGAATAGTAGGCATATAAATTATTAGTTTGTAATAAAATAATAAGTAGTAACAACGTAATACACAGTGCAAGAAATATATACATAAACACACACACACACATATATATATATATATATATATATATATATATATATATATATATATATTATTTTTTTTCGACTCCACTGGTAAAGAATACTGTAGAGTTAAGACCATCTAGTGTACCTTTTTTGATATTTAATATTAAATAAATATATTATTTTAAGCATATTCATATTCATATTTATTTGGTAATATTTTTGGTTTACAATGTTCTTAAAACTATTTCCAAAAATATAAATTTGCCGGTTAGGGCGTCCCAAATCAGTCGTCAAAAATATTATTTACACTTTACTACATTAATTGACATTCTCTGATAACACGTCGATAACAATATCAATTAAAATATTCAACTCATTATAATTAAACTAAAATGTCAAAAATGTAAAAAATTAAAAATTAAATAAAAAAAAGTGAAATACTAAAATCATAATAATAAATTTAAAATACGAGTGTCATTAAAATATTTGTATGTCAATATTATTCAAATTATCCTTTAAATATTCGTTATAGCTATAACAAAACTTTGAGGTCAACATTTGTTTAATCTTATTATAAAAAATAGTGTCCTTTTTAATTTCTTTAATTCGATTTGGTAACTTATTGTACGTCTTTAAAGCCATCATTTTGTCATGAGGGTAATCTAAATGTTGTTTTCGACGACTGTTATATGTAGTTTAATTTAAGTGAAACAAGTGTCGTTGTTTTCGTGTAAACATTAACATTCGTATACATTATGATTACTTTTGGTATCTAATACATATTAAAGGAAACAGTTGATCTTTCTTGAATTGCTATAACATGCTAGAAATTAGTTCAAAGTATTACTTTCTTACTATTTACAAAATAGCCAACAATAATTTATTAGTTTATAAATATATATTAATAAAACATTGGTTAATATTACTTATCATATTTTACAAAGAGTAAATCACACTAGTCCTTAAAATTACTGAAGCTATTTAACAAATTTAATTTATTATTAGAAAGTCTATATGATTTCTATTGTTTTAATAAATAACGTTTGACTCCATTAAAGTAGGTAGCTAGATACTCTTCCCAGTTAATCGTTAAAGGATCGCAAGGAAACTTCTTTCGGTCTTCATTGCTTAGTGTAGCTATTAATTCCTGGGACCGTGATGCCGGCATAAACCATGTTCTTGATGAGAAGTACTTAATTGCGGATTCGTAGGTATCGTATTTCTTTAACATTTTAACGTAACTGAAATATGAATAAATATCCTTAAATGTGTACAAGCAAGTAGAACAATAAAATTTTTAAATTTATTACATGAATTTAAATACCTTATCGGATATCCGCACATGTACAAGCAGAAGTCAGCTATATAAGCTGGCAGTAATTGTAGGAAGAATCTTATTAATTTGAGAATCCAATACGACCGTGAGAATATTATCCAGGGATAGGGTATATCCTCTGAAATATATACATCGCATTGACAAAGTTTTAATTTTACAAATTATAAGTCATCATTTTGTAAATTTTAATAAGAATATGCTTACGAAATTTGTGTTTGCAACTTTCTTTAGTAAAATGTATAGCGGTTTCTCTTAAGGTAACAGGATTGACACCACTTGTACATGAATGATATATCGCCACTTCAGTCGATCTGAAATCATTTTAACTATTTTTTTCTTAAACTGAAATATATGATAGGTATATTACATATAATTTTGTTATCGTTATAGTTAACCTTTTATGTTTCGCAGCTGAAATTATGGTAAGATTAACAACATAGTCCACTAGTATAATCTCGAATGTGTAATGAGGTTCACCGTAGAGGGATCTCACATAGCCTTTAGATAAATATATGAGGGTTGCAGTCGGTCCCATCCAGTTTGCAACCCAGCCTTTTATTGGTTCATCTTTTGCTGGTGTAACTACAAGAAAAAATATTAGTAGAATCTTCATTAGTCCAAACTGAATTATTACGGTTGTCTTTTATTTTAATGATTAATTCAAACCGTTTATTAATATTATGATTTAAAATCATTTACAACCTCAGTAAAATGTTGGTTAGAACCGATCACGAGCTATGCCAAGTAAGTAGGTTCATTATGCACTGATATAGGTGTTTGAGTATTTGATTTGGGGAACCACCTGACTATGGAACAAGTGTCGATAATTGATGATTTTTGTAATGATATGCAGTGTTTTTTGTAAAACTATTTCTTTCAGTGATATGTGTAGTAATTTTGCAATAATGCCTGTGGCTATTCACATCCATCATTCCAAAGTAACTAGTTCGACAAACGCTACAGAACCACTCAACATTTATTGGAAGCATAGTTTCGAACAAAACATGAATGGCTCGACAATTTCAACGATATAGTCTGGTTTTCTGTCTTTATTTTACGTTTTTGTTTTATATAAAATATTGAATTAATCTAACAGTGTGTTTTTAAAAATAACTTACCAACAGAAGGACGTATTATCACGGTTGGAATATTGCCGTGTTTCTGTGCCACAACGTTTTCGGCAAGCGATTTTGAAAAAGTATAAGTATTTGGTCGACCATCTGAAATTAACTTATACTATTGTAATTTTACCATTGTTTGTTTAAATGTAGTCATTTGTAAGTGGTCCACAGTCCCTAGAAGTCCTTATAATTTTGTCATGTTTGTTTGTCCATCCGCTTGTCCGCAGCCTAGATCTTAGACTCTTTGTACTAGAAAGCTGTAGTTGGGCATGACCATACACATTAGGGTAAAAAAAAATGTTTTTTTTTCCCCATACCGTTTGCCAAATATATTTTGCTAATTAAAGAATTCATTAGTGAAATATCAAGTGTTAAAATTAAATTTTTTTATATTCAAGTGTCATCGTCTCTCCTAGCTAAATGGATAGTTTTGGAGGTTTAAATAAATTTACAGTAATAGTACTTATAAGGAATTTAAAAATAAAACTATGAAACCTAAGTAGGCTTTACAAGTTTGCGACTAATAGTCGGTTAACTTAAAATAACTTAATAAATATTTTTGCTGCTAAAAATTCAAAGAAAAATAACGTAGATAGATCTAAATAATGTACTACAGATTTTTATATATTGTAAAGATCAACAAAAAGTAAAGTCAAGCACAATGCTCGTGGCACGCAAAACCCATTTCTCTGGTTATATTTTTGATAACTTAAAATAGTAAATTTTTTTTTACCCAAAACATCTTGACAAAAAACCTCTTTCGGATCATTTTCTTTTATCATTTTGTATACTTCATCTATATGTTTAGGAGGCGGGTAAAGCTTTTCTTCGACACAGTTTATTGTTTGATTTGTATTTGAAAATATTGTCGACATGTAGATAAAAACCTATAAAATAACATTAGAATTAGAGTTAGGTTACAATGTTACAATGGGCAAATCGAAAATATAAAAAAAAAATTACAAACACGTACATCTATATACTTTAGGCTATGGCATAGTTTTAATATTTCTTCAGTACCCTCAACATTTATTTTTACAGCTACAGAGAGCGGTTCATTGAACTTTACAGCTGCCCCGAGGTGAAACACTATGGTGACCTAAAACAAACTTTTTTTAATAATACATCATATACGAATATTTACAATCAAAATATATTTAACAAGTTTAAAACAGCCCTATAGTTCTTCCGAAAAAAAAATCCAAGTTTTAAAGCTTATTACTAAATAAATAAAATTTTAATTAATATGAAGTTTCTGAAGATACAAAGTTACTATATGTTAATGTTTTACCTCGTCCTTTATTATTTGTAATTCTTTTTCTTCAATTCCAAGGGCAGGTTTTGATAAATCACCGCTCACTGGTATTACTTTCCTCAAATTTTCGGGATATACCTTTTTAATTCTATTAAAGACCTGAAAAACTTATATTATATAAGAACAAAGAAAAGAGATATAGTTAAAAAAAATATAATAATTTTAATTTATTTCAACTTACAGGACAGTCAAAGAATTCCTTCATTCGCTCAGCTGTGGATAATTTTTTTTTTTCGCGGACCAATATGTATATTTTACAAATATCTGGACAACTGTATAGTAGCTTTTCTATTACTATCTGTAATAAATGATTTTAACTAATATTAATTAAGTATTTGACTGAACTGTGCATCATATATTTCTATTAGTAAAAAACTTCTAAACATAAAAAATTTCTTATTTATTTTAGGCTTTACTACGTAATACAAAATAAGAAATGAAATTAATTAATTGCAGAATTAACATAGAATAATGAATGGAATATAATTTACCATTCCTAGAAAACCCGTTCCGCCTGTGAGAAAAACAGATTTCCCGGCATAGAAATCGGGGACGGGCGTGTAATCTGACTTTATTGTCATTTTCAATCTGAAAAGCATTTAATTAACAAATTATTATTACAAATGTAGTTATATATAACTAAAAATAGATTAATATTAGTCATAGATATCTTAAGAATCGTATCAATCATTATATGGTAATTATTTACCAGGTGTCATTTAACATTCCTAGTTCATATATAATTTTCAAAATTTCCAGCAAGACTGCACTAGGTCTTAAGGCTCAAATTACCCAAATTTGGCTGTAAAGCGACATTTGACATTTTTAGGAACTATAGTCGGACCCTCGTCTAGTTGATATCTGATCCCTTTAGACTACAAATTATAGTCAGCTTTAGAGGACACGATATTCTAATCAGACAACAGGAATATCGGTTAGGAATCTCTGGTAGAAACAAGGTCTAAATTATCCTTGAAAACTATGCGTCAATACATAAAATCATGGATAAACTTAAATTTCTGTATCAAAACGAAAGAAGGCTATTTAAAAAAATATGTTTTAAATTATTTGATGAAACTAATAAAATAAACATGCACATAGAAGTTTTAATTAACATTGCATTGAACAGAATGACTACACTAATTAATGTAACTTGAAATATTTCCTATAAAAACATATCACATTTTAAGACTTCAGAAGCTACTAGCTTTTGTCCGCGGCTTCTCTTCCTCTAAGTTCCACATAGGGTTCTAAATATTAACTTTTCAGGCGACTTTGTTACTTAAAACCATTTAAAACTACGTTGTAAAAGCCTAACGGTTTAGACAGCGCACGCAAAGGTAGTTCTCAAAGGGAAGGATTTTTCGACTTATCATTATGTCAATATCAAATCCTTATAAATTGTAGTCTATGTTATTCTGATGTAACATATATTGCTGTAAAGTGAGTATGAGATAGAATTCTCACAAACCTACGGTTTTATAAAATTACTAATACTTTCATAAACTTAACATATATACAAAATTATAATACCGCAGCCCTGTATTGATGTCAAAATTAACTTGTCATTAATAAATTAGAAGTTAATAAAAACTTATGTTTTTATTTATTATTAAAAAAATATTGCTAGTAATTATAACAGTATTATTAATGTCAAATTTATGATTTATTTAGCTAAATTATCGATTACCTACGAACTATGATATAGTGATTTTATTATTACATAGTCTGTTATATTTGTATTCATAAAATGACATTTTAATTATATAAATCTATTATGCTACCGATCTAAATAAATAGAAAAACTTTTTATACCTACACCATGCTAAATTGTACACGAGTTGGATGCCGAATTCATGATCGGATTACTGGGTACCCACCCACATTTAAGATTAGCATTAGTCCGAGAAATGTATTCCTTTTTTTATTGATTTCCTGTCGATTTAACTGTTAAGTGGTAATCACGTCGAATCGGGATATCGATATGTCCGAATATATATTTCGATATTAGAATTAATAAGTTAAAAGTAGTGATTATAAAGAAATAATAGATTGATTGGTATATAAGTAAGTACGATAAATATGATGCTATTTACATTTGACAAAGATAACACAGTTGGAAGGTTTCTTGTTGTTTTATTTGAATTGTTACTAGATACTTGATTTATTACCGGATGAATATGAGATATAGTGTTTCTTCTTTAGAAACTTTAATTCTACTCCTACAGTGTTGTGGATAATAAGTTTTTAACGTACAGGATAAAAGACACGCCTGTGTGATGTTAAGTGTATTACTATCCAATATCTTTTGCAATAACAGAGAATGTATATTAGCGTTACCGGTCTTTGGGGATCGAGTAGACCCTTCAAGATACCCATATCGTATCGAAATGGAAACGCTACCGGAGTAATTTTAGTTCCAAAAATGACGTTTCTCGGCATATCTGTCTAATTTATTTAATTAACGAACATTACGTTATTTTAAAATTAGACGTCAACCAAGAAAATATATATATGTATATTACCATATATATTGCCAAAATAAATATAATAAAACTTTATAATCAATAAAGAACAAATTTCTTACTATTAGTGTGTAATATCATTAAAACAGCGCTTCCCTTCCGTTGTAAATATATAATAAGTATGATTAATTATTTTGTTCTCGCCTATATTCTAATGAATATATTTTATTTCATCTTTTAGCAAATTTATATCATCTCTTTGGCATAATTGCTCTCTAATGACTTTCTTAATTATATTATTCTTAATTGTAAACGCCTAGAAGGTTACTTTCATTTATTGTTTATTTGTTTTTGGTTTTTATTGTTTCATTCAATGTATTTTTTTGTTATTGTTAAAGTTATATAAATACTATACATATTATAATTAAATAGCGTCATTAATGTCGGAAAAAAAAGAATATTTACAAGGGAATAAATTTTGAAATTTAAGTATATATGGTGTGCTAGCCTTTTCTAAAAACTAAGCTAAGAAAGTATAAAATAAAACATCCATTATAATACAAAATAATATTTTTTATTATTATTGTAAAATACTAACTATAACTAGCGATAGCGATAATTCACCCGTCTCGAACGTAGCCAGCACCAGAAATCCAAAGTTATATTACAAGTACTTCCCTGCCCCCAAATACACAAAGGGAAGGTCCAAATTTATTAAAAACAATAGTAATTATAGTAATTATATCTCTACCCCGAAACAACAAAGTCTCTGATCTCAAGGATATCCGAGGAAAAGTGCAGGATAAAAAAATAAAAAAAATCTAACGATTTTAAGGCATAGGGCGAATTTTTTAGACACTTTTTAATTTTTTCTAAAGCCATGTGATGTTATAAAAATATAATTTATTTTTAAAAATATTTCTTTTTTTTAAAGTTTGACAATTTAATACAAATAAATACATAGACATTTTGATAATATTAATACAAAATTTTAAAGTTTAGCTCGTATTTTTCGTTTAAGAAGCACATGCAAGATATTCTACAAATTCAACAAATGTTCTCTCTTCAAATATAATTTTAAACAAGTCAACAGAATATTCCACTGAGAAGCATTTACGAGTATATTTGGTAAAGAACTCCTTGTAGATTCAATGAGCAAAATCGAGTAAGTATTGAATAAC
Organism: Melinaea menophilus ssp. n. AW-2005; assembly: GCA_918358695.1. Classification (NCBI taxonomy): domain Eukaryota; kingdom Metazoa; phylum Arthropoda; class Insecta; order Lepidoptera; family Nymphalidae; genus Melinaea; species Melinaea menophilus. The sequence continues at coordinate 29,009,812 of OU911039.1, read as the reverse complement.
GCTGCACTCTTTAGAATTCGTAGTTTCCTTTAGTAGATTATGTTTTACAAAGATTCGTAGATACTTTGTAAAAGTCTTATACTGTTTGTGATAGTAAATTAAAGTAATTAACAATTTTTATTGAGTAAACTAAGACTTGTTAAAGATTTTTGATTCAATTTTAAATGAAATTGATTTTTTTCTTAGTTTTTTAATGGACATGCTTAGATTAATAAGATAAAATTATTTGCTTCAGCGTATACGCTACAGATACATCTGTAGACCGTTCCTTTGTGATACAAAACAAAGTGAGTTTTAAAAATACAAATGTCACTTTTTCTTCATTGGATATAACAGTAGATATATCTAAAAATTTATTTACAATTTTTTACAATTCTAATAAAGTTCTTAAAACATCTAATAGAATCTTCTGTAATGAATGGTCCACAATATTTTTCTCTGTTTTGTAATTAAAATATTTTAGTCAACACATTTAGTGTAATTGGATAAGTGCCAGAGGACAATGAAAAGTTAATTACATATGTGATCGGTAATCAGTTAGTTGATAATAAACGATAGCATCACATCACTCAACTAACTTTATCACAAGTAGCCTTTCGTAGTAAGTGTTTTTTTTTGTCTAACTTTATAAATCTAAATATAATATCTAAAAATTGAAAATAGACAAAAAATGCATAAAATATTATTAGGCGTATTGAAATGAAAAAAAAGATACTACATTTGCTGCTCATTTTAACCAACATTAAATATTAAAAAAAATGTGTGGAAACTATTTCCACAATTTTTTTTTATATTTCTTTACATATTAAATGAAACCAAAAAAATATTAATTAATTAATAATTTATTCTAATTTAACTAATTAACGAACTTCATGAACAATATATCATGACTTAAAATTTATACAGGATCTTATTTTTTTATTTTAATTTAATTAATTATGAACACACAAAAAGTGTACATCACTTTTTGTTTGTTCTCATGCTCAATCGGGTCAATTGTGGTGAGTTGTGTTGTTTTGTCAATGTTCTCATGCACAATCGGGTCAATTGTGGTGAGTTGTGTTGTTTTGTCAAAATAAAAAGCTAATATGACAACATATTTTAATAAAATCCAACCAGTGCTTTTGATGTGGTGTTATTATAGCCCATACCTACTATTGCATTGTCCTATGAATTTTCTTCTTGATATTGTTTTTAGTATTGTATTTGCAAAACCTTAATTAAGATGATCAAATCACAAAACCATCTCTGATTTTAGTTGATATTTGGTAAAAAAATAATATAATAGTATATCTGCATTCCTTTAAAGTGAGAGTCCTTTATGTTGATTGAGCATTTAAGTTATCAAATTATAGATACTCTAGAATCTAGATGATCGTAAAACGACTTTACTAATTAAAAAAAAACAGACATAAGTGGCAAAAAAAAATTCGTTCTAACCGTTTTGATAAAAACTTCTTAAATATAAACAGAAGATATCGAATTTTGGCAAAAACTTATAAAATAAATTAAAATATATCTTTTAAAAAAGGTATGGAAGAATACTAAAATCATTACTTAACTGAATAATTAACTTTAAAAAGATGCGACTTTGAAAATTGTTCATTTTAATTGTGTACACTTTTCAAAGTCACGTCCTCTCCAATTTAATTATTGAAATTAATTTTATAGCAATAATAGTAGGAACTATTGATTCTTACTATTCCTAGTTATCATTTTGGCACCTTCAGACGGGTTCTAAAAAATTAAGCCATATTTATAAGCAATATGTACCCGAAAGAGACAATCCGCTAGGATTAAAAAAAAATTGCCTGCAACCTAATAATACCCATTATTGTATAAATATTTGAATGAAACGAAGGCGTTAATCCTAGACCGATTTCAGTATTAAATGCAATAACGAAAATAATAGAAAATTTAATTTACATTATGCTACTCAATTACTTTAATTAATGTAATATTTTATATGAATAAATTAAAACTAGTAAAGTATACTGAACATGTTATTGCTAAGACATTAAAAAACAACTTTACTCTCACATTCTCATAAATTAATACTCTCTTACTATGTCTCTTCAATCCTCTTTACTCCTTAATCCTCCTATTAACCGAATCGCTACTTACAAATAATAAAATATGTAAATATATATTATGTATTACTCCGATAATAAAAAGAGTATTTTAATAATGTGAATGTCAAAAACACCGTGAACCTAGAAATATATTTGTTAAAGTTCTTTATATAATTGTGACTGCTTTTACTAGATATAGGTGTTTACAGGCATTTTTAATCAATAGTATAGTATTGTGAGGTAAATCTCGTATGATCTTTCTAAGACCTTTGACTTCTTACACCGCAATAGCTAAATCAGCACACGCCGGGCTGCAAATCTCTCTCGCCCTCTCTTATTTTTAAAGTAGACCGAAAATAGAAAGACATTTACTCATTTACTGTAATTAATAGTTTAATTATTCTATTTAAATTGTTTGCGGTAAATAACCTTAGTTTTCGTTACCTTAAGACCTTATTTAAAAGCTTAAATTTCAAGGTATCAATTTTATTAATGAAACCATACTTTTAAATATATTATTCGATTCAACGCAGTGTTTCATTAATTAATTGAAGAATCTATTTTGTTACTTTGATTTAGTCTGTAAAAATATTGATTACAAATATATTTTTAACAAGTTAGATGGAACTGTGTTTCCGTTACAAGAAAAAGCTCTGGAGCAACTACTTCAATCTTTTATTGGATAAGGAAGTTATAATTAAAATCTTAATCCATCTTAATGGAATGGAAATTCATTTCCAATAGATATTCTCATTGCAACTAGAGTAAAAACGAGATTATATTATTAAAGCAATAGAATCAAAGAAGATATGGTACACCTAATTTTGTTTTAATAGCTCGCATTCGTTTTTTTAATGATAAATCTTTATAAACTATTAAAGTACCATAAAGTTGTGAAATAGATATAAGTTCAGTAGAGATTTATTTATTTGTCACATTGTTGTTATTTGGTGTATATCAGTGTTTTAATTTTAGTTAATATTATTATGTGAATCAGTGTAAGACAATAAAAACCAAATATTAAAAATAAGCTTCATGTTCCCTTTTATCTCGAGATAAAAATTTGGGAAAGAACATTTTAAGAACAAACATTTTGTGTAACTTAAACTCGTTTCATAAAGAATGATAAATTACATTCAGACATTTACTTGACAAGACTATCATATTACAATCTTAACGTTCATTATTGCCATCATTTATTTTAGCTTCATAATATGTTTAAAACAAATTAAAATCCAATTAAATTGACATATAAGAATAATATGGAAAAATAAAAAAGGTGGTTACAAAGAATTAAAACTAAAAAAATCTTTATTACTGTATCATATGAATACTTTAATAAATACTTCATAAATAAATGCAGCTTAAATGAGCTCCATTATTAGTTACAACTAAACTTTTCTGCCTTCAGAATATATTTGTATCATATACCAAACAAAAAATATCACAACTTTGATATATTTGGAATGTTTTCATTTTTTTTTCTTAACGTGAAGGAACAATATCTCTCGGACCATAAAAAGGTATATCGTTAGAACGAAAGAATACGAGTAGTTCTGTTGCCGGGTAATCGAGTGTTAATTTTGCAAGCCCTCGTCAGACCTTCGTCTTTCAAAAGCAGAATTCAAGCACCGATATATAAAGAAAAGGTTTTTCGATTTATCTTAGTTTTCTTTTTAGGATACTATAATATTACGGTAATTGTAGATTAAAATAAGCATATAATTGATAACTAAAATAGTATGTCCACAATTATATAACAGTCACAGTAAAGTTGTGTTCTCTTTTTCAAATATTGCGGTTAAAGATGAAAATAAGTAGATTATTTTTATCAAATTTTTCTATTGATGTTCTTTGTAAAATTCAAATTCAAATTCAAAATATCTTTATTCAAATAGGCATTTACACGCACTTTTGAATCGTCAATTACTACAATACAAAAAAGGTTAGTGTAGTCAGTCCGTAAGTAAGCTACCACCGGCTCGGAATGCTGCTCTGTTGAGAAGAGCCGGCCAGAAACTCAACAGTTGCTCTTTTCAAAAGAAATATAACAATAGGTGATGTACATTATAATATAAATCCTGCAAATAATTCAACAACTTAAGTTCCACATATTTCGATCCACTAAAAACTCTTGAACGTTATAATAGGCTTTATTTAACAATAAACTTTTGATTTTAGATTTAAAACTAAGTAATGGAAGGTCTAAGATATCTTGTGGAACTTTATTATATATGCGTATACTCAAACCCATGAAGGATTTATTAACTTTTTGAAGCCGAAACTTTGGCGTTACGAGTTTGTTTTTATTTCTCGTATTTATCGCGTGTCTGTCACTGTTTTTTATATAACTATTAAAATTTTGACGTATATATAATATGTTATTAAATATGTATTGCGAAGCGACTGTAAGAATACCTATTTCTTTAAAAACATCTCTCAGAGAATCTCTAGCTTTTAAGTTATAAATAGCCCGCACAGCTCTTTTTTGTAAAATAAATATAGAATTAATTTCGACAGCACTGCCCCATAATAAAATACCGTAAGATAAAATACTGTGAAAATAACTAAAATAAACAAGTCGAGCCGTATTAATGTCCGTTAATTGTCTAACTTTTCTAATTGCAAAGACGGCGGAGCTGAGTTTGGCTGCGAGTGTTCTGAGATGGGGGTTCCACTGGAGCTTTTTATCTAATGTTATACCTAAGAATTTTGTTGAGTCAATCAATTCTAACACTTCATTGTTAAGGAGCAAGTTGAAATTTTTACTTTTTACATTAGGAAGTGTAAACTCTATGCACTTAGTTTTCTTAGCATTTAACACTAAATTATTAATTTCGAACCAATGCAGGACTCGTGACAAAGTACTGTTTACTTCGTCATAATTAATCCTATCACGCTCAACTTTAAAAATAAGCGAGGTATCATCAGCAAAGAGTACAATGTCACATAGACCCTTAACAAAAAATGGCAAGTCATTAATATAAAGTAAAAACAAAAAGGGGCCCAGAATAGATCCTTGTGGAACACCCATCTTTAGGTGAGAACCAGATGATTTAGAATTATTTACGTAAACTGTAGTGGTTTAGTTTGCATAGCAACGTCTGATGGTCCACACAATCAAAGGCTTTGGACCAATCGCAAAACACCCCAATTGCATTCTGCGACTTCTTCCCATGCGTCGTAAATGTGCTTAAGAAGCGCGACACCCGCATCAGTCGTTGATTTGCCTTTGGTGAAACCATATTGTTTACTATGCATGATCCCACTGCTATACACAAATTCTGAAATCTGATTTATTATAATTTTCTCGAAGACCTTACTCAAGGTCGGTAAAACCGAGATAGGCCTATAGTTTTCGGGATCCAATCTATCGCCACTTTAAAACAAAGGAACTATTTTACTGTTTTTCATCAAATCTGGAAAAATACCGGTTTCGAGACATTTGTTAAAATCAAAAAAGTAATCAACCGAGTTAAGCATTTTTATCATAATACTATCCGTATTAGTAATAAAAGCAGTTCATGTAATGAATATTGCAATATGTTTAAAAGGTAACTGCTTCGGACATAAACACCGCTTTAAATTAATGTAACCGTAGCGCTGCGGTTTCGACAAAGCTTGTTTACTGTTTAGAATATTTAACTGAAATTTCAAATTTTAATTGTATTGTAACATTTTATCAACAAATTTACGGAATAATTCGCGGTTTCATTGTCCAAAAATATTATATGAAATGTTTTTAAAAAAGCTACTTCACGATGGCCTTGACAAGATTTACCCACGTCTGTGCAATAACAGTTATGCATGTGTTCATTAAAGATGGTAAATAAAATTATAATAAACAAGTACAAATAATAAAACTTTGTCAATACCCGTTATACCTACTAGTTTTTAAATATAATAATTTTAATTTATACTAACTTATGCCCGCGACTGTGTCACCTCTCAGCACTTAAAATTTATTTAAATTGTACAGTTTATTTTATATATTTACCAGTACAATAACTTTAAGTTATATAAAATTTCATTACAGTAATACTTCTCGCAAAATACATAAACATACATATATAGAAACAGACTAAATAAGTCTTTAAATTAATTCAATCAGATGAATTGTAGACAAATGCAATTCCATTGCTACTCCATCAGCAACGATGGAGTATCAATGGGTTTTGCGGTAACCGCTATTACTGCCGACATATGAAGCACTTTCAGGTGAGAGCACTGGCAAAACTGAAGAGTTTTAAACGGAATGTCGATGATACTTTCACAATTCTATCCATTATACAAATATCTGACTTTTTAAAACATATTAGTTATATCAATAATAAACAGGAATTGAAAATGAAGTTGATTGGAAGTCAAATAATTCTCTAGTTTTAATTTAAAATCATCATCAATTATCCTCATAACACATTACACCAAACTATTTATAGGAAATCCCGACATACAATTAGGTATCTCAATGATAAATCACTACCAACCTAGCTTTAACCTTAGCTATGTCCCGACAACCGGCCAAAAGAAGTTGCAGTATTTCATGTCAAAACACACTTTGAGACCTCTAGATATTGTAAATTTGTTTTATGTGTATTTCGAACTAGACTCCCGAAAACAAAGAAACCGTTGGATGTAGGTTAACTAAAAAATAAAAGAAGAGGAGTTTCGTTAACTGATTGCTTGATATTTAATATTCCCTGAATAGAATTGTTGTCAAGCATTCGAAATCTCGGATTAAAATTAGAATTTTAAAATTTTAATCACGACATTTAAAATGTAAATAAAAATACGAGATAAATCCATTAAAAATTGTTTTATTTAAATATCACATATTCACAGTCTAGCGCTTTAAAACATTTATAGAAATCCTTAAGATTTTTTTTATTATACGAATATATTAAACCTATATATATGACATATGGACAAACAATTCTTTAGTACATTTATTTTAACCACTGTGATAAGGGCAAATACATATACATCATATATAAAACAGTAAATTATTTATAATTATTTTGGGAACGAAGGTACAAACTCTAGAACAGATTTGAACATTCATCAAAAACACGCGATTTAATAACTGGTTTATATTAATCCCACATTTATATTTTAGTCCCATTATCAAACACGTCTACGAGGGATAACAAAAGCTTCCTAATTTAAATTTTATGAAACATCTGCTATTGATAGAATAGCGTGAAAAGCAAAAATAAATAAATCCACAAACTGCCGATTAAGAACCTTAAAGCTTTGTTATAACGCTTATGAAATCGCAAACAGTATGATTTTTTTCATGTTACATTATTTTGTTAGATAGAATATTTTAATCTAAATGTGTATTACAATAAAGGCGTAATGGTTGACGTTAACGGTAACGATATATATATTCGTCCTGATATGTACTAAGTAATCAGAAATAAGTTCTTAGTAAGACGTTAATAATGCCACCACGTGTCTGGTCAGAGTGATGGTCCAAAGAAATGTGATTCAGCACTCAAATACCGTCAGTGGTAATTTGCATATTTTCATGCATAATTCTAACTTTTTAATAATTCTTCCTTATTAAGAAAGAAACTCCAATCCAATTTCAAAATATTAAAAAGGCAGATTTTTTTTTTTTTGAATTGGCCAAATTGAGTATGATTAAAAAAAAACGAAATAATTATGAGCTTTATTGAAATATTATGTAAGGGTGCTTTAAGATTTTCGCATAAAATGATTCCATATAAGATAAATGATGATAACATGCTAAACAAGTCAATGACGATGACAATGATTACTTATCAAATAGAGATATAAGGAATTTAAGTGCGATTTCTAAAATCACATACGAAGAGATTCAGTACAAAACAATCGGGAAGAATTCATGGTATTCTACACAACGATCCTTGCGTATAAAGGATTGTTTCACACTGAGTAACAACCTCACCAGTACTCAGAAGCAGGCGCGTTTGGAATGTTACTGAACAGTGCTGATGTTGAAAAGCTGCTTTGGAAGCACAATCTGTGATATGATTGGTTTTATTTTATTCTTGAATTAGAAACTTCCCTGAAGCACTTGAACACTTGTAGTCTACTGCCATTCTTATTTAAAGAAATATATTGCTAATAATTTTGAATGTTTAAATTTATATCATGTGAGACCATGATAAAGCTATAAGAGACATTTCTTTTTTTTAAGTGACCTAGTATAAATACTTTAATAATCATTTTCCGGGAAAATAACTAGCGTATTTTTTTTAGCATTAGTTTTTAAGGTTTCATTTGTATCCTTTTGTTGATCGATTTAATTAGTTTCGTATAATAATATATTAAATACATACATTTTAGTAACATCTGAAAGTTCTCACAAATAGAGGTGTGAGACTGTTACTTGAATCCGGTGAAAATACTCGATATTTTTTATTCTTTGTTTTAGTCGAATGCTGTTAGTATTACAGGTAACAAAGGTGTTTTTTGTGAAACTCTTTGAACTACTGATTGCACGTTCACACGACAAAGGCACTTGTCAGCTGTCAACAACGAATGTTGAATTTTCCCGTAAAGCAAAAGTTAACAAGGACAATGTGATTAAAAAAAAAAATTTTTTACACAATAATAAATAAATTGAATTCTAAAAATATGCAAAATATTTATAATTTTAAAAGATCAAAATGTATGTTGAATTTTCTTTAGATTCAACTTTATTTGTCATAACTTATTTTCGGGGTGTGTTAGACTAATTGTTCGCGATTGGCGTCCGGGTAATTCGGAAAATTCGAACTCACTGACCTGATGCTCTTGACAGTTATGAGCTCCCTGGTGTCTCCTCAGATTTCAATGCGACGATGTTCTGTTGCGGTGCGCAAGGTAAAATATGTATGTGATGCGGCTGTTGCAAAACAATTTATAGACGTGTCTTACCACTGCCGCTTAACTTACCCTTTGAGGTATGTTTCATTGTGTAATGTATCTAATGCAAATATATGCAAATTATGTTATTTTACTACGTATATATTATTACGTAGATCAAATTACAATACAATTACAATATTTATTCTGTATTATTCAATTTGTTATGAACAAAATGTTAAAGAAACAACGCTTAAAAGGCTTTAAAGATATCCTTAGCGAGTAAAGCATGATAATAAGATGTTCTTTCATACCTTAATATTCTTATATAAAAGAGATTTTTAATGGTTTTAAATTATTTTAAAATAGTCTAAGAAATCTAGACTATTTAAATTTCTTAATAACTTTCTAAAACTCTATTCAAATTATCAATCCATTCAAAAGAATTTCAACTATTTTAAAAATTCAAAAAAATCGGGCAATAATAAATGTTAATAATATTATTATATTGCTTAAATCTTTTAAAATTAAATTGTGATCATGATTATAGCTGAAGTGGGGTACAATTTTTTTAAAGACTTAAACCATTTGCTAAACAATGCCACGCAGCAGTTCGACTATAGTTTTCTCGGTCTTCGGATACAATATATTCAACGCATTTATCTATTTAATAACAGTAATATCTATGGGATATATAGAGTTCCCGCTGTTTTGGTAGAGTGACTTTTATTACGGCGACCAACTCACCGCTCAAACTCTAAAACTCGCTAGCAAGACCCTCACCGCATTTATTATCCTTGCATATTTTATAATGTTTTATTTTTAAGGGGCGCGTAAAAGTTAAAACTATTATAATTGTCGCACTGCGAGTGGAATAGCAATTCCACTAAGCTACATCGGGTTATACCACTCTTTTTGACTGCCTTAACCTTGGCATGGCACGTAACTATTACTAGTGACTAGTATCACGTAACTTAAACACATTACAGTAGTAGTAGTGTGTTTTACACCCATGACGGTCAAATGAAAGACTACACTTAGGATAAAGAAATCATTGACCTATTCGAATTTGATGAAGTATTTGTCGAATATACGAGATATTTTGGCAGCGATATAGCAGAAAGGTTATTTGGCACTAGCTCTGGTTGTGGATCTTTCTTCAATGGTTTAGATGCAAAAATCTTTCACCTTTTTTTATAAATCTTTATGAACGTGAGGAAATTCTTTCTCAAGATTTTTCATGTCACACAAGTAAATCCATAATAGTAGTTATTTATTTACTTTATTTATAAAATAAATTATATAAGCAATTAGTATAAATAAATCTTCAGATAATTAACACGTCACAAATATTATTGCAATTTTTTGTTCGTAATTATTGTAATTTAAAGATCGTCTGATAAAATTCGTACTTGAGCGAAGGTCAATTATTGTAGATTTTAGGTATGATTTTGTGATTTTTATTGGAAAAGGAAGAGGATTGTATATTTGTTTTATTTTATAAAATATTTAATTTAATATCTAACTATAAATCCAAAAATCACAACCATTTGAATTCACCACTTTTAAAGTAACCGCGTCGCTTGAGCACGTGCCGCTCACGCTGGCCACTTCGGCGTCCTCATCAGTATAAATTTTTATGCATCGCATATTGTCTATTAAGAAACCAACCTAAAAACAAAAAAACAAATAATTATTATGCAAATACTATCACTGGTAATATGGAAAACATATAATATATATCAGACCTGTAGTTCCATATCCTCGTTTGTTGTCTCCAGGTCATAGGATTCCTTATATAAGAGATTAACTTCGCTTATATCTGAGCAATTTCCACACAGCCATACTCCATCAAAAAATATCGGTTGCTCTGTCAACAAATAAATATGAAATATAAATGTTAACAAAATAACTTGTTTAAAATGAAAGGCTGATGGAAAACAATTAATATAAATAAATACTATAAGTATTTTACTCTTGACAACTTTATATATCATTGCCAAAGTAGAAATAGGTTATGTTTAGATAAGATATCAATAATGGTCAATGACATACACATTAAACAATGTGGCATTATTTTTAATAAACAGTTTTAAATGTAAAAAACAAATTACTTCTAATAGAGATCAATTATATTTCGATAATAAATCAATATACGTCAAAACATTTTAAAATATACTGACCGCTATCCGTCGGTGCTTCCTCATTGGAATCCTCAGGAAAATTATCACTTAGTAGCATATCAAGAATGGGGTCTTCGTCATCATAATTCAACACATAGCCACTAGTACTTGCTATCAAAAATATACTCACAATTAATTTTATAAACTTCATTATGCAGAGAAATGTAAATGTTTTAAACACTGTTCTCTTAAATAAGCACTGTGATAATCGCTTAAATTAATTTTAAACTAATAGTTACAATGACAGGTTATCAGAGTTCAAGACGGAAATAGTCGTCTCAGAACAATATTTGAATATTTGTATATATAATTTAATTAATATATTATAATTATATATTTTATTTTATTTATTTTATTTATATCTTCTCCACTTTGAATCATTATCAGTGATCACTTGTGTACGTCAAAATGGAAGTGTCAGGAGGGCCTATTTCGATACCAGATTTATCGTAATAAGCCCTTCTGTAAAAGCACTGTCCAACTTAATGTTAAAGCTATGAGGGTTCCAAACGCGTCCTGGTCTGAGAAGAACCACACAACAAACTCAGCCGGATATATATTTTTTTATATTGTGATCACTGTTTCACAAATGTCAATCTTAAAAGCTATTTTGGAACAACTAGAACCGTCGCAATATAATGAAAAAAATAATAATAATGATAATCGGTGTGATGCAACAAGTCGATAAAACGAAATTAATCTACAACAAAAAACAAATTGCGGAGATTACTAGTTATTCGCAATATAATACAATTCATTCCCAGGCCATACCGTCGTTAATGTAATCCTGTACACTATAGTAGGATTTTTTTATCAAATTTATTTTTATATATAATTTAAATTTATTTAATGATAAACTTAAGGCTTTATTTGGGAGCTTATTAAAAAAACAATTAACCTTAAAGGATTTACCTATTTTATGGAGCCTAGTGTTGGGCATAGCGAGTTTATTTTTATTTCTCGTATTAATTTTATGAAAATCACAATTTTTTTTGAATTTAGAAATATTTTTATGAACGTAAATTAAATTTTCATAAATATATTGATTATAAACAGTCATTATTTTAAATTCTTTAAATTTGTTTCTTAAGGATTCTCTAGGTCTCATATTATATATTGCTCGAACAGCCCTCTTCTGTAGTATGAATATGGTATCGATGTCGGCTGCATTACCCCATAAGAGTATACCGTATGACATTATACTATGAAAGTAACTAAAGTAAACTAATCGAGCAGTTTCCATATTTGTTAATCGACGTATTTTTTTAACCGCGTATATAGCAGAATTAAGTCTACTTGATAAATCAAATATATGAGGACCCCATTGCAATTTTTCATCTAAGATAATGCCCAAGAAAGTAGTAGATTTGACCAAGTCCAATTCCTCATTGTTTAATTGCACATTGGTTTTAACATTTTTAACATTTGGTAAAGTAAATTTAACACATTTCGTCTTTTTTTTAATGAGCAACAAATTATTGGCGTTAAACCATTGTACAACATCTGAGAGAGCGTTATTTACATCGTCAATAACAGATTGCCTTCTGCTAACTTTAAAAGTAAGAGAAGTATCATCAGCAAACAACACTATCCCATGTTTTTCCCTCACTAGGTGAGGTAAGTCATTTATGTAAATGAGGAACAAGAAAGGCCCTAAGATAGAGCCCTGAGGCACACCTATTTTTACCAAAGAACCGGGGGAACGTATTCCATTTACGTCTACTTTTTGAATTCTATCATTAAGATATGAACTGATCAAATCTAGGGACTTATTCTTAACTCCATAATGTTCTAATTTTTGTATAAGGATTTCGTGTTGAACGCAGTCAAACGCCTTAGATAGATCACAGAAAATGCCAAGTGCATCCTGGGATCCTTCCCAGGCTTCAAATATATTGAGTAATAGCTCGACCCCAGCATCTGTTGTAGAGCGACCGGCAGTGAAACCAAACTGGTTTTTGTGCAAGAGATTGTTTTTACTGAAAAAATCAACAAGTTGATTAAGAATTATTTTTTCAAAAATCTTGCTGAATGTGGGTAAGACTGAAATTGGTCTATAATTACTAGGATCTAATGAACTGCCAGATTTAAATAATGGAGTTATTTTACTTTGTTTCATTAGATCAGGAAATATACCACATTCTAAACAATTATTAAATATCAATGCTAAGTCTGGCGCTACAATGTCAATTATGGACTTGAGTACGTCAACAGATATTCCCCAAAGATCACTAGTTTTTTTAACGCTAATTAATTTAAATACTTTGATTACTTCTTGAGCATTCACTTTTTTAAAATTAAAAATGCTAACACATCGATCTACATTATCTCTAAGTAATCCTATAGCTGCAGCGGGAGAAGAATTTAAAGATAACGTTGTAGTCATTGGAATATTAGTAAAAAAGGTTTCAAAAGCAGTAGCAACCTCGAGGTCAGACGTAACATATTTATTATCTATATTTAATTTAAAGTCGATCCTCTGGGATTTAGCTCTTCCAGTTTCCTCATTAATTATTTCCAAGTTGTTTTTATTTTATTATTGCTATTTCCTATTTTTTATTGATATGTTGAGATTTAGCTATTTTACATTGTTTTTTAAAAGATTTGGAAAATAATTTTACCTCATCCCTAAACTCATTACTAGTATTATACATCAATTCACTATACATATTGTATAATTTCTCTCTATTTTTGTGTAACTCAGCAGATGCCCACTCACTAAATACTAATTTATCATTAACAACCACTGTTTTTGTGGTAAATACAAAGTTAAATAATTTAATGAAAGTATTGAAAAACTCATTATACATAGCATTTGGATTTGATTTTTTCAACGAGGGCAAATAGTGTATTAAATCATTTTTAATTTGACTAATACGTTCTACAGTCACTGGTATAAAACTTACTTTCTGTTTTGATTTTTCTATCTTGTTACAACTGAATTTAATAAATTGGCCATAGTGGTCAGAATCTAATGTATTGAATAAACATTTAAAATTTGGAATAACACTTGTAAAAATATTATCAATACAAGTGGCACTAGTGCTTGTGATTCTAGTAAGCTCCATAAACATGTGTAAAAGATTATAAGATCTGAATAAATTTAAAAATTTTATACTTGTTGAATTTTTTTCAAGAATATTAATATTGAAGTCTCCACAAATGATTAGCTTTTTACTAGAATGTGATAGTTTAAACAATACCTCATCCATAATCTTTTCAAATTGTTCAAAGCTAGATGACGGTGGCCTATATATATACGTTTACAATTATTAATTCCTCTAATTCAACTGATGCTAGTTCAGCTGTTCGCTCAACAGAATGGCTCACTATGTCCTTACGTTCTTTGAATTTTAATTGTTTATTTATAAGAATTAAAGAGCCACCATGTATGGAATTAACTCTGTTGAACGAACTACCAACCTGGTGGTTATTAAAATTAAACATTATTTCATCATTTTTAAGCCAGTGTTCAGTTACACAAAAAATATTAATATTAAAATTATTCAAAAATAACTCTATTTCTAATTCTTTATTTCTCATACACTGGATATTCTGATGCACCAGGCTGATATAATTTACATTATTATTTTTATTACTCATATTGACAATATTATCTTTTCTATAAAAATTATTGTGATTGGACATTTCATTTATTCGGCTAGAGAATATCTCTTCTGTCTTAGAATCTAGTTTAAACTAATGTTGTTTGGGATAACATCCAAACTTGTCTTACTTACATCTATATATTGCTCAATAAAAGCAGTTTGTTTAGCCAAATTATTGGCTGTCATTGTAAAAAAATATGATAGCGATACAGCTACCTGTCTTTTAATAGATGAAGATAGATAATATCTATCATGAATCAGTTTACAATATTTGCTAACAGTATTGTTAGTGTCAATAATATGAATTTTTTTATTATATAAACAAAATATATATAGATGTGAATATGTTACCCGACGTTATGGAATACGAATTGATAAATGTTTAAACATAACAGTATATAAAAGACATTTATACCATCTACTAATTTTTTTTGTTGTTTCTTGTGTCACCAAAAGTCTAAGCATTTATTATTTAAATCGCTTTGAAGTAACCGGCATTCTATTACGAACTGAATTTATTTTTCCATTTCTTTCAACTGGGATATCCACATTTTGTTTATAGATTATTATCAAACAAACATATAAATCCTAAGTCTTCCACAAAACTTCGAAAAATAAAAGCTGTTTAATATTCATTATGACTTCAAGAACTAGAAAAAACTCGACACCTTCTTAAACGTCATAAATATGCATAAAAGTTCATATAATCTTAATGCATCGTTACGTCTACAAAAATATTATAATAATTAAAAAGAAACCATCTAAGTCAGCACCAGGTCCGGATGGAATCCCTTATATAGATTATACAAAATGTCCGTCGATTCATAAACATCTATTTAATATATTCGGTAAAATCTGGTCAAGAGGACAAATACCGGTAACATTCGGAAATGCTCTTTTTGTCCTCATTCCCTAACGTGACAATGTCTCGGATGCTAGGGACACTAGACCGATAGCTCTAACAAATACAATATCAAAAATATTTTTTCTTTTTTACAAACAAAAAGGACGCAATTCATGATAAATAATAAATATTTCGGGCCTAATCACCAGAAAGGGTTTTTGCCTGGCATTTCTGGATGCCTCGAACATAACACGTTACTATCGGCAAGCCTTAAAGATGCCAGAACTAGTGAAAGACAAATAACGGTATGTTGGATAGACTTAGAAAACGCTTTCGGGTCGGTACGACATAAACTGATGATGTTCGCGCTAAGGTGGTATAACTTGTCAACGTTAGTTAGTAACATGATTGCATCATATTATTCAAAATTAAAATTTTCTATAATCACAAATGAAAATCATTCCAAACCATTATATTACAACATAGGTTTATTTCAAGGCTGTTGTATTTCTTCAATAATATTTAACATACTAATCAATATTTTAATAGATAAATTAATTAAAAACGAAAAGAAATGGGGTTATCGGTTTAAGTTTAACAATAAATACACAGAATCCATACTAGCATTCGCAGACGATCTCGCGATACTGTCACGTAATCCAAAACAATGTCAGCTACTTTTAAATGTTGTGGAGGATTTCTGTGTTTGGACGGACGGATTGAGGACAAAACCAAATAAATGTTACAGTCTATGTCTGGGTAGGTGGAACACCAGATATACCTCTTACGATCCGGGTCTTATAATAGGCGGTAAGTGCGTTACTACAATTACCGACGCAGCTCCGCTCAAATACTTAGGCAAAAAAATCGATTACCAAGGGCGCACTCCGTCGTTAGATATAATAGTCGATAGCTTTTTGAATGATCTAAAAAAGCTAGATAATCAACCAATATGTAACATCAAAAAGACTTGGATATATGATAATTATTTAACATCACGTCTAAATTGGCCTTTCCTCGTTTACGATATCAATAAGACCCTTTTGTTGAAGTTAGATGCAAACGTCATAAGGACATTGGAGTCATGGCTCGGGTTAGCGCATCCAGCGGACTCTTCTACCTTATTTAGAGACTGACACAATTTTGGGTTAAATATAATAAACCATCGGAACTCTATAAACACCTAAGAGTGACCAAAAGACATATATATCATCTCAAAATCGAATTATGATACTACAACGTCTCTCCCAAAAGATAAAATCGCCGCAAAGCGAGAGTCACGACTTCAATTCCATAAACAATTTATAATAGGTGCTCAAACAAATAAAACAGGGCTAGGATCAAGTAGGAAAGAACAAGACTTAGAAATTATAAAATCCTTTATTAGGCAAGATGAAAACGATGATTACCGGTTGCACGCGATGAGCTTAGAATTGCAAAATGAATGGGTGACTATAGGAGATTTTTGTATTCCACTAGCTTTGAGATGGCGCACCCTGCTTCATGATTGGTCCCCAGCATTATTAAAATTTTATCTTAACGCATTCCAAATGACTCTCCCAGATCAAGGTAACTTAGTAAGATGGGGCAAAGCCACCAAAAAATCTTGCAACATCTGCGGGGAGCCAGTAGGAACTGCGAAACACTTGCTAGTAGGGTGTAGGGTACTTTTAAATAGAGGTAAATACTCGCGTCGCCACGATAAAGTATTAAAAAACACACGAGAAGCGGTAAGTCTTTCAGTAGCAAGAGCGCAGAAGGGTATAACAACCACCAAAATATCAGTGGAGTTCGTAAAGGCAGGTTCGTCCAAAAAATCTAAACTAAAACCTTATTCCATCTTGGCATGTCTCCTGATTGGACTCTCATGATGGACACGTATGAAAGGCAATACAAAATCCCCGGGGATGTTTGTGTTTCGTCATCTTGGCCGGATTTATTCCTGTACTCAAAACAACTAAGGCGCGTTATACTTGTGGAGCTTACTGTACCCTGGGAAACAAACATACTCAAAGATCATACATTTAAGCTTAACAAGTATTACGAACTATGTAACGAACTGATCAGGAATAAATTTATAGTTAATTTCTACGCAGTAAAAGTAGGAGCGAGAGGTATAACAGCAAAATCTCTCTACAATTTATTTAAGGATCTCGGCCTTTCTAGAACGATCATTAGTTCATTTCTGGAACGTATTTCAAAGGCAGCTTTAGTAGGTTCTTACGATATTTGGTTAGGTAGGAAGAGGAGCGTGAACAGTGAAGGTGAGCGTGTATGCGCGTACTAAAGGGGCCACTTAAACCTACACCTGGGTCGCAAGTCCCAGGCATTATTTGCGCTCCTTTTCTTGCAACGCGATGGGCCCGGCACCCGCACGGTGAATCCATGGAATGCTAAGAAGCTTCGTCTCTTCGAAACTTCTAGACTTCTAGATTTATTGTTCGTTTATAAAATGTTAATTATTTTTGTTCTTAATAAGCGAAAGAAACAGATAATTTTGATAAATTTTAACCACCAACATAATATGCCATTAAAACTTAATATATTTTGTGTTGTGATAACTGATATATACATATTTTAAGTAAAATATAATTAATTATATAGTTATAATTATAATTGATAAGCGTTTATAAAAACTTATTTATTAACCTTGTACCTTATGTTAATCATTATTATGTTGTTGCTTCACATTTTTTGTTATTTTAATATTTTAATTGTAATAAAGGTCCTAACAAAATAATACAATTAATAATATTTTAGTTCAAAAAAATATATATTATTAACATTTTTCGTAAATAACCATATAAAACTAAATTTCACCAAAACGTATATAAACTACTTTGGTGATTTAATATTCCAATTGTATTTTTAGATTTGACCATTTCTGAAGAATGTATACGAAAACGATTATTTTACTTAATTAAAAATGATTGAAGTTCCTCAATTAATTTTAATATTTCAATGTTCAACTAAAACATATTTCATTAATTTCTCACCGAGATCGAGGATGTTGGTCTGTTTGATTCTACTGATGTTCATAACAAATTATATATTTTAAATAATGGTAAAAAAAGAATATATAACTATTTCTTACCATTATAGAAGACGACTTCCTTTGTGTTTGCTGATTGTGAATTTTAAACAGCAAATCTTATATTTGAATATATATTAAAATGTCGAATAGAAAAGTAGATTTAAAAAGTCTCTGGGTTACTGCACCCTACAAAATATAATAATGTTCGCACTTACTATAAATACTAATGGGTAGTAATTTAATACACAAAATTACCCTAGTTTTCTAGTTATTATATTTTTATGTGTGTGATCTTTTGCGTGCTAACTGCAAATTGAGGGAATCCCGGATTTTGCTCGGGCTACCTATCTTATCTGGGACAGGCAAAATAACGCGTTTTTGTTTACTGAAGGCCAACAACGAATCAACATAGCGGCACCCCGATCCACTTTAAATTTGGACTTTTGTAACCTCCGGGGACTTCATTCCAACTTAAACCCTGTCCATTATCACCTTGAGAAGGCACCTGTGTTATCTGTGTTCGTAAGAGATATCTACCGCCACCTCCAGAAGGTAGGATCCTATCTGTACTTTCGCTGCGCGGAGGCATGGACGATCATATCAGAGTCTACGCGTGCCTCTCCACGTCCTGTAGTGGTAATGTTGAAACGGTCCATATAGCCATCGATTACGTGGGAAATCCTGTATTTAATTTTGGTTGTTTAACTTGGCAAATGGCCAGACCATTTGCCAAGTTAAACAAGCAAAGTTAAGCTGGTTTAGACGCACACTCATATACCGGATGTCTTTTGCTGACTACACATTCTCTGACCATTGCTTGGTATGGAGTGTAGTGGCCATTCAGCGGCTTGCACAAGATCTGCGACCCGACGCAATTTGTCAACCCGACAAGTCAGCGGATTGGGAAGAAATGTGGTCCTTTTTTGCATTCTACCCACGGGGGTCGATTTGTTTGGGGCAATGCGTTAGTCACTAAGTACTCAAACTCTGAAGAGGAAATATAACCGTGCCTCTAGTTTCTCCAAACGCCAAATTTCTAGAGCAAAGCATCCAAGCATGTCGTCAAAATTAGGAATTAGGTGGCAAAATACACAACTGGAACGTGCAAGTTCTGGGCGCTTAAAGCCACTCTGGGTAACTTTTAGCTATAAAAATGGGAAATGACTGTCTGGCTTATACGGCAAAAGATAGAATTGATCTCTTTGGCGCTCTTTTTGTCTTAAACTCGACTTTGAACGACTAAGAGAAGACACTGCGTCAAGCATAATATCAAATATACTAGTAAATACAAAAAAATCGTCATATTTTTTAATATTACGAGGAACTCTAAAGCTTTCATTTCAACATTCAGTTTCTAAAAGGATACGAAATGTTTCAAACTAATTAAGTATCTACAATTATTTTTTTCAGCGGATAATTAAACACACACTACACTACACACTAATGTGTTCAGTGTACACGATCGACAAGCATTATAAAATGAGTATGTGTGTGTGAATATACAAATTACTACAGTAATAAAATTTCTATATTATCGCTTTGTTGCTGAGATGACTGAAAACATTTTCGTGTGTTAAAATAAAGTATATATATATATATTTTTTATACCATCTATGTTAATGCTTGACTACGTTTCGAGGAAATGTAGTCACAGGCGGTAAGGCGCATTAACCTAGCAACCTATTCACTCTTCTCTTGAAGACACCCACATTGTATTGGAACGGAAATACCGACGCAGGTAAGCTGTTCCAGTCGTTCGCTGTACGAATTCAAAAAGACGAAGCAAAGCGCTTCGTTCGGATAGAGGGAATGTCCACAACGTAAAGATGGATACCTGCCGTGCACTGCCGTGCATCGGAACGCCCTGTGGTGGAATGTGACGGAGGAATTAAATCGTGTAATTCCAGCGCACACTCACCAAAACGTATTCTATATAATACTGAGAAGCTAGCAATTCTACGCCTGTTTTTAAGGCTGTGGAGGTTGGCTTCTACCAAATCAGGGTCGCAAGTTGTTTTGTCTGTTATCACTAAGTGTTATTTTAATATAGAAGGAAAAAAAACAACAACCATTAATTGGAGTATAGATAACTCACTTTTACTTATCGAATTCAAAAATAAAGAATAATATAAAAGTAGTTTTGTACACAAATACTATTAACAAGATACGATCAATGATTACAAAGTGTATATTATTGTCTATATTTAACTTTTTTTATTATTTAATATATAGTTTCTGACTCCTTCGCTGTATTTTTTAAAATATCCAAACCATTCTATGTCATTTGGATCACAGGGAAATCTTCTTTTATCTTCATTATTCAAGGTACTTATAAGAGAAATAACTCTGTCTGGTTTCGCTCGCCAGGAGTAACCACCATAAAATGCTATATTGTCGCTAAGTTCCATCAGCTTCCTATAAGATTTAACTGATCTGAAAATATAAATATAAACTATAAAATAAAATATATATTTCATTGTATCTTTCTTGTATTGACAGACGTTTAATATAATGTACTTGTAAATATATTTAATAAGCATACATATGTATGTATGTAAATAAATATATATAATTTAAAATAAATAATAATTAATAAAACATATATATCTAATACTTACTTAGGCTTTCGGCCAGTTAGTAAACAACTTAAGTCATTTATACAGGCAGGTGTTAGTTGTAACATCGGAGTTAACAATTTAAATATAATGTTAGATTTTAAATATAAAACAAATGGAAATGGCAGCTTATCTGTAAAAATAGAAGGTATTATAACTTGTATCTCTGAATATAAATTTAATATTTCTTTCAACTACGAATAAATAGTTAACTGTGTAAAAAGTAACAATAATAAAAAATGTCATATAATAATCTTTTTCAAAACAGTACTTATACAGTATTTTTATGGGACTTTGGCGGAAAGAAATCTGAGAAATATTATTTCAAACGGTGGATTTCTAAGAGGCCATCTATCAAACATACTGTCTTTATTACGAATTCAAATTATACAAATTCCAATTATACTTACTGCTTTTGTTATTAACGAAGTCTGATATAAATATGGAAACAGCATTAGAGATCTTCACTGGATTTACAGAACTAGAAGCACAGTTGTAAACGTCGACATCTTTTGATCTAAAATTATGATAATATACACTTTAATGTAGAAAATAGCTAAAATTTCTTCAAAGATTGCAAAAAGTTTTATCCCTAATCTATCCCTTTTACTTCCATTGCTTCACAATTATGTTTTAAAATATAGTAATAATGTATCTAGATGACAGAATAAAATAAGACTAGTATTTGAAAAACTAAAGAAAAATCATTTCATTTAATTCCACTTCTCTCTCACACATTTCCGTCTTTACCTTCCACATTTTGTGGCCGCTAAGATCATCAAATTTGCTACATAATCTACTGGTATAAAATCCCAAATTGTATTTTTGTCTATGTTTAACAAACGCATATGTCCAATGGCCATAGCGTACATTAAAAATGTGTGAATGTTCATAACATCCAACCATCCCTTGTAGGGTTCTGTGTGACTACTTCCAACTGAAATAAAAATATTTAAACAGTATTAGTAGCAGAAGGTTAGCTTGCCTTTTTATTATATATAGTCCAGTCATTTTAGGGTTTGTCTGTTGAAAAATTCAAAATGAGCAAATTTTTTGTATACGTCTTTAATGCGACGTTTTAATGAAGAAGTTAAAAATAGACATTGATAGCGTACGATAGATCACAAAAATCAGTTATCCGCTCATATCTCAATATAGATAATTGCAAAAATTTATCTTTTTACAATTGTCTACAAAAATGTTTCTAGCATTTTTCTGAAAATTCAAGCGTTTTTAAAGTAAAGTGCTAAGAAAGTAACTGGAATACACTCACCTATACCTTATAGGTATAGGTGAGTGTAGTGTAGGTGTGTGTGTGTTTATAGTATAGTATAACTATACTATAAAACTCGATTGCTTTTATTCGTTTTAAAGTCTATTAAAATCTTTTATATAATACAAGGGCGTTTTATGATAAATTATAAAAGTAAATAATTATATACTTATATTAAAAAAGTTTTGGTACTTAGTAAAATCTACTATATATTATAAAAATCACTTCGACTGCAAATGTTTCGAGATAACTGTCGATAGCTTTTGAAGTATTAGCAGAAAACTGATTATTTGTGACCTTATGACCTTTATATTTTTTTTGCCAGCAGGATATTAATATCGATTAATCATATGTTCATTAAAACGCCGCAACAAAGGTGTATAAAAACATTCAGCTCTTCTACTACTTTTGCACATATTGTGGTTTAAAGTTTCTAAACTTATTGGACTATTCGGATCCCGGACTCGGTTAAGAGGTTGCGACTAAAAAAATGTTTTATTACGACATAAACAATAAAAAACTATATACTTTGACAATAAACAAGACCAATAATTAAGAAAATACTTACTCAATGATGGTCTTATAATTGCTGTGGGTATGTCACCATGATTCATTTGAATAATATTTTCAGAAAGTGCTTTGGTAAATAAATAGTTATTTCGTCTATCACCCAATATTTTTTCGGGAGGAAATCGCATGTGGCCGTATTTTTCTAATGTTTTTTTAATATCACTTAAGTTTATTGGTGGAGGGTATACAGTTTCTTCTACAGCTTCAATACCAACAGTCAAGGCGCAATATATACTTGATATATGTAAAAAAGCCTGAAACAATAGACATAATTTATATATACGTAATGCAATATTTACAAGACAGAATAAATACCTTTTATTATCACTCTCAATTTTTAAGGGTGGCAACGCATTTGCATCTATAATTTGAGACGGCACCACTTACCACCAAGTAACTGTCTGCTCGTTTGCCACCTTGCCCAATAAATAAAAATCTACGTCTTTTTAGGCCCTCTTTTACAATTTACTACCACGGTTTCTTCTCTTTGGAAGTTGAGACAGTCAGATTAAGAATATAAACATAAAATGGGGATTTTTATTATGTTAAAGATAAATTGGTTCTAAAATAGTAGAAATACTGTGTGCTTTATGTAGACATGCTATTCATTTCACCAAAAGTTTAATTATCGGTTGATAATCAACATCTCCAAGATTGTGCAAGCTACTTCTATTATTTTTATTGCATCTATTGAACTTACATCTACATGAAATGAATTATTTGACAATAATATTTAAATCTTTCTTACCTCTAAACTCTTTATGCTCTTGGCGAGAGTCAAAAGATTTTGTGTACCGGTGACATTAGTTGTATAGGAGTCTTTTAAAGTTTCAGTTATATTGATTGTGGCCGCAGAGTGGACTATAACGGATACCTTAAATCATGTAAAACAATTTACATATATAAGTAATGGAAATTGTAAATTGGAAAAAAGATTTTAAAAAATCATAGGCTTTCGAAAATGCTGCCATCAATGAATGTAGTGATAAAAATTCTTTCCCGTCGATTTGTTTGTCTGTCGGTATGTTCTCACATCATTGTAAAACTACTTCACCAATTGAAATTAATGTGTTATGTTGACATATAATATGTGTAGTTCACGCCGATTATATCGCGCACGACAATTTTTTATTGCTTTCTTAGAATAGAATACCTCTTTCTGCAGTAGTATGTATTCGTCTGGTTGAATTCCTAAATTTGGAGCCGAAAGGTCTCCTACTATGGGAACAATTTTTTCTAAATCCTGTGGCCTTTCTTCTTTTAACTGTTTAAAAAGTTGTGTCTGTAATGAAAAAAATATATGTTATTTACTAGTACAAAATGTATTTATAGGTATACGATTATCAATTTTTTTTATTTGAAAAGTACTGTCAATGTTATATAAGTAATGATTAGAGTTCTGAATTTTAAAAAGAGAATAAAAAACTATTTTTTATTTTAATTGTTTATTGAGTGTAGCTTAATGTTTGGTTGAATATTAAACATATATCATATATGTTATAATAATAATCTTACCGAGTTATCCACCATTTGCGTAACACGATGTTTCGCTGCCTCTTTTGAACTTGCTCGTACTAACATATAAATATTTTTGATATCTGGGCAACTGTATAGTAACTTTTGAATATATGTCTGTAAAAATATTAGCGTTTTCAGTCTCAGAAAAAAAATTAATAATGTTTTATTATTGATGACCAAGGCTGTTCATAAACAAGTATGATATCAAAAATATAGAATGTAAAACTCATCTACACAGACAGGACTCGAACCTGTAGTCTCTGAATTACGATTTCGTGGCTCTGTTGATTGCGTTACGATGTCCTCTATGAATCTAGTTTTCTATACATAATCACCTTTACTGTGAAGGTACACTTATGAGGCTTTTTCCAAATTCAATATTTTCAACTTTGCAGTATAGATTGCAGAAACGAAAATAATTTTCAAAATTGTCTATAAACATAATTGTTTATCAATTCTAGGCCCATTTATGATATGATGCTTAACGATTCAAACAATACCTTTCCGAGGAACCCCGTACCTCCGGTTATGAAAATAGATTTTCCAGTATAATAATCCGCAACTGATGCTATTTTTTCACTCTTAATGTCTCTGGCCACTGTGCAGTGTGGTGATACTCTGATAAATATCAGATAATTAGACAACAATAAGTGATTCTTACAAATGTGAAATAAAAAATCTACTAGTTTTTCAAATAGTTGCAACAAATCAATTTCTGATTGCATAATAACCATTATTAAAATTTTTAATTCTCGTTTTTTTTATTTGATTATATTGTTCTGTGGGCGATTTAAGTGTAGACTTGTCTTAAATATAAGGGTTATTAAAAAAAACATTTGGTGTTCGTTTGTATATTGCATCATAGTATTGTCAGACATAGTAACCTACGAGGACACTTTGGTTTTTGGGTGTGCTTTTGGCAAATGATAGACAATCACTCTTACGACAAAAACCGATTTGAGAATAATCTCGATGGGATCTTTCCAAATTCTGTGTTGATAAATCTTAAATATATAATAATTGGTAATGATTGATTAAATTTTTAAATCGTTTGAGAGTTATATGTTGTTTACTAAATAAAATAAGATTGTCATGGCCTGAATCGCAACTGGATTCTAGTTTGTAAGGAGCAAAATAATAAGCAAAAAGCATTTTCGAACAAAGAAAACACTAAAACTCAGTACCGAAATCACCGAGAAGACAAGAATTCGGAAGACCAGCTTTATTTCAATATAAATTTCATAGACAATAAGAAAACAACGATCATCAACTCTTGAAAGTCGGTTATGACTTCATAGTAAAAATAAAACAAAGTTAAGTAAATTCCTTTATCAAATATATCTTAATACGTACCTTGTTCCAAGTCTTTTATAAAAATATTTATTTTTAATTAGTTGATTGATGTTGAAGAATTTACAGTATAAGGTATTCCGTAGCAATGCTGCAAATAAAAAATATATATTGATTTACGATTTGATTTCATCGATTATTCAGATTGGATAATAAATTAAGATATTAATTAATTATAAAATATCTAATTATTATTAAACTGATATTATCAAATTAATGTTAACGTTTTTATGGTCCGCCGATATTTATAGCATTTTTATATTATTTTCATGATAGAATGAATTTTAATAAGAAACAGGTAAAACCGCTATCTTACTGCATCGACCGTCATTCACAGCGCGATGCAATAAACAGGTTATATAAATTTCATATATTAATTAGTTACTTATTTTCTTATTATAAGTCGAGATGATATATCTTTGTTATTGATCAGTGAAGAAAATTTATAAAGAAATTACTTCTTCAAAAAAGAAGAGTAAAACTAAAATTTGGGAACGCTTATCAATAACAAAATTAAAAAAAATAGAAATAATATAATTAAAGGTGATTTTTAGAAGTTCCCTATGTACTTACAACTACTTAAACAAAGTATTTCAACAGTAAAACAGGGAATTTTTTTAAACCCAGTAGCTCAATTACATATAAATTCGTTGACTAGTTAAATTTGTGATGTGTAATTTTAGCAATAATCATATATTATGGGCAATATAGGTATTATTTTTCGATTTATCGATGAACAAATAAAACTCTTTAATATTTGATATTATTTATCGTTTGATATATTTTTTTTTATATTTGTCTCTTATGCGAGTTTCACCGATTTCGAAACATTATGAGAAGTAAAAGAAATTTCTTATACTTATCTTTTTATAGTTAAGGCTATGAAATATAGTAATGTTTGTGTTATTATCAGGGTGCAAAAGAATTAAATAAAAATTTCGATCGAAAGAACAAGACACCGCAAGAATTTTAGGTGTATGGTTATTTATCCCCATAAAAAAACTATCTTGAAAATATTACACGTTTCCAAAGTTGAACCCCATTAAGACATTACTCGTAGGAAGCAAGTATGTAACCTACATCTTAAAAAGGTTGCATAATAGATGTTGGATATAATAAAATTAAGTCAAAATAATCAGGTACAATTAAAAACAAATAAAATAAACAGCAAACACTTTTTGGGAACATTTCAATAAACTTAATTACTAAAATTATAATTTTTGATTTTATAGATCGTAAACACACATTATTGACTCCCACTAAAGATTTAATTTATTTAAATACTTCAACTATTTTAAACAACTAGTTTCTCAGAACTCATCACAGAATGTAAATGTTGTTGAACTAATGTGTAATAATAAAAAGTCTCACGAGAGCGAACTTCAAAGAAAATCATCTAATAACTAATAACTAATTAATTGTCTGAGATGCTTAAAAAATAGACAGTGAGTAAATAGTAGAGATGTGGTAATTACAATAATTAAAAAGTACCTTAGTAGTGACTAATATATTAAAAATATATTAAATTTAAGAAATATAAATAGTTTGGTTTTAATTTGAATGAATGGTAATGGGATAATATTACTTTAAAAAAATCCAAGATTAAGTTTTTACGAACATTTAAGCTGAAATATTCTACATGTTTATTAATTAAGATTTCCATTGACTATAAAAAAATCTACTTAAAGTATATAAATAAATATATATGTATATTAATGAAAATTAATTATTATAAATAACTCACCCATAATTAATTGTAATTAATTCACAATATCTGAGAATATATATTTTAAAAATTATGATTAATTCACAATATATATTTAATACTTTTATTTTCGCAGATCAGATAAAAAACGCTTGAGAACATGCAAAGCTGACACCAACCTTTACAATGATTGAAGTTTGGTCAAGGAAAACGTGAACATTGTAAGCAATATGTGTTTATAAACATATTACAACCTCTAAAAAACAAATTATTATTTAATGTATATATCCTTTTATCAATTTCATAATGAGGACTTCACAGAAACTATAAAATGTCAAAAATTTAAAATTGAATACTTTTAAAATTTATTGTTAAGTTATAGCGGTCTCAATACTTGAATTTCGCAGAAAATAATAAAGATTTTAAAATATGATACATTTTTAATTTATTACTAAACTCGTCAGAAGAATTCACGATTTAACCTCGAGCAATGCTAAATCAATTATTATAATCATGTTAACGACCCAATTGTAAGATAAATAACTTAATCCTCTTGTAAATTACTCATTTATATTTTAAAATTAGTTGATTAGTTAAGATACATATCTATTTACAATAACATTTAGTTTTTGTTATAATCTGTATAAGTGAACAGTATGTTCTTTATGAGAATAAATATGTTTAAACCTTTAATTGAAGGTTAACATTTTCTTATACCCTATTATTTAAGCTTTAAGTCTTACTTCCCTGCCAATAAGATAATATCCCATGCGATTGTAAGGAACTTATCCTCCAAAATCAACGGTTACTCGCATCGCCTTAGAGGGCAAGAAATCGTTTTGTCCCACGAACTAAAACACTAATATACCTCTGTAAAGTACATTTAATTGACTAACTATTGTATAATGCCAGCTGTCAATGAATATTTACTCATATAAATTAAATGAGATGTCTGTTTGTAATCACAAATTAGCATTTTTTCACTTAATACATATGAAAATATATACCGTACTTACATAAAAAAATCAATTAAAAATGTCAGCTGTCTGTTTATTGGACTCTGAATCGGTTGGACCGATTTTAATAGGACTTTCACTGATGTTATAAAGAGTAACTTAGGCTACATATATTATAAAAAATATTCCGCACGAGCGAAGTCAGGATACAGTTAGTTCTAAATATAATTGACAATGCTATTACTTCAAGTAGTGTTTATAAAAACTCGCATTATTTATTCTATTTTTGACATCTTATATGTAAATTACGAGAACTTTGGTCTACGATATTATTTGAGATCCTTGAAGGGTTTTAAATAAATAAATGCAAAGTAGTATATGCATTATTTAACAGAAAATAAAGTACCTAAATTATTTTAATAAAAAATATAAATTTACGGATTATGATTTTTTTCTTATACAATTTAAACAAGTTATATTTATTACAACTCACGATGTGTACCTATTTATTTAACCTTCTTGAGTTTAGGTACGTTTATCAATAAAATAATTTTACGAATAAAATTGCTATATTAAATTGTTTCCGGAAACTTCACTTCATCACTCTAAAACCTCCCTTTCTCTTCCTCTTCTATCGACAAATAACTTACTGTTTTTGTATTAATACGTCAAACGTATTTTTAATTTTTTTTTTTTAAATCAAATAACATCAAATATACTGGACGGGTCAATGAACTACCCATGTCAAAATTAATCAAAAATCCATTCAGTAGTTGTTGTAAGTTGATTACGATTTAAAACTTAATCGTATTTATATATATTTTTTACACCTTTTTAGATTTTAATTTTTGTCAGCTTAACAAAAACTACTAAGGTTTAAATAAATTGAAATATATCAAATCAAATACAATTTTTAAAACTCTTGAGGCATGTCCAAGCGAAGATCGATGACCTGCTCTCACAGATTCTCAGAAAGACCTTAACGCGCACATGCTGATTTGCTAGAGTCATGTGGCACCGAATACGTGGGGAGAGGGCTTCAAGGGGCTACAAGGGATTTCTTTCGAAGCTTCCTTCCTAGGGGCTTCAAGAGAGTTTGCAAGTGGATCACCAGCTTTCACACTGGGCGAAGCATACAGATCGTTCTCGAAGGTTTTTGCTCGGACTCCAAGCCCGTAAACGTTGATGTACCCCAAGGTTGCGTTCTCCTCAACTCTGTTCCACTGTTCTGTACAGGTAAAGCCACACATGGAGTACTGTATTCATCTCAGATCCGGATCATCCCAATTTGAAATTCTTCAGTTTTACCGCATACAATGGAGAGCCGTCCGGATTATGGCAAACTTGGAGCTCTGCAAACGGCTGGTATTAAATAATGAGCAGTTTTCCTGTATTACTAAGATGTGAAATGATCTTCTTTCGTTGGTTCAAAAATCGTATACTCCAATCTACAGGGCAGGCGCGATCATTTGTCCCCATCTAATATTAAAAAAAAACACAAGATTTCTATAAAACTATAAAGAAAATAACAATTTGCAAGTTTATCACAATTAGCGAATTACATATTACTAAATGTAATATTTAGAGTTTATTGGAAGAAAGTACTAATGACCATAAAAAAAAATTAAAAGCGTGCACTTTTTAATTATTTTCCAGTTATTACCTGTACGTATATAAGTTAAATTAATTACATTAACATCACATAACATTAACATTAATTTAATCAGTTTAATGAGAATTGACTCAAATAGTTGTGACTCCAAGGACCCCGATCCCTATTTTTGAGTTCAGACAGAGCATAGCGGAACCGCGGCGTTAACTATGACCACTTGTTGCTCTAACACGGAATAATTTATTATTTTATACACAGAATCTCGATATACTTTGCGTTGTATAGATTATTCTCTGGTAAGGGATATTGATGAAATAAATCTTAGTACTATTTTAAACAACTTTTTAAAAACGATAACTCTTTCAGATGACTCAACATTTTATAAGAAATCTCTTTAAAAACTGGTCTTGATACCCAAAGGACGATTGGAAGATAGACTTTTAATTCGATGATATTTCAACACTACGAAAAGAATAGATATACACAAATAGAACACGGAGATATGCATTTGATTTATATAAATTTCAGTAAACATTTGTATTATAATATAATTAAACCACATATTTTATAAACACGATCTTAACCAACCGCGCAATTATGAATTATTTTTTCTCTGAACGAAAAACAACTATAAATAAAACTAAATGTTACAGTAGGTTAACTTCAATTTAATATCCCGCTGTTTCTAGCACCTCCATCTCGTAATTATTTAAGCACGAATATTAAATTGAATAAATTAATCTTTATAATTTTTAGTAAGCACCTTTTTTCTAACGCTTCTAATCTAATCTTCGGTCTTCTAATCTTCGGTCCATGACAAGTGACAGTATAATTGTCAAATGGTGCACAATCAGCTGTTAGCGAAATTTAATAAAAACTATTATTGTTACATGAATTATTAGACATTGTATTATTAGCACTAAACCTACCGACAATTCTTTTATACCTGTTCCTACCGCACGCCATCAAATTGACCGGTAATTAAAAATTATTTTATTATATAACGCAGGTAATAATGGAAATAACTAAAAGTAAAGAGTGAAGACAATATTATATGCATATTCTAAGAATTGTCATGTAGTTTGATAACGCTATTATAACGTTTAAAAATGTGTAAGTTTTACAAAAGTTTAAGAACGGTCAATTTGACCGGTAGTTGGTAGGTCTAGTGTTAAAATTATCTTACACTGCAATACACTGAATTGTTGATATATTATATATCCTAAGCCATTATTATTATTGATTATACAACATTTTGGGAACAAACTAAATAAATAATTAATAAATACTCTAATGATTTAACTAATATTCGCAGTCGCATAACTTCTGCGAATGTTTTGCAAATATAAAAATGAGAAAAAAAACAACTTGAAGATAAAAATATATTAAAAAAAACAAAATCCATTCATTTCTTACGTTATTTTTATCTTTATTAAAGTGCTGAGTCGCATTGCAACTATGTCGCTCTCTTACGTTTTTCAATACAAGAACATGTAACTTAACCTCGTAATTAAATTATCAACTGCCATTATGTAGTACATTGTAGTATATTATGTAGAACACTGCGTTTCATTTTTCCACGGTCCTTTTTTACAATTTACTGATCAAATGTCTTTTCCACACAGATGACCAAGTAATATTTGCATCATCACCTGATGAGTTACGCGATATGTATGCATGCTGTTTTAACGGAGCAAGGAATGAAAGTGACTGTAATTAGGACGAAATCATTATTTTTGAGAAATAAAAATTTTACTGAATGCTATTTTTAATTAATGGCGACACATTTGAACAAGTCAAAGAGTTTGTATACCTGGGTTCTATGTTTACGTTACATTGAAGATTTGAGAAGAATATTTTAAGTAGAGTGAATACAGGTAATATGGTATATGGAGCCTTTATGATTGATCAAAAAACAATCGTATTACATAAAGGGTATTGGTTTTAACGTCAATGTATGGAAGTAGAACTTGGGTAAGATAAATACTGTTGAAATGAGTGCCCTAAGAAGCATGATAGGTGTAAGATTGAGTGACAAGATGAAATTAGATAAATAAAAAAGAGTTCTGTTGTGAAATAATTGAGAAAGCAATGCTTAGGTGTTTTTTTGACGTAGAGAGGATGAACCAAATGAAATTGACAAGTCGGAATTATACGGAATGTGTGAATGAAAGATCTAGACGAATATTTCACGATCAGATTGAGATTATTAAAAAAGCAACAGGACAAGAGTACCTACAAGCGTGATAATATTAATTTATGTATGTATTTAATGCACTTCGTTTGAAGGAGACTGCCACCAAGCTATAGACTAACAACAAGCTATAGATGTTCAAATTACATTCGTTACATACCTATAATATTCGACTTCAATTACTTTGTTGCACATTACATCATACACCATTATCATCACAGTCAAATACGAAAAAATAGTAATATTATCTATTATATAATCTATTATAACATTATAAAGCAAATAAAAATAAATAAAATATTATATAACCTTTAATTAAATAATTTTATATTAAAATATTTTCAAATTAACATTTTAATTTTGTCGTCTTGTTAACTTGATAGTCTTTTTATCTTAAATGTTAAAAAATAAAAAAATATATAAGAATATTTGTCGTACTCTTTTGATATAAAAAAAAAACAAATTTATTTGTTATGAATATGTAAAATATTACTTATTTATCTTAAAAATGGTAAACAAATATATATATTATAAGTATACCTGATTATATTACCTAATGAAGATATTTATTTTGTAACATGATATTCATAATGAAGATGTAAAACAAAATAAGCAAAATT
Organism: Melinaea menophilus ssp. n. AW-2005; assembly: GCA_918358695.1. Classification (NCBI taxonomy): domain Eukaryota; kingdom Metazoa; phylum Arthropoda; class Insecta; order Lepidoptera; family Nymphalidae; genus Melinaea; species Melinaea menophilus. Next base: position 28,976,824 of record OU911039.1, on the reverse strand, counting down.
TGTAACGCATTGATTCTTTATCAAGGTGAAAACAACAAAGTATTTATAATGTCAACTGCTCACAAGTTATAAGTGTACATTTAAAGGACCGTGTTAACAGAACCGTGATAAATATTATTGTATAAATATTTTATTAATACTACAAAATAAATTTTGAATTTACCTAATCCTTAAGGATAGAGATGCCTACTGTCTATTTATAAAAGTTTAATAAGATTTTGATTTATAATAACATCTTTTGCTATTCGATATGTTTTGTCGGATTCGTCAGTAATCAATTCGTCTGTTGATTCTTTTTTGACTGGTAAATCAAGATATATGTTTGCATCCGAAACAAAAGCTCCTTATATTAGCGGTTCTTGTAGCCTTTGGAAGAATTCAAGTTTTTTTGTAGACTAGAACCCATACTAGTTGAAAAGAAGTTATATTAGATTTAAGTAAAGGAGAAAGTTCCAAGTGTGTGTGTGTATATGCTGGAACTTTCTGGCTCATACAAATGGGTCCAGATTTTTTTCTAAATATAAAACGGGGGAAGGAGAAAATAAGAAATAATAAGGTAAATATACAACTGCTTCCCTGCACGCCATGAGTTTCTTTTATGTATTAGAATACTTTGAAGGGTTTTCCATCACTTTCAAATGTATTCCAGTCATAGCGCGTTGTATAAAAATACATGCTTTTGAATAAAATTTAAAATGGTGTCTATATTAGAAATTAGAAGAGTGTCTTAATAGTGTTTGTTATCGATTTGTTCTTTAGGTTTCAATTTTAAAATCTGTTAATTTATTTAATTTCTACACGATAATTTTGATGATTGAAAAGTAAATTTAGTGTTTTTTTTGCAGAACAGTTCGAACAAATGTCAATCCATAATCTTAGGTAGCTCACGTCAATTATGTAAAATAGATCTAGATTCTGTTCCTCCTGTCATGCTTGGTACTTTGACCATACCGTTCTCACCAACGGTAAAGAACCTTGGTATCCATTTAGACTCAACACTTTCCTGGTCTACACAAGTTAACGAAATAAGTCGGTTGGTCTTTGCAGTTTTGCGTTCCCTGTACCGTTTTAAAAATTTGTTACCTATCACTACAAAAAAATATCTTGTTGAAACCATTGTTCTTCCTATTATTGATTATGCGGATGTGTGTTACTTAGACATAACTGGAAATCTTCTCAATAAGCTAGATCGTCTCATCAACTACTCAACACGATTCATTTTCTGTCTACGCAAATTTGACCATATCTCCATTTTTCGTCGCCAGCTTAAATGGGTCCCTATTCGTGAACGTAGACAGTCTTATATGCTTAATTCACTTTTCTCTATATTATTCAATCTTCTCTCCCCTGATTACTTAAAAAGTAATTTTCATTATCTCAGTGATTCACACGAGAGGTGCCTACGTTCTGCTCATTCTCTCCGTTTAGCTTTTCCTATTCACCGCTCTGGTTTTGTATCCTATTCTTTCACACTTGTGTATGTATTACACTATGGAATTCTCTACCCAATGATATCAAGATATTTGATACTAATATTTTTAATTTATTTTATTTATTTATTATTAATAGTGTTGTCCTTTATGATATCTGTATTTATTATTTATATCTCTCAATAATTGTTATGTATTTATAATATGTGTATATCCGTTTCTTCAAATTTATATAATAATAATGAATACTCTAGATTATATTACTTTATTGTACCGTCTTTTAAGGTCTCTGCACATTCCCAAGGTTGACTGTTAGAGAATGCTATTTAGCATTAAGTCCGCCCATTGTAAAAAAAAAAAAAAAAAATTTTTTTTGGAACAATAAAGAATAAATAAAAAAATAAATAACAAGCTATACACAAACATAGACATTTGTTGACGACCCGCTGAGATGATAATTATGTTATTTATAAGAAACAAGTTAAATAATATGTACCTGTTTAGAGTTTTTAATAAAATATTAATAAAAGAGGTCAAATTATTCAAGAATGTGACCTTGACAGAAGTTAAAAACACAAACAAACTTTACTTTGTAGGGTTCTATGTGAGCACTTCCAACTGAAAATATTTATAGGTTAACTTGTGTTATCATTAATTCCCTATTATTATTAATCCACTGTACGTTTAGTTGTAAGCAACAGTTATTTATTTTATAAATTTAAGAGTTATATGGAATGGATAGACTGGAATTTAAAAATCTACTTATTAATAATGGCTATAGAATTTATACCATACTAGATTACCGTCTTTTACAAAAAAAAAAAAACAAAGTATGAAAAGTGCGTCCCTGCTTTTGCCATTGTTCTCCCGATTTCAGAAATTATTCTAAATATATTTCCCGATCCTGTAAGGTATTTCAATAGAGAATATCTAAACTTAACTTATATTAAAATATGAACAAGGCCAAACTTGTAATTTTTTTTATAAATTCTGTTGAAAATAATTATTACATGGTTTTTCGGTATCCCATTCTTCCATTTTAAGGTCATTCAAACAAAAAAAATGTTTGGGTTATAATGAAACACTAAACCTACATATTTTTTTTATGACATTTGGTATACTTTACGTAATGTCATTTTCTTAACAACACAATGTTTATGCCTAATTTATGTTTTCTTCAGGGGTTATAAACATAAATATGTAATCATAAGTGGACAACTAATTGATATAGTTTGTTTCTAGATGCTTTGCTAAAATATGTATAAGCCGATACTTCACTATTAACAAGGAAGCACAATGCATAAAATGTACATTTAACTTTAAATAACAAAATTTGATTCAGAGAAATCTCCAATTATTGAAATCAATAGAAATATTGCTAAACTTAAAAAAGCTGCGACTGCAAAAAATTCATATATGATTATTATTAAAACCAATAACTCTTAAATCAAAAGATTCAGGAGCTATCATTTTAATTTGACACTAGACTTGCTAGAATCTTTTACGACAACTGTAAATAATAAAAAAATCATTGAGTTCTCTACAATTTCCATAATACAATGTTTTGGAATCTCTGTCGAATTTGCGTAAATAATATGTGTATTTGACCTATATTTGGACAACGATGTTATTTTGCCTGGTTCATTTATCCTTACAAACGAATAATATGAAATTTAGGAATCAAATAATAAATTTTTAAGAAGTCCAGTATTTCTAAAAATTTATCTTTTTTTTTATTTATATATTAATCAGCCAGTGATATACTTCTAGATTTTCTCATGTCTGTGACAATTGTGCATGTTAATAATATCTTGGAAAGATCAGTTGTCTGTTATTGCTTTTGAATTATTAAAATCAAATTTAAAAAGTAAAATCGACTAGAAAAATTTAAATAATGTTACACAAAAATATTGCGCTTCACTGTTTTTTTTATTTATCTTAAGGTTTTTGTTCTAGTCTCTTTGACTTGGTCAATTTAATTAATTTTCGTTTGCTACTTGAATCATTACTGGCGATCATCGTGAGAATATCATGCTGTGTATTTGGTGGAACCAGCTGAGTGTCGTGTGTGTATGAGCAGTTACAACCCAATGAAACGATCACGGGTGAATTCTACTGACGACCGAGAGAAAGAAAACAGCCACAATAAAGTAATTTTGCAGCACAACAACGCTCGATCACATGTTGCGAAGCCTGTTAGAACATACCTAAAAATATTAAAATGGAACGTTCTAGCCCACCCATCGTACTCTCTAGACATTGCTCTTACGAATTATTACTTATTTAGATCGATGCAGCATGAGCTGGCTGACCAGTATATCTCCAATTACGACAAAGTTTAAAAATGGGCCGATTCATTTATAGCGTGTAAGAATGTCGAGTATTTCCGAGAGGATATACGTCAATTGCCAAAAAGATGGGTAAAAATAATGGCTAGCGAAAGACAATACTTTAGACAATGAATGTATAACCATTATTTCACAATAAATGCAAATTTTTTTAAAAAACACCACACGTACTTATTTGCAATCCTATTGTTTTTGTAAATTTGCAACAAGTACAAAAAATTATTTATAACTAATCGTCGATAAAGCGTCATAAATAACTATGTTAAAATGAGTCAGATGAGGCAAACATATATATGGAATGTTTTAATCTATTTTACTTTATATATAATCGATGCTTAGCATCGAGGTCATGCATTCAATCAACTTCTGTAGACAAACTTAAACTTACACAACGTAAACTTTAAATTGGAATCCGTCTACAAAAGAAGCAGAGCGATCAAAATGCTTTATGTACCGATACGCAAGTAAAAGATAAAGAAATAAGTGAAGCTACGCAAGTGATCTGAAAAATAAAACATCCTGCTTCAAGAAGCCACAAAGCAAATTTTTATGACAAAGAAGTAAACTCCAACAAAAGTATATCACGTAACCGTTTTAATTCGTGTTATTAATATGTTTACGATTTTTTAAAATACGTCGTCATCTAATAAGATTTTCACCTATTTACAAGAATCACGAAATATCCACATCCGCTTGTAATGTTCTAGACTTTCTAAGAGCTGAAAACTAAAAATATTACATACAATATTAGAAAAGCTTTAAAAATATCTGGAGCACTGGATTTTTTTTTCATCGGCTATGAAACGGTGCGTAAAATCATGGATTCATGATGAGAAAGATTAAATATTTGCATCAAAGTCAAAGGTTGTCATTTCAAATATAATAATTCAATATTTTTATTTGAGACGTTAACAAATACGATATATTTACATAGATTAATTTTACTATGTAGCCATGAGCTTTATAAAAAAATCAATATAATTGTTAACAGAATATACCATAGAATTGGGCGTGCATAAATAAATAATTCGCAGGGATATCAGTCACTAGACTAGATATGGAAAAATATGTTGCCTTACTCCTCATTTCTCCAAATACATCAAAACGAATATAAGAATTTGGTCATCGGACTCTTTTACTCACTATACATAGTTACATATATTAGCTACCACTTCACATCGATTATTTGAGAATAGTACCCGATCAATAAACCGAAAATACCCGCAATTCCCGTCTGACTTGCTATCGTAACAAGTTTTAGGTAGCTTCCGCTTTACTGCTGAGATGGTTAAGAAACGGTGCCGCTTGTTGTGCAAATAAACTTTGTCTAATAAAATTTATATTACGTCAGTTTGTGAGTCACAATCATAGTCGTTTAAAATTAATAAAATACTATTTCGTTTAATTATTTAAAAGTTGTATTACTTTAAGCCACCAGAAAAAAACAACCACCATTGTGGAGTAAACATTTAAGTCACTAGGTAGCTTTTCTCACAAAATTTTTTAGACACTTATTTTATGATGAATAAAAATACAAAAAAGAAATAGTTTATAATATTAATACTAATAATAACATACGATCTATGATTACCAAGTATAAACTATTGTCTATATTTTACTTTTTTATTATTTAATGTAGTATAAGTTTGTGATACCTTTATTCAAAATATCGAAATCATTTCATGTCATTTGGATCACAGAAAAAATCTTTTATCTTCAGAATTCAAGGTTCTTGTGAGAGAAAGTACTGTCTCAGAAATTGTTATAGTGTTATTAAATTCTATAAATTTTCTATAAGTTTTAAATGATCTGAAAATATAATTAAGAAAGTAAAATATATAAAATATAATATATATTTGATTGTATATTTTTTTTTATCATATGTTTAATATGATTTATGCTCAAATTCTAAATATATTTATTTATGTAGACACTTACACGCCTTTATGAATCGTCAATTATTTCATTAAAAGGTCAGTGTAGTCAGTCAAGATTTTATTTCTAATATAGATGGACCTAATTTGTACTCAAAAGTTCATAAATATTTCAGAGAAATACTTAACAACTTTATTCAAGAACACCGGATTATGATTGGAATCATGATCCGGTGTTGCCTCTCACCATCATATAAGTTTTTTCTACTTCTCTCATATAACTCTTGTCTACTTATCTCTGCTCCCATGGTTACCCAATCGCTAAATTTAAGTTTTTATTATTTTATCATCGTTTCTGACATAAGGATATTATTAAATTCTTGTAATCAAAAATCTAAAACTTTATTATGTAAAATCTTTGATGTAAATATTATAGTTCAGCAAGATTTATCCCATATTTGAATGTATTTATAAACTGCAAGAACTTTAGTTTAAGGAGACGATATTATTAATATTCTATAATACGATTCTTTAATTCTGTTTTGTTTTTAACATAAAATAAAGTACATAAATTGTTATTAAAAAATCTAAATATGGTTTATATGATTTTTTATATCCTATTTGTACATATTATCTTTTAAACAACCCAATATGTGTATCTATTTATTTAAGCTCCATGGGGCTAGTTACGTTTATCATTAAATGTATTTTGCGGTTCTTTTGAATATAATTATAATGTTAAATATACGGGTCAGGTCAGTAAACCACCCGTGTCAAATTTGACCAAAGTCCATTCAGTAGTTGCATTTTGCGTGTTATGATTTAAAAATTAAATTTATTTACATATTTCTACATTTTTCTTATTAATTAAATATCATCAAGATTTTTATTATCGTAACTTTATGTATAGTTTAACAAAGATAATTAAAGTTTAAAAGAAAAAACTACTATTCTAATCAGCGAGTTATTTATTATTAATCGACATCGGATATGAACTTTATTAGAGCAAATTCTTAGTCTCTAATAGCCAGTTCCTTTGCAGTTGTTAATTGCTTCAGTAGATGACCTCAATACCTCAAAGCAATGTAGAGCACTAAGAAGTGCGTCGTATTAATTGCCCCATTTCTTTATCCGATTGTAAGTTCGCTATTTAATCCCAAAAATAGTGAGCTAAAGGTGTCCATCAATCGAAACCTCGCTAACAGAGCCTTTCACTATGCAATGTAAGTATTCTGGTTAAGTAAGTTCGTAGATTTGATAATGGAATATCGGATAAATATTTTCTGATCAAGATTTAACCTTATATTAATGATTAATTTTTTTGTTCAATAGTTGTTATATAAATATAGTAGGTTATTGAACTTAAATACGAAATACGAAAGTAAATTGCAAATAACTTTAACGTCAATTGACCGTACCATTGTTTGTATTTTTTTATATAACATGTATCCATGTTTATAATAGTCTTAAGAATTTAAATACATTCAGTTTCTACTTGTAGTAGTAGTACCACTACCACCACTACTACAAATGCTAATATTGTTCTATTTATATCATCATCTGACGCAATTTCCGATTTAACTAATAATGTTGGAGTCTGTAATAAGTATTTTATTTTTATATTTGTTAGTTCAATTTGTTTAGACATTTATCTAGAAACTAGAATCTGAAAAAAATCTGGTGACCTTGAGGTATGTTCATTAAATTACTTAGCACTATTATTACCTCACAATTATACTTAATTTACAAAAAATATACTAAAATCGGTATACTCCCAGATTTTACGAAAACTAGTAAAGTTATTCATTTATTTAAAAATGGTGTTAGATTATCCTGTTTTACCGATCGAAAGAAAGATCTTTAAAAAAAATTTTCTATACTATATGACAGAATTTGTTTATAGCAATAAAATCAGACATAGTGTACAATGTGGTTTCGCCAAAGGTAAATCAACAACTGATGCCATGCTTCATTTACGATACACGGAAGACGTTGCAGAATGCAATTGAGGTATTATTTATTTAAATTCTTTATTGCACAACAAGGTACCAAGGGCGGGCTTAACGCTAAAGCATTTTCTACCAGCCAACCCAAAACGTGCAAGAAAATACGTACGAAGGCGGAGTGCAAAAAAAAACAAAACAAACTAGATACCGATATATAGATATCATATATAAACTGTATACATACATAGACGTACATAAATGCTAACATACAAAGCTACAAATATATAAATAAATAAGTTTTATACATATACTTATATTTACTCAGATGGAAAAATAAAAGATTATAAGCAGCTGCTGAAGTAGAACTGTTTCACCTGTCTCTTGAAAGAGTTTCGTGAAGGTGCCTTACGAATACTTTCAGGTAATTGGTTCCAGAGTCGGACAGCGACAACAGAGAAGGAGTCAGATATGAAACCCGTGTGATGAGTGGGAACAGTAAGGAGTTGGTTTTCACTTGAGCGCAGACGCCTTTCGTGGGCATGCGTACAAAATAGGAATTTATTTTGAAGATATTTGGGATAAAAAGGATTGTAAAGGATAGAGATAGGAAGATAGGAAGAAAACCATTGTAGGCCAGAGTCTGAGATATTTATTCGGGAGAGAAGAGCGAGGAGAAGATCATGATCAACAGTATTGAAGGCATTACTAAAGTTAATGAGAACTAATACAGTCACATGTTTATTATCTATGGCTTCGCGGATGTCTTCGGTAACTTGAAGTAGGGCAGTTATCGTACTATGACCAGCGCTAAACCCTGATTGGTATGTTTTAAAAATATCGTGTTTAGTGAAATGAAAGGAGATCTGGTGATAAACAATAGATTCGGCAACTTTAAAAAAGAATGGAAGTATAGGAATAGGGCGGAAATGAGATGGTAGGTGAGGAATTGATGTTTTAGAAAGTGGAATGATAAATGCCTTACGCCAAGTATCGGGAAATGCGTTACAGAATATAGAAAAATTAATAAAATGGGTAATTATGTCTAAAAGAGAATTTAAAATAGAAACTATCATAGGACGACTAATTTCGTCACATCCTTTGGAGGAAATAGAAAGTATTCTCCTTTTTACCTCAGATCTGTCTACATGTGAAAGGGGAAAATTTTTTAAAGGAAAAATCGGCAAGCTGAATATATCGGCCAGGGTACGGGATTTAATCGAAAGGTCCAAATTGGAAGAAGAAGAAAAATGATCTTTTAAAGAATTGATGTCGATGTTGAGATTAGAGTCGGTAGAGTTTCTTTTGGCCAACCCCAAAGACTTTAGAAAATTATATGTTGCCGAAGAAGATAGTGAACTAATACGATCAATGATATAATGGCGTTTTAAATTCCTACATAACCTGTTACACCGATTTCTTGCAGCTTTATATATGGACCAATTAATTTCGTTATGATCGTTTTTGTACGAGTACTTGCGAAAGGCTTTGTCCCCTTTTTAACCTAGATTTAAGAAAGTCATCATTAAATAACTGAGTGCTGTGATGTTTTAATTTGACGTTATGTAAAGGTGCATGTTTATCAAATAAATTAAAGACTTCCTTACACAAATATTTCACCTTATCATCTACTGTCTCCAAAACCGTTAAATCAGTCCAGTTGATATTTGAGGCATCCAATTTCAGGCTATTTAAATCAAGTTCAGTAAAATTTTTGATTAATAAGGTCTTGGGTTTGGGTTTGGGAACCTTAATCAAATAAGAGACAAAGATGAGGTCATGGAGTGAAAAAGAAGGGGCAGAGAGTTCGCTAGATTTTGCAACACTATTGGAGGCAATGACTAAATCTAAAAGAGTGCTAGTGGTACTTACGTGGTGAGTTAGTTCTGAAGGTAGTATTGTCAAGTTAACAGACTCCAGCAGCGAGCATAATTTGTGCGAGCGAGAGTCATTTTTCAAATTACAAGTGTTAAGATCGCCCATAATGATGACATGACTATAAATAGATATTAAGTTTTCTAGTGTTTCTTCCAAGGTAGTAAAATAATTAATATTAGGAGGACAGTATATCACGCCAAGGACAATTTTAATCCATCCACCTCAAGGAATATGAATTCATTCAATATGCGATTTATGCGAACGTCAAACAATACTATGCAAACTTAACCACTGTGTTTGCGTAGCGCTGAGCGAGGTCTTTTTGCCTCTTACCTAAATCAAAGAGTCCGGACCGGTGATGTGACTCTAAATTGCCTTATTCTCACCTAAAGATGGGTTTTCGTCACGTATTTCCTGAGAGATGTTTTTAAAGTAATTGGTATTCTTACGGTAGCTCTCAATAAATATTTAATATAATAACATATAAATTATATACCAAAATTTAAATATTTATGTAAAAAACAGTTACAAACACAAAAAAAACAAGGTAATGTAAAGCCTTAATTTCGTATTAAAAAATTAACAAATCCTTCATGGGCTTATCTAAGCACGTGTTAGATTTAATTTACATGTATTATATTATTATGTTATAATATATAGGTTTTTTCTTATTAAAAGCAATAAATTGAGAAAGGATCTGAGATTAAATAAAATTTATTTATCACATTATTTTTAATTTTTAAACATTAATAATCATCAATTATGACATTATTACTGAAATGTTTTAATTTAACAATTATTGTTACATAACATGACAACTTACAGTGTACTCGTACTTTAGCTGCTAATACTTATCTGGCAAGAGAACCTTAAACTAGTCCCACATTAAATTATACTCTCTAGAACTTTACTCTAAGATATATACTTATTATATATTTCACTGTCACGTATTATTTCCATCTAAATGTTCGAAGAGTAAATCCCAACAATCAATTCCAAACTCAACCTGTACCTCGGTATCTCAATCCTTTCCTTTCAAAGAATCTTAATAATATTATAGTAATGTCAATACACTATTTAATTAAATATTACATAAGGATAATGTTATTAACTCGAGGTTAAATATATTACGATAATCTTATAACAATCTAGTATTATTGTAAACATAAATCATATATTTACATTAGTTAATTTATCTATTTATATATTTTAAATGTTAAAATATCAATTTACAGTAAAAAGTTTCTAACTGGATCAGCAGCATTCCGAGCTGGAGGTAGCTTACTCACGGACTGTCAAAATGGCAGTAAATTCTTACTTGAATAGAGAATACCAATTGAGGCATATAGAGTGATTAGGCCTCTTAATAATTTAGTAGTTATATTATTCTTATTATTATATCTATATATATATTTAACGGGCTATACACGCGTTAATTGAATCAGAATTAACCCAAATAACTGCGACCCTATTCTTGATCGTTATTTCTGACCGCGTTCCGAGATGAAACGCGGCGTTAACTATGACGACTTTCTGTCTGCCGAGTCATATGGTGGATTATTGAATCCAGGAATTGAATTGAATATAGGAATTGTCCTATAAGTAACAATCACGATGAACTGTTCGATGTGTTATGGTGTTGAATGTCAGTATACTTTGCGTTGTAGACATCTCTATTAATTACCTGCGATACATAGATAATTCTTTACGGGATATTAAAAAAACATCTTACTATGTTAAACAACTATTTACAAACGTTATTTATTTTAGATGTCCAAAAATGTTAGAAAGAACCTATTTAAAAACCGCTTTTTGATACCCAAAGGACGATTGGACGATAGATATCCAATTCGTTAATATTTGAATACTTTACGAAAACGGATATATACAAATAGAATAACTAGACATGGATCTGATTTATATAAATTTCAGTAAATACGCTGTAATATAATTAGGCCACATCTTTTAAACATTTTATAAACACGATCTTAACTAACCATTTCAAACCGTAAATAAAAATAATTATTAAATAATTTCTCTATAAATGAAAAAAAATTATATATAAAACTACTTGTTACTTAACTTTAGTAAATTTATTTAATATCCCGCAGTGTACAGCACTTCCATCTCGCAAGGCTACAAGCAAGATACGGTCTTTAAAAGGAATAAAAATGCTTTCAGTTAAACTTTTAATAAGCTGTTTTTTTCCAACATTTTACTTGTTTCTTGACAAGTGACAGTACAGTTCTCATTTAAGAAGTGACAGTACAGTTGTCATTTGTCAAGTGACAGTTGTCATGACATTTAACAAAAACACGTTTATTATTACACTAGCAGGTTACCCGTGCTTCGCGACGGGAATAAACAAAAAAAAAACGAACTTTCGTGAGTATTGAACCCTACCCTTCACACATATACGCTCTATCCTCCAACCCGTCATGACTCGCTATCAGTGCGAGAAAGCCTTGAGTTTGATAACTACAGAGTTTTATTCCTGTCGGGTTATAGGTACACTCTTGTTTCTCACATCGCAGCGTGTTGAGAATAAACATAGTGAATGGCCAAATAATTTTAATTTCTACTGCAATGCAATGGGAGAAGAGAGGGAGCGGGGGTAAACTTTGCAGTTTTTTAGCTGTAACTTAGGAGCGGTTTGGATGTTTGTAAAATCCTTTCTTATTGCACCTATTCAATATGTCAGCAGTCTTGTGTCCAAATTTCAGATTTCTAGGTATTACGGTTTGGGCTGTAGGGCGATGAATGAGTCAGTGAGTGAGGGTCTTTGTGCTTTATATATTAAGATTATATAAATTCCTTAATATTATGACATTGCATTAAATAATTATCAAAATCTACTTACTGTGATATAATTTTTCTAGATGTATAGAATATGGGAAAAATTTAATATTAAATAATAAATTAAAATTCGATTTTAATTAATTTATTGCACATCATACAGTCAAATACGAAATAAAATATAATACAAATATAGAATTCATTATTTTATAATCCCGTTAACACGACATAATAAAAGAAATTAAAAATAAATCAAATTATATTATATAACCTTTACTTAACGAGTAGATATAAATATCATTTTATATTCAAAATATTATTAAATTAACATTTCAATTTTGACATCATGGTATCAGTCTTTTTTATTTTAATTGTAAAAATTAAAATAGTTTATAAGGATAGCATTCTTATATACATATGTAGTATTAAATAAATTTTATTTAATAAAAATATTACACATTTGTATGTTAATTGGTGATTTTTATCAACTTCATAAAAAATATAAATTTTAATGAGCATTATTCAACCTATGTACAAATTTATTTTACAATTTGTAAAAAATGTATTATAATTATATCTAATTATATTATCTAATGAAGATATTTTTTGTAATATGATATTCATAATGTAAAACAATGTTAGCGAAGTTTGTAACGCGTGGATTCTTTATCAAAGTGGAAACCTTAATTATAATATAGGTATAATATATAGGTATAATATAGGTAAGTTATAATTATACACTTAAATTAAGGACTAGACTAGAGACCGTATGGTGATAATTAATATTCTACAAATATTTAATAAATTCTACAAAATAAAAAACCTTTTGAGTTTGAGTAACTCTTAAGGTCCTAGGACTCTTACTGACTTTTTGAAGATTTATTGTATCTTTTTTATATCCGACACAATATTCTTTTTATATCCGACACATTATATCGGATCAATGATTAGTCGGACTCGTCAGTAATCAATTCGTTTGTTGATTCTTCTGCTTCGGCTGGTGAATCGAGAGATATGTTTGCATCCGAATCAGAAGCTCCTTCTACTTGTGGTTCTTGTAACCTTTGGAAGTCTTCAAGTCTTTTTCTAGAGAAGAATCCACACTAATTGAAAAGAAATTGTAATATTAAGTTTGAGTAAAGTACAAAGTTGCAACCTATATATATCACACAAATGGGCGAAAGCCTCTTTTCTAAAAACAGAACTGTATCTCCGCGTACTATGAGTTTTTTAAATATATTAGAAGCGTTCTTTTGAGTTTTTCCTACAGCAGACCCGAGGGGAGCGAACCCCGGACCCATAAATTAAAAGGCAAGCAAGGCAGTCTATTGAATTTCAAGTGTCAAATTTGAATTATTATAAAAGTATACATAAAAATATTAATAAGAACTTACTTTGTAAAATCCTACTATGATAACAGATAATAATATAAGACCCGCAACGCATCCAACAATCAGTGGCCAGTACGGTTGAGCTGGCTCCAATACCAGCGTAGTTGTTATCGAGGTGGATCTATATGGAAATAATAAAACACAAATAGACTATGACCTACATGTGCTACATGTGTTATCATATTGTTATTATAACAAGTCATTTATTAACAATCCGTGAATAATTATTATCGGTATGACTATTTACTCTTTATAGCAAAACATATACGTTTGATTTGTTAACTCGAATCCAATTCCTGTGATTAAAATTTATAGACATATCTAAATATTTTTACCGATCTGTTCCTTATGTTTGGTATCTTTTACAGAATTTGTAAATATAATGGTAGAATGGAAGCAGATGGTAATTTTAGAGACCTTAGGAGTTATTCTAAACTAGATTGAATAAGTTATTTACAGATAATTAAGTTAATAACTGTTGACGATCCACTTATTTTAAGTATCTATTTTAAAAAAGACAAATAAAATAATAAGATACGCACCTGTTTTGATTTTCTGATAAAATAGTAATAGTTGTGGTCAAATTATCTGTGTTCAATTCCTCGAGAAGGTGACCTAAAAAGAAATTGGAAACAAATCAACAAGGAGAAAAAAACATTAGTTAAAAGTAATCATCTTTTATATACGAATAAATAGTACGTTAGTAAAGATGATTACTGGTAATTAATGTTTGGTTAGGTTGGGTATCTAATACCTCAACATTCTGTTTATATACGAATATGATATTTAGACATGTTATTTTTCAATTAAATTTATTATAAATGTATAGAATAAGAAATATATACCATGATAATTTAAATCGAAGCGCAAAGGTAAAACAACTGGTAAGGAAACTTTTGCTGGGATCGTCCATTCGCATTCAGTTATTCCGTTCAGCTCGGAACATTCTTCAATCCGACCCGACAGGTTTGTCTGATAAAGTTAGTTTTGCAAATTGAAATTGAATTATTGTATCGAAATACAGAAACTTTAATTCATAGTTGGTTTGTGAAACTTTTACATATTTAGTTTATTATAAGTATCTTTATGAAAAATATGCATTTAAAATTAGTTTTGAAAAATCGTAATGTGTAAAGTTATTGAGGTATGTAATTGGTTTACCTTTTCCGGTAAAATAATATGAACGGGCAAACGAAAACAATCAGACGGTCCGAAATTTGTTATCTGAAATAAACCCAAATCAAGTAAATTAATCAAACACTTTAATTGAAATTATATTTAGAAATTAATATCATATTCTTGTAAGTGCAAATAATGCTGACAACCTGGAATGCGCATTTTAATATTTTGTGCTTGTATACATTTTCTCTTAAAGTTATGTATACTCGTCCTTTAAAGAAAAATGTATTACTTAATACTATTATACTAAGTGCTGCTGCATTTGAAGGTGCTGTTAAGTGCAATCCATTCTACAAATTTGTCTCAAATTACGCTAATTAGGAAGCCGTCTACATTTAAATTACCTTATTTTTTTAAAATGTATTAATGAGAATTTTGCTTAAAACACTATTATTACAGTTTTTGTGGTGCCTTAGTGTTATTTCACAGAACAATATATCAATGATAAGTAATTTTACATTAGATTAGATATTGTGATAATAAATGACTCAATATATAAAATAGCGGTGAATTCTGATAATATTTCGTTTAAAGAAATATAAAAACACATTTGTAAAACATAGTCAACAATTACCTCATAATAATGAATGAATGTTATGTTTTCAGCTCCATATAATTTTTCTCTTGTCACTAGAATAGTCGCATTTGGCAATACTTTTCTGAAATATACATAATACATACATAAAAAAAAATTATATACATTTTTAGTAATGTTAACTAAGATTTATTTCGATTATTTTTCGAAGAATAGGGATTTCTTTATTCTAACCAAAAAACCAAACAATTTTTACGATAGTCCTTATTAACAAAGTATAATAAGTTCATATAAGCTCCCAATCCTAAATCGAACTTTTTAGCCGCTGATTCACCAAAACAAACAAATATTTAAACACACAGAGAGACATTTTTTCTTAGAGGAAAAACTACATATCGATTTATCATTATTTTCTACAATATTGACTAACCAATAGTTGAAGGCTTATTTTTTCAAGCCAATAAATGAGTAAGTCAGGACTACATATTAATATGTATTAAAATGATTCATTACGCACCCACTGACAGCGAAATCTGATTGCGGAGTGACAACAATGACTAGCTCTTTAAAAACTTTTTCTATGTCAGAGTCTTCGTACATTGGATCTTCTAATCTAGCTTGAATCTTTAATTCATTTTCAGCTACATCATTGTATATATATTCCAATTCAATTTCAAAATCAACAGACTCCATTCTACGTAATGGTGCAGGGAGAGAACAAGTTACATTAAGGTTTTGTAAAGAACACTCAGATGGAAGACGTTTTGGCAAAAACGGAAGAATGAGGTGTACCTTTGCACCAAATGAAGGTTCTTCCTTGTTTAGAACAATTACTTTGACGCCAATCGTGTCGTTTGATCCTGGAACATATGGACTGAAAAAGATTTTAATACGTTTCTTTATTTTTGTATTTTAAATTAAACATTTTAACGTCTTTACTAGTGTTGGTGTATAATGCAATTATTAATGTACATACCTATTTAATGGTTTCAAAGACATTTCCAACAAAGGCTGACAAATGAGATCTTCGCCACAATCTCTCGTTAATTGAATATCTAATGATGATTGAAGAACAGAACTCTCATCAAGTCTAGCAGCGTGCGGCGGAAAATTAAGATCTAAAACAAATATACAATATTGGTCTATGTTACAACTTTAAAAAGTGTTACTTTTCTATTTAAGATAAGATTTTAAAAAAACAATAGAACCATAATCCCATAATCAATTTTTTTTTTTGGATAACAAGAATAACAAAAATTTAATTAAGATCTACTATAATTTTAATCAAGAAGTCTAATATAAAAAGGTTCTTTAAAAATAAATGTACCTTCCGATGTTACTTCCAAATTGAAATTTATCGAAATTGGCTTTGATAAATCGGTCGACGGCTGCGGAAAGAAAATATTTATTGAGTATATTTTGTACAACACTTTCCATTTTGTGAATATTTATTAGTTATCTTAATTAAACACTATAAAATATTCGATAATCTAGATACTCTAATTTTAGATTAATTCAATAAATAATCAACATACAATTTTAGCAATGTTACGGTTAATAGCATGAATAATTTATTTATATTTAACGTGGTAACTGTATCACAAAATCTGAATTATAAATACTTTCATTAATATCTTACGTTTATTTCCACGACTCGTTCGTCACAATTTTCATCTCCTGGTGCAATAGTGACGTCATATTCCGAATCATCTTTTAAATTTGCTCTATTTTCACTAAAAACGATTTTGGCATGTAAATCTGTTAAAAACATATAGGATTTTATATAATAATTAAATAAAATATTTCTAATAACTGAAAAATCTATGTTTTTACCTAATTTTACATGTGGCCATAATACACTGGATCGGGCCTTAACACAGAACAAAGAAGTAAAGTTAGTGGCGTTTTGCTGCAAATTTCTTGCTTCTGGAACTTTTATGTAAACATCCACGTGCATAGTCGGTATACATTTGAATATATATGCAGTACGGGAATTGAGAGCACCAACTGCTAGCTCTGGAAGGTTATGAACATACTTTCAGACCAATCATTACAAAAACAAACAACAGAAGGTAAGATTTATAATTAATGTTATTGTTATATATAGTTAATTATTATTATTAATCATCATTGCTTGTAGGGAATTTTCTTTTCCTGCTTGGCATTCATTTCACTTAGCACATTATTATGACCGTAAAGTTAGCCAATGATGAAAAACTTAGTTAAGTCTTCTAATACACACCGTTACAATTATCATTGGTGATATCTAAACCTTTAGATATTGAAACTCCAAAAGATCTCGCATCTTCAACTATTATTCTTTGCACAAATTTATTTTGTAAGCCATTAGAACTCCCTCTATAAATATACACGGCTCCAATGCCTCCGTTTTCCCAAGGTGCTCCAACAGCTATATCTGAAAATAACCGTTTTATCTGTCAATGTCTAGATATCTGCTGAATGCATATTCTGGATTGAGAGCACACGAAAACGAATGTATACTTGGTCTATATAAGGTCTATATATCTTAAAGAAATGTATTGATTTTTTAACAATAAAATTTTTTTTTTTTTTACGTAATAGTTAAATAATAATAAAGTAATTATAAAAGATTTTTTACAATTCTCTCCAAAATTTTGTCTATTAACTCATTTTCAGAAGGGGTTATTACATTAGATGCCTCTAATATTTCATTTTTAATTTTAATAGTTATAAATGCCATATATCAAAATAACGAACCATTATATCCATCTCCATCAATATCCCCTAAACTAGCAATAGAACTTCCGAAGCGAGCTCCACTTTTTCCTGAACCGAACACATAACCGCTTTCTTTCAAAGTGAAATTTGATTCCTGCAAAAAAAATTGTCATGTATAATACAAAAAAAAAACACAATGTTTTAGGTTGTATTTGTAATAACGAATACATACTTGAGTTTCTGTTAAATAAACAAACACAGCTCCCTGGTCGTAATTAAGTTGGCCATCCTGGATTACATAATTTGGTGCACCCACCAGTAAGTCAGTAACTCCATCACCGTTAATATCTGTGCATATCATACTGGCACCGAAATAGGACCCTAGCTGACGACCGCTCACACTGGCTTTGATATTCAAAGGATCATTCTCTTTAAAAGATGGCTCGAAGATGAGGACCTGTTTTGAATTATGAAAAGGTTAATATTAATACAGGTTTCCTTCAATAATACAATAACCTAGACTTTCAAAACATTATAAGCATAAGTAAGTGACCAGGATTTTTGTTGTGTTTTTTTAAAGTAATCTCCGTTATCGATATCAATAAAAAGTACTTATATTATAATCGGATATATAATCTTACTTGTCCATAACCAACTTTAGATCTTGGAGCACCGGCTACGTAAAAAGTCTTCCCATTTTTTTGGAATATGCCAGATTCAACGCTGTATCCTAACAATGACAATTTTAAAATGAAATTAAAGATTAAGAACATGTAAAGCAAGAAATATTTAACACTCTTATTTAATTTTATTATTCTTATAAGAAGCATATTAATAATACTGCTATATTACCGAAATAATCGTCTGGTCCTAATTCTGGAGTGTAATAAGGATTTGTGATAGGTTGCATTCCAAGCAGTACACTTCTGGAGTCAGGGTAATATTTATATTCCACAATTCCACCTTTAAAGAAATCAGAATAATTTGCATTGCGGTTGTTCTTTATAAATAACTTTATTTCAAGGAGTGACACATAATTATACCACAAGAGGCTATTACTAATAATGAATAATATGGGTATATATAATCTATGGATTATTCATAAATAAATTTAACAACTCAAACCATGAAGTTAAATAAATAAAAAAGTATGAGCAAATCTAAAACCATTGTCGTCTGAAAAACATACCAGTCCATTGCAAGAGACCAGGTGCACCTAAAATGATGCTGTTATTCTCGGTGACCTTCGCGGAGAAACCAGCTTGACCATAGGCAAAGAAGTTCAGGTGTATTCCGTAATCACCGTACTCTTTTCTTAAGCCCTGGGTCATAAAGGCTTGTCGACCTAATAAGTTGTTTTAAAAATTGTATCCTCACTATAATAAGATATATTATAATTATTCGAAGTATTTTAAACTGGATCAATATGAATCCATGAAGGACGAGAGATTCAATCTTAGGGATCATTTTATTTAGAAACAAATTGCTTCCTACAACGTAAGCATATTCGTGAAATATAAAGAAAACAAACTATATGATATGTTTTCAAACAGTATGGAATTAGAATCATAGTATATTATTGAAATTTTTATTGTTTGTAGCTTTGAGCATTCACTTACTAGAAAGGCATCAAATATTTTTTTTATGTTTTTATGTAAAATTTAGTTTCGATTATTATCGATAAAGTTTTTTATAGTTTGTGTATTAATATTTTAATGTTTTTTTTTTCTCTCTTTTTAATTTGTTATTTTGTAAACATATCAACATCCATTTTGTAAACATGCTTTTAGTAAACATTTTTAATTGACACTCGCTATGTATAAATTAGTAGTGAAAACTTTTTGGCTTGTGTATATTTAAAAAAAAAATTGTTATAAATGAAATATTGTAAGCTGTATGTTTTCCAAAATAAATAAATAAATAAATATCTTGACAGGCAACATATGTCACGTTTGTCGTCATGTTCACGTCATATTCAAACAAAAAGACAAACCGATGGCTGTTTATTATATACAAACATATAAAACACTGCGGTTGTATCTCCACAAAGTGCTATAATAATTATAAATCATATCGGGGATTTTTATAGAATAATTTAATCTTTTTTATCTTATTCGATATTTCCGTCCTAATCTAATTATTTACCAAATTTAAATATTAAAAGTGCAATGTAAATTTTCTTGACAACAGGGTAGACTATTTACCACGTTGCGTAATATATTCTTCCGCTCTTTTTGTTTTCAGTATGACGTAATGTTTAGGAAAAAGACAAAATCACCGTTGGTTTAAGAGGTAGCTAAAGTTAAGTGTACGCGATGCCGTTTCTAGTATGTGGATGCTCAATGGTTTGGCTTTGATAGCGCCATCGACTATGTAAGACAAAAAAAACGTACCGTTAGATATTATCTTTACTGCAAACAGCTATTATTATATTTTTATGAATTGCGAAAAAAAAGGATCAGGTGGTCCGACTTAAGGTAAATTGAACCATCGCCTGAATATAATGGGGGTAGTTAAACTGAAATACTGGTATTAAAGGATATCATAAACTCTTACTCATATCCTTGAGCGGCATGAGAGGGGAAGCCCTTCTTTGAGCCTGAATATAACAAGCACCATTACTAAGTAAATGCGTACTCTTGTAAGGATTAGCCCACCGTGGTGCGCAAATCTGAAATTACAATTATTATAATTAAGAACAGATAAAATAAAATAAAACGAAACAGAAACGCCACTCTTACCAGTAACTTTCCATTGGGAACCGAAGCAATTACTGCTCCAAACCACATATCATCCCTGAAGAAATCAGAAGTACTCGCGAACCGTCCGAATAAGGCGTCTTGAGCTGAAATGGTTTTTTGTGATGGAAAAATAAATTTTAGCTATATTATCAAATTTTTTTGAGATCATAAAATAATATTAAAACTAAAAAAAACAACATTAAATTGAAAGATCCATGATTCGTGGTATATAGTCCTCAGAGTTACAGTGTGTCCTCACAATCTTAAAATTAATTAATCATAATTTTATATTAGTAAGACCAAACCCTAGAAATAAGTCAACATTAAATCATAACATTTATACTAGATTAAATTCATGTACATTACCACTTCCATCGACTCCAAAGGGAAGGCAGGTTATATTTTGGACGTCAAAACCCGGAACCTTACAGTTAAATATTTGCCCTGTCGCCATTGCTGTTTTGAATCTGCTGCGTGCTTTAGGAGCTCCCACGATTAACCTTCGTAAATTACATTATTATAAAACAGATACTTCTTATAATACTTTAAATATAAAAATTACGATGAAAATAGTTTTTTGTTGTTATTTGTGAAAATGAATCAAAAATTATATAATAATGCTTAATAGTTAATATTTACGATAACATCAACAAAAATAAAATGTAAACAAAGATTTGAATATTATAAACATAAACATTTCAACTTTATATTACGTATGCATTATTTACTTATGCATAATAATATTATCTACAGAAAACATCGCTACATATTACGTTTATAATATCTAAAATTCAGATAAATAAAACTTGCAGATTTGAATTCAGGAGGACGGTGTATCCAAAATATTCCGACGCGTCATCTGGCTGGAGTGTAATCTTTGTTGTCTCTTGATATATATCACTACACTCACAGAATATAATATTTAAAACTAAAACACTGATTATTAATAAATTACACATTATAAAGTTATAATACGTTATGTTCATTGACGCTGGTGATAACCGAATGAACGGGAATCAATGTCGCAATAGATGTATATGAACAACATTTAGAACATTTTGTAATGATACTTAACGCTTAGACAATAATGCTTTCATTGTTATGTGACTGTCTTCTCTGAAATCGTGAATTATTATTTATGGCTTGTGTATTGAACTAGTTAGTGCTACGGTTTTCTTTCTCTATTATTGTATCGCATTATTGCTATCCGTATTGAATATTTACATACGATTATTTGTGTAATTTGTAAATAATATTGAAGAATATCGATGCATTTTCTTTCATTCACCATTTAAAATGATCTGATTCAATTGAAGTCTTCTCGATTTCTAATCTTATTCTTCTTATTATTTTAACGTATTCACTTTAATAACCATGTTTTTTAAATTTCAAAGACGTTACAAGCATGTTGCTAAATATTAAGAAAATATGAAAATAATAATAAGAGTAATGTTGTTAAATTTGTTACGTTTTGTTGTTTGTCTTATACAATGCTAATCAAATTTCAGAAAATTGTCGTAGTACCCACATATTTAACAATCCATAAAAGAATATATACATTGTATATCTAGTCACCTTTTGTCCGTACATGACTCATGTTCGTAGAATAGTGTGTGAGTAGTCCCAGGTGGTCGTTACTCACAGAAATAAAAAATATGATTTTTTTTGAGTGTGTCTGACCGGAAATTAACAATTAAGTTCAAATTATTATTATTTTTCATTTCTTTAAGTAACCTTCGAAGAGGTAAAATTTAAAAACGATTTTTATAAACTTAAAAATTTATCCCCTTTAAGGATTTCACAATAGTCATAGTTGATTATCAGTGTAGTGAATTGACTTCGGCAACTCTAAGTAGCTAGGTAGTGATGCTTATGTGATGTGATGTTTTTTCGGCAGCCGGGATAAAAGAGGAATGCAAATGTTTCGCGACTCATCAAAAGAGTTTGGAGCGAAAAAGAATTTTTAAGAAGATCCCCAAACATAGTGATGAAGAACATGATCTCATCTGTTACTAGAGAATGCAACTACTTTTAGAGGCGTTAAGTCATAAGTACCGTAGTAGTAAAAACCTCCAAAGTTAAATATTATTTACTTAATAGATGTGCAAAAAACTGAAAGTAGACGCTTAAATTTAATTTCGCTGCATCCTAAAGCCAGCCACAGAACAACACGACCCGACATGTTATGCATAAGCGTTTCCTGAAGCTAAAAGTTTAATCTATATAAATAATGTATTGTAGACAATCAAGATTGTAATTTGAGAGACTGAGTATTGAATCACAAACCGCAGTAGGAGCGGAAGGTCTGCACGGGACAAAATGACAATTATCAGTTATTAATTTCCTGCTAATTGATACCGCATATCGCAGTGACTCAGAACAATTATTAAAATAATAAAACATGTTTTTTAGATATATAATTTCTTAATGAAATATGATGATACATTTTATTGTTACTTGAGTTAAGTATTTTATTTATTGAATATATATTATTCATCTCTAATTAGTAAATACTTAGTTATATATCCAGTCTAATTCCGTATAAAGAATATAATTATGTCTCGGTATGTCGTCAATATCGGAAAGGGAAAATCCTTTGTACCCTATCCATTCAATGTCCTTTTATGTGTTTCAATACTCACACAAGCGAAGTGATGTCACAAAGTCATTAAGGACAGTATTACAATGTAAGGAATATAAAAAGGTCTGTAAAGCAATCTAATACAGAATTCATATATGAAGGTATTGTTTGTTTGATCAGTTGTTTGTGTAATTGTATCATTTTTTAGTCCATAAGCATATGAAAATTACGACTATACAGTCCTTATAATGAAGTCTTTTTACCAGTATAGACCAAGTTGTTTTTGGCCTAACTTCGATTGTAGTTCTAAAAATCGAATTTAAGTTGCAACATGTTGATACATTCTATAAATACATTGTGAAATATCATCTTTTGTTGCACTTCCTTGAATGAAATCCACAAAATATCAATTGTTAACCAATAATTCTGAATAATATTAAAATGCAATATTTTTCATATCAAAATTACACTTCAATTGCCGTTACGGACAAAGTCACGTGCAAAATTTAGTATCCAACAAGAATAAAGATCCCCAAAGCAATTACAGAGACGTAAAAAGAAATTTAAACTCTTTTATCTTCAAAGTCACGAAACACCATTTGTTTTTAAGATAAATATTCGTAATATATCTTGTCTGTTCTTCTAGTTATTTTGTTTGTTATATATGTGGTGAAAAATATAACATCGTAATTTTGTAAATTAATTAATTATAATAAAGTAAATACTATAACAAATATATGTATTGTAAATCAAAGTTCAATTATTGTAATATAAAACTAAGTAATACTAAGTGGTTCTTATCCTAATGAAGTCATTAGATTATCCAATGTAAATAGTCGCTAGGTCAAGTAGCACGCTAACATCGCTTAGTGCTCTTAATAACCTGTTATCCAACTTGTAGACTCCTTTAACCCGAATAGTTCCCAAATAGTTATATAGTTTGTCATGGTATGGGCATGTTATGAGGAGAGATGAAAGGCACGTGACCAAAAGAGTGGGTATGATAGTGGAGAGATGGACAGGTAAAGGACGAACGAAGAAAAAATGGATTAATTGCGTGAAAGACGATATGGAGAAGAAGGGAGTGTGTACAGAGATGATGAGTAACAGGAGAGTATGGAAGGAAAAAACATACTGTGCTGACCCCAAAATGGGATAAGGGCAGGAAGATGATGAGTTCCCAAACAGTTATATAATAAAAATGAACATTTAATTTTTAAATCACAATACGTATAATGTCTGTCTGTCTAAATAATGGTTCTTCGATTTCCAATCTTAGCTCATTCATGTTATATACGTATTTATACGAGTCTTGATTAAATTATCTAAGGTTTAGTAATATTCATATACATATATTCCGCTACTTTATCTATTCGTCCTTCTTGATGATTAAACAATATAAAACCGTATATGAATACAGACAGACAAGGTTGTCCTATAAATATTCTTTTCTTTGAATTAATGTGTTACAAACTATCTAATCGTGTAACGGAAACTCATCGTTGAGCGTCGTCAAAACTACAATCAGTGTCGAGTTATAGGGGACCCGGGGGGCCATTCCACGTTTGCTATGTTTGATTTTTTATTATTTGGTATATCGTTACAAATTAGTAAAATTATATATATATTTACAAAGTCTTAAATGATACAACTTAAAATGTTATTAATACAGTGTACAATTTCCAAACTACTTTTTGCTGTATTATTGTAAGTGATTTAATGCTTTAAATTGAAATCTTGTTTGATTATAACATTATTTTGGTTTACTAGTTGATAATATTATTTCAAATGAATGAAGGCGTCTAACATAAGACATAAGCATTCCTTATCACAATTCTTATCAAGATAAATTAGTGTAGTGTAGTGGTAGATGCTAAAACATAAATAAGAGATGATCATTCCAACTCACGTCATCTTAGAGTAGAATCACCCAATACGTATTCGACACTGACACTGTTGAAATGTCTGTTCTTGGGCTTACCTATGAAATACCAGAGTTCAGATACAAGCCTGTGTATAGAGTGAAGGGTTATGTAGTGCCAATATTAAGGATAAAACGACGGTAAGTAACATATTTATATATTTAATACAATTTTGTTTTACATATGACAAATAGGTAAGGATTTGAAATAATTTTATTATAGGTTGGTTGTATTATATAAAAAATGTATAAGATTTTAAGTATTTGATTGTTTCGTATTCTATAGTTAATAACTATGTTAAAATAATATTTAACAGACAACCGCTCTGGGATATTAGTAATTGCGTCAACCGACCTCCCACGGGGTTTAAGACGGGAAAGTTTAATTCTTTTTGTGTAACAGTCACTCAGGTTATTTTTGGTTTATATTAACTCGCTTCGGCAGTACATATACTGAAATAATAATAAATGAACTTCAAATAATCGACTATGCCTTACTCAAATCTATTTGTTTTAAGGGACCATTTTTGATATCATTTCAGAAAGATATATTTGAGATGTGAAAAAAAAGTAAATTTATTTTCAATACTTAATCTTATATATAATTTCTGTGTAAATAATATTAAAAATATGAGTTAGGTAGAATTTTATGTTCATAATTATTCTTACGTACAGACAAGAAATTAATTGCAATTTATAGACCAATAATATTATAGCAATTAATTAAAAAATAAACGCTATTTGTTTTTCATAATCATAAAACTATGAACGAGCTTCATAGTTACTAAATATTATAAACTATTTTTTTGTAATATATGTCACAGAGCTATCGAGAGATAGATATTCGATATTGTAATTTTTAATCGTATTCTTGTCCAAATATAAAATTATGACAAAATAACCGAAAAATTTTATAAATATGTTATAAAACACGAGTATTATTAAGTACATTTTATAATATTTGGAAATTTAAGCCCGGTTTTATTAAATTCACGGCAGGTTAAAATAAATAAATGTGTAAAATAATACCGGTGACACCCACAGCTCGGCGAGACCTTTGACGGAAAGCTGATCTTTATTTTCTAATTTATGTAATACCATCTGTTATAAGGATACTTTTTATATTTATTAAAATATTTTCTGCAAAATTGTCTTTGTATCAAAAAGCTTATTATAAATTGTTGTATATAAATTTAAAGGATCACGCTCAGTAGAAATGCAATTTGATTTTGATATATGATGATTTTTGTCAAAATACTATTACAGAGAATGAAAATATTTTAGAGATTCAACTGTCGAGAGAATCATTTATTAAGATAATTATAAATAAAAATATATATATTTATATGTATATTTTTAATAGTATGTATTAAAAGAAAATAAAACATTTTTTCAATCTGTTTTCGCTATAACATCCGCGTTCGGCTCAAACATACATGAGAAAATTTTTAGCTAATTATCTCGTCGCATGGAGACAACTTAACACAAAAAAAATCTCCCAAACGGTTAAGAGCTTCACTTACGATCAGCTCAATCAATTCTATTTCATTCCGATCACCCTGTATACATTTATGAAAGCCTCACAATATATAATCTGATATTTTGTTAACATTTGCGTTTTTGTCATGAAGAAATACCATTCAGTTATTAGTTGACACTAGCGGGTAATCGATTCCCGTTATATCGATATTAAATCGATTATAATCGATTATTCATCGGCGCCTTTGTATTCGGATGATTAAAAAAAATGTTCTAATGACATTTTTTCTATTACGCTCCGAAGCTCATTAATAATGATGAGACATGATTTCTTTGTCATGTGTACGTCATTGTAATTACATGCCGCTGATACGAGCCGAGCTGAAGTGACGAGGGAATTTTGACAATAAAGTCATGACTTTCTATATATATATATATATATATATATATATATATATATATATATATATATATAAATAAAGTTTAAGTGTCTGTTTGTAATTCCAAATTAACAGCTTTTCATCGAATGTACTTAGGAGTTCATTTTTTTTCTGTCGGTCTGTTTGTTCCATCTATTCTCTGAAACGGCTGGACCGATTTTAGCAGAACTTTAACCGGATAGCGGATATTATAAGGAGTAACTTTTTTTGTTTGTTCGTGGTTTGGTCTCGTAGTTTTTCTTGTGTAATTGTCTATTATGTTAGCCCTATTGGCTTTCATAGCGTCTCTGAGATTAGAAGATCTTCGAAATTACGGGCCAGAAGAGCGCGGGACACGTCCGTCTCAAGGGTGCCTACAAAAGGCCAACCCTCGGCTTGAGACGGCGTATAAATTTGATAAAAAAATGTTTAATTTGACACTAATGTCTCCCGACGACAGAACGTCGGGGCAACGTATTAGATTAAGCTAACTACCTGTATCTGTATCTAACTAATAATATATATCTCTAATAAAATATAATATTCGTTCATTTCTAAATCTTCTAACCTCATAAAAAAATTTATATGTGGTACAAGCCCCTTCGATCGAACTTATAGCAATAACTGGTATTGGAACTCGATGAAGCAGATGAAATCCTACAATATTACTAATATTAATAATACGTTGTATCCGCCGGCAAGGAGATGTGTAGTATTGTCTAAACTTTGTCAGTCGTTATGGAGTCATCTGAATCGAGACGGACCGAATTGAGTCTTCTTTTGTAAGCTAAAGCAGTGGGAGGAGGATCTCGTAATGGGGAGGGATGAAAAGGATATAAAGAAGTTTCAAGTATGAATGTGGATTGATGAAAGAGAGGACGATTGAAGGAGAAATGGCAAAGAATCATGTCTCCACTGATGACGATGTGACATGAATTGTGATAAGTGTGGAAGGTTGACATATTACGACGACCCCAAATGATTTGATAAGGTGGGATCGTTACCCTAAATTCAAGCCAAACAGCAGTAACATTAAACTCCTAAGAAGTAGTTCTTGCAATTTCGTATGCCAAATTTTGAGATCCATTTTTATTGTAGACCTCAAATTAATTAATATATTTTGTTAGTTTGTAAGAAAAATAAGTATCTTGATTTTGATTGCTTTAAAAAATTAGTTTTCGATTTATCTGTTTTTTTATTAAGATATAATTTTTGTCAATTTTAACCTGATATTTAAGATATAGATAATTGTTATTTTTTATTGAAATCAAAATCACATAAGCACTTAAGGACATGCTATTTGAAACATCTTAGGTAATAAGTACATACTGCTTTGCGGCACCGGAAGTACACATCCCACCGGATGTAATCAACAGGACAAGACGGAAATAACCCCAGTATATTAAATTGTAAAATTCAATTTTATTTCATTCTTCGATACAAAATAAAAAAAATATATTTCAAATTTAACTGATATTTTTCGAATATAATATATTGAGCTAAATAAATATTAGATTATAATTACTTTCCGAAAAAAGTCCTTACATTTTTTTAAATTTGTATTCGCAAGCATCTGATAACACAATTGTTGTTTTTTTCGATGTTCTTTTACACGGTTTTGATATAACACGGTTTGAAAATAAAATATTTTTAATTT
Source organism: Melinaea menophilus ssp. n. AW-2005 (assembly GCA_918358695.1). Lineage (NCBI taxonomy): Eukaryota > Metazoa > Arthropoda > Insecta > Lepidoptera > Nymphalidae > Melinaea > Melinaea menophilus. The sequence continues at coordinate 28,947,952 of OU911039.1, read as the reverse complement.
TTTACACGATTTTATTCAATTTAGCACGATTTAAATTTTGTTGGGCTTAATTTTTTTTGTCAAATTAAATTTTTGCGAAATATGTTCATATCACAAATTTAGGGAAATTCCCTTTTTGTGCATACAAACAAATTTACTTACTGGTCAGAGCAATTGAAATGTGTTAAAATTTTGTGAATGATCTTTTTTATCTTTAAAAACTACGCTTGTAAAAATAAACATTGTATGTGATTTAATTAGATAAACATGAATACTTGTTCTTAAAAAATCCTTGTTTTTCACTAATTTTAATAAGTTTTAGAGATTAAGAACCAATCATCTATTTTTGCATACAATCAATGTCTTTTTTACACGTTTTTGTTTACATTAAGTTAAGGCTTGAATTGTACCTACCTCTTTAAGGTTGTTATATTGTATTATTTTATTAATTCGTTTATTTTACGATATCTGAGTGATTAATATTTAACAATAATGGTAATTTTAATGAAAATATTTTATTTATTTATATTTACGCCCATATCCCTTGCGGCGTAGCCAGTGACGATATTTAATATTTTATATATAAAATATTTTAGCTATATCTAAAATACTCTATTCAAAAAATTTTCAACAATACGCTAACTAGCGTCATTCTTCAAGACATCTCAATCCCCATTCCCCTCAAAAAGAGACCTTGTGTCGTTGGCCAGAAGGTCCTTTTAGCGGTGCGATAGATGAGCAAATGTGATAGTGTACACCATCGCGCTAGGTAACAACGCGAGCTTACTAAGAATCTTTTCGTTATGCGATCTCAGCATGCTGGTTGACCTAACGCTTGTTAGATTGTTAAAGTAGTAACTACATTTCTTAAAAAACTACTTTTAGTATACCATTCTGGCAGAATCAACTGTCACGATGAAATTAAGATATTTTGTGGCACAAAAACGTCCCCACTTTTTATAAAATTGTCCAAAATATGTATCCCTAATAATAATAACCTAAGTACCTTTTAATAAACTGAAAATTATATTATCAATATAAAATAAGGTTAGATTATAAGTTAATCGCTAATATCTTGAACATCTGCCTACCTCTTAATATAAAATAAATGCAAGTCTTCTGTGTATTGCAAAACTAAGTCACGTGATATATTTCGTTTCAATAACCACGCCATCTCGTTGTCATTTACAAAAGTATAATATCTATTTGACTACTTCACATTTAAGTACTAAAATAATAAAATAGATGGCGCTGTTCACAAAATATCAATTTCACAATAATAAGAACTAAATTTACGATATTTGATTTATTGAACAAATAAATGGAAGACTTATTATAGTTACTGATTTATTTATAAGTACTGAAATCTTTTATAAAATATTATGTTTTAAACCAAATGATTGACTTTTTTATATTTTTTTATGCAATTTACTTTATATTAATTATATTGGCATCTCATAAAATCATCAATTTTTTTAATTCTCATAAAAATGGGATTTTATTTTCAATATTTATCATACAATAACATACAAAATTAACAAAAAAAAATCAATATAACTTGAAATGTCGTCATAAAATAGGTGTCTTATCATTTAGCGACAATTAATTTAAATTATTTGCTAAATTACCTTATCATTTAGTACTTATACTAATGTTAAGTATGCCATGTATGATAAGTTACTATACAAGTATATACATAATACACTTGCAGAAGTGCTTACAGTGAGTGTTGTCAATAAAAGTTAAGTGTATGGGACGAGTCGAGTTTCATTAATACGAGTCACGAGATATTTGTAATGATCTTATTACAAACATAAGTTCACACAAACAGAAAATTATTAACTATATATAACAATAACATTTTTTGCTGTTTGTACACATTCCAGTAGATGTGTGGGCGAATATTATACTAGATTTACCCACGACACCGTTCGCGCAACATGTTTATTAAATAAAAGGATCATAAGTTACTTATAACATCAACTATAACCAGTGAAAGTTATATTAAAATCGGTCCAGCCGTTTCAGAGATTGACCGGTAAAACAGACAGACAGGCAGCAGACAAAAAAATTAAAACATATTTTTTATGTAAGTACTGTACAATTTTATATGCACTTAGTGAAATAGTTAATTTGGTATTACAAACGGAAACTTCAATTTTATTTATATGTATAGATGTAAAACATGCTTGAGAAGCAAAACAAAAGGATTGTTTATTTGGTTTCAGTAGTATTATTATTTTGAAAAACTAAACACTACAATTTCAAAACACTGGGTGGGTACTAAGAAAATATATAACAATATTGTTTACAAATGTTATTTTAAAATATATATATATATATATATATATATATATATATATATATAATCAAAATACTGTCAAGTTGTCCATTGAATGTGAGGTGATTTTATATTTATTGTTAAATATAAAATATATATATATGTTATCCTGTCTGTTCATTCATTTATATATAATTATAACGGTTATCTTATATCTTTAAAGAAGAATTGGTTTGTCAGACGTTATTGAATTTTTGGTTAAATTTATGTCCTAATAATGTCATTAATCAGGTCAATACATTTATTCATATACATTTTATCGTATTATATCAAATGAAATACTTATTAACAACTTCATTATACATTTTTAGTCTGTTTTTTTTTTACCATAAATAAAAAAAAATCCGCCATTATTTTATATATAAATTGAGTTTTTTATAAGAGTGGTTTTCTTATAAATGCAAACATTATTATTACTACTTCTCTGTTTTATATTTTTTTAATTTATTTTGATGGTGTTCTTTAGTTTTAGATTAATAATAGTTTGGAGCAGAACTAGGCAATAGGCAACTTTTCTTCGTTCACATTTCGTTCACTAATGGAAAACTCCTTAGTTTTCTGGCAGTACGCCAGAATTATATGACTAATTTTTAGCTAAAAACGTGAAATATTTCAAGATGAATCATGAAATTAAATATTATAATATGTAATATTCAATACTTAGTAATTTGTTTTTAAAATACCATTTTATAAATTAATTATTGTAAAGTACTCATCAATAAATCAAACAATAACAAATACTTCCCTTTGCAAATGAAACAATTACTCCAATAACAACCAATATAACAATAAAAGTCCAATAATGTGTGATTAAAATAGCCTTGCTCTTGCTTCAGTCCTACAGTTGCCAAATGCACTCGTAAGACATCGCAAGACAAGTATGGACTTACAAATGAGAGAGAAAGAAAGTATTTGATGTTGAATATATTTGAAATGCAGAAAATTAAACATTCAAATCCCGATTGGCGTTTTATGTGCATTTTAAATCTCTCCATAAATTTTTGTCATTCTTTAAAAAATTGAAAATTGAGAAAAAAATTGTTTGCAAACAAAAATATATTTGCAAAAATAATTTTGTAAGTCAAGAAGTGTAAAGTAAGGTTTTTTTTTTTGCGCAAAGTGACAAAAAATCCATCAAAATTAAACAAATAAAGGGTAAGTTTTTAAAATGATATTTATATAACTTTTTTGTATTATTAAAATATTATATATATTATATATGTTATTTAAAATGCTTAAATATAAATTTATTATATATTTAAAAATTACTAAACATATAATATAAAATTGCTTCTCTAATTTGTCATTAGTAGTTTTAATTAATAGTGTTGTGTATGGTTATATAAGTGTTTAATTTATGCAACTGATTAACATAAAGTATTAGATGACAAAGAGGTTCCTACATCATATTATTTATATAACATCTTTTATTATGCAAATGCAGTATTAGTGCAACTGTTTAAACACAACTTAATAATATTAACGAAAAACAACTATAATGTATATAAAAACTTCTATCTTATAAATTTAATCCCTATATTTTAATAAATATGTTTTTTTGTCCATATTTCTTAATAAAGAATCGCATTTTATAAAACCAACGTTTGAAATCTCCACGTGTTTTGTGTTATCCCTCGGGAACATCCATGACCGTGCACTTGTAATATGAAGATCGATCATCTATAACACAGCGCCAAATATATTTTTAAAGAGACGTTGCCGATCTTTTATATTATATTAATAATAAACGAATAATATTAAAAATAAGTGAATAATAAGCGTTTTTAACAACGATAGTATTAAATTTGTTATAGAATATTAATTGTAGTTTTCTAATATAATTAATTATTTTAGTTCCTTAGTGTCTATTTTCGAAGCCATCGCTATTCTAATTTATGCATTACAAAATTCAACAGATGCTACGTATCGCATACATTCGACTCTTGTCAAATTGTCATATATTTATATATATAATGAATGCGGTATAAATATGGCACTGATATATACAGCTTTGACAGGCCAAGTCTGTTACGTATATAAGATGATAAATGCATACGAAATTGCATATTATGCAATATTTTTGATATGATTAAGATACTTCTAGACAAATCAGAACAATTAAGTTCTTTTTCAATAAATAAAGTTGGTTAAAATGTTTATCCTATAACTAAACCAATAGGATTATATTCAGAAAATTTATTTTCATTGCATTTCGTTTTTACTATATGAAAGATTTTCTCCCTTTTAAAATATTTTGTCATTAGTATAATAGCAGCCAACTGCGCATGTCACGATCAATCAAAGTATATAGTTTAATTTCCTTAACATGGGGTGACCTCAATTTGAGATGCTTAAAATAAACTTTGCCTTTTAACAAAGACGCAATCCCTATAATTTAATAAGACAATAGAAATTTAATAAAACTAAGTAAATGGGAAGTAATCGATGTATGCGCGCGCACTCTTATGCATGGCTTCTTAGTTTCGCCCCACAACGTTGCATTGCCGGGTATTATAGCGATTTTTCATTACATTACCAGTCAACGATCGCCAATAGCCGAGCAATGGTTGACGATGCAGTAATGGAAACTTGTCTGAATAAAGAAACATGTCATGTGAAAACTAAAATAGTTGAAATACTGGTGTGTCTACATACTTAGCTTAAATGTTGTATAAGTGCACTGAAAACCATTGCATTTTGTGCAGTTGCGAATGTATTTCAATCATAGATCTGCCCTTCTTAAAGAAATGTGTTAATGCATTTAAAGTCCAAAACAATGAATACCTAATATAGTTATAGAAACAAAAACAAAGTGGATATAAAAGCTTAAAACATAAATAGAACGCAATTAGGTATATTTAAAATAGCGGAATATTATTGAGGAAGCAAGAAGCAAGTGCAAGACTAGAATAGGTCCAGTTATCTGGACTACAGGGCTGAACTGCGCCTGTAATGGAGAAAAGTGAACGTTTTTCAGAGTACCTGTTCGTGAAGATGGGCCCAGGAGATAGGGGCCCGAAGACTACAGAGGATCGGTCAGCTCCAATTGACCATTCCGGAGTCAAAAAATGGTTTTTAGAAAACACAATGCTTGTGGTTACTTTGGCTGGGGTGATAACCGGAATTGCTATCGGTAACTATTTCGATTGTTATATTAAATCCGACAATTATCAAAATAATGCTAATCCAATTCGTGTATAAGTCTAATTGTATTAAATGTATGTATTTTGTAAGACTATAAGAGTAAGGAATCGTAAATTATATATTTTATCACCTTGTATATTTCTTACAGGATTCGGTCTTCGCCCCTACCACCTTGGCCCGGACGCATTAATGATAATATCATATCCGGGAGAGTTATTTATGAGATTATTAAAGCTTATGATTTTACCTCTCATAATAGCCAGTCTCATAGCTGGTTCAGCCAGTCTCAATGCTAAGATGAGTGGTAAGATTGCTGTCCGAACACTGCTGTACTTTGTTCTAACTTCCATGTTTAATGCATTCCTTGGCATCCTATTGGCGGTGATGATCCATCCCGGTAAACCAGAATTGAAGGATGATTTTGTTGCGGCATTCGGAAATAGAAGGGACCATAGTATTCTCGATAGTTTGTTAGATATTGGACGGTGAGTGAGGGTATTTTTCTATTATATGCTTGAAGCCAGTTATTTAATTATTAATTTGCTAAAATATCTCGTGTTTAGGAATATTTTCCCAGACAATATTGTGCAAGCTGCATTTCAACAAGCACACACAGTATACGCAGAACCCAAGATGATATTTGCTAAAAATGCATCAGAAAATGGCAGTGAGCCAGTTCTTGTTAGAGATATTAGTTACAGGTTAGTAATTAATTATACAAGAAATACTTTAAATTTAGATAAATTATTCCATAGCTTTAAATACTTCAAACTATTTTAATAAGGGAACTATTTTAATCAATTAAACTTATTGTTCAATAAAAACCTCCTTTTTTTGACTTCCAGATCCGGCACCAACACTTTAGGTCTAGTATTCTTCTGCCTTGTATTTGGCAGTTTGTTAGGAACACTTGGGCCGAAAGGTAAAGTGGTGATAGATTTCTTTCAAGCTATCTTCGAGGTAATTATGAAAATGGTCACGGGTGTAATGTGGTTCACACCGGTTGGCGTCAGTAGCGTAATTGCCGGCAAGATTCTGGGTGTAAGCAATGTTGGTAAGTTTATTGTTTAGATCTGAATTATATTTTACTTTCAAACATTTATTTACTTTCAAAATTTGAAACAAATATGTAAATATTTTCAGGACAAGTAATGTCCCAGCTCGCATGGTTCATTGCGACAGTGGCGGTTGGCGTATTTCTCTATCAATTGTTAGTGATGCAGTTAATCTACTTTCTTTTCTTAAGACGGAACCCATACAAATTTTATTGGGGCTTGTCTCAAGCGATGCTGACCGCGTCAGCTACGGCTTCCACGTGAGTATGTTTGTTACATAACGTTATGCCTACTGAGAATATTTTTGTAATAACATATAACATTTTATAAAAACATCTTCGTATATCTTATTCCAATGTGAATTTAGTTCATATGTAATTTTTATCTGTGAAGATTAATAATTATTCGTAATTTTTCTAATTTTCTATTGTAATACTGAAGGGTTATTTACTATATTTAAAATTACTTCAATTATATAGATATTTTGATTTAATAATATCTTAATGATAGTCTTTAGTAATATTAAAAAATTTGCTTATCTATCTTAATATAATAAATTATGTAAATCGATATGAGTAGCGTTATATAATATATGTTCCATAGTGCTGCAGCACTCCCAGTGACCTTTCGCGCGATGGAAGGACCCTTGGGAATTGACTCCCGCATTACCCGTTTTGTCCTCCCGATTGGCTGCAACATCAACATGGATGGCACGGCGCTATTCCTTGCCGTCGCCAGCGTCTTTGTATGTCAGATGAACAATCTGCATCTGGGATTCGCTCAGCTGGCTACTATATTGTGAGTGGTTACATTATTTAATAATATATTAGAAAAATATAAACAGATTATATATTATCCAAAAAAAAGTAATAAATTTTATAATAACTTGCAAATCCGTTGAAAACCTAGATGTTGAAAGTTACTGACGTAATCTATCATCATTAAACAATTTTAACTTTCGCAGTTTGACATCAACAGCGGCATCAGTATCCTCTGCCTCTGTCCCGTCGGCTGCCATGGTGCTGCTGCTGGTGGTACTTGCAGCAGTAGACGCTCCCACACACGATGTGTCGCTACTTTTTGCTGTGGATTGGCTCGTGTGAGTAATTATGCTCTAAAAGCTTTACCTATGTACATTCTTTCTTTTTTTATTTTATTATGCTACGAGTAACTATCGTCAATGACTGCGTCTGTCTGTCCTCTTCCGCTTTCAGACTGCAATTATAAGTCGTCGCCACTTAAAATGTATACAAATCCACACATTTATAGCCCAAAACAACTCTTCGGTTTGACAGTGAAGTTTAACAATTTTTCGTAATATTTGTATATGTGTACCGGGTTATAATTTATGTCAATACTTCATTTCATAAAAATCTAACAAAATAAATAAAAATCTTCAAAACTGGTATTTTGAATAATGTGATGAACGCTCGTCAGATAATAAATAGCTTACGACTACCGTCCGCTAGTAATCCATACTTCTAGTAATGTATAATTAATATATAATATAATTATCCTTCATAAATAATCCATCAAAGGTATTTTTGCAAATCCAACTCTTATTTGAAACTTAGAGATTAATTTTATAGTTTTATAAATCTTTTTATATTTCAGTGATCGCATCAGGACTACTAACAACATGCTGGGTGACTGCTATGCGGCGGCTGTAGTTGAGAAACTATCTAAGAACGAACTCATGGCGTGTGATGCGGCTTCTATGGTGATGAATTGTTTAATAAGTTACATTTAAATACCTTGTCTTGATCACTTGTGATGATTACTTGTATATGTCAAATGGTAGTGGCAGGAATGACTATTTTGATATTACACTTATCGAAATAAACCCTAGTGTAAAGATCCTCTCCAACTTAAAATTAAGGCTAGGAGTGTTCCAATCGCGCTCTCTGAGAAGAACCACAACACAAACTCGGCCGCGTATTTCTTTATTATGTTTACTGTTTCACAAATGTCATTATTTTATGCTTAAGTGTCTCATGATAAAAAATGCTCTGAAAATATAACTATATAAAAAGTGTGCTCAATTGTAAAGGATAACATTTCTTTCTTTCAGGACCAATCCCTACCAAACGGCTTACCAACATCAAACACCGAAATAGAGATAGGCATAGTAACTCCCGGGAAGAAGTCAATAGCCTCTGATGACGTCATCATTGATATGCATTTACATAACACCAATAAGATATAGCTTCAGTATTATATAAGGCCTTTTATATTAGACTGTCATATATACCATTCTCATTGTAGACTTTTATAACGATGTACTGATAGATATTTGTTAATGTATTTTAGATGTTATTAGACACTTGTGGTTTAGAAGTAGCATACGTATTACGCTTCAATATTACGGCAATTAAATATATATCAAGAAAAAAAAGTAAGTTAAAAGTGATTAGCTTCTTTTTTTTTGTTTCGGATTAATAAAACATAGTGATAATAAATAATACCAAAGTTTTCAACAATTCTAGTGTATTTTGAACAAGTTATCATCTTTATTTCAGTGAGTAATATAATTTAGGTTTAGTTATAGGCATTTGTAGAGTAAGTATTATATTTATATACGTGTCCAAGCTAGTTATAATTTGTATTCGGCGAAGTAGTTAACTTGCCATTAGAATAATTTTAACCTTGTTTATGCAAGTTACGTGATTTTCGAACAAACATTCGTGTTTTTGTTATGAAAAGTTAAATTATTTTTATCTATTATATGCATAATATTCGGACATATTCTAATTGGTGCTAAATTCTGGAAGTTATTTGATTCTTTTCTTTATTTAATAATTACTTATAGTATATTATAATTGACTATTTATTAGGTAGTTTTAGATCCAACTGTGATATGTGGTTCATTATTTTAGTCTCTCCTATTGAGGCAGTAGTGTTATCATGCGACCTAAAGATATTTAGTATGAAACGAACCCAATATTTATCAATTATGTGTAATAATAAAAGAAATAATCAATTTACAATTTCGTTTATTTTTGTGTAAACATCTCAGACAGTCGTTTATTCTTAAGTTATATATACAATTAATTGTGTTCGTCTAAAATAATTTGGCCGACATAGTATAATATGAGTTAATTTTTTTTAAGTAAAAATCAATTTATTTTAGACGAATCACTTCTTAGGCGTTTTCGATACTTAAACGAAAATCACAGTATACAATATGTCTACATTAATATGTATAATTATTCCGATTGATTATTGTCAACTTTCGTAATATGAGAATACATCAATAGTCGAGTTAAACTTACAGTATGAAGTATTTAAAAGTAATCTTATAGCTTAAGGTAAAGCTGATTCGTTTGTGTCACAAGTAACAATAACATGGCAGTCTTCATTTCACTCTTTACAAGGCACTAAACTATACATTATTATATACAATTAAAGTTATAACCCGAATGAAGATATTATATACATTTACCGGAAAATCGGTAATAAGCACTTAAAATCACTCTGAGCATATCCACGGAAGTAAAATACAAACATGCACAAAATGATGATAATTTAAAAAACTATTCCGATTACATCGGAAATTAATAAATACTATTACATCAATACTTATAAGGCGAACAGTCATGTACTAATATAATATGTACAAATAATTTTTATATTAAACAGTGCTACATTCTCATGGTCGAGTGAGGTTTTCTGCTTCCCGGTACTGGAGGCAAGCCTGGTCCCACCAGAGGGGACATTGAGGGTGACCTGGTGGCTAGTGGAGAGAGAGATGGAGAAAATGAAGGTGACATGGCAGCTGCAGCTGAAAACCCTCCAGGGACATCATGGCTTATGGGAGACCTGGGCAATAAGTGCTGTGGTTGCCGACACGATAAAGATGGCGCTGGACAACTCCTTGGAGCTACTGTGGTTAATAACGGCGGAGGAACACTTTTACCTCCAGATATTGAAGTTCCTTTACTCTTGGCACTCGAAGCGCCACTGTTACCGCTTTGTAATGAAACCGCATCATCCTTAAGTCTAGCTATTTCTGAGAAAACGTGAGCTAAAGGCTGATATTGAGGTCCCCAGTCAAGTAAGTAATCCCAATTGTAGCTACCGGTCAACTCTTCTTCTGAGTGCACTATTGAACTTAAACTGCCCGTCATAGATGGTCCAGCCGTCGGTACGGCTGTATTTTCTCCAGGAGCGCTCGGAAAAGCTCCCAAAGCCATAGCCCTATCGACAGCTGCGTTTGCTTCATCCGCACTACTTGCCCTGTCACTTCCCGTCACTTCATTCAATTTAGCATATATTAAATTTGTAATATCGTTTTCGTGAGCACCGTCTTCATCGAATATATGCATCGAATCTATGGCACCGTGGTGCAACATTGTGTCTTTATTACCCACGTTTTCATTTCTTCTTGATGACGTAGAAGCTCCACCACCGGTACCAGTATCAACAATACCCAATCTAGCTAAATATTCTTGAGTGTTGTGCACAGAAACATCGGAGAGATTATCATCATCTACACCGTTCGCTTGTCTGTGTATACCGGATTCTCTCTGAAGGGGACCTTCATTAATCATTCTGATTTCTTCGTCTTCCCCATCTTCACCATCTTCAGCTGAACCCCGGCCACTGGAACCAGATTGTTCCGATCCGGAAAGTTCTGAAGTGGTCGCTGCCCCTGAATTAGAGCTGGCGGTGTGAGCGCCGTATGGTGGTATTTCATCATACTTTGGCGGTGCAAATTGATTACCGGAGCTTACCGGACCGGTATTTCTTATGGGTATGGTATCAAATGCACTTGGATCCACGTAGCTATTAGTGGCGCCCACTCCTTCAGAATTTAGCCCGGGCTTATTAACTTTCTTGTGTCTTTTATTTTTCATGTGTAAGAATAAAAATGCCGCTGCGAATATTATTATTATAAATATAAATGCAATCAGTAATCCTAATGCCCAATCAGAAAGGCCGCTGCTCTGTGAAACGGATGTGTCGTTTATAACGTTCGGATGGTCCGAAACTACAGCCAGTGGATCTAATAATATCTCTACTGCAGTTTTATTTGTTAGGGAACCTTGTCTACCGGAACTAGCTGTTACAACTAAACTTATAGATTTGACGGTGCCAAATAAATTTTGGACAGAATCCACCTTCTTCTTTAAAATAAGTACACCAGTAGTGCGATTGATCTTAAAATAGGAATGTGAAGTTGATAATTGGTATACAATCCGACCATCGATTCCCTTGTCTCTGTCTGTTGCCGTTGTTTGTCCAATTATATATCCTGCTGGCAATGAACCAGATTTTGGAACTCCAAAGTTGTATGTCTTTTGTGTGAACTGTGGATAAAATTCATCGCGGCTCTCTATATCTATTCTTACTTTAACAGAAGAACTTTTGCCACCTATATCGGAGGCTTTAATAAAAAACTCGTATTTGTTTCTTTGCTCGTAATCGAAGACCGCATTTGTATTTAAAAAACCAGTGACTGGGTCGATTTGGAACATTTTCCAGGAATCATCATTTCTATTGTAGTTTATAGATAACGGTTCTATAGAGTAATTTAATATACCATATTTGCCTCTGTCTAAATCCGTAGCCCTCGCCGTGAACACCGATGTCCCAACTCGCTCATTTTCACCTATTGTCTCGAAATATTCACTAACAGGAAACGTTGGTGTATTATCATTTTCATCAAGAATTTGTACATTAATGTAAACAGCATTACAGAGACAAGGCGTGCCCATATCACAGGCGACTATAATTAACTTATGTTTGGTTTTACCGGTGTCATAATCGAGAGACTTATTAACAGTCACAGAGCCAGTATTCGGATGTATATAAAAGCTTTTATCATCGTTACCCGACGTGATATTAAATATAACAGCCGAATTGGGCGTCCCATAAAGATCAGCATCGGTAACCGACAATTGAGTTAGGACATGACCGATTTTAACATCTTCACTCACCGAAAGCTCAAAATCACTGATAGAAAATACAGGTGCATTATCATTGGCATCGGTTACTGTAACGAATATCGTGATAGATGATTTATTTTGGCTGTAAGATAACACTTTCCCTCGTTCGACGGCAGCTAAACCGAGAACGTAACCATCTTGTGTTTCCCGATCCAACACATTCACAAGAATCAACGCCCCTTCCGACGTCACATCGAACATATCGTCGTCGTTTCCGGATATTATCTGGAAATCGAGCTTATATTTCTTGAGGACATCATTAATTCCACCCATTTGAAGGAGCGACGATCCTTTCCCCGTGTCTTCGTTTACTGAGATTCTGAAAATTAAAATATATTTTATTTGAAAAAGGATTGAAAATTATACTTTATAATATACTTTTTTAAGTATAGAGTGAAAACTAAGTAAGGATAATATATATATATTATTATTTATTTAACTTCACGCCATATCCCTTGCGGGGTAGACAGAGACGATGGAGCGCCAAACGCTACGGTCCCTGCATACATCTTTCGCCTCGGCCACAGACATCAACCTCTTCATACATGCCCTCCGGGGGGTCCTAATACTTTTTACATGACCTTCCTACAGTATCATAGATACTGTGTTTTCGAAGGTCACGCCTCCCCCTCCCTCTCTTACCGCTCACATTTTTCTGTATATATCTTTTTTACCATTCTTTCATCACTCATTCTTTCTGAACTGATTCTTTCACCTGAGCACGTTCTTCTTCATTCTCACCGTGACATCTTCGCTAGTACCTGCCATTCTGTAGATCTCTTCATTGCGGATTCGGTCAACTGGACTGACTCCGCATATCTTGCGAAGAGATCGCATCACCACAGCATTCATCTTTCTTACATTCTTCTTACATATGTACATTTTAATTATATTGTATCGAATATTGTTGTCAAAAATGATTTTTTATATTATTTGTTTTATTCAAACTTAAAAAATAATAATAATTTACATTTTATTCAAATTATATAAAATGTTGTCGAAAATACTTTTTTTAATATTATTTAGACTTTATTTAAAAGAAAAATATACCTATATGTGTCCTGCGCGATGAATGGTTTGATCTCGGATGAGGCGCCAGTGCTGATCCGAAAAGACGTCACTGCACTCCTATTCGGTTTACCGTGATCCGTTGCTATGATCGCTAGTTGCGCATCTCTCTTATTCGCCGGTAAGGCGCTGTAATTTACAAATAAGACTCCCGTTTCAACATCAATGTAGAAGCCGGGACTCGGCTGGAGGATGCTGTATGAGACTCTGCCGTTCTCTTCGCTGTCTATGTCTTTTGCGCTCACGGTACCGATTTCTAAGATGCCGCTACCTTCTGCAATGCACAAAGAATATTATAAATAATCGGGTTAGTGTAATGTGAATGCAATACGATCTTTTGCCTTGAATTTCTTAATACATTAAAAAAAATCCATATACGCTAAATATACAGTTAATTAATTTTAGATAAATAAAATATATTTAATAATAAATTACCAGGTAAAACCCTGTTGTAGGATATTTCGTCAAAAACAGGCGTATTATCGTTAGTATCAGTCACTTTGATGGTCAAAGTCGTCCTCGCGACGTGCTCGCTATCAGAAGCGGTTATATTGACTTGATAAACTTTTTTGTCCTCGTAATCTAGTGGCCTATTCAAAACGATCTTTCCACTGTATCTGTCTATAGAAAAAGTATTATCTCCTTGAACAATTGCATACTTCAGGGCCGGGTACGTGTCAACATCGTTTGCAGTAACAGATGTAAGCACCGAGCCGACTTCCGCTCCTGTAAAAGGATACAAAATAAATAAAAAAACTACATACACGCAGACGCTACTCTCGTTCGACTGCCACTTTAAGGATTCGCAAAATAAAATTCTCTAAAACAAAACCCGACCGCAATACAATGATATAAAAACAAAGAAACAAAAAGGGAACCGTTGGTCGGAGGCACTGTGAGACGTGCACTCGAAAAAAATGTAATACCGTCCAATAAATATTGATCCCGAGGAGTCTCTTTTATTTAATCTCAGCTTTGGAATCGAAAAGTCGCAATGTGAGCCGGCCGCGGAGTCGAGAATACAAATTATGTAAAATGCCTCTCTCTTTGTAAAGCGCTTTTTGTTCTACCAATTTATATCGAAACGTCGATAGGCCGCCCTACAGCAATTTAAAAACGAATACATAAGTAGGTGAAAAAATAAAAACAAACCTTCCGATACAGAAATGATATTCGGCGGCGGAAATGTCGGTTGGTTATCGTTGATATCCACCACGTTGATCCGTAGAGTGGCCGTGCCAGTCATTTGCGGATTTCCTTCATCTGTCGCTATCACCGTCAGCTTGTACGACTCCCGAATTTCGCGATCGAGGACAATATTGGTTTTAACGGATCCCGAAAAAGCCGGTTCGATTATAAACGCGTTATCGTGGTTTCCATCCACAATGTGATAAAGAATCCGAGCGTTTGCTCCTCTGTCGCCGTCCTTGGCCGACAGCTGTACCACAAATTCACCTTTTGTATTTCCTTCGAGGACATTTGCAATATATTGTTGTTGAGAGAATCTTGGAGCGTGGTCGTTTTGATCCAACAGATTAACTATCACATTGCAATACCCATATAAAGCTGGGGTGCCTTCCGTTCTCGCTACTACTACGAGTTGCCTCGTGGATCCGGGATACGACTCATAGTCAAGATTATCTGAATTATTGACTCTTATAACACCCGTGTTGGAGTCTATTTCGAATGCATATTGGTCATTTCCATTACCAAATTCATATATGATCCTTTGACGCCTTCCGTCACTTCTTAATGCGGTTACTTGCAAAACATCTTTACCATACGATAAGCTTTCTTCGATGGTAATGTTATAAGTGTTATTTTGAAAGTTTAAGGTTGGCGTTTGATCGGTGTAATCTCCTACGCGTATCTCTATTAATCCTATGGAACTCTGGGGGGGATTGCCTTTGTCCTTAGCCATGACTTTTAAATGTATAAGTTTTCCGTTTTCACTGGCTAAACTCTGTGTTGCAGTCACAACCCCTGTTGTAGGATTTATTCGAAATTTATTACTAGACGTATCTAGCAGTTCGTAAAGTATTTCAGCGTTGATGCCTATATCGTTGTCAGTGGCGGAGACGCGTAGTAGACTTTGTCCAGGTGGTGTTAGTGTAGCCATTTGTTCTTTGAATGGATATTTAGTAAATACAGGTTTATTATCATTGACGTCGTTAATTGTTACTTCTACTGAGACTCTTTGGGACCGAGCTATATAGCGTCCCTGATCCGTAGCAACGGCTTCAAAGTGATAAATGCTGGTTTTCTCTCGATCAAAATATCTGAAATATACACAGTTTTAGAAACTAAAAATATCAACACCTAATATTTTTATTAATCGATTTTGGTATAAGACATTCTTTATTAAAATTACACATATTTAAAACACTTGACTTACCCCGTAGTAAAAATCACGCCGCTTTTGTTATCAATTCTAAATAATCCTTGACTTTCGTTAGCTAGCGAATAGACTATGCGTTTGTTGAAACCCAAATCAGCATCGGTGGCTCTAACTTTAATTATAGAGGTATCTATTGGTGCATCTTCTGGTATAGCAGCGGAGTAATGCCCGGTATCAAATACCGGGTCATTGTCGTTTTGGTCTTCTACCATTACAGTCAAATTACAAGCCCCTTGCAAAGCCACAGGGGAACCGTGGTCATAGGCCGATATTGTTAACTCGTACTTAGCTTGAGTCTCTCGATCCAATGTTTTTGCTGTCAACTTTCCGGTTGTAGCATCAATTGAGAATTTATTTCCATTATTACCAGACGTTATACTGTACGTGATAACACCATTAGCTCCGATATCTTTATCTGTGGCTGTCACAGTATGTATTACCTCTGGTTCATTGTTTTCGGGTACCGTTAGCGTGTAACAAGAACTAACTTTAAAGGTCGGTGGATTATCATTAACGTCTAACACGCTAACCGACACAGTCGCAACATCAAAATTAGTTGTCGACTGGAAAGTACTCGAGTCAGTTACGTATACCGGAAATATATACTGATCCGTTTCTTCTCTATCTATTTTAGTTTTAACGGTTACAGTACCAAGACGCTCATCAATCGCAAACTTATCTCCAGCAACGCTTGCTGGTATCATATAGTTTAAGTTACCTGAAATCAAATATAATATTTAAAATATTGTGAGAGAAAATGCAACTTTTAACATATTTTATTTAATAATTACCTGTATTTCCTCTAGACGATTTAGCAGACAGTCGAGTAACGAAACTACCAGGTCGAATATCTTCACTAATGTTGGCTCTATAAAAGGAGTCTGTAAATCTTGGGGGAATATTTGTAGATTCTTGTAGAGTCAATAGTAAAGTCATGTGACTTTGCCTCGGAAAAGGAACCCCATGATCGGACGCAGTCAAATTAAGCTTATACGCTCCTGGCCTAACCCTTGTTATATCTGAAGAGAACTTATTCGTCAAAGTTAATTTTCCTGTATCATATTCCATAGAAAAATAAGCATAATCGTTGCCTCCAGATATATAATATGATATTCTACCATTATCATCGGTATCAGTATCGACGGCCAAAGCTTGGTACAAGGTACCAGATAACGTATTTAAAGTCACTGTAACATTATTCGCCGAAACAAAGGTAGGCGTATTATCGTTAGCATCCAAAACAGAGATATGGACGGTCGCAGACGTAACCATTCTCTCTGACACATTTGTTGCCAAATCCGTAGCTTCGATAACCAACCAATACTCTTTCAATATCTCAAAATCGAGAGGTACATTCAAGGTTAGGGTGCCGGTGAGAGAATCTAAATTAAAAACATTCTTTGAAGCCGGCTGTGAGGATATTATATGAAAATTAAGTTCTCCGTTTGAACCGGCATCTGCATCTTTTGCAGAAAAATTGTAGATAGTTGAACCGACATTTAATATCTCTGATACATCAATGTTGATAGGATCCTCATCCCATTGGGGGGCATTGTCATTAACATCTACAATTTCTATCCGTACAGCAATAGCACTACTCTGTGGATTATTTGTAGCAGATGTATCTAAAGCTCTAACCTCAAGTCTATATTCATCTTGTATTTCTCTATCTAGTTGTCTTGCAACAACTAGAGATCCGGTTCGTCTATCTATTTCAAACGTTCCAGGTAAATGGTCTGATGTAATGGGCATAAGTAAATATGATATCTGTCTCTCTTCATCACTGTTTATCAAATTTTCATTTATATCGCCATCACAGCACGCAACTTTACCTACAATGTGACCTATTTTTGCGTCTTCCTTTACCTATAAAAATTGATGATTAGTTAATATTAGGAATTATTATTACTTTTAATATTTATAAATGCTTATTGAGTTTAAAATTATTACCTTGAATGTCAAACTTGAGCTAGTAAACGTCGGACGATTATCATTCAAATCCAGAACTTCTACTTTCAATTGTCTAACGGTTTGTCTCGGAGGATCTCCACCATCCGTTGCTGCTACAGTAAGACGATAGATCGACCTTTCTTCATGATCCAATACTAAACAAAAAAAATACAATATATAATTTGGTAATGGTTAACTGAAATATAAAAATATTTATTTGCTCTTACCTGTGCTTGTTTTTATAACACCTGTGTTTGAATCTATTACAAAAACTCCAAATCCATCCATATCTCTTTCATTTAAAATAGAGTATATCAAAGAGGCATTAACACCTTCATCCCTATCTATAGCCTTGACTCTAGCGACTTCTGCACCGGGTTGTTGTTCCTCTCTTACACCCACTACATCTTCCCTAGGATCTATTATTTCAGGAGAATTATCATTAACATCAGTCACTTTTATTGAGACTGGAACTCGGATCGATCTAGGAAGTGATCCTTGATCTCGTGCTTCAGCAAATAAAAAGTAAACATTTTTGTATTCTCTGTCCAAAACTTCTTTTGTTGTAATAATTCCTGCAACAAAATTATGAAAACTTGTATATTATTACGAAATGATTAACATACCTTATTAATCTAGTATTCATTCTAAATTATACAAATAAAAATTCCCGTAATTAATATAAAAAGAAATCGAACTATTAAAAGATAAAATAAATGGAACGAAATTTTCAAAGAAATGGAATCAAAAATAAAGTTTTTAAAGAATAAAAATGGGTTCATAAAGAGATCGTTCGATACGAATCGGATGCCTATGATTCATACACTCCTTATTAGGAACCTTAAAATCTTCTTGACAGGAACTGGGGAGGACAATCAAATTTATTTTATACAGTAATCGTACAGAAAATCAATCTTTATTTCGACTGAACTAAGCAGCTATTTTCGAAGAGGGATTGAAACTGTCGAAAGATAATAAGACCAGGCCGAGATTGTCTTAATGACCAATGTAAGTCAACAAAAAAACCTTAAATTCCCTGTGCAAACTTAACTTTAGATTTCGGTTACAGTAATATAAAGTAAGAACATATTTTACAAACAGATAAAGAAACATTTAATGCTTAGGCATTCAATATTTTTATTGTTATAGATACACTTCACGTAATTAGAAATTATTTTTAAATCGGACCTGATGATACAAACATTATTCATAACAACGTTGGTGAAAAATAAAAGAAATCCGTCAAACGAGTTGTTAAACCGCAGTGCGTCCTACACATACATTTATAAGATATGAGCATTAAATAGCTGACGACAATATCTGGCGTGGTGGGGAGTGTAATAAAACTTACAAGAGAATGGCTTGGCTCCTACATAGCAATATTTTAATAATAGTTAATGGCGGGTCACGGTAAATGCGCATGCAACGACATTTATAACTCGCAATTGACACTCATTAATTCATAGTCGCTCTCTCTTCAATGGATATATTTTGAATATAACATTAATTACACAGACAAAATTCCATTTACATGATCGATAAAGGTGTTAAAAATTATCATTATAATAATGATGAAGATAGCTATGCAAATGTTGTGTACGTTTTAGAAAGTATTTTTGACACCTACAGAAATCGAAAATCATATAACTTGCATAAATAATAAGATATATTATCTATGTTATATAATAAAAGTGACAATTATTTGGCACAGACAATTAATTTAGTGTTCTTAATTCAGTCAAATACCATCTTTGAAGAGCCGACACATAAAACAAACAAGTCAGGAGCGATTATGTACATATGAGGTCGCCCACCGAAAAAGCACCTGTTAAAATCTGAATTCCCTATCAGTACGACCGACTGCATACAGTTGTCATTGGCAATGATTTATTTCCACTTGGGGCTGGGTCGCTAAATGCGCTAACTAGCTTCGGGGTGTCGATCTCTGATAAGCCAAATTGAGATGGAACGCCGCGCCATTGATCAGTCAGTTAAGGCGATAACTACCCCCATCTCTTACTGCTCTTTATCAATATTTAGATAACAATCGCTAACTGACCACGAAATTATATCAATGGCTCTCTGTCTGTATTAATTATAATTTATTTCAATTATTTTACAATAATGTTGATAAATTACAATATCTTTTAAGAAAACTGAGATGTTTCTTATTTATTTTATTTGTTGAATGTATAACAATAGAAAATGTGAGACCTTAAATTGTAATTCAAAACGATATTTATGGAAACCTCGACAAACAATATCTTCAGACTGCTCCCTATTTCTTTAAATTGTACAGGTATTAATGCAGTTTTGTTTATTTAAGTATATTTGCTCAGTCGATGAGTCTTAAGTCACAACATACTTTGGGTTTTAACTTTCAAAGGCACCGGCTACATAAACAAAGCTGAGTGGTTGGCTGCAGGAATAAATCTCGGACTGATCAAATACTAGCGAGGATGCTCCACTCGATAAAATTACGGTAAATTCCATTGTTTTAGGCAAGTCAAATGTTGTTAAATAGATTGTTCCACCCTAATGACAGTAAACGTAATGAATATGAAGTAAACACATTACCAAGCTCACAGATTTACTTAATGTAAGACAACTCTGAACAACTTATCATTAAGGTTAAAACAATAATAAGATAGAAATAAAAATATATTACCTGTAGAAGGGTTAACCGCAAAACTGGTGTTGGAAGGAAACAAACTGTATCTAACGAGAGCGTTATCTCCCAAATCGGCATCTGTGGCTGCGATTTTTCCAACAAAGGCGCCAACTTTTTGATTTTCTTCAACCATAAATTCGTAAGAAGCTTGCGAGAAAACTGGATCATTATCATTAGCATCCATTACATTGACAATAAGGCTCGCGGTCGCAGACAGCGGTGGGATACCATTGTCTGTAGCTATTATTGTCATTTTGTGCTTAGCTATCGTCTCTCTATCGAGAGCCTTCGCGAGGTAAACCCAACCCGTGGTCGGTTGGACCTTAAAATGCTCTTCGTTTGTATTATTCTCTGATACTATGCGATAGGTTATGCGTGCATTGTTACCGGTATCCTTGTCTATGGCTTCTATTTCTAATATCTGAAAGGAATTATTTTCGCTGTTCAAAGTTTCAAGTTTTTCAAAATAAACACATTACCTATAATACACTAAAAAGACATAATACTTTAATTGAGTTTTTTTTCCATTTATAAATACTTTAAAATTAACTTGGCATATAATTGTTTTTAGAATACTAGAAACAGCGATCTACATTTTAAAGGTTATTTAAAGCCCTTTATATTTAATGTAATTTATTCTTACCTTTATCGACAATGAGAAAGCTATTACAAATATATTTGTCTCTATTAAATATTATTAATCAAACATTGCAATAATCTTACATAAAATGTATATTTGGACGTTAAAAGTAAGATCACAAAAATAACAAATGAAGTTTCAACAATTTTTATCTTAAATAATATTATCTTTATCTTTACCTTTGTCTTAACAGCATCAGATTCTAAAACATTCGCGCTGTAAGTATCATGTTCGAAGACGGGAGTATTATCGTTTATATCTTGTACTTCTACAGCGAGAGTGAGGTTGGCGCTCAGCTGCGGGTTGCCACTATCCTTGGCGGATATAATGACCGTGTGACGAACAAGATTCTCGTAGTCCAAAAATCTGTAAGAAAAGATCTTTTAGTATACATAGCATAAATATAGTTTAACTACCTCTCGACTGTGATATCGTTCACATTAGAATTGGCCGTTCCCGTGGGAACCTCGGAGCTACTTAAAGAACTTCGATACAAATTAAATAAAAATGCAGCTTTGTTTTAAAATATCAATTGCCATTTAAAACTGTGTATATACTTATATAGAATATGAATGAGAAATGTTCAAAACTTACCTTAAAAGGGTTACCAATCCATGTTGAGAATTAACAGCGAAGGTATTCGCAGGACCCGTGGCTGATACAAGATGGTAAGTGATATGTCCATTCTTTCCTTCATCTTCATCGGTTGCTCTCGCCGCGTAGACAATTGACCCAATTGCAGCCGACTCAGCCACTGACACCCTAACTGATGATGTACCGAATTCTGGGGCGTTATCATTAACGTCTTCCAGTGTTATTTGGACCTATTTAACAAAATATAACATGAAATTGGAAATGAAATGATGAAAAATATAATTTAATGAAAAATATAAATTATTTATAATACCTGAGTCTGGTCATAGCTTGGAGGGTTTCCAGTAGCCGCTCTTACATTCAATAAGTATGATGCTGTGGTTTCCCGATCCAATTGTTTCGCTGTTCTAATGGAACCTGTATGAGTTTCTATTGTGAAATGGTTGTCTATATCCCCTGAGACGATGCTGTATCGTACTAATTGTTTGCCTGTTAACAAAATAAATAATAGATTATTGTATAGAAAAATATATCATAAAACATGATACTATCTTTTAAGATAACTAAGTATTCTTTCATTTTATAGTAATATTTTTATTTCTTTCCTTCTTTTATTTAATGATTAAATCATATAAATATTGTACACGTATCTATCTATACATACATATAAATAAAATGTAAGTGTCTGTTAGTATATTCAAATTAACAGATCTTCACTAAACGCATATGAAAAAAAAAATAAAAAATTTTCTCAGTGTGTCTGTCTATTTGCTAGTCCCGGCTAATCTCTGAAACGGCTCGACTGATTTCAAGTAAGTAGTAGTAAGTAAGGAGTAATTTGGCTAGGTTAATTAAAAAAGCATATTTCGCGCGAACAAAGCCGTTAGCACAGCTAGTATGTAATAAACATGATAAACCTACTTACTCTACTTCGATCGCTGACGACATTATTTCAAATTAATAAAAGGGTCCACAAGATTAAGATATTCAGTTACATTGTTGTATCGAACAGGTTATTTCAAATATTTAAGACCTCGTTTAATTACGTTTTAATCACAAGACTCAAAAACAATGATTGAGTCGACTTAATTAATAAACGATCACCTTTATCTTCAGCCACCAAGAGTCAATATTGCAGAGCAAATTATATGAATACTAATTCATATATTACATATTACTCACAGACAGTCTGTGAATTTTAAGAATTTTCTAACATATTTTAATTTATTCCGAGTCAAAGTAAATAAGGGTGAAGTTGTTGGTGCTGCAAGCAAAGGTGGGTCATAAATATGTTTGTAATATAATTTTACTTTCAACTCCGTATAACCTGTAATACTTTATCTTACGAACATTTATGTCTTGTTTAAGCAAGGCGACGCGGCGATAGAAATGTATTATCTTAGGACGATCTAGTCTCACAAGGTCGAGAGGTCCTTAAAATATTACCTTAGAAGCTACGCTGCCTGCCGAAGCAAAGTATAAGGAATAAATTCTAATGTAACATTTTTTTCATTTAAAAACATTACAAAAGAATTTGATACAATATAAATGTAAACTGCTTATATTCATGAAAGTATTATCCAACGTTAACATTAACTCCCTCAAGGGCCAACTAAATATACGATTCGCTTTATAAATTCTCCAAATCTATTTACAGAAGCTGAACGACAGCCGAAAACCGCTTTATATCTATCAAATTTTAATTGGCACTTCTCACAGTGTAAGCGATTCATTGTATATTTTTTTGTGGATATCTTTTTGCGGGTGCGTTTTTTGGTCGGTCGTTTTCGGCAGGACAGTTGACGCAATGAGATTGATATACGATTTTATTCGGCGACATGCCCGTGCCCGGCAGTCTTTGTCTCTGTAACTGGTCCTCCCCCCTGCGGCACGCCCGCGTCCTCCCTTTGTCCTTTCGCTCTTTATACAGCCCGTGATGCGATTGTCTTATTTTAGAAGATTTTTAAGCCCGACTTTAATGTTGTGTTTGTTTTTGAATTGACAATTCTCTGCGTTCGTGGTTTTAATAGTTATAGCAAATGTTAGGATATAGACAATGTTTGCAATAATTTGTTATTGTATGATACAATGAAAAAGGTATCAGTTAAGACTCATAACGTTTTCATCAAATGCAGGTCTTTACCGAATATTTATTAGACGAAACATTTAAACACAATATTTTATACATCTCTTGTAATGTGTACATTTTGAAGCTGCAGACAGGTGTGCCTAACCTTTGTCTGGATCCTAATTCATTAGTCAAATACACAGTGGTTTACTTGTCCTGTTACAAAATATATTCAGTAATACCCTTCTAAATTGAAATCATTAATGGCACCGCGATTATCTCGCTCACGAGGCTACATTTGGCTTCAATTAAGAGTTGTAAAGATCTCCTATGCGAATTATTCGATTTGAGTTTAATGAATTAATTATCTATAAGATTATCTCTAAAGGTAAAGAGCTTCGTTCATGTGACGTATATCAGTCACGGCATCTCTATTTATTTAAATTTTAATTAAACAATCTTATATAAATTTTATTAGCATTACTCCAAGAAAAATATATTTTCATAAATATTAAAATGACTTATAAAAATCAAAATTTGTGTTACTCAGAAATTTTTCAAGTAAAGAATAATTTTGATAAAAAAATATGTACATATGTGTTACAAGATAATCAGCAATACAAATTTTGATATTACCATGAGATTCCTTCGTCCGGATGCCGTCGCGGATTTTGCAAATGAACACTTAACAGCTAAACAATTTAACACATAAATCTTGTAAACAATTTCACTTGCAGTCCGTCCAAATAATGTCGACAAAAAACTTGGAAATAATTGAGGCGGAGTTCAAAAAAGAAGTATAGAAAGTTTCTCGCAAAAACTGTCGCCAGGATTCGGTTTGTTGACCTCGGTTGGTTGGAGGTTGATTTAATTCGGCTGCGGCGGGCTGCGTCCGACTCCGCGGGTGTATCCTTGGCTTTCTCGGGATTGAATTTCAAATTTTCAGTCGTGTTGCATTGCAAGAAAGCGTGAACCACATTTAGATTTTCAAACTAAAAACACTAAATCGCTTCACATTACATATCCTTCATCGATGTGGGATCGTCACTAATCGTTGTATTATTATAACTGAATGTCTAATTAAAGGCACACCGTTTCTCACAATGTAGTTAATATCGTAGTTTCTCGGCATTTTGTAATCATGACTGAGATTTGCATTTAGTAATAACGCATAGAGTTCGCTTTGATATTTAACCCCCTAAATGATTTATAAGCTATGGCAATTTTCTGATACAGTAAATGCATGTTTCTCCATTCATTTTAAATGGGTAACATAGTTTGTGAGAATTAAAATTTTTCAATCAAAGTCATTAATAAAATATTTATTATTATCATAAAATAACTTGTGAATGTGATTTGTCCTCTCTTCCAGATTTGGTTATCTTTAAAGATAAGTTAATCAATAGTTAAACGCTTTGTGTAACTTGAGGTGTCTTTATATAATCTGTATTTAACTATCTGTGGGACCACACGCGTGTTCATTAACCCCTCCATTGCGTAACCTTAGAAAATCTTATTTTATTGTCGATATAAATTACAATTCACTAAACCGGTTTTTATAAAATTTTCATAAGATTAACGTCTAACAAATAATGTTAATGTCTTTAAAAATGTTAAAATATATACATTACAGTTTAATGTGTGAACTTTAACAGTCTTCCCGTAATATATTACGGATAAGTCAACATATCATATTGATATTTATTTATTAGAAAATATGATTTATATAAAGTAAATTAATGATAAATATATAACAGTGTTAATATTTAAATTGTTGTGCAATATAATTATGTATGTCTATGTATATTTGTGGCTCGTAACTCCTAAAAGCATCGAAACAAATTTGTTCCGGAGTCAGGCAATCACATTTCAAACATGTCTGGTCTCATTAAATTATATTTTTTTAATTAATGGATGTTTATCTCGGGGCAACTTGGCTATAAATCTGATGGGGGCGTGCTTTTGGCCATTGGTGTTCAATATTATGGTGCTCTTTCTAATTAAACTTTGAGCATCTCTGGCCCTCCTTGTTTATGTGCCAAGTTGTAAAATATAGCGTTCGAATCACATATACATATATAATGAAATTTAAGAATATTATATATTATTCAGTATTGTCAAAAGATATACAAAATATGTTTGTATATATATAAAAGTTAACCATATCTTTTATCTTTGTTTAGTTTTAACGAGTCATTGTTTACTACAAATAATAATAATGATTTATGGGGAAATAGCATTTCACTTGTACCAAGCGCAAACAATACAATGTCGGATAATTTTTAAGCGATATCTTCTCAATCTGAAAATTTGATTTGCAATACCCGCTGCCTCTGATCGCCGGTTAATTGCTTAAAAATTTATTGATATCACACTGACAAACGGGATCTGCATTTCAATATTTTAAAATGATATTATTCAACAAAATATAAATATAAATTTTGCTTTACTTAAATATCTTATTTACATGACATGAGTTCTTAGATTAAAAAGAGGTATATTGGAGGGTTTTGACATAGAGCATGATCAATAATATTAAAAAGAATATGAATCAAGTAACATTAGCTATGAATCTTAAATGCTATCAACAATACCAGCCGTGGTATTCTCATGGACAAGTGCGGAACGTATAACGGAGCTCGGATTCAGTGATTTACAGCGCACACTGCGCCGACTGGCAACAGAACAAACGTGCTCCGGGATAAAGAGACTTTACTTACACTGTAACCTAATCATTTTACAATATTATACTTATTTTCAAATAATAATACATATATATTAAAAAAATATATTCAATATTCAATTATCAACTTATTTTAGATAAAATTATTTATAGTATGGAAGTCATTTTTAAATAATATTTTAAGTTTTGTTATAAAAGTTAACAAGAAATTTGCTTTATTGTTTCTTATTATTTATTATGATTGTTACAGGACTGTGATGTAGTTATTCGATAGTAGATAGTCGATTATAAATATTAGAGAAACAAGGCAATGACAAGTGGAACGTCGGCGGTCTTTAATAGTGCATACTGATGTGCCTATAAATGGTTAAAATTCACAACCGATGTTGGTTTTTAGTATCAATCGTAAAATATCAATGATTCTAAAATATGAATTTGAATTGCCTTCAATTCGCAATACTAACTTCATGGGACATTAAATTTATTTAATTTATTAAAGTTAAGTATAAAATAAACTCACATCGCATTATACTTGTTAAAATGTTTAACTTTTTTAAGCGTGTATTAAATATTCGAATACGAGTAAGACTTTTAGTTTTGAACACGTTTCTGTTTCATGTAATAACAAAACACCTACAATTTCTCGCATACCTTACAATTTTACAGGTACGTAAACTACAGGCAGAAAAAAAGGTAAATTATTGCACAGAACTTAATGTACAGGCACATTTAAACCGACCAATCAGATTGTCTCACGTGTTCGGTTATTTTTTATTCAACGAAATATGTTATCGGATGGAATCGACTACCCCGATACTAAATTTGAGATACGTAGGGCATACAAATATCGTTATTTCAATATATTTATATCCCTCTCCGGTGTGGATGATTACGATTCAAAGTTATTCCGGGATTAGAAAGTATAAAGAGTCATATAAGAGTAGTAGAAGCGTGGATAACGACGGTTGCCCATCACACAATCGTGATCCTACTTAGACAATAGTGCTTACGTGTTTTATGCATAGATACTTACAGGACCGTGGCCCAAAATAGAGACATCTGGCATATTATTAGACGATGTTAAGATATTTAAAGATAGATCTATGATGAAAACTATTTTAAAAATTAATACCAATTTTTTAAATACTTAGTTATAATCTTTTACGTAAATGTCTACTATTATTATTTGGGCAAACGTATTAATTTAGCACATCTTAGTATTTTCTTCGAAAGTATAATTTCAGTTTGGATAAAAAAGCTCCCTGTTCGCACTCGCTCTTCCCTTAAATGTATATAAGAGATGCACGATTTCAATAATTTTGTACAACCAAAATGAAGCTATAATGTAACTCGATTCCCCGGTAGTCTTCAGTTTTCTAACATTAATATTTACTCTGTCTCTTAAGTGATTTTCTTTGTATGTAATCCCAAACGTCGGCTCTGTTTGCTTACGGGCTTACTATTGTTAGGACGTTATCGATCTGCATTGTGTGTCTGAATCTCTAACAAAGTAATTGTATCTTATTTCATCGTTCATCACAATATCATGTTTCATCATTAATGTGCATTGTGTAGTTTACAATCTTTATAGACGATAAGTGGGTATCATACGTTTGGATTTTAGTTGATAAAAATGCTTCCTATTTTAGTACGTGTATGAAGTAGGTATGAATAAAATCGCCTATTAAAAGAGTTTTTTGTCTATTACATTTATTAAAATCTTAATTCTAAAAGTTATTTTATTAGAGTTGGGACTCACTCTATATGTTTTTTTTTTATAAAAATAAAAGAATGTCATAGAACTCACCTCCAGCTGTTGCTTTAAGACTGCCAACAATTGTTCCACTTCTTACGTCTTCTCTGATACGAAAATTGTATCTAGGCTTATCAAACAACGCAGAACCAACTCCAGCTGGCATGACATTGACGTGAACCGTGGCCCCTTGAGGTGCGGCCAGGCCACCTCCATCAGTCGCTGACACTTCCAAATCAAACCTCCCACTCGCTTGTATCAATGAAGGTTTCGTAACAAATATCTCTCCGGTGCTCCTATCTATTCTAAAAATATCGTTATCATTCCCATTTATAATTCTATATGTAACGGTCCCGAATTTGCCTGAATCAGCGTCGGTGGCGGATACGGCTACTATGGGCTCATTGCTGGATACTCTTCCCTCTTTCAGGGAGACGTTGTAATCTTTCACCGTGAAGGCTGGAACGTTGTCGTTTATATCGAGGAGTTGAATCTTCACCATTGCGGTCGTGGACAGGCCCCCTGCGAATAAATAAATAATTGGTCTCTTGATTGTCTGTGTATTGTTGTAATACTATGTTTAATTGACAGGCCCTTGATTTATACGGATGTCAACGCGTTTTCGTTACATGTTGGAGATAATAAAATGATGTTCGCTGTGGTCGGATGATGTTTTTTAATTGTGGTGCAAAATAACTATGAGGCCTTGTTCTCTAACAAGGCCTCACGACTTTTAGTGACAAGGTGTAATGATTTAATACTATAGAATTCAAAACATACAAGACATACTTACATACATACATACATACCACAGACACGAATTTTCAAGTATACTTTACACGATTCAAACATAAAAACTTCTTGAGATATCTTAACAAATAACTTGATAAAGATTCACGGACATTTTCGCTTATCAGATACCAAAATTACTACCGAAAAGCCCTTGCACTTAAGATGCCGCTCAGAATAAAAACGTATAGTAATAGTTCAGTATCCTCGCTCCATAAATCAGGGGAGGGACAAGAGCCGACACTTTTGGAATTTATTCCTCTGGCATTTCGCCGGTGCCTTATTTCAAGCTGTATATGCATAGCTACACTGTCACTGCTAAACTTATTGCTTCCAATTGATAATGAATGGGAAGACAAAAACTCTACAATGGTCATTATTCCTCTTTAATACTTTGAGTGATATATGACAGGTGTTGAAACTGCCGTCACACAAACAGCTTAATAAGTACAATACAAAAAAAAATTACAGCTTAAATGGATTTGATTTTACGATATATTAGACTATTTCTGGAACATTGGAAAGGTTTCAAAAATAATACTGACCTCTGTCAGCAGCGATGACAGGAAATTCGTAGTCCGATGTTGTTTCATGATCGAGGGGAGCAGACACGCATAGCTCTCCAGTATCAGACTTGACGGAGAACTGGCGGGCGAGACCGTCCCCAAGAGTGTAGTTCACGATAGCGTTCACACCACAATCAGGATCAATAGCTGACATCTGCAATGAGTGAAACAAATTGTTACTATGTAATTAAAAATAAATAAATCTTATATATAATGTTCAATGATATCCGTACAAAATAGGCATATTCTGTAACAAATTACAATTATAATCATTGTTGTAATTATTTGCGACACACGATTCGATAAATGAAATATGATAATAATACCATCATTCTATTAACATTAGGTACAATGCACAACACACCGTATTTAATATATACCATTATAGCTCCTATGGCCTAGAAGCTACGTGTTATATTTCGATATAAGTTAAATTATCCGCAGGCTATCACTTTTCAATTTCCTTTTGCAAATACACAAATAATTGTCCAACTGCTCTCTAGATAAGAATCGTAATTAATAAAGGTTATTAAATGTAAAATTGACAACTCTTCCGTGGGGTCGGTTTTATAATGCTCTTTGAAAGGCGAGTGTTTAGTTTATCCTTTGATTAATTAACAGATTATGTTCCTACTAAGAAGTTTGTTTGATAAAACAAATTGTCTAACTAATTTCATTTGTCAATGTTAGGAATAATAATTAATGAATAATTGAAATGTCTAAATTCAATAGCTGGAGTAAATACAAAACAAATCTTTTAAATTTATTAATGTATCAATCCTAATAACTTACTTTAGTGGCAGATACCAGAGGGTCTTAAACAAAGAGGAATATTTTTGGCTCCTAACAAATAAATTAGATCTATCTTAATTGTGCAGCTTTAAAAGGAGTCCGTGTAATAAATAAACCTTTATGGCCTTTCCAATAACATGATGGCATTTCTAAATGCGATTGCATCGAAAATAAAATAATTCGACGATGGAGGTGTTAAGTGGTGGCACAAAAAAAAATCGCTACATTGTCGATAATTAGCCCGAA
Organism: Melinaea menophilus ssp. n. AW-2005; assembly: GCA_918358695.1. NCBI lineage: Eukaryota > Metazoa > Arthropoda > Insecta > Lepidoptera > Nymphalidae > Melinaea > Melinaea menophilus. The sequence goes on along the minus strand of OU911039.1, from coordinate 28,917,267 downwards.
ATTATTTTTTTCTCTTTATCACACTATAGAGTATCATTGGCGACGCAGCTATTAACGCTCATGAAGAAGTTTATGCTAAAATAGTACAAAATTGTATGTGGTTAGGTGTGCGGGTTGCTTGCACGCATTTTACAGTCTTTTTAAACCTTTAGAGCAGTATGCATGTGACAACGCCCTCTGATTAATTGCGTCTGAGTGTAAGGGAAGATAAATGGTTGGGCTTGCAAAACTCAATAGCTCCGAGTCATTTGAAACCTTATTGCAGAATACTAGTGGCTAAAATCCTATTAAATATAAGAGTGAAATGTTAATATTAGTCATTTTACACGTTTTCCTGTTGTCTACATTGATATGAATTATTTTAGTGTTTTATAGACAATTAGAATTATGGCCTCCTAATTATTATAACAATTTAACTGTGCATTTTCTCAACTTGATATATTTATATTCATCTACCTACACCAAGTACCAAAAATAAAAATGACATCACGACTAATAACAATGATAATAAAACATTTGTATTACACAAACGTATTAGGAATTTATAAATAATTGCTTTTATATTCAAACAATATATCGTATAGCTCAAGACATACACGCTATCGCAGCTTGGAAATATGACAAGTGAGATAATGCAGCGGTCGCCTTTTAAATTGATACTAAAGTACTTAAGATGTTTATATTTAAATTTTCAAGCAAGTTGACGCAGGCTATTATCGGCTACCAACCAGTGCGAGATAAGAATGGCCACATTGAGATTTATAGCACACACGGTGTGTTTAAAACGTTTTGTTAAAGTGTTACTTGTGTCTCGCGTCTCAATTAGCAACTTTAATCCGACCGCTAATATTTTTGAGAACACAGATTAAAATCTACGTTAAAAATAATTTAGATCAATTCTTTTGATTTATTAATTATTGTTTTGTATTAGATTATTGTTATTAATTGATTGGGAATCTTAAAGAAAAGATTAATAGCTTCGTTCTCATGGAAGAGTAATGGGGAAGTCAGAATTACATAAAAATCAAATGTTCAGATATTTCTTTTTGGCAGCTTTCTCGCCTTTTGTAGAAACGAATGCGTTGCCACAGAAGCAGCACCCATTGCTGCTGCGAATTCTTCGTAACATAATCTGTGTTTCTATTCCAGTCATGGTCAACACAGTATTTTTGGCTTAAATAAGTTACTTTCACAATATTAGGAGGATATAAAAAACCCAAACCCAAGGACGCAATATTTATTATCTAAACGACCACCAAATATAATTATCATAAATATAATATTGTGTAGATTTAAAAATACAGAATATTATACCGAAAAAGATCTAGATAAAGTTTAACTTAACTATAAACGAATCTAAAATATATTACACCTTCTGGGGTGGAATTCCTTTTTTAAACCGCACTTTATTTAAAGCATACGATTTAGTTCGCTTAATTTATTTCTCTCATACCTTATTTGTAAACCATAGTAAAGACAATGAAAATAAATTTCACACTGCACCTTACAATAACAAACTCGAAAAATACCTTCCAATTACAGAGCTCCATCGCTAACTATTCAGACGAAATTTTAAATGAATAATGCATTTGAGAACAATTGCTATACTTGTCACCGGCTAGCGCACGTCAGATACTTGTTTACATTCAGGGAGCGATCCGGCGAGCCTCTAAATAAACCGTACAACATGTTTGATGCAAAAAAGCATAAATAAATTATTTGTAACTATATAAATATAACTCAGATCGGTGGTCGCTAAAGGACATTGTAATTCAGTCTGATTGGCACACAATAATGAAATCAAAGGTAAGCCATTTAAAAATTGTCCGCGTTAAAAGGAAAAAGAGAACAAATAAAATTGGAAGGACAATACCAGGGCCCGGTTCGGAAGGATTTGTAGTGCCATTAGTTGGTGTTTTGTGTTCATATAAATTTGGATTCCTACCGTCTAATAAATAAGGACGGGAATTGCGTGGATTTTTTGTTATTTTTTTAATTAAAAAGGCTACGTTTGAAATTTTTATTCTTTGCTATTGCTGGTTTTAAGTTTATTAATGATAGAAACTGATGTATAAATTGTTTTATATTGACCATTAGGTACTACTGTTGTATGGTTGCCAAAAAAATGTCTCGTATATATAAATTGTAAATTGTTCTTTTTAACGTCTAAGTATATACAAAAGGCGATAATGATGTCTCGATATATCAGCAAATAAAAAGATTAATGAAGCCCTGTTCATTAATCTCTTGTAATTTAATAAAAACGTTGTATTGTAAGCGGAGTGTTAATGCTGGAGGTGGTTGTAGCACTGAGTCTAGTTAAAGTATTGACTGGTATTGGTATGTAACAAAAAACATAACGAGTCACTTAAATTGAGGAATTATTTTATCACTTTATACGTACGACTTGTCGTACGATTGTATAAAATAAAAATTTTATTGCATTTTTTTTATATATACCTCAATCACCGCATATACTATATATATATTTTTTTAAAATATATATTGTATATAGTTTTTGATAACAAATTTAAAATAAACATCATTTTCTCACAAGGGATTTACAACACCGGGTTATGATACGACAAATCGTATATTATAAATTGTCAAATGTCATGAAGCTTCACATTGACTAAGCTGTCAACCCGTCCTGCCTAGTTTGATGTGGCTGATACGTGCAATGTTTTTGTAATTTCGATCTAGAACCAGGTCTTATAATCCCCTTATTATCTAGACCTCAAGAATCTGTCAAAGAACGCTATGAGCTGTGGAGTTTAAAACACCGTTAAAGTGTTTTGAAATGTGTATAGCTCACTTTAGTTTTAATCTAGCGATGTGGTAGCTTAATTGATACAGCGCCGGGATCTTATCCCAGAGGTCGCAGATTCGAATCCTGCTATCAATAAATTTTTCAATCTATATTGAATAAAAAATTTAATTGTCTTTGTAATAATTTAAAATGGATAAGAAAAGATAAAGCTAAATTATTAATAGCTATAATTCTAATTTTACAAATAATTATTTCTGTTCAAAAACACATATATAATTTAATCTAATTTAAACCTTTTGTATCATAATTATAATGCCTAAAATCCTGAGTACTAATTTTCTGGTTTAATTATAGGTGCTCACTGGCCTTTGAGTATAATATTAAATTTCAGTCTTGTGCGATTATATACTTCTTTTTTGGTTTCGTTGGATGGGTAAAGTAATATCGATTAAACTCCGGTATTATTGGAAACTAGTCGAGAAGTCACCGAGCTGCGCCTGCGCATACAATTACATACAGTAATTAGAATAAATCGATTAAGTCTTACCTTCCACTTATATATGTATGATATTGTATGTATGTATGTTAATATATGTTTTTTGTTATTTTATTGTGTCTTTAAAATATCCAATAAAAAGTAAAATATCTGTGCATGTCCACTCTGAGGGGTTAATTCATCTTGTGAGTGTAATGTACACGGGTACCCACACAAATCGTCAGAGCATACGAACAGACAGGCCTCTCCGAGTGTGAAATGTACGGATAGCAAAGAAATGTCCAATTTATATTATCTATATGTCTACTCTAAAGCTTGGTAAGAAGTATTATCAAAAAAATACAGTATTAGTAAGTCTTAACAAATTTATAGTTAACATAGTAATATAAACAAAAATTTTATTAAAAAAACAGGTTGAAATTTCTTTTATATAAAAAGATCGTTATATATACATAGATTACAGAAAGCTTTCGTATTGATTTTAATTTATATATATTTAATGGAATAATTGAATTAAATTGAATATAACTGTAATTTATAAACAATTAATTGGAGTTGCGTACAGTTCGCGGAAGAGTCACCCGATATCCGTGGTCGCGACAGACTGAGCTTTATCAAAACTGAATTAACACCCTCGCGGTCTGACCCGTGATTAGATGCCTGGTTACATATAACATTACATATAACATTATATATAACATTACATATAACACGCCATTACGTTTAACTTACACGCGTTTATTTTATGGAATATTTATCCTTAATTTTATTACCTCAAATTGAAAAGACGAAAAAAAAATATTTTACTTGTAATTGATACATACTGCATATTTCTCAATAGACGTTTATATCTTTAAATATTATAATGTCTAGAACTGATTATCAAATATTTTATACATTTCAAGGTCATTGAACCATACTAATTAAGGACTGGTGGTAATTAAGCAAAAATCAACATCGAAAATGTAAATTAGTGTTGAGCTGTGATTTATTTATATACTAATGATTGGTCGAGACTTTGGAAATGATAATATTTTTAATATAACTAGTTAAGTGATAATTTATATTATAATTTCATATTTTGCTATCATTTTTACATAAAAAAAATTGTAAAAATACGAGAAAGTAGTAATAAGGAGTAACGTTACAATTTTTTAATTTAAGATTGTAAAATGGTACTTTAATTTTTTTATAATTAGGTAATTAACGAAAGACATTATAATCTTAAAAATAAGCACTAATCATTATTTCATTATATTTCCGACCTATGCTGTAAGTCGCTCGATAAATCTCGCACGGCCCACGCTAGATTTTCATAACCAGTCCGACTAGAAGTTTTTCATCCGCCTGACAAGTCAACTAACTGCTGGCACCGGGGTTTTGTCGTGTCATGGATTTTATATATATTGTCAAAGATATCGTGGGTTTTGTTGATTATGAAAAGAAATCATTAATATTTTGACTTATAAAACACATGTTGGGTGTTAGTAACAATTTATTATCACAGATTTTGTGTTCTTTTTAATTTATGTTTATAGTTTATAATTTTTTTTTATATCGAAATTGTAGTGAACCCTAATTTAATTTCAAGTATCTCTAAGTATTCAAAATGGCGTCATATAAATCTAATCTCCAGAATGAAGACTACGACAGTAATACCAACCTGATTATTGTTTAATCCCTAGTGACGTAAATACAACGAATATTAATTTTAAGAAGTCAAATTAACAGTAATTCGGTAATTCGGTATCACCGTTACTCTGATAGTAACGCAAAAGTTTCTAATGGGTAGTAATCATTTATATGATACATTATTTTTAATTGGCAAATTTCAATCGAAAATATATTAATTATAAAGATACGGATATTGATTTAAATTAAAAAGAATATTTTATTTAACTCTAATTACTGATAGTTTTCAAACAGAAGTGACAAGGCGAGATAAAACTTGATTTTAAACTTATCAGGAACAAAAAATAAGTCAATGATTTCGCATTATTTTTGCTATAACAGGTATTTGATAAGAACTCACAATTTACATACTAAATAATCAATGTTATAATTGATCGGTGTATGATATTTCATAACTTTTATATTAAAATATTTTATTAATAATTATATTTTTTACATGAAGCGTAATATTTTCAACCTTTTGATAATCGTAGCAAATAAATGAGTGTATTCAAATGAACACAATAAGTGAAGCTAATCAGTGTTTCAAAGATGGCGGCGAAATAAATCGACCGTATATTAAAACCGCTCGATTCCCGCGAATATTGCGCTTGTCTAGGAATCTGTATACACGCGGACCATTAGCCTTATCTCATTATTCAGTACTACGTATAAATCTCACTAATGCTTCCATATCTTATAAATCTTTTGCTGGCTGCTTAATTAGAATGAGCTGAGCGCGCAGATCCATGACAATTCTCATTTTGGATGTGGTATCTCTTTATATTTTGCTCACTATTACTTAATATTAAACTGCTATGGGATATCCTTGTTATATGTTGTAAAGTGATCAATGTTTTTTATTTTATTTACTTTATATTATATCTTCTATGTTTATACAACATATATTAGCTCTTAGAATTACAACTTTTCAGCATGACTGTGAGTAATGGAAAAAGCTGTTAGAAAAATAAGGTTGTCACAATTAACATTTATATAATGTTTTTCTTATTACAATATGACTTCAATATGTATATTCCTGTTATATGCCATAAAAGGAGATGGAATACTCAATATGGACCCCTAATAGTTAGTACTATAATTGGTTATCAATACTAAATTAGCATCTCCATACGATATACTCACGGTGGCGTACAATGATACACTATATCGCGAAATGAAAAATTACCCGACCACCGTCTGGAGCAATATTACATTCTGTATTTGGTCAGTAAAAGGAAATATTTAAGAAGAATATGATTTTAATATATCACATGTGAGATTCAAATCACAAAACATGTTTAATGTATGCACCAATTTGGCATTATTAGGTCAGTTAAGTGATAACCAATTTAATATTTCATCACTACATTCAATCAATTGCTGACAACAGTAGACTTTATGATGCATAATTTGTATTGAGCAACATTTGATTGTTATAGAATTACATCTTTGATACAGTCAGGACGAAAAGTGTTTATTGCATCATATTTTATTAATAAAATCCAAAAGACTAATTAAAAGTACGATCAAATTAATGATACATAAATTTTATATAAGATAAGCAACATAATATAATACCAAGTATTACACCAGAACTAGTGTTAGCAAATATTACAAAATAAACCTAAGCTTGGCAGTCAATTTACGCTTTCGCAGTTGTCCAACAACACTTGCAATGCGTAGGTATTCCAGATGTGAAACTGAATGGTTAACTGAAGATATATTAACAAATGTTAAATACCTAGAAAGCAATTGAAAATTTCTACATATTTAACTAATTTGTGTATCAATTTACAAAACGACTTTATCATCGTCACACCACTGCTTTAAGTGTAATTAACGCTAAAAATAAAACAGAAAAAAAAATGTAATTTATTTTTTTACCGACTGTACTTAATGCGTACCCTCGGGGGACAGCCGCACTAAATACGAAACAGCTACCGTCAGCATCTGGGTCGGATATTAAATACCTAAGTGTTATAAATGCATCTGTGAAAGTCTAGATTTATCTCCCTCCTATATGGTGCTGTCAAATAATTTCCGCGCTTAAAATTTATACTGAACGATAAAATTAGCGACTTAAAGATATTTTAGTTACAACATTGTTGAGAATATCGAATCTTAATAAAATTAAACCTAATTCACTATAATGATGATAACCTGCAATACTGTAAGTGTCTTTTAATATCAAACGATTATTTCAATTTAGTTTGATTTAAGATTTATGAATTGAATTAACTTAACTTAAAACGTAGTGATAAATCAAAGCAAAACAAAACAAATAGAAATTAAATTGAAATAAATATCATAACAATAAAGCTATTATTATTATTGATATAAATTGTGTCCTAGATTATTATTTATTTGCCTTTCGTGTCCTATAAACCTTTAGAGCTGGAGGGCACAAGAAACCAGGTTATGGCGTAGGGAGTTAATGGAATCGCATTAAAGGACCAGAATGTGAAGATATATAACAACTAGTTAGTTGTAAAGGAAATCTTATAGAATACAAATAGGCGTTAAGAAAAGGACAAGAAAAGTATTTATGAAGGTAATATCATCATTACTGGTAACGAATACTTAAATTAAAGTTTTCAAACACAATGATAAAAATGTGATAGAAAAACAGAATACATTTTTATTATCTACAAGGAATACGACATTAAATTATATGAACGCAGATGTAAAGCTTGTGGAAGAAACAGGTGCTAATTGGGCCATTCTGTTTAATATGATGGAATATTAAGAATTATTGCGAATGATTTATTTTTTATTTTTAAAACATCTATTCGAATTCCTTTTATAAGAGCTAACGTAAAGAATCCTTATGAAAAGGAGTTATTTTTAAATTTTATTACTAGAAAATGTATTACAAGAAGTTGTTCCATTAAAAAGTTGTTAAACAATTTATGAAGGAAGCTTTTTGAGGTCTTATAGGGCTTATCTGAGAGCTTGAGAGTCTAGGTCATTCTATTAGTATTAATGATGAATGTGCTTCGCCTATTGGGATGTTTAATTGAAATCTAAAACCTTTGATTTAGAGCCGACCAATTAAGTGAGAATATTTGCTCGGCCAATTAAATAGCCCGCTAGTGAACACGTAATAATAATTGGTTGGTTTCTGAAATACCACTTGATAATTTGTTCAACGTTTTCAACTATCGACTCATAAATCTTTATTGCCATAAATCGAGTATTAAGCTAAATAATTATTGGAATAACTGTATTCAAATATAAAAATGAAATCATTGAAGTGATATAAAAATTCATAGCCCAAATTTACATTACTGTTGTTTATCAGAAATTTAAAAATATAATATGTTACTAAAAGAATATGAAATATCTTATAAAAATAAAAAGCCAAGTATATTTGCACAAAACACGTCTCAAACAAAGAATTGAATACAGTATTCAATCCACGCATGTACCTGAACAATTTATTTACAAAACTGAGACAAGATCTGTTTCAGTGGACCTAGCCATATTTAAATGTAAATGTGCTACCACATTTTTCCGTTCGTTTGCATCTAATATTTCACTAGGCAGCGCATCTTATTTATGGTCTTTCTGAATAAGACGTACCTGTCCTTTGATGTCACTGGATTTTGTTCGCTAATGATGTGGGACAGCCTTTTTTGCAATGTCTACCTAAATAACCCTGACGTCTGGTTGCTTAGTTGGTTCTGGTTTACAAAGTTATACAGTTAGTGGAAATGACGTGGGATTGAAAATGAGACGTCGCCGAGATATATCATGTGACTGGCAAATCGGTAGATATGTGAACGTCGGGAATGCAAAGACGACAGTTATTGTATATCATAAACATAATTATGTTAATACTTTGTATAGAGTAAAACATTTAGATGCTGTTCAGATTTTCCTGTTTGATAATATAGGAAATGAATTTGTTTGATTTAAATTTATTTGCTTTCTTATGCTTTTTGGTTTGCATGTTTTGTTACTAAATACAGACGTATAATAATAATAATAATTTCAGCTTCGGTGGTCACCCTACTATCAGTGCCCAAAATCATAGTCACTGCACAAAGTAAGTTCTAAGCAAATGAATGGCACTCATTATAGGGCAACAATTACATCTGGCCAGGACAAAAGCGCGGATAACGTATCTCGCATACGTGAGACCAAATAAGGGTGACCATGTTATACAATAAGCACGGCTATGTTATGTTTTCTTTTACAAATTACAAATAAACAGATATAAGTATAAACAACTTTTTTATTCAAATTCGACGAAAATCCAACTTGATTTAATATCACTATCCTATAATCAAAATAAGATACTTCAATGAAACAAATTACAGTTTGTACTGATATAGAAATAAACATTAATCTTAATTTAACTAATTTATTATACCAATAAATAATTAAATTAATGAGGATTTAGTGTCTTAAAAAAATAATTAATTTCAAAAGCTTAGAAATTTATCCGTTTTATAGTTAAATAGATGGAAATACTACATCATTAATGTGAGACCGGCCAACTACCGTCATTCACGACCCGCTTTCTACACCACAAAATAATGGGGAACAATTAATATATATCTTGCGTCTGTAAATGGGATAGGTTAGAGGAATTAACATCAAACACTTTTTAAGCCAAGCTATTAAGCCTTTTAAGATGATTAAACATCTATCCGTACGTACCTGTACCTATAAAACTGCATCATATTATATTTAGGAGAAAACAGTATAGTATAGTAGGAATAATTTAAGTGAGATTTAGAAAAGTACTGAATTGTATTCCAACATGTTTCACATAGAGATTCATATTATCATCTCAATTAAGAATCATGTGCGTCTAGTTATAATCCCAAGAGTGGCTTTAAATAGTGGATTCACTACTGTTATTCGATTAAGCTTAATCAAATTTACATCCGCGCCTGAGATTAACCCGACCTGTTTTCGTGGGCACCTCTGTTAATGAAATGAGATAGGTTTACGTCTTTATATTAATCTTGTGATTTTATTCACATCTGACTTATATATAAAAAATAAACGTATTAGTCTAGTATTTGTTCTTTCAAATCTTTTGAAAGCAATAGTTTTGTCAAGTAACAAAAATATACATAGCCCATTTTGTCTAAAAATATTTTCATATAGTTAATATAATTTTAAATTGACCATTTAAATAACATTGTTTCAAAATGATTATCTAATCTCGTTTGATATATTGTTAATACTGCTTTCAGCTAAACTATAACTTATACTTAGAATGTAACTTTATAATGAATTTTAACAGGAGATTCTTGGCACATTTGCTTAATATCAAATTTTACCGTTAATTCAATTAAGCGATCACCAACATACATTTTATCCTTCATATCTCGTTATATTATAATACTTTGTGATAGAATTTAATTAGAAGTGTATTTTCCAATATCTCACTGTATATTTAAAATTAATTAATAGACATTCGATGATATCAACAAGGTTCAGTTTAAAAAAAATAATCTGATCACCGAATACATTATAGATATGATTAAAGTTAACTTAATTGGAATAATTTTTAATAATTTATACAACTAATTAACAAAAGTTAAGTTAAATAAAATGTTGAGTTTAAATAACTTTTTATAATACAAACAAAACAGACAAAGTTAAAACATACCCCCATCCACACCAGTATTTATATCAATAGGTCATCTAAATAAATTACTATATCTCGTATATTCTACCTTAATGCAGTATATTATTTTCATAATGTACATACATAATTTGCACATACTTTATGAACTTTATTGAGATCATGGAAGGTTTAAATTCAAAATATTCTAACTTCTAACTATATTTCTCGGAACGAGATAAAGCTGGTGGAAACCTTAAGTAAAGTCAACTGCTATAATAATAGTGACGACAGCTAGGCAATATAACGGAGTTATGGACCACAAGCGGTCGGTTTCAATTTAAGCATCCCAGAGAAGGGGGTAGTTAGGTAGTAAATTACACACCGCGCTATGTCGTGTCTACCTAAGATTGTTTATTCTGCAGAGCTTCCGCTAATGGCTTGTATGAGAAATTGTGAAATTATAACCAATACTAAACAACTGTGGAGTTATTAAAAGGTATAGCATTTCCGCAATGAAGGCTTATTTACGTCTGATTTAACTACTCATGCGTTTCATAATTTACGTAAGATAATTAGTTATAAGATTTTACAATAATATTAATATGATATGATTACTCATTCTATATTAAAATTTTATTTCTCAAAGTGACTAATACCTGAGGAATTTTAATTTACAGGTTGGAAGCCATTTTATTTTGCGATACAACCAAAAATGACATGGCGAATTTTACCGTGGTATTATCTCACTATGGAACGGTTATTAAAGGTAATCTATTGCAGGAGTAGCAATTTAGTAATTAAGATTTCCAGTGAATTTATATTCACTTTATCTATTATAGGCAATGCTTTATTACAGGCTCCATTATTTATTCAGTGTTTTGACATAATAATATCAATAAATATTAATTAATGTCAAATAACGTGCGTCAATGGTTTTGTTTTGATTTACAATTTTATATTCGAACCCCAACAAAGCGTTAGTTTGAAATGTCAAAGTCTCAAAATCGAGTTCTGTTCTCAAATTCTCTTAAAAATTTTTTTGAGCTTCCATTCCATTACATGTAAAGATTTTTCTTATATTACATACAGTAGTATATAATGTAAAATAATAACTATATCATATGTACATTTTATTTATATTAGTTATAAAAATATTCTTGTTGACAGTTTAAAGGCATATCGTTTACAATTTTAGATTATAGGTTAGTCAGCATTTACCACTTCATTTGATAAATACTGCCGATTATAGCATGTAAACAGTGTTCAAATCTAGATTAGCCATATCTGGATCAATGCAATTGTGTTTGGTTACACGATTTCAGTTCACTTACTTATGTAGTTATACTTATGAGCTTTTTATTTTTGAACTTTGAAAATTATTTATAAATATTTCATATGTCTGCCATGTATACTTTAATAAGGATATCTTGGTTTTTAAATAAATGTATGGAAGTATTTTTTTATGTGCTTTTGAAGAATAATAAAAATAATATAGAGTTTAGGTTACCTGCATAATAATAACAAAAATGTATACTTCATTAAAGCAGCGCATTATTTTTATCTTTTAAGATTATAATCGAATTATAATGTAAGAAACATATTAGCGTTCAATAAACATAAATTTGTAGACATTATGTTGTTAACCGTAGAAAATGAAAAAAATATATATATAAAACGCAGTCCTTAGTCACTAATCTATACTTATTTCAATTTATATTAAGATTATGACTACAGAGTTGCTTATGCATGTCCAATAGAGGGACGATATTAATTATCTGTGGCCGTATAACATATAAGCAGTAGGCAATGATTAAAGCTATTGCAATTTTTCTTAGACATTTAAAGGGTGGCTCACGTCAGAATTGTAGGCTGTGATTGATAATAATAAGTGCTTTGAAGATATTATATCGATTTAAGTAATTTGGTTTATTTGTAACCGCAAAACGTTTTAACGACTGTTACATTTGTTTTTAATCGCATCTTACATCTCGTCAACATTTGTAACTCTTTAAGTTTATCCATTAGGAATGACAGATGTTTCAATGAGTTATTTAACGGATTTACTAAACTTATCTTTTTAATGTAATTTCAAAAATTCAAAAGTGTGTGTAAATGTCTACCTACTTGTTTAAATATATTTTGTATTTTGAAACATTTTGTTGTTTAAATTAAATAGAATAGAATCGATGAAATCTTCCTATAACTGATAATACATTTACATCTTTTGGGGGACATTTGTTGCGATTGAGCAATTACACATAATGGCGGCACGTTCGTCCTACGATTACGCTCGAGTATTTTCGGCGCGAAGATTATTTTGGAACGTTTGTAATGTTAAATAAAATTGACGCTTTTTTATTAAATATTTTCACTGTGATTTTAGAGGACGGAGTATTTATTTGAACAGTTTCAGGATCTTTGAAATTTATTATGGTTGTTTTGGCAACATTGTTGAGATGTTCTTAAAAAAGGACGACCCATTCCGAATAGCGCCATAACTAAGCCCTTAAGTTAAAACATGGAGACAGGCTCGCGGGCGGTTTTCAACGGTCATTGTTTAAAATTTTAATTTTCGAACAACATTGATTGATCGGCGTTCATAACCGAGATAACGCGACATGGCCCGACCGACACCTCGGGATATATTTTTACTTTTTCTGTTTACGCCCCGATGTCCCCACAGTGTTTTTATCAAGATTTTTAAGGTTTAGCCATGTGCGAAATATGTTTGTGTCACTTACAAAAATAAAAATAATTACGAGTAGGTACATCATTATCCTTTTTCGTTAGTTATTGATACTTATTGAAAAAATATTTTAAAATGACAATTGCGAAACATCTTCGTTTTTAATTAGTGACTCTAATTTGTTTTTAATAAAAAAGGACTATCCATTTTTATACGTATCACCCCGTGCGAGTTTAATCAAGGCTTACGGCTTTTTGTACAATATTCTGTTTCGTTTTCAATACATTGTCAGTACGGACGCTTATGCGAAGTAATTGCTTTGTGGTATTTAAAATGGATAAATTAAGAGTTAATGTAAATTGGACGCTAAGTTAATGTTATAAAGATTAATTTTATTTGATTCTTTTTCTTGTTATTTTTTTCTTTTTTCGAGATGCATCGATAAGGTCAGGTAGGTATTTTCATTTCATCAGGGGCCGGTCTTGCACGCGATTGTAATGAAACCATAAATACAGTGATTCTTAATCTTGGTATTTAACCCAAATACTGTTACATGAGATGAATCCAAATAAGTTATACTGTAAGCAACAAAGGCTCTATTGTAATATCAATTTTACCTATAAGGATTTAGTTGATTCTTTTATCATTTTATACACAATAAATACATCTATAAAAACTATTAACATTTCCTAAAAATCTTCTCAAATGCACGTGAAAACAAAAACCCATTGAACGGAGAAACAAATTGAAATATGAGTTTAGAAAAACTAGTTTGAGAGATGTATAGCATGTGAGGCGTCATTTAAAACGCTATAACTCAGCACTGTGAGAAAGGCGCTGTTGAAAAAAACAACCGCAAATCTATATTTACCATGTAAATGTGCGTTTTTACGAGGGTTTTTGACGTGCTACTGCGCGTGCTTTGTCATAAGCGGAGCGGGTTCAGCCTTTGTTATTTTGTAATGTATTTTTAAGCTTTAGTTTTATTATACCTATAGTATCAACTGAATATTTTTTAAAACAAGTTTATAAAAAGATTATGTTAATAATAAACAAAATTAAATAAATGTTATTTAAGACAACAATAATAGATTTATGATATATTTATTTCTTACATCGACTATATGAAATAGATTAGTTTTAAATAAACTAAACAAAAATAGTTATGGGTCAAAATTGTTTAATTCCTCCGACAACGCTGAGCTCAATTCTGTAACAGGAGGTTGTAAAGTCTGTACAAATAGCGTCTGAGTAAGCACTTTACATGTTTCATACCAGTCTTACACCAATAAAACATAAACCATGTTTGGAGTACATAAATTAATCTAAATTCTAAAAATACGATAGCTACTTGTTTTTATAAACTTTTCTTGTTGTGTACAATCTTGAAGCTGATTTTAGATAATAATGTAAATCAACATTCATCATTTTTTCACATAATTATCCATTGATTCAATTATCCTTTAAGGATATATACCCATAATCGAATACGAAGTATTCTTGGCAGAGCTACGTGTTCTTGAGCTCGCGTCACGGCGCGGGCGGAATGCGAAAAGCATTTGCATGGTAACTTTGTCCTCGGGAGCGGGTCCTACAAAGTGATCAATTAGCATTTCTTTGTTAGATGACATTTACGTTGTGCGATACGATGTCGTGGTCGTGTCGCTCGTCTTCAAAACAACTAAATCGTTATAATAAAGTTATATTTTTAACAATGCTCTATATATATTCATTACCGTGGGCGAGGTAGTGTTCCGATCCGAATGATTAATTAGTATTCTAAAACCAGTTCAGCTAATTTAATAAAGCCTACCACCTAAACAATTTACAACGTTATTTCATTTGTGTTAGGTCAATTAATAATTTAACATTAATTTACAATCGGGCTGTCCGAATTCAATAAAATTAATTTCCATCGATAAGGCCTCCGCCAAAACATCAGGTGATTTCAATTAATATTTAATAACAGATAATCTGTTATATGTATATACAGTATTTAAAAATCGTATAGTATAAATCTGTTTTGCCATGTTTGTGCTTTCTGAATAGAAAATTCTTTTTTTTGTCGGCCTCAAGCCGTGACCGCAGCCTTCACAAGTTACGACAGGACGAAAAACATTAAACTTGAATATATTATGTTAATATGCGTACCAAAGATGGATTTTGTACTATCTGATGGAAGACAAGCTCTCTGTCTACGATTCCGTTTCTTTACTTGTCTATCTCGCATTTATAATTTATTGCTTTTTAAACGATCCTCAGCTATGTTACAATGTCGTTTTATGGACGGCCCTATTTTTTATATGATATAAAATGATATAATCCTTATAACAATCACATTTTTTTCTAAATATAACTATTTTTCTACATAAAAGTAACTAACAGTTTGAATGACGATCCTCTCAGAGTCCTGTATCGTATCATCCCGATATAAACATTGACACTATGATTTATATCATGTCACTTTCAAATATAAAATGAATTGGATGAAGAAACAAAAATGTGTTAAAAGTATTATGAATTTTATATCAGTTTAGAAATTAAAGTACTTGTTTAACTCACAGATAACATACACCGTCCGATAGTTACCTGTAAAAAAATATTTATTAACATTAATAAAAATAAAAATGAAATATTTAAAATATAGTCGGAAAGAATAAAAATGCAATTCACTGTAGTATGTTGAAATAGATTAATATCATTTGTTTATGAGGTATGGTTGTTAAGATTAACAGTTTCTCAAGACATACATACATGAGGCTAAAAACTTCTAATCGTGATAAACACATCACGACACTGGTACAGTTATATTTCATGCTATTCCAGACTACCTACAACCTACAACGTCCTAAATTTGTTATTTTAAGTAAACACATCTGTTTATGGAATTATAACTAGAGAAATAGTAATACTAAAAAAAACTTTATTAAATTTATTGAATAAAATGTGTTTGATAATATGAGTCAAACTGATCAGCCTATTTTGTAAATTCAAAGCACGAAGTGAACCGTTACAATTTGTTATCAAGAGACGCGTTACAAATAAATTAAGTAAAATATACATTAAGCTTGTCATACTGTGAAAGCTATAAAACATTTGTGGCATGATCGTGATTTTCTTGGCATGCTAGAAATTAATTACTAGTAGCAATGAAGTTTACTTATTATGCTATTTGGAAGCATATTATCTTCATATCTATAAGTGCCACACGCATAGAAAGTTAAGGCTATATACATACAAATGAAACAGCTATTACGACTGAGCAGAAGCGATCCATCACACAACGTCAACAACCTAACCTCACCCTTACATCATTTAGTGACTCGACGGGAACGAGCAGTACCGATGTAGAGATCGTTCTAATAACTATTAAGATTTGTACCGGCATATTATGATTTACTTTCATTATACTATACACTTAATTAATGATGGCCGTAAAAGGAGAAAATATTATATTAAATTAAAACCTTGGACTGTGTTATTTAAAGTAAAAAACGCCGTTCATGATAATGTATACCTCAATTATCCTAGATGAAAAAAGTAACATAAATAAATAATTAATTTGACATTTTAATATACGAGGTATTTTATTGAATATTATTTATATATAATATTATTTTCCCAATGGCATCAATCATCATGACAACTCCGCTGACCGACCTTTGAATCCAATGACTGACCCCACTTTCAAATATTTGATACGGTATTCCATTTTGTTGATCCGATTCTAACATCAACTGTTACTAAAATATTTTATATTGTTTTTAGATTGAGAGTCATTTAATAGTTTGGAAGGATTCAAAAGTATGTAATTCAGTACTTTACTTACTCTTAACATCACTACAAGGAGTATTAACACTTGAAACCAGTCATACAATATATTAACAGTAAAATATATAAAATAATTTATTTAATACGATAATTAACAAGGAGTTAAAACATTTTTTAATGTTTACGACTATATTAAAATTTATTTTGTATAACATAAATAAAGTTGCATAAATGTGGATAAAATGCTAGAATTAACACTAATTACAGCTCAGGTTGTAACTTCAACAGGAATACTGGATTTTGTGCAAACATAACGCGTTTAATATTTATGACTACGGACAGATTAAATTATTTCCCAAGTAGAGAACATTCCCGCTGACATTTATATAACCGTTTTAAAATAAATCCACTCAGCTGTGGTATCTACCGCTTGATAACTGAATTTAACCGTGGTTCTAACTGGTATATATTTTTTGACTCAATTAGAATTATATTGAAGGCTGTATGTCGAAAAATCTTAGCAATATTACAGGTACTTTCGAAAGAGCCCTCTTTCTCTAATAAAGTGAAATAATGCAACATGGCGTGCGTCCCTAATGCTAGCGATAAAAAAAAATACATCCTATAAAATATCTTTAATATGCAAACGTTAAATTTAATAATAAATAAAAATGAATTCAAATATTACATGACGAGATTATCGGATAATTGTCAAAACTGATCGATTGATTTTATCAGAACGTTAGCTGTATTATTATAGACACGACACATCTTAATTATAACATTTATAATCCTTTGTGAGGTTTACATTCAAATTAATATTATTTAATTTCTGTTTGTCATCATCAGATATTATATAACCTTACTCACTTAAAACAATATACTTTTCTGATGATTAGTGTTAAATATAATACAATATTACAATACATGGTTTTATATTTGTCTTCTAATTATTGTATATTATTAAATATATTTAATAATATATATTAATATATAATCGCTAGCAGTGAAACCGCTCAAAGATACCAAAATACCTTGTTCGTGTTTTCCGCAAATGCCGGCCCTCGCCAATCTCGATGCGTTAATATTATTTACGGCTCTCCGTACTTTCGTAATTACGGTTTGGAATCACATCAAATCTCAAACTCAAACTCAAACTAGCTAACATTTAGTCGAAAGTGTTAATGCAATCTTAAATGTTATAAATTGATGTATTCGTTTATTGAACTTTTCACACGGTATTTAATACTGAACTGTGTTTAAATATATGAATATATTTTTTGTATTCAATGATATTTTAACATTAAATTGCGACTGTTATATATAAAAGATAACATCTTTTAACTATAAATCTATAAATAAATACCAACAAGAGAGTAATTTTCGTTATATAGTGAGGTTTAATCGTAAAATATAATAACATAAACAGTGGTTGTGATGATCACGTACACGCAAGAGGCTGCACCTACTCGTACATATGTGTTATTGTGAGATGTAAAATATTGTAACGGCGTTCAATTTTCGTTAAGGGTCAATAATTTAACATTTGCTATCCTCACATCTCCCTCGGACTACCGCGAGCTGGGAATTTAATAATAACTAGTCGTCAAATGTATATAATAATTAAGTTTCAATGTTTTGTGAAGGTTTATGATATTTGAGTTATTTTTTACAAATTTCAGTGTAAAATTATATATTTATTTACGTAAATAATCTTTAAATTGTGTTGCATTTTTTATAATTTAATATATTTATATAAAAAAGATGTACAAAATTTCATACTTTTATTATAACATTAGTGTAATTAGATAATAAATATGGAATGTTCTGGTGACTATTCTGCATGTAATATCAGATTGTATCAAGTTTCACATATATATATACTAGAACTTTCTCTATAACATGACATTTGCGAATGCGGAGAACATTACTCATCTTAGTATTGTCCGTTCAAACCAGCTGTAAGATTAAGATACGTCCTTAACGGTAAAGCTAGGCCCACACGGAATAAGGCCGCCATTAATAATCAGACAAACGCAGACATTGCCGCAACATCGTATAGTATATATAATACATTCAAAATGAAATTACATATAAAAATATGTATGAATTAATAAGATGTATAACAATAATTAAAGTGTATGATAATACATTTTAAACAGCTACCTTATTATCCGTGTTAGTATCGGACAGTGCATTTAATCGCTAGTGAGCAGTTATCCTTTATATTTCTAGCTGTGCGGGCGGCAACTGAGTCCGACTTCGTATATAGCCTAATTTATCACAGTCCGCTGTTGTTATGTAAAAAATACAATACGAAGATACAAGAAAAGTAATATAAGTTTTTATACAAGGTAGCATTCGCGGATCGTTTTATCGATAAAAAATAAGAGTGTAAATTCTGATCAATTGATCAAGATTCGATTTATGGATAATAAAAAAAATATCGATAATTGTCGATAACAATCAACGATGATCCACCTTACAGGATAGTCGTGTGTACAAATTGAGGCTTTACCCGCCCAGCGGGGTGTCTATTAAAGATATGTTGGAAAGAATAAAGCATGTACAAATCTGAAAACATTATGTTAAACTTTGAATTATTGATATTTATAAACGTATGAATGATCTCGACCACGTAACAATAAATAGATCGATGTAATAGTATTATACATATATATTAAAGGAATTTTTCATTATGGATTTAAGTGTTTAAGGGAGATTATGTCGAGAAAACGCAGATTATGTCACAATTTGATAATCATTACACATCAATAACGTTAAACGACCCAGAACCTTCATAAGTATTACCGCACGTTGAAGATATCAATTTACGTACACAATATCCATAAAAAAGCGAACCTCAATTTCTGAAGCCACACCAAGAACACACAAACTCCCATAACGTCTTAAACTCACATTAATATCAGATAACAAGTCGAGTGGGTAAAATTGATTATCTATTACTCGACTCTTTTTTTCCATACAAATTATTCACAATAGATAAAATGATAACGCAAAAAGCGCACGGTGCGAAGCATGACAAACAAAACATAAACAAAAAAATCTATGACCTTTTATCGTAAGGTCCACTATTAAAAAATAATTTCCAGTTCCCCGCCAAGTTACAGTTAGTTATAGATAGGGAACGATGATGAACTAGCGATGTCAGTGAAAGAATTCAATACTCACAATGGACCGCTCCAATAACGAAAGAGTATTACATGCTTGTGAAATATTCAATTATCTTTGCTATTGAAAAAAGCGGTCAATTCAAAATGGATTTACTTATAATTGATTATCTGCATACATTCATTTAATAACTTCTCTATAACAAAACATTATATGATACCCGAGAAATGTACTTAAAAACATCAAAGTAATTTAACGCTCCCGATTCAGTCCGAGAACATCAGGCCCAATCGTAATATGAATATTTAATTGCAGTCGAAATAACAACGAAAATGTCAAAATAATAACGCAAAACGAAATCAAAATGGTCGCGAACAAAGTCAAATGCAACGAAGAAGTTTTTAAACTAAAAATAATGACCGACCAGCTCATGCGTTGTAATACATTAATAATAGTTTTATAAGCAACCGAAATGACCCATAATCATATGGGATAGAAAATTGTTTTCAAAATAATGCCGGGGGAGAAAAAAATTGATGATGGTTCGCATTATACGCGGTTTGATGAGTCGAAAAAGTGGCAAAACGAAATTCGGTGGATGCGTAAGCGAGAGGCAAATATTATGTTGTAAGTTTCTTTGATTAGCACTCGAGACAATCGGGGGAGGCAACGACCTGGTCCGTGTAAAGAAAACACCTGCTATTTGGGAATTATGACGGAATAGCAAACAATGACGACGGGACACAGGGGACTGTTGATTGTTGTCACGTTACATCTAACTGAGGACATTTCTTGGACATTTTTGTGGGACTTATTTAAAATATAATTTGGAATGCGGGTAATGCAGTCGACGATCCAAAAAATACTCTTTAATAACGTACAATTGATATGAAACAAAACTTAACAAAGCTTGACAATGGAAATTAGCAAATCCAATATACACTTCTTATTCTGACGGCTTCATATTCATAACAGGACACCACCGGCTTGCAAATTGATTAACAAAGCACTCGGCCTCGAGAGGTCAGGATTTGGTAACTGGGAGAATTATTTTGATCCAAAACAGACGTTTTGACAAGAGACTAACAGGCTAGGGGTTGGAATTATTTCATCGATAATATTAAATATTGAAAAAGTCAAAATATCTTAAAAAATATAGCGTACAAAAATCTCTGATTTATAAAATTAAAAAACCAATATTTTTTAATATCAAGATTTTTTTTTAATGCCTTATCATTATTGCTTCTGCCGTTACCACACTTTGTATCTAAACATGAGTATTTTAACGCTCAATGCATATGAAAGTATATATAGTATAAACAATTTTTCTCTGTCTTTCTGTTTTATCCGTCTAACCTCTAAAATAGTATTGCCAATTTTAACCAGACTTACACTGGCGGATAACTCATGTTATAAATGTAACTTAGGTTACTTTTATGTAAAAACATATTCAGCGCGACCGAAGTCATGGGCACAGCTAGTATTTAATATCGTTAAGTATCGATAAATACACGATACATCACTGATTTGATAAATGAACATCCAAAAATTGCATGTCAAGAGGCAACTGACTGCATCGCCTTTACATTTTAATATGCCCCGTCAACGGGAGGGGGCCGTTTTGCCATCACCGAGGGCCATATTAAACTAAAGCGGTTATAATCAATTCATTGTTATTAAAATTAAATACATATTTGAATAATACAATCACTTATTCAGTCATATTTTATTCAGTCATATTTTCGTACATTTTTTAGGATTACTTTTAAGTAAATATATTTTGCCTTGATTTACAAACAAAAAATCTAAAATAAATTAAACCAATACAAATATCTCGAATGCAATCTAAAATTATTATTTAAGGTATAGTCAGTGAAGTTTCCGAGAAGGTACGAGAAGGAAACGCAATTTGCTGCCTCCAGAGTTTAATACGTTCCGACGCATGCGCCTGCGCACCCGACTCGCAGCTTTAATTAAAAACGGTATCCGAAGGGATGTTTAGCGTGCTTACGTAAATTTTAATAATTATTAATCACAACTTAACCATGTTTCACCATGTTTCATGTGATTTTACTTTAAATTTATGACTTTAATTATTTAAATTTTTATCTTATTTTTTAACATCAATCCTTAAGTATCGGTTTAAAGGAATAATCTTTTGTAGGATATAATATGAATTGTTGGTTTGATTTGAGTGGAATTTTACCAAAAAAAAACAGTAATTTTGTATCGTATCTTTATAAATCAAAAGATAAGTTTCCGCGCCATACCTGTTTATACTTGTCGCTGAATAATCTGGTGTAATATCCCTTTCACTTAATTACAAGGAAGTATACAATTATTCACTTATCTCCTTACAAATTGCAGTATTTTGTAGCTTAAGATAAAGATATTACGGGGACTGGAATTAATCTTTTTTTTCTTTCTTGCTTCATTATAAAATATATTTTATATTATACAAATGTTAACAGTTATGTTATACAATTATACATTTTGTTATATACATAATATGGTAAAGCTATTTTACTGCTCCGCATTGAAACTGACAGTTTAATTTCAATGTATTGAAGTCTAGTGCAGTTAGTGCTGGTACAGGGAATTATTACGCGAGTAATATGATAGATAATATGAATGAGTTTTTTCATATTCATATTACTTATTCACATCACTTAGCTTCAATTTAATCTTAACGCATTTCGGCTGGAGCTAATCTTATCTAGGGATGCGATTTCTAATCGCGAATACTCGATTAATCTTAAATCAACGATTGGTATCGATACTCCATTACTCGATAACAAGTAACCGATACGGATACGCAACACCTGTCCGGGTATTTTATTGCGCTCGTCCCTAATGGTATGGGATAGGAGAAGAATTAATGGGATACCCATGGTGTATCTGGATCTAACGCTCTAAGTACGCTATTTATTTAAACCCCATAAAATATTTTTAGTAGAAAAATATACTTCATTTAACAATACTACTCTACTCGCGAATTGACAGAACTCAATTCTCCGTTCTCTCTCTCATCAGATACGATCTCTTTCAAAATAGGCATTTAACCGAATGGTATTCGTCTCTGTATCTCCATGAATAGAACACAGCATTAAGATAACGTTAACCTATAATAATTCGAATTTTATTCAATACATAAATAAACGATATATTATTAACTTTATATTATGCGTCTTAAGGTACATAATTAATTGAGATAAGAATATTCTGTTACGAAACTTACGCTGAGGTATGCCCGGTGCTTGATTCGATAAATAATTTACAAATAATGATATAAATAAATAACGCAAAATGTATTTTGTTATAAAAAATAACCAATATGGTAAAAAGAAATGATTAAAACGCGTACTTCCACGTCTAAGTGTCTCATTTAAATCAGAGATACCATACTTCACACTACCTAAACGTATACACAATTGTAGTACTAATCACAATGGAATAGAATTTAAATTCCAATACATTTTTATTCACATTTCACAGTACAAGTCTTGTAAAGTTTTCTAGTTAAAATCTATTATAGCTCTCGGAATAAATTTATCTTTCTATTACACTTACAAGAAGCAGCCGAAGAACTCGCGTCGGTGATAAATCATATAAATGTCAATCATTCTACTAGCTGTAAGAGGGAGTTGAAGTTATACATGTTATTTTCAATGTATATATTAGTTAAAACAGATTGTATAATTGGAAATATTTATTTAATGATAATAAATACATCGTAAAGTATAATAAAAATACTTAATAAATACCAAACATTATGATAGTCGGAGTTAAGTTATAAAGGCAATTAGCGGGACATTCATATAGCACCTGACGTTGGCCAACATTCACAGATTTATTGCGAGGCAATTTCGCACTAATAGCCCCATTGTCGTGTTTAAAGTTAAAATTAATAGCCGTTCATGGAATTTGGAATCTTCACTGATTAACTATTAACAATCTATTTTAAACCACTGAGATTATGAAGATTATTTTTGATCCAAATACAATTTTGGTAATATTATTCACAGATACAAATCAACAGTCACTTAACACAAATACTTACCTCAGGTTATTTTATCACCATATTGGCTGTATATCTAAATTGTTTATGTTCCAGATACACATTCAGTTATCGCTTGCCTTATAAGAGTTAGAGTTATTACAGGCGTGTTGTAAAATATTTATGCTGAATCGATTTAAGATTGCAACAATCAAGTAAAAGATTCATATTTGTATAATTCCGAGTGTTTAATTATATTTTTTATAACTCGTATTCATCTTGGAGGAGCAAGTATTAATAGGTTTCTATATGTCAGATTTGTCCTACTTTATATATATATACAGCCTTGGTAAGGTTCTTAGAATTTGTAAACATTTTTAACAATATTTCCCAGATTTTTTACTTTATGTTAATAACAAATGATACTGGATAAAAAAATACATCTGGAAATATGATAAATTGTATACAAGAGAATACAAAAAGAACAAAGATCTCTGACGCAATCACAAAGAATGACTAAATACTATCCAAACTAATATTGAAATATCAAATGATAGTGGATGTAGTTTTATATAAACAAGTATATATTTGTCTGTTACAATATAGGCTAAATCCCAGAGCTGTAAAACATATAAACTTCAATGATAACAACTCCAGTGACCCAAATAGGTAAGCACAATTAATGTTAATACTTATAAAATCTAATTTATTATATATATTATATTAATGATTATATAAAATGTAAATATATATTGGTTGGAATTTTGAAATTTATTCGCATACCGGAATTAATTTAATTTAATATAAAATTTATTAAAAATAATTAAAACTAAACTAAATTAAAAAATCACAAAAACATTCACAATACATCAAATAATTTTGTAAACACAAAGAAACTAACTTGTAATAGATGTGGGAAAGAAACATTCATATACTTAGAAAATCAATTTAAAACCATTTAACACATTAGCAAAATATTGCATTAAATTAGAGTTTTCAATTATAATTACAATTTCATCCCATATTACGGAGCAGTTCCAGGCAGTACGAAAGCGTTGTCTCATCGCCCGAGATTAGAATAAATCGCCGTGAAATAAGTATTCTATTTCTATAGACACCAGACAAACATCCTTTGTTATACGAATTTAATCATTGCTAAAACTGACTATGACTTACTGTTAATAAAAAATACATTAATCATATATATATGTATATATATATACTTATAACCGTGCTCCTAATGTATATAAATAAATGAATCATTTGAATGTTCGCGCACAACTTCCAAAGAACTGCACCTAATTTGATAAATCTTTACTTCATGTCATGTTGTCAGGAGGATGTTTGTATAAAAGAAAATAATAGCAAATATTTAAAAATCTTAGAAAAGTGTGCGAATAAGGCTGAAGACTGAGACATTCTCAATATATTGACAAAATCTTCAATATCTACAAAATATTTAAAAACACACAGAATGGATAGATGACATTTCACTCATGTTATCATCACAAACAACAAATAGTTTATGAAGCAGACGAAGTAGCTGGCAAGGGTTAGTATTAAATTAACATAAATTTATCAGATAGCTTGATGTAAAGTATCTTTAGTTCAGCAACAGTTATATATAAAGTTGCCTTTCTAATAAACTTTTTTTTATATTTATATTTCTTAATGTAATTAACACTAGTGATTGCAGCTCGTTGACCCACTGAACGAAATGAACCAACACATTCGCGATCAGATTCAAAACTAATTTAAATAATATCCATTCGAACATTGATTGATTTGTATTAATTGGTATATTTCTTTTATATGGCAACCTAGTTATAAAATTAAATTTTTACGAGTCTACAATTTTAACGCTCGTTCGGTTATAATAAAATCAGTTACATATTATATCTACATATATATATATATATATTATATCTACTTGAACGTAATAATCATTGAAATACAGTTTATATCCAATTAGATATAGATATAGATACTGGCGTCCGTTTTTGCGTAACCATTCATGTAATGTTTACATTGCAGCGAGAATAACTAGATACACTTAGTAGGAATTGTATTTAAACAATTAAACAGATAGAAGCAAGATAATAAATTATTCAAAAGCTTTGTTTTGTGTCTCATAAAATATATATTTAGTTTAATAAAAGTTATTTAGTAAATGTAGCTTAATGAAAAAGCTCTGTATGTTGTCAAATATACTGAGTATAGTGATAGAGTCACCTTGCACGCTCAGTACCTTATTACAACCGGATAATTTACACTTAAGCTTATCAAGTAGTGCAAATAAACAGGATTTTACGTAACAACAAGTCAAACACGATTAAATATAGCATATTTATACGTGTACCTGTGCGTCGACTTCTAAAGCGATTACTAAATACTACATGGAAGTGACACTTTAAGGTACATTTGAAATTTAATACCGATTATAGTATAACAGCTTAGCTTATATTATAATTATATATAATAATTGATTGTGTTGATATATAATAATCAGTCATGATTGTGAAGAGATCCGTCCGGGTACCGTTGCAGAAACAAGTTCATATCTAAGTGATAGTGATCGTAAATAGCTACCTCGGTATGTTGGTAGTCCTGTGATACCGGCGTTTAAAAACATCTTGATGAGATCGTAGATAAGAAAAGGAAATCGTCCTTTACAGCATAAGGTTTTATACCACTCTCACGGGGGGGTAGTCTTAAATCAATCACATTACAATGATACTATTTAATAGTTTTAACATTTCAAATACTGCCATTTAAAAGATTCAGGTTAAGAATAATGTTTGTAACTTCTACACAAGATGCTTTAGAAGCTGTCAAAATTTTAAAATCAAAGGCTTGGTATATTCAACCTTGACAATAAAATATGTGCTATTTATGTTCCGAAAGATATTACCACCTCAGTGGTATCGTGTGATTTTAAGTATAATTATAATTGAATAACTAATTATACAAATACATGAAACACAAAAGTCACTTTGAACGAATGCTAATTATCACGTTCAGTCGATAGCGGTCCGGAATGTGACGATCTTATCTGAATAATGACATAATGGGACAAACGGACGTAACTAGACATGACGTGACCATAATTGGATATTCCGCAAGCGAGATGCACGCTGGGGATTAAAAATGTTAACAAAAAAATATGTTTACGTGTTTGATTGTTTAACAGTCGCAGCGGAGTTCTCTATACGTCCATAAGACTTAAACACGCTAAGTTAACACGTCCACAGACAGTAATATTAGAATCAAATGATAATGGTGGGAGGATGAAGTGAAAGACGCTGTGGAGTGACGAAGGCATGGCTGGATTATAAAGCCTCGGGTAAGGATAAAAGTATGAGATAGATAAGAAAAAGAGTACAAGCTGCAAAAGCACAAAACGAAAGTTTATAAAGATGAAGCGTGAAAATGTATCCTTTGAAAGTAATACAGTAAAAAATATTCGTCATAAACAAAATTTAATTAAAAAAATTATAAATATACCAACCACATTTACTTGATAAAAATAATTAATTTAATTAATTAAATTTATTAATTATTCGCTTTCACAAACTTATTAATTAGAATAAGATAGTATGTAAAGTTTTACAATCTGGTTTCAAAATCATATATATATATATATATACGAAATCTCCGAAACTGTCTGTCCGATTAACATAAAATTTTACATAGTTACTTCTTTTGTGACGGAGACGTTTACTAAGAACGGATTTTAGGGAATTCCTATCCCAACGGATTTCAACTTTTTGCATTTCTCCAAATTTTAAACATGTAGTAGCTATACACTTAACAAGGGGCTAAGAGTTACTATAGCAATGGTTACCATAGCAACGGTTACGATCCCAGCGAAGCGGGAGGAAATAAGCAAGTATTATAATATGATAGTGGGAAAAAGTTATCAAAACATGAAAGGAAATGATTACGTTCTTATCAATAAGACAAGTATGTAATCTATAATATATTTAACTGATAGCGGATGTGAACAAGTAATTGGATGTTGATAAATAGTCTACAATTTACAGTGCACTGATTCACGATATATTTTTTATTTCACCCCAAAAGGAAATCCACTATACGAATATGTATGACATGTAATTAGTTTTTCTAGTCTATTCAATAGCTCATTATATAGTAGTGCTACATTGCATTATACTGACTAAGACGTGTGTTGCTTTTCAATGAAGGAATGCTTTGATAATTGATAATAACAATAAATAATTGATATGTTACTTCGTTTTGTGCGTACCGTTACTTGTATTAAAATTCTTTTCTGTTAATAAAATTGTTCTGTGTGACTGTTTGGTCCGGCTTTCTGAAATCCCTGGACCGATTTTAACGAGACTTCCACTGGCAGATAGATAATATTATAAGGAATAACTTAGGCTACTTAAAAAAAACTTAATCCGCGCGAAGATAGTCGTGGGCACAGCTATATAAAAATGCATTAAGTACTGTATACCGAACATTGAATATTGTAAGTAAATATTCAAATGTTGTAATGTAAACGAAAGCGGTCGATTAAATTCTATATCAAAGAGCTTTCATCGTTAACCTTTACTGAGTTAATAGATAACCCACCTCCATATTGCAACGCTTAAACGTGTAATTTAACACACATTATCATGCATTAAGCCAAAACACACAATTCATAATTGTATTCATAATATTCAACTAACTTCTTGTACACTTAGTATTATTTTATATCCATAAAAATATACATAATACAAAACAAGATATAGTAAAATAAATATATGAAAAGGTCAATGTTACGTAACATCCACTCGTGTGTCCTAGGCTTTAGAGTCAACTTTCACGAGATGATTTACAATAATCGCCGCAGTAGTAAATTAGAGTCCTATTTACTGCGTAGACGCACTCTTCCTGTGTGACCTCAGCTTTCACTACCTACTAGCAGGTCTCGCTACATTATATCTAGATAATACGAATTATATAAATATTATTGTAAGAGATGTATAATTTATTACTTAAGATATATTATCTTACTTAAATTAATATGTCTCTTGATAATTATGTCCTCAGATTAAAATGAGATTTATGGAATTTTGTGTAAAGTGTGAAAGGCCTTAATGCCCTTTTGCTTATACTTTTAAAACGATAAATCTTTGTACATTATACTTACTATTTTTTGTATATTATAACTTCTGTTTTGTATATATTGGATGGGGTACAAAGATTTAATATAAATTAATATTTTTTTTATACAAAATGTATAAAATATTTCATCACTAAATATCTTGATGATCGACGCCATTTTGGAGGTCACACACCGGCTTTATTTTTGTTATTTTATTAATAATACAATGAAAATCTATTATATCTGTCATCGGGTTTAAAATTATAATAATGTATAATAAATAAATGTGATCTGCATTATATCTTCCGGACACGTGATTGGTCGATTCGCTTTAAAATTCGGAATGTCCTTTTAGGTTATAATTTTATGGTTTATATCAATTTATAAAATCAAACGAGTCTAATAGTGTCAAAATTTATGTTTTTTGTTAATAATATGCTATTATTGTTTAATTATTTTACAGATATTAAAATAAGTTAGTCAGTTAGCACTAAACCTACCAAGTACCGGTCATATTGACCGTTCTTAAACTTTTGTAAAACTTACACATTTTTAAACGTTATAATATCGTTATCAAACTACATGACAATTCTTAGAATATGCATATAATATTTTCTTCACTCTTTACTTTTAGTTATTTCCATTATTACCTGCGTTATATAATAAAATAACTTTTAATTACCGGTCAATTTGACGGCGTGCGGTAGGAACAGGTATACAGGAATTGTCGGTAGGTTTAGTGTTAATATTATTCAATGTGATTCAATTCTAAAACTAAATTCATTTATTGCTTGAAATATATTTTGATTTGCCTCCTAACAGTTTAAGCTAACTCAATAGAAATAACTGTTACAATATTTTGTTATTAATATCTGTATATATAAATAAAATTAATGTCTGTTTGTAATTCCAAATTTAGAGCATTTTAATAAATGGATATGAGTATTTATAGTACATGCATAAAAATATATTTAAAAGTATGTCTGTTTGGTGCGTATAAACTCTAGAACGGCTGAACCGATTTTAACCGAACTTTCACTGGTGGATAGCTGATGTTATATAGAGTAATTTTATGTTAAAAACATTCCACAGACGAAGTCACAGGCACAACTAGTAAATATATATAATTATTTTAACCGCTGAATGTTACATACATAGTAAACATTTATTTGTCGATTAGCAAACCATATTTATCATATACTGTATGTCGAATGCCCTTACAGTCATTGTTGGTAATAAAATGTCGAATTATGCATTTGCACGTTATAATCCACTGAATATTTATTACGAATGGTGTTCAGGCACAGAATATTTTAAGGAAATAAATATATATATATATATATATATATATATATATATACAAAATATATAATATCGTATCTGACTTTTCAGATATGGGATGATATGGGATGATATGGGATGTCCGTCCGTCGAGTTCCAATTACACATCAATCAGTTTATTCAGTCATTGTTTAACTGACAGTTTTTAATGCAACTCGGCGGTGACGTCATCGATGCATTATGCATCGTGTACGGGCATTGTTTGAGGGACAATCGTGTGTACTAAGCTTTATTACCCGACTCCGTGTGTGGATTTTATTTATTAAATAAATATTATATTATACATATATTACTACATAAAATAATTTTACTATTGCAGTGAATTTGCTGGTAGAAAAGGGATAAATTTGTATAGTTTTATTTGAGTATCTACGGACAGATAAACAGTTTTTTTAATATAAAGATTTATTTGTATGCTATATAGCATAGCTCGTCCACTTAACTTGTGCGGTGTACGACCAAGTCGTTGTACTAAATGGTATTTGCGGAGGTCACTCATTGATATGCTGTGTATATTCACGACTTCATACGTATATATCTTTAATTATAAAGTGTATCTTTATTTATCTTTTACACTTTGATTCAATATCACTTGTGTAACAAATGGGAGTGTCAAAGGAACTATTTTGGTATCATATTTATTTAAATAAGACCTTCTGAAAAGACACTCTCAAACTAAAAATTAAGGACAACAAACTCAGTCGGGTATTTTGTTTGTATGTCATAAATAAAAAAAATAATATCCTTTGGGCTAATTAAAATTAAAATTAATTTTAATGAATAAAGAACAAAGAAAATGAAAACTTAACTAAACTCTAAAAATTAATTAAAACTTAGACTTACATATATTACAATATTCCTATTCGTTTGTAGATATTCAACTGCCTTACCTGAGGAGAAAAATCAAAAATATCAATACTTGAAGATAACACGTCAAATATATCATAAATGGACGCCGACAAAGGAAACTTTTCAAAACTAAATCAACCTTTATACATGTGTGTGTATGAGTGTGTGTGTGTGTGTGTATGCGTGTGTGCGTGTGTGTGTGTGTGTGTTTCAATATGCAACTAATTAATATCTCTGTGCCCTGAGATTATAGCTTGCATTGTATTAAATTTAACCTTCATATTGTTAGTATTGCAAAATTGCTGATTTTCTCTATTTTTGACGAATGCAACATTTGTGCCACAATATGTACCAGTACCACCACATTTTATACAAATTACGCAAAA
Source organism: Melinaea menophilus ssp. n. AW-2005 (assembly GCA_918358695.1). Classification (NCBI taxonomy): domain Eukaryota; kingdom Metazoa; phylum Arthropoda; class Insecta; order Lepidoptera; family Nymphalidae; genus Melinaea; species Melinaea menophilus. The sequence continues at coordinate 28,885,462 of OU911039.1, read as the reverse complement.
AAAAACGACACATCGAACCTAAAACACAAATTATGTTAAAACCAAGATTCTTAATTGAAAATTTTACGTACCATTTTCTTGTTACCGATTGAAAGATCAAAAATATAACTAAATTAATTAGTACACATTAAATTAATAATGGTGATATAACTCTGATATCTTATGCATTGTGGTATACAAGTTGATTTGCAAATCAAGTTGACGACCACGCACCGAGCACAGCAGTAGAATGTCACTAGTATTACTTGTAGCTTTTGTTTTAGTTACCCAAGTTAGAAGTGTGGTTATTATTTTATGAATTATTATCAAAGATTGACAAACAATTATAGAATAACTAAAGTAGACTAAGTTACTTATAATATTATCTATCCGCCAGTGAAAGTCCTGTAAAAATCGGTTCAGCAGTTTTAGAGATTATCCGGAACACACAAACGGTCCGATTTTTTTATACTTTCATATGTATTAAGTGAAAATCTGTTTATTTGGAATTATAATACAAACAGACAACAGTTTCATTTATATGTATATCAATGATATGTTTTACAAAATATAGTTATATGTACTTTCGAACATAGTTGACCGGTAGTTGTCCCAATCAGTACGTGTTTACGAGTTATTCCGTAACAAGTCAGATATCACGTACATACCCACACACCAATAATCGTTCCTCACGATCCTTTAATAATATATATTTATTTCAAATAAGGTTATAATGGGGATTTAGTGTTTTTAAGTTTATATTTCCAAACGTCTATAGAAGGTGATTTCTTTATATTCGATATCAAAATTATATGACTGAATTAACAAAACAACTCAAGATTATCATTTAAAAATCAATTAAATTTAGAATCAACCAAGAGACTTCGAAAATTATATCGCAAGAAAAACATGATTACACTGAAACAAAACTAAATACTTATAAAGTAAATAAATAGTAAAGTGACATCAAAAAACCCTCAAAGTAATGCGTGGTTTAATTGATCTAAAATTCTAAATCTGAAGATTATATTAACACCAAATCTTAAACCCTGTCGGTGCAGCGATTATCATACAATGGGAGCTAGATGCGGTCGTGTTGACAGGTATGTTACTTTTACCGAAACGGGTGGCCATTTTGTTTTGGTAGTACGGAATAGCTGATTTGAACTTACAAGTTATATAGAAATTCAAGGTTATAGGAGTAAATAAACTTATTATATACTTGTGATTGTGATGTCTTGTTTAATAAGATCTACTTGTACGAGACATTTATATTAAACATTATCTTAGTAAATAGATACTTGCTTTATAAATCTTTTTAAGAATATTTTTCTACTTTTTTTTATCTGTATTATATATCTTAAAATTTTTTGGATGAGTAACAATCTATATATATATATATATATATAAAATTTAAGTGCGTGTTTGTAATTCTTAATCAACTTTTCACTAAGTGCGTACGAAAATATATACGGTACATTCATAAAAAAAACACTTTTTTTATTTTATGATTGTTCCGACTAATCTCTGTAATGGCTAAACCGATTTTTACACAACTTTCATGTTATAAGGACTACTTTACTTCAAAATTCATTTCAAAGTCGTCACCAGAGCTAGTAATAGATATATTTAAACTTTATTTTATATAAGTTCAAAATGTAAATGAAATTATTATGTCATACAAAAATTCCAATCGCTGGATCATTAGTGCCATTGGAGAGGTGCATTAAAAAACAATCCGATGCCACCTTGAATTATTGCGGACGATAAAAAATATATAATGCGAAAAATCTTGTATAATTTATTTGTAATTTAGACAAACTGTAGCAATGTTATTTTTAGTTATCTTTATTTTAGTTTAGATCATCATTCGGAACGTAAATGTGAGTTGATAGACATTAGCAAATATTCTAATGAATTATTGAAAGCAACATGTTATCAATATTATATTAAAGGTCATTCACTTCAGCTTCCACTAAACTTTTGATTTGATTTCGGGGTTACAGATATTATCTTGTAATAGGATCCGTCCCGGGTCTGTTGCTTTTTCTTACTTATTTTGCAAAACGCTGTATAAGATTTAATTTTCTAAATATTCACAATATTAAATTACTAAATAAATTAGGGAAGAGTTGATATATATATATATATATATATATATATATATATATATATATATATATATATAGATGTAGGGTTGTGTGTTGAGTTAAACAAAATGTAAGAGTGAATTTTATCTTAAATTTGTATAACATTAGTATCCGTGTGTCCGTCTGTCGGTCACGATTGCGCAGATGTGCCGGTTCTCATGCTTCCCGTATTTATGAACTTGTAATGTAATGGTGCACGTATAGAATATTTAAACCTATCTATTTTCAGCTAATAGATTTATGTCTTCAATATTATGTTATCGAGATAAATGTTAAATATATATTTATCTTTAAATAGAACAAAAATACCGATGAACTGACTGTTACAATGGCAATTGAAAACAAAGTTTTCAATTCCAACTTACGTAATAAAATATCATATATAGCTTATTATGTTATACATCTAGAATTTTTATATAAAATATATACATTTAATATTATAATAATATACGATTCTATCATCGGGACATAAATATGAAATTTCTAATATTTTCCGAGCATATATTGTTTGTGCATGGCCCTGCCGTCACGACTGCTTTCTGCTTATGAATGTCAAAACTAATATTTCGTATTCCTTTTGGTTTAAGAAAATATTTATATCTTGTTTCTTTATTGCATACTAGCTTTTTTAGAGATCCTTACCTGAATGGTTCATTTAACTATAACGTATAACGCCATCCTAAATTTACTATCGTATCTAAACTAAAACTAGAACAGATAACATATTAATATTAGAGAAAAATAACTTTAGATAGTTATTCTTAGTTTTCGAGCTTTAAGTGAGCGAACTAACAGATACTTTGTTTAAAAATGTTATAACATATTATCACATGTTTGAAATGATTTTAACTTTTAATATTAAAGTTAAAATTGGACAAAGTTTACCTTAAATATATAAAAAAACATATATATAATTTGCCAAATTAGGCACTAAACACACAGCGTGCATACAGATAAACATAATTCGTCCTTATCAAGGAACGTTTCAGAACATCTCTGTTATATCATTATTAAAGTACTTCCCACGCTGTTATATAAAAACAATTCTTGAACGTGAATTACATTTTACAAATAATATAAATTCCTTTCCATACTCGATAGTGACGAACGAAATATCCTGTAAATAATCCGCGAAGTCTTAAGTGGGGATTGTATAATAGTGTGACATCTAAAACCGGTCAACATAAACAAACTTAATACCTTTTATTACAAAATACCAACTTATCTATTATTAAACGGCTGTTACTCATGTTTAAGGCTGATTTTCACTTAAACATTTTCTATAAACCTTCAAAGCAATACATTACTTATACCTGAATGAGGCAGAGTATGACATAATTGATACGTATATAAAAAACCCTCAGGCGACAACTGTCCTATTTATTTAATACCATTGCAAATATAACGGATATAATAATTTTTTAACATCTATATATATAAAAGAAAGTTGTGTTAGTTACACTATTTATAACTCAAGAACGGATGAACCAATTTGGCTGAAAATTGGAGGAGAGGTGGCTTAGAACCAGGAGACGGACATAGGATTTTTATCCCGTTCGACCGCGTTTCCGTCAAGTCACTATGAAACGTGGTGTAACAAAACGCATCTAACATGGAATAACAAAACGCAAATGACAGTGAAATAACAAAACATAAATGACAGCTAAATGTAGTTTTGTCTTTGGTTAAATGGTAAAAAAATTTACTGGAAAGGCGGAACAGAGTTCGCCGGGTCAGCTAGTTATATAAATTTTGTTTCAAAAACCATATTATATATATTACTTGGATTTAAGACGAGTGATCAGTAATAAATCCGTACAGGCACTAACCCTGATAGTAAATCCGTTATCAGTTCAATTAGTTAATGAATGGCAGTGTACCACCGTGTATCCTTATCATTTAAAGTTGATTAATTCAAACTGAGCTGGGATACATGAATTAAATACTGAATCTTCATGTTTGATTAGTTCTAAACAAGGAGTTACTTTGATCGGGAATATTAAACCCAATATGTGCCTAAAAAAATCATTATTCCATAGATATATATTTTGAAACTATTTTTTAGTAGGATTTTGTGTTTAATATATAATTTTAAAAGTACCTAATTATATCTATAAGTGATCATTACGAGCACTGGTGTATTTTGATCACCCACTTGTAAGACACGTTGTTTTTGATTCTCGGTAAATGATTAAATAAACTTTATTCAATGTTATTTATGAATACTAGGTACATGACCATTCCACATTACGATTGACAAAGGCCATATCGGTAACCACCCCTTAAATTATACTTAATAACAGAACAGCTCACGGCAATTGTCTCAAAGCCTTTCGGAAAACACATAAAAACCAATTTAACTCGATCCGACACAAAAAAAAAGGAACGAAAATTCATTTATTTCTTACGATTCTCGGTCGCGATGATTATTATACCCACCTCAGTTTCCGCCAGAGGTAATTTGATGAGAAGACACAGCTTTAGAAAGCTTAACACGGCGTTCCATCATTCTCTCCGTGTATTCATTGACAACTGTACTTTTATACACTGTGTACTCGTTCCTTCTTGCTGGAATACCGCCTAATGATAGTGCGTTGCGGTTAAGCCATTATTAAATCCATCTCGCTCACACCCGCCGAGATTGCGTGAATTAAAGCGAGACATATTACATCCAATCCACGAAGTACGTGATCTCCATTATGGTTACGGTTAGGACCCAAAATATTTATGACGATCCTGTTATTGTAAAATGTGTTTTATTGTAACGCATTTGAATATATATCTGCTCGTGTCATCTGTGATGAAAGCTCCTTTTGCCGGGTGTACGTAAGGTTTGAATTCTTTTGTTTCTTGTGTTTTTATCGTTGGATAAGTCAGCAATTTCAATTACGACTAGACAATGATGTCGGAGTGCGTGGAGTTACACGGAGTAGCCGGTTATTTATATTTTTAACAAATGATTCCTACGAGAAAATGTTTTACATTTAATTCAGTTTGAATTTATTATACAAGTGATGTTCTTAGGATGATATTTCGACCTTGAAGAGTATTTTCGACGTCCGATTGTTTCGGAAAAACCACATTCGTATGACACATTACAATTCTGTCATTCGCGAATTCTTCGTGTGTGTGATCGGAATCTAAATTTCTATTACGTATTCAGCAGCACGACTATCATTGTAAAGACGTTCATTATCTTAAGTAGGAGCACAAAAAGTTTAAATTATTTGTATTCAAGACATTTTTTTCTTCATTGAAAAAAGCTTTATCCGTGTTAATTAGGTTTTAACATGGTATATAAGGTGGGAGTTATTCGAACTCTTTTCCAATACCTCATTACACATGCAATAGTAAATAAAACAGTACACAGTCCCCTCGAGTCGACCACGTGCAACGCACAAAAAGTGTAACCAACATGTGTAGCAGCTTTAATTAAAGGGGGTGGAGCTATTAAATAATTACAACGCGATCAGCCAATGGGGAAGCGGTATGAACAAGCACCCAATTAGGGTCGAGACGGACCCGGTTCCACTTTTTTGCGGACATCACGGCGCTTTAATGGCGGATCGGGAAGGGAGTTTTCGTGAAAATTCATGAATGACATTTATTTCAAGTTATCAACACATATTACTGGAGTATCTTTGGAATCTTTTGTTTTAGAACCGCGAGTAAACTTCTCTTATATTTGGTAGATAAATAATCAGAGCAAATTATCTTTTATAGATTCACATTTTTATATATAATGTGATATCACTTTTAACTAAAGTATTTTTCCTTAAAATGTGGGTGTTTTGATATCATTTAACGTCAAACAATTATTACTTCGATTAATTCTTTATTTGTTGCCAAAATAATAATTATATCATATAACAACAGGACAGACGAACTATACAGCCTTCATCACTTGATGATACAACCATAAAAAAGGATTATTACATTTATTTGTTCAAAATGGACCACACAAGTTTCAAAAGCATTAAGTTTCAGCGGTCTCCTCGCAAAATAAAATATGAAATAGCCATAAGATAATTTAAGACTTGCTGGATGGGATTAAAGTTTACAATCCAATGACATCATCAGGATAAGATGATACAGTATTATGGTGTAAAATGGTAAAGCTACCTCTGTGATGAGGATTCGAATGGACAGGTAGGTAATATGTACTAGTTTGGATGTGAGGATGGCAAAATAAAAAATTATACACAAGCTTTTGAGCGTAGCATCGCTCATGTCCAAGAGCTGTAAAGAGCTGCTTGAAATGCACCAATAGCTTAAGTTACAGACTGTAACTTCAAGAAATCGCGTCCTCTGGTAACGAATTTTGCGACTGTGTCTCAAAAAATACTTTTTTTTTTAAGTCGAAATATGTCCTTATTTCCTGTGATTACCAAACAAACTTCCAAACTTTTACATTTATACGATTCCTAGAAGCGACAAAATATTATTAGCACCATTACGGCTGGATAATATTTTAATATATTTGGTGTTAATTTATAGATATTATCATCCAACAAAAGATTACAATACGTGTTGTATTACTATCAATATATATGAGCAATAAAATATATATACTTTATAACACAAATATTGCACTTAGGAACCAACCATCAATAACACGAGCCTTATAAATGATTAGCTTTATTGGTAACCCGTGATGGTGGTGGTAAGCGTTCCCATTGTCATCCGTGTTTTATAAGTAACTAGCAGGTTATCCATGCTTCGCAATGGAAGGCGAAAGTGATCAAACATTTTGTTTGAATTTCCACACCACCTATTAGGTGTCAAACAGGCGCATTATATTTTTTGCAGTTTTTTTAGCTGTAACTTTGGAAAGGTTTGGACCTTTGTAAAATCCTTTCTTATTGGACCTATTTAATATGTCAGGAGTCTTGTGTCCAAATTTCAGCTTTCTAGGTATAACGGTTTGGGCTGTAGAGCGATGAATGTGTCAGTGAGTGTCTTTGTGCTTTATATATTAAGATTTTATATCACCCCCTTCATTTACTTGAAACTATTCAACAACATTGTATGTACTTATTTGATTGTAGTTTAAATTGTACCTTTTAAGACCTTTAATACATAGAACTTATAAAAGCTCTCCGTCCGTTTAAACCGTGGATGTGGTGATGGAAACACACTGTAGTATCGTAAAGGAAGTGACACACCTGACTCCTGTCATAACACGGTATCAAACGATGGTATTGCATCATTAATAATGGCGAGAGGCGAGAATTTGTCAAATGATAAGATATTACCAGTTTGAACAATTCTTTTAAAGTTTTCGATTGAATAATAGAAGAATAACATATACAGTAATACCCCGCTTTAGGCGAGGGATACGTTCCAAAAAAAATCGCGTTACCTGTAATTCGCGTATAACGAGGTTTACGATTAAACATAGTCAAAAATTATTTAAAAAAATACAAATCATTTTAATCAATCACTTTAATTCTAGGAACACTTTATGCAATACATACTCTTATTTTTTTACGGAAAAATACATCTATTGTTGATGACTACATTATATTTATACACACTCTTTCGCGTAATTCGAGGCATTTGAGCGCGAAATTTGCATCCGCGTTATAGTGAAACCGCGTATAAGGGGGTCGCGTTAAGCGTTGTATTACTGTAATTGATAAACAAATATAATGAATAAAGTTAAGCAAAAATAGCTTACATTAAAAGCGATCCAAGCATTTTAATATAATCTTGATAACATAAAAATGTAAGCACAGTAGCATACATTAAAACAAGTTTACATTGCGTAGGTTAAATCTCACATCAAAGAGCCGCGTTTCAACAAGGACGACTATTTTTAATAGCCTCAAAGCCTCAGTACGAGCACAATAACATAAAGATACCAGATGAATCGATGCCTTGACTAGCAAACTCATCGTAGCTTCCCTCACACTTTGACACTAAATATACACCTTATTTCTTGTCGGATAAGATTGTAAATGTTTAATGCAGCAGATGTCAGCACAGTCATAAGTTGTGCTGCAGCCGTCATAAAATGGTCCACGCGGGGGGTGAGATAGTCGGCTATTTGCATATACTAGGTTCTGACTTGACGAATGATTTTGAAGGCTTCGCTTTTGTTTTGATTGAAAGTGTTGAGAGGTGTATACTATTTAGTCATTGTTACTAAGATAATGTTTAAAAGCATCTTGCAATAAAGACGTGAACATATGGTTGTTAATTAAAGATAAACTACAGTGCTTGGTATACATATATGATTTTAAAAGAAATATCTATAAGCATATACGTATTCAGATAAAATTTTATAATTCTCCATTCTGAGAGTATATATCAAATAAGCAGATGGATTTTAATAGAATCGTTCAAAATATGCTATAATATTACTAAAAATAATATATATTTTATTATTTAGATTCTAAGAAAACCAGCGGAGAACTGTTAAATCTATCTCAATGGTTGGATATTGTCGATACATAAATACTTATAGATTATCCCGGAGCCATTCTTCACTAGTATGTGGGCAGTATGCGTACGCGCATGGTTTTTAATGCTAATCTGTTATAACAGATAGCAGCTTTCGTCGCTCGTATATAACGTTTTATCGGTTCAGATTCTAGGAATCACAGATTACAGAAAAGCATCGCATTTGTTCGCGAGTATTCGTATTAGTTCGGTAAATGTTCTCAATTATGTCATTTATATTCTTAGTATTTATTTACTGAGAAATTGTATTGAATATTTTATGAGCGGATCTTTTAAGCCACAATATATATCTTATTTTCTCGTAAAAGACTGTTTTAAGTATAGATCTGTCAAAATAATTTAACTTAATTTGTTTATGATAATTAAGGTAGTATTCACATCAATTTGATTTCTTATTTTCTCTGTAATTCCTATCTCAACATATCATAACGATCAGGGAAATGAAAATGTCTTAATAAGCACAAAATGCGACTGAACGCGACTGATTACGAATGATTGCGTGCGACTGAGTGCGACTAAATGCGACACGGTGCGATCAAACATGTCACTCCCTCACCGTATTACGTCCTCTAGTAATATTATTTCATAAGCAATTTGACCTCAACTTGAACTGAATAGATCAGGATCTCGATGCTTCTTGGAAATGTCTGTATTCACATTTATTGAGTAATATATCATAAACTTCTGAATATACATTTATATGTAAATTTTAGGACCTGGAAATGTTTGATGAAATCTATACATAGAAATAAAATATGTCTGTTCGTAATTCCAAAATACAGCGTTCAATAAATGCTTATGAAAGTATATACTTAAATAAAAAAATATATTAAAATTTTTCTTTATTACAGCCGGCCAGTACTCTGAAACGGCTGGACCAATTTCAACAGGACTTTCACTGGCGGTTAGCTGATTTTATGCGGAGAATTTTAGTTTTTTATTTTAAAAGACAGCTAGTATAAATAAAAAAATAATTTAATACTAATACTGTTAATACATAAAACGAAATATTATACCAACACAAACGCATTCCCTGATCATCATTTCGTATTGCAATTTATATTAAATTTAACTTAACTATCGGTGTAATAAAAACAAAAACTGTTTTCTATTCGATAATGATGTCCATATGGGATCAGATAAGTACGCTTACACGCTATTAAGACGATTCTTTTATTGAATCGCCATCCACAATCAGATGTTATGAGTTGATTTTTAATATTAATTTATATTATGTTTCTCGGAATATCGTCCGTTCTGTGATAGCGGACACGCAATGTAACGTAATCATTATGCCAATTAAACTACATGCTATACGAGATGTGTTCGAGCTATTGTGTGCCTTAAATGCTGTACAATAAGAGTTATTTATGATTAACTGTAGCTTCCATAAAAGCCTCGACATGTAGTAATTGAATTTTTAAGGACAATTTAAATTATGTCTTCACTTGGAGGTACGTTCGTTTCTTGTTGAATATTTGCAATTTAGCGTCTACTTCTTTAGACATGACACACACACACACACACACACACGCGCACACGCGCACACACACACACACACACACACACACACATACACACACACACACACGCGCACACACACACACACACACACACTTATATAAACACACAAATATAATATAATAAAGTTTATAATGTCATATAAAAAAATTAAGTAGTTATTCATTGAATATTTGTTTACATTGCTCTAGTTTGTCTATTCAACATCCACACACAAACACATACACACACACACACACACACACACACACACACACACACATACGCACACACACAAATATCTCAAACTAAGAAATTATTAAATTTATAAAAAACGCCAGTTCTGACAGTACCTTACAAGATATGTCGCGATCAACTTTTTTATTATCTATTAGCACTGCATATAACGAATGGCTCAAAGTGAAAGAAACTTAATATGGATGTAATTATAACACCCTTAATAGTCGTAACGTGTTAATTAAAAATATCTAATCCAGTGCTCTATGGATCCCTTTTTATTAATGGCGTCGCGTTAGATTCTAAGAAATAATATCATAAAATATTATATGAAGTACCGTCACTTGGAAAATTTATTAACATTATAAGAATTATAAATGATAATCGAAAAGAAATGAAATATTTAAATAAAAATTTCGTCAAAAACATTGCAAAAGGAATGAGAGGAACTGAAACGTCAAAGTGACATTTCTTTACCGCCAAATAATCTGTCAGTGTCTATTCTAATTTTTTTTTTCACCATAGGTTTTATACATCATCTGTGCAAAAGAAATGAGAGGTATGAAAAAATAACTGAAACGTCAAAGTGACATTTCTTTACCGCCAAATTATCTGTCAGTATCTATTCCAATTTTTTTTTTTCACCATAAGTTTTATACATCATCTGTGGTACTTACAGTATGAGTACGTATTTCTGAGCGTATCTAATTAATTTCAAAAGTAGCAACACACTGCGGGGATTCCTCCGCCATTATCCCGGAATGCGTTGTAAGGATATTAATGACGTTCTATGCGCGTGTGTGATTACGCTAAAATTTCACGGTGAAAAATTGATTCTTCCCTTTGGATATCCAAATACTTATTATGGAATTTATTATAATTTTTATATTTTATTATAAACTTAACAATATATTGTTAAGTTTTTTATATAACATATACATACATACTTTTCCAAATTAAAATACATTTATTTAAATATCAGAATAAAAATACTTCCAGAACATAGATTATAACAAAACAAAATTACAAAAAAGTTTGTATTACATACAACCTTTTTATTGAAACCAAAAAAAAAATCTTATTCAACAGAGTGCTGGTTGATAAATTTAAAAATAATTCCATAATTTTGTTCAAGGGCACAGCGTTAGCGTCTATACGGGTGTAAACACAGAGCCCATTGTGTTAGTTCTAGGGCTGGTAGCCGGTGATTATATGAATTAGGCAAATTGCGGAGCTTCACGATGAAAAAAAGTTATTACATAGCATACAATCCACTCGGATTACGGCTTTCGAAAAGGAAACAAAACACCACATCGTGTTATATTTTTATTGTTTTGATTACGGGATCATTACAAATTGTATTTTTTCTACATATAAGAAAAAATCCATAGAATACCTACTTCTCTCTCCAAATATATTGATACTAAACAATGACAATAAAAAAACCGTTGAGTTTGTTGTGTTCTTCTCAGAGGGCGAGTTTGGAACACTCGCAGATTTAATTTTAAGTTCGAGTCCTTACAAACAGGCTTGTTTCAATATGGCACGAAAATAATCCTGACAAGTGATCTGATATTGCTTCAAAGTTAATAAATTAATAAATAAATTATTAAATTATATAATATATTCATTATACAAACTCCTTAGTGATTAGCCTAATTGATAATTCTAATTGAAATAATTCAGAGGAAATATTTTCGTCATTTACAATTACAATATCCCGCGGTATTTCTCTCTCTCTCTCTCTCTCTTGAGGTTTATGTAAAAAATATATTCGTTCGTATGTTCATTCATTCTTTTTCGATTCCAGAAATCAATTTAAGGTAAATAACCTTTTTGATGTTTTTATAGTTTCATTAACTGACATCATGTTTTATGTTTATTATTTTTGTGTGTCATTCATTTAATTTCATCAAAAATATTTGTTTTATGTTCGTAGGACACATAAACAAGGTTTTATATTGTTAATAAGAGCAAACATATTGGTTAAGTTGTAAGAGAAAAACTAACTAAACTATACTAACTTGTAATATATAAATCCTCAAGCGGGACTCAAACCCGGACATTCTGGGTCGTAATACCCCAAAGTAAAATGTAAATTTTCAATAAAACGCCATTAGATATCGTTTGGAAAAAATATGTAAAATTAATTTAATCTGATCGATCGATTTTAAGAAGGTAACAAACCAGCTGACTGTTAAGGGCAGGAGTTTAGTTTAGTCTTCAAATTATGTATTAGCAAACAACTACCCGTTACTTTAATACACATTATTTGGTGGTATGCTGTAATTTATGTAAGTCAAACAATATTGATAGAATTTGACGCATTGAATTGAGATCACATAATTGAAAATATTTTTAATTAATTTATAAGCAATCTTGACCTACCTCTATATAAAATCTATCTAATAACTTAATACTAAATATATAAAATGTAACCTCGCCTTAAGAATAAGGAATCATTGGTTACTTGTTAAAGTTTTCGCAAAAACTTCTCTCAATAATGGCGATGGATGACAATGAGGTTTTATATTGAACACCGTAATCCGTTATTGTGTTGTACGTTAGTATCTATACATATAAAATGTATGTCCGTTTGTAATACCAAATTAACAGCTTTTCACTAAACGCATATGAAAGTTTATACGGTAGGGGAGAGCGGGGCTGGTACTAACATTTTTTTTATTATGGTTTATAATTTCAATAATAGTTAACTTTTTTGTTTTATTTTTTATCGAAAACATGCTTTGGTTATTCAGTTATGATATTACTAAATAAAACCAACAGCTAGCTAAGTAATTTCAGAAAAAGAGCCATAAAACCAAAAAAAGTCACTTGTTAATATATACCCCGTATTTGGGGCAAATATTAACAGAGTTGGGGTAAGTATTAACGTTAGGGGTAATTATTAACAGAGACTAAAATTCTATCAAATACTTAAATAAAATGTCGTTTACATTAATGAAAATGGTTTTACTGTTTAAGAATTCAATACTTTTTATTATAGGAACTGAAAGAATACAGTAAAATCTTTTAAATCTGCACTCAATTTAGAAAATTCATTATCAATCATCCATCCAGAATTATTACCTGCACCTATGGACTCAGGCGATCCATTTTGGACAAATTAATTGCTATATCTGATCCGGGGAAAAATGAACATATGAACATACTCGTACATGGTATGAAATTTCCAATAGCATTTACCGCTGCCGCAATTGTGATGAGAGTACCCCGTTCAGCAGATGTGACTGCTCCTACCTGCTTGGAACCTCGTTGAGCTACCACTTTCTTAGGTCTTTGCACCGTTGTGACTCCAGTCTCGTCTACATTCCATATTTTACTCGGAGGAAACTAGTATCTTTGAAGCACTTCTCAATATTTTTCGAAAAATGAATGAACATTAGTACGGTTAAATGATGTTGCCGTGCTTAAGCTGGTAGGTAGCCTCTGGAGTCTGAATAGAGAATGACGCATTGCGCTTCATAAATCCTGAAACCAATCTTTGCCAGCTTTTCCGTCTGTTTTCAAGATTCTGGAATATTATCTATCTTGTATCGAATGGCAAGTTCGTAAGCTAATTTTTTTACATGATCAGGTAGCAATCCGAAATAGATATTGGCACATTTTATTAAATAATCTGCTATCATTGCTTCTTGCTCAGAATTGAAAACAAGACGGTTTTTTTATAACCCACTTCAATAGAAGTTCCCTCCTTTTTTATCTTTACGTATTTGAACAGTGTTACATGACAAATGTTGTATTCGGTAGCAACATATCTATATTTTCTGTTTTTTATCAGAACTCACTCAGCGGCCAGCTCGAATACTTCTTGAGACGTGGTCTTCGAGACGTCTTCTTGTGCTCTTCCTTTTGTAATTTCTCATTCTGTAAAAAAAACTTATTGCAAAAAAAACAAAAAAAACACTCTCTTAATGTCACATACATATATATAGGTAAGTATTAACATGTTAATACTTACCCCGCTCATTCTGTTAATTTTAGCCTCAAGGTCTCTTTTAATATTTCATCAAATGCAGAAAATAATCTAATAAAAATAATTACAAACAAATAACACAGCTTTAATGTGAATAAAATAGAGCTGCATGTAGGATTAACTATAATTCAGTTTAACGAATAAATAAATCTCAAATCAATTTATTACGAAGTACGAAAAGTTCGTTTACCTGTCAATCTGAGGTCACTGCGCATAACTATCACTAGCGATGACCGGCCGATATCTAACAAATCAGGACACGTTCGGCTGTGTATATAGGGTTTCTAAACAGAGTCTCATATTTTTAACACTTCACGTTTGGCGGGAATAAGCTTGTTAATTCTTACCTCCGTTAAAACCAGCCCCGCGTTCCCCTACTTATATTATTTTTATTGTCTGTCTGTTTGTTCCGGGTAACCTTCGTAACGGCTGAACCAATTTTAACAGGACATATCGGTTATAAAGAGTAACTTAGACTACATTTATTTAAAAAAACATAATCTGAACGAAGTCGAGGGGACAGCTAGTATATAATAATTAACTTGAAACACTAATTGTAAACTACACTAAACTAAACTTATCCGCTTTAACTCTGAAACATCAAATATTTAATCTATCTCGAACAGTTATTTTTACGTATATACTTAATAAATTTCCCTATTATATGATGTAACTTTAAAATAACTATTTCAACACATTAACAGACAATTTATGACAAACAAAAAATTACTATAGTACTTATACATAAACGTATATCTGTCTATATATGTAAAATATTATCAAATTTGTAACAGTAAAATGTAGGCGCCGGTGTCAGTAAACACGGCAGCAAAGGCGTCTTTAATTTAAACCAATTTGCACCAAACGTGCGCGGGCGCAGCTACATCACTAACTAAATTCATTATAAATTCCTCTTAAGGTAACATCTCTACTAAGTAACGCGAGATCTCGATCTATTGCTAAGGAGCAGTCACGAAACACATCACGGATTGAATTATTTGCTATCGGATAAAAAATATTATAAAAAATATGCCGTATCGATCAGTAAGAGATAGTGGTTTGATAAAAACAAATATTTTTACTGTAATGTTGGATTAATGAAATATTTTTACTGTAATGTTGGGTTAATGAAATATTTTTACTGTAATGTTGGGTTAATGAAATATTTTTACTGTAATGTTGGGTTAATGAAATATTTTTACTGTAATGTTGGGTTAATGAAATATTTTTACTGTAATGTTGGGTTAATGAAATATTTTTGCTGTAATGTTGGGTTAATGAAATATTTTTACTGTAAAGTTGGATTAATGAAATATTTTTACTGTAATGTTGGGTTAATGAAATATTTTTACTGTAATGTTGGGTTAATGAAATATTTTTACTGTAAAGTTGGATTAATGAAATATTTTTACTGTAATGTTGGGTTACTGAAATATTTTTACTGTAATGTTGGGTTAATGAAATATTTTTACTGTAAAGTTGGATTAATGAAATATTTTTACTGTAAAGTTGGATTAATGAAATATTTTTACTGTAATGTTGGATTAATGAAAAATATTTCTCTGGTGACGGCAGGTTAGGAATTCTGGTTGTCATAACCAGAATAAGCAGTATTTTTATAGTATTTAATAATACTAATATATAAGCTTGTTATAATAAATAAAATGCAGGATATTCAAATTCCACAATGATCAATTCATCAAATATACTAAAAAAAATGTTACACAGACGTCCAGTTATTCATAAATTATATATAAAGACACCGATCCGGTTTAGTTTAATGCTAAATTGTAAATATCTCGCAGCATTTCCGCCGTAATATAATTTAAAAGAGGTTCCGTATAATTTGATTGAAAACATAAACTTTGTTTATTGGTTTTGTTTATCTCCTTTGTTAATTGAAAAAGTTTATTACGGTTTATTTTAAGTTGGGGTATAAAATATAAAGCAGAGTCGCAGGAATCGCTATATTAACGAATAAGTCTTATCTTATAGTCAATTAGCGCCCGCGTGGAACAAGTATCATATCTATCTGAACGTCACGGGTTAGATAAAAAATAATATATCATTGCGAGTATAAAGACTGACATGCAAAGGTCTTTAGACATTTATGATGTATGAATATGTAACATACATACATATATACAAAAGTGGTTTATGTCTAATTCTTCGTCCCATATTTGATGTCATCACTTTTTTTTTGTTGTCAACAAAAATTCGCTTTATTTTATTGATAATTAATTCTGCAGTATAAAAATAAATTTTAGATATTTTTCTTTTCTTGCATTGAAACATGCAAAAACATTAAAATCTAATAGACGTGTCAAAACAATTTTTTTATTAAAATTGAATTCATTTTGACATCTTCATTAATAACCAATCGAATTATAATAATAATAATTTCTCTAACAATTTGGAAAAAAGAATCATATGTCAGTTAACTGAGAATACTTTAATTATTAGAACTTTTATATAATTAATTAAATTAATTAAATTAATATACGCATAATACCAGTAAAGGTCCAAGCCGTATGAAATGGAATAAAATAACATTTTGCTCGTGCTCTGATAGCGTACGTCATCTAGAATAACCATAGACCTAAAAATAACATAGACCCGTAAACAGGATGCTTTATACATAGTAAAAAAAAAACAAAAATGAAAGTACAAAAAAATGTATAATTATGAAATATTAAACGAAAATTTTAAATTGAAATGTAACCTCTGTGATATTAATAACTCTTCATAAAAGTTCAACGCACCAACGGAATGCCACACCCCGCTCCATAGAAACATAATTAGTCTTCTCATCCCATGAAGACTGATACCATCCTGATGTTGGACATACATTGAAAAGTGTCCATTACTCATCAGTAACACCACTTAATGTTACCAGCGATGTACTGCAAAGTGTCGAGAACTTCTTGTCTTTTGAGTGGGAATTTATAACATCTGAGCTTTTCATTAAGACAGAAGGTTCTATTTAATTAAATTATTATTTTTATACATTATAGTATATAATATGAAATTGCTTTTTGGAGTTTTAATTAGGTATTGATAATGGTTATTACTATATATATGAAATAGGTCGAATTTTGTATGAAATTGTTGACATTTGAGTTTGAAACCGACCGGTTTGTAACATTTTTTGTATTAAATTTTTATTTGTTCATTTATTAAGTATAAAGTCGGTCGTTGATGGGTGTATAGAGATAGCCATCTCGCATACATATTAATTCAATCGTACACGTATTTTGAAATGATTTAGATTATTAATATTTGGTTTGACAGCCATTTATGAAATATGACTTTGGTTTTGGATACGTTGACAAGTAAGATATTCCAAAAGAAAGAAAAATCAAGAATAATATAATAAATTTAATAATATAGAAAATATTATATATGTCAAAACGAATTAAATATTAGCTGTGAATTAATAAATACAACAAAACTGATTGTGAAATTTAATACTTGTAAATTAGGGTATTGAGTTTAACCAAATCACCATATTGTCACGGAATAAATTGAGGATTTGATTTCACAAAGAAATAAACCGAAATAACGCTGACGTCCACACAAAAAGTATACATTCGTTAAAAGCTTCAGCGTATTCACAAATATATATATATATAAATAAAATTGATGTGTCCGTTTGTAATTCCAAATTATCATTTCACTAAGTGCATATGAAAGTATTTACTATACTTATATAATAAAATATATTATATAAATTGTTCCCTGTCTGTTTGTTCCGGATAATCTGTAATTGCTGAACCGATTTTAACAGAATTTTCACTGGAGAATGGTTGATAATATATAGAGGAACTTATTTTAAAAAATATTCCGCGCTAACGAAGTCGCGGGCGCAGCTAGTCTGTAATATGTGGTCCTGTGGTATGTACCATTTGTCACGGGTGTGAATAATCTGATATGGAGGTCTGATAAATTATTTTTGACACTTAAATCTTTGACTTACGCACCCGATAATCTGGATTTAAATTGCGTTGAATATTCTTATTTCAGTAATAAGATAAAAAAATTGTAGAATTTATGAAGACTAGCTGTGCCCACGGCTTTGTACGGATTTTTTTTTAATAAAGTCACTCCTTATTATATCAGCTATCCGCCAGTAAAAGTCCTACGAACATCGGTCCTGGTTTTATAAAATATATTTTTTATGTATGTATATACTTTCATACGCATTTAGCGAAAAACTGTTAATTTGAAATTACAAACAGAAACTTCAATTTTATTTATATGTATATATATAGATATATAACGAAGAGTGCTGTTATATAACGAACAAGTCAGTGATACAAAGTACATGTGGGTACACGACTTACTCTTAGAGCTTCATTAACAAACTCTAATAGCTAACTGCGAGGCATCAACTGCAGCGTGAAGTCGATAAGCTGTACCCAGCTCCAACCACTTAGTGCCATCGCAAAGCATAAAACAACTTTAATGTCTTAATAATAAGATTGTAATTTAAATGATACTTATAATAATTGTATTGAATAGCGAAATTCATTAATTCAACTACCCTGTCAGTGAGTGACAGGCCAATAAGTGACGTGCGGTATGGACCCTAAGTGGTCGATTGTGCTAAGATTAATAGACCCTCCGTTACTTGCTCTCGGTTATAAAAATGTATTCAAAAGAATAATTACTTACTTTCCTTTGTGTAAATATGCTCAATCTATACAACAATGAGGTATATCGATGATGAAGCGAACAGAGGAAAAACTACAATCAAAATTTGTAGCCAAAAATTTAAGATTTAAGTTGAATGTTGAACGAAAAATAAACCTATAGTAAATTATTTTAAAGTCGATATTAGTATGTGATATAAAAGAAATTACAAATGTATTGTTTATAATAAAACAATTTAAATGAAACACTCGTACAAATTGTTATATTCATCACGTAGTGAAGATTTACGATGTAAACACTGCCTCTGAAGTAAGTAACGAATTCGATACCTAACATGTTATAACAAAAATAACACCAACTTGAAACAATATAAAAAATATATTATATATATATATATATATATATATATATATATATATATATATATATATATATATATATATATATGTGTGTGTGTGTGTGTGTGTGTGTGTGTATTATTCTTTTGTGGTTGATCAAGTTCATATCAATGGCTTATTGAACGCCATTTTTCTGAGCGAGTGACGTGTTTAAGCAACTCTTGCGCATGATCGACAACGCATTGTTCGATTCACTGCTCTCGTGATTCTGCATACATATTGATCTTTAACCGAGGACCAAATATAAGAACATACATACACGTGTTTTGAATATTATAATATTTTTATCATAAAAAATCTTTTTTAATTTGATTTTGTTTCACATATAAGTAAGATTATATGAAAGTAATAACATATTCGGTACACAAACGTACAAGGTAACCCAATATAATATAGGGTGTGCCATAAACACGATTGTATGTATTGTATGAACAGACATTTGCAAGTCCGTTAACCTATTTCACCCAACAATGCTTGGTGCTGTACATGATAAAACATGTTCATTTGATAATTTGATTTCTAAAACATATATAATAGGGTTTATATTTGATTGAAACGTGATTTATTGCCTAAGGGTACGCGTTCTTAGAACTTTGGGAGGATAATCAGAACCAACATTACTTTAACTACAACAGTTTACTTGTTATTAAGAGTAAGTACATTTTACCGCAATCTTAGAGAAACACGCAGATATACAAACAAAATTTTTAATCGAAAATCTCTATTAACGAGTAAAGCCGCCGGTAAAAGTAAGCTATTCTAAAATAACTGGGTAACTAAAAGTTTTATAGCCATCGTAAAATAATTTCTAACTCAAATCATACTTACAATCTGATAACTCAGATAAAAATCGTTACAGGTAAAAAAAATAATTATAAAATAAACTTGTGTTTAAAAATTAATAATATTAACAATAAAAAACACATTAAATAACTCAATCACGTAATATAAATATTTAACATATATTTATGTGTTCATAAATCTTTTTGAGGTGTGTTTGAGGTGTGATTTAAGACTGAATTAGTACTAGTGTAGTTTAACACCGCATGTGGTAAAAACACACTATTAATTTGGATATTAAAGTCAAAAACATTTTTATATTTAATATTAGACAAGATAAGCTATCATTCGCTTTTACTTTTTACCTAAGCGCGGAAGCTCAAAGGAGGGTTATGTGTTTGATATAATAGTAGAATTGTTACTTATAAGGCAATAAATAATTTCAACCATAAACCATTGACAGGTTATTCGAGCCATTAACTACTTACTCAAGGCATCACAATACTCATATATCAATACTTAATACTATTACATGTGCTATAAAAGATAACTATCTTTTAAGGTTAAAAGGTAAACTTACCTTTAATAATTATAAAAAAAAAACATTTGAAAGGTATGTAAATTGGATGTAAAACAATAAACACTATTCGGTATTCGGAGTTGAGCAATTATTATCAATTATATAATATGTATTAAATTGATAACGCAGCGGTGCATCGAATTGATAATGACACTTTGATCTCACCGACAAAGATTATATAGGATTTATGTATTCAAATTAAAGATTAATATAACACTTTAATATATAAAATAAAATATTTTTTTGAATCAATGAAGCATTGTATATCATGTTAGACTAGCTCTAAACGCGAATTCGTTTGCAGATTTTTGTTGAGTCTAGTTACTCCTATCAGCTATTCGCAGGTTGTTAAAATCCAACCGATTCAGAGATTATCAGAAACAAATAGACAGAGAAACATTAAAAAAAAATTATTTACTAGTACAATATATACTTTTATATGTATTAAGTGAAAAGTTATTAAATTGTATATATAGATACATAATGTCAATATTTATCAATCACTGGATATCTGGAAGGATGTTGAAATTAAAAGTCAATGCACAAGAATTTATAATTACACCTGCGCCATAAAATATACAATTTAAAAGTAGTAAAAGATTTTATTATACCATCAGTTAATCTTAAGAAAGGCTATCGGAATCATACGAGGAGGAACAAAAACTCAACAGCGGACTGTAAAAAGAAATCCATCAACCGTTAGGTTATGATCAACAATTATTGGGTTCCCATGGTTTTTGTACAAAAATAATAAATACCGTATCAAAATGTATGTTTGTTTCACACAATCATCTCTTGATTATTCGGTTTTGACAATTATCAATTAGATATTATTATAAATGCTAAGGTGTTTTTTTTTCTATAATACGTATAATAGTTTTATGGTTATTCCGTTTGTATTAAACAAACTCGCGTTTTTTTTTAAAAAGGCACTTAAATCGGACGCCATGGGACTCGTAAATCTGAGCAGCAATAATATAACATTTGCAGCATTCCTACGGACCGACAAATTACATTTTTCAATTACCTCCACTTCGACTTGCATAAAATAAATATTCAAAACGCGTTTATAGCTTCGTAAACTTTTTTTATAATAATTATTGTTAAAATACTATACATATACATAAAATTGAAGTGTCTGTTTGTTAATACAAGTTAACAGCTTAACATTAAATGCATAGACAAGTATATACGAAACTTATATAAAGAAAAATAAATCTCTGTCTGTCTGATACGGCTAAACTCTAAAACGGCTGGATCGATTTTAACAAGACTTTCACTGGCAGATACCTCATTTTATAAAGAGTAATTTTGGATACTTTTATAATAAAAACAACAAGTAAAGTCGCGGGCACAGGTAGTATACTTGTATCATATACATTGTACGTACGATGAATGCACGCGAGGTAAATGGAGATTACATAAAAAGCGAACCGTTCTAGACGAATCGGGTGACAACAAGTATAACTACGGATGGTCCTGGAATGATGTGATTGTAAACACGACATCTCGTCACGCGATATCTGAATTAAGGTAAACACTCAAATTATATGGTAAATATTAATAATTTGTGAACAAGTGTTATTAAACAAAAACATATGGACTCCGTGGACTTCAGTTGTTTTCGTAACTAAGCCTGAAGCTTCGATATTTGTGTCGCAATTACTAAGATTATTTGTATTATTATTATTTGGTTGATGTAAATAATGTATTTTAGATAATACAAGCTGTGCACCCGACTTCGTTCGCGATAAATATGTAGCCTAAGTTACTCCTTATAAATTCTGCTATCCGCCAGTGAAAGTCCTGTTACAATCGGTTCAGTCGTTTCAGAGATTTGACGAAACAAACAGATAGACTGAGAATAAATTTGAAAATATATTTTAATTTAGATATATCCTGTACATATTTTTTACCACATACAATTATAATAATCGAAATTGTATATTTTTTTCGTTCAAATTGCAATAAAAAAAAGCTTTACCTGTGACTTTTTTGTATTCTTTGTGATTATAGAATGATTATAAAGCTGTGCAGTTTGAAGACACAAAAGTCTTCATATATCAGACTAGTCCATGCTTTCCAGATGTAACAATTCATCTTCTCCCTCTTTTATCTCAAGGTCAAAGACTCATTTGCAAGATATGACACACAAAAATTAGTTAAGTAAGTTAATTGAGTGAGTAGGTTAAACTGTGCTGGTGTTTTTCCAACACAAATTTAGGAACAAAAATATTTAAGATCAAATTCTCAAAACTAACAAATAAAAGGGAAGATGTCCAAAATCACTCTTACGTCATTATTACGTCATGAATTTTTTGTTGAATAATAATATTTTGTATATCCTGTTAATACAAAACATGGTAACCCTATCGTGAACGTTATCATTAGTCCAAAATTACATGATTATTATAGTCGCATTATGTTTCTAGGTAAGGATTTTATATTTTTTAAGTTGTTACAGGTTGTGGGTGTCGGGCCGCCATCTTGAAAAGGTATTAACATATAAACTTTTTGTATAAACAATATTATATATATATTAAAGAATAACAATTGCTATATAGTTAAAAAATATATATATATTATTATAAACAAAATAAACATGGCTACTCTTTCATAGATTAATAAATGATAGAGAGATTTTTTCTCTCATAATATTTAATATAATATTTATATTTTATATGTAATATAGGTCTGTGAATACACCATCTACGCCATTCGTCATTACGTTTTTTGGTCAATCATTATCCCGGTCGTAATGATACGAACAAAATTATAAGGCACAGAATTTCGACCACCTATTAACATAACTAGCTCAGTACCATTTTTTCATACATTAAAAAATGATTATACCTGACTCATAACACCAATTTTACACTATTTTGGGTCCTCGGAAACTATATAGAGTATTGTTAGTTGTGCACACAGACGACCCTACATATATATATATATATATATATATATATATATATGGTCGGATGTTCATAATAACTCAAAATTCTTTAAGGGCCTTAAAAGGTATAATAAGAATGTAAGCCTAACAAAACTTATTTGGATGTCAACTATTTTATATCATACATACATACATATATTTTATAGCTATTATGTGCGTTTTATTAAGACAATTAACGATAAATAAAAACTTGTTAAGATATAATAATAGTTAGCGTAAAAATAATTATAATTGTTTTATTATAACACTATAAATATAATATATTTGATACACAAATTCCTGCATTACATGAAAGTGTGGTCAAAACAATCAAGAGGGTCTAGACTTAAATTAGTCTTGAAACTGTTGACTCATCACATTCAAACACAATACAATGATAAACGAATATAAATCATAGTTCATTACATTTAGAGTTGATATTCAAATGTAATGTAACGGACAAGTGGGATTGGTTAAGTCAAAAGTGTATTTTTTCTCCGGGCTTTTTATAATCCGGGGATAGTTAATGGTCGGCTGTAATTTGGTGCGGGGTTGGGGGGGGAAGGGCGAGGGGGGAGAGGGGTAATTATAGGTCAGCCCGTGTCATTGTCGGTTCTTTGCCGCCTAATTCTGAAATTGAATAAAAAGGTAGAGAACTGTGGTTATTACAAAAAAAATATGAATTAAAATTACTGTAACGTGATTTAAGAGATTTAAAAATATTTTAAGAGTAATATAAATATTTATATATATATATATAATAAGTAATAATTCTATGAATGGAGGAAATTATGACATAAAATGTGTAATTACGTCCGTCCGTCCGTCCGTCCGTCCGTCCTGGCGCCGGTGTGTATTAAACTCGAAACTACCTTCAATATCGAATTAAACATACAATTAATACAAAATGATGCTAAACTTTAATCGCCTTTATAAAAGATATCCCGGGATGTTGTTAAATATAAAGAATCACTTTAACAATCAACTCCAACGTAACTGAAGTTTTAATGCTATTAAAAATATTACGACCCACAAACAGACACACAGAACGAGATTAGTTATATATAATGCTACGCAAATAATAAATCATAAGAGAACAAATTATATTATAATAAATATAAAAACAATCGAAGCTCTCGTAAATATTTTTGAGTCAGATTTAACGATCAATATAATATGAGTTTTGTCATTAAAAATATCAATTTACTGCATTTATATTTACGGTGGGCGTAATTGCGTAACATATAAATTACATAAATAATGAAAATCTTATTACATAGAGTATTAAA
The DNA here is from genome assembly GCA_918358695.1 of Melinaea menophilus ssp. n. AW-2005. Classification (NCBI taxonomy): domain Eukaryota; kingdom Metazoa; phylum Arthropoda; class Insecta; order Lepidoptera; family Nymphalidae; genus Melinaea; species Melinaea menophilus. The sequence continues at coordinate 28,860,502 of OU911039.1, read as the reverse complement.
AGGGGTAAATTAGTATAAATTCGACGGAATTACCCTCTCGAATGTCGATAATAACTCTCCAGTAAACCTTGGACTGTAATTATATGACTACATTAAAAACTTCTAATGACGACAATCATAAAGGAGTACTGAAATAAAAGTTACCGACGCACCCTCACTCTCGACCGTACTCCTTTATGATAAGGATTACAAACAAATTGAGGGTACAGTTACATTTTACAACCGAGATTGTTTATAATGTATTTAGAATTGTAATTATTGGCTTGTATATTTATTTAGAGCGGAAGGTTTATTTGAAATTGTCTTCAATTAAATATTACCTTTAGATACCTATATATATGTCTAAGGTAAGGACACTAAACAGTAAAAATAATACGATATTTTTGGATTAACTCTATAGTATAGTCCACCAAATCACAGTAGCAAAACAGCGGGTCATCCGTCTCTGAAACTTTAAAGAAATTGTAATACAAACAGATTGACACAAAATTTTAATTATATACATATCGTAATAAAGGCAGATCATCAATACATTATTTTGGGAAGACATTAAAAATTTTACAACCCAATAACATTAAAAAATAAAATAAATTAAAAAGCATACATGAAATGCAACTTGATAATAAATAACCACAACCGGGAATCGAATCGACACCTTTAGACAAAATAACTTAGTAAACTTAACCATAGCTTAAACTGCCACTAAATAATATGTATGAACAAACTAACAGACTAATAAAGCAAGATTACACTCATGGTAATGGTGGTCGTGATGGTAACTTTAATTGTCACAAAATAGCGACAAAACCAAATATGGTATCTATAAGGGCAGTTACACATTATTTTTTACTTTAAATTTATAAAAAAATAATAATTATACGTAAACACGGGTGTTATTTATTAGTTTAGTAACTACACTTTACATGTTAGAGCGATTCATTGAAATAAATTATTTTTTTCTAATAATGTTTAAGTTTCTAGTATAAGTTTGCGAGTTTCCTTAAACTAAGTCGGGTACAATAGCGAGGGACCCAATAAGGTTGGTAATTGGGAATGCAAAGGGCTATACTGAACCACTAATGCGACAAGAACAGAGGCGGTAGTCTATTTAGGGTAGTAACTGTTACGGAATTAATATATTTATAGACTCCATGGCTATTTACATTATATACACTGAATGTAAAATAAGAGATTGTATCTATAAAAGGAAGGAAGTGAGTTAGTATAGGAAAGAAGAGAGTAAAATTCTTATTTCATTCTGTCTTCTCTCTGTCTGTTTGTTCTCTGAAATTGCGTCACCGATTTTAACAGCGAATTGTTGTTGTTATAAGGTGTAAGTTAGACTACTTTGATTAAAAAAACACATTCAGCACGAATGAAGCCGTGGGTAAAGCTAGTATTGAATAAATACCTATAATTTAATATTCTATTGTTATATATATATATATATATATATATATATATATATATATTTACTTAAGTCGTCTGTATGTTAATAATAACACATGATATTGTTTCTATACCTACTTTATACAAACAAATTACTTTCATATAAATAATATGTGCAACTCTACACCTCGTCTGTTTACGGTATGCAGAATTCAAACGAAATTCACCCTTATGTAGTTACAATAAGATTTAGCGAGTGTTTTATATAAATACCTTTAGAAAGGTTTAGTTGACATTACAGCCTTTATGTTTTTCTATTGTTGTAGTTTATTTATTACCGGTCGGGAGCCGGTGATTTTTATATGTCACGCCAATTACTTGTGCTGTGTGGAACTTTTTTAATGTGTGCATTTCAATATTTTATTCAGATGACGTTTATATGACATACCGTGACCTATGTATGACCTAGCGAAAAAATATTGAATTGAATTGAATTCTTTAATCGTTTTAAGTAATATTTTTAACAGTAGTAATATTTAAACGAGGTTTACACCCAAATGATATGTCCTTTATAAATTAAGAGCATCGACCCTATAAAATTTCGGTTAGTTTAGGAATCATAAAATACAATACAAATTTATAGTTTTTCTTCGAAATCTTAATACTCACTCATTACAGAGATTAAAGTTGGGAATAATGTTTTAAAGAAAAAAAGGTATGACACGGTGAAGCGAGATAAAAAGAAACAGCACGACACGAAGCAAGAAATAAAGAAAATGTATAAATTAAATTTGCTTATTTTAGACTTAATACCAGTTATAGGATAATTGTGATTTTATCAATGTAATATTAATTGCTACAACTAAAAATATTATATACATTTCTCTTACATTCATTGTATATCACGGCGGCCATTTTGAATTTCATCTTCAGTATGTGGTATGACATACAAAAAACTTCGACTTTGCTCAGAATAATACTAAATAGTTTTTAATCTAGATTAATCCCACGATTATCTATAAGATAAACAAACATACAAACTTAAATATATATTATTTGAATGGTAATTATTATTTCTAATGCATCCGATCTTACGGTACAGTACATACAATTTAACTATAAATTGATACGAGATTTATGTCAACATCGGATTGATTACCGATTATTAAGTTAACGGATATTTTCATATGATTACATACATTTAGTAATACGGATAGATTTTCTGCTACTCACTGCTCGGTACTTTCTAAGTGTATGAGTTTTTGTACCGTGGAACATTTAGTTCTATGAGAATATTATTTTCTTTTTAATATTATATAAAAAAATATTGTTATGTAACAAACGGCTTGAAAAATAAATTTGTTTTTTTTAGTAAAGTAGCTTAAGTTACTTATAACATCAGCATTCAGAGAAAGTCCTGTTAATATAGGTCCAGCTGTTTCAGAGATTTACCGGAACAGACACACACACAATTTTTTTGAAAAATATTTTTTATGTCTACACCATATATATATAATTTAAAGCTGTTAATATGAAATCACAAACAGACACTTAAAATTCATTTAATTTTATATGTTCTCATAAATTTTCATACACATTTAGATGATTTTATTAAATCACAATCAACAAAACGTAATCTAATATGACAATAATCCAATAGTTTATAATTAAACTGTCATATTATAACAATAGTATAGTAGTTTGTTAACAGAGCAGTGACATTTGGTTATCCTGTGTCCAATCTGAATACATTAGGGTTAATAAAGTCCAAGTTTATTTTCATTAGCCACACCCATCTGATACAGTACCCGGAATAGCGAGCTCATTTCACTTTATTTTTAAATATTTTTTTTCTCACTAATTAGTTTAATGAGGTATTTAGCGGCCGGTCCGGTCCGGTCCGTGTTGGACTGATTTTAGCTTTTTAAATTTTGTTACTATTTAAATATATTATACAGTAATACCCCGCTTTACGACCCCGTTATACGCGGTTTCACTATAACGCGGATGAAAATTTCGCGCTCCTCGAAAGAGTGTGTATAAATATAATGTAGTCATCAAAAATAGATGTATTTTTCAGTAAAAAATAAGAATATGTATTGCATAGTGTTCCTAGAATTAAAGTGATTGATTAAAATGATTTGTATTTTTTTTGTAATAATTTTTGACTATGTTTAATCATAAACCTCGTTATACGCGAATTTCAGTTCATGCGATTTTTTTTGGAACGTATCCCTCGCGTAAAGCGGGGGAATCTGTATCGTAAATACAACCAAAAATACAATCGTAAAGATAAGTGTTAAGAAATAATTTTATATTATTTAATATATAATATAAAATAATTGTATCAGTAATACAATGTTTTTAACGTATATGGCAGTATCATAATTTCTTGTTGCCATTTCTGTTTTTGTTGTCGGCATTTTTCGATCCCCTCTGATAATTCGCTCGGCATTCCCAATAAATGGTGACTACTTATTCTTTTACTGGGTTATTTAAGAGAATATTTTATTGTTTTTTTTTATATATATCAATTACTTTTTATATAACATTTTAAAATACAGAATAAGGCCGTACAATGTAAGTGTTATGGACGCCGTGGTTAATTTTAATTGATAATTGGTGTCGTTAACCCAATTTGATAAAGTTTATTGTAATTCTATAACATATTTTATTACAACACGAATGTGTATTGTAATATTACATTTAAATGTTTTGTAATACTTGAACAAATGTAAATTGTACTGTAATTACAGAATTACAAACAATACATGTATTTAATATAATAATTCAATCCGAAAATTTGGTCACCATCAGATAACTAATCCGAAATACATATCTCTGTAACGTTAGAACGTAAAGTTATTAAGTATTAAGTATTATAGTTTTAATTCTTTTATTTAACACTAAACCTACCAAGTACCGGTCAAATTGACCGTTCTTAAACTTTTGTAAAACTTACACATTTTTAAACGTTATAATATCGTTATCAAACTACATGACAATTCTTAGAATATGCATATAATATTTTCTACACTCTTTACTTTTAGTTATTTCCGTTATTACCTGTTTTATATAATAAAATAATTTTTAATTACCGGTCAATTTGACGGCGTGCGGTAGGAACAGGTACACAAGAATTGTCGGTAGGTTTAGTGTTAATTAATTTTAAACATTTATATATTATAAATAAATAAAAACATGACATCATATACTTATATTATAACAAGTAATTTTTCCTTAAAGACTTGTGTTGTCGACTGTACAATAAGAATTTCTAAGCAAAGAGATATCTGAATTACGAAATATAACTTGAGTGTTTAACTGCACTCTGCACACGGGTTTGCTTGTTAATATTGTATTTATTGTATATATTATAATAATACAAAGTTGAATAGACAAATAATGCAACAGTCATCTTTCAAAAGTTAATTATTCAGTTAATACTGTATCATAAATTTTATTATATTGTAAATTATATGGTAATGCAATTTGCAGTAAAATCCTCCATCGCGTAAACACTTCACAAATGGAGGCTTCTAATGTAGGGATGAATCTTTAATAGTTTGAAAGATAAAAGATAAATCAAAATATAAGATTATTTGGACATGATGAAATTGTTTTATTGAGCGAAGCGAGCGTAGTGAGCGGAGCGTTCTACTGGAGACTTTTTCACACTTTGTCACGAATAGGCTCGAAAAATACTTGACGGAAAATTATGATATTTTGCAACTAAAAAGACAAACATGGTGATGTGTTTAAAAAAATTGAAAAATGTCATGTCGTTGAGGAATAATCGTCAAAAAACTGATATCTCTTTGAAGTCAATTGGAAACGATGAGTCATTACACTGGGTACGCTTCGCTCAATATGCAAACGGCAACCGAGATTTCGCGAGCGCAGCTAGTCGAAATTGAGGGTCTGTTGGCGCCCCTAGTCATATTAACTTTGAAAGGTTTTTTAAGCCTTAAATATGAGATCCTAGTGTTTGTTTATTCTAGTCTTCTTTCAGTAATACTGACTTGAATTGTGAATTTTTTTAACTAAATTATGACTAGTGTCCGTGTAGTTGCAGTTTTACTTTGGCTTTGAATATTTCAAATGTTTTTAGGGTACATATTATTTATTAAAGGGACATTGTCTTATATATCTCAAACGCTAAAGTAAATATATATATATATATATATATATAATTGAAGTGTGTGTGTAATTACATATTAACAACTTTAAATGTACTTTCATATGCATATAAAAAAAAATATTTAAATTTGTCTCTATTTGTCCGTCCGTCCATCTGAAACGGCTGGACCGATTTTAATATACTTTGAATGGCGGTTAACTGTATAAGTAACATGGGCTACTTTTATTAAAAAAACATCCCGCGCAAACGAAGCCGGAGCCAGAGCTAGTATAGAATAAACCAATTCAAACGAATTCAATATATATATTGTATTTCGAACTGATACTAAATTCTTATTTTAAAAATATCAGTTATCGATTCCCAAAACTGTTGGCATGTCCTTATCTCCAAAACCAGCTCATCACTCAACGTCACCTGTCCCGTCCCATTGTGGTATCAAACGTCTCGGGATATCTCAAATTATATCCCGAAAACCGGTGACCCTAAAAACGAAACCGCATTGTCTTTGCGACTGTCCCGACCGAACTGACCGCGTATTGTTATAACATTTTCTACTTTATTACGTTAAATTAAAGTTTAATTTTAAGTGTACGTACATACATTCAAGTCATCCACACACCCCGCCACTTATACTATACCCATCGTCCGTCCGGAGCCTATTTATTGCCTTTTCGCGAGTTACTTACTCACTTATAAATTATTAATTTATTCTTCTTTAATACCGTAACCGGGTTTTTAATTGTCTATACACACACACACACACGCACACACACACACACACACACACACACACACACACATACACACATACATACACACACACTAACATTGTTTTAAATGTAAAATGTATTTAAATCCTAGTAAATGTAATTCAGTGAGCATTGTCCCGGTCCATGTCCCTTAATGATGCGAGTCAACAAAGCCTTCAATTAACCCCGGACTGAGATGAATCACGAGCTCCGGTAGCAGCGGATAGCCCAGGGTCAGGACTCGGATACCATCTACACCAACCTCCATTGTAAGATTAAATTGACATTCACCGAAATACTATAATTTATTTAAAATATATTTGATTTTAACAATTATTTATTTTGGAAAATAATGACATATTTGATATACTTAATTATTTGTTAAAATTATATCCTTTATATATTATATATATTTTAAATAAATCGAAGATTGGAATGATTAGGATAATTTCAAAGGGTAGCAGGTTCGAATCGATTTTTTATTTTGTATTCATAAAATATATTAAATTTTAATTAACAAACAATTAATCATGGTTAACTAATAAATCTGTATTAATGAATTTATCAGCACAACATGCTGACGTGCGTCATGAGTGTCATGGGTGCCATGTTCCAAGCTTACTAACAACGTGTGAGTAGATTATAACATAATTTAACATGTAACACATGTTAATTAATATATATATATAAGTAGCAACTATACATATAAATAAAATTGGATTGTCGGTATGTAATTCCATATTAACATCTTTTCACTAAATGTATATGAAGAATATACGGTACTTACATATATATACATATATATATTGTCTGTCTGTTAGTCAGTATAGCTGATGTTGTAAAGAGTAACTTAGGTTTTTATTTTAAAACATTCCGCGCGAATGTAGTCGCGGGCAAAGCTTGTATTTAATATATTTTATCGAGAATAAAAATTAGAAGTTTCACAAAAATATATTAATTTAGAAGCGTCACAAATCGCTTCAGTGTTCGTAAAATAGTAATTAAGATCATGCAAGTTCGGATCAACGGACGGACAGACTCGACAAAGCTCGAGTCCATATATATATATATATATATATAAAATTTATTCGCTATACCAATTCTTAAACTCAACTAACTAACTATTTTCATATAATTTCTCAATAAATCAACAAAAAATATATCTAGTAAAGAAAACTAACACTTCAATATAATATCGAATATAAAATTATTTAAACACGACCTGAATTATTACTTACAACCAACATTAAGCTTTAATAACGTGAATTAAGATTGAATATTAACAGTCATACAAATCTGGATCGCGTATTGAAAATTAAGTTTTATTTACCAAAGGATAGATTCTATAATCGATCTGTAATATCGAGATCGGGTATCACGTTTCCTTCTCACTTCGTCAGGTGTCGCTGCGGTGCTTTGTTTTGTACCCTTTTGTTGTAGTGTAGTGTGAATTCGGTAAAAACACTAAAAGGAAGCGAGCAAAGAATAAGGGTGTTTAGTTAAATGACTGAATGGGGAGCGTGTTTGGTGTATTTCTTATGTCTTTTATATTTGATGAATTGAATTTATATTCATAATCATATCTATTAAGAACCTAAACACCTTGGACGTGGTTTTGGGTTACCAGTATCGGATTACACGAGTCTGAGACGTCGATATATAAATATATATAGAAAATAATTAAAAATTATTTGTTGATAGTGAGTTTTTTGTAATAACGCCATCTAGCGGAGCGAATGTGAAATTGTTCTTATGACACGAATCAAAGCGTAAGTTTGTAAAAAACTCACTAGCCACACTAGTTTAATAATCTATATATATAAATAAAATATAAGTGTCCGTTTGTAATTCAAAATTAAAAATCTTTCGTTAAATATCTATAAAAAAAAAAAAAATTGTCTCTGGTAAATCCGGTTAATCTCTGAAACGGCTGGACCGATTTTGACAGGACTTTCACTGGTAGATAGCTAATGTTATAAGGAGTAGGATGTATAAAAAAATATAACACAAACGAAGTCATGTAAGTCACATAGTTAATAATACATTATGAATTAATTACCAAGTGTCCCCCAGCCCCACTTAGGGGAGCCGTCATCGATCATTATATTTATCAGGTTATCTGATGGTGTGGAGATAAAATTATTTTAAATAGACCCATTGTGACAGTTTCAACTTTGGACACCACGCCGGTTGTAGCGTCAGCAGACAAATCTTCATCATAATATACAATAGATAATTTAATAATATACTTATATATAACGAATAATTTTTACTTATTACCGGGAAATTTCAATTTAAAATGTGGCGTTGTCAAAAAAAAATCACATATATATTTTTTATTGTAACTTAAAAATATAATATTTATAGTAGAAATATTTTTAACATTTTATAATTATTTAGTAGTTTCTTTTATATATAATCAAACCAAATAAAATAAAATAACTAATTAAATTATATAATATATATTTTTTTGTCCTCATTACATTCACACGAGTTTTTTTTTTAATCCAAATCCCGTGTAAGTATTTCAACACGACCGACCAACTCGGATTCACCTGTCCCTCTCATACACACGGGACACTAATACGTTAGAAAGGGACAACACACACGTAGGCGATAGACGGTACGGAATAAAATTTTTCAATTTCAATTTGATGCATCAGGTTTTGTTTTGTAAAGAAATAAATATATTAATTAATAATAATATTTTTATTATAAATAATATGTATTAAAGACACATATTCTATAAGGATAAGAAGAGAGAAAGTGTACACACACACATACATACATACATACATACATACATACATATAGTATTAGAATGTGAAAAGATATAAAAATCTATATAATATAAAAATTGTATTCCAAATTAACAACTTTTCACTAAATGCATATGAAACTATGTATGGTGCCTGCATAAAAAAAATGTCTGTATATTTGGTCCGACTAATATCTGACAATGCTGGACCGATTTTGATAGAACTTTCACTGGCGGATAGCTGAGGCTAAAAACATTGAAACGCAGCGTTCACAGATTATATATAATATATATATATTATAAAAACGAGCAATAAACTCATATCACCAGTGGTATGTGTTTTTAAACACTTCGTCATCCCTATATCTATCCCATCCCATCCCATTTGCTTTTTACAGATTACAACAGGAATTGCAATGAGCGATAACTGTTCGCAAACTAGTCTCCACTGGTTTGTTGAGGCCCTTTAATTACTACGACATGTCGTTAATATTAAAGTTAAGGGGATTTAAAACTAATGACGCCATTATAATACGAAAAATTGTAAAATCCCGCTAAGATGAAATGTCAAAGTGACAGATCCAAAGGAATTTAAATTTTCTACTATAATAATCTAAAACGCCAAGAATGTAGCTCATTTTACTTTCCATTTACACTTAACGTCATTTAATCGTCATTTGATATTATAATAAATTGTTACATTCTATTGTATCTATATATAATAAATATAGACATGCAGATTTTATTTTATTAAGTGTGATATAATTAAGACGTGTCGGTATCGTGTCGCAAGAAGAGAACCATCAAACATTTCTCTGAACATGCCACGGAAAAAACGGGAGCGATCTTTTAATAGTTCTTTATGTAATTTAGACTTTATATATAATAAATAAGGTCGATTTTAGATCAAAACAAAATCGCAGACTTAATAGAGCCTTGTAAGAATGCGGCGCGCATTCGAAGCGCGCGTTTTTCAATTATTTTAAATCGCGCGAAATGCGAAAAAATCCTGGAGTTTTGTTCGCGCGGATGATACATTTTTGGAAATATTCGGGGGAACCTTTCGTCGAAAAAGATAATTTCATCACAAATATAAACCGACCACAGCTATTCTTGACCCGAAGAATTCGTTATTATAAACAATTCTGTCGGCGTGTCTGTCCTTCTATTCTATTCAATATATTGAGGCTAATGGCCGCCATGAATAAATTAATAAATTCATCAAAGATAAAATTCGCGAGATATTTAAAAATATATATTAATACAATATCAGATCACTTGTGTATCAAATTGAAGTTAGGACCGCCATTTTGAAAGCTCATATCAACGTTCAGTAAATGATATAAGTATTTTAGAAGAATCTCATTAGAATCTTGTGTAAAACAAAAATAATTAAACCGCCGAATAGTGTCAATGACCCGCTGATTTATTGATTATATCAACCGGTTCGCTAATATAAAATAACATTAGCTACCAACACATTATAAAACTATTATGATTTTAAAACTGTGCATTATGTTACAATATTGGAAATAAAATTTTATATCATAGAATTGGAATGCTGGACCAATTTTTATAATGTTTTAACTATATTATAAGTTAATTTGTATAAGAAAATTAAGGTTTTTGATAATGAAATTTTATTTTAACTATTATAATCTGTAATTACACATTTATTTTAATTTTCGATTAATTATTTTTAAATGATAAAATACGTTTAGAAATTGTAGCATTTTTAAATAAAAAAAATCGTAAAAAATATAATAAAATAAAATTTATAATTCCCTCTTATGTTAAATACTTAAGAAGTAATAATTGTCACAGAATGTTAAAAGCTGAATATATTATGCAGAATGCGACTGCCATTTGGAGTGGTACGTTTATTTTATGTATCATATAAAATACGATTTAATATGTGACCACATTATATTATTTGTGAAATAAAAATACTAACGAATTTCAACATTGTTGATGGAAAACATTTTTAAATTAACATTAGAAGCTTTATAAAAACAACCTTTGCCTTTACATTAATAACAAAATTGTAGGCGCCAATTATTACATTTCAATTTCACAATCCTGAAGTATTTTTAACATATAAAATCTTTTAATTGTAATTTAATTTTATGTTAAAAACGAAGTAACGTATTTATTAATTTGATTAGAGACTTTATAAAAATAACATTGGCCTTTACATTAATATTACAAATTTTTAGGTACCAACTTTGACGTTTCAAATTATGACATTTCAATTTGACGATCCTAAAGTATTCTAAACATATAAAATCTTTTTATTGTAATTTAATTTTATATTAAAAACGAAGTAACGTATTTAATGCTATCATTAAAAACTTTATAGAAACAACCTTTGCCTTTACATTAATATAACAAAATTTTAGGTTGCTATTTTGACGTTCCAAAAAATGACATTTCAATTTGAAGTATTCTGAACATAAAACCTTATTATAATAAGTAAATGTACAATTTAATAATATTTAACCGTGTCTATACCTAGATTTATCCTCAACTCGTCTGATAAAGTCGCAAATGTTCCTCAAGACGCACGATGCGTTGAAACTGTGATATTTGAGAAACAAGAAACACAAATACCTTATTCGAAGTAACATTCCACTTTCAATATACAATAATAAATAAATAACTTACAAGTGTTACATTTCAAATTTTATTTAAAGTATTGCCATGTTTGTTTTTTAATTACATATATTTTTATATCAAATTATTCTTTTATTTATATTATATAGATATATTAAGTGATGTTTTAGTTTTATAAAGTTAATTTATTAAATCTTATCTGCTGGTACATTCAAATACAGCCATGTCTCCGTAAAATGTGAATGTGGGCGTCCGAATAACAAGGTTTTGTATTTTAAACGACACCTATTGTAACTATATCGGTATCCGATGAGATCTCAATGTTTCTGAATCGCAGATATCAGCGGATTTCGTTTACTACACACCGTTCTCTGGATTTATCAACTTTAACATATAAAATTTTAAATATATACTTAATATCACAACTATTTATGCATCTAAAAGTTACAAACGTATTATATATATATAAATATTATATAAATTCAAGAGCCGTGTGTATCCTAAGGTTAGATGAGCCCTACACATCGTATTTAAGGGCTATCTAATGCACCGTACGAGCTACACGACGCTGCCGCCATTATGGGCAATATTTAGAAAATACTACGATATTTATTCAGTGTAATGAAAACATTCGTATTTGAACGGGGTTTTAAAATTAAATGTTATTGTATAATATATTTTGTGTGTAATGTTTTTGAAATGTCATTGGAACGTCACTGGTAGGTCATAATCGTTTAAACTTAATCGAACCATTTATGCTCGAATTTTTATTACTAAAATCCTCGGATATAGTACAGTGTTATTTGGCGGCACTCGTGAAGGTAAAAATAAATTGATATTTATAACCAAGTTATTTTTTAATTGACTTAAGTAATATTTTTTTATAAATCTTGTATAATTATATAAAATTTATTTGTCGTTTTCTTTATAATATTCATAAAGAAATTGGAACTTAGTTGTTTTTATAAAACGCATAATACGTTAGTTTATGTTTTACTTAAAAAATGGTTTCCAAAGTGTTGTTAGGTTTCTTAAGGCCGAGTCCAACTAAGAAGGCTTTGAATTTTAAATAATAAATAATATTTTGCACTCAATAGGAACATTCATTAAATTTTAATGTTTCAGCTTTTACAATACGAGAAGCGTCAATCCGAAATTATTATGTTTATGTTCGAGTCTTTGTAGCGGACAATAACTACTTAGTGCAAGAATAGAAAGAATACACACACACACACACACACACGCACACATACACACACACACACACACACACACAAACACATATAACAAAACGTGTTACATTTTGTTGAACAAGAGAGGCGTTTTTAGTTTACAAAAATGAAACAATGTTGCTTTGAAAGGAGATCTACTAATTCAAAATAGTTTTATCAATTAAATGTATTAGAATTAATAAATATTTAATAATCAAACTGCATTCTTGGGAACATTCAAACATGGCTAGTGTTTAAAAAGTATCCATTCCTAAAGACGGTCCCCTATTCATAGCTGAGCTTTTAGTAATAATATTTTACACCGCTTTAACTGCTTCAGACACACCAAGGCTTTCACGCAGAACTCATCTTTGTTTAGAATATTGCATGTATTTTACGTACAAATTAATTAATGTCCTCCTACAATGTTTCAAATTTTACTCAAAGTGCTTTAAGCGCTAAATTCAATTCAGCAAATACTACAGATAGATATTACTGTATCGACTTGAAATAAATAAAAAAAATAACAAAAATCCATTACCAGCGAGCTCGCTTCATGTAGTTTTATGCATTCATATTTTCACGTTTATTTGGTATTGCCAATTAGTGTGATCATAAAAGAGGCTGCGTCATTACGGGAGGTCCGAGAAATGTAAGGACCTCGCCTGCCTCCGACATTCATATACTTATATATAACGTCCTTTGTGTCTATTTATATTATATACACTATACATATATATATATATGTTTATAAGACATGTCCTTATACCACATACCAATATTTTCATTTACAGAACGTATTTTATCTTACGATCCATTTTAATTCAAATCCTGATTGATTTATAAAAAATACTTTAATTTTAGACCAGTAATACTCACTACTAATATATAAATATAACATTATTTACAATACAATATACTAAATTTTATTGTAAATCAAATTATTGTAATACTTGAAGTGATATAATAAATATTTTATTCATATATCACATATAATCAAATATTATACCAACAATACTAAAGTTATTAAGGTACGGTTAATATTCTTTAAGATTTACGTATTGACATACGAGTTTACTTTAACGATATATATAATTTATTATAATACACAATACAATGTCAAATGTACGCAGAGTTAAAATTTGTTATAATACTTGTATTGTAATGTATTTTTATTGTAAAATACTTATTATTATATCCGTCGTTATATAATAAATTTAATAACACATTCAAAAACAAAACTAAATAAAATATTTAATATCCAAGCATTATTTATGTGGCAGTTCAATAAAATATTAATAATAGTTCATATATGTTATAATTTTAATAAAAATGTATATTAATATATAAAGTTCAACAAAAATATGGATAAGACCTACGTGATTGATAAAAAGACTGAAAGATGAAAGAAAAAAAATATATTGTTACAAAAAATAAATAAAAAGGAAGTTATATTATCACATAAGTAAAAAGTAAGTTATATTATTACAGAAATAAGTAGAAGGTAAGTTATATTGTCACAAAAATATGTTAAAGATAAGTTGTATTGTAACAAAAATAAGTAAAAGGTAAGTTCTATTGTGACAAAAATAAGACAAAGTAAGGTATATTGTTACAAAAATAAGTGAAGGTAAGGCATATTGTCACAATAATAAGTAAAAGGTAAGTTATATTGTTACAAAAAGTAAGTAAAAGGTAAGTTACATTGTCACAAAAAAAGTAAAAGGGAAGTTGCATTGTCACAAAAGTAAGTAAATGGTAAGTTGTTAACAAAAATAAGAATATATAGTAAGTAAGTATATTGTCACAAAAATAAGTAATACCTAAGTTATATTGTATCAACAATAAGTGAAGATAAGTTGTAATGTTACAAAAATAAGTAAAAGGTAAGTTATATTGCCACAAAAATATGTTAAAGGTAAGTTGTATTGTCAATAAATAAGTAAAAGGTAAGTTCAAGTTCTATTGTCACAAAAATAAGACAAAGTAAGGTATATTGTTACAAAAAAAAAGTAAAACGTAAGTTATATTGTCACATAAGTAAAGAGTAAGTTGTATTGTTACAAAAATAAGTAAAAGGTAAGTTATATTGTCACATAAGTAAAAAGAAAGTTGTATTATTACAAAAATATGTAAAAAGTAAGTTATATTATTACAAAAAAATAAGTAAAAAGTAAGTTATATTGTTATAAAAAAGTATTAATGTGTACATTTAACTGACAGTTGAAACAATTTATAATGTTACATGTTTCTTTGGCGCTAAGTGATTAACAATAATTAAATACTTTATACTCGGACCACCGCAAGCTTCTAAGAAATATAAACGAACCTCGCCAACACATTGCCTTGAAACTAATTGTCAATTTAATACAAATACTATGTATTGTCACAGACAAACATATTGTCATTGCATGTTTACTTCAGTGTATATTGCAACTAAACAAAGGAACTTTAACAGTATTGTCTTTTTTTGTTTCATTTGTCTTGAAACCAGTCAGATTCAAACCTGTAACTTTTGATTTTAATGGCGTGTCAACAACTGAGCTATAGCGTTCAGTGAATATAACTAGGATCCGCCAACCGTGCGCGGCGCTTTTTCTTGATAACTTTTGAATGGCTAAACATTTTCTTAATCTGTTTTCGCTATAACATCCGCATTCGGTTAAAAATACATGAAAAAAATTTTAACTAATTATCTCACCGCATTCTGGAGACAACTAAACACAGAAAAAGGTCTCCCAAACGGTTAAGAGCTTCGTTTACGCTCAGCTCAAAAATTCAATTAATATAATAAATCATTAAATAATGAGTTAATTATTATATTTAATATAGGCATTAAATGAATAATATTTATAAAATTATATACTTCGTCTGCCGGAATTTGTTTTTTAAAATAAAAGCTTAAGTTACTCCTTATAACATCAGCTATTCAATGAAAGTCCTATTAAAATCGATCCAGCTGTTTCAGAGATTAACCACATCGAACTGACAAACAGTCAATTTTAAAATGTTTTTTATATACCTACCGCATTCCTTTCATATGCATTTAGTGTAACGCTGCTAATTTTGATTTACAAACGGACAATTCAATTTTATTTATATATAGATTCACAAACGAACATAATTTTCTTGCATACATACATGTATTTCCGCTATATATTATAATATGAATCAAATAAACCGCTAAACACAAAGCCCCGTCTACCGCAGACCATTTGAAATAATACCATTGCAATGGCGGCCGCAAATATTCAAACAAATTGTTTCTGACCCGAACAATATCGTCTTCATTTATTTTTATTACTTTGTAAACTCATAATTAAAACTACGCCGTTCTTATGTCTTATTTCAGGTAAAACCTTTACAGCATTTTATTATGTCTAATTAATTTAATATCCGATTCTATTTAACGTACATTAAAGAGTTTTATGACGCCACTGTCTATTTTTAAACCATGAGAAATTGCATCGCCATTAAAATGCGGCATCGAATTTAACCACATATTGCAATTACTGTTTTATTACCGTCCTAATCTTAATTAACCCTCAGTTATTAAAATTCAACCATTAAATTAATTTCATCCATAAAAGCAGATAGATTGAAAACGTCCTGAAATAAAAAACGGTAAATAAATATTAAATTTTATAACGATTGAGTCACATCACTAGCAACAATCCTAAAAACATAATAAAGTCATTAAAAGCTTTACACACTCAATGTAGGACATTGTAGCCAATTAAAATGAACTAGGGATGCGCCAATATATATCGATAAAAAGCTCTCAGAGGGTCCGCATGACGTACATTTTTTCCCTTTTAAGTCGCCTCCCATGGTGTTAAGTTATCGATGAATTAAAGACTCAATTACTATATAAATAAATATGCTTAATACAAAGATACGATGACAATTACATTTCAGCTTATATACAAACATTATATTCATTGATACTTGTCGGTGTGAGTTTTTTACACACTATCCATTGCTTGTTTAATATGATATTAATAAGATAGACTATGAAATATTTGTTCAATGTATATGCTAAGCTATATTAATACTATTAGAATATCATATATTGTATATTTATGTCGGTGTACGGATGAAGTTTCTATACGTTAAACGTATTCATACATCTGGCAAAGTATTACCGGGTTGTTCAATAATTCATAACTCTAATACGTGCGAAGACTCCTCCTTAACACCTCGACAGATAGACAAACAAACGGGTTTTACATTGCTATTCACATGGCGACTCGGAAGACAATGAGGGACTTTTGTATTATTTTTCGGTCGATTAAAACTCCACTTTTGTAACGCTCTATTACGTATAAGGAGATGGAATTGGGAATATTTTTTTTTTACATCGCATTCTTGGTAACGCCATACTTTGTTTAGTTTAGCTAATAATATATGTTTGAACAAGTGTTTTATATTGAATGGTACAAAGGCTTTGAGTATACTTTGGAATTACGAAACGCATACAAATGTGTCTCAGTATATTAACATTTGACGAACTTAACACTAGCCTTTTGGCATTTAACAAACAAAATTACAAAAACAGGGACCTTAGCGTTTGGCGCTCCGTTGTCTCTGGCTACCCCGCAAAGGATATGGCGTGAAGGTAAATAAATAAATAAATAAATATCTATGCCCATGACTTCCTTCGTTCGTCGGAATGATTTTTTAAATAAAAGTAACATAAATTACTTTATAACATGAGCTATTCAAAGAAAGTCTTATTAAAATCGGTCCAGTCGTTTTAGAGATTAGTCGGAACAAACAGACAGTTAGACAAAAATTTTAATATTTTTTTATGTGAGTACCGTATGTACTCTCATATGCATTTAGTGATAGTTACAAACAGACATTTAAATTTTATTTATACGTATATATTTCACTATAAAAGATATAATATCAATAATAAAATAATGATTATAAGATGTGACATTTAAGTAAAACACACATTATTAGTATAGTAATGGATGATGCTGACATTTTAAATATGAAAATGTCTCTGAAGCCAAAGATCATGAATGATCTGCTATCAAATGACTTCATTTGCTTCATGTATAGTGAAGGTATGTCGATACTTTAGATATTCAGTTTAATAAACTTAACCAAAATGATTTTGAAGAAAGAAGGGTACTTTTTGGACAGATGTTCTTTAAAAAAAGGGGGGGGGGCTGTTGGACTGCTGTTGTATGAAGAAAGAAGAGTGCTTTTTAAACAGTTTTTCATGTAAGAAAGAAGGGTACTTTTGGACAGTTGTTCTTTGAAGAGAGAAGATTACTTGTTGGACAGTTGTTCTTTAAAGAAATAAGGGTGCTGTTGGACTGCTGTTCTATGAAGAAAAAAGAGTGCTTTTTAAACAGTTTTTCATGTAAGAAAGAAGGGTACTTTTGGACAGTTGTTCTTTGAAGAAAGAAGGGTACTTTATGACAATTGTTCTTTGAAGAAAGAAGGGTACTTTTGGACAATTGTTCTTTGAGCAAAGAAGGCTAGCTACTTTTGGACAGTTGTTCCTTGAAGAGCGAAGATTACTTTTTGGACAATTGTTCTTTAAAGAAAGAAGGGTGTTGGACACCTGTTCTATGAAGACAGAAGAGTACCTTTTAGACAGTTATTCTTTAAAGAAAGAAGGGTAATTTTGGACATTTGTTCTTGAAAGAAAGAAGGGTACTATTGGACAACTGTTTTATAAAGAAAGAAGAGTACTTTTGAACAAACAAATCAACAATAATAAAACAATACTAATAAACAACAATAACATGGTCGTATAAAGTCAATCAATTAATCAAAACACTTAGTAATATCGCAGTGAGTATCACTAATGAACGCAGGTTATTGTCAAAATATTAAACATTGCATTAGTATTAACTATTAACATTAACATCGATTAATTGATAATAATTTATATTTATATTGACATTTAATAAATATTCTCCAGTCACGATCAGGGTGTAGTTAATTTAGCGGTGAATTAAAATGTCAAAATATTTGCATTTAGTCCCTTATGAATATTCTAGGAGCAAGGTGAAAGTTATCTATATATATAAATATCAGTTTTTAATACCAAATTAACAGCTTTTTGCTTTTCTATGCAAGTATATAGAGTACACATAAAAAAAAATTAATATGTTTGTCTCTCTGTCTGTTTGTTCCGGCTTATCTCTGAAACGTCTGGACCGATTTTAAGAGAACTTTCACCGGCGGATATCTGATGTTATAAGGAGTAACTAAGACTATATTTATTTTAAAAACATATTCCACGCAAACGAAGTCGCGAGCATAGCTAGTATATATAAGTTACTAATTACAAGAATATCTAGTAAGAAACATTGTGTTTCATCCTTTCTATATATTTCCTTCACAATTCCTTGGAAATAGGGTGATTCCTTCTCTACCTTCTTGACCATATGTAAGAAGGTTTTAGCCGGTTCTTCTCTTGAAGCAAACCTTGGAAACAAGCAACTACTTTCAAGTGCTTTTATATATTTTTTCGTGTTTTAATCAATAAATAATCTGAGCTTAAAATATCTAAACTAAGTTTAACGGATAACTATAAGTTAAAAGCTTTCTGTTATTAAGCACCATCACTTACTATTACAACGAAAGAGTAATAATGTATAAGAAATATATGAATTAAAATATAAGATTTAATAAATAAGCTAACACAGCTCTTGCCCGCGACATCGCTCGTCCTAAATTCTAAAGGAGATTCGTATCTTCCATAATAGGCAAAATCCTATACACTATTCAGATTTTTAAGCTATAGGTACTATAAAGTTTCATAGAAATCTATTCAGCAGTTTTTGAGTGAACTAACATAATTATCTTCCCAAACCTTCTCATTTATATTATTGGCGGTGGTGGGATACTAAAATAAGATTAAATAAAATCTAAAGTTGTTAAATCCACCACAAGAAAGTATATTTTTTACGACTTCTTAATTTCTCATAAGAACAATATTACAATGTTGCTCTGACAGATTCACTTCATGGTCGAGGTAAATATGAAATTGGGAGTAAAAAATAAATGATATCGAGTGACGTCACAGGATATAAATACTAAATTCCATTTAGGTTCCCGTATGGTATTGTAATTTTGATTTTACTTAACACTAAACCTACCAAGTACCGGTCAAATGGTCCGTTCTTAAACTTTTGTAAAACTTACACATTTTCAAACGTTATAATATCGTTATTAAACTACATGACAATTCTTAGAATATGCATATAATATTTTCTTCACTCTTTACTTTTAGTTATTTCCATTATTACCTGCGTTATATAATAAAATGACTTTTAATTACCGGTCATTTTGACCGCGTGCGGTAGGAACAGGTACACAAGAATTATCGGTAGGTTTAGTGTTAAGATTCCAGATACATTTCACCATATCTATAGTGATGTAATGAGCACAATTATAATGAATTATCTTTATATTAAAGGAAAGGTTTACCTTAAACGTAAATTAAATTTAAAACAAAGTTTCGCAAGGAATGTTCGGCGGAATAAAAAGATTATATTAACCGTTATTTTTCCATCTGATCCTTTAATTGACAATTAACATGTGGAATCATATAAACTTTCCGATAATGAAGCGAGATGCGGTTTTGCGTTAAATCCCATATAAATACTGTTAAAACATTAAAACATTTGCATGTGGGCGTGAGACATCGTTACACGAATATCGACTTTAATTTAATTGTATAAAGTATATATTGATTTGTATATTTATATTAATATTTGCGTGTGTGCGTTATAAGAGCACTATCGAATCTTTTGATACCGATTCCCCGCTCTATCTTAATGTGTTTAAATTGCAAATCAAATGCGAAACTACAGAAGCGCTTATTAATAAGAAATATTAATGGATATCAAGTGGGTTATCGATATAAATATATATACTTAATGACTTATAATGTTTCTTTGTCTATAAATATCACTAAATGATGGAGTAAAAAGAGCTTAAGTGCTGAGATATTTACATTTTGACAGACCTTTTAACATTATGAATAACTATAAATAACTTGATATTATTTATATATATATATATATATATATATGTATATATATATATGTAGCTTCTTTATATGTTGTCCAAAAGTGCTAATCATTTACAATCAAACATTTGAAAACTTAGTCAGAACGCCGCTCGGATAGTCATTTGAAGTTAAGTTATTTGATGTACCTTAGAATATATAACTATGATTGTTAATATACAAAGGGTGTAATAAATGTGATTTATCTCCCCCACTGACACGTGGCTATACTCACAATGTAGACGACATATCTCTTACCTGCGAAATAAAAAATATATTAGTTATTACAATTCACTTGGATGCACCTGCTTTCACAGTTTTGGGAAATACTATATTACATTACATGTTATGAGAAATATTATATCTCTTTTAATACCAGTGATCACTTGTATATCAAATGGAGTCAGGAGGTTGTATTGATACTTATCCAATTAAGCCCTCGAAGCCCTGAATGACACTCGAAACTTAAAATTAAGACTACGAGGGTCCCAAAAACTCCCTGCTCTGAGAATTGTATACTAAACTACTATTTTTATCCCAATCAGGCTATAAGTATTGTTTTTTATAATAATACTTATATGATTATGTGAAACTGCTAAGCATCATCACATTCTTGAGAACAGACAAAGACACGAAGGAAGATGAACGTGTATGATAAATTCAAAAAGATAGACTTTACTAAGAACTGCTTCATATGATTGTAAGGCACAAGCGGCAGCGGTTATACAAGCGTTTGTAAATGGCGTTTTTTATACACAATAATATACATCAAGAATGGTATGGGTAGGTTTATATAAATTATTGTATAAAGTAAACAAAATTCTTAAATTTCGTTAGTCTTATATTTGTAGATACAAGTTGATGACTTAGGGCATGCCCTAAAGCTGTTTTTCATAATAAAACACTTTACTACAACACGACATCCTGATGCCTTTTTTGTGTTGATTTCGTATATTTTGTACGTGTAAACCACTCATACGTGGGATGGTTTTTGATTTCTCAAAAACAGTACCCGACCAACCGACCAACCGACCTACGGGAACAGGGATGATATTATATACCATATATGTTACACATATATGAAATAATTGAGCTAAGTGAGCGTAGCGAACGGAGCGCTCTACTGGAGATTTTTTCACATTCTTTGTCACGAATAGGCTCGACAACTACTTGACGGAAAATTATGGAATTTTGCATTCAAAAAGACACACATTAGGGGAGGATTTCATAAAAATAAAATGTCGTGTCGTTGAGGAACAATCGTCAAAAAAATTGATATGCCATTGAAGTCAATGGGAAACAATGAGTCATTACACTGGGCTCGCTTCGCTCAATATGCAAGTGGCACCCGAGATTTCGCGAGCGCAGCGAGTCGAAATTGAGGGTCTGTTGACGCCCCTAATATATATATAATTACATGACAATACTAATAATTATAGAAAATGTAAACCTCATAAAAATTTATGAAAAGCATTACTATAATATTAAAAAGAATAAAATCAGAATGAATTCACCAAAAATTTGTTTTGTTATCTGTCTGTATATATATATATATATATGTCTGTTTATATATATATAAAATAAGTTATAAAAACACTGACGTCCCGTGTATCCCAATTTAAAACATTCCAGGTATAATTAGGGAGGATCAAATCACTTCCATATTCGTCTAAGACACTGCTGTGTACGGTCAGCATAAAAAATAATAATATAATTAATAATATAATATAATAATTTATAATATTTATAATTTTTTTATATATTTGAAGAGGTATTCCCCTTTTCAGTTTTTTTTTCTATATGCATATGAAAGTACTATTATTTTTCTCTGTTTGTGTGTCTGTTCCGGCTAATCTCTAAAAAGGCTTGACCGATTTTAGTGGGACTTTCACTGGCGGATAGCTGATGTTATAAGCTTAGGCTACTTATATTAAAAAAAATATATTAATCGCGAGCAAAGTTGTAGGCACAGCTAATGTTATATTACTGAAGTAATAAAACCGTCTGAATGTATATATTTTATGACATTTGTAATAGTTATTTGAAGTCATTGTTTCAGGTCGTACAATGGTTTAGAGGGTAGAGGTGAGGTTTAGATGGGCGAACAAACACACACCGCTACCGGACGGTTTAGCTGCGTCGATCGATACTATTGATTATTGGATATATATACATACTTACATACATACATATATATACATTTGGAATATACGTATTATATATAATAATTATTAATAAATTTCTTATTATATTATAAATTTAGAACATAATTATAAATATATATTTTTATGAGTTCTTTGAACCGCCGATCCAGTCATTAGGGCAATTAAAACCAAAACTACAACAACCAGAGCCCCATACCCACCCTATTATATCAGAAACTCTAAACGTGTAAATGAAACACACAAACACACATACATTTCTGTTATTTTAGGGCTAGGAATTAACACGTTAATATTTTTTTCCCCTTTTTTTTTATTACCAACCGCGGCCATTTTGGATTTTATTTTATATAAACTAATTTAATATGAATATCATTATTATTATCTGTGTTTTTAAATATAATTGTATAATATTAGTTGATTGATGAAAAATTGTTTTTTTTATGGAAAAATACAAAAAAAATGTAAGTTGAATATGAAAATAACTTAATTATAAGAATAAATGTAGATAGCGAAGGATAATTGGTCAAAAAATATATTTTTTTTTTGTTTGACGTGATGAGAAAATAATGACCACCTGTTCTAATACCGGTTCTATGGACTCATAACCTTCAAAGGGATTGGATTTTTGATACAATTATTGATTTCGTATTATATTTAAGATTTAGATTCGTGAACTAGTCCAAAACTTTCCAAACGCAAACCGACCTGCCTCGTAGGCCTGTTGCCATCTGGTGTTTAGTGATGTACCCTCGTCGATAATGTTTTTATGTTATAGTAATAGTGTTGTAAAATCTTTATATATTTAAAAGATAATATCACTTCATTTAAAGTTTCATTAATAATTGTTTAAAGTTTTTCGTTTTATGATTGTATTATTATATAAATTACAATTCATTAAAAGTTAATTATTATATTAAAATATGTTATTAAATTTATATAACCTTTTTAAAATCTAATAGGAAGATAAAATTTTAATCGATTAATTTTAAGAATGTCGATAAAACTATCGATAAAACTCTCGAAACCCTCAACCAAAACGCGGCAACATCGCCGTCCTCCTTCCTACTCCAGCGGACATCACTAACATATCGCTTGTCCGGAAGAATACTGTATTAAGTCAAAATTTGGCGCTAACTGAGTTAATGATACAGTTCGACTCAAAAAAGTACGCTCTTTCGTTTGAATTAGGTCAAAAATCGCTTACACCTTGAATGAACCTATTACGATAGTTACATCTATATCCTTCTCGCTCTTTTGTGTTTGTTAGAAAAAGGAACAACGACACCTTCAGTTTTGCTCCTGTCCTTGAACCAATTAGATGCGTGTTGGTTAACGAAACAGAGTATTAACTATAATTGATACGTACATTCGGGTTTACTTTAAGAAGAACAGTGTATTATTGTGATTTATTGCTGTATTTTTTATAACGTAAGTATATTATTTTCTAATTCTTATTTAGAACATAGTTTTAACACGAAAACTGACCTATATTCTACACTATAACATAATGCCTAATGTACCCGGCGTTTAAATGAACAAAGTATTATTTTGAGATATGCCTATGATCTATTAAAAGTTTTGTGTTCTTTTTTGTTTACTACTTTATTCTCCATAAATTGTATCTTGTTCAAGTTTTATTACAAAATGTGTCTATGTTCATTTGAATTTCAGTTAATGTCAACGTATTAAACGTAAAAACTACGATGTTCAGTTTACGACTGATTCATTTAGATAGTAGTATGTCTAATTCAGTCTTTGATCTACAATTTCATATTCCTTATTACAGAATGATACCACAGAAAAGACTAGCGTATATTCGAAAATGTATAGTAACACAGGGTGAGACAGGTCAATATAATTCGAATTCAACAGAAAATCTGGAACCTAGCATGGATGAACAAGGCCCTGGCTACATCGAATGTTTAGAAAATGTTGTTTTTGCAGGTGAATCTGATCTAAGTGGTAAGAAGAGACATTTTTTTAATAATATTAACTTTTACTCTGTACTGCAATGACACGTTTTTCTAATTGTTACGCTATGACGATTCCTTCTACAAATTACATTTTTATTACTTTTCTTATTACAGATAATGTACAAGCCAATTTGTTTCATACAGATATAAACCCTCCAGAACATAGTATGCCTGGACCCAGTGCTATAGATTCTTTTTTGAGAAATGATGCAAATATTAATGATGGTAATGGTGAGTTATTTGACTGATTTTTTAACATAGAGGGAGACTTCCTTCATTTATATTTATTTACAATTATTATTTAAATTTTAGGCACACACACTGAAGATCTAAGTAAAGCCGACAAAAGTGATGATTCCGATTTCGATTCAGATGACAGTGTTAAAGACCCGAACTTTAGACGTAAATCAGCGTCAATATCATCAACGGATTCAACTTCATCTTCCAGTTACAGCTTCT
The DNA here is from genome assembly GCA_918358695.1 of Melinaea menophilus ssp. n. AW-2005. NCBI lineage: Eukaryota > Metazoa > Arthropoda > Insecta > Lepidoptera > Nymphalidae > Melinaea > Melinaea menophilus. Next base: position 28,835,003 of record OU911039.1, on the reverse strand, counting down.
CCAGTTTTAGTTCATCATCAGTTACTAGTACACGCTCGAATTCCTCCAGCCGCGAAAACATTCCACCTGCATTACACGACTCTAACATCACAGACATTCCACTTGCAAACTGTCAGGTTGAAAACTTGGTCTCTAACAAAAAACTCACACGCAAACGACAACGAAATGTTACCAACAGGAAATCGGAAGTCGCGAAACGTTTAAGAAACACAGGTCAAAGCTACACTTCAAAAAAACTGAAAAAAGTTATGCCAGCCAGAAAAATAGGACCACCATGTGGTGAGAAGTGTCGTCTAAAATGTTTTGCAAATGTTTCAGAAGAAGAAAGAAAGAATATATTTTCTGAATACTACAATTTGGGTAACATAACGATGCAGAGACAATACATTATTAACAGCACTACAATTATTAAGCCAAAATATAAATACACAAATGCGGCAAACCCTAGGCAGAATAACAATGCATTTTATTTTTCGGTTCAAAATAATAAAATACGTGTTTGTAAAACATTCTTTAAATCCACACTTGCCTTAAATGATCGCGTAATAAGAACCGCCTTTCAAAAACTTATACCTGCTATGAGCAATATTGTAGCTGTAGATGGCAGAGGAAAGCATAAAAATCATGCAAAAATACCGGATATTATTAAATCCGAAATAAGGGAGCACATACAATCTATTCCGACTATGGATAGTCATTACTGTCGCAGTAATACTAATAAGCATTATATTGATGGCTCTAAGACATTGATTGGTCTCCACAGAGATTACGTTAAGTTATGTCAGATCGAAAATAAGCCTTATGGTAATTATGTTCTGTATAGCTATATATTTAATAATGAGTTTAATATTGCCTTTTGTTCGCCTAAAAAAGATAGGTGTGATACTTGTGAGGCTTTCATGAATGCTACAGGAGAAGAAAAACAACGACTTCAAGTTGAGTATGATACACATTTAGTGGAAAAAGAGTTATCGAGAGCGGAGAAGGAACAAGACAAAATGAAAGGGAGCAGTGTGGTAGTAGCTGTTTATGATTTACAAGCAACAATGCCTTGTCCAAGGGGGGATGTAAGTAACTTTTATTACATCTCCAAATTAAATGTTTTAAATTTTACAATAACTGATTTGAAAACAAAAGATGTTTATTGTAACGTATGGCACGAAGGTCATGGCAATCGTGGTGTGAATGAGATTGCAACTTGCGTGTGGAGTTATCTTAACCAAATTGACACTAAGGCTGAGCAATCAATTGATGTAATATTCTACAGTGACAATTGCTGCGGGCAGCAGAAAAACCGTTTCATGATTTCAATGTACATGTTAGCAGTAAATAGATTAAAAAATATTCGCTCAATTACTCATAAATTCCTAATTAAGGGACACACCCAAAATGAGGGTGACAATTGCCATTCACTGATTGAAAGAAAAATTAAAAAGTCCCTTCGCTCCACTGCAATATATTCACCTGCTCAGTATTTTACTTTAATTAGAACTGCTAAGTCTAACGGTAAACCATTTGCAGTTAGAGAATTAACCTACGAAAGCTTTTACGATTTTAAAGAAGTGTCACCAAAGATTGGAAAAAACTTTTCCAAAAATATACAAAATGAGTCTGTAAAAATGAATGATATCAGTATTATTTATGTGTCTAAATCAGACCCTGGAACTTTTTTTTACAAAACATCTTACTCTGACACCTCCTTTAAGCAAATAAAAGTAACAGGGTCTACTCGCAGCACTCAAAACGATTTGATGTCACCTAATTTACCTGCAGCTTATTCAGAGAGGATTAAAATTACAAGTAAAAAGAAACAGGGTCTGTTGAAATTAGTTGAAAAAACATAATTCCTAAATACTATGAAGATTTTTATCAAAATTTATAATTAATAGTAAAATAAGTACTTCATTTTTTCACATTTAATTGAGATATTTTTGTTTAATTAGAACTTAATTGTTTTTCAACTAATTATTTCGTAACTAGCAATGTTTTTTTAAGAAAGCTATTGTCTTTCAAACAATTTTTGATATTATTTTATTTATCTGAAACCTCAACTGCTTGCAGAGCATGAAGTTCCTATTAAGTTAATATTTGGTGATAAGTTTTAACATTTTTGAGATTTTTATTTTGTTTAAATACTGTGACTGAATAGTTCAATAAGTACCTTGTGATTTTTATTTGGTAGAAAGATTAGAACTAATTACTTCGATCCTAAGTTTAAGCCAAATGTTATTTTACTTACTTTTGATTGTTATTCCTCAGATTTTTATAAGTGAAGATTGATGTTAAAGTCTTTTTATAATAAATAAGTGAGAACTGATTTTATTTTTTATTCTTTTTCATCACTTTAATTGCATTTCAAAATATATAAATACTGTTTTCTTTTTAAACAAAACATCTTAAACATAATAAGATTCAAGAGAATACTGTCACAAGTGGTAAAAAGTATAAATAATTTAATGAAAAATGGTAAACAGAGCTATGTCTTAAGATATAATTATAGAGTATAGACTAATACATACTAATAATAAAAAACTTCTGTTTATTTTTTTTTAAATTCCACAATATTTGAATAATAAACTTAAATTGCTTCTCCTGAAAATGTAGATTTTTTGAGTTAATACAGTATTCTTGCGGGCAAGCGATATATCCGTCTCTTTCACACCGACTACCTTATTTAAATAAGAGTGAGTGCGGTTGATGTAACTTTAAAAACTCTTTGATTTTGAACCCTATTCCCTTAACATTAAGGTTTATAATATGGGGGGTTGAAAAACTCAAAGGTTGTATAGGCAGGTTCTCGCGCCCTCTGGACCAAGATTCTTGAGTTAGACTTAGTATTAGCCGGAAACGGGCAGAGATTGGCCTTGACACGGGTTTCTGTTCGGTTCTATTCGGTTCTTCGACATAGAAACGGCTTTTTGCAATTTTACCGCTATTCTGATATAAAGATTTACAGTTTCTTCAAATATATAAAATATATTTATATAATTTTACGTTCTAATGTATGTTAGAAATAAATAGTAAGATTTAAATCCTTAAAAAAATATATAAATTTCGTTGTTAACATAAAAATTACCTTTTTACGTTTGATTTCTTGACATACATCAGAAATTAATATTATTATTAAAATCCAGAAACTAAAACTTTACATATATCCAGAGATTCAATAGTTTATTTGTTATATTGTAACAAATAAGTTCTGAAAGCAGTAGCCAAATAACAAATGATCTCCATTCTCCTCGCTAGCATAAAACATCTAATAGATGTAAAATATTGTAACTCATCCACAGGAATTGTTTATTTTAAGTTACAATACGTATTATTGAATACCTGATATACGTATTCTTGAATACCTGATATACGTATTCTTGAATTATGATTTAATAGAAATCTATACATACAAATAAAATTGAAGTGCCCATTTGTAATTCCAAATTAACTGTTCATTAAATATATATACATACCATTTTTTGTGTCTGTCTAATAACTGAAATGGCTGGACCGATTTTAATAAGACTTTCACTGTCGGATAGCGAATGTTATAAAGTAAATTAGGTTTTTAAAAATTCCAAACAAACTCGTGTGTACAACTAGTATATAAGCAACCATATGTTAGAATTGTCCAGGTTTATTCCAAATATCTTATTTATGTTATTTATATAATCCAATATGTATAACCAATGAGTATAACAGTTACAATTAGTATCAAATACTGTGGTCGTGTATCCACCGACCCGACACCTCGTAGTAACTCAACCCTGGCGTTACTGGGTTAATGGTAAAGTTAACTGATACCGATACTATACATATCAATTTACTAGAGAATAGAAAAGGACCAAAATGGATGTATATATATATAACTTCATATTTATTAACACCAGTCTACGTTTCGATCCATAACTTGTTAAAACCGGTGAAATAAAGCCTATCAGGGGCGACTACCATCGATCTAGACTCCACTTAGCAGCGCTTAGGACTCCTACACGAGACAGACAACAAACAGACATAAATAAAGATGGCGCGCATCAACGACTGCATGCTGCGTTCAAACTGAATTATTTCATTTAAATTAGACATAAAAAAACGGTTGCGACAAAAAAGTCTTGATTTTATTTATGAGATAATGGCTTGACAACTTTAATAAGATAAGAAAATATCAATTTCCAATTGAGTATAATTAAAATAAAAAATATACAATTTAATATAACTTCAATTTCTATATGACAGATAAGACAAGTTAGTCGTAAGACAGTCTGACACGTGTCACCGTCCTAAGTAGGAGAGATGCATTAAACATTAGTCTATCCTTACCTTCTATTTATTGATGTGAATGTTCTCGATATCAAGCCATAGACTTACATAACTTATAGACCCTCTTTTTGCTTTAAAAAAACTGAGCTTTACGACCCTAGGGTTCCCGAAGGAGTTATGTTAGTATGTTCGTACATAGATGGCGCTAGTTTATAGTGGACAGATAAAAGTTTAAATACAAAAAAAATCTTCATTAAAATGTATAAACATAAAATGTAATAATATTGTTTATAAATTATTTATATTTCCTGGATACGGGAGGTTTATTCGAGCATTCTGAACCAAAGTAGCGCTGCACTAACTTTAACATAGTGACAATTGTATCGAAGTATTTGTTATTGAATGCAACTTCCGCTTTCTCGAAAACTGTTTATTTATACCATACAGAACTATAACGGACATATATAATACATTGAAATATAGTGAGAAACTACTATAAATGGTAATATGACGGACAAACACGTATATATATATATATATATAAAAGACCAAGCAAGAAGTTGCTTTCTTATAGTAGTCATTAAAGTTAGTTTAAAATGAAATATAAAATTAAAAGTTAAAGTCAAAACTCTCAACGGAACAAATAAAACAAGAAACAAACGCCGGCAGAAAGACGAGGAAAGGTAAAGTCATCGGATACACAAAAAAAAAATAATCGGAAAAAATTGCCCAAAAGACTGCTCAGAAACCTTACTAACACCGATTCACTCAACCGTGTTTCATACAACGCGTTCAAATTATAACCAAAATATTATATTACCTATTTTCAAATAATTTAAGAGTGTCAAGTTCAACCATAAATTAATCCGTGATTATCTAAACTGTGATTTTATTAACCGTTTAAGATTACACTCGAGCTTATTAAATAAGTATTATAGTAGCATTGCAACTAAATGTACATATTGCATCGATTGTATTTGCTATAAAATAGTAATAAAATTTTGATGACACTTTATTTATAGCGACTCATTCAGTCCTCGTTAATTTCGTTCAATAGTTTCAACGCCTTGAAGCTATGAGTTAAATAGTCGGGATTTATTACTTATCTACAAATAAGTATCTTTAGATTCATTTCTAATCCCTAAAGCGATTGCAATTCATTTGATATTAATACACACTTCATATATATATATTCTTGTTGAAAAGAATTTATAGGCAGAAAATTGTTATGTGAATATAAGTAATATGGTTAGAATGATGACAATAGATTATTGAATTATTAGTTCTTAATCGTGAGTTAAGATGACATTGACACTAAGTACAATGTCACTGACCCTTACAACTGGACTGGACATATGAATTCAGATTATTAAATCTGTCGTCTATAAATTATAGAATTTCGTAACTTATGGTACGATATTTTATGATTCCAATGCATGTTATATTGTTGGTTATCATCTAATTCAAGATCTGTGGGTACGCCATTTTGAAAGATGTTAAATTGATTCACAGATAAATAATACTTCAACAGTTATTATTTTCAAGATGGCTATAAAATAAATAATATTATATTAAAAGGAAATTTTGTCAAATTATATATATTAAATATTCCGGCACAATTTTAAGAAATTTGACTACCAAATAAAACCCACAAATATTGTATTAAATGTACCATAAAACTCGTAACTTTAACCCCAAAATTGGGACAAAGTTACAAAATATTACCTAATTAACGATTCCGCAATCAGGACGGTGCACTACCCGTAACGGTACCTTCTTATCAGTCCGTGTGTAATCCACGTACAGTACACTACCGCTACCTCGCGTGTACCTTATCTATTGACAGGTAGTTTTAAACCCTTTTTATTACACCAACCTATTTTACTTCATTTGTAGATTAAGTGATACGGTTCAATAATAAATATGAGTCAAAATTAACTGGTTTGATATGAAATATATACTATTTCAACTATTCTTTGGTAGTTAATAAGATACTGAAATATATTACATATTGCAATATTAAAATCTGTATTGATTTCATTTAGGCATGAATCTAACCAACAAACTAAAACATCAAAAGTATGCATCAAAAACATTCAAACAATAATATAAGATAAAGAATAAAGCGAATTACATATACTACATATAGTATATATATATATATATATATATATATATATATAAATAAGGCTTTGTTAGGTGCGCGTACGCACAACCATTATAAGAGTGAGACAACGCCCAGAGCCATAACAGTAATACGTGTCGCTATCTGTATCACACACACGGAACGAGTTTAGTTTTATACATTGGATACTTTTGAATTTTAATCATTCAGATTATATTGTTTATATTATATATATATTGTATTATAGTAATAAATAGAGAAATTTGAACAAGTTTGACAAAAGTATAACTATATGACTATATAAAATATACATATAAGCAAGGTGAGTATCAAATATTTTACCTGACATTTTCGTGAAAACAAATTGAATAATACAATAATCCAGCAACAATCTATACATATAAATTAAATTGAAATGTCGGTTTGTAATATCATATTAAGAGCTTTTCACTAAATTCATATGAAAGTGTATACGATACTTACATATATATATATTTTTAATTACATTTCTGTCTATTTGTCCGTTGGGTCCGGCTAATCTGTAAAACAGCTGGACCATTTTTAACAGGATTTTCACTGGCGTATAGCTTTTATAAGGAGTAACTTGGCTATTTATTTTAAAAAACATAATCCTCACAAACAAAGACACGGACACAACCAGTAGTCAATTAACACCAAAGGAAATGAATTTCAGAAATTACATTAAAATCTAATAATACACCTTTTCATATTATTTTTTATATCACGATATACTTAATTCATATAAACATTAAATTAATATGTAAATAAATACCTATTTCAATATATTATCACTATCAGAAACAAATCTAAAGATCGATTCAATTTAAATGTTTTAAATGTTGCCGAGTATACCGTTACCCGACACCGAGCTGGTCAAAGATCAGCCTATCGCTATCTTATTACGGGGAGATCTTCTTTTTACCTGTATCTCATTTACAGCATCCATACACTACGCTTTTTGCACTACCCTTATTAGTATAATTTAATTTAGTTTTATATTAACGAGATTTGGATAATGTTTTGTTTGTTTCTTAGAGCGCGCGTTTAACCCTTGCCTTAATAGTAAGTTTGAGTGTCTTTACAGAAGATCTTTGGTATCAAAAACGCCCTCCTGACACTCCATTTCATACACAAGACACTAATATTGATTTCAATGGAAAATATATTATTTGTTAGTTATTTTGTAATAGCATAGCTAAGTGTAGAGTCGCCCTAAACAGCATTGCATAGTCAACGTTAGGGCACTCGCATACTTCTCAGATAAGCATCTCACACTAACGACTATTTCACACAGGAGCTTATTAAAGTCGATTTTATTAATTATATTTATTACTTACGTATTTAAAATTATTATAGGGTTTGTGATCGGCTTTAGTTACAACATTAAGTAGCGTTTATTTGCGATATAACTTTCACTGTCGCCATTTAGCACGAATATATTACATAAAGGCTACATAAATAATAAATATATAATAGCTAGATACATAATAACATAAATAATAATAATAAATACGATTATATTTTACATAAATACTATAATTTAGTGGTATTTGTAAGTTATTCAAGAATTTCAGCTAATCCAGATTAAAACGTCGCCGTACTAGAATCTAGATCAAAATAAATTTAGTTGATTGCGTCATAAATAACGCTCAATAGATTATATCGTGTTGTTTGTTTTGATTTAAGTTAACTCATGGACAGAACATTATGTTTTAGGTCAGTTATGTTGAAGATCTAATTATATACTAGCAATGTAGGTTTGTATGTAGGAGGTATCGATAAACTATTAATTGATTTACAAATATCTATGTAAGATATAAGCTGAATATATCAAATCAAATATATTTGGCCAAAAACAATTTTGAACCGTAAGTCGAACCTTTATAGCGCGGACATAATCGCGGGGAATAGCTAGTAAGTTATCAAAAGAGTCAAAAATTTACTTTACTGTGATAATGATAAACATATCTTAATAAAAATAATAAAAATAATAAATATAAATCAATTTCAACGCGACCATGACTCGAACTTGATACACTTGTTGCTCACAGATGAGTTAATCCCACATTTAAATATAGGGGAGGTAATTATTAATGTACTTAGTGTAACAAAACGCCTTACAATACCCGGTATATATAATTAAAGCATAAATAGTAGCAAGTGCCGGCAGCAGCGCTCCTTCCGCGGTATTCAGAGTTCACACCCAGTCTAACGTACCTACGTTATCATCTTTAAGATAATATATTGTTAAAATGAACATCATTTATACATATATGTATATAACATTAATTATCTAGGTTTATAACATATTTGGGTCAAAATAACATTAGTTCGTTTGTTAATCTTATAAAAATTTTAAATCTATTTGGTATGTAAAATATAAATTCCAATGTAGATATTATGTTTTAAAATAAATATGATAACATATAAATATTCTCAATAGAACTGCGATACATTAATAAATGATTCCGGTTAACTAAAGTTTCGCAATTAAGTCTATAGAAAGCACAGATTTATCTCCAGTCCAGTTGAGCGTGTTCATAATTTTGCAAGTAAAAGCTAACATTCGATGCTTCGCCGTTGACAGCTTACAATTATTTACTGCGTCCAGAGAAGGTCTTAGTTCGTTACAATTCTCATTTCATATCATAGTTACAAGGTGTTTATGTAAATAAGGTAGTTTTAGAATTATTTAATATTGCGTGTCTTATTAAATTTTGATGATAGTATGATATGTATTGGAACTAACTTACTCAATCGTATATCTGAGTTTGGTGTCTTAATTTATAAGTTGACACTATTACGTTCCTATTAAGAGCTATGAGAGATTATTATCCTGTGGGATGAAGTAAATGAGATAGACCAGGTAACTAAATCCACAAACCAATCGAGTTATGGATGTATAGGGTTAGTTCTAATCTCTCTTTAATAAATATTTTAGTTGTTAAACCAGCGGATAGTTCACCTGATAGTGTTTCAGTTATTACCCTCAAGAAATGAAAAGGGAGAGACTTTTTTTCTTCATTTAAAACATGGCAACATTAAATCCTGTCGATAATGGAGACAACACTATTGATACTCATGAGTCACTTTTAAATACACTACTTATAATCCTAAAACAACACAAAATGGCCGACTATGGCTATTGTTGAATATTTATTTATATAAGATTATTATTTTTACTTAACTTTCTAAACAATACATATTAGACAGAGCGAGAGGGGAAAATCTTTTTTAAGGGGAGAGAATTTCTTTAAATCTTTTGAACTGTCAATATTAACGTCAAATTATACATAATATAATATATCCGGTAATTTGACATATAGCAACATTTCTTTGTATTAATTCCCACAAAGATATTATGTGAACAATATAATTGGCCATTCTTGTTGTAATTGTAAAGGTGCCGCCATGAGAACGTATATGACATTAGCTTGGAATACATTTCATTAATTATATGCTTATTATTATTTTAATTTAGTCAAAAAATGGCGGCATTGATAATCATGATTAATTTAATTTCAGTTTACTTTTATGACTACAACTTTCTTCCTTCCTTTCTTTCTTTATAAAAGATATAATATTAAGTTAATAAAGATTAAATATCTTAAACGGAATAACACAATTAAAATAATGATAGAACAGGCCGTAATAAACGCTGTTGAGTTTAAAATGATGAGATTTACAACAATTATTTAAATAATACCACAATTATTACTAATAATTGTTTGAAGGAATGTCCATTCTTGAATTTGATTGTTGAAAAAAATACTCAATTACATTTTTTGGTACAAGTCTTCTTTTGATATCCAATAGATACTGGGTCTATGAAGATACCAGTCTTATGTATCTACATATAAGGTTCACGAATTTCGACTTTCTAACGGAAAACTTTAATCGCAGTGAAATTTAATAACTGCAGCCCGGCGAGTGGCATTCACAAACTTTCGCGGTTTATATAAAAGTTGTTTAAACTGTAGTTATATTGATACAACTTTATAAAGAAAAAACGATTCCAAATTACATTTTTTTTTTCAATTTCTAAACACAAAAATAATGTATACCTTTACTACTTTATTGAGTAAAATTAAATTAAAAATATAATGTTCTAAGTAATGTAATATGTTATAATAATTTCGGTTCAAACATCCAATGAAAAGGACAGTCGAAAACAAAAGTTATTATAAAAAAATAGTTTACACATAAAACTAACACCTCCCGACTACCAACCTTACACGATAACTAACTTAAACTTTTAGCAAGATAATATAATGCGCCTTTACAATCACTCATAAACACATAAAATATATAGATTAAAAAAATCATCCCCTCCAAGGAAATGTATTCAAAACGTATAGACGACACCACAAGTGTTATATATAATATTATCTTATTATTATCAAATTATAACAATTACTTGTGATCATTATTGTACACATTCCGAGCGAATATATATACATTTATTTTTATATCTTTTAATTATTTATATACAATTATTATTATAATATTTCTGAACGCGACATTACATTCCTAGTCGTACCTCCCGGCGATAGAAATATTTTTGGTAAAAACTCCGGAGCAGGTAACAGATGAACCCGTGACGAAGTTACCCTAAACTTTTTGTTCAATGCGAAATTATATAAAATATTATTTTAGAAATTTCTCTTTTATATAATACATATAATATAATAAAATAATTTCAATAATATTGTTATAGTAAAAAGCTAAGGATCATTAAGCTAAGAAACCAAGACTTATTATTACCACCGTCAAAACGCGATCCGTCACACACTTCTCAAGAAAATGTTATAGCTTGACGATTTTATAATAACACCGAATGGGGCATACAAAAAATCTTACTATGCCCGGTCCGCCCCTAAACCGACCTTTATTATAAAACTTTATATTCAAACGAAAATGTACTCTATAATATTAGAATAGAGTACATTTAGGTGCAGCAGAGTAACTAGAATACGAAGGTAATCTCTAAGCTTCATCAATTATCTGTGGTCCGAGTTAATTACTTTTATAGGTCGGTGATTTAATAGCAAAATGGGGATGCGCTGTCGAACCACAAATTTCTACTTGATATTGTTTCTTGGAACCAATATTTTGTTGGTATTAAAGATTTCAAACACTAATTTTCACCATATGAAAACTGTTTGTACCTTACATAAGTAGTAAAATTAAGTAAAAATATTAAATAAATACTAAAGGATTCCATCATATATATTGTAAAGTAGATCGTGGATCCCAAATACTAATACAAAGTAAGGTTTAATAAGTTGGTTTTTGCGAGACGACACCAGACGGCGCCCGCGTCGTTTTATATCTTTATAACTCTTAATACGCTTCTTTGAATATCCCGCGATCATTAGCCGTTATAAAACTATTTACAATATAATATAATTCGAATCATTTTAGCTATTTGTTTCCAAAGAAAGTTTAGGGACTTACGAGAAAAGTTTTGAGCCTTACGAAAAAAGTTTTGGGCCTTAAGAAAAAAGTTTTGGGCCTTAAGAAAAAAGTTTAGGGACTTTGGAAAAAGTTTAGGGACTTTGAAAAATATCAAATACATTTTTAAAAGCCTAAAAAAATTCGTTGATATAAAAATAGAAATATAAATTCTCAACAATACATCCAATTCACTCCTAGAAGGCACCATGTTATTATTTGGTTGGAAGAATTGTCAAATAACAGGGACTTTGGAAAAAAATTGGACTGTTCGGCGCCATCCTACTTGTGTTGTGGTTCCCAAACTTTTGTACTATCTATAATAATAATAATATAAATAATTACTGAAAGAAATGTAGTTCTACCAGTTGTTTCAGTTTTCGTTTATTGAAATATGTTTCTGAAATTTTAACATATTATTTATCTTATTAATATAATAATATTTTAATACATATAAAAGTTTAAAATCAAATAAAAAAATATTTTGTTATATATTAAATATAATAAAATGCGTTAAAACTTTGGGAATCCCTGTCTCGGCTCTACCTGTCTATTTTGTGCCCAAATTGTAGAATAATTGCCGCTATTACTGACCCTGCAGGTACACGCTACATTGTCAGTTATATTGTTCGTAATAATGTATACCAAAGAACTAACCTTACAGTGGAGGTTTGAAGTGGATTTTTTTATTTTTAACCAGTAAAAAAAAATTGTAGTCAAAAAAAAATATATACTTAAAAAAAAAGTAGTTGTGTACTAAGCTTTACATGTAATTTTTTATAACTCAAAACATGATTAATGAAACTCCTTTATTTAAATACAAAAGCTCCCAAACTATTATTTAACGCTCAGATATAAACTGTTCCTGTTTATATCTAAGAAATTCTTTACGTTATTAAATATACATCATAAAATCTTACATTACCAGTCAGTCGGTCTGTACGTTTTTTATAATAATTTATCATTAAAAAACAGGTCCAGCAACAGAACATTAATGTATTAAATGAAACGTTTCATACAAATCAATCCGTGCAACTAGGATCCTCTGTGAATTATATTCAAAATTATATTTACAAATACAAAGAGGCAATTATAGTCCTTATTATATATGTAATAAGAACTGAAACCCAAACACAAATAATGTAAGTAGGTGATAATGTTGAAGGCTGTATAAGCCATTCTTACACTATTCATTTATAATTGACGTACATGGGGTATTAAGTTGTATTTACACATAACGGATCCGATCAGATTATTTATAACATACGATATAAAAATCGCATTATATGATATATAATATATATATATATATATATAATTCACTCAACAGACGTGTGTCCGCCTGTAAGATAAATTTACATAACCTTGTAGTTATGATAAAATTCTTGTTTCTACAAATGTTAATGTACTGGAAGAGTTACATCAAAATGAGCTTAGCACATGTTGCATTGCAAATTTGTTTTGTTCTGTCTTTAGCGCTAATTGGATCACGAAGTGGATTTCACCACTGGCATGATATCAGGGAATGTGCTTGTAGTTTAGTGTGTAATTAAAAATATATACAAGACATACTGACACTAACTTGGCATATAATTACTAACACTGAAGGGTTATTTTGATTTATACTAAATAGTGTATTTTGCATAAATAGAATAGGAAATGAGAGGCTTTTATGCAATTTCTTTTTTAAGTAAACTAACCTTTAGTTTAGTTTTGTTTAGTTTAGTTTAGTCCGTAAACATATACAAAAAGTATGTCACTCTTTCCTGTGCATTCACATATCAATTGTATTAAAAATATTTCGTTATTATTGTCACTTATTAGCTTAACTCACTATGATGGTATACGCGCCATTTATATATTTAGCGATACTATGAGAAATTTCCGTAGTATTTACTTCAAAGAGTGCCGCTTTACAAACACAAACACTTTCTTTATATTAAGCTACATTTCAACACATACACACACACACACACATATATATATATGTTGTCTCTCGCTTATCTTATTAACAAATACTTAAATAAAGTTAATCCACACAAGGGTCGTTATAACCCCAATGAAAGCGTTCATTCAGAATGTGCTCGTTATATCCACTTCCGTTTGAGATAACCACCTCTATCCGCGGTAACCTGTATTAAAAACCTTTGTTATATTGTAATGCTGAATCCGTCTGTCTGTGGGTGGATCGATATTTCTCAAAGTATATTCAAACTTGTAATGAAACTATACCATATAAATCAAATCTAAACACTAATAATTTTAATAAAATTTTCGTATTATTTTAGATTTGGAGGTTTTTTATGAGTTGTGTATATAAGTGTACTAGCTTATTCCCTCCCTCTTCGCTATTAATATGGATGTAAACTTAGGTTGCTATGGTAACCTTTGTCATATTATACGTTGTCATCGTAACCGTTGCTATAGTAACTCTTACCCCCGCATGTGTATAGCTCCTACAGGTTTAAAACTTGGCGAAATGCAAACATTTGAAATCTATTGGAATAGGGATTCCGTTAAATCTGCTCTACGTCACAAAAGATGTACCTTTGTAACACTGTAAGTTAATCAGACAGTTTCGTTTCATTTAGTTTCGATGTTCGTGGTACATATATATATATATATGTTTCTAAGTGATGAGATTAAACCGATGTTAAAAACAGGCAAATGTATCATTAAAATACCTATTTATTTCAAAACAAGTAACACTTAATGTGCATGAAATTAACTCTATATGAAGCTACGTTTATACTACGCTATTAATTAACTTTGTTCGTGTTAGATTTATATAATATATGAATTTAACATATAAATTTAATTCTCATTAGCTGGTAGTTTTATTTAATATTGTTATTTTGTTGTGTTTCACTTTGTTTGTGCGGAATATTTTTTTTTATTTTACTCTCTATAATATCAGCTATCCGCCAGCGAAAGTCCTGTTATCAGTTTCAGCCATTTCAGAGATTATCCGAAACAAACAAATAGAGCAAAACTTTTAAGCTAATACCATATATACTTTAATATACATTTAGTGAAAAGTAATTTGGTGTTACAAACAGACACTTCACTTTATTTTTGTATAGATATACCTTTTACGTTAAAAAAGTAGAGATTATTTGTCATTGTAGGTTTGAAAAGCTTCTTGTCTGTTTGTTTTGTCTTATCTTAATTCATTGTAGATTTAGTTTAACGCCTACAGCTACTGGCTTTGAGGTGACTGTGATTCATGTTTTGAATGGATAAATATTGTCCTTTGCATGAAACAGAAACAACAGGGAGAGTCGGAAAACAACATATATATGTAACCAATTATTATATATATGTTTACTTGAAAAAAAATTCTAATTAAATATAATATTAATATAAAACCTTAATTAATCAAATTCATTAAACAATATTGTCACCCTATAACCAAGATTAAACCAATTTTTCTAAAATCAACCTTATTATTATACGCATAAAGTTCGTATTAACTTGATAATTCAAAATGTTAAAGCCTGAAGTGAAACAAGAATAATTCTTGAAAATAACTAAATGATTAAGGACTAAAACAAGATGGCTGACTTGATGTTGACGTCAACTGAACAAAATAAAGGAAGGAATTTAAAAATGTTTCACAAATTTACGTTTAATTATTTATTCTGGAGTTTTTATAAATAAAATAATATATTTTTAAATATTTTATTAAAATTAAGCCATTTATTTGCCAACACAGTATTTCTGTCTGAATGTTCAAAGTTTAAAGACATGTCCATCAATCATTTAATTCTTCAGTCGTTTAATAATAAATTAATAATATTATATTCTAAAATTTAAGCAATAAATATTATATCACGTAATATAAATTTCATTACGCCCCATTACCTGTCACTAAGTTATTGGCACACCTATCGACTAAGATCTAGCTCGGACACCGAGAATATCATTTTAATAAATTTTACTATTAAATTAATTGTTTTAATACATATCAAATTGCATGCATTGTATCACTTTCACTTGGCTGTAATTTATTTTAATTAAGAAAATGTGGGCGAATGATTGAGACTTAGATTTATAGCTGATCCATTCGTTAGTATATCAGGATATCCAAAAGTTGAATGGATCGATCAGATGGATCGCTGTGAACCACAAATACATTGTTTGTTATTAAAAATGTTTTAAATTATATATATATTGCAAGATAGATTGAAAATACTATTTCATTTCGCAGACATTACAAAAAGACAAGACAAAGCAGTAAGCCGTATTTATGATTCCATGCTATCGGGCGCTGTCATCGCTCCACACGATGTGTGTGTGTGTGTGTGTGTGTGTGTTACATGTGTGATGATAGATGAATTTATCACACATATATATATACATATAAAAATCTTCATTAAGTATTGTATGTATTATTCAATGATTCAAATAAACAACACTCAGATAAGGGTAATAAAACTTTATAACGTAACAGAAACGTGGTCCAAATGTTATCTGTTAAATGAAAATGCAAAAGGCTCTTCATCACCGGAGATCAGACCTCTCCACTTCACGACGGACATTAACATAAACAAATGCCTTCCATCCGAGTATTAGCATAGCGTAGGCTCCACTTGAGACTGGACTAGAAAGGGTGACTATTCGACTATTATAAATCTATCAGAGAATTAATTATTATGTTTAATTTATGAACATATTACATTAACTAATATTTTATATTCAATTATATTTCTGGCACGAGTGCTCAAAATGTTACGCAATTGCCCAAATCAGAAGTCACAGATTCGTACCCGCTCGTAATTTTATATATTTTATATAAAATTTGTTTAAACTTATTATATTTATAGATTATAATTTAAAACATTAATTAAAAATTTAAAGAAATTTTGAGAAAAAAAAGTTTTATAAAATTTGTCATGTATGAACCATTGTAACAGAGCCTTACACTATTACTTGCTTAACAATATAAAAGTGAATATGTTTGTCTGTTACACACCGGAACGTGCCTATAAATCTTTGAAATGGATTCCGTAGTATTTTATTCATTTATTTACAATAAAACTAAACAATGGAGGTCTAAGGAGTGACTTATTTTGCGATGGTTATTGAATTTCACAACCCTTACAAATCAGAGAAATGGAATAATAATGAGAATTTTTATACATATATATTTATTAAACATGTCTCGTAGTGTCGAGGAGGGTACAAACATAAAAAAGAGACACATGGAAATAGAAAGAGATAGAAATATCTATAGGAACCATACCATTAGATCACCATCACCATCACCACTGGTTTAAGCCATAATTGAATCACTTATCATCGATTGATTTAACAATCATATAAATAACAGCAACTAACCCAAATCTAAGACATAATAACGTTTCAATAAAGCGTAATGAAGGTAAACGATGCTATTGATTTCTAACCAAGTTCTAATCGTTCCTTAATGATCCAGTAATACACGTTACTCCCACTGTGAACCACTATGGACCACTATGAACCACGGTGAACCACATCATAGAAATTCTTATAGAATTGAATTAATTACATCCTGAAATAGTTAATATAGCATATAAATTTAAGCTATATGATTAAATTAAAGTAAATATGAGCGCTCCGTCGAACGTGACCTCGTCGCAATCAATGGTTGCTTGAAATCGACTCGATTCATTGAAATAACATAAACCATTCTCTTTAATCATATTATAGATAATCTGATGTGACTTGGGTGTTATATGTACCTACTGCATATTTTTGATAATTTCCCTTTTTTATATTAAAAATGACTTTGGAGCTATTTTTAATATATGTCTTATGTGTATATATATAGATATATATATATATATACTCGAATATGTGTGTGTGTGTGTGTGTGTGTGTGTGTTAAAATACGTGTACACATAATTATGGTATTTAATTTAATTGAATTGTATAAATAGTAAAAACAATTAAATATATTTTATGTTAATATTGGTTGTGGGGTAACTCTTGCTGGTAGGTATGTATGTCCGTGTAGGTGTTGAAGTCCTTAAGTTTGATATATAGTTGTATTATTCTATTAGTGGTACTTACAAAGTGACCGACAGACCGAGCGGCGCGTTAACACAAATACACTTTAGATTTGTATATTATACTAGCTACGCCCATGACTTGGTTCGCGCGATATGTTTTAAAAAAATAAAAGTAGAATAAGTTGCTTTATAACATCAGCTATCCGCCAGTGAAAGTTCTGTTAAAATCGGTCCATTCATTTCAGAAATTAGCCGGACCAAACGGACAGAGACAGAGATGCATTTAGTGATATTTAGAATTACACCAGACACTTCAATTTTATATAAATATACAAGCAGCTGCCGGTGACTACGTCTGCTGCTTCATAAGCTATATTGCATGAAGAAAATTTTATTATAAACCATTTATTGGAATCTTATAGAACTTAGTGTATTAAACCCTTTACATAAAACGAACGAACATCTGGACACATTTTTACATATATATATATATATATATATATATATATATATATATATATATATATATATATATATATATGTGTGTGTGTAATTCTATAAGTTGCAGTGAAAGCACGTCACAGTAGCGTAGCGTAATCTTAATTAAATTATACTTAAGTCATACAGACATTATTTCTGATAAATGATAATTAATAAGGTGAAACCTGGGAAGTGTAACTCGGCCTTAATACTGATCTTCGTGATGGATCGACGTGTATACTAAATATATTGTTTCTAAACAAAGATATAACAAAAAAAGATTTTCTTAACATTAATAATAATATAGAAAATTAAGAGAAAATTTCTAAATTTCTCATTAAACCAGTTGTGCCCGTGAGTTCGTTCTGTTAAATGATTTTTAAAATAAAATTAACCTAAGTGACTCCTTATAACATTAACTATTCTCATGTGAAAGTACTATTAAAATCGGTTCATCCGTTTCAGAGATTAACCGTACCAAAAAGACAGACATATACTTTTATATATAAGTATTTATACTTTATGCATTTAGTGAAATATTAATTTAGTTTTACAAACGGACACTTCAATTTATATATATAGTAGTATACCCTAAACAAGTTGACATACTTTCACGAAATTGTGTATAGTAAAGTAAAAGTAGGGAACGTTTACGCTAATCGGATGGGTCACGGTGGAGCCTTGAATCAGCAAGATCGGAGATAGCAAAATAACCCACTTCGGGATTACAGATGAAAACTTTCCTTTTCTTATATATATATATATATATATATATATATATATATATATATATATATATTATAGTTTAATTTTTATACCATTAATATGTACATATTCACCCAATTTCTCAATAAACGGTAACTACTTGAAGCGAACCCGGGGTCAGAGATAACCATCTCCCTGGTGGCGTTTTATCTCGTCTCATAAAATTAAACCACAACGGTACTACCTGAAGGCTTCTGATTAATTATTAACAATTATTTTACAACATTTCGCATGAATTATTAATATTACAGAGCTTACCAATATTACTAGGAACTAAGTTCACATTTATAGGACTTTTAAATTTGGGTTACATATAAAACTAAACCTTAAGGCATTGTGACCTGTTATTTAAATCAGAACGTAAAGCCGGGTGATGTCACTATACCCACGGCGTGCCCAAGACAACACATCTTCGGATACCTTAATCTATGGGATCCACTATTCAACCATAAAAAACAATATCACCTCGACTCTCCCTACACGGTCCTTAATTACAAACCAGTATACGAGGTATAGTCTAAATTAAACTCTATCACGTCGTAATAGAGTGCCGAATCGTTTATAATATAAATGATCATATTAAGCTTTCTAAAAAACATGATAGGGCCAGTGATGGAATGTGGAACACGCGTGAGACGATAGTAAATTTGAAATTTGTACAGTCAGCATCGGCGCGGGTTAATGTATCAATGTAGTGATTGTTAAACCGAGTTCACACGTTCGATTCTATTGAGTGTTGGACTGTACGTGTGCACCCGGCCTAATAGTCACTAATGCATAGTGACCATTGGGCCGGGTGCACACACTTGATGTGACTGTTAAGACTGGGTTACACATTCAAAGCAATGGTGATTATTATACTTTACTTATAAATTTGGTGCGTCTGTTAAAACCTGTCTACACTTTGGTGTAGTGGAATCTTAGACTACACTCACACTTTTGTATACCAAGTGTAGTGTAATATCTTCACTTAGTATATAAAAGTGTAGTGTAATGTCTTCACTTGGTATATAAAAGTGTAGCGTAGGTAATGCCTACACTTAGTATACAAAAGCGTAGTCTAATGTCTACACTTGGCACACAAAAGTGTAGTCTAACGTCTACACTTGGTATACAAAAGTGCGTTATAATCCATACCTACATTAGATTATATTCTTTTACAACTATACACCAAAACATAATCTCATAATCAATAACCTTAATCGTAAAAATGTTATTAGATGTTGGTAGCAACTATTCAATTTGTATAACATGAAGTTAAGAAATGCCGCAAATAATTTAATACAGGAAATCGTTAGATATAATTTGATAGATTTTGGAGTAACGAGTGATATTTTAAGATGCCGAGAGTAGATATACATCTAAATAGCATTTATATGACCGTTTATATTTATATCTTAAATTACCCACGAATTCGTTCATTAAAAAGATATATTGTAATTCGACCGCGTTTATTTACCGTTCATTAATATTTTAAATATTAATAAGTGTGTGTGTCTGTGTGTTGTAACGGTTAATTTTGACTATCATGGTGGCGGTTCGATTCCTGGCCGATATCAAAACAAAATACCTTTATTATATTTTTCCTAGAAGGTGAATACTACTTCTTTATAAAGATATAAGAGTATTATATTCTGTAAGATGAAAATCAGTGTTTGACAGAATTTCTGCTCGTCTATATAAAAAAATCTATTCAATTTGACACCCTGATTTACTTCCAAAATGGCGGCACCCCCCATAAATTTTTCCCCTCAAAAGTTAATAACAGATTTTCAAAGATTACTCATTCAAACGAGTATAATATTGATATAGTGATGTCATCATATATATTTGTTTTAAAATATTTTATTCGCTTTCTTAATTAATTACGTCTTAAATCAATATTTGACAACTATAACTTACATAGAATTTTAAATATCACAACTATATTTGGAGATAGGTCAATGACCTTTTAAACAGCTAATATTTTACATTATTTATTTTAAATAACTGAAGTGATTTAACAATATTATATATTTAATTTTCTATATATTATTTTTTGTAAATTCACGAGATCGACCTCCCGCAGCGCTCCCGAGTTATTAGTTTGACAGTAATAATTATCACGTTTGAAGTTATTTTTAAGATTTCACAGATTTTATCAGGACATGGACCAAATAACAATATTTATAGTAATATAATAGTATATTATTAAAAATATATAATATATTTTCTTCAGTCATCATTATTATATGCCCTACTAGCTGTGGCTGTGGTATGCCCACGACTTCGTCTATGCGCGAATATATATATATATATATATTATAAAAGTAGTCTACGTTATACTTTATAACATCAGCTATCCGCCAGTAAAAGTTCTATTAAAATCGGTCCAGCATTTTCAGAGATTAACTGGACTAAACACATAGAAAGAATTTTTAAAAATGTTCGTAATATACTTCCATATGCAAAGTGAAAAGCTGTTATTTGTATACAAACAGACACTTCAATTTTATTTATATATATATA
Source organism: Melinaea menophilus ssp. n. AW-2005 (assembly GCA_918358695.1). Classification (NCBI taxonomy): domain Eukaryota; kingdom Metazoa; phylum Arthropoda; class Insecta; order Lepidoptera; family Nymphalidae; genus Melinaea; species Melinaea menophilus. The sequence continues at coordinate 28,813,406 of OU911039.1, read as the reverse complement.
TTTAAATACAGATCAAGAGAACAGAGACACTTCTAAATACATATATACAAATATTATATTTCATATTTATATATATAATCATTATTTTATAAAGAGGTATGCAGGGACCGTAGCGTTTGGCGCTCCGTCGTCTCTGGCTACCCCGCAAGGGATATGGCGTGAAGATAAATAATAAATAAATATATATATATGAAAGTATCTATGATAGATAATATTGTAGACGTACAACACTGTCGTCTGTCCGTACATAGTTATTGTATACTTTATTACGACTCCCAGTAATTAAACCCCTGATATCTAATTTAACATAAGCCGTCATAAACTCATAATAACCGAGCAAATACACATAAAATTGCTAGTTCGAATCGTTTTTCACATTATTTTGATAGTGCCATTACGCTTTTTACTGACTATCTTTATAGGGTTATCAGTTTTATAATAATAATTTATTAATTTATTTAATTTTTATTAAATTTTTTGTCTTTTTTTAAATATCGTCGTTTTTAATATTCATTATAAATCACATTTAAATATTTAAAAATATATAATATTTAGGTTTACTTAGTTTTTGACTTAGATATTTTAACATTAATAATTATTTTTTGTATAAATAAAAATAAAATATATAATATATATATATTATTTTAATAGAGATCGTCAACCCTGAAAGAGTTACCGTTTGCTCGTAAACATTCTGATGCCACTAAAACTTGATAACATTTACAATATTAATGGTATTTTTTATTATATTAAAGTACAGGCTCGCTATGTTGAGTTGAACAAGTTTAGGTTTATATTAAAACATTAAGCAATAATCAATATATATACTGAAAATAGTGGGAATTACTTTTAAAAAACATAATTGAACATTAAAAGAGGTAATAACTTTTAATTTCATAGCAACTTTTATCTATATTAGAGTTATAACATTTCTTAATGAATACTAGTTTCTAATGACTTCATTCGCATATCCGCTGAAGAGAACAGAGCAGAACAGAACAGAACAGAACAGAACAGAACAGAACAGAAACAAAAACACTTTATAACCTAAAGCAAACCATATATAAATGTTAAGTTATTTTAGCAGATGTGGATTTTATCCCAAATAACCGTTTAGGTCCGGCTTCATATCTAAAATGAAGCTCATACTTTTTTAACCCGGTCCAAGGTTCGGACAAAGTCGTATGTAAAAACTAGTCTGCTGAGTCGGTCACCTCCTGTCGCGATGTTTCGCTTCACTTATTTTTTCGTCCTCCATTTTGATGTGCCCGTGTATATATCAACTAAATCACCTATTACCAAATTTACTTTACATTATTTTTTCTAATTATCTGTTATAAATTTTATACATATTGTAAATTTAATAGTTAATACTAGGTCAACGGCTTTGTTCGGAATGTTGTTTACAATAAAGTAGCCGAAATTACTCCTTATAGCATCAGCTATTTTCCAGTGAAAGTCCTATTAAAATCGCTCCAGCATTTCCAAAGATTAAGCGGAACAAAATAACAGACAGAGATAAATTAAAAATAATATTTCTTTTATACAAGTCCCATACAAACGTTCATATATTTAGTTAAAAATTAATTTAGAATTACAAACGGACACATCAATTTCATTTATATATATATAAAAAATAGACTAACAAACCAACAATGTGCATAATACTTATTGACAGCGGCTGAATGGTCGGATATCTTATTTGGGTCACTCACAAGTACAATGATCCCGAGTTAATCCTTTTTTATTTTTAACTTATTTGCATTTTATCAACATGATCTCGGGGTAGGGCGAGATTAAGTGAAATATTTGTCGATGAAACGCAAAAGGATATCGACCCCATAGATTTATATCAAAATACCATAAAATATACACACAAGGAATTACAAATATTTAAATGTCCAAAACATTCCGAAATCGTCCGCCATGTTTACTAAATAATTATTAACGCCATAAAATTTATAATCGATAAAAAATTTTGGCGATTTCTATTAAACCGATTTTTATGTTAGACTTTAATCGATTTGGTTGAATCGATTTTTATTTTACCAAAATCGCTCGCATGCAACGTTTATTCGAGTGTTTTGTTATCGATTATTTTGTTTTATTCTCGTGTGATTGTTGGTTACGGAATTTATGATTTAATTGCAGTTTATTTTTTTCGGGGGTTCATTGAACTCTGATAGTTGTTCTTAAATTTTATTACATCGTTTTGATTTAGACACATTAAACATGGGAGTTAGATTGTATTAATCGATTTTTGTATACAATAATATTCTATACTTTCATAGTATAAATGAAAATATAAATATTGATGAATTTTGTCCTTTAGAATATCCAGGTTAATTTTCAACGGCTTCTCGTGTTAACTATTTGAATCATTAGTATGAAGATAATTAATTGGATGAAGTGTACGCATACTAGTCCAGCAACACCTGGGAGCTGGGTCTGCAGGGGCAACACTTACAGGGCTACCACATTCTCATTAAGAGAGCAAGCGGCAAGCTCGCATCCATCATTACACCCGGCTGATGCGGACAGCCCTATAATTTTCTCTCCCGCATCATTATCTATCTCTCTCGCACCCGTAACATCTCTATACTCTAAAAGAGGATGGATACAGAAAAGTTATACAGATCTCAAATTATGTTAGCGTTTGGTTGAAATTAAGTACATTTTTATTTCGTGATGTTAAGTAATTGGTACGAAGGTAACATAACATAACATGTTCATTTTATTTACAATAAATGTAACAAATAATACGTAACATCCTCCTTTTCTCCTTCCTTTCCTTCCTTTTCCATCCTTTAAGATAATATATCTTACAATCATAGTTAAAACAGAAAAAAAAATCCGCCTTTATAAATGGCAAAGGCAAAACAAAGTTAACCCTATAACTATTGTTCTATAATTCCAGTAGGTTGTATCGAGTTATAATAATCGATTGATGCCCTCATCGATATCGATTCGATATATAATAGTATCGTAATTGAACAAGTGTTAATTTCACACTTAACTCGTTCTAAAACACGTAGCGGATCCTAACTATAGAGGATCGACTTGGTAACTTACGAACTGGTTTTATAAAAAACATGCCAATAAATTCTACTATTGCGTAAAACATTGAGAACAATAAAAAAGGTTCATGGATCTGATTCTTTTGATATATATATATATATATATATATCAAAAGTTGTAGTTTCTATAATTTTTTTGTTAATAAACGTTGCACTAAATGAAAATATTGCTCTAATAATATCAAATTTAATTTATATTTTTGTTGATTTCTTGGTTTATAATATATTTTATTTGGTTTCTTTTTTCATTACTTATTGTCATACTTACTGTTACAATCGCGAATGAAACAAAAGTGAAAATTGGTTAAAAAATAAACAGCACAATTATAGAAAGCAAAAGTAGCTTCGGGCGATTAATTATAATATTAAAAAATAAAAAGAACTAGTTAACAAAACTAGAACGACATTTTCAAGATGGCCGCCACTTTCCCGCCACCGCGAGACGCTGACAACATTGGACATGGATCGCCACGTGCGAAGACTAAATGACACGTCCCCTACCGTCCCCTACCTACAGGGGTGTCTCAACATTCCTTTAAAACCCATCTAAAATTATAATCAAAATTTACATATAACATAACCAATAAAATATGTGTATAATGACAGAACTTGACAATTATATTGAGTTTATACAGATTAAAATATAGATAGCATTATTAAAAACCAATTAAGGCACAGACAACCCTAGCAAAAAGCGGACTCATCTGTGGGAATGCATCGGGTAATGCAATCTTTTTGCTGGTTACATTAGCCGTCTAAGTTTAAATGTAGCGGACATGGTCAGAAATAGCCCGGACCGGCGCACCACCCCGCGCGGTGGGTTAACATAAAACTAAAAGAACTACCGATCACCGACTTGAAATTAAATTACATTTCTTTAATCATTCCCCCATTGCGAATAGCTTCAATATAAATATAACGAATTTATCTTTAATTTTACGATAATAATAAAATTGTATATTCACGATACTCTTTGTAATATTTGTACAAATCAATAGTGCCGCCATGTTTTTTTTTTATTCAAATGACAGTACATTTTGATTATTGACAGTTGTGAAAAAAAATGTGATAATAGAATAAAATAAAACATTTTCTTATTCTTCACAGATTATAAAATATGCATTTAAAAAAGTACATATGTCAAATGTCACACAATTTGATTATAGAAAAGTAAAAAAATATATATACATATATTTTATTGTATGTTATTTTGTTAATATTAATTATTAATGTCGGATCACTTTGTTAAAGATATGACCTATTCGAAGGGATTAAGGATACCTGGTCGCAAAAGGACGAAGGCAGTATTACAATCAGCCGATAAGCCTTTTATCTGAACACAGCTTATATTAATTTAAAAATACGTGTGAGGATTATTTTAAACGTCAATTATTCTAAATAAACCGCTTCAAAATAGATCTCTGTTTATTTATTAAACAAATGATGTCTTAATTTAAGATCAAATACATTATTTAGAAACGAAACGTAAATAAAATTATTATTACCAAATCAAATAAAAAAAAATTTATTGATTCTTATTTACATACATGATAAAAAAAATAACAAAATTTTTATAATAAATATAAATAAATAAAAATCGAATAATCGATAATGATTGTATTGAATACATTTGTTATAATTTTATTGAGTTAATACAGAATATTTATGACGGGCGACATTTTGTTTAATTGCTGTACGCGGGCGGATAAAAAATGGCGTCCAACCTTCACTGGGTACGTGTTCTCATAATAGATATGGATACAGACCCTCAATTATTTTAACGCATTGCAATTATTGCATTATGGTTTTATTGGTTATGTAGATTATTAATTTTATTACAATTATTTTAATATATTTTAAGGTCTAAATAAAGTAATTTATCTTTTTAAATTGTTAATATATATATATAAAACGTACTACATAACTCACACACACACACACACACACACACACACATTAATAAGTAAATGTGTCAATAAACAGAACAGTTAATTGTTATTAATTCATTGTAATTAGTTTTTATTTAACTGTCTCGTCATTAAACATACTTACCATACTTGGAATTCTCATCGCCATTTTCAAATACCACTTGATATTATAACTCTTATTTTATCTAGTTATTTAATATTTTGTTAATAATCAATGAAATATATATATGATTATTTCAGACCAATAATTCAATTTATCTATACATATAAATATAATTGAAGCGTCATATCAAAGTAGATACGGTACTCACGTAAAAAAAATAAAAAAATCCTGTCTGTTTGTCGGTCTGTTTATTCCGGCTAGTCTCTGAAACGGCTGAACCGATTTTAACAGTACGTTCACTGACAGATAGATGACGTTATAAGTAACTTAGGCTAATTTTAGTTTAAAAACATATTCCACGCGAACGAAGTTGCGGGCACATAACTGTTAGAAAAAAAAAATCTTTATATTAATATGAATAAAGCAACAAAATATATTGATGAAAGCATTTTAAACATGTATTTAGTTAAACTTAAATCGCGGATTAATTATGTCCAGTCTCATAAATCAACTGAATTACATCATTACATCGCGTGACAATACACCATAAGACCTCTGCGTCCACTTTTAGCTATCCACAGCCAATTGAAGACTGATAGTTCATTAACTCTTCAACTGAATACAAGAATATCAATCTACACTTCGTCACGTAACTCCGTTTACTGTGGTAATTATTTCAACACTTTAATGTACGAATGTACAATAATATAAAAATAAATCCGATATTATATTTGCATTATAAACAAATAAGTTTTAATTGTGGCGAAGTCAAATTATCATAAAACAGGTGGAGCGTCCTACGCGAAGCGGTAACCATGGCGACGGACGGAATTCAAAATGGCCGCATATCTTATCTGGTTATTGAAGATGTTGCCGCTAGAACCGCTACTGATGAAGACTACTAATGTAGTGCTTGAATTATAAATTTTATTTTACGCAATTTTGACACTTGATGAATTGTATTTAAGTTTATTTTTGTATGTTGTATTTTTACTTCGTGCTTTCGGTTGGTGGTTTTCGTTAGCTGTCAAAGTTATATTGCTACCACTTTATTGTAGTATGTTATTGGTATTATTTATGTATTTTTAAATTATATAACTCGTAAGTGACACGTTCTTTCACAATTTCACATTGCATGTGATTGCATTGAAAGTAACAATTATGGGAAACGATGCAATAAAAAATTGTATTCTCTATTGCAATTACAGAAGTAATAAGAAGTAATTATTGTAATGTTAAAATACAAAGGCTGACGTCAAATTGATGTCAAAACTAGATTCAAATATTTAAGGGTATGTTTGTTAAAAGCTTTCACTAAATGTATATGAAAGTATATACAAATTTTGTCTGTTTGTTTGTTCCAGCTAATCTCTGAAACGACTGGACTTATTTTAACAGGACTTTCACTGGCGGATAACTGATGTTATAAGGAGTAACTTAGACTACTTTATTTCACACGAAGTGATGGTCACAGCGATACATGAAATTTAAGGGCGAGAGGTAGAAGAATTTATAAACATATAACTAATTAATAGCAGAAGAAACATAAGATTAAAGCGGAAATATATATTCTAATTATTATCCAATATAAAAATAACATCATATATTTAACTATAAAAAAATGTTACTTGTATTTATTAAGTTATATGAAAATATAACAATAACTGGTACCCGGGTGGCGAAGACTTCTCATTATATCATCTAAATAACAATACCAGAGTTAATCTTAGGGATATTGCTGTTTTGTACTATTTTAATACCCATTCAAGTGAATTAACTTTATTAAATATCAGTTCACCCGTTTAGGATCACAATCAGTGCGTCCAGGGTGACCCTCGTCGAAACGTACCAATCCCACTATGGTATAATAGAATTAAATAGATCGTATTTCTTACACCAAATCCATATAAATCTTTTATCTGTGTGTAATATAATTGATATTCTTCTTAATTGAGTGAAGCGAGCGGAGCGCTCTACTGGAGACTATTTCACATTTTTTGTCACGAATAGGGTCCAAAAGTACTTGACGGAAAATTATGAAATTTTGCAATCAAAAAGACACACATTAGGTGATGGTTTTAAAAAATGTCGTGTTGAGGAATAATCGTCAAAAAACTGATATCCCATTGAAGTCAATGGGAAACGATAAGTCTTTACACCGGGCTCGCTTCGCTCAAAATACAAAACGGCACCCGAGACTTCGCGAGCGCAGCGAGCTGTAAATAAGGGTCTGTTGGCGCCCCTAGTTATCTATTAAGAGTAATCTAGATACGTCTAAGTATCTTGACAATCGAATACAGTATTGTTCCGTAGTTGGACCACGTTATATAGAAATTGCAAAAGCATTGTAAATATTAGATATCTTATCTAATATTTACAATGCTTAAATAAAATCATATGCAAAAAGGAAAACTACACATATATATACTATATATATATATATACTATGTACATATCCATATTATTATGTGAAAAGCCCAGTGAGAAGTGTTTTAAATATATATATAGAAATAAAATTGAAGTGTCTGTTTGTCATTCCTAATAAATTTTTCACTAAATGCATGTGAAAGTGTATATATATATATATATATATATATATATATATATATTGTCCCTCTCTATTTGTTCCGGATAACATCGGAGAAGGCTGAACCGATTTTAACAAAACTTTGACTGGCGGATTTCTCTTATAAGGAGTAAGTTAAGCTATTTTAATCTAAAAACATTACACGCGAACGTAGTCATATGCGCAGCTAGTTATAATAAAAATAAGAATAATAAATTTTAAAAAGCCAAATCGTTCATAAATAAACTTAAAAAGATATAAAATAAAAATCATCACTTAATTAAAGTTAACATATATATTAAAGGATATTTAAAATTTAAATAATATTTTATATAATGCATAATATAAATCCTAAATTGTATGCAAATTGTGACCAAAACCGAACCATTAGTATCTAAAATGAGCTAGATATTTGAGTTTTGTAATATTAATATGAAAATTATACACTAATCCGTCAATGTCGGTTGATAATTAGACTTAATATCGTAATATTACTTACATAAAATATTTTCTATATAATATATAATGTAATTGCGACATATTTTTAAGTAAAAACCTTATAAACCTTCCTCAATACGCACACTACATACGTAGCGCACTGCTCCGCCGCGGGCGAAACACACTTGCTTCAGTTCTGTTTAATTTTCAATTTAGATCGCAATTTGCGATGAGACCAACGAGCTCCCAAACTCGACTTACGGATAGATTTATACCCACTTATGACTATGTGGAATAACGAATTAACTCGCGTAAGTTATGATGGGGATATAACCGATAAGTTTTAATGAAAATTTGGCAGGTTTTTTTTTTGTTTCTCGAGGGAGGATGGAGGGAGGGTCCGAGATAAGAGGGATTGATCTGTCTTAGTGACTAATTGTTGTACGATTTATGCATGAAGACTGACCATGTAGTTATACTTTTATTATTGAGTTTAAAATTACTTTAAAATTAATTATTTTTTTAATTATATATTATTATGTTTACTTTGGGCGTGACAATTTTGTTTAATAGCAATGGCAATGTTTTAGACAGGCAGAATCATATTTTCTTGGCAGATTAAAGATCATCCTAGTTACATTGTATTCCTAGTTCACGCTAATTTTATAATTTAAAACGTTATTATAAATTAAATGTAATAAGGTTATTAACTAAAAATTATTCCCGAGTATGTAGACTAGAGAATAAAGTCGTCAGTTCTAACAATATCGTTCACAGTGCAATCAACTTTGACATTTCATTGCACTGGCATTCTCAACACAACAGTAATTTAATCAAAAATCGTAAATTGTAGGTTGTCAATCCGTAGAACTATGTCTTACAAAATATTGATATTTTGTAATAAAATTGAATTAATACACCATTGTATATAATAATATATCTTAAAAATCTCATCAATGAATCGTTAAGCGTTTAATTTTTAATGGCACGAAATTTTTAATTTACAATTACTGTCCAGTGACGTCATTATTTACAATGTAAGACTCACAAAAAGTGTTCAACAAAGTATTGAATCAATGCGCTTGAAGATAATCGTGTGTAATATCATATTAAATTACTATATTTTTTACCGGTTAAATATTTTTAAAGAACTTGTATACTATTATTATTTAACATTATCAACAAACACATACCTTTAAAATACAGCTGCCGACGGCTTCATTCTCCGGTACGGTTACATTGTAGAAGGACTGGTCGAAGATCGGCTCGTTGTCATTCACATCTAACACTGTCACTAATAACGTAGCGGTAGATGATAAAGGAGGGTTACCACGATCACTAGCAACCACGGTCAACCGAGGCATTGGGTTTGTTTCACAATCAACGCGAACACGAGTCGTAACGAGACCAGAACGCTCATCTATCGAAAACCAATCCGATTGTGGCGATGGGACTATCGAATACCTAATCTCGGAATTCTCTCCCTCATCCGCGTCAATAGCGGACACTTGAAGCACAGGAGTGCCTGGAGCGGCGGCTTCCGGTACATTTGCCTTATACTCACTCTCAAGGAAAGTCGGAGGGTTATCGTTAATATCAGTCACTAAAAGACTGATTATTCCTGACGCGTGTAATGGAGGTGAACCTCTGTCTGTTGCTACCACATTCAAGGTATAAGAAGATTGGGACTCTCTGTCGAGGGGTAATGCTACCACTACTAAATAAATAATATTATCGTGCGTCCGTAAATCAAAATGACCGTCACCGCCGCTCAAAGTGACGTTAACATTAGAATATTCAGTTTTGGAATCTGGATCATGAACTGATATTCTCGCTACGAATTCGTCTAACTGAGCCGACTCAGATATTTTAGGTGTACCGTCATCACTTAGGAATATCACATCTATGGTGGGCTGGTTATCATTAACATCAGTAACACGTATCGACACAAACGCAGTCGTCTCTAGAGGTTGAGCTCCTTTATCTCTAGCGACGACAACTAACTCATGCAGTTCTTTGGTCTCGAAATCTAAAAGCTTATTTACAATTATTTCACCTGTATCTGGGTCTATTTTGAACATATTATCCCTATCACTCTGTCTCCTGTTTATTGAGTATTCTATCAAGCCATTATCACCTTCATCCGAGTCTATAGCGAACACTTTGAGTACAGTTGTACCAACTGTTGCATTCTCTGGTATCATGGCTGAGTACGCACTTTCGGCGAATACAGGAGGATTATCATTTACATCTAATATAGTAATATTTACAGTCATAGTTCCTCTAAGAGGAGGAGTTCCTCCATCTAGTGCTTCTATTACTAATTCATAATGGTCGGTGGTTTCCCTATCAAGGAAACCATTAATCTGGAGATCCAAATAAAGCACACCGTCTCTCTCCCTGTGGGAGGACAGTCTGAACGCATTATCCGTATTACCAGACACAATGTTGTATCTCTGGGTATTAAATACTCCTAAATCCTGATCTTTGGCTGGATTTAATTTCCTTTTAACATCTCTAGGAGTATTCTCTGAAAACTCAACATTCATAACCGCAGCTGGGAATGTTGGGGAGTTATCATTTTCATCGGACACGTGGACTACAACACGGATATTATCTCCGCTAGCCGGTATTGCGACAAGAGCGTAGTGGTCTCTGTTCTCTCTATCTAAGGGCACTCTAGTCCTTATTTCTCCGGTATGAGGATCTATTTTGAGGTCGTCGTTAACGGCGCTGCCCAGTACGGGGACTATGGTGTAGGGGGGAGCGGCGTCAGGTAATTCATCCCCAAGATGTCCGACGAAGGTGCCGGCGCGTGCGTTCTCCCGGACACTAAACTCTCGTACATATTCCGCCGCCGCCGAAGCGACGAGAAACCAGAAGACGACGCGCCACATAGCGCGGTATTGTACCTCACCGCTCACACATTGTCACACACACCTGGAAACGAAAATCACATATAACTCACATATACAAAACAAGTATGAAATCATTGTCTCATATGAAATAATATTTTATAACAATTAAAAGAATACTTAATTAAAAAATAACATTTTAATTGTGAAAGTTAAATTTCCCAGAAATTTTACTTTCCCCGCAATTACATTGTCTGTCCGTGGCTTACTGGTAGTTTTAATTCGTTACAAAGCGTGTTTAACGCTCAGTTAATCTTCTATTTCACTAAACATTGTACTTGGTAAAGCAAATTATAACTGACAAACATTACAAAATAAAAGTAATTTATGTAATATTAAACGTAACTGTTGTAATTATTGTTGTAATATTGAATATTATATTTATAACAAAAGTATATTATTAAATAAATCCTATTAAAGCATTCAAGAATTAATTGATCGGAATGTGATGAACTTTGGTAGCTGACTCATTTTCAGGGTGGATATTATAATATACATGTAACATTGTTAAATTTTGTTTAAAAAGAGCAACTCTTTAGTTTCTGCCTCTTCTCAGCAGAGCAGCATTCCGGTGGTAGCTTACTCACGGACTGACTACACAGACCTTTTTAATGTAATAATTAACGATTCAGAAGTGCGTGTAAATGAAGATATTTTGAATTTGAATATAATTATAATATAATGTAAACTATTAAAGGTATAATTCTTAAAATCTGCGTCTGGGCAAAGGGTTTAAAGGTTTTTGAGTCAAAAAGTTTGTATATAATATATATAAGTATATAAAATCATAGATCTATGCGTTAAACATATTGATGTATATTATATTATTATTATATATTATTATTACTATAAAAGATGACCATAAATTAATTATTGTATATTTATTGACTCACTAATGAATTAAATAAACAGACTGGATTATCCAAAAAAAAATGTAATTCTAAAAATACAAAAGTTCCTATACTTCAACCCTCTAGCCGCAATCAAGAATAGTAATCAGAATAAGTCTTTATCAAATGATAGGAAATTATTCCTACGACGAATTGTGGGCTCTATATATAAAAAATCCTAGGAGAATGGACATATCGCGACATTTAAAAATTACCTCAAAAATTATATTTTATTTACAAAATACGTAAACCAGATTGTAATGAAACGAGTTTTCAGACATTAGCCAACGGTATAAATTGCAAAGTATTCAAAATATTTTAAATAATCTCAAAAGATTAATATTAACGATAAGAAATAATCTAATAAACTCTTGGTATCCGTAAGTCGGTGTTTTAGTTGACGTTATAAAATGATTATTTTATTGAGACCGACTCGAAACTTGAAGGACAGATTAAGCAAAAATTAATGAGTTTATTTTATGTTCATATGCAACCTCGGAACGGAGACCTCTTTTTTAATTACCAAACTTTAAAGATTATAAAAACCCTTAATTGCATTTCGTATATAAAATAATCGGCTAACTGTATCCGTATTTATAAAATAACTTCAAACGTGTAATAATATATTTTTAAGTGGGAATATCTTCTAAAATAATAAGCGTCAAAAATCCCGCGAATTTTTTAATGATACAGACTTAGAACCGCCATGAGCTATGCACGACTTTGTGCGACCACGCTCCCGAAGCATTCAAACATTAGGTTTTTACTTAACACAATTTGGATATTCGGTCATAATTATTCAGCTTTGTTCATTAATTTAATTAATGATATTTATTTTAAATGTTTATCACGTTATTATTTAATTGTTTTAAACAATTTTTTATTATTATCAAAATACCTCAATTCCATTCGCCATTACCGGAGCAATGTTTATGTTATTAAAAACATTAAACCCAGCGGCCATTCAAGAGCTATATTCAATTTTGTTAATACTTAGTCTAAACAATAACCCTTGAGTTAAACCTGGCTGTATATAAAATATACAATTTACATTGAATATAATCATCGATCAATCTAGACACATAAAGTACCTTCTTTAATAAAATATACATAAAAAGAACCTAAAAAATGGCGACCCGTGTTGACATTAGAGCGTAGGTGTGAATTTTTTGTATTTTAAAAATAAAAGTACATATTTTGGGTTAAGTGAATTTATGGTGCGTGTTGAGGAGGCAATAAAAATAATTCCTTTCACATTACTTTGTTTAATTCACTTGCGTTTTGATAAATTTTTCTCAATGATATTGGAAATATTTTTGTCTGATTCGCTATTAAAGAATAATTTATTATTTTTTTAGAATTTTATTCGTTTTTGATAATTGAATACTTCTGGCCACTTATCAAGTTTGTGACAAATAACTCTTGAATCTATGTGGTAGCTTTGAAAATTAAAAAAATGTATGATACTTATTTTCAATAAAGATTTTAATTTTGCTTACTTAAAATAAAGATTTTGTTAAAAAATACGAAATCTAAATGTTATATCATATGCGGTTATGATTATAACTGTATAATATCCATTTTTATGTAATATATTATATATAACTTGTATAAAAACTCACATATATTGAATGTAATCATCATATTAATTACTTAAAACATAATTTTACAAACAAAACCTATTTAATACACATATACACAAATAATCAAAAAATAAAACTGTATCAAAACCTAAAAATTACAAAATAATTCATTAACTTTTTATCAAATTACATTTATTTTAAATAAATGAAAATGTATATCTCAAAGTCTAAATTATTTAAATTATAAATACATTTACTTATAAAAAGTAACTAAAAAACAACCTGCACAATTAAAACCTTTTTATACCAGACTTCTTTTAATGCTTCTTATCAAAATAATTTTATTACTGAAGCCTGAATCAAAAAGCACTTTATATAATATATTAATAATCATTATATATAATATAATAACTTATTTTTTGTACGTTTGTTTTAACACTATATTATTTAACTTTGAAAATAATATAAAGTAATAATTAAAAAGGATAGGAAGTTTGAATAATAGAGAGAGATAGATATATATAGAGGGAGATAGATTCAATTTGGAATATTCAACTACATCTTACAAAATATATTTTTACAATGAAAATAATAAAAAAGTCAAAATATTTTTTTTTTAACACAAAACTCAATAAATCCTTGAAATATATTTTAAAAGTAATAAAATAATACTCCATGGAGTCGTTGATTGATTGCTTGATTGATTCAAAGTATGTAAGTACTTCCTTAATAGATAAGATTGTGAAAAATGTAATAAAATATATAAAAAGTAGATCAGCCTTAAAGTAATTAAACAGTTAGAGACACAACCTGTTTGTGATGATGTTATTTTGCTATTTCATTTATCATTAATGATAATATCATTAATATTTATTTAGATTGTTTAATGATATATTCATTTTTATAATATTTTTAGTGTATACTTGTTTTTGGTATAAAAATATGTTTGTTATAACATATTGTTGAGTTTATTATTGTATGAATCCTGTATGATGTATGTATGTATGTATGTTTTTTAGTTCGTAGAGCTGGTAGAGCTGGTAGAGTGGGAATTAAATTATATCAATATATAATTCATACCAATTAACTTTTATTTCAAAGAATATAATTTCTGGTTATTAAATTTTGTTTTTTTTTCCATTTTGTAAGCTTATAAATATATACATACAAACGAACAACATATTAAACATTAATATATATAAAAAATAGTAAAATATCGTATAAACGATACTCAACTCACGCGCACACAACCCACCTTCAGAGTCAACAACACAATCAACTATAACAAACACTGCAATCCGATCGAATTTGAAAATGGAACACAAACTGTGGAGGTTACAACAAATAGTTTTAATTGAACGTGTTTTTTTTTAATATAACAAGGCAAAGGCGCGACGCGTACAGCCTCTCTCGGGCTCGGGCAGGCACTGACGCTGGTCCCCCCCCCATAACAGGTTGCGGCCGCATACCGTTTTGAGCGCCAATTTCGTTCCCCGGATAGGACGCCGACGTTACCACTTGATCCGTGGATAAGGTAATGATAAAAGATAAAGATTATTCATATTACTACTCCGTGTGGCGGATTCATCGGTTTTCTTTTTTTTTTTTAATTTATAATTTTTGTTTTTTTTTTTAATTTTAGATTATTTTTTTTTATTTAACGTCCTATTTTTAAGATAACATTTTAATAGATTACACAAAACCGAGTATCAATACTTTCATATAAAAGACATCAACGGGTTTCAAGTCTTACAACCACGAGCCCAAGTAACACTCAATAACTAAAACTAAATTGAAGTTAAAACAAATACAATATGTTAAATATCATTAAGATTTCGTTTTTTAATTATAATTTAGATATGAAATTTCTATTACTTTTGCAATTATTATTAAAAAAAAATTAAAAACATATTTATCTAGATATTTTTTATATTTTAGCATTAATTATTTAATTTAAATATACCAAAATTTTTAAGGTTTTATTGTTGACATATTAGCATAGGGAGAGTCACAACCATCCCATAGAGGACACTAAGGCTAAGAGTTTTAGTCTTACTTATGTTATTAATAATAGACCAGACGTAACTCTATCATCTCTACCAAATTGAGATCATTAGGTTTTCTCTTTCTCTTACTTAACTTAGTTTGTTCTATACATTTTGTATTTTATATGTATAGAACATTTCTTATACATGCATATAAATATGTATATGTAAATATTGTGACAGTTGATGACAGTTTTCCCAAACTGTAGAAGAGACAGCCTTAAACATATACTTTCAAGAATCCACATAGTAGAGACGGCATTGCATCAAACTTAAGTACCTTTGAAACCAACATTGATATTTATTACAAAGATGGATTTTGAAAGTGAACATCCTGAACGTGACGTCACAGTTCAAACAAAAAAAGCGGAATAAATAAATACTCATATTACTATTGATCGTGACGTCATAAATGTAATGTATGTTGGTTTCATTATGGCTTCTCTAGTATGTGAATACTTGAAGCTATTTCTAGATATATATTTAACAATATTTATTATTGAGTGAATGATTTTTAAAACTAAGAGCGTCCATTGAACCCGTTTTTGTGATAATTAAACGCTAAAGCGAAATGATCAATCAATTATTTTCCTTATTCCTATAGCACCTTCTTTTATTCTAGTGAAGTAAAGAAACAGCTGTTCTTTTAAATTCAGACACTATTAAGAGTATATTATTAGGTATTTTAAATTAAAGCAGAAAATACTTGATTTATTTATATATATCAAGATATTATTAAAGCTAATTTAACACTAAACCTACCGACAATTCTTGTGTACCTGTTCCTACCGCACGACGTCAAATTGACCGGTAATTAAAAGTTATTTTATTATATAACGCAGGTAATAATGGAAATAACTAAAAGTAAAGAGTGTAGAAAATATTATATGCATATTCTAAAAATTGTCATGTAGTTTGATAACGATATTATAACGTTTGAAAATGTTTTTACAAATGTTTAAGAAGTGTCAATTTGATCGGTACTTGGTAGGTTAGGTTAAGACAAAAATCTCCAAATAAAAAAATATATAAACATGCTAGATTCTTTAATTAAATTCAAATAAAGAATGTCTTATTTGTAATGATGACTTTTCCAAACTCTCACGGAACTGTTCATGGTTTGGGCAAATGGCGGGAACATAACACCGCCATCACGATTGTAACTAAAATTACAACACTATGAAGTATTAACTTCACTGGTTTACATTTAACTGGAGCCGTGACTCATAGCTTTGTTTTCGTTTAAATATAATTAATATCATTAATATTGTTCCAAAAAAGAGATTCAATATGCCATTTCGATGTTAGAAATCATTTACAAAAAAAAAATAGCAAAGAGGTTTAACCTGTTATACCTCTTTTTGTGTCCTTTATTTTAATTTCAGAAATCAGAACCAGAAAAAAAAATAAGCAAATAGTTTTTATATGCTCCTGTCAATTCTCGTCTGCAATTTAAAAAGTAAATTATATATTTAACTTTATAGTTCAATCTTAACTCCAAGTATAGCAATAATTGCAATTTCTACCAATTACTTCGTTCAAGACATTTTTATTAGAAAAAGAAAAACGGTTTAAACTTTCTGTGATCTACATTTCACAATATTTTCTTTTTAAACCTCTTAATATGCCTATATCCGGCTGTAAACTAGCAGTATATAAATATATGTATATATCAATGTCAATATATCATCATATTATAATCTTCCCATTATCCCAACTTTGTGGTCGGCGCTGTACGATTCCTTCCACACTCTCCTGTTATTCGTCATCTCTGGACACATTCCCTTTTTCCCCATATCGTCTTTCACGCAATCCATCTATCTTTTCTTCGACCGTCCTCTACCTGTCCATCCCTCTACTTTCATTCTTAGCACTCTTTTGATTATATGCCTTGTACCTCTCTTCATAACATGCCCATACCATGACAGACGGTTCCTTTTAATATATATATATATATATATGTATCAATGTCTCTCAAATGATTTGTAGAATATTTTAGAGCTAGTAACTAAACCAAACAAGTTTGATACCAAGTAAGCAATACAATAATTATTAGACAGTAAGCACACTCGCTCCACTTTACTCTTAACTCTCCGATAAAATTTAATTAATATTTTTTTAAATAGCAATATCCAATAAAAAATATTTATTACACCTGATATATTAGAAAATATATTCCACTTAAAATTTTACTAAGGATAGCTGTTCACTGCAACTTTAAATTGTACCTTAAAGCACTGAAGTATATGTTATAATCACAGAATTAGAGTCCAAACGAACGATTCTTTTCCTCTGCATAAACTTAACGCAATATGCAAATACGTCATGAAGTATATATAACATTTTCTCTAAAGCATACATTAATAATAGAAGATTTCTTCTGTCCTCTCCTATTATATCTATCCAAGTGGCAAAACTTCATTTCATCAAGATTAACTTCAGCTTAATCGATCGATTGGATTGTAAAAATAAACTATGGGAGCAATTATTTAAATATTAATATTATTATTTAGTCGGGAGGTTAAAGTGAGCAGACGATATGCCACCAAAAACTAGAACATTATGAAACAAATATTATATGAACCTTTTCATAAGACAAAAATCCAATTTATACTTTTATTAAAACTCTCATCTACTATTTTGAAATATGAATTTAAGCGTCTGACTAAATTTTCTCAAATAAAAGCTAAAAAACTTTCGATCAAGACAAAAAAAAGCGAATGTCAGTTCGTTTCAAGATACGGGTCCATGTACAGACAAAGTCAAATATAGGAACATTAATAATAAATATACTTTAATATACGTAAATAATCTAACTTTTAAGATACAATATACATACTACAAGTCTACAAGCAACAAAACTTATTGAATTTTGTATAAATGTCAAATAATAGAAACTACAGCATGTAAAGTATCCTTTAAAAGCTAGACCCACTTGCCTAAGTAAAATCTTACCACCGTCATTCAGAACATGACGCCATTAGTACAACGCCACCTACCGATTAAATAGACAAAAACAATGCAACAAGTTACACAAAGTATTAACAAATTCTTAATCTCCCAAATGTTTTAATAAAACACACATTTGTATTGATGATTAGTTTTTGATAGTATTTATAAATACATTATACTTTTTTTTATTTAAATATACTTTTAAAAACCCGTGGTCCTTCTGTTAGCAAAATCTAAAACAGCACAGACACTAAAACAAACGTTAATATAAGTTATTTTTAACCTAATTTTAAATTTACAAATTACAGACCTCCAATAGCCAACTCAACAAATTAAAAAGTATTCTTGTGGTCAACCAGTGAAACCTTTTTTATATCTTTCAATACCAATTTTTTTTAATATTTGTTTTTTTTTATTATTCAAATACAGAGGTTTTATACAGGGAAAGAAAAAAACCATTTCTATATAATTTATTCTAAGATCATATAAACATACATATTATATAGATACATAACAATAGTTTAACCAACGGCAGTTACTGCAGTATTTCTTAAAATAATAATCTATAAGAGCTCAACAATCTCTTCTTTATGCAGTGTTAATAACAATAATAATAACAAATATCCAAAATATTTGTTGCAATTATTACAAGGCAGCAGGTCAGAGTAAATTCAGCAATTTCACGTCACCCGTCTTAGAACATGAGTGAACATTGCGTTTAATTAATACCCTGATGTTCTTTAAGCTGGTGAGTCTCACTTAACCTTCTTCACTCTCCCTCCGAGTAACATCCATACAGGATATCCAAATGTCAGAAAATCAAAACGAGTACATCAGTTAACAAATTTGTAACTTTTCTTTATTTATTAGTAACAAATCAAAACTATCCAAGCGATAATAGAATGGTAATGTGTATCAAATAGTGAGTCTTACTTTATAGTAAAAATGTGAAAAAGTAAAAAACATTTCTCAGATGTCACTAGATAATTATATTCCTGATCTTTGCAAAATTTTTAAGAAATGAAAATATGATATGCCATCATAATATTTAACCAAAAAGTTTTTATGCACTTTTTACTGTGTGGTTAGCTCTTGTATCTCTAAGTATAAATTATGTAATTACCATATTACCTTGGTAAGGCAAAGGAACCCTAAATTGTTTTAAAAAATAATATTGAATACTTATGAGCCCGACTGTAAAGGATTACACACTACTTTGATATAAGACTTCAACTTTAATAATATAACCAGTTAAATTCATATGAAAATAATAACGGTTCATTATTACTTTTTCCCACAATTTACACACCCCCATAAAGTTTTTACCAATATTGGGATAGTATTAAACATTATATCAACTTCCATTAAAATTAAAAGGTATATTGGGCCAATATGAAGGTTTATTCTGATCTGACTCGTGAATAAAATGGGAATATAATGACATTTCCAATGCAGATATCGTTTGCCACTTATCACCATATAATTCCTTCATTCTTTCCATATTTTCCTCAGGAGTTTCCTGTGTTTGGTCTTTAATAATCGATTGGCTTTCTTCCTCCTCATGTTGAGCTCTCAGGCGCTCTCTCTCACGTTTGGCTTCTTCTTTGTATTTCGCGTTTGCTGTTAAAAATTCTATAAATTCCTCGCTTACTTCAAAATCCTCTCCTTCTCTGAGGCCATCTTCATCGTCTATTTCATTTTCATTTTGAGAATCCTCTATCTCCGTGTCATCTCTCGATTCAGTTTCATTTTCTGTACCGTGACTTGTTCGCACAACACTTTGATTTTTACGTATAACATCATGTAAAACTTGATTTTCATATTCCAATGACTTAGCTCGTGCCTTCCAATACGCGACTTGCTGTTTTAGTTGCCAAGTTGCAGCGAAAGTGAAATTCTCTGCCCACGATGACATACTGAAAGAAAGTTTCATATGTTTCTTAACGTCTTTTTTATTAAGTCCTTGTTTATGCTTTCTTTTTGAACGACGATTTTTCTTACGTTGTAATAATTTTATGTCAACTTTTGATTCTTCGTCGGGTAGAGGACAAATCATTTTAATAATTATTGCTATTATTGTAGTTGTCGTTTTTAAATAAGTCCCAAGAGGAAAGGCAAAGAGCTTTAAATCATACAGCCTCTTCGAATTTATTTATGTATTTTTTTCCTAATGTAAATCAAATAATTTTATTTTAATTTCTTCTCAATTTTTGTAAAACAAAAATGCCATGTTATTATTTAATTTTTGAATTGTCACATTTTAGGTCTGGCAAAATTGCCATTTCTTGTAGAGGTTGTCAATCCCAAAAATTCAAATTATTCTCAAATCCCAAATACTGTGTTCTTGAATAAGTCGTAAAGCTGTTAGCTGTATAATTAGCAAAATTCGCGGGATATTTTCAGTCATAGAATACTCTTCCAATAAATTGTGCACTAAGTTGAGATGTGGTATATTGAAAGCAGAACAATAAAAAAAAATATATGATTTAGCAGCACAAGCGCAGCCAGAGTATAGACAGGTCCCGCCCTTCAAAAATCTGAAGGCAACGGTAGCAACCTCCCTTACAAACACAGATACTCCGGCGTGTGGTATAAAATGATATTTTAGTTTATACCCGGGGTATGATGGGTACTCTGTGTCGTTAGGTTCAGTTATCTGCGTCTCCGTCAAAAACAACAAGGCAGGCTGCGCCGTCTCAAGGTGGTAATGTACGGCGTTTATGTAAAAATGAAACCCCCGGATGTTGCAAAAGTCTACATCTAGAGTGGAGCGGGGTGCCGCTGTTTACCGTCGATTGCCACCAGAAAACATAAACAGCGATACTTTGCCCGCCCCAGATACGACGGGCAGCCCGAGCAAAATCCGAGAATCATTCCTCCAAAAAATTTCCATTTCGTCAAAGCCGATACCCTCCTGGGCTATATTTTTTTGAGGCATCGCTTTTGCATTTGGGCGGGGGGGGGATTGGTCTTCCGGATTCTCTCACTCACCGACGAAACATAACCAAATGAATTTGGTTATTACATGTCGATCTTCCGTGAGAGAATGGTCCTTCGCGCGTCGAGCCAGCCCAATACGAGCTGCAATCAAATGACTACGGCTAGGCTCTATCTACCCTAACATATTCTCTTATTGTATCAAAGAAAGCTGTAATAATTACGTATATAAGAATACAGTAGAAGTAGAGTCTAGATTTAATAAAATTATGAAAATTGCTGTTAACATTTTCTGTGTTTCGAGTTTTCAAACTACCCTGACACAATTATGTTGGTATATCGTGTTGCCTTCAAAGACTAAAGGAAATCTCTTCTTTTGAAAATATCTTATGTATCAATCATCTTTAAAATCAACGACACTTTGTAATCCTGCCTTCAGAAATCCATACCTGTCCTAATGGTTTGGTCACACTTGTATAATAAAGGTAATGAGATTATAGATTTGTTATCCATTTGCATCTTCGTTGTTTAAGATAATTGCCCGGATTGTTTGCTGCCATTACCTGTTTACAAAAGGACATACTTGAATGCGCATGAAGAATGAAGTATTTCGAAATTTGAATAGTTCTGTGTTTATAAATTACAGCGTTCAAAGTAACTCAAATCGATAATATTTTTATAGTAATTTGGCGATTGTGCTTTACCACTTATATACATTTATAGTTCTACCGATATAAATATTATTTAATACATTTTTGATTTAATAGTCCTTACTGTTTTAGTCCAATACTAAAATACACAAAAGTCCAATACTTTTCCAATTACTCTTTGATGACTTAGATATTTTTTATATACTGTATTATTGATTTGTTATTTTGTATTGAATTTTGACAGCAGGCAAAGAAATATGAATGTTAAGACCACTGATATTAAATATTGAATATTATTAAGATTTCCGTATTTCATACTTTATATTGGTGTACAAACATTGAAAACATGAATTATATAGATCGTTGTAGAACTTGCTTAAGTAGTGGAAAAGAAATGCGTCACGTTCACACCGTAGTGTCAATAGCTGGAGACAACGTTCGCTTATCTGATGTTTTACAGAATTTTTATAACTATACGGTATTTACTATATATATAAAATACATAGGCTACAGTGGATACTATTTTCACATCTTATTCTCTTTTACAGATCTCCCCAGATGATTTGCTTCCTGACAGAATATGCATTAATTGTGTGCATCAACTTACAATAACATACTCATTTAATTTACTCATAAAATCAAGTGCAAAAACATTATCGGAAAATCTAAACCTAGTAGATTCAACCAGTGACAATTATGACGCTAGTTTTGATTCAGATGACCTAAAACCGATAAAAGAACTTCATAAACCACACCACAGAAGACGACTGTTAAACCGTAGGCAACGAGTCACGAAAGTTGAAGTGGAAAACAGTTTAATATTCTGTGTAGAATGTAAGGCGGAATTTCATTCAGTTAAATATTTAAGTGAACATTGTCTTAACAATCATCCAATAAAGTGTACTACTGGACGTGATTGTGATTACTGTCATGAAAAGTTTGAAGATTTCCGCTCACTGGTCTTGCACAGAAAATTACATTTAAAGCCATTTGTATGTGAAAACTGCTGGGAAGGATTTTACAGTGACACTGAACTTAATAATCATTCCTGTCAGCCTAACATAGATAAAAAGGACAAAAATAAGTCTGAAAAGTCTTTGCAACAGTGTGATCAGTGTGGCAAATCATATCCTGCCGGATATATAAGAATACACATGCTCATACATAGTAACAACCGAGCATACAGTTGTAAATATTGTCCTAAAAAATTTAAAGTACCCGGTAGCCTAAATTCACATATCCTATGGAACCACAAAAGAACAAGAAATCACAAATGTGAAGTATGCAATGCTACATTCATATCGTCCAGCTCAAGAAGTTCACATATACGTAAAAATCACTTAAAAGAAAAGAAATATGGCTGCGAGAGTTGCGGAAAAAGGTTTTTCTCTAAATCAGAATTGCAAAGACATTCACTAACACACACGGGTGTTAAGAACTTCCACTGCCATATGTGTGATAAGTCTTATCAGACTAGATATGGATTGAATGTACACTTGAAGTCACACACACAAATGTCTATGAATATGTTAAACCTGTAAATATAATTAAAATGGACTGAGATGAATCTTCTTAGCATTCCATGGATTCACCGTGCGGATGCCGGGCCCATAGCGTTGCAAGAAGACGGTGCAAACAATGTCTGGGAATTGCGACCCAAGTGTCGGCTTAAGGGGCCCCTTTATTATGCGTGTTACAAGTACAAATCTACGTTTGAATAGTGATCTCACCTCTATAAATAAATAATTTATTGAATATACTTCTTATTAATTATTTCTCAAGTCTTAAAGAGCAACTAAAAGAGTGTTACAAAGAGTGATCTGGCAAGACGAAAAGAAGTTGAAAGGCAGATGTAGGTTAGTGGAGATAGAAAGAGTTATAGTTACTTTTTGTATAAACTTATATTTTCATTCCCTCTTTCTGTAATGCCCATTTATGTTTATCTAACAAAGTGCAGGTCTATTGTCTGTATAACACTAGAAGCAAGAGAAAGCAGTACCACTTTCCTTTCTTTCTTCCTTTCATAGCCAGTGCATGAAATGTCTCATTATGTGAGAGGTGATTACTTTATTATTGAAGTTTAACTTCTTTATGCACACTTATTAATGATTTCTCAATGAACACAGATAATAAATTAAAATATTTTTAGAAAACTAATATATATATATTTATACTGTAGCAAAACTTCTCTCCATATATATATATGAATATATTTGTTTAGTTGATAAAGTTTTACTATAGTTATGTGGTCTACAGCACACTCATTAATTTAGTCGTACTAAATCCAGAAAATCCTAGATTAAAGATTTTTTATTTGAATTTCACACCTATTGAATATATTTCTTTTTATATAAATAATTGATTTCACATGTGACTGCCTCCGGCTGACTGACTCTTTGGATGACTGACTGATTGATTGATTGCTAAAACCCTAAATACAATGCACTGGTTTCACACTTACACGGGTTCAACATATACTAAAAAAACACTCAGTACTTTACAAAACTTTATTAAACTCGTTAAATTGAAAACAAACTAAAATAAGATATGCACAATAATTGAATACTTAGAACAAATTTATAGAAATATAAAAACAAGATGAGTATTAACAAGAAACATGCAATAACATAAAAAGACCTTATTTACAATAATTGCTTAACTGGGATATATTTCCAAATATACATATCGAAAAGAGGTATTGATTAAAAAAAAAATTGAGTAATATTAACACTAAACCTACCGACAATTCTTGAGTACCTGTTCCTACCGCACGCATTCAAATTGACCGGTAATTAAAAGTTATTTTATTATATAACGCAGGTAATAATGGAAATAACTAAAAGTAAAGAGTATAGACAATATTATATGCATATTCTAAGAATTGTCATGTAGTTTGATAACAATATTATAACGTTTAAAAATGTGTAAGTTTTACAAAAGTTTAAGAACGGTCAATTTTACCGGTACTTGGTAGGTTTAGTGTTAATTGAAACATTAATTTATAAATAAAATATAATTAAAAAAATAATTTAGATAGACTGCCAATCCCTTATCATAATAGTAATGAAATTTTAACAATATGAATAATATGTAACCAATAACCGTAGGGATTAAAAATATAATAATATTATTAAATATTTTATGTGCTATTTATATAAAAATATAAAATCATCACCCCGTCCAGTCTATGAGATATAATATAACTAATTTGTATTTAGGCAAGTAGAGCCCAGACTGTTTTGGTGACAACCGATATTTGATGTCCGTTATATTCGAGTGTAACCTGCAAACCAAAAATATAACATTTATATGATAATATATATATATATGTGTGGTATATTATTAAGTTAATTAACAATATACATTTTTAAATATATTATAGTAGTTATTATTATGTATTTAAATGAAAATAATTTAATTTAACCATTATAATTTCTTTTTTTTTATATTTTAAATCCAGAGAACATTATTCCAGCGTATAATACATTTATAACAATAATTTTAAAATCTTTTGATTTCTATACCTATTGAGCGAAGCGAGCGGGAGCGCTCTATTGGAGACTTTCATATTCTTTGTCACGAATAGGCTCAAAAACTACTTGACGGAAAATTTGCAATCAAAAAGATACAAATTAGGTGATGGTTTTAAAAAAAAAATTTGAAAATATCATGTTGTTGAGGAATAATCGTTAAAAAACTGATATCCCATGTTAAAAAACTGATATCAATGGGAAACGATGAGTCATTACACTGGTCTCGCTTCGCTCAATATGCAAACATCAGCTAGATTTCGCGAGCGCAGCCAGTTGAAACTGAGGGTCTGTTGACGCCCCTAGTTTATATATATAATAGCGAAGCTATTTTGTGATGTGGACAATACTATTAAAATATAATAATATTATAACTTGTTACAAAAATATCATATGGCATGTATATAATTGCCTCAAAACTCTTCAAGCCTCAACCTGCATGCAAGTGCGGTTATACACAAGCCTCAATATATACATATTATACAAGGAAAATTATTACTAATTATCTAAAACACTTCAAAAATATCAAAATCATTGATTTTAGGTTAAATATTTTTTTTATAGATTTATTAATTTAATATATAGCTATGTACAATAATATTTAATTTTAGTAAACATTATATTATTTTTCAGCTTTATATATTTATTTATTTGTTTTTTTATAAAATATAATTGTGACAACATTCCAATTGGTGCAATGTAACTACAATAATGATCGGTAATTATTTTAATTACGGATAAAATCAATCATTTATAGCATTATTAGACATTTATATTAAAATTAATTAATATTAATATATAATTATATATAATACAACTAAACATACAAAAACCTAATCTAATCTCCAACAAAGTATAACAACGTGCCTTAAAAATTCATATCTAAGCCTATTTGATACATAACTTCCTCCATGTCCCCGACGTCATTACCATTGGCCGGGAGCCCCGAGGCCCCCGGGAGTGGGGCGGGAGGGGGCTCGGGGGCCTCGGGCCGGGGGGCCAAGGGTAGCCCTAGGATCATCCTTATCTGGTCCGGCAAGTCTGGAGAGGACACTATTTGGTGGTAGATGCCTTCCGCTGTGCTCAATATCCGGTCCACGTCCAGACACATAGATAGGTCGTTTACATGCTGCGAAACAATTACCCCATTATATTTATACATATCTTACAATATATATATTTTAAATGTATCAATGTATATCAATTGCCAACTTTTTTTATGGTTCAAATAATATTAAAAAAAAACTCAAGATGTCCATTAACAATTTAAAAATACCTTCAAAATCTCAGTGAATCCGTAATCCTTGCTTATTAGAACGTCCTTCTCGGCGTCGAGTATGGCAACACATATGAGCAAGTGGAAGTTAGAACACGGCAACCCCGTCCATAACACTTCCCACAATCTGAAACCATCATGAATATATTATTTTTAATCTTTTGTGGTAATGGCAGAAATCATAACTGAAGCTGGGGTATAATACGAAATCAAAGACAGCTAGAGATAGAGGTGGTTTTCATGATAGTAATTGCCAGCTTGTAATTTCTTTTTCATACCAGTTATTGTCATTTCCTGAATATATTCAGAAATATTTCTCTTTTTCATATCCCACTACCATAATTTGTCTCTTAAAAAGCAACCAGAGTTTGAACAATTTAACAGAGCCAAGACAGATTGATTGATTGGATTGGGACAATCACTACCTGATCTCCAAAAAAGTGATCTCGGAAAGACCGAGGCATTGGAGATAGTTAAAATAGCCAGTATACCTCATGATGTCTCGGTGTGAAAATTCCCGCTTGAACCACACGAGCAGCCAGCGGAAGCAAAAATACATGTTTCCAGAGTCCTTGGTGGCGAGGTGCTGCGCTAGGGGAGGGCTCGAGAAGGTCAGTAGCTGCTGCAGGTGGAGCAACTGCTGCTTCATGCCCGCCTGGTCCATGTCGAAGTTAGAAGACTGGAACATTAAGAGTTATGTTAGACTACCTCAAGAAGTTAAGGAACTTCTTGATCTGAGTGCTTAAAGGTAAGCACTCAGATCCTAATAAATATGATCAAATGCTTTTCTGCAATCATATTCATGGGAAGATTATGTATAGGTCTGTCATAAGTTAATTTGAAAAGCAGAATTAAATTAAAATTAGTTAAATATAAAATTTTATAAATAATAATCTATACTTACAATTTTTTCCATGAAACCGACAAAACACCAAAAGCTATCCACCTCGTTACCGAGCAACAGCAACAGTGGAGCCAAAATATCACTCATCCCTTGTACATAACCCAAATCAAAATTATACATCACATATGTCATGAGAATATCTTGCAATACTATCAAGTTTGGATTATTATCACCAGCAAAGAATGGGTGCGTTCTGTCCGTTCTATTCACATCCTTTTCTACTAAACTCTTTCTATCTCTATACTCGGAGAAGCGCGACTCCTGTCTCTCCGTCATTGATCTCCATTGGAGTTTCATTGAGAAGTATTCTTCAGTCCTCTTTTTGTGTAATATTTTTAGTTCCGTGTGTGTCATTTTCCATGGATAATAGTCCAGTAGGTACTTCCATACTGAGTTTCTTATCGAATGCGCCACACCCTGTATAATTTTAAGAGAATTAATTATTCTTAAAGAAACTACAAGTAAATATATTGAAGAATGTTAAGGTACTATTTACCAATAAATTTACCAAGTCATGTTTACTTTAGTATCATTATTGGCAAGAATGTCTAACATTTTTAGTTTTTCAGATAAAATATCAACTAACCCCTCTAAATATTAGTTGTTTGACACCATCAACTTCAGTTATTCTGCCAAGTGGATCCTGGAGTCCATCCCACTTTTCTGTAGAGAGCGGGGTGCCCCTGGAAGTGTCTTAATATTTATATGTATATTGCTAATGCCCTGCAGCTCTCACACTCACAGAATCATGTCATTTTAATATACCGTGTAGTAGACCCCTCACATTCCGAGCTTACCACACAAAAATAATATGATATGATATAATAATATGATGTATGATAGGAAGTTAACAGGTATTGCCGTTTAACAACAACAAGTATTTCCACATAACATAATACATAATATTATTACTAAATCACTTAACTCACCTGGGTATGCAAGGCCGTGGAGGCAGGGACGGCTTGACATTAATTACTTCGTACTCCTCAGCCCTGGTCACACTTGTGGACTCCTCCAGAGCACTCATACTCTTAGAGAGAAGGTCGGCAACTTCCTCTGAGACATCCCGTTTGCCGTTCATCCCTTCATTACCATAGAACACTGTGACAATTAGAATATTACCTCCATTTTGGTGGAGTTATCATACTTCTTTTTGTTTTAAAAGTCTTATTGACAATAAAATTGTATGTCAATAGGAAAAAAAACCACAGAACCCAACAAAATTGAATAGGAAATGACTTAAGACTTCTATTGAGACAAATAATTCTTACCAATGTCTGTCAGTTTTGAAAACGCTTCCATAGTTGTTTCGTAGGGCCTCTGTTTGAAATTGGACACCAAATTCCAAACCACATCCGTTGTGTTCTCGGTGAATATATCCAGTTCTGCAAATGATCTGTTCAGAACTTGCGACTCAATGTTAGGTTCCACAACCACATAGGTGTTCCTGTCATGTCTCGTTTTGGCTGTTTTGACGTAATTCTTGAGGTGTGAGACGAAAATTTCAGCATTACCGTGCTGGAAGTAGCACGTGTTCTGCCAAACCCCTTGTTTTGTTGAGAAGTGCATTTGCTGGTTGTTCCTAGACACTTTGAAAGTTTTCAGCTCGCTGAGTGGTATACGTATGATCCGTGCACGGGCAGCCTCGTAATCGGATGTCATATTGCCACTAAGGGTTCTTTGACGACGGCCTGCAATACATTTTTTAAGCTATGAATTGTCAATATATTAAAACTATTAATGAAGTTGATAAAAAAGGAGAGATTAAATTTTATCAACCCAAGGTAAGTTGATAAAGTTTTTAGTAGGTAGTTATTATTTTCTATTGTTAAACAATAGTACTATTGTTATATGGTGAAACAGAAAAAAAATCAATATTTTGGTCAAAAGTATGCAATCAATCAATACTTACAAGTCACATAATACAAAATATAACTACATTTTTAATGATTTGGAACAGTTGTGCACTAATTATTGATAGATTTTGCCCTATTTTATAAAAAGTCTACAATAAAATGTCTTGGCAAAATAATACTATTTCCAAGGAGTATGGGACCATTTTTAACACACCATTATTAGCTACGGTTGCATGTTTGTATGTAACGGAAACTTTGAACAATTATAATGTAATTTGAGATGTCTGATTAATTTAAAACTTTGCATACTTA
This sequence comes from Melinaea menophilus ssp. n. AW-2005, assembly GCA_918358695.1. Classification (NCBI taxonomy): domain Eukaryota; kingdom Metazoa; phylum Arthropoda; class Insecta; order Lepidoptera; family Nymphalidae; genus Melinaea; species Melinaea menophilus. The sequence goes on along the minus strand of OU911039.1, from coordinate 28,783,444 downwards.
TTAAGGACAAGGAAAACAAGTCTTTAGGAATATAACTGATACTAATAAAGTGCAAACAATTTTACCAATTGTGTTAACCACCGCCCATTCCTGGTCCTGGGTGTCTGAATCAATGGTGATGAGATCATTAGGACGCCACTCAATGCATATTGAGCCATCTACATTCTGTACTATACACAGCATCCCAATAGAATTGAGATCGCTGATTGGTCTCCCCAATGATGCCTTGAGGAGGACTCCATCTTGTGTGAATAAATCCTGCAATATTTTAAAAATATACTAAAAAATTAAAATCAATTGGTTTAAATAATATTCCAAATTTGAATATATGTACAATTAAACTTGTGTCTACTACAATTATTATTTTAATGCCAAGTATACATAAATTGAAATATTTATTTATGTATGTACCATATTATTCCTTTATGTAAATTAGTTTGGCAATCAATAAATGAAAAAAAAATAGTTTTATGTAAATAGAGACAATATTTTGTCATGACAAAATGATCACTGGTTCATTGTTTACTCTTTCACCATTTTGAATAAGCTTCTTCTATTATCTTAATTTCAAATTTCAAAATATAGATCAATATTATCAAAATACAAAATTTTAAATAATCTATTTAAATTCCACCAATTCCACCAAATAGTATAAGTAAAAAATGTTGTGCCAAAGTGGAAATAAATAAACATTTTGATAGGCCGTTTTAATATTATATATGTGCATACAAATTCATATACTTATACAATAACAGTTTAAGTTTATATTTACGTTACAAAGCAAAATCTATTGTTTCTGAAATCGCTGGAATATGACGCAATTGCTAATAACAGTGAGAGATTGAACCTGTTGTATCGAATTAACTTTTTATAAGCGTAGTGAAGGTCACGTGCAACACAATAAAAAAATATAAAACGAGGAAAACACAAACAAATACATACTTTACACTGTTCTGGTATATCTTCCACCGAACTACAAGACATATTTGGTAACTCAAGAAATCAAATAACAATACAAACGCTCGATTTTTAAATATACACGGCTTCAAACCATTCTTACAAGGATATTTAGTAAACTACAAAAAAAATGTAAACAACAATGCACTTAAAATGTACTCATCTATTCACAACGCAACTTTCCAGGAAATGTTGAAAAAAATAAAATCAAAAATGACATTTAGTGTCGTTCCATTCCTCGAGCCTTGACAGACGAATAAAATATCAATATTTACCTGTGAAAATTATTTAATAGCATAAAGGTAAAGATATAAACATATCACTGATTACTATGAAAGCTTGACATTTGTATACTATATAATAGGCATACGGATCATTTCTAATTTATTAAATATATATGAGTTTTTGTTAATAGAAATGACAGTATGTATTTAACTTTCATTCAGTAGATCGGAGGTCGTTCTGAATCGGAATATCGGTACTTCACATGTTAGTGTAGTTTTCTCTAAGTTTCCTCTAGGTAATAAGTATAGAATAAATAAAAAATGCTGGGTTTTCATTTTCTTTCCCGAGTAGAATATACATGAACGTCTATGTCTAACTTATTATCTATGTATAAAATACTGCTCAACAACATAAAAAGTAGAAATTGTTTGATGAATAAATTGTTTCACAAAGTAGTAAATAGAATGCTTCCTTTGAGCATGAGCATTGAGCTTTATAAACTATTATATTATTATTATTATTATCATATAGGACTACTGCCGTGTGTATCTGTAAAACAAAATTATTAGTTTTTTTCATAACTTTTTTTTATTTTTAAATACATTATTTACAGTAAATTTTTTGTTGTTAAGACAATAAACAGAATAGAAACCATTCAAAAAATTCTTATCTTTCATTAGTTTTTTTTAGTATTGTTTTTTTTTTACTAATAATTTAATACAACAAAACTAGTCATTTTAAATAGTTTTACTATTCCGAAAAAGGTAAATGTGTAATAATTCTGTGTGTAGCACCAATATTGAGCTGTCATTTTATGTGTCAAATGTCAATATTGTTAAATATTTGAGAAAGTATTGTGATTTGTAAGTGAAAGGCGATGTTTTCTCGTTTTTAATGTTTGTATTAATATAATGCACTATAAATTATTTTGATAAGTAAAAGTGGTCATTACAGTTTGTGTTAATATCAATTGTGTGTCTGCCTTACAAATAATTCATCATGACTAATTTGGACGTTAGTATTATTCCACATACTATATAAATACTAAGAACCTCTTTATTTTATGTTTATTAACTATAATAAGGTAACAAACTAAATCATTATTTGTTTAATGTTAACTAAATTCACCTAACTTAGTAATTGTCGCAATTTTGCTTAAGCACTTTATATAGCTTTTAGTTAAAATAAAAAAATTACATATGTTTTGTAATTTTAGTCCATATAGTAACCCAGACAATGATGCAGGAAGTATAAACAATACAAAATTGTGTATACTATTCCAGGAACTTTCAATAAAATGTTACCGTTTGTCCAGTGATAAGATATTCTGACAATTAAAACTTAGTTTATTGGTCTGGTTATATATTTCTTGTAAAGTAACAATACTTACCTCCGGGTGTTTACTCCCAGTTGGTGATCGTTTTTTTTAACGTAAAGCAAATGCAGGGAATGTGAAGGCTCATCAATTAAAATAACATGTATGATGAAGGCACTGGCGACATGATTAATTAAACCACAATTATATAGATTTATTATGTTTTGTATGAAAATTTGTCTGTAATGTGTTAACAAAGTTTCATTTGTAGATTTCAGTAACATTTGGTTGTTTGCATATCATGCAAGAAGTACTCAACAGATGTCAATGAAATTTGGTATGAATATAGTTAACGCACTTTTGAACTATAATTGGAATCATTCTTAAGTTAATGATTTATATTTTGATATGAAAGTGGCTGAGTATTTAATAAACATAATTATTGCCAGGTCTGCTGGAAGGGACTTAATTTTGAAATAAGCAGTGCCTTTGTCCGGGTCTTTAAAAAAAAAACAACTTCATTTTATATGTATTCTGTGTGTATATAAATGTTGAATAGATAAATGTGTGTTGTGTATCAAAGATCCTATATAGGGTATACAATATCTAATATGAAATCCGTATAGTCAGTTAACTGGATTTTTGTTACCCTGACAACTCAACAATAAGTATTGATAATTGCGTTTACACTGTATCATATACAAAGATTAAACTTGCATGTAAACATTCTTAATAATTTTAAATACGTAATTTTAATTTCCAGGTGAGTAACAGCAGCACTGATAGTAGCTCAGGATCCACTTCTGACTCCAGCAGTAGTGGTACCTCATCAACAAGTTCCGGTTCAGGATCCAGTAGTTCGGACTCTGAATCATCTACCTCTGACGTCCCAGCCACTGCACCGCCCCCCAAGTCTCCAGTACCCCCTGCACCTCCTGTTGAGGAGCCCAAGAAGAAGGAGGAGGTAAAGCCACAACGAGCAGCTAAACCCAAAGCATCCTCATCCAGTGATGATGAAGTACCGAAACCTGAAACGCCGAAGCCAATGCCGCCGAGACGACGTTCAATTAAATCCAAAAATGCTGCCTCGGTCCTCGTCAAGAGTAAACCACCGGCGCCAAGAATCACAACGGGGGCGAAGTGTAGAGCTATATCAAAAACAATACCCAAAGCCAATAAGATTGATGCAAATTCACTAAAAAAGAAAAGTATATTTTCCCCCGATAACAGTTCCGAATCAGAATCCGAAAGTAAGGAGAGTAAAACATCGAAAACCAGTCCAAAGGAGTCGCCGATCAATAAAAAGAACAGCCGAAAATCTAGTGATGAAAAAGACACACCGTCGCCCCCAACGCCAGTACAGAATGACGATTCAAATTCCAATTCCAAAGACAGTTCTAAGCGTAGAGCGAGTAGATCGAATGGGCCACCTCCAAAGAAAGCGGTGGAAGACAAGAGCGCGTCTTCATGTTCGTCAAGTCAGTCTTCAATTGAGTCAGTGTCATCGGAAAGTGACAGTGACCCTACTGAAAAAAAAGATGACGCTAACTCTGGGAAATCCAAACCACCTTCAAATGCTAGTAGTAAGGTAAGTAGTAGTAACTACATTTTAATGACCTCTTAAGCCAAGGTTTGATCACATTGTTCTATAAATTTTATTCTTTGTACCGATGGAATGAAACTCCTAGAGGAGAAGCCGTTGTACGCTATAATATTTCTTCTCTGTACCAATAAAATAAAATTTGTGATGGTAAACTCATTACTAGTAGTATGACATCACGCTATAAATTTTCTCTGTACTAATGAAGTTAAACTCCTGACGGAAAGTCATTAGTAGTAGGACTTAAGGATGGGGGAATTTAAGCCTACAATTATTACTAATAACTACTTAACTTATAGAAAATATATTACAATTATTACAGCAAGAGACGACCCCAAAAAGTGGTGATTCCTGTGACTCAGTGGGTACGATGCCTCGCAAGCTGACCCGCTCGCTATCAGCTCGTGTGTCCCGCATGGCCGCCTCCAAGCCGACCAACACTGACACCGACTCGGAGGCCGACGACAAGAATAACGAACAGAGGTGATTTGTATATATATATACTTATAAATACAGTAATAAAACACTATTCAAGCATGATCGAACAGAAAGATTTTTTTTTACAAAATTTCAACGTGTCTGTACAACCCTATGTTGAGGTTATATCATAGAAAGCGATAGGAACAGAGAGAGAGAGAGAGATACACGCACGCACACACACACAGCATACGGCATTTCGGTACGTGACGATTTCTACTATATCGCACTACCCGCATTAATGAACGTCGCTTCAAAAAAAAATTGGAATTGTTTTTTTCTTAATATTTCTTAATATAAGTCAAAGCTATATGAATAAAGATTCAATTGCTGTGACTAAAATATTTTCTACTGAAACTTGTTCACAGTGTTCTTTCAAGTTTTTAACCTTTTGTTAGATATGGAAAATTTAAATATAAATTGGAACTGTTAATAAATATTTATGTTCTATGTCCATTAAACCTGAAATTCATAAATAAGTACATATTGTCCAGACGATAAAGAGTAATGTAACTAGATGGCAGCACCAGCTTCAACTTACATACTTACCCGGTAGATATTGGTCATATTTTTTTTGTATGTAACGTGAATTTTTCGTGTATCGATTGCCATAGGTTTTTTTTTGTGTTGGTTAAGCACCATCTCATCAATTTGTGGTCAATTTTAAATTAAATCCAATTATTATGTACCTTTTCCTATGAATAGACATCTCTGACAAAAAAATAAACTGCGCCCACAGTAAGGACGACAAGCGCCTAGCGAAGGCCCGCGCGGCGATCGCCCGCTCCCCGCCCGCCCCTATGCCCCCCACCGCGCCCTCAGAGAGACGCTGCCCCGTCAGGGACTGCGACTCCAGCGGACACCTCGGTACGACCACACTCAATTACAGCTCTTCCAAAGAGCCAAAGTTGATCAGCATCAGTCGATTCTCTAATTATTTCGCTGGCGGTTCCAGTATAATGAAAGGGACTTCCTATGTCTAGAAAATTCCAAAACAATATAGTTATCTAGTTTTATAGACATATTGTTCTTTTTCTTTTATAGTTTTATATTTCGCTTAAAGAATACTTTGTGCCTTTTTTTTAAAATAAAGATTAAATATTTATAATATATAGTTTCATTGTACTGAATGACAGGTGGCAAGGCGGAGCGTCACTTCACGTGGGACGCCTGTCCCGTGTACCACAACGTGACGGCAGCGTGGTGTGTGGCGGCGGCCGAGGAGCGCGCGGCCGCAGCGGTCACCAGGAGACGCGCCCTCGCCGCCATGCACCAGCGACCGCGTGCCATGCCAACCATCGAACAGAGGGCCTACCAGCTCAAAGTCAAGGTAGGACACATGCACACACGCACGCACGCACGTACGCACACACACAAACACACCGGGAGACGTGCTCTCGCCGCCATGCATCAGCGACTGCGCTCAACGGCCACCATGGAACAGAGGGTCTACCAGCTCAAGGTTAAGATAGGACACACACACCGGGAAACGCAAGTACTCACAAGCACGCACACATATACGCATGTACGTTGTCACACACCGACACTTGTAGCCCTCATGGTTGGTTGCCTAGGCCGCAAAAAAGATGGTGCCGTCTTCCTTGAACTCTTTCAAATAAAGATGCAATTTACATAATTTACCCCTCCCAAGAGAACAAATACTTTGTCATTGGTTATTTAAATTAAATTTCGTTAACAAAGTTCAATACGAGGGCCAAACTGAAAGTTTTTAGAACTGGCCACTTAAAAGCATTATATTAAAAAAAAATAGTTTAAATTTTGAAAATAGAACTCTTTACCAATATTATTGAGTTTGTTTTACGATTTGGCGGCAAATTGAAAATTGTCTGTGCACGTCAGAATGAATTTAAGCCGAGAAAATTTTCATGCAATGATTTTTTATGACTTTCGATGTCATTTAAGTCAACAAGAAAGTTATGATAGACTTCGATTGGCTTTTCAAACGTGGTCGAACTAATCTCACCGATGATTTGCGTAAGGGACGGCCTTCTACAGCGACGACTGAAGATAACATCAGTGTTGTGCGGCGTATGATAGAGACTGACAAAAGAGTGACCTATCAGCAGATTCGGACAAGTCTAGGCATAGGTATGAGTCAAGTGCACAAAATCCTCCATGAACATTTAGCGGTCAGGAAGCTTTGTGCCCGCTGGATACCGCATAATTTGACCGAGGCTCAAAAACTCCGCCGTGTTGATTGGTGCCGAGAAATGATCCAAAAATTTAACGGAGGTGACTCAAATGCTGTGTTCGACATACTAACGGGTGACGAAAGCTGGATTTACTGTTATGATCCGGAAACCAAAAGACAGTCTGCTCAGTGGGTGTTTCCTTCCGAAGAGTTGCCAACTAAAGTGAAGAGAGGTCGAAGTGTTGGAAAAAAGATGGTGGCCTCGTTCTTCGGAAAGACAGGTCATTACGCGACAGTAGTCTTAGAGGATCAGAAAACCGTTAATGCAGAGTGGTATAGTAACAATTGTTTGCCACTTGTCTTGGAAAAAGTTCGAGAGAAACGACCTCGCAGCAGGATCCTCCTTCATCACGACAATGCCTCGTCGCACACCGCCAGGCAAACGATCGACTATTTAGTGACCTCAGACGTGGAATTACTGGGTCACCCGCCGTATAGCCCCGACCTCGCACCCTGCGATTTTTATTTATTTCCGAAAATAAAAGAAAAACTTCGAGGAAAACGTTTTATAGACGCCGAAGAAGCAGTGGCTGCGTTTCAAAACGCCGTCGAAGAGACCCCTAAGGCCGAGTGGGCAAGGTACTTTTCTCAATGGCTCCATCGAATGCAGCGATGTATTGATGTAAATGGACGCTATTTTGAAAAGTTACAATAAAACTAATAACTTGCTAGAATGCTTAGTTTTTGATTTTCTAAGAACTTTCAGTTTGACCCTCGTAAATATGTTAAAAGTTAACTTTAACACGAATAAATGATGTCAGAACAAATGAATCTTCAAGTTTCTAACATTCCTAACTGATATAACATTTCAAAGAAATACAACTCAATACTATCCCTCGCCTGAAGGAAGGAAAATATGAAAAATGCTTATAATTTTTTTTATAGTGTTGGTGATTTTATAATGTGAGAAATTATATTAACACTAAACCTACCAAGTACCGATCAAATTGGTCGTTGTTAAACTTTTGTAAAACTTACACATTTTTAAACGTTATAATATCGTTATCAAACTACATGACAATTCTTAGAATATGCATATAATATTTTCATCACTCTTTACTTTTAGTTATTTCCATTATTACCTGCGTTATATAATAAAATAATTTTTAATTACCGGTCAATTTGACGTCGTGCGGTAGGAACAGGTGTACAAGAATTGTCGGTAGGTTTAGTGTTAAATATTGTATTAAAAGTTAATATTATAACTTCAATTTCCTAATATATATTCTCAAATTTATTATTTAGTCCTAAAATCGTATTTCATTTATTTGGTTACACTAATGTTTAATGTCGAATGAATGAGTGATGAAATAATGGTAAAAAAGATTTATGAAGTGAGCGGTAAGAGAGACAGGGGGAGGCCTCGAGTGATCTTCGAAAACACAGTATCAAAGATACTGGAGGAAGGTCATGTAAACAGCACGAGGACGCCCCGGAGGTCATGTATGAAGAGGTTAATGTCTTTGGGCGAGGCGAAAGAGGTGTGCAGGGACCGTAGCGTTTGGCGTTCCGTTCTCTGGCTACCCCGCAAGGGAAGAAGGGCGCAAGGGCGTGAAGATAAATAAATAAAATGTTTCACTTGTTATACAGGACTTATTCTACATTGTGAAGTTTGGTTGTAAAGAAAAAAAATAGCTAATTAAGAATTATTATAAATAATCAATGTATACATTTAATTTTTAATACAGTCCTATAAGTAATGACTTATAAGTTGTTATGTATTTTTATGAAAATAAAACTAGACCATATTTCACCTATAAAGTTAGATTACTAATATCTTAGATAAAATTATTTAATCAGTTGATATTTCCAGGATATGCGTTCGAAATGGAAGGGAAGTCAAGAACTGCGATCGATGCCAAGTAACGAAGAGCTCGGGGAGGAAAGGGAACCGGTACTGGAGGGTTTCGCCCCTGACTACGACCTGCGAATGTTCAGAGACGCACAGGCACTGGCCGCCGTCAAGATAGAGGAGGAACTGGGCGATATATCCACTGATAAAGGGACCAGGTTATATACGAATTTTTATTTAAATTTGAATATTTATATAATATATATAGTGGATATTACATTTATTATACATATTAAAATATAATAGAAGATATTACATAAAAATAGATAAAAATATATTTGAAAGGAAAGTCCCCACTACACTAAAATTATCCAGATGATTAATGACGTAATGGCTCAGTCGATGGAGTAACGAATGTGATGGGTTCGGAGTCCAAGTTCGAGTCCAGCTCATGATATATTATTTAACATATTATTTGCTTATTCCTTATCATAGGGTGGATTTTTTAAAATATAACTGCCGTCTCCAGGTACGTGGTGATGGGCAAGTACATGATGGAGGTGTGGTACCAGTCCCCGTACCCGGGGGACGCGGCGCGGGTGCCGAGGCTGTTCGTGTGCGAGTTCTGTCTCACTCACAACAAGTGCGCCGCCGGAGCCAACAGACACAAGGCCAAGTGCGTCTGGAGACACCCGCCCGGGGACGAGGTACGCGCACGCACTCACGCACGCACGCACGCACCGACACGCACGCACACGTACACTCACGGTTATAATACCTATCGGCAGCCAATTAGTCCGAAAAGTGTATTTGCTCGACCGGCGTAACACTAACCACTGACCATCGATGATTTTTCTTATATAGTCCATCTGGTTATAAGTGATCATGTCGTCCATATACAATTGAAAATATGAAGATAATCTTTGACAAGGAAATGTAATAGACAGAGATAAAACGTTGGATGACAGTCCGTCTCTCACACACGTACGAAACATAGGTACAGTAGCTTTTTCATGCGAACTTCAATAATATATTAACTACTCAGCCTTTATCAGTCAGTAAATGACGACAGCTAGAATCTAACACCTTTATGAATATTAATGATATGATGTTAAATAAATGTTACAACTAGGTTGCGTAAGGTCAATGACAGCTGGAAACAAAACCTCCTTCCTAATAGCTACATAAACAACTGCAACTTCCTCAATTTTGCATATAACCACCTACCGTGGATTGGTTGCTTGCTTGCTCCCTCTTTTATTAACTTTACCCATGTGTGAGAACATATGCATGTATGTATATGTATGTAAAACCATATTCTGATTGTACAACCCTCACGATACAGACTCAAACAAAACACACATTTGTATCACCAGGTGTATAGAAACGAGAACCTCAGCGTGTGGCAGGTGGATGGTCGGAAGCACAAGCAGTACTGCCAACAGCTCTGCCTTTTAGCGAAGTTCTTCCTCGACCACAAGACACTCTACTACGACGTGGAACCCTTCCTCTTCTACGTCATGACGTGCGCAGATAACGAGGGTTGCCACATTGTTGGTTATTTCAGTAAGGTAGGTCTGTTTATAACATGAATATTTCATATTTCTATGTCTATTAGGTTCTAATTAAGCTGGCGCCATTTAAAAGATGTAAAATTTAATGTTGTGTCAAGTTATTTATTTTACAGCTGTAAGACATTAAGATGAGAATGACATAAATACAAAAATTGTTTGGACAAATTGCATTTTTCGAATATGTCATGTTATTTGTATTAATTTTAGCCTCGATGGTGCATTTTTTTTGTAGTTGCATGTTCAGTTCTGCAGTGTTATTACTATGGTTGCTTATTCAGTTCTGCAGTGTTATTTTTTATAGTTGCTTATTCAGTTCTGCAGTGTTAATTTTGTGGTTGCTTATTCAGTTCTGCAGTGTTATTACTATGGTTGCTTATTCAGTTCTGCAGTGTTATTTTTTATAGTTGCTTATTCAGTTCTGCAGTGTTAATTTTGTGGTTGCTTATTCAGTTCTGCAGTGTTATTTTTTATAGTTGCTTATTCAGTTCTGCAGTGTTATTACTATGGTTGCTTATTCAGTTCTGCAGTGTTATTTTTTATAGTTGCTTATTCAGTTCTGCAGTGTTATTTTTTATAGTTGCTTATTCAGTTCTGCAGTGTTAATTTTATAGTTGCTTATTCAGTTCTGCAGTGTTAATTTTGTAGTTGCATGTTCAGTTCTGCAGTGTTATTACTATGGTTGCTTATTCAGTTCTGCAGTGTTATTTTTTATAGTTGCTTATTCAGTTCTGCAGTGTTATTTTTGTGGTTACATATTTAGTTCTGCAGTGTTATTTATTATAGTTGCTTATTCAGTTCTGCAGTGTTATTACTATGGTTGCTTATTCAGTTCTGCAGTGTTATTTTTTATAGTTGCTTATTCAGTTCTGCAGTGTTAATTTTGTGGTTGCTTATTCAGTTCTGCAGTGTTATTTTTTATAGTTGCTTATTCAGTTCTGCAGTGTAATTACTATGGTTGCATATTCAGTCCTGCAGTGTTATTTTTTATAGTTGCTTATTCAGTTAAGCAGTGTTATTTTTTTAGTTGCTTAGTCAGTTCTGCAGTGTTATGTATTATGGTTTCTTATTCAGTTCTGCAGTGTTATTTTTGTGGTTGCATATTCAGTTCTGCAGTGTTATTTTTTATGGTTGCTTATTCAGTTCTGCAGTGTTATTTTTGTGGTTACATATTTAGTTCTGCAGTGTTATTTATTATGGTTGCTTATTCAGTTAAGCAGTGTTATTTTTTTTAGTTGCTTAGTCAGTTCTGCAGTGTTATGTATTATGGTTTCTTATTCAGTTCTGCAGTGTTATTTTTGTGGTTGCATATTCAGTTCTGCAGTGTTATTTTTTATGGTTGCTTATTCAGTTCTGCAGTGTTATTTTTGTGGTTACATATTTAGTTCTGCAGTGTTATTTATTATAGTTGCTTATTCAGTTCTGCAGTGTTATTACTATGGTTGCTTATTCAGTTCTGCAGTGTTATTTTTTATAGTTGCTTATTCAGTTCTGCAGTGTTAATTTTGTGGTTGCTTATTCAGTTCTGCAGTGTTATTTTTTATAGTTGCTTATTCAGTTCTGCAGTGTAATTACTATGGTTGCATATTCAGTCCTGCAGTGTTATTTTTTATAGTTGCTTATTCAGTTAAGCAGTGTTATTTTTTTAGTTGCTTAGTCAGTTCTGCAGTGTTATGTATTATGGTTTCTTATTCAGTTCTGCAGTGTTATTTTTGTGGTTGCATATTCAGTTCTGCAGTGTTATTTTTTATGGTTGCTTATTCAGTTCTGCAGTGTTATTTTTGTGGTTACATATTTAGTTCTGCAGTGTTATTTATTATGGTTGCTTATTCAGTTCTGCAAGGTTATTTTTGTGGTTACATATTTAGTTCTGCAGTGTTATTTTTTATGGTTGCTTATTCAGTTCTGCAAGGTTATTTTTGTGGTTACATATTTAGTTCTGCAGTGTTATTTTTTATGGTTGCTTATTCAGTTCTGCAAGGTTATTTTTGTGGTTACATATTTAGTTCTGCAGTGTTATTTTTTATGGTTGCTTATTCAGTTCTGCAGTGTTATTTTTGTGGTTACATATTCAGTTCTGCAGTGTTATTTATTATGGTTGCTTATTCAGTTCTGCAAGGTTATTTTTGTGGTTACATATTTAGTTCTGCAGTGTTATTTTTATGGTTGCTTATTCAGTTCTGCAAGGTTATTTTTGTGGTTACATATTTAGTTCTGCAGTGTTATTTATTATGGTTGCTTATTCAGTTCTGCAAAGTTATTTTTGTGGTTACATATTTAGTTCTGCAGTGTTTTGTTTTTATGGTTGCTTATTCAGTTCAGTAGTGTTATTTTTTGGCTGCATCTCCAGTTCTTATAGTTATTTTGAGTCAATACATATTCAATTCTGTAGTGTTATGTGTGTGTAAGCAAATCAATTTCTGCAGTGCTATTTTTTTATGGTTGCTTATTCAGTTCGAATGTTATTTTTGTGGCTGTATCTTTAGTTCTTTACTTTTCCTGGCAACAAAATTCACAAATCAAATAAATATCCTTTTAAACAATAAAAAACCAACGAACCTTAATGTTAGAATTTGTATCAGATTCTTATTTTATTTAATTTATCCATACAAAGTATTATCTTATTGGTTTGGTGTTATGAACCAAATCAAACAAGAAGGATAATTATACCATTTTTATTTTTCTTTTCTATTTCCATTTCACTTCTATTGTCTTAGACATGTAATAAAATAAATGACTTATGTCTAGAGTTCTGTTTTGAACTATTTATCACAAAAGATACATGGATACCGGATTATACAAAACAAAGACATTAGTGTGGTGTCAACAATAACTTAAGATAGTTAGTGAAGATTTTTTTTTAATTTTTGGTATTGATTATCGAAATATATTAGTATATATAAATATATATAAAATTCTTCGATAAGTAAGTTTTCTATCATTTTTGTTTACCTGAATATGAGAAATTTGGACTTAATCTGACGTTACGCAATCAATTTAATTAAAACATATTATACTTATTGAAAAAATTAAGACAAATATAAAATAAATTGTTCTAAATATAAAAATGACGTATCCTAGTAATTTTTAAATAATAAATAAAAAGGAATAGTTTTTTTAAAATTATTAATTGACCTTCGTGTTGAAGTAGTAAGTAATACAAGTAATCAACAATAAACTAACGGTTAATTGTTGATTACTTGTATTACCGGGTGTATTACTATAGCGTACTACACCATTGAGTCGCGTCAGCTGTGAGTTCAATGACCGACACGCCCTCGCCGACGGTGGGAGGTGGGGGGTGGGGGGCAGTCTAGATTTTGATGTTTTATTGTACCTAGACTGCGCTAAATCAGTGTTACGAGTTATCGTTAGGTTAAAATCGTTACCTTACATCGTATAGTAATTTAAAAAAAAAAAAAAACCATTCAAAAATAGATTAAACATAAATTGAGGGTAGTTGTAAAATATATCCCTTGATTCTCTCACAAATATATACCAATGTGTCTGTGTATTTGAGTAGACAAGTTTACCCCCCAGGGAGGGGTGGGGAGGCGCCAGACGCGAGACAGACAGAGCTATAACTGACCTACGCGCCCGAAAATAAACAATCGATAGGCGACAGAACGTTACAACATTTATATATGTATATGTTTGTTTGAACTATAGATTTAGATTAGATTAGATCAGATTAGATAGATTTTAACATTAATTTCAATTTCGTCTCTATCCTATCTGGGAATTAATCTATGAAAATAATATTACTAAAATATATTCTATTGTAATATCGATTTTTATCTAATTTTTTTTTTGTTATTGAAATAGTTATTATATAATTTTATAAATGAATTTGAAGGTATTTTGTTTATCAAATCTTATCTAGAGATGGATGGAATGATAATCTGAAGCCATTTCAATTATACGCAACTCGGAGCTGATATGGATCTTCTCTGGCCGTGATGCTGTGTATGGTATATTGTATATAGTTAGTTTGTCTGTCTGTACTATCTTATTATTAATCATTACACCGTCTTATCGATTTGATTCTAGTTGCTCATTAACACTAAACCTACCGACAATTCCTGTATACCTGTTCCTACCGCACGCGGTCAAATTGACCGGTAATTAAAAGTTATTTTATTATATAACGCAGGTAATAATGGAAATAACTAAAAGTAAAGAGTGAAGACAATATGATATGCATATTCTAAGAATTGTCATGTAGTTTGATAACGATATTATAACGATTAAAAATGTGTAAGTTTTACACAAGTTTAAGAACGGTCGATATGACCGGTACTTGGTAGGTTTAGTGTTAAATATTGACGTTTGTGATACAGTGATCACAATAAAGACAAGGCTGAGTTTGTTGTGTGGTTCCTCTCAGAGGGTGCGTTTGGAACACTCGTAGCCTTAATTTTAAGTTGGAGAGGATTTTTACATGAGGGATTTGATAATAAAATAGGCCCTCCAGCCACTCCCCTCTGACACAAGTGATACAAAATGAAAAAAAATATAAATAAATAAATATTATTTATTATTTGTAGTATATGACATATATATATATATATGTATGTATATATAGTTCCGTCATACCATTACATATTGCTACTGAATTTAAACCTACTAAGTAATTCAGATTCATTAAAAAATTACCTCCACAAAACCGTTTACGGCTTTCTAAGCTTTATTCTCATAGACACAAGACTCACATTTGAAAAAACTCTCCTAACAGTAAATGTCAACAAAGACTTTCAAACGATAAATGATTATACACTTTATGTTTATCAAAATAAGGTTTAAATTACTATGTATTAATTTTACGCTCATTTACTAGAAACGTGCTACGACGTAGCCACGTAGCACTACACAACGTAGACGCGCTACGTCGTAGTATTCATAACAATTATTATTTATTTATATAAAATATTTTCATTCAATTAACATGTTATATTAATTTTGTTAAGTTTTCTAATATTAAGTATTAAGGTATAATACGTATCCAATATTAATATATTATATATTACAGTCACCTAAAAACCTTATAATTTCCACCAAAATAATAACCAATTAATATTCAAATCTAAAAGCCAGACCGTTTAAAATCAATATCAAGATATAGTATGATAAGTCTGGAATGGAATCCGTATATACAGACGTCGAGACAGGGGGGGTCAACGACCGGGGCTAGGGCTGCCACCGGATATAGATTTTGGATTAAATTTAATTACTTACTTACTTACTTTAATATATACCGTTAGGGAATTTTCTATTTAATAATTTTATTCTTTTTGACTGTAGCCTAAATAAAATTTAAAATTTTATTTTATTGTTTTGATTTAGTAGCCCTGTTAAGTGCCACGTTCCCCGCTAATTGTTTTAATTCAAAGCCTAACAATTTATTACATACATTTATACTTTCAAACATTAATTAAATTACTTTTGAATACTCTCGAAATTGAGGTATTTTTTGTAAAAGAAACATTGAGATGATGTTCAGAAGATATATCTCTCCTAAACCTTCAAAATTAAATATTACATCAACAACACTCAAATAACCAAACAAAGCTTACTGGTACAGAAATATAATAATCACTAACAAACAAAAATATATCAGTCAAATAAAAATGTACCAGTCAAATGAAAATGTACAAGTCAAATAAAAATGTACCCGTCAAACAGAAAATGTACTAATCAAACAAAAATGTACCAGTCAAACAAAAATGTATAAGTCAAAAAAAATGTACAAATCAAATAAAAATGTACCAGTCAAATAAAAATGTACCAGTCAAATAAAATTGTACCAGTCAAATAAAAATGAACCATTCAAACAAAAATGTACCATTCAAACAAAAATGTACCATTCAAACAAAAATGTACCAGTCAAACAGAAATGTACCAGTCAAACAAAAATGTACCAATCAAATAAAAATGTACCAATCAAACAAAAATGTACAAATCAAATAAAAATGTACAAGTCAAATAAAAATGTACTAATCAAACAAAAATGTACCAATCAAATAAAAATGTACTAATCAAACAAAAATGTACCAATCAAATAAAAACATAGGAATCAAATAAAAATGTACCAATCAAACAAAAATGTACCAATCAAACTAAAATGTACAAGTCAATTAAAAATGTGCAAGTCAAATAAAAATGTATTAATCAAGTCAAAATGTACCATTCAAACAAAAATGTACAAATCAAATAAAAATGTACCAATCAAATAAAAATGTACTAATCAAACAAAAATGTACCAATCAAATAAAAACATAGGAATCAAATAAAAATGTACCAATCAAACAAAAATGTACCAATCAAACTAAAATGTATTAATCAAGTCAAAATGTACCATTGAAACAAAAATGTACCAGTCAAACAAAAATGTACCAGTCAAACAAAAATGTACAAATCAAATAAAAATGTACCAATCAAACAAAAATGTACAAATCAAATAAAAATGTACCAATCAAATAAAAATGTACTAATCAAACAAAAATGTACCAATCAAATAAAAATGTACCAATCAAACAAAAATGTACAAATCAAATAAAAATGTACCAATCAAATAAAAATGTACTAATCAAACAAAAATGTACCAATCAAATAAAAACATAGGAATCAAATAAAAATGTACCAATCAAACAAAAATGTACCAATCAAACTAAAATGTACAAGTCAATTAAAAATGTGCAAGTCAAATAAAAATGTACCAGTCAAACAAAAATGTACTAATCAAACAAAAATGTACCAATCAAATAAAAATGTACTAATCAAACAAAAATGTACCAATCAAATAAAAATGTACCAATCAAACAAAAATGTACCATTCAAATAAAAATGTACTAATCAAATAAAAATGTACCAGTCAAACAAAAATGTACTAATCAAACAAAAATGTACCAATCAAATAAAAATGTACTAATCAAACAAAAATGTACCAATCAAATAAAAATGTACCAATCAAACAAAAATGTACCAATCAAATAAAAATGTACTAATCAAATAAAAATGTACTAATCAAACAAAAATGTACCAATCAAATAAAAATGTACTAATGAAATAAAAATGTACTAATCAAATAAAAATGTACTAATCAAACAAAAATGTACTAATCAAACAAAAATGTACCAATCAAATAAAAATATAGGAATCAAATAAAAATGTACCAGACAACAGTCAAAATAAAAAATAGAACGCCACCGATAAATAACAAAGAGGAACTTCTCTTATGTACGGGCGAGTTTGCAGCTCGCAGACGGCGGGCAGACGGTCGACGAACTGCGGGCTTCCCGGATCTTTGACAACCTCTGACCCCTCTCCCCCCCAACTTTGTCTGGAGTCACACCTAAGTTATTTAAAACCATCGTTAAGATGTCTTAGAATAGATTTTGATAATATAAAAAGTATTTACGTATAAACGATACGGATTTTTTTTGTGTTTTAATTTAACCAAAAAAATATAAATTATAAATCATATAAAAAAAAAGTATACATTTATTTGTAATTATCGTTTTTTTTTAATAATAAATTTGTATCAACGTAAATAAACCTCCAAATTATAAAAATTATACAAAAAATTGAAACCCGACCGACCGGGCATACCTAAATGTATACAGCGCAAAGTTCCCACAGAATCCCAGACATGTAATAACGACTTATTTATATCCTTTGAAGTCCCCTTAAAGAGACATTCGAACATAATATAACCCCCGCGGACCCCTACGCACCCCCACCAACCCCCACGCACCCCTGTGACAATTTAGTGATGTAAACACCGATGTCTAGACGTAACGTAATAAATCCAGTCTCTTCCAGCCTTCATTAAACCCTGCGACCCGCGGCTGGAATGCGCTATTGGAAAGTTATTTATCGTTCACTTCTACCCTATACTATATTATTAATATTAAATATTGTATATTATAGAATATTTATATATACCCTCAATATATTCGTGTGTGTGTGTGTGTTAAAAATGTAAAGATGATTTTGTTACCTCTTGTGTACTAACTGCAGTGTTGGCAACCGTACGATAATTATCGTATCGTATCGAACGATAATTATCGTATAATTTCGTGGACCGTCGATCGCAATATAAGTTCGTGATAATGTCTATTTTGTTAATAACTAGCGCCTTTTTATGTTATTTGAGAACGTACGATAATTTTTTGTCAGGTACGATAATTTTACGCCTCTGGTACGATCAGCGCCTCATTCTAGGTTAAAATGTATATATTTTAATGATTTAATTAATTTTAATGTATTATAAAATTTATTCAACAATTTATAATTGTTAACAGGAGAAAAATTCATTCCTAAACTACAACGTGTCCTGTATACTCACGCTACCTCCCTACCAGAGACAGGGTTACGGGAGACTACTCATCGACTTCAGTAAGTGACGTTTACGAACAAACAAACAATTATATATATATATATATATATAAAGCTGTTAACATATATATATATGTTAACAGCTTTTCACTAATACATATAAACGCATGACATGAAAAAAACATTTTTTTATTTTTTTTCTGTTTGTTCCTGCGGGATCCCTGTAATAGTGGGACCTATTTTAACAGGACTTAGTTGATATCTATTATTATAAGGAGTGATTAAACTACTTCTATTTAAAAATATATTCCGCGCGAACGAAGCCGTGGACACAGCTTGTTAAATTTTTTTTTTATCTAACAATCAATGAAATAAATAATAACTTGTATCCCCGAAATAAATTTATCATCAGATATCCATTCATTTATTAAACAGCATTTAAAGCAGCTTAACACGGCTCAACGTGGGTTAACATATAAATATATATAAATTTCAATAACACTACCTGGTCATCGTAGGTAGTATTCACGGGTCCCTCCCTGGATCGATACCGCAGTATGGATCCGTCTACCTCCTACCTCGGTCTAGACTCGACCTGGAGATGCGCGGAGTTTTGATAGAAACATTATTTGTTTTGACTACAATGTTATTGTTTATTATTAATATTTGATTATTTATAAAACATTCTCATATATGAAATTAAAAAAATATATTATATGTCACTGAAGAATAGGGTGTAGTAATAATTATAATAAAAAATCCATTGAATATTATTTGTCGTTTGTACAATATATTGGAATCGTTGTTATATTAAATTATATATATATATTATTAAAAAGCAAGTTCAAAGAAAATTCGTGTCGTTTCTGGCGTGTATTGAACCTCACACGACCTACGACAATGTTTTTATTTGTTATCCAGGTTATCTCCTCACTAAAGTGGAGGGTAAAGTCGGATCGCCGGAGACTCCGCTGTCGGATCTGGGTCTCATATCGTACAGGTCGTACTGGAAGGAGGCGCTGCTGAAGAGGCTGTGCTCCGCGCCAGGTTCCACGCTATGCATACGAGACCTCAGCAAGGACTTGGCCATAGCGTCCTCGGATATCGTATCCACGCTCCAGGAGAGAGGCCTAATGAAGTACTGGAAGGGAAAGCACATCGTGCTGAAGAAGCAGGTGAGAATAGTGACATTCAAGGTCCACCGTCCAGTAAATAATATATTGACGTTTGTGAAACGGTGATCACAATAAAAAAATCCCGGTCGAGTTTGTTGTGTGGTTCCTCTAAGACCAGCGCGTTTGGAACCCTCGTAGCCTTATTTTCAATTGGAGTGTGTCTTCAGTGGCTTATTTCGATACCTACGGCATCATTGATCACTAGTATGGTAAATAAATGTCATAATCGTCAGGAGGTGCTGGAGGAGGCGAGCCGACGCGCATCGCGTGCCCGCTGCGTGGAGGCGTCGTGCCTGCGGTGGTGGAGTGCGGCCCGCTGACGCCGCGCCCCCCGGCCCCGCGCCACGCGCCCCCGCGCACGCCCGCGCCGCCCCGCCTCCTCCGCCGCGCGCTCGCTGCTGTAACCTGCACTGCGAGAGTCGTGGCGGTGCAGCTTTGGTTCCTTCGACCATGTCTATAATGTGCCAGGCTGTGTGATCAGAACCGTGGAGGCGCAGTGGATTTGGGGGACCGTGCTTGGGCTCCTTGGACGTCAATTTGAGAGCTAGTGTGATGAGAATCGTAATGGCCAGGGTCCGTATCTGTAACCAGTTTACAGCGTTACGAAAGCCGTGGAGGTGTAGTGCTTTGGCTCCTTGGACGACGTCTATAATGTGCAAACCAATGTGATGCGAATCGTAAGGTCCGTGTTTGTGATCGGCTAACCAGACTTATGAGGGCCGTGGAGATTCAGTACGTTTGGAGACCGTGCTTTGAATCTAACGGCCAGTGTGATGCGAATCGTAATAGCAAGGGGTTCAGTGTACCGAGTGTGCTGGTGTAACGGGAACCATGTGGGGGTGTGGTTGTGTGAGGAAGTGTCTTGACTTTATAGACAGTGTAGTCGGTGTTAGCTGTCCACCGAAGTTATGAGAATCGTAGGGAGGAAGTGCTAGTATGGAGAACGGGATCTTGGCTCTTTGGACTTGGGTGATGAGAACTATTAAGGGATGTTATTGTGAGAATACCAGTCTTGACTCTGTTGCTCATGCACTTGTCCACTTTGTATTTTCCAGAGAACAGAGAACAGTGCTTTGTCTTTGGTTACATTACGAAAACGTGGCAGAAGTGGTTGTTTGAGAGAGAGAGAGTAGAGTAGAGGGAAAGAGAAATAATACCCATGCAAGTGTAAGGGTTGAGCAAGAAACGGAGAAAAAAATTCTTGATAATTTGAACAGTGTTACCAGTGTAGGTTAGGACATTTTATTATTTGATAGAAAAATAAGTTAAAAACAATTTTTGTTTCTAAAATATCCATATTTCTGTGGGAGCTTAGAGGGAGCGTCATGAAATCAATGAAATTTGGGTTTCGACTAAAAAGTTATGGTGATACCATATATATATATTTTTATTTTTTACCGTATTTTTTTCATTGTTGTCTTTTATTCTAGTCGACCACTGAAACCTTTTTGGTTATTTTAATCTTTTATAATCCACGTCGTAAATGAAGTGACATTTTTAAATGTATTATTACATATATATATATATTTACTAGTCCATGTATATATATATATATTAATTTGAGGTCTTATGTTCTGATCGCGGTTTAGGATAGGATAGGTTAGGTTAGGATAGCTGAATTGATGTATATAATAAATAAATGAATTTTATAATTTAAGCCTCCATATATTTAATCGGTCTGTCTGTGTTTATAGACTATTATTATTTTATATGATAAAGATATGATCTATCTTTATCTATCTTTTTATTTCTTTTTAAATTTAAATAGATGTTAATACAAAATAGAATTAAATAAAATAAATTAAAACAATTTGTTACTATTTAGAGTTAATATTAACAATTTGTTACTATACTATTTAGTTTTAAAAAAAACATTGTTAGAAAAAATATTGTGTTTTTTATTTAAATGAATTTAATAATATTAATTAATTATTAGTTTACATATCTTTACAATATGATAAAAAAGGAATAAAAGATTGTGGATTTTGAACTTTGTGTAGTATGTGTCAAGTTCGTTATTGGATTGAAAACAGCCTCCCCGGACGTTTAGTGGTACATATATATATATATATCTATATATATATATATATATATCTATATATATATATATATATATATATATATATATATATATATATATGTTAAATATTATAAATATAATTATATTAATTAATAACAGCTGTTTTCATCCAATAATAAAATCTTTCAAACTTGTATGGTTTGTATTTTTTATATGTATTTTAACACTAAACCTACCAAGTACCGGTCAAATTGAGCTTTTTTAAACTTTTGTAAAACTTACACATTTTTAATCGTTATAATATCGTTATCAAACTACATGACAATTCTTAGAATATGCATATAATTTTTTCATCACTCTTTACTTTTAGTTATTTCCATTATTACCTACGTTATATAATAAAATAACTTTTAATTACCGGTCAATTTGACGTCGTGCGGTAGGAAAAGGTATACAAGAATTGTCGGTAGGTTTTGTGTTATATAAGTACTTAATTATTGTTATTTATACAAATGATTTTATTTTGAATTTAATAACATTTTTGCCGTCGGTACTTTTTTTATAATAATTAAATGATTATATAAAAATAGGTTTTTTGTGTATTATTTATCCCTTCCTATCCTACTTTCTATCATCT
Organism: Melinaea menophilus ssp. n. AW-2005; assembly: GCA_918358695.1. Classification (NCBI taxonomy): domain Eukaryota; kingdom Metazoa; phylum Arthropoda; class Insecta; order Lepidoptera; family Nymphalidae; genus Melinaea; species Melinaea menophilus. The sequence goes on along the minus strand of OU911039.1, from coordinate 28,761,126 downwards.
GGCCTGGTATATTCTGTTCTTTCCGGATTCTGTTCTTCAATGGGGGCAGTGTCATCAAAGCGATTGTTCAGAAAGGCTATTTTGAAAATGAGAAAATATTTTTTAAAGAAATACAATACAACTTTTTAATTACATTAGAAACTTAAATTGTTCATAATTACATTAAAGGTTCCAGAATATTATTATTAAAACAAAAAAAAAACTTATTTAAATAATTAAAAAATAACTAAATAATCTTTTTTTATAAATCGTAGACATATTTTTTATCTTTTTAATGTCTTTTATTATATTTCAAAGAAACATCACATCAAATGTCATGGCGCCATAGTTATTTGCCATCTGTTGATAAATAGATGCATTTATATGATTTTTTTTTAAGAACATTAACTTACCAAAAAATTTGTCGACCCTATTTCGTGAAATCGTTTACCAGATAAAATTACATTAATTATAGATAGGTAGATAGATAGATTAGATAGGAATAGAGATAGATTAGATAGATTCATAGATTTCTGCTTGAAATGTCTAAGAGAGTGTCAATGGAGAACTGTCAAAAAATAAGTACTTTAGAATATGATATCAAGAATTTTCTTTTATTATAGCAGCTACTTATAATATTGTTATGTGAAAAATTACATCTAATCTAATCTATAGGGTGGTTTTCATCAAAGTAACTGCTAGCTATATTAAAAATTATACATGAGTGCTGTGTGCTGATTTATATTATAAAATTTAGTTTATTTTTAACAACAATAATGTTGGTTACCGATTATTAAGTCTAAAAGTGATTTATTATAATGCAATAAGAAATGTTTTAACTTGAATTATAATTTAAATTGCACTTAATTGTCTTTGGAGTATTGTTAAAGTGAAGTCACTCCACTCACTTGAAAGTACTTAAACTAACTTCGTGACAAAGTAACACCAACTTTCGGCAACTTGTTAGACGAGAGTTAGATTTAAATTCATTTATAATTATATGAATTGTGGATATTTTCCTTCATTTTATTTATTGTATGTATTACCTATTATGAATATTCGAAAACTCATTTTCCTAACGAGTAATTTCCGTAGTGCCCGCAGACATTCACTCCGCGTCGAGGAACGAAATTGCTTTAAATATATTTAATCATGTAAGTAGAATACAGGTAATACATTATACATTTTATAGGAATATTAGGAACTGTAGTCTTATATATCTTAGTAATTCGATATTTTACTATAACTCAGTCTTTCTACTCTAAAATACGTTCATCGGTACTCGAAATTTGTGTATGATTTTAAAAATAAGGTATCAAATAAGGACCGGGATTTGGTAAACCTTATACATAAGTTTTTGGGATGTGTGTTAATTTATAGAATATTATTATAAGATAAACTATTTATATTAAAAAAACCAACACACCAACTTCCAGTTACTTATAAAAGAGTTTTTTTTAATGCGTCTCTGGTCCTTATTGCGAGGTTCTTAATAAAGTCTATAAGTGAACTGCAAGATTTTAGGTGTATATCAGAAAAATCAGATTTTAAAAAACCAATGACCTTAAATCATTATTAACTTCGTAGCTTTCCAATAAGAAAAAAGGAATAAATATCGTGGCCCTTATAAAGTCTTAGGAAGTGTATATGAGTTTTAGCTCGTCCATTTTTTTTTTTTTTTTTTTTTTTGTTTTTTTTTTTTTTAAACAAATTGTAGTTTTATGCTATTTTTTATTAGCTCTAGTAGAAAAAAAAAAAAAAAAAAAAAAAAAAAAACAAAAAACAATATTAATTAGTCATTTATTCAATTCTTAACCCTTGAATCTTATTAGATATTACATTTCTTTATCATAATAATAGTACGGACCTTATTAGGTGTTTAAAAATCACAAGCAATGCAACATTTGCAACTAAAAAGTAAAATATAAATACTTATATATGGTTTTAACTTAACGAGGTACTTCAAAACGAATGGGTAATTTTGTTTAAAAAGTTTTAATATCTTATTTGGAGACAACAAAGTGGACCTTGTTAGACAATTAGATAAATATGTCCCGAGGAAAACAACACAGTCAATAAAAAAGTAATAATTTAGTAATTGAACAGTACTCTAATATATAACAATTACTTAATATTAAAGATATTTTATTACTGAATCTACGCAAAATTCAATTCACTGCTTCTGGGGTTCACTGAGACACTGACAAAATAGCTATCAGAAAAGCAATTAACATCTGTTTTTATGATTGGGGTCCGTTTTGGTTTGAATTTTAAGGTAAATTTGCTAAGATGGACCTTATTTGGAATCGGCCTTTATTAGGCAGACCCACCTTATAAAAAAAGAATCAATAAATAATACTTATAATTTATTACAGTAATTCAGTTTATTTATTTATTTGTGTATGTCAAAGGTCAGGACTATGTTGAAACCACTGATCAAAATACGATCTGTAGAGACAATTCAACTTAAATTAATTCTACGCGCTCCAGACGCTCTCTGAGAGGAACCACAACAAACTCAGCCGGTCTTTATTATGATCACTGTTTCACAAACATATTTACTAACTTTACAAACAACTAGAACATCATTATTTATTTTAATGCCGGAATTATGGGAATAATATAAATTGAAAACAAATCACTCAATATAACTTATTATTCCCGGTCCAGTACGCTTACATTTCAATGTTCACTCAATCGTGTACTAACGGTGTAAGTAAAAACTGAACACGAATAAAATTAAAGTTATGTATATATATTAATTCTTACGGTCAATTAATTATGCGAATCTAAAATGTATGATGAAAATAAATGCTACGCTCAAATCTTAATATATAAAACACAAAGACACTCACTCACTGACCCATTCATCGCTCTATAGCCCAAACCGTAATACCTAGAAAGCTGAAATTTGGACACAAGACTCCTGACATATTGAATAGGTGCAATAAGAAAGGATTTTGTAAAGGTCCAAACTGTTCCAAAGTTATAGCTAAAAACTACAACTTTCGCCGTCCGTCGCGAAGCACGGGTAACCTGCTAGTTAACAATATAACATATGTCAAATAATATCTATATATATAAATAGAATTGTGTCTGCTTGTAATTCCAAAAGAATTAACAGAGTTTCACTAAATGCATATGAAATTATTATTGATATTTATATATTTTTTGTTGTGTCTGTCTGTCTCTTTGGTCCAGCTAATCTCAAAAACGGCTAGTCCGATTTTAAAAGAGCTTCCACTCGCGGATAGCTGATAGCTTAGGCTACTATTGTTAGAAAAACTAGTCATAAAATATAAGTACTATAGCAATAATATGTTTGGGGTTTCACCGCATTCTTTAACACCAGTAATTTTTTTTAAACTAATAGATGTAGATTTATAAATTAAATTGAAGTTCCACAGTCTCTTAAGCTCGTGGTTATTGCATTGTTTGAATGTTTGTCCGTTTATTATTGTCGAAACTGCTGAGTCGATTTTGACGTAACTATCATTAGCGGATTCGGGACTTATACGAGTTTATTTTAGACTTTTTAACTGTAGAAAAAATCGGGTTCCTGTGGAAAAAAAGTAAAGTTTACATTTAAATAAGATAGATGGCGTTAACGTTGAAGTAGTTCGTATATTAATGATTATAATTACATCAATTTACTTATATTAAACATTTTTATTGTTAACTAAAATTATATCTTTTCCACAACACAAAGAAATGTATCCAAACGAAACTACTCGACCGATTTTGATAAAATTCATTGCAATGTCAATTAACGAAACTTCTAACTATAGATTTTTTGTACTTTTAATGTGAAAACATCAATTTTGTTTAGCTTAAAACAAAAATGTATGATGGAATATTATTTGTAGGGAACGATAACTATTATTATAATGGTTTTAATACAGCAATATAAAGTTAACTATAAACTATTTAACTAGGATGTCATCTATATCTATTAATCAGGATGTCCGTCCGTTCCATACATAAAATTAATTAGATAGTTAGATTTTCTATTATTGTATATTTATACTATTTACTTATCAAATCTGGTGTTAAAGTAATCATGAAATTTATTTGCATTGTCAATTGAATTAACAACAATTAGATTCTCCTAAACAATTGATAAATTATTTGAATGAGGTTCCATAAGACCAATTGAATATTAATAATGACTATAAATCTAAGAGAAATGAGAGCATGTTCTAGGAAGAGCGAATAGAAATTTATCGGCGTTTTAACTATTGCAACAACATTGTCGCTACAGCGTATAAACGCATATATATATATAATATTGCATATATAAATATGCATTTTTTTTATATCTATATAATTTGTATTTATTTTTATATTTACATAATTGAAAATTGATTTGGGCTTGAATTCTTTAACAAAGTTCAAGAACATCTAAAAAATAAATGCAAGATTTAAATTTTAAAAATTGCGTTTTTTGGATCTTAAAATTTAAAATGTTTGATTGAGGCTGATCTTTAAGGTTCTATAAAATATCGTAGTAAGCTTAACTTAAAGTGGTTTATATCAGGAAAAATTGTATTTGATTTTTATTTATCATATATATATACTAGTAGAGAACGCTATACTTATTTTTTATTTTTGCAATAATGTCTTATGTTGCTTGAAGACATGCAATAGAATTTCATCTAACAATAATTCAAAATAATTTAACATTTTGAAATATCTTTTTCGCCTGTTAAAAGAAATCATGCCATGCACCGCTCTTGTTTGTGTCTGCACTTAATGCCCTGTCTTGTCTAAAAGTTTTTATAAGTTTTTATAGCTAAGAAAATAATAAATTAGCAAAATAAATATTTTTTTACTTTAGATGCAATTCGTTTTGTATACATAACACACGGAAATTAATTTAAAAACGTAAAACCTCACCTTACCTCATAAAAAGTCATTACTTTGAAAAAAATTAACAAAATATATATAATAAGAGAAATTTTCAATGAATTTCTTAATGAGATAATTTGAAACTAAACATCATACATATATGTGTTGTTTGACAATGATATACATTGTTAAATCTAGATATTTAAATAAATAATTAATTGTAAAACAGAGAAGTAACCAATTATATCATCAGCAAGAGGACAAATCAAATCAAATGTTATCTTAAATTATTAATTATATTACAATGTTTCAATTACTATCAAAATAAATAGCTACAATTAATATATAGTGTATATTGTATAGTGATTCTCAGTAAGGCATAATTTCGAGTTAATATATTTCAATCCTACACCTTTTTATTTGGAAAATTAATAATATATTTGTAGTTACAAATAGATTCCACAAACAGTCATTAACTTCTTGTGGATAAAATCATATGAATTTTACACAAAATTAAATTATCTACAGCTATATAAATTATATTTTGTTATTATGTTTCAGTATTTAAAAATGCGACAATTGTTTTTAAACATGACACTTAATTATATATTAAAATTAAGATAGATTAAAGGTAGTCCTAAAATCATATAAATATATATTTTTAATCGTATATATATATTAATATACGACCTTCGTTTACCTCATTCCTAGTGACAAACCCTTATAGTTGCATCATGTCCGTTCGTCCGTCTATCCGCAAGCTAGCATAGACTCTTAGTACTAGACATTCTTCATAAACATAAATAATAACAACTACGACAAAAGGGGTAGAATATATTTTTTCTGAATTGGTGTTATTAGATAGCTCTTTAAAAGTAATGTCCTAATAGTGGCTGTAGACATAATCTTTATTAGATTTTACCTTCACATGCGGTTATTCGAATATTTCAACTTCCCTTATAAAGTTTGGTTTCATAACTCTTCACATCTTTTCGACGCATCCATCACGGTCAATGGCATGGACAACCCACAATAGCAAACACACTCACTAGTAGTAGTACAAATATTTTATGTTTTATACATACATTTTTACAAATTCCTCATGTTATATGTATGCCATTATATATATATAATAAATGAAAACCATTTAATATATTAAAACATATATGTAGTTAGGACTAATAACCGCCCTTGCTCCTTTAACCTTCCAAACCAAGGAGGTGATTCCGTTGCCCTTGTGGAGGCATTGTCTGGTCTAAAGTGAACTAAACGATTGTTCACCTCGCTAAGGATTCATCTGTTATGATTACTTTATATTGGACTCGTCCAGAATTACAATGAAATAATTTAAAACAAAGAAATCATTATGACAATTTATCTTCCATTCTAAGGTTTGAAAAATATTAATATGTAAGCCATTACGTAATGGTTGAATTGTCAATTGAATATTGCAACACTAGCTATGCCCACGGCTTCGTCCGCACGGAATATGTTTTTATAAAATAAAAGTTGCCTTACTCATTACATTATCAGCAATCCAGATATAGTTTTGTTAAACCCAGACCGTTCAAAGATTAGTCGGAACAAACCGACAGATAGACATTATTAAAAAAGTTTTTTTGAGCAAACACCGTATATTCTATTATATGCATTTAGTGAAAAGTTAATTTGGATTTACAATCGGACAGTTCAATTTTATTTACATGTATATAAAATAGAAGATCAAATAACTTTGTTAATATTTTTTTTAATTTATAAACATGTTTGTCCATGTTAATTTTTAAATAAATATAGATTGAAAAATTCATCAAGACTAACATATGACCTCTGGCACAACGCACGGACGGTCGTCTGGGACGATATCCAGGTATATTTTATATATATAAATGCTAAAATATTTTGATCGGTATTAAACTAAATCGTTTGCCAGTTCATGTTTATTCATCAGCGTACAGATTCAAATATGTTTTCAAATATATATATATATATATATATATATATATATATATATATATATATATATATATATATATATATAACACAGAATGCAAACGAGTAAATAATTAAAAATTAACATATAGTTTTCTTATATATACATATATAATATAATACCCGTTTTATTTGAGTATATTCATGTCTTTAATACATATAAATAAAATTTGGAATGTCTGTGTATAATTTCAAATTAGAACTTTTCACTAAATGTATATGAAGATATATACAATAAATAGAATATAGAGAAATATATGTTAATTAATGATGATGATCAAACAGAAAAAACCGTATCTTTTTACTTAAAAAGCGTTGTTATCCTATATTTTATTTTTAAAATATATCGAAAATATAAATACGATAAGTATTTTTATAGAAATATTTATTATTTTAGGGACATTTCTTAGTATATTTATGTTATATACATATTTATTTTAAAGTTCATTGATTCTAAATAATCTAACGGAAAAAAAAAATTGATCTCCATAACATCTTGATAAGCTTGACTATTATTAATAAGTATTATAGTGAATTTATATTAGTTAGGTAGTCTAAAAAACTTTTCTTACAATTAAAAATAATTGTCTTATGTAAAGTCAGACAGATTCGCGGGGAAATGCTAGTTAAATATATTTTTAAGAATTTATCTTTGTTATAGATAAATTATTGATAGGTTGTGTTTATTTTGGGTGTTCTCAGTTCCTAAGTTTATCTAGATGAGTTCTTTTATTAAACATATTTTTAACATCTGCTTAAAGGATACTGGTCTAGTTATATTGTATTAGCAATTACAAATGGAAGCGAATAATCTTTTATTTTTTGTTTACATTTTTCATTTTTAAATACAATTATTTTAATAGAAGTAGTTGGTACAATGTGATATATATATATATAACATGTGTTGTAGAAATGGTGTTTAGTAAAGGATAAAAAACACGTCTCAAACATACACACAAATTTAATAAACCAATATCAAAAACCACGTCATTTTATTAAATAAGATGATTGATGATGATGAGAGGGTGGAGGGGTTGGGATGTGATATGATGTGATGAGAAATGATGTGATGTGATGTCAAATCATATGATGGTATCTGATGTGATGTGATAGGATAGGTTGGGATGACACGGGATGATGTGATCTATAAAACTGGATATTCTAGAATCAACCAAAATGTAAACTAACTCATTATTAGATGGAATTGTGATTCACAAACATTCGATTGACGTCAAAGCCTGCCTGCGGTACTTATAAAATAATACCACATTAATACACGATCAAAACTCTATGATAATACTCTCTAGATAACTAAAAATATTATTTATTTTTTTCTTAAAATTATGCAAGATATTGTTATTAAAAAAAACCGTCTCTACATTCTCTGCTCTAGCATGCAATGTTCTACATTTTATACATTCAAAGATGGATAAGAATTTATAAAAAAAAAAATTAATAAATTTAAAATGCATGCTCTATTGTATGAAAATATATTTTTTTATATTACTTACATATTTAAGTGATGTTTTCAAATAAACAATAGTTTTGTGTTAAACTAGGTTTTTAAACATAATTAGATTAATTTATATACGCTTTTAATATGGTACTTAAATAAGATAATTTTCTGTCCGAATGTCTGTTTGTTCCGCCTTCAATTTATATATGTTTACAGTACTTACATAAGAGAATTTGTTTTCTGTCCATATGTCTGTTTGTTCCGGCTAATCTCTGAAATGGCTGAATCGATTTTGACAGGACTTTCAATGGCGGATAGGTGATGTTATAAAGAATAATTTAGACTACTTAAAAAAAACGAATCTTGCACGAATGAAGTCGTTTAGCTATATATATATATATATATATGGGTATGTATGTATATATGACATAATGGTGGGAGGTATGTTATTAGTATCGTCACTCAGTGATAAGAAGCTCAATGCCACTGACTGACTCACTCAGCGTCATCGTTATCTCTGAGCTATTTCGCGTTTATAATTTTGTTGCCAAATGATATTGTATCGATTGATTGAAAATTACTATTTGTGAGATTGAAAAGTGATCTAATTGATGATTTGAGAACTGATGACTTTGTGTTGTGTTGATGACGCTCTCAGCGGCTGCACGCAGCATCACATCTCGCCATCTGTTTAAATCTACGTCGCTTAAACGTCATCTTACTCTAACAAGAACGCAAATATATAGTAGATGTGTGTAATCTAGTCAATTTATTTATCTATTGTTTTTTCAATACTCGTACTCCGACTCTACGTAGAGTTGAGTGAGGGTCCCAGACGGATTACAAGGAGTCTACAATCATTCAACGTCCAAAGTTGGTGAATGTCACCGCGGGGGGGTCGACGTCGGAAGGCGTCGTGGCGGGCGGGGGCGGCGGGAGTGCGGGGGGGCGGGGAGGGGGCGCCAGATTCGCGAGGAGGCTTCCGCGGGCGGGGTCAGCGACCTCGGGGCCGGCGAGGGGCGAGCGCGGGGGGCGGCGGGCGCGCCAATGTCAGGGCCGGTGCAGCGGTCAGCTGACGTCTGGCGACGCGCGGGGGACGCGTCGGCGGCTCCGAGGTGCAGTCGAGTCTCGCACTCCGCCGGAGACGCACGCCTCTCCGGTCCGCCGCGCTATAAATAGGAGCGGTGGCGCCGCGCGCTACTCCGGCGCCGGGGCTGTTCTCACCGAGTCAGGTACCTGAAGTAGCGCGCGGTGCCTCCGCCGGAGTCGTCGTCGCAGAGGAGTACCGAGCCCGCACAGTGGCCGCCGCACGCCCATTGTACTTCATCAGGTGCTCTGGTGATAATGGTTCCAGGCGCTTGTTGGAGTACACTTACCGTGTCGGCGGTGTTCGTCGTGCAGTGCACGTGGTGGAGCGCGTGGCGCCCAGGGTGCGGAGGTAAGCCGGGCGAGGAGACAAAGACGGTGAGTCACGCGTTAATCACGCGGGTTGACGACCCCGCTGACACCCCCTCCCTTGCTGCACCCTCGCACCTAAATTTCGCACTCGCATCTACACGATTCCAATTGGTCATCGAACTCCTGCCGAAAGACTGAACAAAGGCGGCTCAAACTGGTTTTCGTATTTTTCGTCGTCGACCGCCGCCTGCGCCGTTTTCCTGTCCGACTCTTATGAGGTCTCGTGCGGAATATATCGCTTTCAGTCACTAGGACCCTCTAAAAGTGAAATCCCACTAAATTCATATATTTTATTATATTGATCACAATATAGATATGACAATAGAGGCTAATGACACAATGTATTAAAAATGTATATTGTCTGTTAGTCATGTGTCTGATAAGTAGAATTTTGTGGTCGTTGTGTTACCATTACCTCTATCGCAGCTTATAGTTTTTAATCTCTGTTTTCGCGAGCACTTCGCATCGATAACTCCAAAGTATTTAATGTGTATACTTTATTCAGCGGGAGATATTCCTTGAGTGTTAAATCGCTGTTATATTAATGCAAACAGCCAATAAAAGTACATGTCTCGACTGGATGAGTCACTGGAATGCGTCTAATTGTCGATGTGGTGAAGAAATACTTCGTGTTAGATTTCAAATTAAGGAGAAATTGCCTATTATTGTACAGTTTATATTGAATTTCAATCCGAACAGAAAAACCACAATATTGATTTGCAAATTATTTTATTTTATAGAAATCTTTAATCTCTTAAACGAATCGTCATATTATTAATCAAATTTAAAGAAAGGCTTGGTACCTCCTGTGAGACTTTTTGTTTTGACATCTGATGAGGTCTTAATTTTCGTTTTATTTCGTCGCCATGATACATGCATTAGTTGCTGAGTCACTGAGTGAATGGTTTTATTCTTTGTATTCTGATTTCTAATATCGGCCTCAGTTCGACCTTGTGGTTCTGGGATTTTATTCAGACTATTTCGCGAAGTTGTTTTTGGATATACAAAGAAAGATCTGAGAACGAAATAATTTGGTCTGCATAGATTAATAAGATAGTTAAAAATAAATCTTGTGTTTCAAACGAATTAAGTCTGATTAAATACTGATTATAATTAACAGAGGTCAATGAACTGATCTTGTATTTATTAATCTACATTATCGTTATCATTTCCATGGTTTGTTAACTCATGGTGTTATATAATTTGTAGCCTTGAAGTAACTTACGAATTTATTGAAGCACAACCTTTTGTTGGATATTTAAAAAAACTTCGAATATACGAAATTGTTAATTGAAAGGCAAATCCTTTTACAAAATTCTTTGACTGCCAAAAAAAATTGAGTTTTAAAACGAATTTTATCTGACATTTCAAAAACGCTTCATGGTTATAAATTTTTCGTTTTAAGGGATTCTATGACTTTAAAACTAAGTACATAACCAAACCTTATATTCCTGGAGCAATATTTAGTAGATATATAAAACAAAACTATCAGATATCAAGGTTCAGCACATCATGGCTCCTCCGTTATGACTTTCGCGTTATCGTTCATTAATTTTTATTGGAAAATAAATCAGTTGTGGGCGTATTCTTGAATATATGTAGAATTAAAAATTTCCGCATCAACTGTTTGTTCTGTTATAGCTTTAATGTGCATAACATAATACATATAATATATATTTTATCTTCTCTTTAAACAGTATTCCGTCTGTCTGTGAATTTGGATTCCGTGGGGTTCGCATTCTTAGAAATACCGCTCAATGGCCCTTAGCAACAGCAACTAAAGATACAAAACGAACATATTTTAAATGTTATTTAGCAAATTTTTTTTTTTAATAAATAATTATTTATTACAATATATATACTAGACCGTAAATAATTAAGTATATATTTCTGTCAATAAATAATATGTCCAAAAATAAAGAAATTATGGAATTTATTATAATTCGAATTAAATTGCGATAAAATATACAAAATCAGTGATAATTTTTCGTTTTTCTGATCAGTTTGATTCTTATTAGTTCATAGTTTATTAGTTTTCATTAAAACTGACATAAAATTTTATTATAATAATAATTCAACTTGATTTTTATAACATTTAAATGATAGCATAGGAATGAGACTGCAACAAAGTGACAAATTAATATACACACATATATCGAAATATATAGTGTTTAATACGTAATCAAAAAGTGGTATAATTTGTAAAAGTCGGTCACCCATCATGCGCTTGACTCTGATTATCTTTGCGTAACCATTGACACGGATACCTTGATGTAATAAAGATATTTTAATAATAGTATAAAGAAGTAAGTTTAAAGAAATATAACAATCTATTGTGTGTTTATCTTAAGAATAATGGCGTTTATAAAAAACAAAATCGTAAGCTCTTTTATCTTTTTGCCTTTTATCTTTTATAAGTTTCTTAAATCGATTTGGTGTTTGCATTTCGTGAAATGAATAACTCCACTGCTCTTTATATTTAATTCAAATCAATTTTTAACTCATATTTTGGTAAATTTTACAAAAATTTTCAATTACCTCATTTTTTAAAATTGCTTTATGACGATTATTATAAGTACAACATTTTGTTTTTTTTTTTTCAATAAAATAATGTACATTTTCCAAAACTCAACGAATAACAATGACCCAAACACGAATAAATATTTTCTCTTGTAAATCTGAAACAAAACTATATAATAAATATGCAAAACTATCTATATCTATATAACAAATTGTTATGTTCTGATATTTTCTTAGGTCTTTATATAACATTATGAAGACCACCTAAATATTTTAATAAGATCTAACCAGTTTTAAATCTACCTATATTAAAAGTAGGGGAGATCAGATTGGTAGATAGTTATAGGTCTATGATATTAACAATATTTGAAGCCCTCTAGATAGTATATAGGTTTTTTTTATGATATGGGTACATTAAAATTTTTGCTGTTTTTAAATGCTTTTCAGCAATTTTGTTCACAGACAGTCAGACAGATAGGATAGTTTTTATCTCGATCAATAGGAAACTATGTTAATAATTTTTAATTGATACAAAATAATTTCATTTCAGCAAATTCGTAGGCAACTCTTAGTATAATATAAATATGTTCATGAATATCTTAGATAGCATAACGTCTAGACTTTTATTTAATAATTAAAAATATGTTTATTATATCTAAGTAATCTAGTTTATCAGGCGATAAGAGCAAGTAAGTCTCCTGATACCAGAACACAGAATTAAATTAAATTATACAAAAAATCTAAGTAAATTTTACTAAATGCATATCTTTTAATTTTATTCTAACATTGTTAATATCTTGTTAACTTAGCAATTTTTTATCACTCTTTATGGCATTATTATCGCAAAATATAATATATCTTAAGCAGAAAGTATTTTAAGAATAAATTTTGTATATCAGATTCAGTTTGTTCAGTTTAGCTACTTGAATCATTAAAAGTAGATCAAAATATTGCGAATATATTCAAAAAATATACGTATAAACAAGAAAAATGAATATTTAAATAAAAACAAACATTGTAACTCGAAATGTATAACTATATGACCTCTCTTAAAAGTAGAAGCAAGATGGCGGTTGGCGGAGATACGCGAACTCGTTTTTAAGGGCATTTCGAGGTTATATAAAATTCCCCGTCACCCTTCATGTCGTAGGTACCGGGGGCCGCCCTCCGTCTCGACCTTCCTCAAGGATTCCAAATTCGTAAGGTCAGCATCAGACGGGATAATCTATTCGTTGCTAGGGGCTTGATCTTAGACAATTAATTGATTTTATTGTTGTCTGTTTACCCTTGTTTAGTTATATGAATATCTTTATTCGATTTCTTTGTGCGGGTTCAAATTTTAATGTTACTTTGTGCTATATTTTCTGTATATTTCTGTATAGTATATTTATTAACATATCATTTATATAACATATTTAGATTGTAATACTTTTGTTTCTTTAATTTTAAGATTAAATCCCGATAAAATTACTAGTTATAAAGACTTATCTTTTCAAGTATAATGTGCATTAAATATTTTTTCATTTCAACGTTTTATAAACAGATAGAATTAAAAACTAAGTTTCACTTCTTAGTCTAGAAATATATAAAAATAACATTACAACTTCAAAAGACTCAAAAATCAAATCACTCGACTCAAGTAACCTTGAGGTGCCTTTACTTAGCAAAAGCTTTTAGTAGTGAGTGTCCTTAATGATTATTCTCTCCCTCACACGCACGTGCACAAAAAGGGATGGCATATCAATTGAAACTTAATTTTGAGAACTTAAAATTATATATAATGCTTATATTTTTTATTACATCTAAGTTACTTATTTAACATCGTGTTAGCTTGTAGATATTTCACGACTCCGTTCGTTCGGATTATGTTTTTAAAACTAAAGTAGCCTAAATTTCTTATAAAAAGATAGACAAAAATAGAAAAATAAAATATTTTTTATGTAATTTCATATGCATTTAGTGGAAAGCTGTTAATTTGGAATTACAAACAGACAGTAAAAATTTATTTATGTTATGTAGAGTACAAATTCTGAATACGTTTAAACATTAAAATACCCCAGGGGGCTTCGAACTATACTTCTTAAGAGGGTCCGGGAGTACCTTTGTCCGAAACGTATCTTATAAAATTTAAATCTTTTTAGGATTTACATCTGCATTGAAAACATTATCCAGCATTTATTTTGCGTTGAAAGAAGTTATTTGAATTATTTGTAAAATATTTTTAACTACCATCAGAGATTAGTCTTGAATTGGCATCGGTTCCGGAATGCGTATGTATTTTTGATCAGCAATTAACTGCTGTAAACACACACACACACAAAACTAAGGTTTGTACAGTGTATCGACTTTAAGGCTTTAAATTAATCCTTTCCATACAATAAATAAATAATTTATATGTACTAGTAAAACAAATATACACACACACTCACACAGCACCATTGTTTGACATAAAAAATATTTAAATATTTTAAATTTCTACTTCCTAAATTCTTCCATCGTTCCTTTCAGTCTCTCATTCAAAGTAATTTAGTATGCAACACATATTTTTATTATTTTTTAATTATTATAAAAAAAAATATCGTATTATGAAATTATATGGTATTTATTATGGTGGTAATATATGTAAATGTATTCTTTTTGGTTATTATTATTAATTTTTTTCTAAAATTGTATATTTTCTTAGTCTATTGACTTCTGAATCCAACTGAATTTGCATATAGCAGTGTATGCAAATTAAATTTTATACGTAATATATATTTTTTATATTCTTTCCAACTTTGCATCAATATCAGTATTACTCGTGTATCAAATGGAAGTGACAGGAACTTATTTTGATATCATATTAAGGAACCTCGACCTTAAAATTAAGGCTACGAGGGTCCACACGAGCCCTACTCTGTGAAGCACACAAACCCAGCTGGTTTATTTTATTGTGATAACAAACCTCAATATATTTTAAAGCAAAAAGTTAAGTTAAAAGTTAAGTTCTTCTCTAACTAATATTAAAAGAAGAAAACATTATGAAAATTTTTTTACGAGTGTATAATTCGGTAGAAAAAACTATTACATACGAAACGAATGAAATATCTCAATAGAAATTATAATTATTAATAGCAAAAAAAAAAGATTTTTTTACCGAAGCACATTAGCCTTGATACAAAACTTTATCTGTTTGGACATCCTATAAATTTGCCGTACACACTGTTCCATGGGAGCATCAGCCATGGCCTGTTCCAGAGAGTTATGAAGATCAAAACAGGCATTATTTGTCGTCTAAGAAGTTTCTGGCACAACGAGGGCCAGTGGCCAGTCTTCTGATGGTACAAACTCTTGAACTTGGTGAAGTAATGCGTTATGACCAGATATGGCTGACAAATCTTTGGTAAGTCTTTTGACCGGTTTCACAATATGATACCAAGTTTGAAACACTTCAGGCAATGTTAGGACAAAAAATATAGTTTTGTGACTCCTCCTCAACAACTCATACCTCATGTATTTTCCAAGAAATCATGACTGTTACATGACGCTCATCTTTTCAACCACTCACACTGCTTCTTTAAAGTCATGACACACTCTGTAATGTTGTTTGTTGTAGGGCTTTTAGTATTTTTTTATCATAAGGGATGATGTTTTTGTACGTATCGATACAATTCGTTGATATATCCAATCTCTTTAACTGCCTACAGTTAATCAATCTTAGATTTATTGAGTTTAATTTCCTGTATTGTGAGAGTAAGTTTTATTTTGTTTTCGTCATCATGACCGAAAAGATCTGATCGATGGTATATTGAAATATTATTATATAATAACTATGAAACTATATGTAAATAATGGACCATCGAAGGTGCCTTAAATTAATAAACGTTTGATTTTTTACCAAACCAAATTTGAATTGTAATTATATTAGTATGTATATATATATATTGTGTGTCTGTGTGTGTGTGTGTGGGGGAGGGGGGGGGGGGGTGGTGTGTGTGTGTATTAATACTATGATTAAATTTGCCTATTGTAACTTTTTTGATACTAATGACTTAATTATCACAATAATAATATTAATAATACATGTCTGTATGTTTATTTGTCTTTTTAATTTACATTTATGCTTTATTTCAACATTTAAATAACAATATTAAGTGATCACATATAAATGTCTTGTTACTTCAATGAACTTAACGATATTTCGTATTGTGGTTAAATCTGTCTCACCGTAACACATTTTAAGGTTATGCTTCACACTTATGGAATTTTTATTGCATTAATTTGTATAAACATAATACATTTATCTAAAAAGCTATATTATATAGCTATATATATATATATATATATATATTCTAACAGAAATTATGGATTTACATCAAGATGAAGCAAACAAAGAAAAGTATCCGAGGTCGGCATTGAAATGAAAACAAGCAGCTGTCATAAACAAAATTCGAACAAATTTTATAAAGAATCAATAAAATACAACCTAATACAACCCACACTTATGGTATCTGGAGGACTATCAAAGATTTCTCACTGACACTTTGGGTTTTGTCAGGCAAAAGTATTGGAATTTGGTGCACTGCAATACAAATTTACTAATTTCCAAATATTATGAGTAAACATAAAACCAAGGCAGTCAATCTATAAATTCATCACTTTATTTTGTTAATTTTTTTACAAGGTTTTGGTGTAATGAAAATGGGCTCAAAACCTCAAAGATATCACGAAAACGAAGTAAGAGATCTGTGTGCTATGCAGATGAGTTTAATATATTTAGTTTCATCATTTCCTCCTGAAGTGTCGTACTAGGCTGGTCAGCAGCGTCCTCTTTGCACTGTAACACATAACGCCACTCTGTGATCGCCAACCCAACTGCTCGTGGCGACTATGTCATTACCCCTTATGGAACGTGATCTTTGGGGAAGATCAATGCCTTGTAGTGGGTGTCTACAGACTAACAAGAAGAAGAAAATTAATGTTTATATTTTAATATGTCCAAATTATCTTAGGTTATTACAATTAATGTTATTACATTTGCAGTTTCGAGTTCAAGATGGAGTGTGCAGAATTTTTCCAACACATACATAATATTGTTTTAATTGCTATATAACATATTTGTTAAAAAACTAAAAATGAAAGTAAGAAATATGTAACATTTAGCTAATTCTTTGTATATCATTTTGAGGGTTGAATTCAAAGTGATCAAAGAGCATTGAAGATCATCCTGGCTTCGGTCTTCCCACCACGAGAGATGGTCACTGCATCTGCAGGGACCATACACCACTTTATATACACCATGTCACCGCCATTTGGAATCGGCAACTTGGAATCTTCAGCTCGTAAGCCAGGTTAAATGACGTCTCTGCTCCAAGTTACTCTACCGTGCTCCTTATCAGCACAACGAGCTCTTTCCATATCCAGGAACCACAACAGCTTCACCCTAAGTATACATACAATTTCGTTCTACAGATTTAATTGACTGAAATGTGGAACTTCCTTAGTGGACCCATTTGCAGGGTTGATATTATAATGTATAGATCCAACATTGTTAATTTGTATTTAAAAGAAGCAACTATTAAGAGCACCATTCCATGTTAGTAGCTTACTCATGGATTGATTACACTGAACTCTTTAATGCAATAAGTGACAATTCAAAAGTGCCTGTCAATGCCTACTTCAATAGAGATATATTGAATTTAGGTTTCTCTGACAATTACACAAATATATATACTTTAGTTTTAGAAAGTTTTCACTTTATTATACCCCAAAATTATTACGCACTGTATCAAATACTATATAACATAAATATTGTAGTGGTATTATCATTATCTATAAATGGTGGTAAAAAAAATCTATTCAAAATCAGTAGAGCGTGTTTTGTCATGAGAATATAATATTAGGCATTAGTCAAAAGTCATTCAAATTGACCTATAAAAAATATAAATAGAATATCTAAATTTAAGCTTATAAGGCCTAATGCTTTTCTTATAATTATTATTGATTTCTTTTGATTGTGATATAATTATTATGTATCGATGAATAGATTAATAAATTGAGTTATTTAAAATAATTCAATTTAATCATAATTACTGCTGATTTTATTTCAAAATACTCATGATAATAAAGATCAATGTTGAAATTCCGATAAAAATGTTTTTTGACAAATATTTTTGCGAATTCAATCAAAGAAAAAATTCGAGCTCAACTATTTTATATACAATTTTGTCGACAAAGTATAACTCAAAAAAACAGATGCACACTATAAAGTTTTGGAGGGTGCTACTGGGTGGTTTACATAAAACGACGGAATTAGGAAAAACGTAGGAACGTGGGGAACGCTTTTTCAATTTGAAGAAACCAATTATTACTTTTATTTATTTCTTATAACAGGGAAACAGTAAAAGTCACAGCACATAATATAGCATCATATTCTGGTAAGTCCAAGACAAGTCCTAGTAAATCAAAAAACTCAGTAACAAAATACGACAGGAAGTCAAGTGAGTTGATATCACTTCAAACACAGTGGCGTTCTGTACGCAGTACACATTGTTAATTTTGATTACAATTTTAATGAATATATGATTGAAAAATAAAACATAGTTAAGAAGAAAACCAGATTTTTTTTTCTCAATTTTTTGTGATTATTTCGTCTTAGCCTGCAAAAATCGTCCAAAAGTTTTTATTGGTAATGAAGAAGTTACAAACAATTTACTAGACTGATAATCATGAGAACTCTATCTATATACATGTCTGATATTTAAATAAATAAAAATGACCTAAAATAAGTATAATTAAAAAAACCATAAGAAATTATTTTATTAAAATTTGTAATAATCATTGCATCAGTTTCTTAAAGTTGCAAAATATTTTATATTTATATTTGTAAATGTAAATGAGTAAGGTCAGTTATATTCTAATGTATTCTACTTTGTAATGTGATAAGGAAGGACATTGTACTGAACCTGTACCTATTTTTAGCTATTATTATAATAGTTAATTACAAATCTCGTTACATATTTATTAATGTACTTAAACGATTGTCTAATATCATTAGTTTTATATAACATGTACATATAGCCAGTGCCGGCGTTAGGGGGGCGCGCGTTGGGGTGACGGCCCGGGGCGCCAAATTTGGGGAGCGCTGAGGTCTGGGGCCTCGGCCTTTTGCCTTCCACGCTGTGTACCCTCAATACTGTACTCTATGTGCCGTATTCACAACTATGTTCAGCTGTCAGATGATTTGGTTCAACAAAAAATAAATACTCGGCATTGATTTCCTTAAGTGGGCGCCTAAATATTTTTGCCCGGGGTGTCTCGTTACATACTTATTAGTGGACTTAAACGATTGTCTAATATCAGTAGTTTTATAGAACATGTACATATAGCCTTAATAATACAATTTGTGCTTTATTGTCTTAATAAGTAATAATAAGTGAAGAGGATGGCAGAAGAAGAGATGGAACGCGTGAAAAATTAAGTAGCGAAGAATCTCCACTGACGTTTAGAGTAATTAGGATAAAGGTAGATGTTATATAGTATTATATCTGTATAGTAAGCTCTAACACACATACACACACATATGAGTGTGTGTGTGTGTGTCTAATCTCATAAAAATTTGGCAACAGCCATACCGTTCTAATTAAATTTTAATTACAAATTTTTTATAATAATTTCATGTTGATATTGAAAACTACAAAAAGTAACTTTTTCATAAAATATTTTCCTGCACTAAATATTTTGTGGACTTCTTTTTCTTCTAAATCTATAAAATTGTCTAGATATTAATGTTTAGTTAATTTGAAGAAAATAAATCACCGCTAACCAGGCGGTCTGTTATATATAATTTACAGTCCATAATATAATAATTATAATAGCTATTGTTTTGATTCGTGTCTGTATGTCATGTTGTGTAACAACAATGAAAAGGCTTCAGTCCATTGTATACCTTATTTTTAAATTATAAAAAATATTAATAAATTTTGTAATGTACATGGAATTAACATAATTAAATCTTTACTGTATGTATTAATAAAAAAAATATATAAATTTTTGTTTGTATGTCCTCTTTTACTTATTGCAAGCTTATTTAAATACAGATCAGATATATAACTCCAATTTACTGTTATCTTTTGCATGTAAAGTCAAGAACAAGAGCTTGTTAATAAACATACATGAATTATACATTGGGACATTATTTTAGTTATGTTTATATATATATATTAATTAAATTATTAACAATTAATAATAAAAATAATTTTTTATTAATTTTATCTGCAATTCCAATTGTTATGTTTGTTTTGTGATTAATTTAATACGATCTACATAACATATATCCTGGATAGCCTGTAATCGATACGTTTGAAATGTAACTAATACTGTACAAATAACTGTGAAATCTTGAATATATATATTAATATTAATAAAGTCTATTTTTAATATCCCTGTTACTAGAACTGAGTTGGTTTTGATAGAAATTTTTAGATTTGATAGTTTATTTAACAAATTGTGTGGTCGAGATACCAGCATCAGGAATGAAGTTTCTGAAGTTTCTTCTTCAATTTCTTATATTAATTTTTTAAGCAAATAATTCAAAGAAATGTTGTCCTTTCTATACTATTTTGAACACTGAACATGATTAATAATCTCGATATAATTGAAATATTAAAATAAATAGTAAACTCAAATCACATTTACAATAAATGATATAAACAGTAAATACTTGTACCAAGTTATAAAATTTGTCAACTCACTTTTATAAACCTGTATTAGACATTTGCAGTTTCCATTTGTCAATATTTAATTGCAATAATAAAACAATATTTACGCATTAAATAACACAAATAACAAATTTTGCACAATATTTGTTATACAACCATGTGTTGAGGTTATATGATAGAAAGAGACAGGGATACAGAGAGAGAGAGATACACGCACAGCAATGGCATGTCGTTACGAGAGGATTTTTACTAAATCATATATAATGCTAATAAGTAAAATGTAAAATCCTGACTTTTTATTTTATTTTATTTATCGAAACCACGTACGGAGCCGCCGGCATTACCTAGTCTTTTAATATATATATATATATATATATATATATATATATATATATATATATATATATATATGTATATATGCTAGAAATATATGTCCGTTATATGCATAGCATAAGAATTTTTTTTTTCGTTATATATAAATTTTTTGAATTAATTATGAACGTGTTATTGAAGGTAAGTAAACATTTTGTTATAATAAAATGTCTTTTGTAACTTCTCCATTCGATGAATTTTATCAAAATCGGTATAACATTTTGATGAGTTAGTTCAATAAATCATTTTTCATATATTGGGCATTTGTAAAAATATTTGTTACTCACAACACTAATTAATTCACCTAAATTTACACGTGATTTTGTTTGTTTCTTCGACAATTGACGTGTCTGAGACATTTAGTTTCTTTCACTGGAACCAATATACAGTTTGACGACTGAACAGATTTTTTGTATGTATATATATCTATTTCTTATATATGTTTGTTCAAACTTAGATATTTATATTTATATATTTTGAAAAATTTGAAAATGATTTTTATTTAACCTCAAATGAATGAATATTGCAAATCCAATGAAGACTCAAGAGACAAGTATTCTGTATATAAGACTAGGAAAGGCAAAAGTGATGAATCAAATTTGATAGAAATCTATAAAAATATATCTTCAATTGTTATGTATTAATACAATATCAAAATGGTGCTAGACTTAAAACCTTTATAATAAATTTGACTAATTGAAACATATAAGCTAGTTAGCATTTAGTTTAAGGTTATATTTTATTTGTTAAATCATATTGTTATGTTTTTCACATGTCCATCTATATATAAATAAAATTGATGTGTCTGTTTGTTGAAACAGCTTTTCACTACATGCATATGAAAGTGTATATGTTACTTATATATAAAAAATATTTTTTTTCTCTCTGTGTGTTTTTTTAGTTAATCTCTAGATGGTTGGACAGATTTTAACAGGACTTCCACTGGCGGATAGATGATATTATAAGGAGTAACTTAGGCTACTTTTTAAAAAAACTTATTTCATGGCAACGAATTTTTGGACAAAGAGAGTAATCATATATACTCGTATATAAGCGACTTACCACTCACTGACTCATCACGAAATCTTCGAAACTATCACTAAGAACAGATTTTATGGAATTCCTATCCCAACGGATCAACATTTTGCATTTCGACAAGTTTTAAACCTGTAGGAGCTATACACTTAACGCGGGGGTAAGAGTTACTATAGTAACAGTTACGATGACAACGGATAATATGACAAAGGTTACCATAGCAACCAAAGTTCACATCCAAATTAATAGTGTACCCAGTGAAGTGGGAGGGAATAAGCTAGTAAATATATAAAGTGAATAAATGATAGCTAGAATATTAACATATTTTTTTTATCTAAACTTCAAAAGGGGCACGGTTAATTCAGTAGAACTTAGATTAAGATACTATGGAGGTGGCATTGATAAATAAAATATGTATATATTATATATATATATATATATATATATATATATATATATATATATATATATATTGCTATTAACTCTTTATTTGTTACCTTCGGTATTGAATAGCAATTGTTATAAAATTAACTGCGCAATTACATTAAGGAAATAATAACTAGATATTCATAACTATGATATATTTAAGTGTTGACATTGACTCACTGACTCACTTAACAATAAAAGCCTCACCGGAAGATACGCGAACCTTGTTTTGAACAGCCCGAGAAATATAACTAAATGAAAACTATAAAATGTATGAAGAAATTTAATCTGGAAGTAATTATATATATATATTATATATATATATTTCATTAGTTCATGTAATTATTATATATATTTCATTGTTTTGTAACAGACAACCAACCATAATAACAATCCACCATTTAATATTACCAATATTTCATAGAATTTGCGATTATTTTAACAAGTGAAAACAAAATTAATTAGTTTTTTATATAAATTATACATATTTTTTTTAGAAATAACTGGTTTTAAAAATTGTTGATATTTTAAAAGTTAGTCTAACATAATAGAGATTTATTACATAATAATTTTAAAAATATATAAAAATCTTGTTTAAGAAAAAAAATAAGAGAAATGTACTCTATATCTTTGAAATTAGAGTCATTTTACAATACACAAGATATTTGACCAATTAATGAACTTATTAGTTGCTACCCACGCCATCGAACATATGTTTATATTCATGGGATGTAGAAATTTTGTCCAATTAAAGAACATAGTATAAAAATATAATACTTCATACGCTTTAAGCAGAGATTCCGTGTTTTTCTTATAAGAGGCAATCAGATACCTCCCCCCAGAGCTGCCCTATCCCCCCCTAAAATCCCTACCGCAAAGGCAAATGTTTATGCATCACATTTTTGCATGTCTGTCTATTTATAGGCTATGCGACCTTGTGCCCGAGACGGCCCAACACAGCACATACTCATTACACACCGATTCATTGCACTTATATTATAAATTATATCCATTGCTTCTTTTATTCAATATATATTAACATTATTAGTACTTCACACGCAATGTATATTATACATTGCGTAGGCGCAGCGGATGGTCAAAACCTGGTTAGCGGGCAGCCTGCTCGCCAATTTCGCACTGATAGGTTCAATGACATTAAAATCATATGATTATACCAAATAAATAAATACTATGTTATAATAATTAATTATTATTTATAAGTTTACAGAATAATCATTATTTCGTGCCATTTTAGAAAGTTGAAAGTTACAGAATAAACACTTACATATGCACAAACAGAATTGCGTGTTTCTTTAAATTAATTGTATTATTATAGAATTTATACCAATTATAATTGAATTAGATGTTTTTAGATTTAATTAGTTTTAATTTTAAATGTATTTACCGCGTCCAATGTTTCGTATATTCGTTAACGCCTACATAGTAGCAAATTGTTCTCGAAATACAGGATCCGTTCCCAACAACTGATGACATGTGTTGTTATGTTTTTAGTTATTTTATAATTGATTATTTGTAATAATAATTATTATTATTAAAGAATTTTTGATTACAAGATGGTCGGTTGGTTTATTTAGCTTCTGTATGCTTTAAATTAATCTGTTTAAACGCCTCTACTTTTGAATAATTAATAAATTTCTATATTTTAGTAAGAGATATTTTTTGCGAGTCGTGTGGCTCGGACATGAGTTATCATCTATCAATCAAGCCCCAAGGTATCAGGCCTCAGGTCATTCAACCCGTGGCCTTTAGATTTACGTCTAATATTGTCTATTTCTGGAATGTTCTAAAGACTTATTAAAACCTGGAATATTAATGACATTTGAAACATGTTGAGATACCTCTAGATCGTATTTCTTTGTTTAAATCATGACTTCTTTGTCGGGACCATTCAATCCCATAAAAAAGGAGAAAAATTTAACTTCCACTTGTATATATATGGTTTTGCTTATTGAAAAAGATTTGGAATGTTAGTTTGTATATAACAAAACATATAAGCTAGTTAAACATAATATTGGGGACTTATGAGAAGCGAAAGAAGTCAGGATCAGAACAAGTGGAAGTATTTGGTCTCTGCCTATACTTCGGGAAAGAAATATATATAATATGTTGTATGTATATTATTAAATTATAAAGATTTAGATACTTTATTTATACCAATTTCTCTCTTGAGACGCTGCATGAAAGCTGCGTTGTTAATGAAGTTCGCGAAGAAATCCTGGGACTTTTGACTTGTTTATTAATTTTTATATATTTTTGTGTATCCAAAATTGTGTTGCAGTTATTTAAGTAAAGCTTTCTTCCAGAAGCAGACTGAAGCCGCTCAAAGGATTTTATATTTAAAGATGATATATATATATAATATGTTACCGATATCTTCAGTTTATAAAAGTATTTTTTTAATAACATTTACAAAACTGAATCCCATTACGAGGTTACACTGACTTCATATGAATACCACAAACACATGTTTTGTTTGAATAAACAAAAAAATAACTATAGCCATCGCAAAAGTGCTTGTATATAACTAATATATATATATATATATATATATATATATATATATATATATATATATATATATATATATATATATATATATATATATATATATATATATATATATATATATATATATATATATATATATTGCATTGAACATTATTATACTTTTAGAATATTTTTTATTAGATCTGTTATTATTTTTTTAATTTTTCAAAAGAGTTCTTATTTTTCAATATTTTTTTCGTGTTAATTATTCTTATTTGTATCAATGAATTTTTGGACCTTCGAAGTTTGTTTAAGGACCTATGTTTATTTTTGATAATAAATATAATTGCACTATAATTAGTTTTTGTTAAAAAACATTTCTTCTTTTAACAATAATAACTTTTGTTGTTCTATATATAAAATATTTTGAGAAATTTTCGGCAAATATATAATAAAATATAAATATATTGTGAAATAATCCTCCAGGCAGGTGACAGATATTTGCTACGGCTTCAGGTTATATGAGTCTACGCTTTGCTACGAATCGAAGCCTTGTTCGTTACTCGAATATCCTGCTAACAATATATTTACAATAACATTTTTATTTTTAAAATACTTCCCAATAATTATATACTTTATAAGTATTGTGAAATTATCTGAGAAAGCAAAATATTAATATCTTTGTTCAAAAGTTTTTTATATTTATATTATGTTAGAAAATTTTAAGAAAGAAATGATTTTTTTAAAATAAGATCCCAATGAATTTATTATTAATAATATATATATAATTAATAAATTCTTCACGTCTATAGATATATAGTGTCAAATACTCTTTGTATATATGTTTAAATATGTATTTTTATTTCATTTGTATATATATCATATATATTCACTATTTAACACTAAGCCTACCAAGTACCGATCAAATTGACCGTTCTTAAACTTTTGTAAAACTTACACATTTTTAAACGTTATAATATCGTTATCAAACTACATGACAATTCTTAGAATATGCATATAATATTTTCTTCACTCTTTACTTTTAGTTATTTCCATTATTACCTGCGTTATATAATAAAATAACTTTTAATTACCGGTCAATTTGACGGCGTGCGGTAGGAACAGATACACAAGAATTGTCGGTAGGTTTAGTGTTAATAAGACTAAGCCTATCACTTTCCTTTTGCTTTATACGTGGTTATAAATATTGTTAGAAAAACAAAAAAGAGATAATTCTTTTATTTATTTTTAAAATCTATAAAACTTGTGATTGTTTTCAACATATTTTGATATATCTTGGTGTTAGAGAAATAAGAAAATCAATACAGAAGCAAACCTGGAAATAATAAAAACAACAGAATTTAACAAAACATATCTTAATCATTTAATTACAAAGCATAATTTATTTTTAATATAAATTAATTTAGTTTATATTTATATTATACATATATTATATATATATATATATATATATATATATATATATGTACATAATAATAAATTTGTACATAACTTTCATTAATATAAGGCTTCGGTTACCCGGTAATTACGGTAATAATTATTACAAAGAAATATATTTATACATTAAATACCTTAAAAAATAAAATAAATCTGACATTTCATAAAAATTAAAGAGGAAATTTAAATCATTACTCTGGTAACACAAGAGTCATCTGGAAACGTCAAAGTTCAATGTCCGAATTTTCTATATTTAATCCGAGATGCGTCAATTGAAGTTAGTTACCGTTGTACGAACAAATGTACTTAATCTATCAGATATATACAAAAATATATAAAACTGACATACATTTCTTTATAAAATTAAATATATTTTAATATATATAATCTAAGATATAAAAATATTTAAATTAAATTGTTACATTACGTCAAATTGTTTGTCAAAACATTCAAACTATTGTTAGTATACTTTCATTTCTTATCCGGACACTTATTTATTATTTATTTAAATTATCTTTATATAAATAGTATTTTATTTTAAAACATTTATTTGTTGATAAACTTGTTCTAATTTGTGTAATATGATCTAAAATATGGAGATTTTGGATCGAAAACCTAACAAGTAAGAATCAAGAATCTTTCTACAATGTAAAAATGTAGTATTTTCATAATTTAACAAAACAAAATAAAAATCCTTCTCTTTCAAATAGTAATAAACATTATAGAGTAAGTATTTAACTAATAAAAAAAATATAATCTTTTAAGACAAAAGTTATCTATAATATTATAATAGTCTAAAATCTGAGGACAACAAAATGGCGGTCTTCAAGGTCTGTACAAAGATGGCCACACTAGTGATGTCAGGCTGACGTCAGGCTGACGTCACAGCGGCGCGTGTAACCTAGATCGAACTAGGCCTAGATCTAAAATAACATTAAACTATAACACCTAAACCTAATTTATCATATTATAATCAGATTACGATGTTAATAATATCTATACATATAAATTTATGTCCGTCTGTAATTGTAGTTACTTAGTAAGTAGTTCACTTAATGCATATTAAAGTGAATACGGTTACTACATAAAAAAAATTGTCTGTCTGTTTGTTCCGGCTATTCTCTGAAACGGCTGGACCGATTTTAACAATATTTTCACTGGATTGCTGATGTTATAAGTTTTACTTTAACACTAAACCTAACCAAGTACCGGTCAAATTGACGGTTCTTAAACTTTTGTAAAACTTACACATTCTTAAACGTTATAATATCGTTATCAAACTACACGACAATTCTTAGAATATGCATATAATATTGTCTTCACTCTTTACTTTTACTTATTTCCATTATTACCTGCGTTATATAATAAAATAACTTTTAATTACCGGTCAATTTGACGGCGTGCGGTAGGAACAGGTATACAAGAATTGTCGGTAGGTTTAGTGTTAAAAACAATCCGCACGAACGAAATCGTCGCCACAGCTTATATTACATACATACTCGTATATATTATAATAATTTATTATAATATTGATTTAATATTATTAACTTAATCTTTACTAAAATATTAATTTAATTAACAAACAACTACAGTAGAAGCCGCTTTGTGTGATCACGTTAGGCCAACTTCTGTATTTAAAAGAGGTTAAACTAAATAAAATAATTATCTTAATAATGGAAATATAAATATTAAAAATGGTATTTTAACGAAATGTATATATGATATAATTTCGTAATTTTATATAATCATATTTAATTAAAGTGTTAATGAGGTAATACCAAATGTATATTTAAGTAATAATATAATATAAGCCTTCACACATTAAGATATGATTTCATAAATTACTAAGATTTTAGTAGTCCGCCATAACTGACCGGACGTTCGTCCGGCTTGAGGAAATATTTAATTAATTAGCTACCTACTTAATTGTGTATCAAATTAATGTATGTTTGTGTGTGCTATTCTAATAACATATATATATATATGTATTATATATATATATATATATATATATATATATATATATATATATATATATATTTATAATACTGTAGTGTTTTTGTAATTCCAAATTAACAGCTTTTCACTTAATTCATATGAAAGTTAATACGTTATTTACATTTTAAAAAAATCTCTGTCTTTTTTCTGTTTGGTCTAGCTAACCTCTGAAACGGATAGACCGATTTTAATAAAGTTTCCACTGGCGGATAGCTGATGTTACAAGGAGTAAGCTACTTTTAAAAACATATTCCGCGTGGATGAAGTCGTGGGCACAATTAGTATAACTGTCATTTTGACAGCAAATTAACCGTGATGGTGGATGGTAGGTAACCGTGATGTTACTCGCCGTCGTGGATTTAAGATTATATATTTTGTCTTGACCTCATCTTATCTATCTATTACATTTATAGATCATAATTAGTCTTGCAATCACTAATTTACAATTTGATAAAAACCTCACATTTGCTGGAGATTAAAATAAATTATATATATAAAATACAAAACTTTATCAGTTGAAATTTAATACAACTATTTTCCTGGTATCAGTTAAGAGAAACAATAAAACGTTTCAAACTTGAGTCTATAAAGAGCGGTCCCTGACTTAAAGCTGACTCAGGCATTGAGTCATTTCCGAAGCGGATTCTCAGTGACGTCACGGGGTGCGCGCCCGCACATTTTAAACTTTAGGCTGGTTACATAGTAAAATATATAATATTATAATAATATTTTGTTTGTATATAATGTAATATCATTTAATAATTCTCTAAGTTTCACTTAATTGAATATTAAAATATCTATAGTTAAGTTATAATTGGTATTTTATTCGTCTGATTATTTATTTCTCGGTTTAAATTTGAAGCACGGCATATTAAATTGAATGAAGATAAAAAAAGGGTAAAGAGATAAATAAACTTGTCTGTTTCTCTGTATGTTCTCAAATAACTCTACCACTACCAATTGAAATCTGGATTTTACTGTTGGAAGGCGTGAGCCTCAGAAAAGGTTATACTCGTAGTATACCATAAATCCAAATTCAAAGTATAGAAGTTATTGCATAAGAATTAAAATCCGACGCGTTTGGTATTAAAGGTCAGCGGATTGGGATGGAATGTGGTTCTTTTTTGCATCCTACTCCTTCATCTTACCCGGGCTGGTTTGTTTAGTTTCCAATGAACCCAGTGTCTGAGTTGCTGTCGCTGATGTGATACTATAGGTCATAAAACTATTTGTACCAAGTTCTGTGGTATCATTTGGTGGTAGATCGCGGCCTTTGTTTGATGCGTCTTTGGCGGCAGCAGCTGGTAAAAAGCAAGCATATAAGTTTAGACTAAGGATCACTAAGGATCTGAAATCTACAGTTCTAACGAGGAAATATAACCATGCTTCCAAATTTTTCAAACAGCAAATGGCTAAAGCAAAGTTCATGCATGTTGTGAAAATTGGGGATGAGCTGGCAAGGTCAGTATGCTAAAATTTTTTGCTTTTTCTAAAGCCTCTCTAGGAAACTTTTGCCAGCCGCCATTGCCAAAAGGGAATGACTCTCTGGTCCAAGCGGCAAAAGAGAAAACCAATCTCTTGTCACTCTTTTTGCCTCAAACTTGACTTTGGATGACAAAGGAAAGATATCGCCTGCTTTCCCGCGGTGTCAGAGCTCAAAGCCCGAATAGTTTTTGGGAAAAAAAACCATCCGAAAATCTCTATTTTCCTTGGACGTTCATAAGTCGAGTAAGCCGGATGGCATTTCATCAATATTACGAACATGTACTCTAGAGTTGACTTCAGTGCCAAGGCATCTATTTAGGTTCGATGGAAATGTGGCATATCCATGAAGGCTTACGCGATCGAAAACCTTCGTTCGTGTTTAGCACAAGAGGCTTCTTTCGAAGCTTTCTTTCTATGAATTGTCTGAGAGTCTCTGTAAATGGATCACCAGATTTCTCACCGAATGCAGTACACAGCTCATTATCGACAGTTTTTGCTTGGACTCCAAGCCCGTAAACGTTGGTGTACCCCAAGACTGCGAGTTATCCCCAACTGTGTTCCTGTTGCACATCAACGATGTATTGGATATTTCTAACATACATTGGATGACAGCACTGGGGATTCGGTATATTCCGTCCGTGCGAGGCTCTCTCAGAAAAACTTCAACCATTACCGAAAGAAACTTCTGTGTTCTAGAGATTTTTTCAGAATGGTGTGAATCAAACCTCATTTAGTTTAATCCCCAAAAGACACCGGTTTGCACGCTTATCACTAAAAAACCTCATTTGTCGTATCACCGTTCTTCGAGAGCACTCTTCTCAATGCTTTGCCAAGTATCAGAATACTGGGCCTCGACATTTCAAACTATTACCGATTTCGATGAAATACCACTGATCAAAACAGCGAGGCAGTATTTCAAGCCTGTAAGCATATCAAAGTACGAAGTATTGTTTTCATTTCTAGTCCCGATCACCGAAATAACAGCTTCTACCTATTGGCCGCTTACAACTGAAAGCTATTCGGTTGTTAAGGAAGCCAGTGCTCTGTAGAGGGCTAGACTCTCTGGCATCGCGAAGAGACGTGGTATCTTTGTGCGTCTTCTATCACATTTGCAACGGAGAGTGTTAAGAAAGCTAATTCATCTGATGCCTGCCGCCGAATTTCATCAACGTAAAATGCGTCATCGCCTACAATACCATCCGTACCACCTGGATGCGTGGCGGTCTTCTACTGCACGGTTTTCAGGGACCTCTCTTCAACATACCATTAAGATGTGAAACGAACCTCCTTTAGCAGTATTTTAGGTTCGATACGTCATAGGTACCTGCAAATAAGGCGTATACTCCCACTTCCAAGACTGACAACGCTATTATGATACCCTAGATGTTGCCATAATTCATGGTGGCGGTAATCACTAATCATCAGTGATCTGCATGCTCGTTTGACCGTTTTTTATATAAAAAATGCATTTAGCAAAATATATTGAAATAATTAAAATGCAGAACAAATTTACTAATTACTAGATGGCGTTAGTGACTAAGGCAAGACTATTTATATGAATAGTGCACTTTCAATTGCCTTAACTACAGTCTAAACAATTTACTAGTAATATAGTATATAGTTCTTTTGCTTGAACTGTGACGTCACATTTATTCAAAACATAAAAATATGCTCGTGATGGTTTCTCCAGTATGTATATGCTTAACACTAAACCTAAAAAGTACCTGTCAAATTGACCGTTCTTAAACTTTTGTAAAACTTACACATTTTTAAACGTTATAATATCGTTATCAAACTACATGACAAGTCTTAGAATATGCATATATTGTCTTCACTCTTTACTTTCAGTTATTTCCATTATTACCTGCGTTATATAATAAAATAATTTTTAATTAACGGTCAATTTGACGGCGTGCGGTAGGAACAGGTCCAAGAATTGTCGGTAGGTTGACAAGTTTACTAAGTTCTATTATATTTATATTATTAATATAAATCCATTTAGACGAACCCGTATTATAGACATTCCTGTAAGCACCAACCGGCCTGTGCACAGTAATTGACAGCGAAATTCATTGGAGAAGGAAAATGTACAAAGTAATATATTTTTTATTTCTACTTCAATAAACTAGTACGCCTAGCCAGTGATGCGGAGATTTGAAAAAAAAGATGCAAGTGTGAGTTTTTATTGAATTTATAATGATAAAAATAATAGCTATAATTATATGTAAGAAAAAAATATATAAACTCAAATCAGAAACCTTAATAACTTTAAATGGTACTCTGTAATTAGAATATTAAGTAATTTTTTGTCTATCATATCGAACAATCGAATAAAATACAATATATATTAATGACTCATATCTTTATAACTTTCTCTTATACAAGCTTAACGCGTGACTTTGCAACGTTCAAATAATTGGGAAGAACATTTAATCTTTTTTCAGTTTAAAACCCAAAATTGTAACAAAAACCACACAATCCATCTTTTGAAAGAAATATTTCCAAGCTCCGTTCTTCGTGAGGTTTATTTAATATTTATTATATACAAAAGTTTTAAAGTGTAATGGAAAGCTTGCAATATGATTCATGCACTTTGTCATGGGTTTTTAGTATCAACTAGCTGCAATGCAGTTTAGACAAATTGTGCTTTTCGTGTTTAATTATTGATTTAATTAATAATAAATAATCTGTGTACAAAAATGTTTTACTTCATTTGAATATCTGCTTTTATCTAGCCTTATTTTAAGTTGGAGAGTGTTATACAGTAGGGCTTATTTAGATAAGTATGGTATCAAAATAGGGCCTTACACTTTCATTTGTTACATAGTTAATCGATGGTATTAATTAAAAGTGGAAAAGATACATATAAAATAAAAATATATACATTTTTCATTATTAGCAAA
Source organism: Melinaea menophilus ssp. n. AW-2005 (assembly GCA_918358695.1). Taxonomy (NCBI): domain Eukaryota; kingdom Metazoa; phylum Arthropoda; class Insecta; order Lepidoptera; family Nymphalidae; genus Melinaea; species Melinaea menophilus. Next base: position 28,727,992 of record OU911039.1, on the reverse strand, counting down.
TTAAACACGTCATTTCTAGAAAACCCTATAATTGTTTGATTATTGTAAAAAAAAAAGTATTTCTTTTATATTTATCTTCAAAATGTTATAATTTTAAACAACTAATATGTATCCAAACTTTAAAATTATAATTAATATAAACAGACGGAAAGTATCAACTTATTTTTGTATAGCAATTTCTTAAATAGAAAACTATTTTGCTAATATTGAGTCAAATCATCAAATATTTGTTCGCTATCACCATAAATACAAACAAATATACAAATATATAATTATATACATATATGTATATAATTATATACATATATGTATACTATTGGAAGTCTGATTTAATAAATGATCAAAATACAGGTTTAGTATCGATTTTGTTGGAATGGAAACGCCGGTGACATGGACGAGTTTAAAATAGACACATAAAATTAGAGACGATCTCTTAGTATATATAGATATAGGCTAACACTAGACCAGACCAGACCAGACCAGACTGGAATTTACGACGCTATATGCTAGCTGACCGTGAATTATAAATGCAGCCTATCCGCATTTAAATAAGATTGAAGTGTCTGTTTGTAATCCCATATTAACAGATTTTCACTAAATGCATATGAAAATATATACGGTATTTAAAAATATTTTTTTAATATTTTTCTGTCTATCTGTTTGTTTCGGCTAAATTCTGAAACTGCTGAACAGATTTTAACAGGACTTCCACTATGTGATAGCTGATGTTATAAAAAGTAACTTAGGCTTTATTTTAAAAAAACACATTCCATGCGAACAAACGGCTAGTATAATTATATATAAAATATATATACATGATATATAACAATTTATATATTATTGTTGATTTCAATACTATTCAATTTTATAATTTTATATTTTATATATTCAATTTTATATATATATATATATATATATATATATATATATATATAATTAAAGGACTTCTTACAATAAGTTAGGACATATAATGCCGTCTGTCTGTCAAAATTAATATCAATATTACAGATGTAAACAAGTATTAAACTGATTTTTAATATTTGTTGAATATTTTTAAGGCAAAGATGAAACTTTATAATAATTAGATTAAATTATAAAATAATTTCTTTATAAGGAAACTTTCTCTTATATATAATAACTGTTTATATATTTGTTTGTGCATTTAAGCACACAGTCACAAAACCCCTCCTTTATATATACATCTTAATCTAACTAATACTTCTTCTCTCTTTTCTTTGCCTGCTATTTTTATAAATCATAATTCCATATTAACTATTACATGGAAATAAAAAGTTCAATTTATTTTGCAACAGATAAATGACGATATATGACTATGACTATGACGAAATGACTATACCAATACATTTGATTTATCCTAATTAATAGTGTATAGTATAATCTGTGATTTAAGTACAGTTGATATATAGAATTGTGCCGGAAGATCACCACGAGCGTAACGTTGCAATAAATTCCTTGCAGCGCATCGCGTGCTTAACGCTCGCTTAATTAAACGGAAAAAAAAGCGTTCCGGAGGAAAGCTGCTTCTTGTTCGCGTGTCCGGAAACACGCGTTTCAATTTTTTGTTATTGAATTAATTGAAACGAGATCAACGTCCGTAATCTATGAAGGGTGTTAATTTGTTATAAATCAATCGTTGTTTGTAGATTGGAAGGACTATAAAATTACGTTAATACTAGTGATATATACGGGTCCAAGTTAAACAACCCCAGATCGGAGGGTTGCGACCTAGACCCAGGGTTGAATTCAAGGTCAGTTAGTAACTCAATTTACTTGAGGGCAAAAGCAAGGTCGGTCGGTCGAAGGACTCCGAAGGTGCCCTACATTAGATATTCTGTATCTGAGGGAATTTATCGATTTCATAAACAAAGATGCTAAGATATTTATTTATAATATATGATATATACTATTATCAACTAACAAAATAAAGTGTAAACACCGAATTATTACAATAATCATAATAAAATATCTATAAGTGAAAGAAATATCTAATGTAGTTCTATAAATCCGAGATATAATTGGTGTTAGGAGGTCCATAATGCATCTGAATTAATTGTGGCGATACTTGGTTATTGTACCGGGACGCACGCTAACATTTTTTTGACAGGATCATCGATGCGTGTTAAAGAAAAACAATGAAATGAGGTTACGATAACCGTATGAAGAACACACGGGTCAGAATTATGTAAGTACTTTTAATATCAGTGCGTTTTGTAATAAAAAGTAGACATTTTCAATGTTTATTTATGTGTAAAGTTATTATTTTACAGTCATAAATTCGTATATGATTAAAATTGAAATGCAATTGATTTTTTGTCCAATTTCCGTATTTATTCTATAACATTTTTATAATAGTGTAGTATACCCACGACTTTGTCGTTTGGAATATGTTTTTTTAAATAAAAATATCCTAAGTTACTCCTTATAATATTAAATATCGGCCAGTGACAATTCAGTTAAAATATTCCAGATTAAGTACCGATTTACCACTCACTGACTCACCACGAAATTTCCGAAACTATCTGTCCTATTAACTTGAAATTTTACATAGCTACTTCTTTTGTGACGTAGACGTCCACAAAGGACGGATTTTACGGTATTCCTATCCCAACGGATTTAAATTTCTTGTATTTCGACAAGTTTTAAACCTGTAGGAGCCATACACTTAACGCGAGGATAAGAGTTACTATAGCAAAGGTTCACATAGCAACGGTTACGATGACAACGGATAATATGACAAAGGTTACCATAGCAACCTAAGTTCACATCTAAATTAATAGTGTGCCCGCTTTGCTAAGCAGGAGGAAATAAGATAGTATTTTCATATGCATTTAGTGAAAATCTTTTTATATGGAATTACAAACAGACACTTCAATATTGTATAGATAACAAATAATCTACAATCAGGATACAAACTATGAATTTTGAACATGATATAAGAGATCAAATGACAATGTTATAATAATTAAATATATTCTTAATGTAAAGGCCAAAATTCTCAATATAGTAAGTATACGGGTAGCATTCAGTAAATTATAATTAACAAAACAAAATAGAATTATTTATATTTACATAGTTATGGTATGCCATATTTTTTATTTTATTTATTCATCTATATCTTTTTCAACTTTAAATCAACACGAGAGATCACTTGTGTATCAAATGGGAGTGTCGGGCATATTTGATGTCATACCCTTCTGTAAAGAGATTCGAAATTAAAATATCAGAACACTGTTAATACTTTTAATTACTAGATTTTTTTAACCTTATATCTTTCTTTTAAGCAAAACTTACTAAACCGCATCAAGTAAGTCAAATAGTATGTACTTATATTTTACCACATACTAACAGGTTCAGGCGAGTTGAACTATCGTATTTATAGATAATATATTTTATTATCCTTTCATGATATAAATGTAAGGTATATATATATAATAATGTAAATTAAAATCCTAAAATCTAGACTGCGAAGTAACCTGGAATGTCGCAGTTACCCAACTACCATGCGCCGGTTATCAATCAATACTCCGTTGCACTTCCAGGAAGAATCTAGAAAGAATCTACACGTCTAATGGCATACATTTAAATAATAGTAGATATTGTAGATACATTAAAATTAAATTAAGTTGGTTAGAACTAATAATATTTTATCCACATTTCTGTCTAATATAGCATTTAATAAGAGACGTAAGAAATATATATATATATATATATATATTAAATCTGGTCTAAAGTCTCCATGAATATAAGATTATATGTATAAGCGATAGTTGAAAAAAATAAGGAAATATCATTAAATTAATCTTTTAATTGCACATGTTAAAAATTTCCTAATATTTTTTTCTGGAAAATCAAAACATTCAACATCAAACACTGTATGATAAGGAAATAATTAAATAACATTTTAACCTACACTTATAAAATCAATTTGAATAACGCACAAGTATAAACTACTAATCCTAAAAAGTTGTAACTTGAGTTATAGGATTTTATTTAAAAGAAAAGTATTTTTGGGTACACATTTTAGAGGTTTGGAGTTACTTTGTATTTAACACTAAACCTACCGACAATTCTGGTATACCTGTTCCTACCGCACGCGGTCAAATTGACCGGTAATTAAAAGTTATTTTAGTATATAACGCAGGTAATAATAGAAATAACTTAAAGTAAAGAGTGAAGAAAATATCTTATGCATATTCTATGAATTGTCATGTAGTTTGATAACGATATTATAACGGTTAAGAATGTGTAAGTTTTACAAAAGTTTGAGAACGGTCAATTTGACCGGTACCGGTAGGTTTAGTGTTAATCTATGCCTAGATAGTGTGAAGAAATTATATTATGAGCGTTTTGAGCGGACAGTTTTGTATTACAATAGTGAATGATTATTATGAAATTTCATTATAATTTTAAGAAAAGCAAAATGTTAATTTCATTAAAAATTGCACAGAAACACAAATTATACTAATGTAATAAATGAACTCAGAAAATTAATAACCATAGCTACCTTAATTTCTTTTTATATGTTATCGAAATGTAATGAACAATTTAAAACAATGTATGATGTATGATGTATGAGCCAAAACGTGTATTAAGTGAAGGCTTTGAAGCATTTGTTTTCAAATATTGAAATAAATTAACCATGTATATGATAAAAGAATTATATGTGTATCGTTTATATATCAGTTATACGATATTTTTAGTTAAAAATTTATTTGAATCCTAGAATTTAAGTGTTATATACAAAATATTTGAGTATTTTTAGGTAAAAAACAAATAATCTAACAAACTCACTTTCCTTTATTTATCTTTTAGGGATTACAATGACTATAGAGATATATATAAAAGAATGGTATAATCAGGAACAAAACATGCAAGTCTGTTAAAAGACGAGTATCCTGAACCTTCAACTAAGCGGAGAGACGGAGAAATGATTTGGATATTATAGAAATAATGAAAATGCCATTTTTTTTTATGTAAGAGGAGGGCAAACGAGCTTGCGAGTCACCGTTGTATATGTGATCACCGCCGCCCATGAACTCTTGCAACATCCGAGGATTCACAAGATAGTTTCAGGTCTTGGAGGTAGGAGGTCTTGGATGAGTATACGCCTTTTTTGTAAGTACCCATGTCGTATCGATCTGGAAATACCGCCGAAGGAAGTTCGTTCCACGTTCGAGTGGTACGTGGAAAAAAAGTCCTTGAAATAGCAAATCGACTGTCAAAATAATCTAATATATATATATATATATATATATATACATATATATTAAAGATTTCAGAATCTTTAATATATATATATATATTTGTTACTATCTAGCGCAATTGACAATATAATAATCGTCATATAAAATTTGTACGAAATCAGCACTTTCTAGTTTTTTGTTAACTAGCTGTTTGTCAGCGACATCGTCTGCTCGCGTATATTATATTACTAATCCTTTAAGAAATCTCATGTTTTGTAAAGGATAGCAAGCTGAACATGCTCTTAGGTTTTTCTTAAGATGTTTTGTTGAACACTTAAGATGTTTTGTTGAACACACAAACTGGAAATCCTGTAATTCTAATGTAGTTAGTTACTTTCATTACATTTATTATCAGTACGCAAAGTATTATGCATATGTTAGTAGCTATAAAAATACCTCATATGTCACCGAGCACCAAAAAATGTATCTATTACTTACAACTTAGAAGAAGAGAAGATGAAGAATATATGGTTAATTCTTGTTGTATTATTTTTAAACACGGTATGAGATTTAGATCTAGTAAATTTTGATCTATCAGTAAATGAACATGAAAATTTGATGATAGATGAAATATTTTATAATGTAGGTCGTCTAAAGCTTTTCACGAGTTTGCTATAGGAAAAGTTTGGTTTCGAGGAGGAGAGTCAGGGAGCTAAAAGTTTTGAGCAGGGATTGTGTTAAAAATCTATAGCAAAATAGCAACATAATAAAGAAAAATATAGCAATATAGCAAATACATAAAGATTGGGGGTCGTAATCCTCCCCTCCACCCCCTCTTGGGACCGGCTATGTCGAGAAGTGAACATTATCGTTAATACTCCACTTTATTTCCTCTGAATATCTTTGGTCTTCGTTTCTATCTCAAATTTTCTTTTAAGAAAGCTTTAGATGACTCTATATCGATTCCAATTTGTCTTAATAGGTACATCATTGGTAATTTTAAGCAATTCTTTCAATCTGTGATAGAACTTTCTTAAGACTTGATGCTGTTGTTGCTATGTTTGATGTTTTTATCTATTAGTTTTGATTTAATATTTTTAAATGTTCATTTAAAAATCTTTGTTCTTATTTGAATTTAGTTTTAATATTTTTTTTTATTTAGAATTTTGAATAAAAATAATATTTTTATTTTCTAAGCTTTACAAATAAATTGAATTGAATTAGAGCTTTACTTAAACTGATTTGAATTAGAGCTTTGAGGTTTAATTTAGCTTTTTGATGTATAAATTAAGTTTATTTTTATGCTAAAGAATGTTATTGGCTTTTTTTAGTGACTTGATTTTGAAATTGATGGTGTGGAATAGTTTGTAACCAAGGGACACACCCTGGCTATAAGTGACTACTGCCAGGCTAATCATCATAATATATTTAGAAACTTAAAACCAAAACCTTCCAAGTCTTCTGTCACCTTTTCATATCTTTGGCATTTAGAACATGCAGCAGACAGTTTTGACAAATAAAAAATATTAAAAAAACTAAAAATTAAATTAATATCTTCCTTTACTATCAATAAGTTTTATACGTATTTTGTAAATTTAAAACAATAAAATCGTATTATCACAATCGTTTCTCTATAATTGTCTATGAGATGTACATAATTTATAGACTTGATAATCAAATCCCAGAAATTAGGAGATTATTTAAAATTTAAAAAAGCTTGTAAAATTGTTACTGTAAATGCAAATATAAATGTATTACAAGTCACCATCAAATTGGGCTTGATCCAGGTCTCATGAGTCCAGACTATAATATCAGTAAATTATTAAAATAGCTAATAACATAGCTGTTAAATTTGTTAAAGGTTGTAACAATGAGTATTAACAGAATTATTCCTTCAGTATATAATGTTATATATAGTCTGTGCATTATATACTAGAAATGTTTGACATCTATTGTTAAAATGTGACAAATGCCTTAGACGGGTATATTGTTATAGTCTGTGCTGCTCTATTTTTTTTGTTTTACTTAGGTGTTTACGTCTTTTGCTGAAACGTCACTTTTCCTAGTGACAATTGATAGGGTATTATTCATGCCATAATCTTATCAACAAATGATTAATATTAATATGCATAACAACGCGTATTAAAACAACAGTATATCAAAATGTTGAAAATGAAAGTTATTTGTATTATATTTACTTTAAGGTATGTCTTCAAATATAAAAATATTTAATTTTATTAATTATATATATTAATAATACTTTTCAATCTTATTTCAGCCTAAATTTGGCAGTCTTCAGCGTCGATGCAGGATCTGATTTTGATTTGCTCATTTTCACGCAACAATGGCCCGCCACTGCTTGTAAAGATTGGAGAAAGCACAACCCCGCACATACGTGTTCAATGCCAAAAATAACAGACAGTTGGACCATACATGGCATTTGGCCCACGAAAATCGGAACTATTGGACCATCTTTCTGTAATAGTTCATGGTATTTCGACCCCGAAAAAATAAGACCCATTGAAGGAGAATTAATGCAGAAATGGCCTAATATTTATGGAGGTAAATTTCTTTTATCTTCTTGTTATGCAAATTATATTTAAAATAAAAACGTAAAATTTAATATCATTACAGAAAACAAAATTTTATATTATTTTGTGAATAAACAAATTTTTTTAATATAATACTGTTTCAAGAATTTAGTTTTATCTGTTTTAAATGTATGCTTAAAAAATGTTTCCAGGTACTCCAGAATATGGTCTGTGGACTCATGAATGGTCGAAACATGGAACTTGTGCCGCCATCCTAAAACCTCTTAATTCAGAGTTAAATTATTTTCTTACGGGTCTTAATTTTCTCAAAATGTATTCTATGACCGATATACTTAAAGAAAACCAAATTGTACCATCAAATGAGAACAAATATTCAATCGAAGATGTAAACAGTGCAATAAAATCCAGGATTAATAAGAATCCGGAGATACAGTGTAAGAAGGAGGACGGCAGAGAAAATTATATATCCGAAATAAGAATTTGCTTCACAAAAGAATTAGAGATTACCGATTGTGATGGGATTGTGACTCAGAAGTCTGGTGATGAGTCGATACTAACTAATTGTGATACTTCTAAGGATGTTGTCTATCCACATTACCAGAAGTATATTTGGTATGTTGAATTATACAAGCTACTAACCTGGTTGCAATGGTACACGCTGTAGAATATGTTGTAGGTTAATACACTTTATATTTGTTTAACAGTATTCAATGAGATAAAAATAAAATACAGAAAGTATGTGCATAAAATGAATTTTTATATATATTTCAGTACATTTTGATATTTATATTACTTGCAAAATTACTGTATAATATAACTTTCATAAATTTTTTAATGTATTTTTTTATTGATTCATTTGAAAACTTTGAAGAAAATGCTTCTGTATTATCTATTAATAATTCTAAATTTGATATTTAATGAATGTGGGGAATATGTAAAATCCCTTTAAGTTTTACAAATTATGTATATTAATTATAAAAATAAATTGTAAATGATTAAAATTAATAAAAAGACAAGGTGTTTTATTAATATATATATAAAAGGATAATTAAGTTAACTGTAATGGTTTGTCGAGGAACAGGAAAATTGAACTAAGGTTATAAATTGTCTTAAACCTGATGCATATTTATTTCAAATTAATATTGAGCTCTAGGGAATCAAATGTCTAAAACAAAAATATATATATATAATCAAAATAGGCCCTCCGGTCACTTCCATTTGACGTACACAAGTGATCACTGGTATGGATTCAAAGTGGAAAATATATAAATAAATACATATAGTTTGGATGGATTGATTCAAAAACACATCTCCAATACAGTAGTGAATAGATTAGTAGTAGTAGTACTACTAATCTATTAGTAGTAGTAGTAGTGAATAGAATAATGTTTGTAAAAATTCTTAGGACATGTATTGTTTTTAAATATTTTTTTATCGTGGTCGGAGTTATTATAGTTTAAAATACAAAATGGCAAATAAAAAAAATCAACATCACTTAATTTGCTTTATTGAAACCCACATTTAATAGACGCATTTTCAATTAGTATTTTTTAAACCTCAAAGTAATCATGAATTGTATATCCCATATGGTTGTAACTGGAACTGAAGACATGGTATATCCATATTAATAATGCCAACGTAATGTATGGCACTTTTGGACCTTAATTGCTACCTCTTGAGACTATTATCACCGCAGACGGTACCAGACCTGTTGACAATATTAAAACTTAATTTACATTATAAGTGTTTTACTATAATTAAAATTATAGGATTGCCAGAAATTAAAATATTGGTACAAGATATGAAACCTATATTATAGTTCACGATGGTCTTTGAAGGCAAAGATCAGTACATAATTTTAGAATCATTTAATTCTCCTAATTGGTTGGTATTTCCCACATTTGGTTCAACATTCTGTGTAGCAAGTTTCCTTATTTGCATATTTATAAATTGTGAATTCGATGTTTGACTTTTTATAGTCCTTCATCGGTAAAGGCTTATAAAAGGCATTCTGGTATTTAGTGATGTTATTATGACTTTTAAAGCATTGATCCTTTAATTGCTAGTGTTCAATTAATATTATAATTATAATAATCCTATTGCTGGCACTTCTTGGCACTCCAATAGTTATTGGACGAACATTTTTATTGTGCCCTTATGGACTTTTTTTTTATAAGTATATTTTTTGTAGATATAACTGAAATAAATTTATATAGATTGTAAACCCTAATCTTCCGGATGTGGTAGTGGATGTTCAGTTTCCTGGTTTGTAGCTGTATGTAAATATAACTGGCATTATTCAATTGCGATTCATTATATCGCTTCGAGATAAGGTCTCTGGGGCTGCGTGATACTTATCAATAAAACTATATACAATCTGTCCTCTTGTACTCCCAAGCAAGAGAACTGTGTAAGTGTTTGCCTGGAAAGGCATGTGTTTATAATTTTATTACTAAACATATTTTATATAAAAATATGAGTGACACACCCACATACGCATGTACACACACACAGACACATATTATTATGTATCAGTATGAGGTTATTTTGTAAAAAAATTATAGTAGTACTTAGTGACATTCATAATACTGGTAAAGAACAGTAATATTACCTAAACATTGTAAAGGTGTTTCATAGTCCTCAAAGGTAAATATCTTCTTAGGGAATGTAGTCATCATCTTGAAGTTATCATTATCTGCAAACTCCGGCTTGTTTAATTGTAGATATAATCTGTTGAAGTATAATTAAAAAAAATATATATAATTGGTATAGATATTAAAGGTTATAAAATTGATTATTTTTATTATTATTATTATTACTTAACAGCGGCCAATTGTTCCTTAGCATTGAATGTGTGTGATATTGACTGTCCATCAGGGAGTTTGAGCTGGATCCGAGCTGATTCATATGTTTTGGGTGTGGGTGTGCTCAGAACTGGTGCTGGGACTGGTGCTGATGCTGTGGGGACGGGCTCTGGGGCCGGTTGGCCAGATGCTGCTAGCCTAGAAATCAAATAAATTAAGATTTTATAAACAAAATTTTCAGTCAATACCTAATTGGTGTGAACTATTTAAGCTATCATCTTTTTGCAAACAAACGACTTAGGACTATACAAAGATAAAATTTAAAAATTTACTTCCTAGCCTGTTTATCTGCTTCTATTTGTGCACGGACTCTCTCTCTAGCTCTCTGGTCTTCAAGCTTCTCCCTTCGCCTCTGTTCCACTAACTTTTGCATCTCCTGCTCCTGCATTCGTTGCCGAGCCTCCTGCAGATCTTTTCCTGATTTAATCCTCAGTCTTTCACGTTCTAATGCTTCAGCCTGAAAATGATACCATACTGTAATACTGTTTCTCTTTATCAACATCATCATCAAAATGAATCATTTATGAAAATGAAACCACGAAGGCCTCAAATACACATTATGGTTGAAGTATGAAACTTGAATGTTTCAATATTCAATAGTTTCATTGTATAGAATAAAAATAATGTAAGTATATGGTTGATATCACAACAATCACAATAAAACAAAATTATTTACATATATTAAATGTTGGCTAATATTTGAAACATGTATATTTGAAATACCTTCTCTCTCTCCTCCCTTTCTTTACGTTTTTGTTTCATTCTCTCTTCAAGCAAAGCTAATTGGGCCTTTTTCTCCTCTTCAGTTAAAGGCTTTTTCTCTTCAGTGGATTCAGAGAAACTGCTGTGGTTTGTTTTCGCTGCGTGAAATTCCATTTCATCCTGGTTTTTAAAAAGCTTTCCGCATTCATCACATTTAAACGACTTGGCTTCCTCCTCTCCTGTTTCGGTGGATTGGGTATCAGCGGCCGGTTCGTTACTGCTTGGTGCCGGTGTTTCGGCAATTGTGAATCCTGAACTGGGTTCGGGATCATCGGCATGCGCTAGCAACCACTCCATTGCAGGTTCTACACCCTTGTAGTTGGTCACTGCTAAAGCCTTTTCGCTAAAATATTCAATGTAACTTATTACTTTAACCTAAGCTTTTAAACAAAAATGTTGAATAGAAGCCATAACTTACGCTCTTTCTTTTGGAAATCCCATCTCAATCAAAGTTTGTATCTCTGCCATATTGAAATTCAATATAACTATGTGTCTGATATATAGAAATTAGAATAAATTAAGAAAATAACTTTTCATCACTTATCAGCTGTTTTGATTTTTCTAGCTTAATTTTTAATAGTTACAGATACAAAAAAAAATCACAGATAAAAAAATATTTTTCCCTGCAATAATAATTTAATTTTATAATAGTAATACGACAATAATATTAATTAAGAGAAAAATATTTTTTATTGTTTTCAATAAACTATATTTTAATATAATGCTAAATATGTTTATAGTTCGGCATTGATTATAATCTGTTGTTTTTGAATTTAATGTAACGTTTTATCCCGTTCTTATTGATGTGTGTTTTTATATGAATAAATAGATATTTTAAAGTAATATACATTAGTCAAATAATCGGTTAAAGAAGATTATTGGAGATGACGACATTGAAAAAGTATAATAAAAGAAAAAACATCCAGAATAGTGATCCGGGGAAAATATTGGATTTAGTCATGAATTTAACTGATGACAATTGTGCCCAACTGCAAATAAAAATTAACTTATATGTAAGTCATATCGAAAGAACAATGGCAGCTTTCCATACATCATTTTACCTGACATTTTTTGGAAGCGTCTAAATATAAAAAAATATTTAAACGATAGGGGTAACATTGCATAAGCTTAATCAGAAACAAATATTTTTTTAGAAAGCCACAAAAAAAAGATATTTCAGTTTTTGTTTAACACTAATTTGAGGTTACCTGTCGATACTAGTTGTCACTGATTGTAATTATAGTCTATACAAACATAAAAAAATACGTAAGAGATTTCCTAAATGATGTTTTTAATATTAGTTATTAGTTTAGTAAAGGGTTAGAATATGTCTTGAACGGATTTTATCGCGTTTATTAACGCGAATATATATTTACAATGAATAATATTTGTCTAAATATAAGAAAACCGATCTTTCTTCTTTGCAAATATGTCAGATAGCTATTTCTATTTACTAAGCTTCAACCTCTAACATTCCAATACTGGGCATAGGCCTCTTTCACCAGATAGGAAAAGAATCGCAGCTTAATAGCCGATGGTCCAATGCGTGCTAGCAAATTGCCTACTATCGATCCCGCGAACACCATCGTATAGGCAGCGCCAATCGACAAGACCACCGCTATTCTATAGCGATCATATAGTATAGTATAAAGGTGAAAAAAAAAATATTTTGTTTAGAAAAATGTAGTTATACATTTATTTAAATAAGGATAATATAGGACAGACATATGTAAGTCTGGTAGTCTGGTAATGCTATAGTTCCATTCTTTGTATTCCGAATGCCTGATGGCCTGACAATATCTTGCTCATGTGGATCTTCATGAGATTGGTTGTCCTTCAAAGATATGCCAACATTGGCATTGAGATATACTCCACAACAGTAGGCTCATTAGGTGGCTCAGTATGCGAGGCATCATCATCCCCATGTTGAATGGCTTCTTCAACTCTTAATTCATTAAGGCGATTCATATATAGGAATAGGACCTCTCTTTTTGTTCGCAACCAACAGGACTAGCATACATTGTCTGAAGTTTTTACCTGGCAGAAATATAAGAAATCTTTCTGATTTTAGCATATAAAACATATATCTAGGATTAATGTTATTCAGGGTAAATTAAACTTATAATATAAATGTATTTATGTAACTTTCACAATCTAAATAATTGTAAGAAGATTAGATATTAAAATAAATAAAATCAAACAAACATTTTGAAAGAATAAAACCTATAAGTTTAATGTGTATAGAATACATAAAAATAATAGTATAAAACAGAACTTAAACTAAGATGTACACACCTGATGTGGTTCCTTACTGCATTTAATTATTTCTATCATCTGCCGTTGTAGTTCAGAGGGATTATCTCTTAATATTTTCTCATTTTGCCTTTGTATGAGGGAACATCCGCATAAAATACAAACATTGGTATGACCACGCTGACTTGGTGTCGGTCCAGCTTGTGGTTCATTACCAGTATTCTGTTGAAGATTCCGATTTACTGCATCTATTAAAAGTTTCTAACATGTTTCGCAAACATAATCCTCATCAGTTATCTGAAAGTAATTTGTAATAAGCGTTAACGCATTATAACAAATTATGTTTGAAAGTATAAATAACGAGTTAATTTAATATAATTTAGGGATAAACACGGGCAATAGCATTTTTAAGAACTTACGATTTGTGGATAAATCGAGTTGCAGAACATCGTACACACTTGTGTTTTGTTCTAAAATCCGATATCGGCGAAGAGTATTCACGCAAATATTACAATTCACGCACAATATGTGCTTGCGCTTGCTATCCATGACAAAAGAAGTAAGAACACTCAGAACAGAAAGACAATCGAAATCCGTTAAGGCGTCCGAGAATGAATAGTTGCACAGAAGTCGCGATGACAGCGTAAAAGTAAATAGACCACGCAAAGCTAGTTAAAATGGCTTCCAGTACTGTCAAAGTCAGTCAAACTATTAGTCAGTTATCAGTCATTTAAATTGACCTGTAATAATATATTTGATTAATCTTATAGTTAAATACATACAACAAACGCAATAATTTAGTTTCTTTATTATGTAGTAATTACAACAAAGAAAAATTAATACTGCTATTTATCATTTTAAATAGTTTTTTAGTTTTTAATTGTATTAAACCGGAAATGCACAAAAAACCGAAATTAAAAGCTTATTAAATAAAAGTTTTTTTCGTGGCTTTCCCACGTAAATCTAAGACCGTGTAAAAAACGACTAAATGATACAATTAAGTTTCGCTTTGGTCTTGTTTTTAGACGCTTCATAAAAGGTTCAGGTAAAAAATTGCCATTGTTCTTTGATTCTCAAAATTAGTCTAGTAATATTTTAGTAAAGTTCGAGTTACTTAAAAAAAATTACATAAAATCATCAACATCATTACGTCCTCGTACAACCAATTGACGGATCGTTTTGATATTCTCCTTAAAATTAATTTAAAATTTTAAAATATAGTTATAGGTTTATTTAATATGACGTACATACAATAAAAAATTTTGATAGGTTTTCCGTTAAGATATTGATTCCTTACTATGAATTTTATTTAAAGTTACGAGAAGAATGCGATGCAGAAACAGTATTTGTAATCGTAGTAAGAGGGGGCGTCGAAGCATCTATAGAAGCTGTTGGATCAACACCCTTAGCGCGAAAAGTTAAATTATGCGTAGGCTTTTTGTTTATTGATTCTATATAAATATTTTATATATATTTAATATCCGGATATATATATTTTTTTATCTATTATTAAACGCAGATGTCGCAAAGATTGTCTGACGTTCTGAAATTGGGAACAGAACAAACTGAATTATTGTCGAACTTTGGATCGGATTTTCAATCGATTGTATCTCCAGTTAGTAAATTTATGTTATTAGAATAGCAAATAAACATTTTTTTTTCAATTAGCTTATTACAAATTATAAACTGTAGTAGCATTTAAATAATTTTATAAGAACGCCAGTTATTTTTACTATTATATTCGCAGTACGTTATAAAAGAAGCTAAGAAGCGTGTTATAATGCTTCCTGTGATAGATAAACCATTTTCCTTAATTGTGTGCGCGGTTGCGCCGAAGATTCTAGAAGAACAAGTCACACTTATTATACATGAATGTTTTTTGTACGTATTTATTTTATTGATGATTATTGCAGACATTTCGTTACTTAATCTACTGAGCGTAATTAGCATACTAAAATAGTGTTGTAGAAGACTGTTAGTGTGCTGTTAGCTAGCTAGTTATTGGTGGGCATTTCAACTATGGGGTCAAGTTTAAGTTTTTTATTTTACCTTGCATTACTTATTTATTATAATATAAAAATATACATTGACCTTGTTATGTCCCATATAAACGAATATAATTAAATAATCATTTTAAGTATTATATTGAATCTTTTTACTAGTTTAACGTTATCTAATTATTAAATATTTCTAAACACATAACAGATTCGTTTGGCCTGTTCTTAAAAAAACTATCGCTCTTGATTACGAGTGCACACTAAAACAAAAATGTCAGCAACTGTTGCGCGTCGCGAGGAGATTGTTTACACAAGTACGTTTCAGTCTCCTGTCTTGTTCTAAATTTAAAATTTTTGATTAATAAAAACAATCATACTACAAAGGTAGCGTCGCTAGAAACCCTCCTACAAATAGCAATGGAACAAGCTAAGCAGTTGACCAAAGCGGGGTATTGCTCCGTCATGTTGGTAGACGTGGAACGCATGGAGCTGGTAGAGAGGTGCCACCCTGGACAGGTTGCGGATGAGGTTGGTATTACATTTGGATTTTGAACCTCTTAAATTTTAGTTTCTCATGACAATTTTTGTAAAAAAAACTATAGGATAATGAAACAACGGAACGACGGTTTCCAATGAATATTGGTATCACCGGACAAGTGATTAAAACTGGTACACTTATTAACTGCAAGAATGCCAAAGAACACGTTGCTTACAACCCCACGATTGATTGTTATCCTGGAGTTGATTGCAAGTATGTGTGTATATTATTTTTTAGTAAAAATGTGTTTTTTATTTGTTGTCGTTAGAACGTAATTGAGCTGAGCGTAAGCGAAGCTCTTATCCGTTTGGGAGACCTTTTTTTGTGTTTAGTTGTCTCCAGAATGCTATGAAATAATTAGTTAAAAATTTTCTCATGTATTTTTGAACCGAATGCGGATGTTATAGCGAACAGATTGAAAAAATGTTTAGCCATTCAAAAGTTATCAAGAAAAGAAGAAAGGAGATAGGCTCAGCTCAACACCCGCCGCGCAGGGTTGGCGGATCCTAGTATTATATAGCAACATTGAATTTGTCGTTATTTTGTTTTATTTAATTCTGTCACAACTGTTCAGCTTTTAAATTACAATAGTAATTTATAGATTGAAATAAATGATTATTGTTTTAGAGCGATCCTCTGTTTTCCAATTTGTGAACGTTCCGGCATCATAGGTGTCGGTCTGCTAATAAATAAAATCGGAGATCCGTACTTTGACGCTATGGACGAAGAAATGGCGTTAGCGTTCAGTATATATTGCGGGGTTTGCATTATGCATTCTGTGGTTTATCAGAAAATACAGGAGGCGCACATCAGAAATGCTTTGACGAATGAACTCGTCATGTACCACATGAAGGTAAATTTGTTTTTAAAAATAGAATTATATATATATTTATAGTTTTATTAAAGATGTTTTCTATTTGACTGGTGTTTGCGGAAAAAAAAACGGTTTTTTACAAGGTTATTATTTATATAGTTTTGTTTTTGATAAAAAATCATGAACGCGTTTGGGTAGTATTTTTCTGCTATATTAGTATTTTAACACTTTGTTATTGATTTATTTCCATCTATTTTTACTGTTATAAAGTGTCATACATATAAGAATCGGCAGTTCAGACTTTCTTGCCCTCATAACTATTTTCGTCGTCCGTCATCATGTCAAGTGTCAATCATCGTCCATCGTGTCAAGTGTCAAGTGTCAAATGTCAATTGTAATATGACAGTCATGCATATGCGTGAATATTTGTTTTCATTAGATAAAGATATCCATATCCAATGTTTGGTTTTGATTAAACCAGCACTAAAGTATCTCAAATAGTTTTGTGTTACATCCTAAATATATATTATAAAGAAAGAAGGTACAAAACGGGAATGATCTGCAAACAGTACCTTATGTGATGATTGATTTGTTAGAAGAGGATCTATAATACAAAATCCAACAACATAGCAATAATAGCAGTATAATTCGAATATTAACCTCGAGAATTCGTTTGTTTAAAATAATGATTTTCTGGCAATATGGAAAAGATAATAATAAAAGATAAATACTATAAGTTAGTACTCAAGTAAAAATAAAATAAACATCTATAAAAAAACTTCATTGAATTTATTTTTATGTCAATTATTGTTTATATATGATAGATGCTAATTATATTATACAACGAACTTATTTTAATATAACTCCAAATAAGCTCTTTTGCATATTTAGTTTTAGTTTCCTAATTCATTATGTTTTTAATTAATAAAAGTTTTTGTAAATTCATTATACATGCTCAACTTGACAATGTATATATTCATATACATTGTCAAGTTGAGCATCTAGCTATAATGATGAGCAATAAGTTTTTTGCACATACATTTTTAAATTTTGGCAACTTTGGGAAAGTTAATATTTGTATTGATTGAGTACTGGCATTGTATAATTTGCTCAAATACTTGATTATATGAAAAATCTTTTTAAAAGTGGTTGATTCCTTTTATTGTGGAATATACATATTAATATATACATAATAATAAATTTACCATATGTCATAACGAAGTATATATTCATAATAATAATAATAATAATAATAATAAATTATTATTATTATTATTATGAATAATAACTAATCAATTTATAGATTGCTTGTAATCTACTATTGATATTAAAGGTCTTTTTACAGTTTGGCTATTCTATAACTCTAAACTTAGAGTTGTTGTGGTAAAGAGTTTATTTATTAAATTAGTAAGGAAATTAAGTTGAATGTAAATGTAAAAGTAAATGGTCTTTCTTAACAAGATATAAGCCAAGGATCCAGTTAAAGAAAACCGAAAGAACAGTTAAAAGAATTCACCAAAAATATGTTGAGGATTAAAGAGAAAAATATACATTATTTATATATAATAAACTATAGATTAATAAACACATCATTTGTGGAGCAGGTGTCAAGAGAGAAAAATGTAAATAATTGTGATTCAAACTGTTCAGACCTGTCATCATCATCTTCCTGCCCTTATCCCGTTTTCGGGTTGGCACAGTATGTTTTTTCCTTCCGTACTCTCCTGTTACTCGTCATTTCTGTACACACTCCCTTCTCCATATCGTCATTCACGCAATCCATCCATCTTTTCTTCGCCCGTCTTCTACCTGTCCATCCCTCGACTACCATACCTAGCACTCTTTTTGTCACGTGCCTTTTATACCTCCTCATAACATGCCCATACCTTGATAGACGGCTACCTCTAATTTTTTCTGCCTGTTCAGACCTATCATTAAACTAAATTGAAAGAAGGTATTTAAGAAGGACATTTTTTATACTAAAAATGTATAAATAATCATTTCGTTCTTCTATATCTATAGAGATTCAGAAAATATTGTCAGGTTTAAAAACTACTTATTTTGTAATCCTGGTTAGGGTGCGTCTGTGGTTTGTGGGTTTAAATGGTTAGCTTTTGTAGCTTTTGTTTAAATTAATTCCTCCTGGTGAGTTTTTGGTTGCGTTGGTCTCCGGTTTTTCTTTTAGGGTTTTGAACTCGCTCATTATGGTATCGAGTGAGCCTGTAGTGTGAAGGAGAAAGGAACCCGCTGTCGGTTTTTTGGACGACTGTGGGTTTATATACTCTCTAATTTCATGGAGCATCCGCACTATCTCATTGAGTTGGATTTAGTTTCTTAAGCGGATGGATGTGCTGGAGGTGACTTACCAAGTTGCCTAAGTATCTTGTCGCACTTAAGAACACTTCAGTAGGCGTGTAAGATGTTCCTGAAACGTTTTTTAGTTGAAGCTCATCGTTTGGTTGGACAACGGTGGTTTTAAGCTCTTTGTTCTCGTTCAGTAGCGCCTGATATTTCTTGGTCTTTGTCGTTGTTTCCCCTGATATTTTGTTTATGCTTTTTCATCGAAGTTATTTTTTTCTCTCGACTGCTATCTAGCTGTACTCCTTTTTGAGATTAATAGCGGCGTCAAGGGCCTTTCTTTTCCGTCAAATCCACCTCCACACCTCTCCTCATATAACTTATAAGAAGGCTGTGCCTGCGTCCACTTGATCCTAAAGCCGCTGATAGCACCGACTCGTTCGGAGACGATGTTATGAGAGAGGGTTTTGTTTTCTAGATTATATATTGCTGAGTCTGGTGTTGCCATTCTGTAAGCTTCTTTAGGGCATATATATATATCTTTAGTTAGTATTGTTCCTTCGATGTCGCTGTACGTAAGGGTTGCAATGTTGTGGTCTGCTGTGGCGCAGTCTTAAGCACCGTCTTAGTAGTTACACTTTATAAATAGTTTATAGATTCACTTTTTTGTTCGCCATAACACTATCGCGTTATATATTAATATTTTCTAAATAATTTTTCACCTGACTGTATATGGCTTTCCCAACTATTTCTTCTTAGATCGCCATGACCTTTCTCTGTCTTACTGATTATTTTGCTGAAGATTTTGGGTTTGAAATTCTTGATACCAGTTCGTCTATCGTTAGAAGTGAATGGTTATATAGCTTTATTTGCCCCTCTCATACACACACATATTCAAACGTTTTCTTTTAGGACCCTTGCACTTCTTCAATAATGTTCCTATCTGTAAGATTTTCAATATTACTAAGTACTTTTTCTTCGAGAAGTATAGGTAGGTATTTTTCTATGTGGGTGTGGACTTCTATGCGGTGTGTCGATGCGATCTGATTGAGTTATGTTCAATTAGTCTTTCCATCTATATATCCCTTCTATACCCATCCTAAGAGTGAATACATTTGCAACTACCCATGTTCACAGACAAACATAAATATAATAACCATATATTCAAAGGTAAGTGATGCAGAAGTCAATCGACTGCTCGAGTGCACGGGATTCCACAACCAGGCGCACATCACTAGCTTACACTTCAATCTACGAGCCTTACCCTTGAGAGAACTGCCGTGCTATGTGTACAAAATGTTCTCTGACCTTGGGCTTAATAAGAGGTAACATCGTATAATAATAGTTTTAAATAGTCCAAGATTTGTTTTAAGGCTTTAGAATAATTTTGAATCTTGAGTACATAAAAGTAAGGTTTCTTTCACGGTAGATATTCAACTTTGTTAGGAAATTAAAGTATTGTTTATTTCAGATTTAATATAAACAAATATAAGTTGGCAAGATTTATCTTGCATGTTAAGAAAGGTTACCGCGATGTTCCTTATCATAGCTGGTTACACGCGTTCAACGTGGCGCAGTGGTCCTACGCCGCTATCACAAACTATAAACTTGTCTCACAGGGTTACTATACGTATGTAAATGGTTTGAATAATTATATATATTGGGAGGGCATGTATGAAGAGGTTGATGTCTGTGGCCGAGGCGAAAGAGGTATGCAGGGACCGTAGCGTTTGGCGCTCCGTCGTCTCTGGCTACCCCGTAAGGGACATGGCGTGAAGCTAAATAAATATAAATAAATAAATAAATATATTGGGTAAATGATAATAATTAAACTGCATTCTAGCGAGCTCCAAGCACTAATGTATGTAATCGCCGGTTTAGTACACGATATGGATCATCGCGGGACAACTAATAGTTTTCAAATACAAGGCCGTTAGTATTATATATGAGACATTTTATGTAAACTTAATTTTTTCTTATGATCCTGATAATTTAACCACTTAACGACTCGCAGAGACAACCCTAGCGGCGTTGTATTCCAGTGAGGGTAGTGTGATGGAACGTCACCACCTTGCTCAGGCCATGTGCGTCCTCAACACTGAGGGCTGCGACATATTGGAGTCTCTGCCCCGAAGAGACTACGATAGAGCCATCATGCTACTCAGGGATTATGTACTAGCTACAGATCTGGCTAATCATTTTAAGTAAGAATATTATTGTTAGGCTGGTTCTTACATATTAGATAATCGAAAGTTATTTAATAAAATTGAATAATATAATCCTCGCAGAAGTCTAAACGACTTCAAGGCCATATCCTACGATTTCCAAAAGGGAAATCGCGCTCACACGAGCGCCATGCACGCGCTGCTCATGACAGCAGCAGACCTCAGCGACCAACTCAAGGACTGGGGCAGCGTCAAGAAGACCGCGGTTATTATATAATCTGTTTGGGGACGATACCACATTATCTGGTGACAATTGATCGGGGATCTTGACATTTACCAATTACTTGAACAATTTAAAGATTTTTATTCAACAAAAGCGTCCTCAGTCCATAATTGAATCTTGTAACCTTAGGCGGCGGTTCTGACGGAATTCTTCAAGCAAGGTGAGTTGGAGAAGAGTCGTGGAGATTTACCCGTCAGCATCATGGACAGGGAGAAGTGTTTTATACCGGATTTGGAAATACAGTTCTTGAACATGACTTGTCTACCGTTATATGAGTTAGTATTATCCTGTGCATTATTCATGTGCATTATTTTTAACACTAAACCTACCGACAATTCTTGTGTACCTGTTCCTACCGCACGCTGTCAAATTGACCGGTAATTAAAAGTTATTTTATTATATAACGCAGGTAATAATGGAAATAACTAAACGTAAAGAGTGAAGAAAATATTATATGCATATTCTAATAATTGTCATGTAGTTTGATAACGATATTATAACGTTTAAAAATGTGTAAGTTTTATAAAAGTTTAAGAACGGTCAATTTGACCGGTACTTGGTAGGTTTAGTGTTAAATAGGATGACCATCTCTCACTATTTGTCGAACAACTCAGGTGGTTTTCGATTCGCAGTTGTAGGAAAACACCGACTTTGCGTTTTATAAACAACTTATAAAGCCTCTCTCTTTCAAAACAAATGTTTTGTTCAATTGATCAAGCATTCCGTCTCTGGAATTGGTCTTCTTTATCAATTCGATGCCCTCAATCCCGCAACACGTTAAAAAATGTAGGTCACCACCTTCTTTTGCGTCATCATTATTAGAACCCATAATTATACTAGGAGCTCTGAGGAACACCTTTTGGACTTTTCTACAGATTGAATCGATCAATTAAATTTTGCCATAATATTTCTTATGATAAATTTATTATCTTCTCCCAAGAATAAAGAGTATGTTACCCGTAGTCAGGGGCGTAGGAACGAAATTTTTACTGGGTGGGCAGGTTTAAAATCGTACCCCCCCCCCCTAGTTTTTAATAATGTCAAAGAAAAAAAGTTCTACAGAAAAAAAATTTTTTTTTTTTTAATGTTTAATGTCGTTTTTACGTATCACATCAGTGAGTATTGAACAATATTGTGAGTCAATTTTATTTATAAAATTTTTCTTTATACGTTAACAGTATTTTATTCTATTATACTATATACATTAACATTATTTTATACAATCACGCTTTACATTTTTGTGCTTAAAATCAATCGTTTCTTAAAATTAGTTCTTAAATGATAATTTTCTTAAACTTAAACTTAACTGAACAAAAAGCATGGGTGGGCAATGCCCACCCTGGGAAATTTCTGGGTGGGCAGCTGCCCACCCTGCCCACACGGTTCCTACGCCCCTGCCCGTATTGGTGTGTAGCCGGACGTCCGGACAGACAAAAAATATTTTTTCCCGATCTGTAAAAGAGAAGCTTTACTTTTGCTAAGTCAATTAATCTATAATCAACTTATATTTCTGTATTATATTATTTGATATTACTATTTATTATGTATTATTATTATTATTTTTTATTTTATATATTGTTTGTATACTTTTCCTTCCTTTATTTGTTATAATCTGTTCTTTTTACAAGGTCACCTTTTCTAAATTTGAGCTTATATTTTTGCTGTTTTTTTCTGTATTCACTCTTAGGATGTATAATGAAAGATAGTGACATTATTATATTATTAATTACTTTTCATGTTAAACGTACTTTATTATCTATAAATATATATTTTGTAGCATTTTAAGTCGCATAATACCAAAGACACAGTCCTGTATAAAGATAATTGAAAACCACATCGAGAGATGGGACGCCGCGAGGCCGATTTTTGCAGAGGTATATAACAGCTCAAATGGCACTTTTGTTAAAAATATTCCGTAACGGGAATCTGTGTTTGTTCAATTTTCTTGACCCTTTGCTGTAAGAAAGTTATTTGTTCATATTTTATTTTAAATATACAAAGAACTTAATCTTTACGTGAAATTCGATTTAAAGTGTGAAGTTTCTCGCAATTAAAAGTAGCTCTTCATTTCCAAATCTCTTAAGTGCAGACAAATTTTATAATTTAAAAACGATACACGAACCCATTTTAAGGTTTCAAACATTAAAATAAACAAAATTCCAGGTACCGATAACAGCGGGACTCTCAGTACTGATGAGTCCCGAGTTAGATAACTTAATAGAAAGGAATATCAGAGAAAAACTGCGCCTTGAAGCCGAAGCGGCGGAAGAACATTCGTAATTATTTTTTAGTGAAATTATTGTTATTTTTTTTGGAAATTTCGATAAATAAAAGACATTATTAAATAAGGTTTCATTTATTAATGATTCGTTTTTAATAACAGCCATCGTTATTTTTTATTTCTAAAAAAAAGGAAAGGAGAGATTTTGTTAATATTAACTTATAACAAATCGAATGTAAGTTTTATGAAATTATCACAGAAACCTTTGGCTAAAAATATCAAAATAAATATATATATATATATATATATATATATATATAAATTAATATCTTCACATATTTTGAATCAATCCGTTTTCTTTCGGTTGTATCAAATCATCGATGAATTCTTTCACCATTTCTTCTAATTCGATTTTCTTTGCTTCTTGTTCCCTGAAAGATATTTTTAATATTTATTTATATTAAATTTACAATTTCATAGTAAAATTAACCTTAATATTATTAAAATTTTCGAAAAATATCTGAGTTTCATTTATTGTTAGACCTCTCAGGGTTCCATTCTGGGTCCATTTTTTTCCCTATTCATGATAATGATGTTATAAAGCAAATACCAAAAATAGTATGAAATAGTATTAATAAAGGATATTCAAAATTAAATCACAGCGGATGATGTCTGACTAACAACTGTAGTTAATCGCTTTGGCTTATTTTATTAAGTTAATATAAAATAAGCATAAACTAATATGGAAATCGTGGAAGTGTTACAATTCTGAAACTTTCTTGGTAACGCTATTATATTCCAAGTATAAGTACAGTAACCCAGTAAGATAACTAGGGGCGCCAACAGACCCTCAATTTCGACTCGCAGCGCTCGCGAAATCTCTGGTGCCGTTTGCATATTGAGCAAAGCGAGCCCAATGTAATGACTCATCGTTTCTCATTGACTTCAATAGGATATCAGTTTTTTGACGATGATTCCTCAACATGATTAAAAAAAAAAAAAAAAACCATCACCTAATGTGTGTCTTTTTGATTGCAAAATTTTATAATTTGCCGTCAAGTAGTTTTCGAGCCTATTCGTGACAAAGAATGTGAAAAAGTCTTCAATAGAGCGCTACGCTCGCTTCGCTCGTTAACTAAAGATCGTTAAAATTTAAAGTTTACAAACTAAAATATGTCATTTTTACCGTATTGATGTATCGTTCGCCCTTAAAATAGTTTGAAAATTTGGGTCTCGTCAAGAACCACATACACATAACATACATAAATCATTGAACAAGGATTATATGAACACATAAAACTATTCCAATATTTTTTAGAAGCTGCATTTTGCCATACTTTATAAATTTTATCGAACAATATCAAATGATACTTCTATTACAATTATAAAAGGTAAATACTAGGGGCGCCAACAATCCCTCAATTTAGACTCGCTGCGCTCATGAAATCTCGGGTGTCGTTTGCATATTGAGCGAAGCGAACCCAGTATAATGACTCATCGTTTCCCATTGACTTCAATGGGATATCAGTTTTTTGACATGATATAAAAAAATATATATATATATTTTAAACACACTTTTCAATTTTTTTTTTTAAACCATCACCTAATGTGTATCTTTTTGATTGCAAAATTTCATAATTTTCCGTCAAGTAGCTTTCGAGCCAATTCGTGACAAAGAATGTAAAAAAGTCTCCAGTAAAACGCTCCGCTCACTTCGTCCGCTTCGCTCAATAACTCCTTGACTACTGACCTGACGGTGGTCGCGTGACAGACGAGCTCCGTGTAGTACTTGAGCTTGGGTTCGGTCCCGCTGGTGCGGACGCTCACGGACAGACCGGAGCTACATGAGAACGATATCATCTCACCGCTCGTGTAGTCGCTGTCCAGACCAGTACCTAGCACCTCTGGATTGCGGATAATTTTATATTAGCCTATCAAAAATCCGTATTATAAAAGAATTGTGGAAACTTTTCTTATATTAGCGTGTTAAAACGCTATTCTTACTAAAATAACTTATTTAATTATTTATTTATTTAATTCTTCATTGCACAATACATAAAATAATGCACAAAAGGCGGGCTTAATGCCACAAAGACATTCTCTACCAGCCAACCTTACTTAGTGTTAGAACTTAGTGTTTAAGCGTAATTTTCAACTTTGTTTTAATGTCTTTGTTATACATATTATTACTACAATTATATTAGTTGTTTTTTATTCAAATTTATATTAGATTAGAACTTACTTAAATGTGCATCTTTTTGATTTTCCTCCGGTATTCTTACTCCTGCAGCGAAGTCGTTCATAAACGTAATCTCACATTTTCCCACTTTCTTGGGATACTGTAACAAAAAATATTTTTTTAAAACAACTTGTTTTGAGGACGTTCAATTGCAGAAACAAATTATTTTCAACATTATTTATATATCCCAATTAAAATTAAACATTTTAATTTATTTTTATCATTAAATTTGAGTAACATAATTATTAAAACACGAGGTGTTCCACAGGGATCTCTTTTAGGTCCCGTTAACTATCCTAAATACATCGATGATATTAATATTAAATTGTACAACTTACCAAACCAGGTCCATCGAAATTCCTTATCCGACTGAATATCTTCTGGATAACATTTTGATCGTGAACTATGAAGTATGAGTTATGTGAGACGTGGTAACCATAGTCCTTGTATAAGATTTGTAATTGATCGAATAGAGATAAACCTTTCGGGTATAATTTTGATGCTAAGGATGCGACCTTAAAATTGAACGTACATACAATATGTAAATAATAATAATATACATGAAGGATAGATATATAAGAGTTAAGTAATGTCAATAGATTGTCGTAATCATATGACAATAGGTTATTTAATATTTTTTTTCTAATATAAATAAATTGTCTTTCATGTAAGTTAATTCGAGTCTAATAATATTATCTATTAGAAGTTTAAAAATCTTAATTTAAATTGTTTGAAATTTTTGATAAGACGGAAGGGCGGATTTGGAAGTCTACAGTGAGGCGAGGATGGAGCGCAGGTCCTTATTCCCTATTTATTGATTATTTTATAAATAAAAGGAATATTATTTTCTTTCAAGTCTTTAAAAAATGTATTATAAGCAAATAAGATTATTTCAACAAAGACTAATTTGTTCTTTAAGTAGTTTATTAAAATAAAGAGGAAAAAAAATCTGGCCCTAAAACATTTGTATATTTTTAGTTTTCTTGGCCCCCCTCTTTTGTGGAGGGTCCGAAACCTTTTCCTGAATTTGGCCCTATTAAGATTTATTTATAAACTCCCACTTACTTGAACAGCAGCAGAAATTCCATCTTTATCGGGCACTCTCGGACTACACATGTAGCCTATCGCCTCTTCAAACGCAAATAGAGGGACTTTACCTTGCTGGAGGAGAAGGAGTGTCGCGTTGCCTGGAGTAAAGATATTTTTAATTTTATACAATGTAGGGTACATCATAAAAATGTGGAAATTCTAACAAATAACTGTAATAATCTATATTCTTCGTGCATTCTAGATTTTTCAGTATTATTTAATTTTTTTATCCTCACCCATCCATTTAAACCCAGTGAGGGTTTCCACGAACTCTCCCTTCCCCTTCGCAATGGCTCGAAGCATCTTGGAGCTGACGAAGCTCGCCAAGAGGAACACTTCCTCATCACTGGTTGTGTGGGAACAGTACTGCTCCAGGATCCACCATCCCAGCAGCGATCCCATCTCGTTCCCCGTGAACACTTTCCAAGATTTTGTCCTGAGGATTATAGATTTTATTAAGATCTTTGGTAAGGTTAGAATACATAGAAATATATATATATATATATATATATATATATATATATATATATATATATATATATATATATATATATATATATATATATATATATGTATAAATATATATGTATAAAAATATTTAATAACTCATTATTATATTCTGCAACCGCCAGTCTATCAGCGTCGGGATCGTTAACAAGAACTAGTTTGACTCCTTTCTCTTCAGCCAAGTTCTTGCTGAGGTCCAAACACTCCTTCTCTTCGGGATTTGGGAACTTTACTGTCGGGAACTCTGGGTTGGGATCCTGTTGTTCTTTTACACTGATAGGCGGCTGACAAGGAAATACATATTGATATTAGAATAATATATACAAAAAAAAGTCGTTCGTACAAGCATATGTTGAAATTCGACCTGATTCAAGAAAATACGATATCAAAGCGAAAGATTTGTCTATTCTATTTCTATTTCGTCTATTTGATAAGTAGGGTGGTTTTTATTTGGAACATAAAAACATCAGTAATTCAGTACAAAAATAAATATAAATATAATAAAAATATATATATACGAATAAAACATCTTAAGTAATAACAATAATATTGATAATATTGCAAAATAAGGGGGGTTCGAAAAGGTCTACTTATGGCGCCAAGTTCGGCCATTTTGGAATTTTTGACAGCTATTTTACTTTGACGGTGGCATGTACCAAAACGGTTACCAATTTGTTTTATTACGGACGGCCATTTTGAAATTTTTGACAGCTGTTTTGTTTTGACGTACTAATAAATACGTACCTTTAAATTAGCAGCTTCGAAGGCTTTAACGATACATTCGTGTCCCACGCCGTGCATAGCGCTGTACACCGTTTGAATTTCGGATATCTCATTCTGTTTAAGAACCTCTTCGTGTAGAGAAGAACGTATATACTCCATATATTTCGTGGTAACTTCATCGGAACAGTCTTTTACGAGATCGTTGTTTATAATTTCTTTAATATTCCAATGTTCTTCTGGTATGCTATTTGTAAAATTTATTTTAAGGTTATTTGATAACTTTAATTTTAAGTTTACGTTCGTGAAAATATTGAAACACAAAATTTTATACTTAAAATTATAGTTTTAATGTTTAAATTTTAGACATTGTGGGACTTCGTATAAACAAGTCACTTACTCCAAACAGCTCCATATTTCGTCGAGTATGTTATCGTCGTGGGGTGTGATGACCTGTGACCCGTTACCCCCGTACACTTTGTACCCGTTATCGTCTTTGGGGTTATGGGACGCCGTCACCATGATCCCCACGGCCGCCCCGTACAATATTGTAGCGAACGAAACGAGGGGAGTCGGACAGACGGACGAAAATAAATGAACTGGTATTGAAGAAGATATGAATACTTTTGTTGTGAGTTCTGCGAACCTTAAAATTCAGAAGGGCTTAAGTTACACTATGTCATATTGTAATGACTAAATGGTTTTAAATTAAAAAAAATATTCAATCATGAATTTAAAATAAATAATACAAAAGAGTAAATCGACATAGGACCCGAACTTGCTACCTCTGGGAAATCATATTTGCGTCCAGAGGTCACATGTTCTATTCCCATGCCGATTTTAATATTATATATTAGGTATTTAAAATGTATATAATCTTAACATGGCTACATATGTTTATAATAATATTTTTACACATATGTTAAATTTACAAGATTATTTTCATTTTACATTTGAGATTATAACTACAAACCAATATTTTTTTTATATAATATTATTTAAACATTATTTATTCATAGATACATTATTTTAAGATAAGTTATCGCATTGAATATAAACAATAATTGTTGACGTCATTTTCAATTATTATATCATAATACAATGAGAAACAAACAGTTTAATAACAAAATACATTTTATACAAAATAAAAATAATTCTATTAAAAATGTGCATTAAATACTCCGTGGTAGAATTCGAATTTTAATAAGTTACTGTCCGGTAATAAATATTGAAAATCGTAAAATAAAAAAAAAGTACACGAGTTGTTTGTATACGATCTGAGAAAATTAAATCAGATGTCAACATATTTTTATTTGAATTCATTAAATAATAATAAATGATTGCTTAATAATATTTCATCATTTTATGAACTTAGGTTAACATAACACAGCAACACACCCACACAGGCACACTCACGTACACACACACACACACACATACTCACACACACATATTTACAGTCAGGTACACACCCACATACACACACAAAAACATATTTTACACACTGACACGCAACACCCACACACACACAATCAACTTACCGTCTACTGTTGTGTCGTCCGTCAAATCCAACCACAACACCATTATGAAGTTGTTTCTGATTGCATACCTTTTGTATATATGAGCAAATACCCTGAAAACAACTGTACTTAGCAATGTGAAAATCCTCATAACCATCGGCGCTAACAAACCCTCAATTTCAAATCGCTGCGCTCCCGAAATCTCGGGTGCCGTTTAGATATTGAGCGAAGCGAGTCCGGGCGAAAGAAAATCGAACAGAGGGACAGAACAATTCGATAAAAAATAATCTTCACGCGCTTTTCATTGTAAAGCAAATTTTTCTCGCGAATTTTTTTTCCCATTGACTTCAATGCTATATCAGTGTTTTGACAATTATTCCTCAACGACATGACATTTTTCAAAATTTTTTTTTATAACCATCACCTAATGTATGTCTGTTTGATTGCAAAATTTCATAATTTCCCGTCAAGTAGTTTTCGAGTCTATTCGTGGACAAAGAATGTGAAAAAGTCTCCAATACAATGCTCAGCTCGCTTCGCTCAATAAAGGAATTACTCTTATTATGAACACTTACCTGTGCTGTTTGAAGCACAACAACATCATTCATACACATATATCCTGCTCCCATACGCCCACGGAGCCCCGCAGTCCCAAACTTCTGACGACTTAACATTGTCTTCTTTAACTGATCCCATCTCGAGTTGGCTATGTCATCCAACACCTCATTCCGAGTCGTTGGATTCTGGTTTTGAAATTGAGATATACATAATTGTAATGAATAGAACAATAGATTTTAATACAGTAAAATTGAGGTTGCTTAAATAAATAATAATTAACACATCATCAGGTCTGTAATTAGAGATTACTGATTAGATTAGATTAGTAAGACAATTATTAACTCAGATTATCTAAGCAACACTATACAATATATAACTTCATACTGAATATACAACAAACTTGTATATATTTTAAACAAACAATCAGTCCAATAAACATTTATTGAAATAGCCTTGATGTTGGTAATTTTACAATGTACTGTGACACAGCGTTACCTTAATATAACAAACCTCAATATAATGATATCTGAGATTTAACACATTTTTCAAAAATTATAACTGCCCCAAGAGTAAGTACAAAATATATCATTACGTTTCAAATACATTTGTCGAGTCTTTCTCTAACAAAATTTATTTGCAAAACATTTATAGAAATTATTTTTTACATCTAAATAATGTATATATATATAACCTATATTATCAATAATTCTCGATAGGATGACTTTGTGACAGACTATTAATTATTTTAAAAATAAAACACAACATGTTTTATTAATAGTGTTTCAATTATTATTACGGGAATTCATTTCATTAACTATAAGAGAATAAGATTAGTAACTATGTAAAGATGAGATTCAATAAAATTTATATATAAATAATAACTTATTACACCTAATTGTAAACCAACTGAATCTCTATAACAGACCTCATTGTAATGAATTATTCAGTATATTAAATATTTTCTAATTCCCCTCAGTATTGTTATCTTGATTTAACAATATGGAAGAATTAGAAAACTAAGTTTTGAGTGTTATCTATTTATGAATAGCAGTTACCATTTTTTTATAATCTTTAAATAATTAAAATTGTATAAAAAAATTTAATGCAGTGAATGGAAAATAGCTTGAATATAAATAATTCATAAGAACGAGTTTATCCACAATAAAGAAAAAATATGATAATCGACTATAACTATGTAATTTATTTTATAAAAAATATATATCCAAGCTGTTTCTGATTTTAATATCTTTTATCAATCCCTATAAGAAACTATACTTATATAAACTTTTATTGACTACACCTTTTAGGTGATTTTAAGTGGTTATGCTTTTAAATTGACTTACCTTATCATGTTTCAACCAGTCCTGTACAGCTGTATCCAATTTTACGTCTCCACTTTCACACACACTCATTTTTCTTAATAAAATATATCTAAAGATGTATTAAATATTTTCCTACTAAAGTGTAAGCCGGTCCGTTGAGATAATGGTTTGAGTTAGTAATTTGTTAATGTTAAGTATTTTTTAAACTCAAGTTAAAATTTAAAAAACGACGATTTAGGAATGGAATGAATTAGGTGACCTTCGACAGTAATATTTAAAAAAAGTCGTAAATGGTCATTAATTAACACTAGTCAGTAGCCAATAATATAGTGACTGGCTAGAATCAAGACAAAATACTGCGTTACATATACTTTATCTCGAAGGAATAAGTACCTATTAATATTTATATTATCTTTTTGCGGCAGATTTATCAACTTCGACATTGACATTTTGCATGCGAAAAGGAGAGCTGGCAGTGACATTGACAGTTATAGAATAAATAATAGTCTTAAATGTATATAATTTTACACAATATGTTACACATTTTTTCAAAAAAGCCTGAAAAACAAGTAATAAAAATTATAAATAAATAATTACTTATACTCCAAATTCATTTTTTTAAAGTAAACAACGCCATCTACAGACAAACTAATAAATCTTTTAAATCTTTTTATGATATTACTACTCATCCGCCCTGACTTTATAAAAATGCATAAAATTAGAAGTGTGTTTACATAGATAGTATAAAGACCACCGAAAATTATGATCAAAATTTTTATATATATACACATATATATATAGTGTCTCTGCTGTTAAAATTAACAATATTAAATGTGTACATACAGCTATCCCATGTACATAATTTATAATTTAAGTATTTATGTAAAAATGAGGTACATTAATAAATAAATAAATACATTATAATATACTGAAGTCCATGAAGGATTTTTTAACTTGTTAAAGAAGAAATATAGGCGTTACTAGTTAGTTTTAATATCTTGTAATTATCGTGTGTCTGTCACTGTTTTAGATATATTTTTATAATTTAGACGTAAAAATAATTTGTTGTTAAATATCTATTGAGAGGCTTTCCCCAGGGAATTACTAGTTTTTAAGCTATCAATAGCCGCACAGTTTTTTTTTTGTAAAATAAGTATGACAAAATACTATGAAAATAATTATAAGAAACAAGTCAAACCGTATAATCGTGTTAATTGTCTTTTAATTGCACAAACGGCTGAGCTGAATTTGCCGGTTGGAAGATGGGGATTCCACTGGAGCTTTTTATTTAAAGTTATACCTAAGAAAATCGTTGAGTCAGTCGTTTCTAACATTTTATTGTTAATAATAAGTAAGCAATAATTTGGTAAAAAGTCCTAAATTAGGAAGTGTAAACTCTATGCATTTAATTTTCTTAGTTTTTAAGACCAAATTATTTCGTAATAATATGCCAAATAAGAATTAAGTGATAGAGCAGTGTTTACTTCGTCAAAATTAGTCCTATAATGCTCAATTTTAAAAGCGAGGTATCATCAGCAAAAAGTACAATTTCACATAGTCCCGTTACGAAAATCATTGATGTAAAATAAAAATAAAAAGGGACCAAGAATCAAACCTTGTGGAACACCCATCTTTAGGTGAGTACCAGCCGATTTAGAATTATTTACACCAACCATTTGGACTCTTTGTTTATGGTAAGAGGCAATAAGGTCAAGTGCAGCAATACGCGGACCATAGTGGTTAAGTTTTGCATCGATTTGACGATCTACAAACGGTCTAATGTTTGACGATCAATCAAAGGCGTTGGATAATTAGCAAAACACACCTATCATATTTTGCGACTTCATCCATCCATTGTCCAATCCAAGAAGTGGGGCACCAGTTGTTGACTTAACTTTGGAAAAACCACGTTGTTTAATATGTATGATTTTATTGCTATAAACAACCTCTGTTACTGCTTAGAATAATTTTATTCTTCAAAGCTTAATATTTACAAACGAATCCCTAGCTCTGAAAATGATTTTGGAAACCCACTATATTTTTAGGACCTATCTAACAATACATAATTTAAAACCTATCTTACAATATCCCACATCACGGTGTACTCAAAATAATTTTGTCGTGGCGGCTAAAATGTATATCCATGTAGAATTACAGCTTTCTAGTACTAAGAGTTTCTGAGCTAGGTTGCGGACAAGCGGACGGAAGGAGGAATATGATGAAACTATAAGGATTTTTTAGTAGACTATGAAAAAAAGCTAAATATTCATTTTACTTTGTTTAATGTATGTGACAATAAAATGGGACAATATAAAAATATATAATAAATCTTTTGATGAACTTCTTAATAAATTTTCTATATTAATGAAACCTAAGCTTCTGGATATTCTGAAATTATTTATTGTATGGAGATTGGAGTATAGGGGGCCTAGTGCGACTTTTTTAAACAATTCGATTGAAATAAAAACATCCAAGGTAACAAAATTAAATTAAAAACAACGCCATCTAGCGTAACGATCGTAAAATTGTTCTTATTTCTTGCAAGTTGCTGTGCCAAGAATGTCTTAATTAGCGCCCAGGATTGTTTGTTTGATATATGTATAAAACTAGATATTCCATCACTAGGTGGCGCTAAATAATGTTGTTGTTTGTTAATAATTGATAATCTTCATCGCAAGATGACAAAGTCAGCCTCCATACCAAAGAAATAAACACATTTCAACTCAACTCAAAACTCATTTATTACAATTACACCCGTATTAATATATGGCAAAATGTTACTTTGTTATCAACGATTAATTAATTAATTCTCAATTGTCAGTTGGATTAATTATATTTATAATTTGGATTAATTATATTTAATTATTAATTATAATTATTGGTATAATTTCTTTGAGAACTACACTATTTATCGAACCTTTTTTCCTTGGCGAATCCCTTACTAAACCTTTTTTCTTTGGGCAATCCTTTACTATTTCGTATACTATGTGATCTATAAGGAGGTGGCAAAGACGGATGTGCTGCCATTTTGAAGGTTACGAATTATATACCAGCGATTAACCCTTATGACCTTTATAAGTCACGGGACCGCATTTTATTCGGTCAGTTTTCTGTTTTTATAGTAGGGAACTCCTTTGTTAATTTGGCTTACTGGTAATCGGGACTATTTTAGGGGACTCGTTAGTATTTAAAACGTAAACGTATTTAATTTAAAACAAACAAAAAACGACACTTGAAATAACCAGAGGTGACTAAATTATTCCTAAATGTATCTTTAGGAACGGGGAGTTACCGTTCATATCCCGTGTATGAACGTCATCAGACTCAGTAACAGTAATGTATTTATGAAAAACAATCTCGAGGTTAAATGTTAACGATATAAGATATTACAAGTCAATTAATTATATTATTATAATTTAATGAGTAAAAGATACGATCATTCTAATCTTTTCTCTTTTGTCTAAATAATTGAGTTCTTTATTTCACTATAATATAAAATTGAAGTGTTAATTCTACCAAGTGTTAATTAAACTTTTTCCTAAATGCATAGTATAGTAACTACTGTACTTTCATGGAAAAACAATTTTTGTTTGTCTGTTTCTGCCAAATCATCTCTGAACCGCCATGACCGATTTATACAGAACTTTCACTAGAGGATAGTAGATATTATAAGGAGTAACATAGACTACTTTTATTAAAAAAAAAACATTTCGCGCGAACGATGCCGCGGCCGTAGCTAGTTAAAATAATTATTATATTACATTTGAATAAAAAATAAAAATAAATTATTATTTAATTTATTTATAATAAATAAATGCAATCGTTAGATACAATATTGAAACATTAATATTATATTTGCAGATATTTAGACGTTTTTACATATAAGGGTAAATTAGTATAATTCAATAATGAATTGAAAGATTCAGTCTTTGACGTAACAGGTCTAGCAGGAGCTGATGTCGGGAAGTCCGCTCTGGCAGTGGTTCTTCCAGCCGTACCAGGCGTTGAAGCTATGGCGCTTGAAGATCTTCTTGGCGCAGGTGGAGGCTTTGCTTATGTCGTCGGTAGTTACGTCTGCACCCAAACAAACATACTCACAAATATATATATATATATATATATATATATATATATATATATATATATATATATATATATATGTACAATAATTTATTATATAATCATTACTTCTGTTAGATTCTACGATTGACTCTGACAAGTGGTTGTTGTGGTTCTACTCAGTGCAGGGCGCGTATTGAACTTTCGTGGACTTATTCTAAGTTGGAGAGTGTGTTTACAGAAGGGCTTATTTCTGTGAGTATGGTATCAAAATAGGCCCTCCTAACACTTTTATTCATATATATATATATATATATAACCTAATTTCTATGAGAGTTTAGTTACAGGTTTTATTAGGAAATTGCTTCAAATCTAAGCTAGATATTTAGCTAAAGGAATAGCATTAGTTCTCTATAAATATCTCACCAGCACAGGTGACGTTGCAGTCCTTGCCCTTGGTGCTGGTGTTGCTGCACCAGTACTTGTCGTTTATCTGGAACAGTCCGTAATCCCGGGATCCGTTTTTGTTTACTTTCCCAATCTTGCCCGTATTACGACTGCTTTCGTTTTCGACAAGACACACCCCTGAATAAATAATAAACCAATAACTACATTGACATTTTATGTAATAAATAATAACTATATTATTATAATATTATAAGTATATTGTAATAAAAGTTCAATAACAACTTACAGTCCCGCATTTTACTCTCTGGAAAACCTTGGTTCCTCAACTCTCTCACCAGTTCGCATCTCGTGAACTGTCTGCCTTCACTTTGCAGGAACACAAACGCACAAAATACAAAAACTGCAAGACTCTTCATTGTTAAGTATTCGGAGATATTATATTCACACCCGTCAGTGTTGTCTGCTCGGAGATTGAGACTGCTTTGAAGGAAGACCAGGAAAACAACGTTATATATACCGGCCGTTAAATAAAAGGGGATTCCTTGTTATCGAATGTGTTATGGAATGAGATACAACATACATAATGTAATATTATTAATGAGTTATAGTTTGTAAATAAACTTGAACATGAAATTATCTACTAGTACATATATCAAGAAAATGGAAGTGTATGTTTGTAATTTATAATTAACAGTGTTCACTAAATGAATATGAAAATATATACGGTACTTAATAAAAAAAATATTATTAAATTTCTTTCCTGTCTCTCCGTCTGTTTGTTTATTCTGGATAATCACTGAAACGGATGTACCGATTAAAACAGGACTTTCACTCGCGGATAGCCTATATAGAGTAATTTAGTTTACTTTTATTAAAAAAATATTCCGTGCGAAGTCGTGGGCAGAGCTAGTTATACAATAAAATAACTCTAATATTACTTTTTTATTCAATTATCTTTGTCAATACTATAATGTGATAAGTGTATTAAAAGAATATGCAATTCTGCAATTTTTCTTACATTGTTTGAGTGAGTATTGAGGTCAGTGTTTATCGCGTTTATATTATATTGTTAATGTTGCGAAGTATTAAAGACTACATACAGAGACATTGATAAAGCTTTTGATATGTATTATATTTATATATATATTTATATTATTATTTATTTAAATCAACACATATCTTAAACATAAACTACAGGGCTTAAAATCTGTGTAATTATTTTGCTGTAATACGCGAACAAAGAAACAGACGAAAAATTTAATAAAAATATATGTATATTTTGCCAGGTTACTTTTTTATTTGATGTCGTAATCATATAAAAATCTATTTACGAAAGATTTTATATAAAACTCGTTCATAACTAAAATTAAATCTAAAAAAACCTATAAGTATCATTGGGATAAAAAAAATAACTAGAAGTTAAGAAGACTGTAATTTTCAAATTCCAATGCAAACAATAATAACACAATAATTATTACTATATTCAATATTTTTTACAAAAATACTACTAGTATAAAAACTAGTATTTTCTGATTTATTTATTATTGTTGCTAGATATCATTATAATTTATCATTCCTATGTTATCAACTCGCTGTGCCCACGACTGGGTTGACTGCAAAAAATAATCGCTGTTGCAAGTCCTCCCAATAATACAGTTTTATTCATCCGATAAATAGATTGATACTAATAAATCTATCTGGTAACACTTCCAATAATACAAATATTCAATTCTGTAATAGCCGTAATATTATTTTTTAATTTTCAGTCTGATTTTATGTTAATTGGAATAGATTAGTTACGGAACGAAGAAAAAAATTGTATTCTGTGTATGAAGAATAGTTTGGAGTTAAAACTATTCATTAGCAATGTTATATATATTTTTAGAACAATATTTTAAGCTATGCAAGCGATATCAGAGTTCGGTTTTAGTAACTTTCGCGGATGCAGTGAGCAAAAGTCCTAATGTTGGTCTAAAAATCGGGTCACGCCATGTAGGGTTCACTAGTTGCCCATTACTCCTTCTGTTTACTTATATTTGATGTGACAAAAAGGTCACTGTTAACGCTTTCCGCAGCCGGTTAATGACCTCTATAACCGGCTACGTGCGTGTCTGGAAACCTGTAATATAGAGCAAGATAGACATATAGACTAGCGGACTTTTTGTAGATCTTTTTAAGATCTACAATTCTATAGTATATTACTTTGATCTATCTCAAGAGAACACAAAAACAAAAATTTGTTAATCGACTATTACTCGTATACTTTAAAAGTCTACTTGGTTGTGATACCTTCACTGTTAACGTGAATTTTTATACATCTTCAAAATCAATCATTCAGCTGGTAAATGGGGCGAGGTGTGACACTTGAGTCTAACAAAAATTTTGCACTTTAAGCTTAATATTTCACAAACGAAGCTCTTAGTGGAAAAGTGTTTTTATAAATATATATATATTTTTATAGACCCACCATATTTTTTAAAGATCAACAATATCATGGGCTACTCGAGAAATAGAAAATACAACTCCATTATATGTGTAGAGGAGCTATTCTAAAATATTTTTAAAAATTTTATTTCACCATTTTGTCGGTGTAGATAATATATATATTTATGTCGAATTACTGCTACGAGTATCTAGTACTAAGCGTTAGACTTCAGACAGATGGACGGTTGGACAGACATGACAAAACTACAAGGGTTTCTAGTGGACTACTGAACACTAAAAACCTAAATATTCTATAATCAATTAAAAATATTTTTCTTTGTATATTTTAAATATATTTTTTTGATAGTGTAATAGCTATTTAAGGAAACTTTTTATTTGTGTACAAGTGACACTATCCAATCCAGAAGGAGATGGCAGAGATGGATGTTAGCTGTCGTTTTGAAGGTTACTTACTATAATCTAACCGTTACTGTTATGACCTTACAAAGCCACGGGAGGCTTTATCATTCGCCCTGTTTTTCCTTTTTACTGTAGGGAACTCCTTTATTAATACTATTTCACCTAGGGGAAATCTGAACTAATTTAGGGGACTCGCTAGTATAGAAAACATAAACGTATTTAATTAAAAACAAACAAAAATGAATCTTGAAATTACCAGAGGTGATTAAATCATTCCAAATGTATCTTTAGGAACGGGGAGTTACCGTTCATATCCCGTGTATGAACTTTATCAGACGCAGTAACAGTAATGTATTTATGAAAAACAATCTCGAGGTTAAATGTTAACAAAATATTAGAAGTCAACTCACGTATTATATTTTATTGTCTCTAAATTATTGAATTAATTATTATATTATAATTATTATATAAATAAAATTGAAATGTCATTCCAAAATTAATATTTTTTACTAAATATGAAAGTATACAGTACTTACCTAAAAAAGTATTTGTAATATTTTTCTGTCTGTCTGTTTGTTCCGACTAATCTCTGAAACTTGGAAATTTTACAGGACTTTTACTAATGGATAGCTGATATTAGTAGTTAGGAGTAACTTAGGATACTTTTATTAAAAAAAAACATATTAAACGCGAACAAAGTCAAAGTGGGCAGAGCTAGCTGATAATGTATAATTGATAAAGAGAATTAGTTTTAGCAATAATAATAAATGAATCTGAAAATATAGTACTGTTACTGTGTTTTAATTAGTTTTTTTTACGCAAAATAAATTTATTACTATTGAGTAATGATTTTATTATCATTTGCTATAAATTATTAGTGTTAAAATATGTTATATATATAATACTATATATATACTCTGCATATAATATATATAGATATATTTTTTATAGATTTAATTCGAGTTGACGACTTTTATATAAAATCTCTCCTAAATAGATTTTTATATGCTTACGTCATCGAATAAAGTAGTAACCTGGCAAAATATACATATATATTTATTAAATTTTTGTCTGTTTATATATTCTCGTATTACAGCAAAATAATTGCACAGATTTTAAAGCCTTGTAGCTTGAGATATAGGTTGATTTAAATCAGACAGACAGTTCAATCTTTTTAGATAGATAGACGGGTAATTCAAGATCTATATTAATATTATTACTGGTATATAACAAACCACAAAACAGGAAAAAAAATAAGTATTCATATCAAAAGCTTTATCAATGTCTCTGTATGTAGTCTTTAATACTTCGCAACATTAACAATATAATATAAACGCGATAAACACTGACCTCAATCACTCAAACAATGTAAGAAAAATTGTATAATTGCATATTCTTTTAATACACTTATCACATTATAGTATTGACAAAGGTAATTGAATAAAAAAGTAATATTAGTAATTTTATTGATTAACTAGCTCTGCCCACGACTTCACGCGGAATATTTTTTAAATAAAAATAGTCTAAGTTACTCCTTATAACATCAACTATCTGCCACTGAAAATCCTATTTAAATTGGTACAGCCGTTTCAAAGATTAGCTGGAACAAACAAACAGACGGACCAGAAAAGAAATTTTTAATATTTTTTTCATTAAGTACCATATATATTTTCATATGCATTTAGTGAATAGTGAATTTGAAATGACAAACAGATGCTTCTATTTTATTGTTATGTATATATTATTTCATGTTCAAGTTTATTTACAAACTATAACTCATTAATAATATTACATTATGTATGTTGTATCTCATTCCATAACACTTCGATAACAAGGAATCCCCTTTTATTTAACGACTGGTATATATAACGTTATTTTCCTGGTCTTCCTTCAAAGCAGTCTCAACCTCCGAGCAGACAACACTGACGGGTTTGAATATAATATTTCCGACTACTTAACAATGAAGAGTCTTGCAGTTTTTGTATTTTGTGCGTTTGTGTTCCTGCAAAGTGAAGGAAAACAGTTCACGAGATGCGAACTGGTGAGAGAGTTGAGGAACCAAGGTTTTCCAGAGAGTAAAATGCGGGACTGTAAGTTAATTTTCAATTTTATTACAATATACTTATAATATTATAATAATATAGTTATTATTTATTACATAAAATGTCAATGTAGTTATTGGTAAATTATTTGTTCAGGGGTGTGTCTTGTCGAAAACGAAAGCAGTCGTAATACGGGCAAGATTGGGAGAGTGAACAAAAATGGATCCCGGGACTACGGACTGTTCCAGATAAATGACAAGTACTGGTGCAGCAACACCAGCACCAAGGGCAAGGACTGCAACGTCACCTGCGCTGGTAAGATATTAATAGACAACTCATGCTATTCCTTTAGCTAAATATCTAGCTTAGATTTAAAGGAAATTCCTAATAAAGCCTGTAACTCTTATAGAAATCGACTTTCATATAAATATTAACCTTTAAGTGTCAATTTATATTACAAATAATTTTTGCTCAATTAATTTATTGATTAAAATAGTTAAATTAATTAATTAAAAATAATCAACTAATTAGTTTATTAATTCGTCAGAATTAATAACTCTACAGTGCAACCTATTACTTAATTATTTATTTATATCTTTGAATCACTTTGAATTAATACCATTGATCACCTGTGTATTAAATGAGAGTGTCAGGAGGACCTTATTTAATACCATACTCATTAAAATAAGGCCTTCTGTAAACACACTCCCCAATCTAAACTAAGTCTACAGAGGTTCCAAATGTGCCCTGCTCAGAGAAGAACCACAACAACCACCTGTCAGAGTCAGTCATACAATCTGACACAAATAATTATTAAACAATAAATTATTGTATATATGAGTATTTATAGTATGTTTATTTGGGTGCAGACGTAACAACCGACAACATAAGCAAAGCCTCCACCTGCGCCAAGAAGATCTTCAAGCGCCATGGCTTCAACGCCTGGTACGGCTGGAAGAACCACTGCCAGAGCGGACTTCCCGATATCAGCTCCTGCTAGACCTGTTACCACAAAGACTGATTCTTTCAATTCATTATTGGATTGTACTAATTTACCCTTATATGTAAAAACGTCTGAATATCTGCGAATATAATATTAATGTTTCAATATTGTATCTAACGATTGCATTTATTTATTATAAATAAATATAAAATAAATAATATAATTTATATTTTACTTAAATTTAATGTCCCTATATTTTTAAGATGCACACGTTTTTTAACAAAAATTAAAAAATATATAAATATATATTCATCTTTATATATATTGTTAACTAATTGTACCTACGCAAATTGCATTGAGCAAATTTTTTTTATATATAAACCTAAGTTATTCCTTATAACATCATCTATTCGCCAGTAAAAATCCCATTAAAATTATTCCACCCGTTTCAGA
Source organism: Melinaea menophilus ssp. n. AW-2005 (assembly GCA_918358695.1). Taxonomy (NCBI): domain Eukaryota; kingdom Metazoa; phylum Arthropoda; class Insecta; order Lepidoptera; family Nymphalidae; genus Melinaea; species Melinaea menophilus. The sequence continues at coordinate 28,685,337 of OU911039.1, read as the reverse complement.
GATTAACCGGACCAAATAACCAGACAAAAAAATAATGTTTTTTTTTATCGTGTATACTTTCATATGCATTTAGTGAAAAGCTCTTATTTTGGATTTACAAACAGACACTTCATTTTTATTTATATATATATTATGAAGTTTACAGGTGTTACTTCTGTTACTTCTAGATTATGATCCTTAAATACAAATCTGTGTTTGGTGCTTTCCACACGCGGCATTTGTAACATAAAGGCATACTTACACAAGAATGTTATAAGACGGAAAGTATGAACTATGAAAGCCTTTTGTGGAGGCTTCGACGGTGTCTGACTTGGTGTAAATATTAAATTATGATATAGATAGACATTAGCTTATAGATAAGCCTTGTTAACACTAAACCTACCAAGCACCGGTCCAATTGACCGTTCTTAAACTTTTGTAAAACTAACACATTTTTAATCGTTATAATATCGTTCTCACACTACATGACAATTATTAGAATATGCATATAATATTTTCTACACTCTCTACTTTTAGCTATTTCCATTATTACCTGCGTTATATAATAAAATAACTTTTTATTACCGGTCAATTTGACGGCGTGTGATAGCAACAGGTATACAAGAATTGTCGGTAGGTTTAGTGTTAAACGAACATCGTCACATGAATATACATATATATAGGTATTGTCAGATATATAATAAAAGATTTACTTGAAATATTTCGTTATATATCTGTCAATATCTATATATATGTATATTCATGTCACGATGTTCGTTTGTGCTAATCTGTGAAACAATGAACCGATTTCAATAAACTTTCTAGATATATATATAGTTGGTTACAATTTAAAAGTTAGAATAGTTTTTATTTCGATTAATAATCTTTTTTTTTTATTTCGACTTTGAGATTTTTTTTACATATAAGTGTTTAATTCACTTATAAGTTCTATAAGTTTATAATACAATATAATTGATGTAAAATAGTTTATGAAGAAGCAGACAAAGTCACTGGCAACAGCTGATATATATATATATATATATATATATATATATATATATATATATATATATATATATATATATAATATATATATATATATATAACTTTGCATAATGTTAAACTTTGTTTCTTCTAGTTACGTATTAAGTTTGTCATTCATTTCGTATGTATGTATGTATGTGTGTACGTATTTTGAAAGTTATTTAACAAAGTCGCTGTATACCGCTTGTATATTTAATATATTATCCTATTATATAATTGATATATAAATTTTAATATAATCCATCTTAAACGGAAAAATATTTACAATTTTCTTTTTTTCTTTCTCTATTAAAGTTTGAATAAAATAATACTACAAAGAAACTTTTATTTATCTGTCTTTCTGTGTATCCCTTTGAATTATTAAACGGTTCTTTGTAGAAAAAGCATAGAATAGAAAAAAATATATATCTACAAGACAGATAATAACAAAATATTTGCTATCTCCCTCGTTTTGGGTGGATTAAAAGTATCCCGCATTCAAAATGTCAGATTTCCTTGTAGTTTATGATATAACTAACCAATGAGAGGTAGGTAGAGGTTATATATATATATATATATATATATATATATATATATATAACCCCTACCTACTATATATATATATATATATATATATATATATATATATATATATATATATATATATATATATATATATATATATATATATATATATGAAACCTAAAAACAAACATATATGTTTGTCGTATTATAATTGAAACTGCGGCGAGATGAAGGACGTGTGGGCGCTTCGAGTATGAAACCACAACGCGGTTGAGGCAATAAATCTATACTACTATATAAATGTACTGGTTCTGTCTGTATAAATGTAAATATATCACATATCAAACATTCTCTAAAGATGATTTCGATCCATTTGGTTGTAACAATTATATATAAATTTTAATAATATAATAGAAAAATGTGGAATTCGAGCCACATTTTTTTGTCTGTCTTTCATATTGTTATAACTCAAAAACTGTTTTACCATTATTAAAAAAAAAAATTACATACTAAGAAAATGTGATTGTGCAAATATTAAGGCATATAACAGATCGGTAAACCTTATTAGTAAATAAATACACTTACATATATCGATATTTTATATATCTATAGTTTCGGTAAGGCCCATTGCGGAGGAGATGGAAAAAATACGCTGATACAGGCAAAATTGGGAACCAACGATGTCGAACTAAACGAGAGCGAAGCGAGCGTGCGAGTGAAAACGTAGCAAAAAGCTAGTAAGGTAATCTTTAAAACAATGTAGAGTAACTTAGATCGAAAAATTATGTTTCATATAAAATATTTTTTATATGGTTTAAATATATAAAAAAGTAATTAAATTCAGTTTTTTACAAGCGGTATAATGCCAAATCAATAATAAATGCAATTATTTCTATAAGTATAAAAGTTATAACTTGGTACTTTGACACCTTGTAATACAAAAAATAACGCTTAGACATAGGATATAAAATAGATAAACTGAGCTTTCAAAATAATGTCCTTTTTAAGCTTATTTTACGTTTTATGAATAATTAGAATTGTCAAAGTTGTTAACGTAAATAAAATCAATCGACCATTATATTTTGCTACATACATATTCAATATTGGTGTACTCAAGTGTAGAAGTCTGTTCAGTATATATTATATAAATATTTTGTTATAATATATATTATGTGTCATCGAAAAACCCGATTATTATTAAAATATCGCGGCAATGGGGTCTCGTGACAAACCCCACTTTAAGGTTTCAACGACTTCACATTTAACAATAATTCGCGGTCGAAAAATGCTGATCTGAGCACGCATGCGCCGTTTTAGATATCTCCCTGATTTACGATTTTGATCTCTATTCGGTTGGGGGTAGGGGACATTATAATCAGGATGTGGAAACACCATCGATGTTTCAGGAGCTTGTCAGTTTCACCGTGCAGGCTAGCGGGGATGTCGCGCGGATGGGTGGCGCGGGCTGGACTCGTGAGGCGCGAGTAGCTGACGACTCGGACTTCGAGACCCTGAAGACGTTGCTGTCCTCCGATGATGGATGGACCCTGGAGTACGAGAAGGACGGGGTCAAGGTGTGGGCAGAGGACGCGGCTCACGGCGCGCTCCGGACCGTCAAGGTTTGTTTGGTGGATTCCCGATTACCTGATAATGAATTTTATTCTTATCTCACTTGAATTTCACACATAATCAGATATACACAAGTGCGCTGTTAAGTTGGTTATTAAGTAGTGCGTAAGTTATAGTTCATTTGAGACTTAGTAAATTTCCCAACGGCCCTTGTATAGTATGTTAAAGTAATTAAAATTCTACCTCTCTTTACAATTATACATTTCATATCAATATATTTCAAAGTTATTATATTATATGTTAATGGAAATTAAGCTTGAAACCTGAGACTAATAAATTATATTTATCAAATAATTTGGTTTCAAATCTCTAGAGCAATACTATAACATATTTCAGTTGCAAATATATTTTAAGCATGTAAGAACAAATACTTTTTCAGGTACAATTATTTATACATATCATATAGTTATAATTAGACAATTAATAAAATAATAATAATATAATAATGTTTGATATTAATATAATAAATATAGTATTATAATGGTGATGATGATGATGATTATGATGATGACGAAGATTCTTTTATGATAATAATTATTCTATTATCATATTAGGAAATAAAGAAAGATATAAAAGATATATGTTCTAAAGGATTATATTTAATAAAATATAAATTTAATTTATACATAGTTAAATAAATAATAGTACCCTCATCAAGGTACTCGTATGTTTGGATTGGATTTAATCATGGCGTCCCTCGTAAACAAGTACACAAGCAAACACTAAAGTAGGGGAGACCGGGGATGGTTGACCAATCTTCAGTTTAAAAGTTAATATTTTTATTGCTTTAATGATTATTTTTGTGAAAAGCAATTCCATTGATAGTGACACTATTTAGCTCTAGAAAGAAATTACAATAAGCTCGATATCAATCAAAACATAGTATAAAGGCTCGATTTTATAGAACGGGAAAAACGAGTCAACCTACCCCGTGCCTGGGGCAGGTTGACTTGTCACTAGGGGTAAGTTGACCTAAGAAGTAATGAGTATCAAGACTACGAAGGAACAAGATTTAAATACTAAAGTAAATGCAATCATCATTTTTAAGAACATCTTCAACAACATTAAACATCGTTAATAACCTATCGGTCCACCTCCAGTCTAAAATAGTCTTTGATAGTCCTTTAGTCTAAAATAGTCAAAATAGTATTTATAGTGGGAGAACGAAAAACGGAATATGGTCCATATTGCCGAGGCCGAGATAGCAACTGCGACTGTCACCAGCGAACCTTGGTCAGCAGACGTCATTTTTCCCAATTTTTTGGTGCCAAGATGAGCTATGTATCTATCAGGAATGTGAACCGTTGTCAGTCCTGTTTAATCTACATTCCAAATATACCTAGGGCTTAAATTTAAACATAGGTAAACGGTTATTAGGTAATCAAAGAACAACAGCCCGTTGTTTTTGTTGAAAGAAGTGGCTCGAAATAAACTCGTAGCTTGAAGAGATCGAATAGAGAGAATAGGATGACGTTTAAGCAAACTCCCTACCCAATCTTCATCAGCAATCTGTTTTTTATCCCATGATTCAGGAATAGATTTATAATTTTTTTTCGCAAATTCATATGCAAATTTTCGGGACTCGTAAGGCGTTAATCCATAATAAACATCAGCAGCTCCCTTATGGGCAATCTTCTGATGCAAGCTCTTCCTCGTCACTGAATATTTGTCTGTTTTTTATGTAGCTAACGCTTTCCAAGGTCAATTAAGATCTAGACAGTCCGGGATTGCATTCTTTTTTTTTTCATATTTACTACATGGCGATATTTTATATGGTATAGCTAATTCTTTGAATTGATACTTTTTTCGGCGAAAATAACTTGTCGACATACTCTCTCCAGTATGTCTTTACGTCAATTTGACTTTCTTTTATAGATTCGCATCGTTCTAAACTGGAAATATTAGGTTAAGAACAATAATTTTTATACCAATTTATATATCCAAAACTGTATGGGGCAGGTTGACTAGATAGTCAAGTAACCCCTTTTTGAATGAGTCAACCAGCCCCAAACAACCTAGTAATTTTTAACTACGTGCCTAAACCTTAAAATGGTGTCGTAATTAAAAATAATAAGGAAGCATACAAAGTTCGGAAATCAAACATTCGTATTAAACAGTTTGACAAGCAATCAAAACAAAATGAAAAGAGTTATAACAAATAGAATTAGGAAAAAAATAGTTACTTAAGTGTCTTGTTTTTGAACAATAGGCTCTAGATGACAAACGGTGTGTGTCTGCTCCGCGGTTTTTCTGATGATTGTGCGCAGGGGAATAATGGATACGCTCACCTAGTCGGTCGATGCAAAATGTTTGCCTAGCTCGCGTTTTTGACAATTAGTCTACATGCCCCTATAGTCAACCATCGCCGGTCTCCCCTACCCGGTACATTTGTAATTAAATCGGTATTGAAAGTGTAAATGAATATATAAAATAAATTGAATTTATATCTGTATAAATTTCCCGAACACAAGATTTAAATTTCTATATATTTCTTATCAGTTTACATTTAATTTTTCTTACTCTTATCATCAAGAAGTTAGAGTAATCGTTAGATCTTTCTTCAGATTGCTAAAATCATTTTAATGTCTAAAGTATTAACATTACAAAAGACGAATAAGTCTTTATCGTCCAAATTTTATAATTAAGTCATCCAAGATTATTATCTTATAAAATTACGAATTTAAATAAGATATTTTCAATTCGTCCGAATTGAAGCTTGCGATTTATACAATGTTGAAAATTTCTTTAATAATTGCTTTTTCTAGCAAATACTGTATCAGTAATGATAGAACTATGCTTAACACTAAACCTACCGACAATTCTTGTATACCTGTTCCTACCGCACGCCGTCAAATTGACCGGTAATTAAAAGTTATTTTATTGTATAACGCAGGTAATAATGGAAATAACTAAAAGTAAAGAGTGAAGAAAATATTATATGCATATTCTAAGAATTGTCATGTAGTTTGATAACGATATTATAACGTTTAAAAATGTGTAAGTTTTACAAAAGTTTAAGAACGGTCAATTTGACCGGTACTTGGTAGGTTTAGTGTTAAAAAAAAAATATGCATAGATCATAATTAATAGGTATTTTTTACAACACATTTTACAATACCTGTTATTGTCATTGAAATACCAGTGTTAATTATAGCTATAAAATTTTATATACTATAAAAAATATTACAACAGACAACAAAATGTAACATTCCTATGTATATAGTATTGGTGGGCTTATAAATTATTTAAATATTAAAAAAAAAAAACTAAATTAATAATAATATTAAAACTAATTTGATATTGATTTATACTTGAAATCATATAATATGAAATGGTTTTCTCTGAAAAATTTCATATTTTTCATAGGAAAAGATTGATTGATTGATTGATTATATCAGCGAACAATTAGGTGTTAAAAATATTTCGTGTTCCAACACGGTGCATATATAGATATCTCAAACTAAATTCAAGCAATGTTATATGTAATTTTTAAGTAAAAATAGATAAACAATTAAAATGTTAACTTATATTTAATTTAAAACCATCTTTTCATTTTATTTGTGTCCCAAAATTTACTTTTTAATTACAACCTACAAAATAAAAGTTTGAATTTTTTTAAGGCTTTTACTCTAATTATATACACGTTATGAAGAATAGTATTTTTGATATAAAACTTATATTTTGCTTATTATATATACAATTTCAATCAAATTATGTTAAGCACTTAAAAAAAATTGTCTGAGAGTTTGTACAACATATATATAAAGTGAATAAAATAAAAAAAAACAATCTTATAACAATTTTGAGAAAACACATCTATATAAGAAAAATAAAATCTAAAAGTTGTTTGAACAAAAAAAGTTTTATATATCTCTCACTTATTATCTTTCCTCATCTTTTCCTTTATACTTCCTCATTTTTTCCTTCACACGTTAGGAAAATTTCAATTTAGAACGTTTTTAAAATTTCCAGTCCACTTAAAAAATAAAAACTCTAAGTTAGCTCACAGAAACGGAATATTCGGAATATAACGGAATATAACTGTTTGACATATAGAGTTGACGATATTAAATATATATAAAAAAAAATCATAAATAAACTTAATTTTCTAATAATCATGGTATTTTATTTCATTGGATAACCCTTGAGGTTTGGAATAAAATAAAATCCACAAGTCCTTTTTAACACTAAACCTAGCAAATACCGGTCAAATTGACCGTTCTTAAACTTTTGTAAATCTTACACATTTTTAAAAGTTATAATATCGTTATCAAACTACATGACAATTCTTAGAATATACATATAATATTTTCTTCACTCTTTACTTTTAGTTATATCCATTATTGCCTGCGTTATATAATAAAATAACTTTTAATTAGCGGTCAATTTGACCGCTTGCGGTAGGAACAGGTATACAAGAATTGTCGGTAGGTTTAGTGTTAAAATTGGCTTCAATATAATAATATACGTCATATTGTTAAAAGCTTTGTCGGGAATCACAGTAATATTTTTATAATGTAATAAAATGAAATGTAGGTTATTAAGTTGATTAGTATTGTAATTATCTAGCTCTTCAAACTATTACTGATTACTTCAAAGTGCTTTTATAAGCTTATGATTAGATGTCAATGATTATAACATTATATTTTATATACCATATTTTGAGCTTAATATATAAGGTAATTCACAAGTTCTAAAACCTAGAACTGTAACCAAAAATAACCTAAAATGTACTTTAATAAATACATTTCACCTAAAATTAAGGAGTTTATACCTTTATACCTTTTTTCAAGTTATTATATATTTTTAAAAAGAAAAAACAATGTTTTTTATTGAAATTGTTACAAATAAAGAGTAAGTTAATAAGCCTAATAAAGTTTAATATAAGTAATAATTTGTGTGTAAAAACCTTAAAACGAATCGTAGACGAACTAAATTAATATATAGTATAAAGTAAACTATTTTATTTAACTTATATTTTCTAATTTAACTGTTACTTATTGATAAATTGATAATTGTATATATTTTATTATAATAGCTTATAGAAAATAAAATATCATATACTAACAATAAAAAAATCCTAAATAGAAGGCAAAATTGCATCAAATGAAATACTATACGTTAAGATAAAAAAAAGACCTTTTATAGATATTTATATCTTTTATGAGTGGAAAAAAGATATTTTACAGATATAAATATCTTTTATAAATGGAAAAAATACATTATATAGATATTTATATCTTTTATAAGTGGAAGAAATACCTTTTATATATATTTATATCTTTTATAAGTGGCTGGTCATGGAAAAATATATTTTTCCTTACAAATAATTTTTATTACACATTGTATGTATGTATGTATGGACCTCTATAAAGTCACTGGTCCGGAATGGACTTGGAGTGCTATTTTTTTATCTTTTGCCCGCAAAGGAACGCTGTAATTAAAAACTAATGCTTACAATGTTGTTGATATTTCAAACCACTTTCTTGTAAATATTCTTATATAATATCTGTTTAAAGTTTTATTTACATTTTAGTGCATTCTTCAATGTTTTCTTTGTTATTATTAATGAATCATTTTCAAATATATACATATATATATATATGTTATTTATACATTTTAATGCTAGGGGCGCCAACATATGCCGTTGCCGGATGCCGTTTGCATATTGAGCGAAGCGAGCCCAGTGTAATGATTCATCGTTTCCCATTGATTTCAATGGGATATCAGTTTCTTGATGATTATTCCTCAACGACATAACATTTTTCATTTTTTTTTCTTAAAACCATCACCTAATGTGTGTCTTTTTGATTGAAAAATTTCATAACTCTCCGTCAAGTAGTTTTCGAGCCTATTCGTGACAAAGAATGTGAAAAATTCTCCAGCAGAACGCTCCGCTCACGTCGCTCAATTGCTAGGGGCGCCAACAAACCCTCAATTTCGACTCGCTGCGCTCGCGAAATCTTGGGTGCCGTTTGCATATTGAGCGAAGCGAGCCCAGTGTATTGACTTATCGTTTCCCATTGACTTCAATGACATGACATTTACATTTGACATAATATTAATTTTTTTTTTTTTTGAGGACATTTTTAAATTTTTTTTTTATAAGAACCATCACCTAATGTGTGTCTTTTTGATTGCAAAGTTTCATAATTTTCCGTTAAGTAGTTTTCGAGCCAATTCGTGACAAACAATGTAAAAAGTCTCCAGTAAAACGCTCCGCTCACTTCGTTCGCTTCGCTCAACTAAGTAAGGCTTTATCTGTTGCATTCTCTATGTAAATTCTTTAAATATACTAGGAGCACCAACAGTCCTTCAATTTCGACTCGATGCGCTCGCTAAATCTCGGGTGCCGTTTGCAAATTGAGCGAAACAAGCCCAGTGTAATGACTCATCGTTTCTCATTGACTTCAATGGGATATCAGTTTTTTGACGATTTTTCCTCAACGACACGACATTCCTCAATTTTTTTTATCAAAATTGGTTTTATAAGAAGCAATAGACAATTTTTTTATAATTTATTATATTCATATCATTTTATTTCACATTTATATTATTTTGAAACTCTAAGTACAAATTACAAACTTAACTCTAAGTTAGAGCTTGAAATGTTCATTTAATAATAAGGCTTTCGAAATTCTTGAGATGTTTGTGAGAAGCTTTTAAGGGTTGAGTTATTTAACACTTAGTATTAAGTATTATAATATATTTAAATATTCTAATTTGAATATATATCAAAATTATTTATAATTGTTTACGAAATATTACATGTTTAATAAATTTAAGACTGTTTGGTCGAACTATAATAACTATCCGTGCCCACTTCTAAGTTACGGAATATAGTTTTTAAAATAAAAATCCAAGTTCCTCTTTATAACATCACCTATCCAGTAAAAGTTCTTTTAAAATCAGTCCAGCCGCTTCAAAGATTAGTCAGACCAAAAAGACAGACAGAAATATTTTTTTAATTATTGCTTTATGTAAGTACTGTGTATACTTTCATATGTACTTAGCGAAAAGTTGACAATTTGGGACAAACAGACACTTAAATTTAATATGTGTAGATATATATACACCTAGAGTTTACTATGTAAACTATAGATAGATAGATAACTAAACATAGAAGATGATAAATGTAGATAAAAACGATAAGAAACCAAAATTAAATTCCGATTCAAAGGATAATGTTAATTTATATATATATAAATTATATTGAAGTGTCTGTTTGTAATTCCAAATTAACAGCTTTTAACTAAATGCATATGTAAAGATATACTGTAATTACATAAAGAGCAGTTTTTAAATCTCTCTACCTGTCTGTTTATTCAGAGTAGCCTCTGAAACAGCTGGACTGATTTTAATAGGATTTACACAGGCGGATAGCTGATGTTATAAGGGCAAAATAGGTTGCTTTTATTTAAAAATATATTCGACACGAACAAAGTCACAGGCACAGCTTGTAACATGTATAATTATAAACCATAATTCATCGTTAATCAAATTATTCACAAACTGTTAAACATCAATCAAATTTATTCAACTAAAGAGGTCCGATCCTAATGGAGTGGATTCGCGACCTCTCTCCGGAGGACTGGAAATTGCCTCTTAAAAGAGGCTAAATCTATTACAGTCCCCAACTGACTGAACACTTTAACAAGCCAAGATTGCCAATATTGCCTATTTCTGCTTTATCGAAGTGCCAAGTTAAACATACGGGTTCTTTATCCTTTATCTTATAATCAATTTTGTATCTTTAAAGAAAGATATTCTCATACAAGAAAAAGATATTCAAATTTCATTAAAGCAATTGTCTAAATTAAATAATATATTATCAAGTAATATATATATATATATATATATATATATATATATATATATATATATATTTCATTCTCAGTGTACGTTGCTACCATAAATTAAATGTACAAATTGTATTCGGGCATCCACAGCGAGTGCTATCATGGATGCTGAAATAGATTGTTAGCTGTATTCGGTGAGAAACAAGAACAAAACCCCCCTTTCATTTCCCCCCCATTTCTTTGCTCCTCTTCATCATTCTGCATTCACATGTGCAAATATATAGTAATGTTATTTTCCTCTAAGTCTCTTATAGTTGAATCAGAAGTTTTAAAGTTAATATAATAAATGTTTACTTAAAAACTAAAGATGAAATGAAAAATTAAGATAATTTAGGACTTTTCAGGAACGTAGCAAAATATATAAGTGATTGTAAAAGAAAATAAAAGAATTGGTTTAATAGATTAAGGGAATAACCAATTAATATACATATATTATGGTTTAAAAAATATAAAAAAGAACCAATATAGTCATATAAGACTCTAGTGCTGTAAGATAGAGGCAAAAAGTTGGAAGTCTTCCAGATTTTTCATTCAAGGGGTTATTGAACCCTCCCGCGTCGCACCAGACTGCATTGTTAATATGAGTCTTTGTTTTACTTAACTTTTAAAGCACCTTTTATTTAATTACTGTTTCTTTTAAAAAGAACAATAAATTTCCTTAAAACTTTCTAAAATGCAATCTTTAATTTTTTAATGTATGCTTTTAAATTGCTTGCATAATTTTATATGCTACCTAATTCACATAATAGAATCTTCTTCTTGCTTCAATTTTGGGGTCTGCGCTTTATGTTTTTTCCTTCCATACTCTTCTGTTACTCGTCATCTCTGTACACATTCCCTTCGTCTCCATATCGTCTTTCACGCAATTCATCCATCTTTTCTTCGACCGTCCTCTACTTATCTATCCCTCCACTTTGATCTCTCCTCATTAACTGCCCATTCGATGACAGATGGGTACCTCTAATTTTTTCTGTCACTGGCGCTACTCCCAATCTTCCCCTAATGTACTATTATAAATTGATAATAATTAAATATATAATAATATTAACCAATCGTGTATTCCTTATACCATTTTATTCAACATAAATTAAAATAAGTTAACGAAAATTCTATTTTATTTCTCTGACCCCTTAACATAGTTAAGCGAACCCCAACCCCAAAAGTTGAAGCGTCATCAAAAACAAGACGCGCACTTCGCGTTATATAATTTTAAATGGGTTTTCCCTAAAAGGCATGAGGCAGGTGTAAATTTACAGAGTTAAAATAAGTACTAGGCGTTAAGTATTTTAAAGATAACATCTTTTTAAGCGGTTTTATCCAAACGATTCAACGTATACAATTTTTTTAATAATAGTGATAAAAATAAGGATATATTTTAAACTCTATCCCTTAAAGGGTTTAATAGAAAGTTTCAAGCAAAAATGTATATTTCGCTTTCTAGTTACATATAAATATGTTATTTGTTTACATTCCCTAGTGGGTTAGGGGTAAATTGAAAATAAATTATATTTCAAAGCACTATAACTTTTCTTTTTTCGTATAAATAAAAATGAAATAAATGTTTTAGGTTTTTATTAAATGTTATAGTTTTAATAAATTTGAATAAGGACAATCCGAGATAATATATATTCTTTATTCATTATTAATCTGTAAGCTTTCATCCTGTAATCATCACACACATATCCTGTGATAGACATCACAAAAAGCTTACAGAATGTTAAAGTTTTGTTTATTAATTACTATAAAAATGTAAAAATAAACAAATAAAACAAGTTTGTAGTAAACAACTAGTTTATAATTGAAATGAATTTATGTGGTTAAATGAAGGTTGAACCTTTCGTAGCACGTAACACATAAAGTCAGAACTAGAGAGCTTTTAGAACTTTAATTATATCTGGAGGGGAATGTTACACTAATGCAGTGTGTGTGGCATCTGTTCTCATATCCTTGACATAAATAATTTAAACTACTATACTAGGATCCTCCAACCGTGCGCGGCGGCGGTTGAGCTGAACCCATCTCCTTTCTTCTTTTCCTGATAACTTTTGAATGGCTAAACATATTTTCAATCTGTTTTCGCTATAACATCCGCTTTTGGCTCAAACATACCTGAGAAAATTTGTAGCTAATTATCTCGTCGCATTCTGCAGACAACTCAACACAAAAAAAGGTTCCCAAACGGTTAAGAGCTTCGCTTATATTTCAAAATCTATAACACATTGAAACACTTTTTTTTTGACAAACAGAAAAAAAATTCTAAATTTTAATTTAGATGTAAACTAGAGCATATTCAGAGATATATATTATACGCTTTTTGTCTATAAATATAAAAGGAACTATACTATTTTTATATTTGTATATAATATTAATTAATAAATTTAACAGGTTGTCGCTGAGTTCGAAGATGTGGAACCGGAGGCTCTGTACGATGTCCTGCATGACCCTGAATACAGGTCAGTTTGGGACACGCACATGCTGGCCGCAGAGGATGCTGGACACATTAACGTCAATAACGACGTCGGATACTACGCTAGTGAGTTGATCATTTAGAATTCTTTAATCCAATATGTTGGATACGACACTAGTAATATAAAAATTATAATTATTAATCTAACTTTTCGGATAAGATATTGATTTTAAAACTACGCTAGTGAGTTGATAATTTAAAATCTTTTTAATCCAACATGTTGGATACGACGCTAGTAATATAAAAATTACAATTATTAATCTATCTTTTCAGATAAGATATTAATTTTAAAACTACGCTAGTGAGTTGATAATTAAGAATATTGTAAATCCAACATGTTGGATACGACACTAGTTATATATAAAATACAGTTACTAATCCAGCATGTACTCGTATACGGATAAGATATTAGTGGTATAATAATATTAAAAATTTTATAAATTCAACATGTGGGATACCATATTATTGAGGCTATAAACAACCTTAGGGTAGGTACGTATCAAGACAATTAATTTCTTTCTTTTATATGGTATAGTAGAGCGTTGTAGGTCACCCGTTGGCTCTTCCTCTTCTTCTTCTGCGATTACTTCTTTTAAATAAAAACTTTTCTGAATATGTTAAACATGTAGAATATATTTGTTATTCCTCTGATACGTCTAGCTGATGAAGGCGCCGTTCTGATGAAAGTACATTGGTTTTTTATTTTGTTGATATTATATGGTGGTAATTAAAATACGGGTAACAATAAGTTATTTAAGTTTTCTGTTTGATAAAGAATTATATTAATTAATAATATTTATTATTTATATAATACTTATATAATAGCGGGCGAGCTTATAGGACATCTTCCCCAATGCGAAAGATACTATGTATATAGCATCGACATGACGCTTCAATATTTCGATATATATTTCGTTTGAAGTATTAATTCGGTTGACTAATTTCTGTTTGTAAATAATATATTTCCTTTGACGATCAAATATCAAATCTAAATTAATAATATACCTATATAATAGAATTAATGAAACACATGTAAAACGTGTAGAATAAGGGCGTATGTAACGTACGAATTAGTTGGAAATTTCCAGATTTAAAAATCTTTACAAGAGCTTTTGGTAAAAATTCGGGGGAGGAGGTAAAGTGTGTCCTCTACTAATATTTACAAGTAGTTGATCGTCTATAATATGATCTAAATAACTATAAAAATATATTCAATTAATAGGAAATATTTTCACTTCATATTTGTAAAAACTAGATAAAAATACGTAATAAGGGGAACTCGTAAAATGTTATTGGGAGATAGGGTCAGTAATAGGTAAAATTGTCCTTATGACTGACCCCAAACCAGCTGTCCGCCAGAAGTGCTATCTTTATAGGTCTGTCGGTTAAGCATTGTCTATATTGTTACGTATATTAACTCTAAACCTGGTTATATTCAAGGTAATTAAGTCTGAATTTATCCGACTATTTAATTTCGAACATTCGGCAATGAATCATGAACTTAACCAATGAAATTCAGCCATGCTTTGAGCTCTTTATAAAAGATATATTTACATATATTATTAAATATAAATATGTAATCAATCTATCTATCTATCTATCTATAGATTATCTATCTATACTATGGTATAACAATATTTTAGCCTGCTTTGCCTAACACTTATAGACTAACGCTGTAATGGTATGAATTTTGATGTTGAGATATTATTCTTATCGCCCCATTCATCACATTTATGATGAGACAGCAAAATATTTTTGCATTCGAAGGAATCGAGTATGAGATATTTAGATTTTCTTCTTTGACTTATGATATTCCTTGTGAAATTTCCTCACGTTTAACAAATAAACGTTGCTGTGCCCGTGATGTTATGCCCGTCGGCGCCGCAGACGTTTGATCAAATCTTTGATGTTGGGATAGCGTAGGGTTGGCACTAGTTTCTTATCTTATATCAATACTGAATTTACAATACAGTAATACCCCGCTTTACGCGAGGGATACGTTCAAAAAAAAATCGCGTTAACTGAAATTCGCGTATAACGAGGCTTATGATTAAACATAGTCAAAAATTATTACAAAAAAATACAAATCATTTTAATCAATCACTTTAATACTCTTATTTTTTACGGAAAAATACATCTATTGTTGATGACTACATTATATTTATACACACTTTTTCGCGTAATTCGAGGCATTTGAGCGCGAAATTTGCATCCACGTTATAGTGAAACCGCGTATAACGGGGTCGCGCAAAGCGGGGTATTACTGTACTCACTTTCGAATAAATATTTGTTAGTTTTTTTTAATACATATATATTTTTTTAAAGAAAAATAATTATTGCGCTTAAATTATTGTTACGTAGCCTTATACTATATATAATAACATATTTAAAATTACGTGATAACTAGACAAACTAGATCGACAACCCTATATTTCTAGATTCATATCTTTGTTCCTTGCTTTTCGCGCTGGCGCCTCTAGTAATTGAGAATCGCGTTCTTCCTTGACATTTCCCTCATTTACGCGTATTGTTTGCATAACTCAGTAAGTCATATACAAATTGTACGACATTCCTCTTTTATATGACTATTTGTCATAATAAAGTCGTTGGAAAAACAGTCGTTATTTAGCAATCAATTCCTTTTCAAATTTAAGACATTCAAAAGAGTGGTTCACAGCTTTTATGTATTCAGCGTTCTGAAGTAAAACATATTACCAATACAAATAAAACCAAATATAATGTATAGTTCATTAAGGAATTATTTCTATTTCTCATAATTAGGTTTTAGCAAATTTTATGATTTGTATATTACCTGTAGTATTTTAATGTTTCCAAATATAAATAAAGTTCAAATTATAAAAAAATAATATCTAAAATTTGATCTTGATCAACCATTAGGGGCACTTAGTATATGTCAATAGTTAAGTATCTAAAGTCTTTAACAATACTCACAAATTAATCTATGACCCTGGTTGGTTGCATTTACTATATAATATATTGAATATTAATTTAAATGAATTAATTATGATAAAAGAATATTATAATATATTTTCAATGAGGATTTTATTCTAAAAAAACTTTTATTTTAAGACATTAAGTTGTAAGAAGTTTAAGCTTCCTCTTAATACTTTAAATGAAATGTTTTAAGGGGATGAAATATTAGGAAAAAAGTTTAAATTTTCAAATTTCTATATCGTTCTAATCACTTAGCGGAAACTTAGATGGGAGCCTTCAGCCATCCGGGTCGTTGATTAATTACTTTCTGCGACATTTCTCAATTTAATAAATACTGTTTAAAAATGAGACAAGCATTGAATGCCTTACTTAAATTGAGATTTTGTTATCGAAGTATTGGCTACAAATACTAGTGTATTATTATAGAAATTAAAAGCAAATATGATAGGTTTTTCATAAAAAATTCTCCAACAAGTAAAGGAGCATTGAAAAATGTGTATTAAATATAAGGTAGAGTTTTGTAACGGGGTCAAAAAGCCCGCAGGCTGTGTCTGCAACGCTATTTGTTGAGTGTAGCCTGCTCCCGGTTGAGAATATCAATTTTAGTGTATAATAAAAAGAAGATTTATGTATTATTTTATTGACTACAATCTACTATGTTGTTTTCAGACACGCATTTGATTTTTTTTATAAAATCCAGTGAAAAAAAAGAAATCCTCCCAAAAGGCATTTCACTATACTGGTTAACCAATCACTAATGTTTGTAGTGTCATGCCCTGCGCCTCTCAAGAACCGCGACTTCGTGCTGCAGAGGTCTTGGCTGGATACTGGAGACGAGAAGATGATCTTGAACCATTCTGTCTACCACAAGGACTACCCGCCCAGGAAGGGGTTTGTTAGGTAAGAATTGTCGTTAACCTGACTTTATCAATAATTTATACTTACAGGCATTTTCGTTATCATTCTTTCGGGATTATTAATTTTTTAATATATATCTTGTGTATCTTCATTTTAAATTAATAAAATATTTAAATAAATACTTAAATATTACATGATTTACTTTTGTAATTTTGTTAGTTTACTTATTTATTTATAGAAATAATTCGGACAGTTGTTTAACAAGTTCTAAACAGATCGATGCAATATTAGTCTACATGTATTGTTTGAAAATATTCCTGAAAATAAAACATGACATGTCATCATTAATTTCAACAACCCTCTCGGCTCAATGGAATACAATACTCAAAATATTTCATTTTATTGAAGTATTAAAATAAATTGAATTAATGCTATGAATATAATTGTATCAGAAAAATTGAATTAAAGTATCAGAAGTGCAGCCTGTGGGCGGCGTTTTCTCATTATCCCGACGCGGTACTTCAGATAAGATAGGATATGCGTCAATTCGCGCCGCCCGTGCCTCTCCTGACTACAACTAGGGACTGATAGTTTTAAAAATTATTTGATCTAATATATGATCTAGTTAAACAATATGTTAAGGTTTTAAATTACAATTGATAAAAAACAAGTGCTTTCTCACAATTGAAAAGAAGTTATGATTTTATTTTTTACTAGCTCTATTTACTAGCAGAATATGTTTTTTTTAATAAGAGTAGTCTAAGTTACTCTCTATAACATCACCTATCTACCAGTGAAAGTTTTGTTTAAATCGGTCCAACGCTTCAGATATCAATCAGATATAACAGACAGACAGTGAAAAATTTTTTAAATAGATTTTTCTAAGTATATACTTTCATATGCATTTAATGCTAAGCTTTATTAATAAAATGACACTTCAATTTTATTTATATGTATATATTTTGACCGTAATAACATTACATTTTTCTTTATTCAAAAACAAATGAATCATTTTTTCTCTTGAAAAAGTCTTTAACTCCAAACGCTTTTCTAGTAAACTTTTGTACGAAACCAAAATTTATTATGTTTATACAAATTTACTTAAATATTTTACTTTACTTTTAATTTTAATAAGTATAGTTTAATTGCTATAATTCCTAACAGAGGTTTTTCTAATTGAGATTTAAATAAATCTTCATTCCAATTATAATTTAAGTTAAAAAAACAGCTGTTATAAATTAATTTAATCCAGACATTTCTTTAGATAAGTTATATAAATTCCTACTATACTATACTATTATACTTCATATGGAATATTACTCAAAATATTCATTTTGTACAATTTATAAGTGTAATACAAAGTTTTAACATGTACAGTGATCCTACTTTTAGATATGTATATATATATATATACTTGCTTCCACGCAATCCATCCATGTCTGTCTGTCCATTTCTTTTCTTGTAACTATTGAACGATTTAAAATCGATATTAAAGCAATTATTGTATTGGTATCGATTTTAAAATTACCTTCTTCTAGTTGAAGTAAACTACCCGTTAATACTAACGATATTAAAAATAAAACACTCAAATAAACATTTTTATTTACTCTCACAAATCAACTAAAATATAGAGATTTAATGTTACAAGATTCATTATGTTTCCTCTATTCTTATTGAAAGAAAACAAAAGATCAGACATCTTATACCACAATAGCTTTAGTCAATACTATTTTTTTAATCAAATGATAGGAATAATTAATGTTATTTATCGCTGTAATTGATTAATTGGACCCTTAGAAAGCTATAGATTAAATGTGGCTTATAACTTATTTACTCTAAATATATTGTAGTTGTAAATTTATTTGGTCAGCGTTTTCTATTCGTAACAACGCTACAAACTGTTTCATTAAGGATCATGCGAACTAATTATCATCAACTACTCTTTGAAGAGTGAGAACAGTAGTTGAAGAGTCAATCTTCAGTCAAGAATGATGAAGCCAATACTGACTTGGTTGGTATTCTTGGAGATCCGTTTCCACCTGTTTCATTCTTCTCAACGTGAAGTCCGGTCTTCAATAGATCGGTCTCCAAGTCAATTCCTATTAAATCTACTCTTACATATTCCTATAAGCACGTTACCTTATTATATATTTTCAGAGCTCTATCGCTGTTGACGGGG
Organism: Melinaea menophilus ssp. n. AW-2005; assembly: GCA_918358695.1. Classification (NCBI taxonomy): domain Eukaryota; kingdom Metazoa; phylum Arthropoda; class Insecta; order Lepidoptera; family Nymphalidae; genus Melinaea; species Melinaea menophilus. The sequence continues at coordinate 28,665,863 of OU911039.1, read as the reverse complement.
TTCGTTGTAAGGAGACGGAAGGGTCCAGGCAGCTGGCTGGGATACGTCTCCAGATCTGACCCTCGGGGTGCGCTGCCCGCATGGCTTGTTAACAGGTACATATCATTGAGTATCAGTAATTTTCCTATCAGTTAATAAATGTTTATTTATGTTGATATTAAAATTATCTTCCATACCTAAATGTATATTGACGTATATTGTAGTCTATAAACATTGTATATATATATATATATATATATATAATGTTTATAGACTTTTATCCCGGTCAACTTTATTCACCGGAAAAACATAAAAACCATTTGAAATGTAATCTGATATTGGCTTATTCTATATCTGTGCCACCATAAAAGATATTTTTAATTCCAAAAAAAATCGAGGGAAAGCATTGGTGTGACAACTAGTTTTGTAATAAAATTTAATATAAATATAACTAATTTTAACATTGTTAATCTTATGTTTGAGTTTAATGTGTTTTATACAAATCAATTGAGGTTGTATTCCAATACTAGTAGGTTCTAATAACTAGTCTAATCTAATACATGGCATATAGAGTAACAGCTCAGTTGGCTCCTCGCCTCGTGCATCAGCTGCATGCAGCCTCTCGCCGGTACCCTGGCTGGAAGGCGCTCACCGACACCCCTCACTACCAGCCCTGGAGGAACCCTGAGCAAGTACCGCCCTATCGTATTAGCTTGGAAGACGTACGTTTTATTCACAATATTTAATTAATTTAAATATATATATATATATATATATATATATATATATATATATATATATATATATATATATATATATATAATATAATATATATTGTAGTTATTATTGTTAGCCCTTATACATTTAAGCGAGCAATGTTGATGATAGACAGATAATATTATATATAATCAGATTATAAAATTCAGGCAAGTAAAATATTTGGAACAAAGAATATGGAGGCGATTTGCCAAAAGGTAAATTAAGCTTCTGGAGAAATGCTCTCTACAAAGTATAAGAGCATCGCAACAGGTTGAAATAATCCCATTGTATCCCGGCATCTCGCTCCAGTTAAGTTATTCAGCTCAATGATAAAGTAGAAATATTTTCATTGAAATTTTGACGATTGAAATATTTTGTGTAATACGAATTGATACATGCAAACGCAGATATATCTTCAATAGAATGACATAATATAGACTATAAAATAAATTTGATAAAATACAAAATTCCAAATTATTTCAAGACTTAATTGTAAAAGAATTACTTGTAAAATAAAACTGACAACCCATTATTCAACCGATAATTAAATTTGACTGAAGCGAAATAATCGAAAGAGTCCAAAAAGGTTTTCCCTTAATTCACAAAGTTGAAACGTGTCTTTGAAGTTGTCGCATTAAAAAAATAAACCCTCCCGAGGAAACAGAGTATTAAAGTACACAGAAATCCTTTGAAAAACGCTATTAATGTCGATTGGATTTAAATCTGGAGTTGGGTCGGAGACATTAAGTCGACGATCCAATTAAACATTTTTCTTGACAGTATTTTGAAAAGAATTTTTTAGATATTTGTTAATTTAATTTAATTTGACCTATAATGACTATAAATCAATATATATAACTGTAGTGTTTTAAAAAGAGCCTCAGAAAAATTATTATTCTTAAATTTCAGTGTGTTGACCCCGACGCTCCACCGCCGGTTGCTGAACCAAAACCTAACACTTCCAAGACCAAACTCGAAATACCACAAGCGAAAGAAGTGGAAAGCCACAGCATCGAAGACTTAGGAGATATATCATCAGAATTTAGTGTAGAAGTAGAAGAACTGTCAGACCTCACGGTGGACCCAACAAAAAAGAAAGGGAAGTTCTATAAATTAGTCAAATCTATGAAGAATAGACGGAAAAGTGTCCAAGTCGCCAAGAGTGCTGATAATTTGACGGACAGTAAATCCACAGAAGTAGAGAAACCAGAAAAAAGAAAGTCATCGTTCAAATTCCATCGAAGATTTAGTCTCAGCAGAGGACGAGAAGATTAAAATACTTTAAGGATAATGTGGTTAAATTATCCTTATTAATATAAATTAGTTATAATAAATAGATTGTTGTAATTAATTGTTTAATACATTTTAAATTTTAGACCTGCAAAATGGAATAGTAAATAATATTTGTTAAAAAACTTTCAATAATAATACGTATAACTGATGATATATAAATGAATTTGAGTTAACAAGTTATTTAGCTAATAATAAAGACTAATTAAGAGAGAGAAAGAGAAGAGAGGAGAGTGAGAGTAGAGAGGTTGTTTGGTGTAGAATGGAAGTAGGTTAAGATGTTGAAGTAGCTTGAATAATATAAGGATTTTATAAAACTCTATCGCTTTAGATTAAAAAATCTACAGCATCTAATTAGCTGTTAACTTTTAGTTACTTTTAAACTTTTAGTTAACCTTTTAACTTTTAGTTATTCTTATATCTTGCTACCTATGATAATGTTTATGATCTAGAATTTTTTACCATTAAATTGTAATAATGAATATATCCTATTCACATATCAGTTGTGGTTACAACATGCATTTAACAACAACTTATCTTAATATATAAAACATAAAGACACTCATTGACTGACTCACTGACACATCCATCGCTCTACAGCCCAAACCGTAATATCTAAAAAGCTAAAATTTGGACACAAGACTCCTGATATATTGAATAGGTGCAATAAGAAAGGATTTTGCAAAGGTCCAAACCGTTCCAAAGTTACAGTTAAAAAACTGCAAAAAAATATAACGCGCCTGTTTGATACCTCCTAGGTGGTGTGGAAATTCAAACAAAATGATCATTTTCGTCGTCCGGCGCGAAGCACTGATAACCTGCTAGTTGTATTTATTTAATTGATATCACAAATAAATGAAATTATAACAATACGATTGAGTGAGATTTTTAATAGTGTTGTTCTCAAATATTCTATATACAATATTAACTTTAGTTATTTCACAATGTCAGCTTAATCTTCTTCTAAATTATAATATCTTCCTGTTATTACATAACATGAATGATTATAGTATTACTAACTGAAGTGATTTTAATATACATATATATTTTTATGTCAAATTATTTGTTTTTAATTACAAATATATTGCTATAATTTCGAAACCTCGATATTTCGGTCAATAGAAATGAAAACATTAACTTTCTTTTTGGATAATTTTAAATTTAAGTGGTTTTAAAAATTATTAATAATATAAAAAGATTAATAGTCGAAATATAAATAAAACATTCGAATAAATAAAATATGTTTAAAAAAATCATATAAAATTATTTTTGAATAAATCATTATTATTGAATAAAAAGATGGAAGATATTGTTTTAACCAAAAAATCTTTTTTTATATATTTAAAATTATTTTGTATTTACTACAAAAATAATATGTTATTTTGCTCATAACTTGAAGATATTGGAACTCAAATCAAATCCATTCTAAATTGTATTCAAAACAAAAAATACCATTAGAAGGTATAAATTTCCAGTAAATAAGTTTAACAATGAGAAATGTTTTTTTTATAACGAACACTGCGGCACATTACACAATGCTACCATTTTTTGCTCATCAATTTCCGTGGTATCCAAGGTTAAAAGATAATCACTTACAAGGATCTAGAAAGATTCAAATTTTATAATGATAAATCAACATTAAATTTATAATAAATTAATTTAATTACTTTTTTTTATATTTAATTAATTTAAGATATATATCTATACATATAAATAAAACTGAAGTGTGCGTTTGTAATTCCAAATTAATAGATTTTTACTAAATGCTTATTAAACTATATACGGTACTTACATTAAAATATCTTTTTTTTATCTGTCCGTTTGTTCCGGCTTATCTCTTAAACGGCTGGACCGATTTCAACAGGACTTTCACTGGCGGATAACTGACAAAGTCGTGGGCACAGGTAGTATTTTTAAGATTTTTTATTTCTTATTATTTGAGATGTTACATATTAATTTGTGTTCACAAAATCTTTGGGCTTATATACTTATCTTAATCAAATGTATCTTTATCTCTAAGATATATAAAATTTTGTAAGTTTGTCTGTTATTATAATCTCTCTTGAATATGTTAACTCTGTGCCTTTGCTATTATATTCTACGTGTACTTAATTAAAATGTATAATTATTTGAGTGTATAATGGGTGTACTTGTATAAGTAAATAATTCGTTCGTATAATAAAGGAATTGTTTAAAAAACTAAGTAATATTCGTAGTATGAACCCTGACTTTTTGAGCCTTCAATGTTGAATATACCGTTTTTTCAAGAATAGAACATTTAAGATACCCGAAAAACCACAGATTTATCTATAAAACGTTAAAATTATGCATTAATTTATTTGTATAATGTATGTTCTAATTACATTTATTGTAGTAGCGTATAATTGTATCATTTCACTCGTATCTTGTCTTGTACGCGTACTGTGTTATACAGTACACTGTGTTATACAGAACACTGTGTTATACAGAACACGGTGTTATACAGAACACTGTGTTATACAGTACACTGTGTTATACAGTACACTGTGTTATACAGAACACTGTGTTATACAGTTCACTTTATTATACAGTACAGTACACTGGTACAATTATATTATATACCGGTACTTATAAAATACAATAAAATATGTTATTGCTCTTAATAAATTAACGCACAATTATTTAATCGTCTTTTAATCTTAATATGTCGTTTGTAAATTATTTTATCTCTGTACCGGCTACATCTAAGTATAAGCGTTGTGTGTTAGTAACTGTTTATTGTTATACCATGTTCGACTCGACGAAGTTAGCAGGTGAATATATTATTGCAACTGTAATATATTGAAGATATTATTTACTAACCTTCACGATGTTTGTCCCTCAACCTTCAATGTATTTAACATTTATGTTGGTAATCGTTTTTGATGTTTGTTTAATCGATGTTGAGTTATCCTTTGATTCAGTTTATATTTTTTAAATTATTTTACCTAATACACAAATTTTTAAAACATTTATTTGTAAACAGATTTTATCGGCATTGATTTTTACAAAGGTGCTTGGTTTTTGGAAAAAATAGACATGAAGTTTGGACACGCTTTAAAATTTTTTCAATAAATTTAATATATATAGAATAAAACAAAAAAGCAAATATATCGCCCTGAAACCTCCCCGTCTGTCACCGTGATCCAAATACCATTTCATTATCTACTTACTTACTAATACTTCCACCGTTAGCTATCATTTGCCTTGTTCACATGTCAGGAGAGGCCCTCGTTCTACTCTGACAAGTCAGGCTGAACTTCGCTGCCAGGTCGCTATACCAATGTGGTACCGCATAAATGTTCACATCTATAGAGCCAGAGATGATGAACTCGTCGGCTAATGGGTCTGTCCTACGTTAAATATTAATTATTTTACACTAGAAATCACATACACATTTTAAAGCTTGTGTCAGCATTCCCTGGAAATATCCTAACATAGTAGTGAGAAAAAAGGGGCTTCACATCGCCCCTTTTCACTTCTCAAATAAAACATTCTAAACACAAGAGAGGAATCTAAAAGCTACCTTAATATAGAACACGTGAAGCATATCTCAGCATATCATGATATTTTTACTACTATCATTGATGACTTTGACAATCAAATTGAAGACGTGAAAGTACATTCTATGTAAATTTGGTATTTGAGGTGAGAAAATCATCAGAAGAAAATGTAACCATCGTTTCAGGAGTTTAAAATCGCTCTTAAAATTACTCCAGCTACTTCTCATCGTAATCTATTAAGACTATAAGAGACAAGCATCCATTATCATCCATAAACTTCTTTCGCGATCTAGGAGTACCTCTAATGTCACAGTTTTCGTTTTTGGCAGATGCTATGGACGATTAGCATCTAGGACACTGTTCTCAAAATGAAGGCAAAATCTATTTGACATTTTATTTTATTTTCTGAAGGGTTAGCGCTACAATAACGTTCTGTTTTCCGCTTAGTTTTCCGGCTAAAACTATTAAAGTTAATCTAAGATATTTGATTGTTGATTGCATATGTTATATTTATATTATATTAAATAAATTAATAAATTATATTAAATAAATCAACAACAACAGAACATAAATGTTAAACGTTTATGTAAATACGAATACAGAATAGAACAGAACAGAACAGAAGTAGTTGGATTGGAATGACTGACGTCTAATTTATTAAAGAGAATCAATTAATTACATTTCATAATCTTAAAACACAGAAAAAATATCCCTTTACACGTCACACAATCAACACGGGATGGATGAAATGGCGACAAGTCACTGGGACATCATGTGATGCCCGAATTTCCCTTAAACTTAAGGTGAGAATTCTATAAAAACATCAGAAGACCTCTCGTTATGTATGGATCTGAGTGCTGGGCGATGAAGGTAAACGGAGATGTAACGGAGATGCGAATGTTAAGATGGATGTGAGGAGTGACAAGTAGGGATAGAATAAAAAATGAGTATATTAGGGGAAGGTTGAGAGTAGCGCCAGTGACAGAAAAAAATTAGAGGTAACCGTCTGTCAGGGTATGGGCATGTTATAAGGAGAGATGAAAGGCATGTAACCAAAAGAGTGCTGGGTATGGTAGTGGAGGGATGAACAGGTAGAGGACGGCCGAAGAAAAGATGGATGGATTGCGTGAAAGATGATATGAAGAAGAATGGAGTGTGTACAGAGATGACGAGTAACAGGAGAGTATGGAAGGAAAAAACATACTGTGCCGACCCCGAATTTGTATACGGGCAGGAAGATGATGATGTTACCGTGATCCAAATAAAAAAAGAAAACACCACACCACACCTCCACCGCTTAGCTTTATCACGTTATATTAACATATTTTTATATGACAACTTTCTTTAAACATTGTACATATTGAAGCCAAATACAGTTGACACAAACATATTATAATATACAAGCTGTACCCACGACTTCACACTTCATGTGAGTACCGTATATACTTTCATGTGCATTCAGTGAAAAACTCTTAATTTGGAATTACAAACAGACAGTATTAAATATATACAATTTTATTTATATGTATATATTTAACGGTATTTGTAATGTAAGACGGTAAACTATTTTTGGATCAAGACCTGTTCTTATATTTGACAATCTGGTTTTTAAGTAAATTTTACATTTAACTATATTCACGTAATTCTTGTTCTGGACTTGTTAAGCGACTTTTGTAAGGGACAGTGTACACCATATTTGGAAATTTAGAACTACTCAGCATGATTTAGGGTTGATTGTAGTTATAATAAGAAAATAAATATTACAAGTACATATTAAAACACTGGAACGTTTGGCAGAAGTTGTCCTGTCTACAAACAATAATCTCATTGAAGTAGGTAGTAAATAGAAATTTTTATGCCATTCAGTGACCAACTCAAATATAAAAAACATAAAAATAGGTGTTCAGAGATAAACACACGTAGGTAAATACCTATTTAATAAATATTTACCGGTGCGTCATAGAACATAATATATTCAAAACTGGTCGGATGCTTCTTTGACTTATAATTAGTCATTAATTTGCATGTGGGTGAACAATGTTGTAAATTTATTAATTTATTAAATTTATTAAGGTATATATTTTTGCTCAAAATATTTCACCTATTATGAATACATACTTGCTTAAACTTATCCAAGTTTACTAACTCATTAGATAAGATAGAATAGAGTTGCGCACGCGCAGCCCTTGTCCACTAGTAACGCCAGTAATTACTATCAAATTTGAGACTCAAAAGTCCTGTAACTTACAATCAAGAAGACAATAATGCTTACATACGAACTAACATTTAGAACTAAGCTCAGGTCCCTCAAATTACACTCATAACTGAACCTTTTTAAGATAATCCTAAGTGTTTATTGAAAATAGTGTATACAATTAAAGAATACTGGCAACTGTCCATTCGTTTTTTTTAAACAAAACGTGCGAATCCTTACTATATAATAATGACCTAATTGACTCTGTATGCACGCGCATCACTTATCACCCACAAATCACACAATAATGTGTAATACATCAAAAAAAAGCTATTGAATCAGGCTACAAAATAGGGTAGGTGCCAACCTCATACGTGACATTTGACCCTTCCTGGCCCGAAGGGCCGGGAAGTTCCCTTGTACATATATATGGATCGAAAATTAAACAGGTTTTTTATACATTCAAGTGACAGCTTATCTTATATACAAAGTATTAGAACACGTTAAGTCGTGTGTTCGTGGGGTGGTGTTAGAATTGTTTCTCGGAAATTGTGTTAAAAGTGTTCGATAAATTTTTTTGTTGTGTTTTTATTTTTTGTTACGCTTTTTTTTATGTTTTCATTCTATTTTAGTGCGTAAATATAAGTTCTGTGATATTATGTTCAAGCATCGCACAGTTAAAGTATTATTTATGTTATTTTAAACTAAAATCACTAATAATGGTTTATTAATATCACGAATGGAAAAAAATAACAGGTAAGATAAATAAAGTGAAGTATCGAATGGTTTAATATTACGAAATATGTGTTATGGTTCACATCGAAATCGAACTAAGGTAAAATCAAAATCTTCATTGAGTTTTATACCAAACATTTTTTTATTGTCAAAGCTCGGAAAGTTACGAGTCACTGACCTCAGAAGAGGCTACATAATCTCAGCGGGCGTTTTTTATTTTTCTTTTTTCTAAACCATACCTAAAACCTAAATTATATTTATAATAAATCTTGAAACCTGGCAATGGCCTGAAAGCTTGTGTTTGTTTTTCGTATTTATATGATGTACATGATTATACTTTATGAAATTATGCTTATTCCCATGTATAAATATAAGGTTTTCATAAATATAGTGACCAACGACCGTGAGTATATTACAATGCTTAAACGTATCTCGTAACGAATCCCTTGGCCTAGATTATTATGTATATTACAGATAGCTCTCTTTTGTAAAACAAAATGGTATCTATAACAGCAGCGTCACCCTAGAGTTGGTTATCAAACGATATTATGGTATGAAAATAACTATTATAAGTCTTGACAATCTCGTCAGTAAGAGATCTTACCTTTTTATGCGGCAAAACTATTTTTTTAGTTTATCAGCCAATCCAGCTACGTGAGGACCAAATTGCAATTGCATCTACAGTGATGCCAAGAACACTGTGGAATCAACTACTGTAAGTTTGGTCTTTTTGATGTTGAGCAACAGATTGTTGATAGAAAACTACTGCACTAATTTAGAGAGAGCTTTGTTTTCAACATCATACATTACCTGACGCTGAATACTATCTCATTATGTTTGTCTACAAAAGTAGGCGAATCACTTCGTTGTTTATATAAACAAGGATGATAAGTGGGACTAAGATTGAACCTTGAGGAACCTCCATATCAATTGGAGTTCCAAGCGATCTACTTATATTTAATTAAATAAACCCTTTGAATCCTATTAGACAAGTAAAAAAATCAATAAATTAAAATCATATTGCGTAATGCCATACAATTTCCGTATCAATGTTTAATTCTTAACACAATCGATAACCTTAGACAGGTCATAGAATACTTCATGAATATCCTGTGATTTCTACCAAGCCTCTCAATTAAGTATTATAAATTGCCAGCAGCGTCAGTAGTAGAGCTATCTTCAATCATTCATTCATCATCATCAATCATTACCAGATTTTAGAACTTTGTTAGATCTCATTAGATCATTAAAAATAGTCACTAGATAAGGCGCAACAATGTACACTATTAAGCCACACACTTTTACCCTCTAAAGTTGTAGGTATTCTTAATATTTAAGGTCCTAAAAACAATAACATCTTTTGATTCAATTCTGTAATAAATAAAATTAATATAAAATGCCAGGAGAAGAAGGGATAGAAGCTGAGATTAATAAGTACTTTACAAACACAGAAGCAAACTTCCTTGTGTGATTCTGTTACTTGGTTTTCTATGTGAAGATATAAATTGAAGTTTTTGTTACCACATTTGCACTTTATGGTATTCCAGATCGTCGTAACTTTATTTGATGAATCGTTGATTAAATTTCTGATATGCAATAATCTGACTTGTAAACAGATTTTATTAAATTATTTCGTATAATTTAAAATACTTTGTAACCAAAACTAGAGTTAAAGTGAGAAGATATATTTAAGAAAGTGTTTTTTATGAATCATTAAAGTGTAGAAACTTCGAAAAAGTTATATAAAATGAATTAATTAAAACCTACAAAATATTCTTCTAATAAAGTTTTTAAACAAATATATATTTATGTCACAAGTGATGATGAAAAAGACTCAAGAGAGACAAAAAATAAGACACTTCAAAAAATGCATCCACAACTTTAAGTGATTATTAAAGTTAAAGAAATAATAAAATATAATAGCTATAATAAAAATAAATGTGCAAATTTTTTTGTAGCGATTGTTTTATATATTACTTAATATATTGTGATTTAGTACATTAACTTTTCGATAAATAAAAAAAGCTAAACCTTTTTTTTGTTTATCTATTTTATAATTCTTTTTTTAACGGATAATATCACTGCATTAAGGAAATCGAGTTAAAAAGTAAATAAATAAATAATATATAAATTAATATTTGTGTATACTTAGAATACTTTTAAAACATGCACAGATATCAGTTTAACACTAAACCTACCGAAAATTCTTGTATGTCTGTTCCTACCGCACGCGGTCAAATTGAACGGTAATTAAAAGTTATTTTATTATATAACGCAGGTAATAATGGAAATAACTAAAAGTAAAGAGTGATGAAAATATTATATGCATATTCTAAGAATTGTCATGTAGTTTCATAACGATACTATAACGTTTAAAAATGTGTAAGTTTTACAAAAGTTTAAGAACGGTCAATTTGACCGGTACTTGGTAGGTTTAGTGTTAATGCAAAAAATATTTTAGTAATATCGACTTATAGAGCTCAATTTTTTATAAATTCGGGTGTTACGTGTTGAAATTATAAACAAATAAAAATATTAATGCATAATAATTTGGTATTAATTTTTTTGTATGCATTATTAAATATTATATATTGTAGATGTGGTTTTCTTAATCACGTGTTTGTCTGATTATTGATTACATGCAATTTATATTACAATAATGACAAAATGCTAATATCGTTAATATGTCACTCCAAGAGTTTAATATTGATTAATCTATATTAACCTTGGAGGTATCTTTTCGCTCTTTTTTAGGGTCACACAGACCAAACAGAACCCATATAATTTCAGGACAGGTTGTATATAATTTTTTACCGGAAATTCATTTCGATAATCAGTCATTTGCAGTTCATAAAAAAGGTTTTTTTATGTTATCGATATTTCTGTCTGTATTTAAAGCTACGGAACCTTAGTGGTCGGGTCTGTCTTGACGGATTTTAAGGTTCTATTGCTTAGTTTACCTTCACTATCGGTTTTAGTATAGAAATAAATCGTGATCAGGACGAACTTATCTAACTGATTTTTATATTCTGTGATCATATTTGAATTGATTGAGGATTCTGTGTTTATTTCCTTTAAGGATAAAAGGTAAAAGTGGAAAATAAAGAAAAATAATTACAATATTATCTTATTAATCGATCGATTTATAAAATACTTTTATTTAGGCGTTTTGGTTTGCCCTAAATATGTATATGTGCCCTTAACAATAAAAATCTCCAAAGTATTTTTTTGTCAACAATTTAGACTGCATTTTATACAGGTTTAGAGTATATCAAATTCATTTTAAATTAATAACAAAATGGAATTGGATGAAGTTTATTAAGAATTATTTCTGTATTTAGTATTATAATATATTTTTTTCTTAATAAGAAAAACTTATTCATATATTCAATTAGTAAAGAAATCATAAAAAAGGTATCCAATATTACTATCTTAATGAACTTAATAGACTATAGAAGATCTACTTTTATCGATATCAAACTAATTAGAGGTTAATCTGTAACAATTTGTCACAATATTACACGCTATGAATTCATTATATGTTGATTACTTTATTTTTTATTATTGTATTATAATTATCATTAAATGGGATAAATTTTAAATTATATCGTCTCCAAAATAGTTTTTCCGCATTTAATATATATATACATATATTTAAATATTAATGAAGTTATAGAAAACAAAACAAAAGCTTTTTTTCAATGTCTCGACTCACATTCTTTGTTTGTTGAAACGTGACTTCGCGCGCAAATTGCTGGACATTTTTTTTGATAAATATTTATATGATATAGTTTATCTTATTATTATTTAAACTAGGATCCGCCAACCGTGCGCGGCGGGTGTTGAGCTGAGCCCCTCTCCTTTCTTCTTTTCTTGATAACTTTTGAATGGCTAAACATTTTTTCAATCTGTTTTCGCTATAACATCCGCGTTCGGCTCAAACATACCTGAGACAATTTTTAGCTAATTATCTCGTCGCATTCTGGAGACAACTAAACACAAAAAAAGGTCTCCCAAACGGTTAAGTGCTTCGCTTACGCTCAGCTCAAAAATAACTCATCTCCAGACATCAAAATTATTATCTACCTCTTATGTATAAGACAGAGTAGCTGTCGCCATGTCTGTATGTCTTTAGTGTTCATACCACCTAAGTGTAGCCATCTTGATCTTTTCCTTATATTAATGTGACCTTATTTTCTGTCTAATTTTAAATTAGCATCTAAATATTCGAGCATACATACTAGAATAAAGTAAATTAAATAAAGAACGAAAATATATAGAAACCAACATAAATAACGTTTGTGACGTCACGTACAGGTAAAAAGACAAAATAGATTGTTAATAGTATTTAAAAGTATGAACTGATAAGTTTTACTTTAATTTAACTACGATAATCATTTAATTACACTATATTTAATAATGTTCCTAATTGTTATTAATTAATGAATTATATCGGATACGTTTTATTAAAAAAAAATATTAGAATACTATATTAATAATGCAATTTCAATTTTCTTGACTACAATGTAGACTATTTACCATATTATGTAATGTATACGCATTTTCCTATCTTTATATTTGACTGACATTCAAACAAACAATCAATGTTGTAAAGGTAAGTTGAATGCACGCAAAGTGTATCCTCAGTCTATATCAAGATCACATTACACTTGAAGTTATGTTAAAATGAGGTAAAAATAATTTATATTGTAACAGACTATTGTTTTTTATTGTATTTCAAGAACATGTTAATTAACATTAAATTAATTGGAATTACATTCCTATCAATCGTATATCAAGGTCAATTTACGAGTAAATCATCTCTAATATTAAAAAAAGTATAGTGTAATTGCTTCCTATTTATCCAATTAATGATTCAGTTTTGACTGTTGAATGTATTTATTCTACCTATTTAAGGTGTACTAATTAAATAATTTTACTTACTTACTTACTTACCTTCACGCCATATCCCTTGCGGGGTAGCCAGAGACGACGGAGCGCCAAACGCTACGGTCCCTGCATACCTCTTTCGCCTCGGCCACAGACATCAACCTCTTCATGCATGCCCTCCGGGGGGGGAAGTAAATAAATAATAATTTTAATATTTTATTATTAATTTTAAGATGCCGAATGGTACAGATGTGATACACCATGTCCCGGAGAAGAAAGAAGAAGCTGTACCCCAGACAGAACAAGACACAAAAAGCAACTGTCGGAAAGCTGGCTATTATATAGGTACTAGCTGTTTTCATATCTTTATATATAAATCCCGTCTCACGATGTTAGTATGTTAATCTTCAAAAGTATTGAAATCAATTTAAATGAAATTTTGTAGATTATTATTGCTTGGTCCAACTTAAAAGATACGATAGTTTTAGTATCGATTAATAACACTTTGTCACACGAGTTTTCTGATAATTTTTGTTTATATTAATCTACCTTTGTTAAAAACAAAAAATTGCTTCAATCACATCCAATTTTCTTGTGATAGCAACATATCCGTTTCTGAACTCACACGTGACTTTGGTTTAATAACTTCATTTAGGAGACTACACTATTGCATTCAACTAACTTACATTTTAATTACGTTAGTTACTCGTAAGTCGTAAATATGCCACGAAAGTGTTCTAGTAACCCCGAAAGTTTTTGTTATGTGTGGGGGGAACTTTACATGTCAGCGTCGAAATTTCACGCCATTAATTGAACAGTGCTATTTGAATTATTTTGGATTTCCTGTGTCAAATCACAAAAAATCCTACCACATAAATGTTATGTAATGTGTGTGAAACTCCTATTCGGATGGGCTAAATAAGAATAGCAAATGTCTAGGACATTTAAGATTTAGTTTAACATTAGAAAATTAGTAGAGGGCTTAAAGTAATTATTCTTTTGCTTGGACTACTGCTTGGTTATTCATTTACGAATGGGAATACGAATTCAGTTGAGACAGAAAAAGTCACTACACATCAAAAGTGTTGCTCAAGCGTGAATCACTTACTCCAAACCATAAAAATGTTAAAAATATTTCTCTCATGAATGACATATGGTACTTTGCACCGATGTGCACAAAAATCTGGGCCTGTTAAAAAAAAATGTAAAAGCTATGCTGTAAGATGACAGTTTATTTTTATATCTGAATGAGAAAACCAAACTCAGTGAGGCAAAAATTTAAGTGGGAATACTTGTTGGTCCGCAAATACTATAACTAATAAAGGATAAGAGCTTTGAAGGAAACGTCTTGTGAATTTTCTAAGAAACCATAGAGCGAAAAATTACGTAGACTTAAAAAATGAACTTATAATGTCATATAAAGTTGGGGTGTAATATATCCTTAAAAATACATAAGCTGGACTCTCACCTGGATTTCTTTTCTGCAAATTTGGGTGTTGTAAATAATGAAGAAGGCGAAAAATTTCATCAGGATATTTACTTGAAGAAGCGCTATAGAGGGAAAAGGAGTCCAGTAAGGCTAGCAAATTACTATTGCAGACTTAAAAGGAACCCACCTGCCAAATATTCACGAAAACTCTCATTTTTTATTTATCATATATACTTGAACTTCAACAAATAGTGTGGAAGGGAGGGAGAGATAGTTTATACTGATATATAATCTACCACACATATACATATACACATACATACACAAACATACATACATTTATTTACAACGCCATCTCCCTATTTGCTTGTGAAATATTCCTGTATCGAAGAAATAATATGATATAATTTCATTATAAAATATAAAGACTAAGAAAATAGCTTAGTTTGTAGTATTTTTATTCATATAAAAATTCTTTAATTTACTTACCCAAAAAGCTTTCTATATACAAACACACGCACATCTGTGCACACACACAAATACACATTTCCTGAACGAAGACTGTAACAGGAAAATATGCAATTCATGGATAGATTATCTATCTGCTATAACTTGTTGTTTAATATAAATGAGCTTTGTGCAAATGACACCTGATTAATTACAGACATTATACCTTCGATTATAAATATGTTTATATTCAAAGAATATTAATTGTATAATAAGCATACCGATTATACAGTATAAACACGTGTAATTTATTTATATTATATAACTAGGGGCGCTAACAGACCCTCAATTTCGACTCTATGCGCTCGCGAAATCTCGAGTGCCGTTTGCATATTGAGTGAAGCGAGCCAAGTGTAATGACTCTTCGTTTCCTATTGACTTCAATGGGATATCAGTTTTTTTGGAAAACATAAAAAAAAAATATTTTTTTTTGACTATTTCAATTTTTTTTAAACCATTACCTAATATGTGTCTTTTTGATTGCAAAATTTCATAATTTTCCGTCAAGTAGTTTTCGAGAGTTTTCGTTGACAAAGAATGTGAAAAGTCTAGTAAAAAGCTCCGCTCGCTTCGCTCAATAATTATTTATACAATATAATGAAGATATCTAGTATTATTTTAAATGTAAAAATAATTTGACAGCACTGGTCATAATAACCGATCAAAATAGAAACGGTATTTAAAAGCAAATTAACTGGATTTTTTATTATTATTTTTCTATTTACCAACTTAACCTAACCTCCTCTTTACAGGGGACTCAATATTTTCAACGTTCGTGGTCGCACCACTGGTGGTGAACGTGTGGAGAGGAACATGGGGCATAATGGAGTTACATCCGAAATTATTTCCTCACGCTCAAACATTCATTCTGGGTATTGTGATTCACACCAGCTTTGCGTTGATAAGGTACAAATAATTAGATATATAGACAATAATATCATTATATAATATTAAAATAAATTTGAGAGAAAAGAGAGAGAAAGGAGAAAGAAAAGAGGGAGAAAGAGCTAGCTAGAAATCAAATAGCTCTATTTTAATAAAACTTATATATATTATTAAATAATACAAATACATTTATACCAAGTTCCACACATTTCGATTAAGTAAAAACTCTTGAATGGTATAATAAGATTTATTTAATAATATTATTTTATTTAGCCTAAAAATAAGAAGGTCTAAGATATGTTGTGGAACTTTATTATTGATGAATACACTAAGGCAATGAAATTCTATAAAAGATAAATATATTTTGGTTTAAAAGATATTAAGAGGCAGTCTTCTTGATAACGCTGATTATTGTAGGAACCAGCTCTTCATCCGGTCGAAGGACGCGTGGGGGGAGGGCAAGGCTGGGCGGTGGCTTCGAGAGCGTCTCCTCAGCAGAATCTATACTTACATCTTCATTTTGTCCTGCATCATGCATTGGAGGGGAGGCTGGGGGCTTTTTGATGCTTCCGTGGTTGCTATAATACCAGATCCTGACAATCCCCACAGGTTTGTAAACATGTCCCCACTATTTATTAATTTTAATGATCTTGAACAAAGGGCTAGCAGTGTTTTTATATCAGCTTGGGTAAATTCAAATTGTTAAGATGTCTATCTGTCTATCTCTTAGTGTTTTTATCCTCTAAATTTCTCTATAATTTTTTTGAGCAAGTTAATGGTAATAATGGTTAATGGTT
The DNA here is from genome assembly GCA_918358695.1 of Melinaea menophilus ssp. n. AW-2005. Classification (NCBI taxonomy): domain Eukaryota; kingdom Metazoa; phylum Arthropoda; class Insecta; order Lepidoptera; family Nymphalidae; genus Melinaea; species Melinaea menophilus. The sequence continues at coordinate 28,648,877 of OU911039.1, read as the reverse complement.
CGTTTTTGCTAAAATTGAGATAAAACATAAAAAAAACAATAAAAAACCTCGAAAAAAAAAAAGTTTAAAGATATTTTTTTAAAACTATTAATACGCTTCTTTTTTTCGAACAATTTTTTATCCGATAAATCAAGGGCAAGGGCACGAGTGTATGGAAAATAATAAAAAAGACACAACTTGACTATGTGTTATATCAAAGAGTTTTCCAGTTCACAGAGCCACTATATGAAGCTAATACACGATACTGTTCTAAACGTCCAAGGTTTTAGTGCAATTAATTTGTTCCTTAATCGTAATTTCTGTTAGCATTAACACTAAACCTAGAGTACCGGTCAAATTGACCGTTCTTAAACTTTTGTAAAACTTACACATTTTTAAACGTTTATAATATTGTTATCAAACTACATGACAATTCTCAGAATATGCATATAATATTTTCTTCACTCTTTACTTTTAGTTATTTCCATTATTACCTGCGTTATATAATAATATAAGTTTTAATTACCGGACAATTTGACGGCGTGCGGTAGGAACAGGTATACAAGAATTGTCGGTAGGTTTAGTGTTAATAAACCTAAAATTAACAAAACCTGGTTAAATTAAAATTTAATAATAATTAATCGTACTTATGCCTTATTTATATTTCAGACCGGTGTTGATCTGTGCCTTCACCCTGGTGCTATACATGACTATCTCCTGTCTCCGCTCGGCTCGCAATCTACTCGCGTCACCATACTTCTTATGTACCGACGGAAAGGAGGACACTTATCTCTTCACTACTAGATTTAAGAAACCGGCAAGTATAAATTTTTTTAATACTTACTTTAGACTGAAAAATACTATAAATGTATTAACCGCTATACTACAAAGAAGATTAATAACTACCAAATTATAAAAATTTTACCCGTCGGTTTTATTTTACTTTAAATATACAGGGTGTTATAATAATTAAGAGGCATTTATAAGTTCCTAGTACACATTAAAAAACAAACAAATTTATTTTGTTGTTTTTTGTGCACTTACATGTATATTCTGCCATTTATATTCTGCAACATTTATATTCTGTCATTTATATTCTACCATTTATATTCTGCAATACTTATATTCCACCATTTATATTCTGCAATACTTATATTCTACCATTTATATTCTGCAATACTTATATTCTACCATTTATATTCTCCAATATTTATTTTCTGCCATTTATATGCTGCAATATTTATATTCTGTCATTTATATTCTGCAATATTTATATTCTGCCATTTATATTCTACCATATTTATATTTTGTCATTTATATTCTGCAATATTTATATTCTACCATTTATATTCTGCAATATTTATACTCTGCCATTTATATTCTGCCAATAATAATCATGATATTCTTTTGCGTTAATTTTCGAAACCAGTGATTTGATATGAATAAAATGTTATAGATATCATAAGTTGGACAACTTAAGAATAGGATAGTTTTTTTCTCTTTTAACAATCTTCATTTATTATTGCAAATTTGAGGTTTTTAAATATAAAAGTTTATTATATATAAAGTTTCCAATAGATATTATTAACACCGCCAGTGTTAATAATAAAATATTAATTGAATAGTTTTAGAGAGAGAAAAAGTTCAATTTTTTTTATTATCATTTATTTTGTTGTTAATATTATCATTAATGATATAATCATGATATTTCTTTTGGTTTAAAAAATATTTATCTGATAAAAGCTTATTTAATGTAACACTTTTTATCACCACATATAAAAAGGTTTTTAATAAAATAAGATTTATTGAATTGAATTGATTGGAATTGTAATATATATGTAAATAAAAGTTACAACATATAAATAATGTTATTAAGACCAGTCACGAAAGCTCAACAAAGCGATAGGACAGTGTATATATAAAAATAACGATTAAATTAAAATCACATTCTGACAATATTGCTTTTGTATATAGAAATACATGTATTGAGCAAAGCGAGCGTAGCGTTCTACTGGAGACTTTTTTACATTCTTTGTCACGAATTGGCTCAAAAACTACTTGACGGAAAAAAGACACAAATTAGGAGATGGTTTAAAAAAAATTAAAAAATGTCATGTCGTTGAGGAATAATCGTAAAAAACTGACAAACATTGAAGTCAATGGGAAACGATGAGTCATTACACTGGGTTCGCTTCGCTCAATATGCAAACGGCATCCGAGATTTCGCGAGCGCAGCGAGTCGAAATTGAGGGTGTGTTGGCGCCCCTATTATTTTATTTATTCCGAAGTTTTTTCGCAAACGGGCACTTCCTGGTATTGTGTAAAGACGAAATCGCGGGATTTCTTCTAGTTCTATTTCTCTCTATAATATGTTGGCAAAGTGGTATAAAATAGTAATAATTGGATGGAAAACCTTTGTTTATATTTAATAATACATTTTTTGGATTTCAATAAATTATCGTCTTTTAAATTTAAGGAAAACCAAAGCACAAATATTAATTTCAAAGTTCAGAACAAAAAATACAAAAAGCTGCCGCGGATTAAACAGGATAATACTTCTAATTTTATCTATTCTAAGATCTGAATAAGAAATATTGTTAAATAAGATAACCTTATGCAGTATTTACTATAATGTGTGTAGCTCAAGGTCGAGCAATGAGCCCACGCGTTAGAGCCGACCCGAGGAAGTGCTATATGATTTGATCCATTCCATTAGACGACGGTCAAGCTACTTAACTTTGAACTCGGATTATATGTTTATATACACGTAACCTTCCAGGTTGATATAATTATTAGAAAACTATAATTTAAAAACCTTGAATCTGTTGAGATTTACGGAAATGCTTCAACTTAAGGTTAAAATTAAAGCAATTAAGATGCTTCTTTCTGAATCTTACAAACAAAACAATGCGATCGGTATACGCATCCTCAGCAAACAGAAGGAGAAAGCGTGATCCAAATGGAGAGGAACCCGTCCCAATCAACAATACATCGTCGAGTGCGGGACGCGATAATGCAATTATATACAAGCAATCTGTAGTCGTTCTGAACCCGTGGCAGGGCGCACTCGTCCTCAGCTATGCGTGGAAGCACCGCCGGGCTCGGTGACACGTTGAGCGCGTCGCGGGCGCACTCCGTGCTGCTGGAGTTCGCCGATATCCTGTTCGCCAGCGTGGTAGTCGCCCCCGTCGTCGTCTGCTATTGGAAGTCGACATGGTCGCTCATGGACCTGTACGTGCTCACGAAGAATCCCGTGAGCAGTGCCGCCGTGTGCGCCACGTTTGGTCTGTGCTGTAACCTGGTGTTCTGCGTGTTTCAAACGCACCTGAGTCGCGTCCTGAAGCCCGATAAGGGTAGGCTGACTTATTACGTCGTATCGCGGTTGTGCACGTGGATTGCGGGGGCGGCTTGCGTAGGCGGCTGGAGAGGTATGTGGAACCTCCTCAACGAATGCACGGGGGATAGTGCGAAGACTCTGATGGCCACCACTGTGGCCGCCACGTTGTCTCTGGCGGCGCTGAGGACCTTGAGGAATATATGCGCAGTGCCCTTCGCGGTGGCCGTCGACTCGCCGCACGACTACTTCAACGTCCCCACAATGTTCAGAACGGTTAGTAGAAGTTAGAGAAGACTCAGGAGAACTATATTAAGTCGTAGGTACATACAATACGATCGAGTTGGAGAGTCTAATACTGTAGTTCACTAGTATCTATTGTAGCGCATATTTGTATTACAGCTTCACATATCGATACCATCACATATCGCTTCACATATCGATATCAGTGGAAAGCAATTAGGACACATCATTTGACTGTTTGCATGGAATCGTCCTGGTGGAAAATTTTGGTAACATTGGCGTACAATAATATTTTGGGTAGTCTTCATGTTCTCATTAGTTATGAAGACATATTTTTATTACTCTAATGATACAATATATTTATATATATATGTATATATATATATATATATATATATATACTAGGGGCGCCAACAGGCCCTCAATTTCGACTCGCTGCACTCGCGAAATCTCGGGTGCTGTTTGCATATTGAGTCAAGCGAGCCCAGTGTAACTCATCGTTACCTATTGACTTCAATGGGATATCAGTTTTTTGAAATGATATTAAAAAATATATATTTGAAAAATCTAAAAAAAACCATGTCTTTTTAATTGCAAAATTTCATAATTTTCCGTCAAGTAGTTTTCGAGCCTATTCGTGACAAAGAATGTGAAAAAGTCTCCAGTAAAACGCTACGCTCGTTTCGCTCAATAAAATATATTTAAACCTAATCGTTGTCCATAAATATGGAATTATAAAATAAATATTGAATCCAAAACTCATAATGAAGAAAGTGAGTTTTTTTTAACGAATCTTATCTTGTATTTTCTTATATCTTTTAATTCTTAACGCTACTAAAGTAAATAGTGTAACCATTAATATCTTTTAGAAGAGAATATTATTGAATCTTCTTAAGCGAATATATATAAAAAAGATACAAAAAAAGGCATATTTCATTTTTAGTATACCTTATCTGCCTATCTTATATCCTAAAGGTAATACTTTATAGGCAATTTGTTATGTTTCCCTCTTACCTTCTTTTTATATATTTATATATTGGGTTTAATTTAATAATAACAGATTGGAGCCCTAAAAAGATACAAAAAAGAATCCTCTTTTTTTATCCATTAGGAACTTTTAATTTTCTTATGTCCGTCTGTACATCCCCAGCTTAGATCAGAGACTCTTTGTCCTAAAAAGCTTAAATTTGACATAAACTTACATAGTAGCTACGTCGACAAAGTGTTACAATATATATTTTTTAATATTCTTTTAAAGTTTCTCCTCTACACATATAGGAGTTGTATTTTTTTTTTGAGTACTCTATGATTTGGGATATCATTAGGTAGGTCTTTAAAATGTGATGGGTTGCAAAAACCATTTTCCGATTAACAGATTCGTATGTGAAATATTAAGCTGTATAGTGTAATTTTTTGTTAAATTCAAGTGTGTGTCCTGCCAACTAAATGGTTGATATTGGGGTGGTGAAAATTTTCACGATATTACATATAACGAATTTAAAAAGAACACTATTACAACTAAGTAGGCACTACAAGTTCACGAGTAATAGTCAGTACACTGTAAACATTGCCTGAATCTTAGTAAATATATCAAAATAATGTACTATGTCTATATTATGGGCAGCTGCGGGATCCTACATTGCTCGTGGCCCGATACCTGATGGCCCGTTTGATATCTACAACCATAAACTTGAACTAACTGAACAGATAGTCGAACTTTATCTTTTAAGATAAAGATACTTTATAAGATAAGATTTAGGAATCCTACAAACGATTGTCATTTCACACTCATTCTTATTCTCTTGTTCATCTTCTTTCATACTTTTTAAAATTTTGTAAAAATTTAAGTGAATTATGTAAAATTATTTGTATTTAATAATACTTATATATATAATTGACGTAAAGAATTATATTGTTATCTCGTGATGTCGACGATGGTTTGTTTTAATTAGATTTTACATATCTTTATTACTATAATCAGTATTTGTGTAGTTATCACGTAACATACCTACACACATATTCACAAGGAAGTCAATTATTTAACACACCAAAACCAAAATCCAAAATTCCCAAAGTTAAATATCTTTTAACAATGTAATATTGATTCGATAGTTATTTTATTCATTTGATATTTGATATTTGTTAGAATTGTCTTTAATTCAAAACCGGATACAGAATGAGTAACAGAAAAAGTTTCAGAGTAAAGTTTTTTTAAATAACAAAAAAGGTTTCAGAGTTAAGGTTTGTTAACAATTAGATTTGAAACTACCTTCACTTTATCAAAGTAATAGACGAAAATGTAGCCACAAAAATAATAAAAACCTTAAGTATTTTATATTCCTATAATATATTATAATAAACGTGTGAAATCATTAATAATGTCTAGTATTAATTATACAAGGATTTGTTGAATGTCAAAGAATGGAGAGATCTTATGATTTATTTTTAAACGTTTAGTTTGTGGTTTAGTCTGAACAGTGAAAGTTATGTTCAGAAATTCTCCATATACTTAATATTGGTTTAAAAATAATATTAACAGTGTTTTAGTGATAAAATTGTAAATAAAATTATTTTTATCAATATAACATCCACGTAGGAGTATTATCATCAAAAAATGCTAAAAATTCTGTGGTAGAAGTGTCATATCCGCCAATCTATGAAATTTTTTCTTTAAAATATATAAATACTTAGTGCTAATATACTATCATAGTAGCAACTAGCAATAGGAAAGAACGACTAAATAAAATAACAATGAAAAACTTGAACGAAACGAGTAATAATGTTCTAAAATCGTGCTAAGCACTAATATAGTTATTTTTATAACACTTAAAGAGCGTTTACTGACAATGGTAATCAAAGCACTCATGAGTTAGAACAGCCACCACAACCCAATCTTAAATAACTAGTATTAACCGATAACTACTGATAATTATTAAATCAGATCAATCCATTTCAATATTGATTTACTGCCATTACTAATTTAATATATTATAAACAGAATTACAGATCTCCTATTTGTTTCAATGTCTTTGGCGCACTACATATAATTTATTAATGTGCTCCTATCTGGTAGACTTTTATGGTGTAATGTCAGCATAGTTAAAGTAATTCCCAGTCAATATTTGATTGCTTGATAAGTTCACTGAAAGAAATTCGCAACAGGTTTGAGAGTCAGTTTTTTTGTTTCAGTCAGTTTGTGTTATCATTTTCCAAAAAAAAATCCGGTAGCGGTTTTATAGTTTATTAATTTATGGTATTTTATTGTTCAGTATTTGAGCATGAAGGTCTGAATAATGTTGTATGGAAAGATGTTGTCGTTATAGCACCATTTAAAAGATGCTGGTCTCTGTGTTCGGCATCATTCAGTAATAAGAGTTAGTCGAAGACAAGTAACTTTATCAGTTAGTACTTCTGGAAGAACTGCCTACAAAATAGATATTAGTGTCATAGTTATGAAGTATATATCTATAGAAGAATTAGAATCTTTATAAGCCACAGGTACGAGCTCTTCTATTTTTTTACTAAATCTATTTATTTTGTCATCAGTAATCTTGGTGTGTTTGATGAAGTACTGAATATTTTTTGACAATGTTTGTAGCAATTGTCATGATGATATATTTATAGAGTTGAAATAAAAATTTTGTGTCGATTGCAATATAATATATAAAATTAAATTACTCTAAATTCCGTTAAATGAGATGATAAATGAAAAAAAAAATAGATTTTTTATAAATATAGATAATTTGTTATTATTTGTTTGTTGATCATAGATCATCGTTATGTGTAATTCGTCCTATTTCCATTATGAAATTCAAGGATCAATTATATTTATAGATATAGATATAGATAAAGAAAGTAACAGGAAATCACTATTTTTCAACATTTCCCTTTGATATCTTATTAATTTGGAGAACTATAACCAACTATTAATCATAACTAAAGTATTTTGCGATATTTTTGTTTCTCTGTAGAATTTTCAATAATAATGTTTAACAAAAATCGAAGTGATTTTTTGATATCAGAAAGATTCATCAAAATAACTCATTATTCTTAAGATTAAATGCAATTTTAAAATATGTTAAACCAGATTACATACAGGATTATAAGAAAGATAGTTTCAAAAATAAGCTTACAATTTAGTTTTAGTTATACAGTTCCTCAAACATACCAAGATGAAATGGAAATTGACCCACATTAATACCAAGTAACCTTGTATGGAGCTAGTGCCTGTGGTTGTCGACACCATTTATTAGTCATTCTTGAAAAATTCTTTTTTTAACATTTATTATAATGACGATAGTTAAATAATAGTTTACCAATATTGTGGTTAAATTAAAAATTCATTAATTTCAGTGCCTAAATATTTTTCATAATTATCAGAAATGATTGGCCCTGTTTTGGAAATAATAGATATTTTATTTTCAACTGTCATCGTGGGTCCCCTCGTGGTCGCGTACTGGCGGTCGTCATGGACGCTTATGGACTTTTACGTTTATCCTGACCAGCCATTCCTGAGCATAGCGTGGACAACCGCTTTTGGGGTCGTCTTCAGCATAATTATATGTCTGGGACAGGATCCACTTGACAGAAAATTGACACCACATGCTGGGGAAACGAAATACTTGATATTAACCCGTCTGTACACGTGTTTTGCGGGTATTGTAAACGTAGCCGCGTTTAGAGGTATATGGGGCCTCCTTGGTCTCTTTATGGAAGAGACTGGTCCCATTATAATAACAACAGTGTTATCCACTGTAGCTGTAGTTTATTTGAAGGCGGTCCGAAATCTTCCATCTTCACCATTTTGTTTACAAGTGGACTCTGAGGAAGACTATTTTGAAGTTCGGACCATTAATAAAACGGTAGGTAAAAACACTATTATTTAACAGGATTATTTTTAACTCTTCTGAAATTTACATATATAGATGTTTTTCTTTCCATATTCACAACAAATCTTTCGTAGTTTTGAAATATTTTTAACAATTTTACATTGATTGATTCATATAGAAGATAAAGGTTAAAAATATGATTATTAAATGGTTGTAATTAAAAATGGAAATTAATAACCTAAGCCTAAATACAGAGACCAGAAAACTTAATCTAAAGTTAAATCATCTTTTTATATACGTTACAAATTTAATATCCTTACACTTGTTTTGATATTTCGATTGTAGAAAATAGTTCTTGAAATAAATAATAATTCCTAGATGTAACAGAGTAGGGGACTAAAGTATAACAATAAATGTAAACCTAAAATAAATTTATCTAGTTTGGTTCCAATAAAATAGGATCAAACCAGAAATAACAATAATAATAGCAAGAAGATTAACAGAACATACATTTTGGTACAATTAAATATATACATTTCTACGACGTTACTTAAAAAAACAAAACTATGTGTGCAGTCGTATGTATGTTTAAGTTTACAAAATATTTGGAAAGTTTTTTTGGGATTATAGTTATTTTTTAAAGCATTTTGACATATTCAATAACTGTTGTGCTCGAAATATATATAAATTCGCACCACTTTCAAGTAGTGTCACCTAAATGCAAGACTTAGTCTTGTTCTTGGTTCAGCGTCAATACTTAGTCTTGGTAATGTTATTGCGCTCTTAATCTGATCTTGCAGCAAGTCTCACAAGTCTTGCAATTTATATCTATTTAGGATTTATAGCTATTTACTTTTGCTTAGATCATGGAACAAAGCCGTAGATAGTTTTGAACTTACATTAAACAACAATAAAGTTAAATTAACTTTGATTTTACCACATTTTACTTAGCTCGTCTTCATCACGTCTGTCTGTTTGTGGCGATCAAATCTTGCAATCGAAATTTCACCTACTACCCAACTAGCTAGAGCGCTGAAATTTTCAGGAACGCTCAGAAGTCGATGACAATGCTATATTCAAGCATAAAAAAAATCTTAAAAGTAGAAAATAATTAAAAAAAATTAAAAACCCACGTTTTACAAATGCACTCAAAAGAAGAAAACAATTTTGCCCTATGGCAGCTCTGAGCTCCACGTCTGACTCACTCCATCACCCCTCCAGCAGCTGTTGCCTTAATTTGTGTCACTCGTAATCTTGTACTAAGTTGAAGACTGAAAACGTGTTGATGCGCAAATTAAGGCAACAACTGCAGGAGGGGTGATGGAGTGAGTGAGACCTGGAGCCCAGAGCTGCCATAGGGGAAAATTATTTTCTTCTTTTGAGTGCATTTGTAAAACGTGGGTTTTTAGTTTTTTTTTATTATTTAATTATTAAATGTTATTATCAAAATGGATAGTGATAGATCATTTTATATAGAATAGAATTAGGTGCGGTTTTTGGGGGGGTGCTTTGTAGATTCTAATGTATTAAAATCTTTGATTCATTGCGTACTTAATTTTAACCAAAATATCTTTTTTTTTGCACTTTATTTGCAACGCGTTTAACCGTATGAGTGTTGAACACAATTACAGTTTTATTTTATTATAGATTTTATTGTTAATCTTAAGTTACGTCACGAAAAAAAAAATCACATCAAGTTGGACAAAAATTTGGCCTCCCCTAAGCCCAAAAATGTACTGTAAATCTATTAAAGTGTACATTTATTTAAATTAAAATAAAATAAAAAATAATTCAAATACCATAGCATTGACGACTACTTATTTTATATAATATAATTATAATTTTCAAATAATATATCGCGTAAAGTAAAGAATATCTTAGCCGTCACACAAACTCGTGTTATGATGATGATGATGGACATGTTATATTATGTTAAAATTTTTATTAAGCCGTACATATTCTGTTAAACATTTGTCATTAAACATGTAAGCTATTTTAAGCTTATTCTAATTGTAAATAATCATAGAAGGAAAATTTATTAACTTGTCGGACTCCAAGCTGTTATGTTTGGAAGTTCATTTATGTCGGTCTGCAAATGCAGGTACGGTGTCCGTGACATTTATGATGAATTTAACATTCTATATAGTTAAAGTTAATAATATTTATATAAAATATTATTATTAAATTGCACAGACGTACATAACATCTGTTAGATAGAAGAGCCCTTATTATGGGCGCATCGTTTCAATTCTTTGTGTTTATTAACTTTCATAGAAATTTATTTTATTTATGCTATACTTTTTTTTACATTATATTTTTTAAAACAATGCTTATTTAACGTACTATCAAAATAATAGTTTTCAGTGTTCTATAAAGTTGTACCAACTTTACCGTTGGAAATGAATTATACTTTTAATGATATTACTTTTCAAAGTTCAAAGGTTTTGATTATTTGAAAAATTGTTTTTGCAATTTAATGTTTCTTGCAAAAATGCTAGACTTAGACCAAGACAAAGTGCAACACTTGAAAGTGTGTGGATTAAAATGATATCAGACTTTCCGTAACCGGGATATCTTGTTGTAGGAAAAATTAGGGACTTTTTACAGATACATTTACAGTACATATGAAAGTCTTTCTATTTTCAGATATTCATAACAAATCTGGTAATTTACCTGTCAAATGATTTTAAATGATGAATTGTTTATAAATTTATCGTTGCAGTGTATTCGTTTTAGGGGTCCTCGTGGAAAGATTAATTTAACATACAACTATTAATTATATTTCATTGACATTGACAAATGAACTTATTTTGAAACTATAAGTCCATTTTCTCTTGTTTCTAAAACTTAAAGCATATCTTGATTATAAAATTTAGGCAAATTATATCAAATCTGGCAATGTTTCTATTATTTTATAGATATTTAATTTGTTTTAGGCAAATTAGACTATATTAACATATATAGGCTGTAAATAGACTAACACACTTACAAAATAAACGGTCCAAATTTGATAAATCTACTTAACTAACTAACTATAACTATAAATCGTTCCCAAACTAAGTTATATATTATTAACTATTAATTAGTTTTGTAATATCAATAAAATGACTTGTTAAATACATCTTGTCACCTCATGATCAGTAATCCACCAATATATTTAATAAACTCCAATAAAAATATATCATAATACCTGAGTCACTGATTGGTTTTATATCTTCGTCCTATTTTCGATTTTCTTATCAATTCCGGAAAATAAACATAAATAAAAATATTATTATCATATTAATTTATTGATATTTTTTATAAATATATCATTTTTTAATTACTGAAATACTACGTTTTCTTTCTTGTCTTAATTTTCAATACGAATTTTTCGTCTTTTATTTCTCGTTTCTTTCATAAAATCTTTTCTTCTATCTTAGTTAGTTAGTTAACTGATTTTTAAATTTGTGAAACTGTTTTCTATAAATAATAATTGAAATATATACTTATTATTTTTTTGGTACGGAACTCCTTATTTTTCAACTGTCTCGAAACTTCGGTTACACCTGCACACGAGACATATAAATCGGTGGCAGTATATAAATCGGATTATTGCAATCTAAATCAAAAAAAATATTAAATGGGAATCCCCTATCACATTTACATTCGATAAATTTTTCGACAAATAATATCACATTCGTATCGAACCAGCAGAGTGCTTCAGACTCATCATAATAGATTATTTTTGATATTATTTCAATTTTTCAAGTGTATATTTAAATAGTTGTTTTTTTTTATAATTTGTAACATTTTAATTTCGCTAATGTTTTTGGTTTTGATATTTCACTTCGTCCGCGAATATTCAGCGAAAATAAAATTTGGTGCACTCTCCCTCGGGCGGGAGGCGCTTCTGTCCTGACACTGAGCGTTCTCAGAAATCGCGCGGATTAACTGGAATTGTCCTCCATAAAAATTGGAGACAGATAATAATATAAGAGGAGACAATCGCGTACCATTTAACCCCGAGCACTCGTTCAGATATGCTTGAAAGCGTGCTTTTAATAGAGACGCTCTCGGGCGGAAAAAATGAAGCCATCTTGGAGGTTATTGATATCCTATTTACGGCTCTAATTGCGGGGCCCCTGATCATCGTACACTGGCGATCCCTGTGGGCACTAATGGACCTCTACGTGTATCCGGATGACCCACTCCTGAGCGCGGCCTGGACCGCGGCGTTTGGTCTCGTCTTTGGATTGCTCTTGTGTGTGGGCCAGGAAAAAGTACTCAACAAGAAATTGACACCCGATGTCGGGAAGACGAAATATTTCATCCTAACGCGTCTGTACACGTGCGTCGCTGGTGTTGTAAACGTGGCAGCCTGTAGGGGGGTCTGGAATCTCCTGGAATGCACTATCACTGAGACGAGGATTATAATTATATCGACCGCTGTGTCTACGATAGCCATATTATATTTGAAAGGGTTCCGAAATGTGGACTCAGCGCCATTTTGTATACAAGTGGACTCACCTGAAGACTACTTCGACGCACCGACTTTTTATAAAACGGTATGATGCACAGATTATTGTAAGAGATATATATATATATTATTAAATATTTAGTATCAAAATCACTTCAATACAGATAAAATAATAAATAGAAAATTGCAATAACTCTTCATAGACTACATTTTGTAGCAAGCGTAGGTAATAGGAAATATTGCTATACAAATAATTGTTTTCTCACATGACGTAAGCTGGACGTCTAAAAATAATCGACATTTATTATTTGATTAAGATAACAAGATGTACTAGGTATTCTAGAAAATTCTACATATTATTTATTAATTATATCGTAGCAACTCGTAGCACAGACGAATACACACTTATATAAATATATATATTTATATATATATACTTTATATTAATATATTTTATTTATTTCACTTACATTTCAAAATTAATATTACTTTCTATATCTGTCGGTCTGTCCATAAATGTCTTTAATTAAATATTATTTGATTTAGTATTTATAAAATTATTATGCAATACTTTATTGTACGAGTAATTTAAAATAGAAAATAAGATTCAAATATCATTTTCAAACTACTAATAATAATATCTCATGATTACAATGAATGTAGATAAAAAGTTACCAATCGTAGTATAGTGAATGTCAAATTCAGTTACGTATATCAATTTTCGAGTATTTGTTATCTTTCTCACAAAACTAGTCTACAGTATAGTATATGTTATATAAATAAATAATACTATTAATATATTGTTTTCAAAACTAATAAATGGAAACAGATATCAAGAATTCATTTTTTTTATTATGAAAAACAAAATTATTATTATACATATAATTACATTTTAATTATAATAAAAATGTACCATTTTCAAATTAAATCATAGTTTATTATATAACTTATCATTATTTACATCAGTTACTAAGTTTATTGAAATTAGACAATATTTAAGGATACTTAGTATAACACAGGTTACAATAATCCCTTTAGTGTGAAAGTCATGGAATCGTACTCTACCGTGACACTAACACTATTTATAAACGTATTTGATGTCACGGGATCGCTTTTACACTTGACCGTGACACTAACACCGTGAATAAAACATACTTGACATCACGGGATCGCTTTACACTCTACCGTGACACTAACTCCGTGCATAAAATATACCTGACGTCTCAGGATCGCTTTTACACTTGACCATGATACTAACACCATGTATAGAACATACTTGACATCACGGGATCGCTTTACACTCTACCGTGACATTAACTCCGTGAATAAAATATACTTAAGATCACAGGATCCCTTTTACACTTGACCATGATAATAACACCATGTAAAAAATATACCTGACCTCACGAGACCGCTTTTACACTCTGTCGTAATACTAACACCGTGAATGAAACATATTTGACGTCACGGGATCGCTTTTACACTTGACCTTGACACTAACACCATGTAAGTGTTTAAGATGACATATGTTATAAGTGATTACAAATTCAAAAATGTTATTGGTTCAGTAAACCATTTTGATATTAATATTGATTTTAATCAATAAAAAGATAATTGAATTCTTATTATAACTTATAATATAACGGATACAAAGTTTTTATCATAATTAATTACTTTATTTTATTGGTATAATTTAAAGATTATTTCACTAGACATTAAAATGATATGAAAATGTTATTTTGTAACAATTCATGTAAAGATAAAATAATATATTTACAAGAAAAGATAAAAAGATAAATATTTACCAATTATAAGTCAAGTATATAATTATTATTTGTGTGTAAACCACGTTAAAATGTATGAAAATACTAATTGACATTTCGTCACTTGTATAAGTTAATAAAAGAATTCATAAACGTCAAATATCTACCGTTTTAAGGTTAAAAAATTGAAAAATAATATACATTGTAGATTTAAAAGTCTATCTTACTTTTATCTTGATACTATATACTCGTAACTGATACATTATCTTTTAGTCTCAAATTATTTAGTTAGCAAACTGGTAACAGATATAAAAATAAACATAAATATTCTTATGTATTAAATTATTTACTTGCAGTATTTTTATTATCCTAAAGTATATACGAATCGAGTCATATATTAAATGTAAAAAAAAACTAAATTGAAAAATATGGTCAGCAGATTCAGTCAGTCAGTGCTAAATACTAAATTGAAGTTTAAAAATATAGTCAGTCAGTCAGTCCTAAATGCTTTATTTATTCATAAAATCTTAAAAAATATCTTTATATTTTAATTCAATAAAAACTATGATTGAAAATTTGATAATAATATTTCTTAATATTCCCTTATTATTCACTACATTGTCCAGGGTGAATACTACACATAATAACAATCGATACAACAAAGATATTTTATCTTTTATCTTTTTAGATTTATAGATATCGTTTGGAGTATTTTAAAAAATATTTATCTATTTAGTCATCGTGCACCTGCCCTTATTAAGATAAATCATTTATTCCAGACTCATCTCATACGTCATCTCAATGAAGACGCCATGACCATTTTGACCATTTTGACGACCCCATCCACTTTGTTCTTTTGTTACTTTCTTTTCTTTTATATGAAAAAATATTCTTAAGACTTCGTTAAATGACTTTCATTCATAACTTAACCATAATAAATTTGTTATCAAATTATTATATTATAATGTACTGTAAGAATATAAGTTATTAAATTTACATGTGCAACAAATAAACAAGATTCTTGGTAGGCTTAAAATAATTCATTTAAAACCACTATCCTACCATCAAATCTATATTAAATTATACGTATTTGATAAAAATATCTCTATTTTTGTTACAGAGTAGCAAAGAAACAGCATTATATATCCTGGACTGCGTATTCTCAGTGACGGTAGTGGGATCGCTGGTGGTGTTCGTGTGGCGAGGATCCTGGGCGCTCCTTGATATCTTTCTCTATCCAGGGGACACTGTCAAGTCCTGTTGGACGTCACTGGTGAGTAACAAAGTGGCTATTTAAAAACAAATGAATTAACGTCAAAATAATGTACTTCGAACGAGATATCTTATCTTATTCTTTAAAATATCACATATATATCAATATTATATTGTTTTCTGCATATGGGTCATAGTATGTTGAGTCAGTGACCACTTACGCTCCACAATTGGCTCTTCCTGTAACAGTCCTGATGTACTCGGGACTATTAGATACTAACAAACTGAATTTTTAAGGTCAACGAGGATATCTGTGTTCTATTAAGACCTTTAGATAAATTTATTAGAAATAAAATATAAAAATAGATTCAAGTTTGAGAAGCATTGTTCAAATCACGAGATTTTTGAGTATCTTTTTTGATATCTTTCTGCATCCACATAGATAAAATAACGATTTCATATTAGTTCTATATTATATTTATAGTTATGTTATTATACAATGTATAAGTGTGTATAAAATTATTATGAAATCTAATTATATCATGACTTTGAAATTGAAAAAGATGAACGGACGGACAGAAATCTTCAAGATATACCGTGTACTATTTACCTCATTAACCTGATCTCCTCAACAAGATAATAGTTCTATATTTAGACGTTATGGTAAGTGTGGTGTGAGTTAGACTTCGGTTTGTACTTGAAATGATAAAGAATTGGTCAACTGACAGTATTATCAGTTTTGAATAGTCAATTTCGTAAGATCAGATAATTTTATCGCCCTTTTTTCCCAATTTAAGTTCCGGCATTGACGTTAAAAAGATACTAAAACATAACTAGGATCCGCCAATCTGCGCGGCGGGTTTTGAGCTGAGCCCCTCTCCTTTCTTCTTCTCTTGATAACTTTTGAATGGCTAAACATATTTTCAATCTGTTTTCGCTATAACATTCGCGTTTGGCTCAAACGTAGGTACATGAGAAAATTTTTAGCTAATTATCTCGTCGCATTCTGGAGACAACTAAACACAAAAAAAGGTGAACCAAACGGTTAAGGGCTTCGCTTACGCTCAGCTCAATAAATATATTGACCGATTATCTGATTAAAAAAAAGATATTTTAGGTGGTGTTTCCTTAATAATTCATTTTAATAAATTTAACGCAATTTTCTCGTTTTCGTCCATTTAAACAATTTTATTAAAACTGTTGTTTTTGGAATCGGTTTTTTAATCATTTACGTTATTTAATAAGAGCTGATTTTAACTTTAAAGTATAATTTTAGCCAAAATGAGGTTTTAGGTTCGAGTATATATATTCAAATTCAAATTCAAAATATCTTTATTGTAGTAGGCATTTATACGCACTTTTTGATCGTCATTTATTACAATGATTATTACTTAGTTTCTGTCGCCAGCTCTTCTCAGTTCTGTGGGAATTATTTTTCCGAGCTGGTGGTAGCTTTGACAATGAAATAATGTTTTGTATGAAACTTATTTTCAATAAAGATTTTATTTATTTATTTATTTAACATTTATGTACACACAAAATATATAAAAAACAGAGTTATTTAAAGATTCGTACAAAGGCACTGCTTATTTCAAAATGAAATCTCTTCCAGCAGACCTGTGAAAGGAGAGTAGAAAATGAAAGGCAGTAAAAGTGCGCACCGCATACAAAATATTTTAAATATAAAGATTTTTGATTTTGATTTGATTTATTGATAATAAAAAAAAGGTCAGTGTAGTCAGTCCGTAAGTAAGCTACCACCGGAATGCTGCTCTGTTGAGAAGAACCGGCCAGAAACTCAACAGTAGCTCTTGTTAAAAAAAATATAACAATCTCAATTCTTGATGTACATTAATAATATAAATCCCACAAATGGATCAACAACTTAAGTTAGACATATTTTGATCCATTAAATATATGTTTAGCGATTTCTCTAAGAGTCGATTTTAGAAATTATATTGTTATTCGCAAGAGTATACTCCTGGTACCAATGTCACCAGAACCTGATGATGGGAACCCAGGGAAATTTTCGACCCTCTATTTTTATGGGGAAAACTATTAAATTGAATTACAATGCTCGATTCTAATGAATATGTCTTTTTTTATTATATATTTGCGTCTCGCCATTATTGCATAGACATATGAAAAAACTATATATTATATTATATATATTTAGTAATTGCATTTCTCTAAAGCTTTTTCATCTTGCAATTTTTTTAGTAATGTGTTTAACTCCACGTCGTAAACAATATTTTTATAACATTTAATACAATATAAGCTCAACCTTTAAAAAAAAATTATACAAAAAAAGAGAGAAATCTTTGAAATCAATAATAATTGAATTATCACATACACAATATATTAACTAAATTCATTGATAGTAAAATTAATTTAATTTTAAACAAACAATTATATAACATGTTACTAGAGTCAACCCTATCTATCCACAAAAAAATATACAAAACTATGTAAATAAACGAACATACGCGTTCGGCTCAAACACACATGAGAAAATTTTTAGCTAATTATCTCGTCGCATTCTGGAGACAACAAAACACAAAAAAAGATCTCCCAAACGGTTAAGAGCTTCGCTTACGCTCAGCTCAATAAATATAAATATAAATAATCTATATTATTCAGAGAATTAAATCAATTAACAATGATAAACATTATAGTTAATATATTAATTATTCACTAATTAATTTAGCCAAAAACTCATATATTTTTCTATTATAATATTATACATATAACATTATTTTAATCGTAAATCACAATATTTACACACTAAATGTTACATTTGTTATCTCTTGTTAGCTAGTAATTAAAAAAATATTGTTGCCAAGTACCTACTATTTGATGTTTGAAGTTTGTGCCAAGCCCAAATATAACGTCAACAATACTGATGCAGAGCTAAATAAATAAAGAAGAACCAACTGAAATGTATTAAAAATATGAAAATATATCAATAATAATATTAAAACCATGTTTGTCTGTTACTTGAAAAAACTGCAATTAAATGAAGCGCATTGTTTGATTTAAATTTTTGATTTAAATCTGTGAATGTTCAATTTATTTTACTCTTTTTAGTTTAAATTTTAGTAAATGGTATAATATTTTTTAAATAGTTTGTTATATTATCTTTATTTTTTTATTTTTAAATTATTAGTATGAAAAACAAAATTTAACATTTTTTATGTATGAATGGTTTGTTACATTCATCGCTTGGTACAACTGTTGTTAGAGAGTTTGAAATATTTATTCTGCACTTGTCTTCTCATAAACTAGGAACCGACAACTATGCGCGGCGGGTGTTGAGCTGAGCCCCACTTTTTTCTTTTCTTGATAACTTTTGAATGGCTAAACATTTTTTAATCTGTTTTCGCTATAACATCCGCGTTCTGCTCAAACATACATGAGAAAATTTTTTGCTAATTATCTCGTCGCATTCTGGAGACAACTAAACACAAAAGGTCTCCCAAACGGTTAACAGCTTCGCTTACGCTCAGCTCAATAATTACACTTATATAAAATAATTTTTAATAATACTGACATTATTAAAAATAAAATACTTTTAATATTTTTCCTTATTGTATCGATTCTGTTAATTTGTTGAGACAGACTTACGAGATAAAACAACATTCAATATAATAAAAAAGATTACTAACTTTACATATATAAAGTGGGAAAACCCCCAATGCTCGAATGGAATTATTATTTGATATTATGAAAAAACTATTGTCAAATTTGACATGTCTTATAATTTCATATTAGGTATAAAGTTATGTTATCTATTTTTTTTTAGCTCCAATCATCTCTCTCTCTCTCTCTCTCTATCTCTTTCTATTATTCGTAGTTTTAAGCCGTTAGTTAGTTACCTAGTTCACCAAATTTATTACCGTTCAAGTGCGAGTCAGATTCGCAAAAAGTTTAATAATCTACTTTTGGAAGGAGGAGGGGCGAAGGAAGTTTTAGTATTTATTAGAATATAATCCGTTGACACAACACGTTATGTTTTTAATGTTATAATAGTTAAATAGTTAAACCTTGTCATAATTCAGATCGATATTGGAATTGGATACTTCTTGGGTATCCCCAGAATAGTTACTTCTAGATCCTGTATCTTGACTATTTATTACTTTATATATATAAACAAACATGTTATTACAATAATATTAATTGTATTGTAGTTCATTGAACTAATTATCTACAATAATATTGTTTGTATGTGGATAGGAAATTCTTACTTTATTCTGTTAATATTTTATGGAATATTAATAATTAGAAATCATATTTTTAAAAGTAAAATAAACAACGATTATATACTTAAATACAAAACAAACACACTATTTATATATATTTACATTGAGATTTATAGGACAATATAAACAAATCTTTCATCCGTGTATTAGATAGTACAGATAAGGTGTGTGCTAAAGATTAATTCAGGCGCCGTTACGCGTTTACTGTCATATAACAAAGATGGCGTCTGGAATCAGCTGTTATTATTTACATAATAATTATGATAAAAAACATAATTTAAAACGTGATTACACTATTTATGTTAGTACTATTTGATATAAACAATCATACAATAATATATTTTTTATTTGAACCTGAAATATGTTTCAATGACATAAAAACAGATAAGTATGAGGAAAAGTTATACATATATTTAGAATAACTTTGCTCTATCTTTAATTACACAAATAGTGATAATTACATTTTATTATATAATTACATTATGTACAAATAGCTTTAATATATATAATGTTAGTTAGTTAGTTAGTTAGTTAGTCAGTCAGTGTATAGACAAAATTACTAACTATAGAAAACTTTTATTTTAGCTTTTCCATTTTTTTTATTACTTACTACTTTGTTAAGAAATTAAAACGGAGATTATATATCAATTTTCATATGAATATTCTGTCACGCGGATGGAGTGGCGAGGCAACAGCTAGTTTATGTTGAAATAATTAGTAAAAAAATATGATCACCATTTATTTTATTTATACCAATAATTTTTTGACTCCAAGACGTTAAAAACAAAAAATAAATCGCCTAAACTTCTTATGACAGGTGGTGGGCTACGCTCTGGTGGTGATGACCTTCGCCGCCCAAGCTCCTATGCGGTGGTTGGTGGCGCGCTGCCAGGGGGCCCCGAGACTCCTATTGGCAGACCTCTACCACCTCGTGTCGTTCATAGCTACCGTCAATGTGTGGCGAGGCGTGTGGGGCCTCATGGATATTTACTTCTTTCCAGGTATTTTACTAAATTGCTCTAATTTTTTGCCATATAAACCTTAATACCTTATTTAATACTAAATATGTATTCACAGAAACTCCTAAGCTGAGTAATTGGTGCTCCCACATCATAAGTCTTGCGCTACTAATTTTGCTGAACTGCTCCAACTCTGTCCTCGTTCGAGGAGTATACATCGACGCGGAGGAGCCGGCCGGTGATTGTGTAGTTTTCCCGTGTCATTACCTAAGGTTATTCTTCCACAAGGAAAGGGTAAAGAAGAGACACAAGAAAGCCCTCGCCTCAGAAAAGGGATCGGAGGAGGCCAACGTACCATTACAGACACCAGAAGAAAAAGTATAAATAATATCCCCACTCGGCACTTAATAATATACCAGTTTGTTAAAGTAATTGTTCACGTTTTTATAATTTTTATATGAAGTGTCGATTCAAAGTAAATTAACTATAATACTACGTCATTTCAAATAAATCCTTCTTTTTCTTGACGTTTGTATTAAAATATGTCATAGGATAAAAAGAGCGGGATTTATTTATAATGACATGAATAGAAATGTCACATAAATGTCAATTTTGTTTTTTATTGTTTTGATATATTTCTGTAATGTCTGACAGCACTGGTGTAGAATATTTTTTATCGTTTAGTGACTTAGAAATACGACCTTGCCTTGCGCCGTTCATCGAACATAATTTTTTTTTATCTTTCTATTTGATGTAATAATTTATAAATGCTTTGGTAAAATTCTATTCTGTATTTATCAGTGAAGATGTGAAAGTGATTGCGCAAATAATGTAAATAGTTTTGTAATTGCCTTGCTTAGTTTTGTAAATGTAATTACTTAATTGTAATATTATTTAGTTTACAATACTGAAGTTTAGATTTTTTAATTTAATATATTGCACTGGATATCTTCTATGTTAATGTAAAATGAGATATTTAAACATTATTACATTTAGTTTCATAAATACATAAACAAACCGTTGTTACCTCGTTAATTACCAAAAATCTAGATCCAATAAAATTAACAACATTATATAAAACCTACATTATGCTGGGCAGAATGATGGAAAAAAAATAATTTTCATTTTATTTTCAACTGGACAATTAATACAATTTTAAATTGTTTAGTAATTGTAAATTAAACAAAAAACAAACTTAATCTGACCTTCATTAATTTAATTGTTTTAATATTTTTCACTTTTTATTTCTATGAATATCTTTGTTAAATAGTAAAGAACAAACCGTATTATGTTAACTCACATCAGCTTCCGCCATCATATAATTTTTAGCATCGAATGCATTAGATTAAATTGTTAAGTCTACGATAATTCCTTCTGGTTAAAATTGCCTACCCCTAGCCTAACTTTATATGTGGCTCGTTATCCATATACAGAGTTTGGTCTAGAGGCTGGCCTGGCTCATATCTTCCACTTACCAGTCTCAGTTAGCTTTACAAGTTCAATGAACGGTATAGAAGATCGTCTACATATTATAATAGTTATCCGATTACATATCTTAACTTTCATGAAAGTCTAGCAATTAGCTATTTTGTTAGTATCATGTCAAAGTGATGTCAAAATTATTCAAAATAGCTGCGGATACTTACAACAAAATAATAAAATATTCAAAACACTTTCATCTCTGTAATACTTGTTTTGAGATTATTTGTATTGTATATTTTAAATAATATTATCAGATAAGATGTATTTAAGATACCTAAGTCACTTCGAAAACATTCCACAGCTTCGAGCTTGTATAATAAATGATATTTAAGTTTCTGTACATAGCCTCCGTCTGAGATTAATAAATATATACATTTATTTTATCAATATATACTTTTTATTTTAAATCCCAAAGAAAAAAACAAATTATATATTGTATTTTTATGTCACATTATATTTTATTACATAAGATATACATTTAAAAAAATATTAAACAAAAACTCGAAAATGCTGATCAGCAAAATTTTATCAGATAATAAAACATAATAAGAAAATTAATAGAGTTTTTGTCTTTATAATAACTGGCTAAAACCAAAAAAATCACAGACAGAAAATAAAAGCAACAATAAAAAAAAATACATGGCTAACCAAATCAGCTGGCTTTAGCAATGTGATCAAATCAGCTGATTTAAACAAAATTATCAAATCGTGACTAACATTTATCTGTAACATAATCAAAACCTAATCAGGCCTTATCACTATAATAAAACCGGATGTTATCAGGCTAAAGTGACATTTACATTTCGATAGAAAATCGATAATTGGTGATACGTGCAATCTATTTACTATTTGTCAAATGTTTTACGTTCTTTGCCAAAATTGCACAGCGATGCACACCGATGCATTGATTCCATTGTTAGAATTTATCGCTAAATTCTTTTTGTCTTAACACATTAACAAAGTGACCAAGACAATAACATTTAATAATAAAAATAATATCTAAAACTACAAAAAAAATAGTTTTGGAAATAAACAGAAAATATACTTACTCAAAGTGTAATCTTTTAACAACAGATAAAATTATATTTCTATTTCTATTTCATCAGACAGCTGGGATAGTACCAGCTTAAAATACATTTATACATTTAAATAAGAAAAAAATGTTAAAAGAGGTTCTTAATGAGTTGATATATAACCCGTCTTGTCAATGTCTAGTTTTTATGACATACGATTTTAATAAATCCTGCAGTTGAACCTAATTAATAATTCAAATAATTTTTGTATACAACATTATTGTTTTTAGTCATACATTGCTATATTAGTAAATAGTTTGAAATAACAACTCATACAGATTTACCCAAAGGGTTACGTCGTTTGTCAAAGTTAAATATATATTTATTCAGAATCGTATACTGAAGTTATGATAATCCAAACGCGATAGATACTGCCAGTTAGTGAGATCGCACTTTTCGATTTTACACCCCGGAGAACCAATTGTGCTCAACCACTCAATCCTGTCAAAATAAAATTTTATTAAACATATAAACAGAAACTAGGATGATAATAAAAAATATACATTTATTTAATACTTTAATATAACTAGAGGCGCCAACAGACCCTCAATTTTGACTCGCTGTTCTCGCGAAATTTCAGGTGCCGTTTGCATATTGAGCGAAGCGAGCTCAGTGTAATGACTCATCGTTGTGCACAATATCAGTAATGTAGAAGATTTCATTGTAAAGCAAATTTTTCGCTCGATTTCTTTTTTCCCATTGACTTCAATGAGATATCAATTTTTTGACGATTATTCCTCAAGGACATGACATTATTCAATAATTTTTTTTAAAACCTAATGTGTGTCTTTTGATTGCAAAATTTCATAATTTTCTAAATTTACTCTCAGTGTAATGGCGGCCTTGACATTATTATTTTTATATACATCAAAAGATATATGTCAATGTCAAGTTAAACCACCTATCTGACTTAAACGTCATAATTGGTTTCTATATCAGAATATTATTATTATCTTATGATTTGATTATCGTCTATATACTTACATTTTATCCAAATGTCCCTTCGTGCCTTGTACTTTTCCTACAATTGTGCCCTTCTTTGTATTCTTTATCCAGCCGCAAATGCCGAGTTCCTCTGCTAATTCCTTGCAGTATTTTGTGAAGAAACAACCTGATTATTATTAAAGAAAATTAGGTTACGGGAACAGATTATAAATACATTTAAAAAGGCAAGAAGAGGTTCATTTATCTAGTTATTTTTGAGGTTATCCACTCCCGCCAATGTGGTGGCATGGCTACCTCATTATATTTATTTGTAATCTAATTTAATTCTGATTTATTAAGGATGCAGATTGTTTCATACTGACATACAGCCAATTATAATCGTGCCATCAACAAAAAAAAATACATGTAATATCTCAAACTCTTCCCCCCCCCCCCTTCTCTTCAAAATCCTTTATTTTTTCTCCCCTTTCGAGCTTTCGAGTTTTATAAATGAAGAATAATATTATGTTAGCTTCTTCATCTTACAGTAAAATAGTAAAATATAATCATTTTCATACAGATTAAAATAATTCGTAAAAACAATCTACTGAAAGAAATAAATTTATATTATTCCTAGTGTCAGGCCGAAATAGTTATAATTTTACACATTTTTCAGAAACATACGTACTTGTATCAGCAAATTATTTAATTTAGTACAAATAGTGTGTTTCTTATTTAACCATAGGTTATGTTATTATGTTAATGTTATTCAATATATATTTAAAATAAATAAAATATACTTCATGCAGTGATTTAAAGAAATTACGTTTGTTTTGAAGAGTATCGAATTTAAATATAGTATTGGCAGCGTCTACGAGTAAATAAATGAAGAGATAGATTGACCAATATTGCAACTAAAGCTTACATACAGCAGATAGAAATAACAGTCTGAAGTAGTTGTAGGTCTGTTTGTAACGTTTATGCACTGTATACGAATTTTGGAGGCTGCTAAACAATTTGAGCTTTTATAACCTAAAGATGCTCAAGTAATGTGTTTCTTATATACAAGATATACGAAGATATATAAAATTATATATGAATATGACTAATTTCTAGTCCGGAACATTCTTTCTGAATTATGTTACTCTACGTTCCTTAAATTTGTAAGGGACTGTAGACTGAACCGTTAAAAGTGTGTACTCCTTTCCACATAATAACGCAAATTATGCGTACATACAACCGTACATACATACATACATACACACATCATGCATACATGCACGCACACACACACACACATACATGAAGATGTAGAAATAATCAATTTAAATTTTAAAATATGTTAGATATCAACCGTATCTAGATGCAGCTATTGAAGATATCTCTAGATGATAACAAAAGTACAAACATCCAACTTAACCGTAATCCAAATTAATCTAATAACAAAGGATATTTTTAAAAAAGTTATTGAAATTTCCTAGTAATTCACAATCCTCTAAATATCTAGGGGGACTTCGATTTAAAAAATTCTTCACACGCTTTTCATTGTAAAGCAAATTTTTCGCGCGATTTATTTTTTCCCATTTTTTTTAAACCATCGCCTAAAGTGTACCTTTTTTATTGCAAAATTTCATAATTTTCCGCCAAATAGTTTTCGAGCCAATTCGTGACAAAGAATGTAAAAAGTCTCCAGTAAAACGCTCCGCTCACTTCGTTCGCTTCGCTCCAAAAGTAAAGTATTCAAACATGAATGTTTAATTTTTTTTTAAATACATTAAAAATAACAAAAGGTCATTTACATGCATACAATGTCTGAAATGGAGAATATAAATAGTTAAAAATATTATATATAAATAGTAAAATATATAATCAGATCAACCAACCTTGATCAATTTCATTATCATTGACAAAACGTATGCCAAAGGTCAATTTAATAATATAAATACTGACATTGACAGATTAATTTATAACAATCAATATCAAACAACGGCCTATATCTAAAATAGATGTCTAAAAGGCCGTCATTATGCCATCCATTTCATTATCCAATCCATCAAACGCTAAGTCAATTAGCACGCTAAAATCGCACACTAAAAGTTAGAGGTTATATTTGGTGAACTAGATATTTTTATAATGAAATAGTGTGTTCAAATTGTATAACCAAATGAGTCTTGACAATGCTAGCTTTCAATCCAGAGAATTAATGCAATGTCATAGATAATAAATAAAAATCCGTATTAAAAAATGGTATTAAATTATTTATATATAAATTTTACTAACTTAAACTGACATTATAAAAATTAATTAGAACTTATATTTATCTATCTATCTATATTTTTATTTTATTGTAAATGTTTAACAATAATAACTCACATTAATCGTTTAAAAATGTTTTTTTTAATTAAGGCACCGCTACACGAGTATCATTATTAAAGTAAAAAATTTCCAATTGTAAAAGACTGACATGATTATCAACATGATTTAAGCAATTTTAATGAAATAAATAATTATTAGAGATATCTTTCCAAACAACAAAATTTATTTTGTTTTAATTTGACAGTAATAAATATGGCCGCGTTACTTGACATTTAAAATATATACATAAACTTTTTATATATAAATTTACTATAAATCACCACTAGAGAACCACTTGTCATTTGCAATTTCTCCGTTGCATTTATAGTTTAGAACATTGTTAATAATATTTAACATTACAGAACAGTCTACCAGAGTAATATGCTAAGAGAAATTTGTTTGGTGCGAGCAACGCCCTGGGTCGCTTTGAGTTAATAAAATTTGTATATAGTGTGTATGAACGAATGTTCGTTTATCAGCATTAAATAAACAATGTTATATGTATAAGAATATTTAATACTTAATAAAAATTAAATTAGTGTTTTAACTTAAATATTTGTTGTGAGGAGTGTTAATTGAAAATGTGACATATTTTTTTAATAACAGACAGACAATAATAATAATGGATAATATAGATAATCTTATAAATTAAATGTAATCAATGTTATGAGCTGATTTATATTGATTATTTTATTTACTGATAATACAAACCAAAGGTTAAGTCTTAAACCATTTAAGCTCATTATCAGTCTTAAAATTATAATCAAATATATTGAAGCATCACTTTATTTTTATTACTATTAACCCATTTGAGTATCTTATCTATTGTTATAACCGGATATAAACGGATAAGCCGTTCCAGAAATTAGCGCGCATAAACGCAGAGACAAACACAAAAGTTCAAAAAATCATTGTTTGCGTTCTTTTCGCTTAGAAACGGTTTTCGCAAATATCGTCTATGTACAGACAGCCATTAATTATATGTATACAGTTTTATTAATGGTGTCACATTTTAAGGATATTGTGTATAATTTGAACAAATCCCACCTTGCACCTGCCCGTAGACTTCAAACTCGACTGCCACTAACATATTCGGGTCTTCGGCTCCCATTTTTAAATTAGACACAAAATATATATTTACTGAACCGGATCGCGCTGTCACTGATTTCACTCTGCCGCCCGCCCAAATGCCAAATCTATATACATAAATACATTACTAGATGAATGATGGCCAAGCTATATACAGAAGATAAGACAAATGGATTACAAGTATCATAAATTTTTAGTAGTTCTGTGCTCCAATTTCATGTTTTCGGTACTTATATCTGATTTGTAACGAAACAGGTTTTATATAATGTTTAGATTCAGACCATTTGATAGGGTTTTTGTTTATAACAATTTGTTTATAATAAATAAAAAGGTTTTTAGTGATATATATGATAAATATGCGTTACGTTTTGCGTTTTTTGAATTTGTGTCGCTGCTTAATTACAATAATACTAATTTTCACTGTGCGTCGTTAGTTTTTCGATGTTACGTTGTTTTGGGTTCGAGTCTTTAATTTTTTTTTTGAAATTTTCTATTTTTTTTTTTTAATTGACAAACCTTTTTTTCTAATTGCGCCATGCCTTCAACACTCCCCTTTCTTACTAAAAAATCTATAAAAAAACAGAAATTTAAAGCTTAATAAATAAATACAATTATTTCGTGTCGACTGAAGTCGATTAATTTGATTTAAATTTTAAAACTTTATCAATTGTCGAAAATATTAAAAACGACGATGTATAAACTTCTTTACGCAAAAATGGAAAATTCGGAAAGAATTTACCGCAATATTAGGTAATTTTAACATAATTAAATCCTTTATCTATAGCATCAACAATAAAATATCCACTCCGATATATAATGTATAAAATATAGATATATAATGGAAAAAAAATATTATTCTCAAAATGACATAGCAAAATACAAGATATTGATATTTGCTATGTTTTGTTGTAAGTTCCCAAAGATCAGCGGCGACCTCGCTTGATTAGGAAGCATATTTTCCAATCAGTGCCCAATCATATAATTGTTATTGTCAGGAAGCAGGCACTCCACGCCCCTGGACCTTCTGCGTCCGTCGTCATTAATTTGTCGAGTATTTGGAGATTCGTTGAAGAGAATAGAAACGCTTTTGCTTCATTTTTATCGAATACTTACATAAAAGTGATTAATACTTCGATATCTGCAAGAAAAAACATTATTTCTAGCTTTTGGTCGATTTTAGAATATATATTGTTGATAAACAAAAAATATCTTAATGTATAAAACACAAAGACACTCACTCATTGGCTGACTCACTGAGTCATTCATCGCTCTACAGCCCAAACCGTAACACCTAGAAAGCTGAAATTTAGACACAAGACTCTTGACATATTGAATAGGTGCAATAAGAAAGAATTTTGCAAAGGTCCAAACCGTTCCAAAGTTACAGCTAAAAAACTGCAAAGATTACCCCCCTCCCTCTCTTCTCCCATTGCATTGCAGTAAAAATTAAAATTATTTGGCCAGTCACTATGTTTATTCTCAACACGATGTGAGAAACAAGAGTTCCTAGGTGGTGTGGAAATTCAAACAAAATGTTTGATCACTTTCGCCGTCCTTCGCGAAGCACGAGTAACCCGCTATTTGTCTATAAGATATTATGGTAAGCAATGAACAAAGATTGTGAAGCACTGTTAACAGAAGATAATATATATATATATATATTGCTTTTAACTTACTAATTACTAATACTAAATTTCTATCCTAAAACAGTTAAAACGATATACATATAGATATATAAAAAGTAAATAAAGAATGATTTATCTCTTACGAGAGATTTCTAAAAAGATCTCTTGATTTTTCTTCTTCTTTTAATAAATATTATGGCAATATCACTCGTATGCGCCTGCTCTTGAAATACCCGGCCTGAGGGGCTCGTGGTAAGGGTACCTCTAAGAGGCCGGCCCACGTCTTAGGACGACGTCGAAAGGAGCAACTAGAGGGGTCATCACATTTACTACGCTCAGCAGCGAGAGGCAACTTATTTCACCAAGATGTAATAATCTATCGTGCAAAAATACGTTACTACAGTTAAAGAAAAAAGCATACTTTTTCTTACTGTTTACACGAGATTTGGCTTTAATAACTAATTCCCACCAAACTTGTGCGAACATATAACAAAAAAGGATAGCAGAATAAATATTTCACCAACATACCTCGCATCCATATATATTTATATATTTTAATCAGTCTCATGGGTTACAACTAAATGCAGGTACAATCACTCTTGAAAAATAATAATTAAATTAACAAATATTAAATAAACACTTTCCATAATATTATTAATTAAAATAAATCAACCAAAAATGTACATCTCAAAAATGTGACCCTATTATGGAACAGGGTATTCCATAATAGGATAACGTATCGTTTATAGAAACAAAAGAATAAAATTAGCCCTGTAAGCAAAATAGAGAAAAATAGTATTCAAATTCAAATTCAAAATATCTTTATTCAAGTAGGCATTTATGGTACACGCACTGAATTTGAATTGAATCGTCAATTATTGCAATAAAAAAGGTCAGTGTAGTCAGTCCGTGAGTAAGCTACCATCGGCTCGGAATGCTGCTCTGTTGAGAAGAGCCGGCGAGAAATTCAATAGTTGCTCTTTTCAAAATTAATAATATATATAATATGATGTACATTATACTATAAATCCTGCAAATGATTCAACAACTTAGGTTCCACATGTTTCGATCCACTAAAAACTCTTGAACGTTATAATAAGATTTATTTAATAATAAACTTTTGATTTTAGATTTAAAACCAAGAAAATAAAAGGTCTAAGCTATTTTGTAGAACTTTATTACGTATGCGTATACTCAAACCCATGAAGGATTTATTAACTTTTTGAAGTCGAAACTTTGGCGTTACGAGTTTGTTTTTATTTTTCATATTTATCGCGTGTCTGTCACTGTTTTAATATAACTATTTAAATTTTGGCGTATATGTAATAATGTTATTAAATATGTATTGCGAAGCGACTGTAAGAATACCTATTTCTTTAATAACATCTCTCAGAGAATCTCTAGCTTTTAAGTTATAAATAGCCGGCACAGCTCTTTTTTGTAAAATAAATATAGAATAAATTTCGGCAGCACTGCCCCATAATAAAATACCTTAAGGTAAAATACTATGAAAATAACTAAAATAAACAAATCGAGCCGTATTAACGTCGTTAATTTTTTCCGAGCTGAGCTGAGTTTGGCTGCGAGTGTTGAGAGATGGGGGATCCACAGAAGCTTTTTATCTAAAGTTATACCTAAGAAATTTGTTGAGTCAATTAGTTCTAACACTTCATTGTTAAGGAGCAAGTTAAAATTTTTACTTTTTACATTAGGAAGTGTAAACTCTATGCATTTAGTTTTCTTAGCATTTAAGACTAAATTATTAATTTCGAACCAATGAAGGACTCGAGACAAAGTACAGTTTACTTTGTCATAGTTAATACTATCACGCTCAATTTTAAAAATAAGCGAGGTGTCATCAGCAAAAAGTACAATGTTACACAGACCGTCAACAAAAAAGGGCAAGTCATTAATATAAAGTAAAAAACAAAAAGAGGCCCAGAATAGATCCTTATGGAACACTCATCAGTAGGTGAGAAACAGACGATTTAGAATTATTTAGGTAAACTGTCTGGACTCTTTGATTCAGGTAAGAGGCAATAAGATCAAACGCAGCGTACACCAGCGCAGCTACGTACACCATAGTGGTTAAGTTAGCATAGCAACGTCCGATGGTCCACGCAATCAAAGGCTTTGGACAAATCGCAAAACACCCCAATAGCATTATGCGACTTCTCCCATGCGTC
Organism: Melinaea menophilus ssp. n. AW-2005; assembly: GCA_918358695.1. Classification (NCBI taxonomy): domain Eukaryota; kingdom Metazoa; phylum Arthropoda; class Insecta; order Lepidoptera; family Nymphalidae; genus Melinaea; species Melinaea menophilus. Next base: position 28,617,106 of record OU911039.1, on the reverse strand, counting down.
GTAAATGTGCTTAAGAAGCGCGGCACCCGCATCAGTCGTTGATTTGCCTTTGGTGAAATCATATTGTTCACTATGCATGATCCCATTGCTATACACAAACTCTGACATCTGATTTAAAATATTTTTCTCGAAGATCTTATTTAAGGTCGGTAAAACCGAGATAGGCCTATAATTTTCGGGATCCAATCTATCGCCACTTTGAAACAATGGAACTACTTTATTGTTTTTCATCAAATTTGGGAATATACCGGTTTCGATACATTTGTTAAAAATAAGGGATAATTGTGGGGCAATATCATTTATAATAGTGATAAGTAATTTAACTGACATACCCCAGAGATCACCGGTTTTCTTCCGATTTAAGGTTTTAAATGTGTTAACTATTTCATCTGATGAAACAGGTTTAAAAGCAAAACATTTATTATTGACTTTAACATTTTTGTTCAATTCGACGATTGCTTCAGATGATGAAGAATTTCAATTACGCGTGACTGTCCATTGGCAGTCCTAGATTTTCCAGTAAAACTAGCTAAAACATCCCAATTTGCCTTTATTTTATCTTCAGAATTTTAAATTTTATTTTTAATATAAATTGACTTAGTTTGTCCGCAAATGTTCTTAAATATTTTCGAGAAATTCCTAACTCTTTTCAAGAACACCGGATCATGATAACATTGCCATGATTCACCACATTACAAATTTACGTTGTCTTATTATGGAATACTATTCCATATTAGAACCTTAACGATATTCCATATTGCGAACAATATGATGGTGAGAAGTAGACATAATTAACTTTTTTTTTATTATTGAATATTATATATAACTTATTAACTTATTATGAGATGTTAATGTAATAATAGGAAGAGAACATACATGTTAAACTTAAGGTAATATCCAATTAATTTTGTATTATCAGTGAGAGTATCACTTGCAGCCGAAGCCTCTGAATGCTGCACGCTGAATAGCCGTCGAACGGGGCTAGCGAGAGGAGTAACATGACACACAGTTCCAATATTCGTGGCGCTTAATTTTTAAAACATTACTGTATTCCATAATTGGTACCCTTCCCTATACACATGTTTTAGGCCAAACTCTCGAGAATCCACCATTTACATATCTTGTAAAGAGCGTAAGCTAATACTATAATGGATTTTAAATAACTTTTACCATGTACCAACAGTAATTGAGAACACAATATTGCGAAGCATTCGAAATGGATTAAAATTTAAAACTATATACAAATACGCGAGTAAAATCAGTAACTATAGTTTTATTTCTGTATATTAACTAATTTGAACCTTTCAAGGAAACTGAGATGAGGTGAGTTTCACTCACCACGCATGGTGAGACTCACCTCTCGAGTGCAAAGGGTTAACTTGTTCAATGCATCCTGAAAATCTAATATTGCTACAAGCATTGAGATACCACTTTTAGTTTTAAATGTATTATTCTGTAACACTTTACCACTTTCTAATAAAAGATTGCTTTAGCGGCGATATTTGCAAAGTAGATACTAAATGTTTAAACAAAATTAAGGGCGTTAAATGATTTTATAAAAGATCATATAACATTTAAACTTATTCTTCAAGAAAACCAAACTGACCGAGTATTTCTGATTGGTACATAAATTATATTTTGTTGTGAATTATGTCGGTCACAACCGGAGATTCCAAAATTTATTGACTTGAAATTTATTAATATATTTAAATATAAACACCGTCATCTTGCTCAAAGTATGAATATAGTAAAATGAAATTATAATTAATAGAATACAGAAAAATAAATGTAAGAAACAAAGATTTCAGATATTACATTCAGGGATTTTAACATGTTAATGCACCTGCGTATATCAGCGTATCCACGGTCCGTGAGAATATAATAAATGCGAATTTAACAATTTTATAATAAATAAATTATAATTAATAATCACAATTATACAGGAATATAACATCCCCCCTAGATGGAGGGCGTCATAGTCCTCCATGATGAGCGCGAGCTTCGTGTTTTTTCCCCTTTACGTCAGACGGACCACGTCTTCTTTTCGTTTGGTGATTTAAGTTCAATATTTTGAGTGTCATCAACATCTCTAGAGATCCGTTTTCAGCACCTTATCTGGTGGTCGACTCTCGTGGCATCTCTCCAAGCTGTCCATTTCATATTTGTTTTTGTATTTTGCTGCTACACTATGTTAAAATTATTAAATATTACATTATCAATTATTGAGCTGAGCGTAAGCGAAACTCTTAACCGTTTGGGAGACCTTTTTTTATCTTTAGTTGTCTCCAGAATGCGACGAGATAATTAGCTAAAAATTTTCTCATGTATGTTTGAGCCGAACGCGTATGTTATAGCGAAAACAGATTGGAAAAATGTGTAGCCATTCAAAAGTTATCAAGAAAAGAAGAAAGGAGATGGGCTCAGCTCAACACCCGCCGCGCACGGATGGCGGATCCTAGTAATATTAGGGAATATAACTTTTACTAATCTATTTATTTTTATATATATAAGTAAGCCCTTCTATAAACACTCTTATTTTAATTTAACCCCTTAAGCTAAGTATAAATTCTATCCCTTTTCAGTTATCACTTAGTACTTATCTTTTCCTTGTGATCCACTTTCCGACGCGTATTCGTATTCATATTCGGATTCGCTCCTTTTTCAATGTATATTTTACTAAAATATACTCTAAGATGAAATTTGGGTTTTATGCTACACTTAGTTTCGAAATATATCAAACAAATGAAAATAATTTTATAAATACTAGTATTAATTTGTTTCAAAACGATATATATATATATATATATATATATATATCTAAAACAATGTTTTTTGTGAAATTCGAAAAGACAATAAATCAAAGTCCATGTAATATTACAATATTCGTCGATTTTCTGCAATGTGGAATAAGATCAAAAAATCACAAGAAAAAAAAAAATATTTTTATAAGTTTTCTTGATAAGATAACGGTACTAAATTATTTTTTTGCATAAATAAAGTTTTTTTGGCGGTATTTAAAAAAAAAAATACATTAAGGGATTAAGTCTACTCAAAAGCGCCCTGCTCTGAGAGGAACACAGTCTACCATTTTTTATTATGATCACTGTTTCTCAAATTTGAGCAATTACCAACATTTTCATACTCAAACCAGATAAGAATAAATATAAATGAAAAAATAAAAACACCTTTTATATTTAATAATAATATATTACACATTACAGCATTTTTAAACAAATTATGAGGAAAAATTTAATCAAAATAATTCAAATATTACGATTTTTCAGTTTATCCTCAATCCTCTTTTTGGATTCCTTCGCCTTCCTTAAGAGAACATCTTCGATTGTTTTCAGCTGAAACAAATCATATTACATTTGAAGCACTTACAACAAAACATATTACATATAACAAAAGGAACATCTAAAATGAAATTCAGGGTGTGATACATATAGTTGGTATGCAGGAATATATTTATAAATTTTATAACTATAACTATGCATATGATTCTAGTTTTTCTCTCTTCCTCTGACATATCCATAATTTCAATTCAAAATTATTTAAATTTTTGTCACCGGGAATCTCAAAGCATTCCACAAATACAGTCTGATAGTCATTTTTATATCCGAAAGTTGGTTTAATTTAATTCATCTACTCCCTACTCTTTGCCTTTTTTTTTATGGTAGAGGAGAGCAAACGAGCTGGCGGGTCACAGATGACTGTGATCACCGCCACTCATGAACTCTTGCAACATCCGAGGATTTACAAGAGCGTTGCCGGCCTTGTAGGTAGGAGTAGACGCCTTTTTTTAAGGTACCCATGTCGTACCGATCTGGAAATACCGCCGAAGGGAGTACGTACCACAAGCGAGTGGAACGTGGAAAAAAGGTCCTTGAGAACCGCAAAGTGAAGGATCGCCACGCATCCAGGTGATAGAGATGGTAAAGAAGTCGATGGCGCGCTGTGCGGTGATGAAATTCAGCGGCAGGCATCAGATCGAAAAGTTCTTCGGAACACTCCCCGTTGTAAATGCGGTAGAAGACGCACAAAGAAGCCACGTCTCTACGCAATGTCAAAGAGTCCAGCCGTTCGCAGAGCACCGGGTCCCCGACAATCCGAGCGGCTCTCCGTTGTACGCAGTCAAATGGCAGAAGCTGATATTGGGGTGATCCGGACCAGAGATGAGAACAGTATTCCATGTGTGGCCGGACCTGCGCCTTATAGAGTACAAGTCTTTGGCCAGGTTTGAAATACTGCCTCGCTCTATTAATCACTCCCAATTTCTTCGAGGCCAACTTGGCCTTGCTCTCCAGATGACCACGAAACTGACAGTCTCTTGAAATGTCGAGACCCAGGCAATAAGAGGAGTGCTCTCGAAGAGCGGTGATACGACAAATGGGGTTTTCTTAGTGGTAATCGCGCGAACCTGTGTCTTTAGGGGATTGAACTGAACGTGGTTCGGTTCACCCCACTCAGAGACCATCCCCAGGGAGGTCTCTATTGAAGACACAAGTTTCTTTCGACACTCACCGACGTTTTCCCGAGAGAGACCTGCACGACCGGAATATACCGCATCCCCAGTGCTGTCATTCGCATAACAATGTATGTTGGGAATATCCAACATATCAATGTTGTGCAGGAGGAACAGAGTTGGGGATAGCACGCAGACTTGGGGTACACCAGCGTTCACGAGCTTGGGGTCCGAACAAAAACCGTCGAGAACAACCTGTATGCTCCGCCCAGTGAGGAAACTGGTGATCCACTTGCATAAACTCTTAGGAAGCCCATAGGAAGGTAGCTTCGAAAGAAGTCCCTTGTACCATATACGATCGAAGGCTTTCACCATATCCAGACTAACTGCCAGACCCTCTCCCTTACTTTCAATAGCAGCTGCCTAACGGTGCGTAAGATATAACAGAAGATCACCAGCCGATCCACCATGGCGAAAGCCATACTGCCGGTCATTGTCATTGACCAACTGGTGATCCTCGAGGTACGTTAGGAGCTGTCTATCAAAGCGGGCGTCAGCTAGCTCCGGGTGACGAAAGCACCAAGCAAAGCATAGTACTGAAAGTCTAACTCGGGAATATATAGGCGCAATATCGAACTTTTTATACAGGAGACCTTCTGGTATGAGTGTGGTATTTTAGAAAGCCCTTGGCCCATAGACCCAGAAAATACATTTACACTTAGCAATATACCCACCGCCTCCACCTCTACGGCCGTTTGAAAAATGAGACTACAATTTAGTTTTTGGCTCCGCACTAGTATAAAATCACTTATTTCCACCTGGGTTTTCCTGAAGGTTCTCGTCGAGACCTTTCCAACAAGCCCAAAAGCCCCATAATCCGCCAACCGGTTGATTTTGATTTTGACTGGCGCCTCCATCGAAGATTTCTTGAAAGTACTTTGTCTGTTTGTGTGTATGTTCGTAGTTTCAACCGATTTTGTTCAAACTTTCAGGGATTGAAGTACATCAAAAACTAAGACTTTTTTGTTCTACAACTTTTCGATTTGGCCGCCATGTTGGCCGTGGCCGGCCCTCGAAAGGCCAAAAATGGCCATTCTCGAAAACGGCACCAACGATTTTTTCCAAAATTTCCTCATTTGTAGCCCCAAATTAGAGCTAAAATTTGGTATATAGCACATATCTGGGAAAACTCGTTATTTAGAGATATGGCCGTGAGAAGTTCAAAAAATCATGAAAAATGACCAAGAATGGCCATTACTTATGTTTGTTAATGGTTTCAAAATTGTTTTTTTTCAGCATTCGAATTTTTTTTTCTGTACATTTTGTTTTGTTTCTGACGTCGGCAAAATTAGTAAAATAAAAATATAGTTAATAGTTGCAGTGAATAAACTCACTAACGCATTGCCGACTGTGAAAATAAAACAAAATTTACAGAAAAAAATCCGAATGCTGAAGGAAATCTGTTTTAAAGCAATGAGTTAAAAAAAAATGAAAACTGAAAAAATCAAATGAAAAAAAAATCGGGCACCTGTGGGAATCGAACCCGAGGTCTCGTCATTGTCATTACAACGCTCATCCTCTGAGCCAAAACACTCTCATTTTGTCAGAGGCAACTATTCCATATAAATGAGTATATATTTGCTTGAAAAATAATCGCATAGCATTTTGTTTCCAATCCTTTTGCAAAACTATTGATATCAAAACAAAAACTTCTCAACGAAGTAAATACCGAGTGACAAAAGCGAATCCACTGACACAAAACTCCTGATATGAATTTTGCGAAGAAAAAAACCACGAACATTTTTATTCACAAACCTAAACAAACACAAAAAATGTGAATGTGTTCGGAACGTTGCCAAATTGCCTTGATCAATCTAATAAAATAAAAACAAAAATGCAATTTGTGCAATGTTTCCGGAATTGAGCTCTGACACCGCGGGATGATAGGCGGTGTCTTCCCCTGGCCGTCCAAAGTCGAGTTGGAGGCGAAAAGAGTGCCCAAGAGATCGGCTTTCTCTTTTGCCGTGTGGGCTAGAGAGTCATACCCCATGTGCAACGGCGGTAAGGACGGCTGGCTAAAGCTGCCCAAAGTGGCCTTTGAAAGCGCCCAGAATTTGCGCGTGCCAAGCGGGTACTTTGCCAGCTGATCCCCAATTTTGACGACATGCTTAAACTTTGCTCTAGCGATTTGCCGTTTGAAGAATCTGGAGGCACGATTATATTTTCTCTTCAGAACTCTAGAGTTCGGATCCTTAGTGACTAACGCATTGGCCCAAGCTTGATAAGCTTGCCGTTTGCCAGCTGACAGACGCATCAAACCAAGGCCGCGATCTGCCACCAAGTGGAGATCGCGGCCAGAGCACCAGAGCTTGGTACAAATAGTTCCATGCCCTGAAGTATCACATCAGCTACAACCGCAGCGCAATCACTAGGATCATTGGAACGGAAACAAATCGGCCCCCATGGGTAGGATGCAAAAATGGATCACATTCCATCCCAATCCGCTGACTTGTAGTGCCAAACGCGTCGAGTCGCAGGTCTTGGGCGTTCAATGAGCACTACACTCCGTACCAAGCAATGATCAGAGGACCCTAAGGGAGCCTCGACAGTGGCTTGGTACTTTCCGGGATGTGTAGTCAGCAGAAGATCCAACAAAGAGAGTATATGGCTGTCCACGTCCGGTAGACGAGTGTGCGTCTTTACCAATTGGGACAGACCATTTGCCAGAGCAAAGTCAGACACAGATCTCCCCGCGTAGTCAGTGGCACGTGACTCTAGCCAATCTGCATGGTGCGCATTGAAGTCCCCGAGGACTACGACTTCGGCGGAGGGAGTCTGTGAAAGTAGATCGTCAATCTTTGCCTGAACGTGACCTAAGAATTGATCCGTTTCTGCATTACCACTGTGAGACCTGTAGAGGCACGCGTAGACTCTGACATGGTCGTCCATGTCCACGCGCAGCCAGAGTACAGATAGGTCCCGACCTTCAAAAACCTGAAGGCGACGGTAGCAGATATCCTCCCTTACGAACACAGATATGGTATAAAATGTTGTTCTAGTTTATACCCGGGGTATGATAGGTACGCTGTGTCGCTAGGTTGAGAAATCTGCGTCTCTGTCAGAAACAACAAGGCCGGCTGCGCCGTCTCTAGATGATAGTGGACGGCGTTCAAGTTGGAATGAAGTCCCCGGATGTTGCAAAAATCAACATTTAGAGTGGGTCAGGGTGCCGCTTGCCCTCAAGAAACACAAAAGGCGATACTTTGCCCGCCCCAGATACGACGGGCAGCCCGAGCAAAATCCGAGAATCATTTCCCCGATTTTGGTCAGGGAGGGGGTCCCCGGCTTCATCAAGGCCGGTACCCTCCTGGGGTATTTTTCTTTTAGGCATCGCTTTCATGTTTGGCGTGGGGGGGGGTTTGGGCTTCCGGATTCTCTCAAGCACCGACGAAACATAACCAAATGAATTTGGTTACTACACGTCGGTCTTCTGTGTAAAGGTGGTCCTTCCCCGGTCGAGCCAGCCCAATACAAGCTGCAGTCAGATAACTACAGCTAAGCTCTACCACCTATAAAATTGCCTGGATACACCTTAACCGAGGAGATTAACGATTCGGTAGAATTTTATATAAAATTTAAAAATAATTTTTATTTCAAATTAAATATAATTAAAGCTACCTCAATAGTAAAGGAGCTCTTCATTTTATTAATTTCTTCCAACCCCTCTGCTTTCTCGTGTTCATATTTGTTTGTTAATTCCTTCATTTCCTCCATCCTCTGCACCGCTCTCGCTGACTGCTCCGAACTTCTCTTATCATTTTCTTCTGCTTCGTGAAGATTGCTGGAAGATATATCATATACATTTTTACACTTTATAAACTTTTATCTCCCTCGGCTATAACAAACAAGAAACTACCAAAATATTTCTATATATTAAATCCAATCAATATATAGTTCCAAATTTTAGAAAACATATTCCTATTTAGTATATAGTTATATGAAATAGTAATTTTAGATTGAAAAGAATTTTTAAGTTATACTACTATTAGTACCAGAATGTTTGTCATGTTTATAGACAACATGAAACATGTATAGAATAGATATAGATTATTGCTGAACATGATTCTTAATTAAAACACAGTATCTATGATACTGGAGGAAGGTCAGGTAAAAAGCAAGAGGACTCCCCGGAGGGCATGTATGAAGAGGTTTATGTCTGTGGCCGAGGCGAAGGAGGTATGCAGGGACCGTAGCGTTTGGCGCTCCATCGTCTCTGGCTACCCCGCAAGGGATATGGCGTGAAGTTAAATAAATAAATAAATTATTTTTTTTTCACTTTGTAATTGTCAATTGCAATACATACACATAATTAATAAGGCGATAGATCCAATACCTCATCATCAGTGCTTCCTCTCTCTGTCTCTTATCGCAGTTCTCTCTTCTCTTCTCACTCTCCTCTTCTCTTGCTGCTCTCAACTCTGCCAGTTGCACTTCTAGTTCTGAGAGCTCTGTCTGTAACACTTCCAGCTCTCCTTCCTTGCTGTCTGCATCCAGGTCACCTGTCTCATAATCCCTGAAATATATATTACTTTTTATACCAATATTGCAAGGAATGGAAACCTACATAACTTAAATTTAAATTGTCTTTATTCAAGTAGACTTTTACACACATTTTAAATGGATATTACATTAACGAGGTCAGTGTAGTCAGTTTGTAAGTACCATCGGATCGGAATGTTGCTCTGCTGAGAAGAGCTGGTCAGAATCCCAACAGTTACTCTTTTAAATGAAATTTAACCATGTTTAATGTACATTAATAAAATAAAAATAATTTTATTACACAATGATTAATATAAATGCGGATCAAACACAAGTTTGCTTTACCTGTTACTCAACTCAAAAGAGTGAGTAATTCTTTTAGGAGTTCAAATTTACAAATTAATGAATTTAAGAAACTTGTTAAGGAATGTTTGTATTAATGGATATTACAGTATTTCCATATATGGTTATGAAGGGTTTGCTACTTCAAGAACATAAATTTAATTTCGAACTTAACACTAAACCTACCAACAATTCTTGTATACCTGTTCATACACGCGTTCAAATTGACCGGTAATTAAGTTATTTTATTATATAACGCAGGTAATAATGGAAATAACTAAAAGTAAAGAGTGATGAAAATATTATATGCATATTCTAAGAATTGTCATGTAGTTTGATAACGATATTATAACGTTTAAGAATGTGTAAGTTTTACAAAAGCTTGAAAACGGTCTATTTCACTGGTACTTGGTAGTTTTAGTGTTATGTGTGGCTTTTAAAAGGAATAAGACAATCCTGAGTTCCAATCTCTTCAAATCAGAGGCAAATAACTTTTAACAATGATAAAATATTTTGTATAAAAATGACTTTCAATAAAGATTTTGATTTTATGAAACTTAATGAAAGTTAAACTCACCTCAAACTCTCTGTGACTTTAGCCATGTCGTATAACAAATTATTTGCTAGATCCAAGTTAGGTTTTATTGTTTGTAAATTCTTGAGGCTGGTTTCCTTCTGCATCAATATTTCCTTCAAATTCTTGAGCTCTTCCTCGGCTTCTTGGACATTTCTTGCGGCTTGTTCTGCTTGAGCTTTGATATCCTCCGCATCGTACACTCTTAATGCTTTTTTCTTTTCAATTTCTTCCAATATGGCATCTCTCTGCGTTTTCTTTTGTTCAAGAATTGTCTGAATTTGACGATTCTCCTTCTCTGCTGCCTCTAATTCTACTTTGTCCTCTGCATAACCTTCACTTTCTTGATGAAGCTCTGCCTCAAATGCTTTAATATCTAGTTCTAACTGAAAGTTTATGTAATATTTACTTTTACTTAAGAACAAAATTTTTATGAAATATTGTAACCTAAATCATATTAGAATTTAAGAGTTTTTAACACTAAACCTACCAAGTACCGGTCAAATTGACCGTTATCCAACTACATGACAAGTCTTAAAATATGCATATAATAATGTCTTCACTCTTTACTTTTAGTTATTTCCATTATTACCTGCATTATATAATAAAATAACTTTTAATTACCGGTCCATTTGACGGCGTGCAGTAGGAACAGGTATATAAGAATTATCGGTAGGTTTAATGTTAACAATGCCAAAATAATATATACATGAAACAAAAACATTTTCATCTTTTAACTTACAGTAGGGTACAGGGTTACACTTACCTTTTCAAGTCTCTCAGCTCGCTTTCCCTTTTCTTCTGCTTGCTGATTTAACATATTCAGCAGGTGATTCTTCTTCTCCTCTAATGATTTGACCTAAAATATTAAAATTCACAATGACAAATAACACAAGTCCAACAAAATGTATGTTATTATTCCTTAAATATAAATTAATATAAGAAATCAAGCTCAAACCTCATTGGTCTTAGCGAACAACTCTTCTTCATATGGGGCTATATCTTGCAATCGTTCCTTATTAAATACCATTAAGTTCATTAAGAGGATTAGAATAAACTGTGAGCTTATCACAGTTGGTTGGAGGAAGTGTGTGATGCTGAGTGAGTCACCAACTTGAGGCATCACTGACACCAGGTGGTTAATCACCCGGGTCATGTTGATGACAGGAAGCAAGTCCCAATAATACATCATGTTATCTGTTCTGCTTTCTTCGGGTGGAGGCTGTATAAAAATAAATTCTAAATTTATACGTTTGTATAGTATATTTGAAACAAATATTTGCAAACAAGGCAAGTGTCTCAATAATTGTAACGATATTGATACGAAAATTATTTGTTTTCTTTTAATATGAAATAATGAAGAATTTCACCTTCAATATGGCATCCCTATCAATCCCTAGACTATCAAAAATTTGGAACAAAGCACCCATCACCGCATGAGGTTTCTTCAAGTCCATAGCCGTGAGGGGATATTCAGCGAATTCTCCATTCCAATTGGCTATAAAAGTCTCAACTGTAAACGTACAAATGTTTTATAATTAGTGTGATATCTATGTTATGCTAATCTTGATGTTAAAAATTGTTTTACGTTCTCAACTTACTTTTCTCCATTTTATGATTCACACGTAACTTTATTGTACAATATTATTACCGAATTAAATATTCATAATACAATGACTATAGATATTTTTGATAATTTATATATATTTGATAAACAATAAGCATTAACGGCGGTCAGTGAGTAAATATATTTGAATTCAAATGACAAAGTTAAACTACATAGTCTACATAACAGTTATTGTTTATGGTTTAATTGCGAAGTAGATCTTACACTTACGTTCATACAAGAACATTGCCATAATAAAAGGAAACTTAAAACATTTTAGTTATGAACCAGTTTTTGCTATTAATTAGGAATAATAAAAAATCGATATTCAGTATAAATCTATCAGTATTCAGTATCTATTTCGTCAAGTTATTTTAATGTTCTAATTAAATATATAATTTGAATCTTCCACTGGTTTATAACTTTCTATTAAATTTTGTAAACCTCGAAGAACGGAAATGTTTTTAATACTGTTAGATTTTTAAGCTTAGACTTAATGATGTCATTACCAGTTACAGTTAGTAATAAGTGGCAACATTATTTATAAAAAATGATCTCCCTACGCAATTAATAACTTTTCATTTAACAACTACAAATATAAATTATAAAAACTAAATACAATACCAAATCAGTTTTAATTAATTATTAAGATTGTGTTAAGTCTTACTTTACACAACCCTAATAATTAATTTATATTAAAACAATAAAAATAATCTAAAAGAATTTATTTGTGTTTTGATGTATTTAAGTATAAAAATCAATAAAAGATTAGTATCAGATGTCACAAAGTCACCTCGACATTTTAGTTTCCGGAGTGGTAGAAACCGACTTCCTAGAATCAAAGGTACGAGTCTGACAAGTGTTCATAAATTTTACTTTATATTATATAAATAAAAATGTAGTTAGAATTAGCTGTCATTATTTATAAAAAACCATACATATTTATTCCTATTTTAATTATAGCCCAAACCAGTTGATGGGTTTTGAAAATTAGTAAATATCCCTTAATTAAAAGTACACTTCTCACTTTTACTAAACTATTTCTTGTAACTAATAATAAACTAGAACATTTTATACCACACATCGGAGTATCTGTGTTCGTAAGGGAGAATATCTGCTACCGTCGCCTTCAGGTTTTTGAAGGTCTGGACCTGTCTGTACTCTGGCTGTGCGTGGACATGGATGACCATGTAAGAGTCTACGCGTGCCTCTACAGGTCCCATAGTGGTAATGCAGAAACAGATCAACTCTTGGGCCATGTTCAGGCGAAGATTGACGATCTGCTTTCACAGACTCCCTCCGCCGAAGTCGTAGTCCTTGGGGACTTCAATGCGCACAATCCCGATTGGAAAGGATCACGTGCCACCGACTACGTGGGGAGATCTGTGTTTGCCTTTGCTCTGGCAAATGGTCTGTCCCAGTTGGTCAAGACGCACACTCGTCTACCGGACGTGGACAGCCATATGCCCTCTTTGTTGGATCTTCTGCTGACTACACATCCCAGAAAGTACCAGGTCACTGTCAAGGCTTAGGGTCCTCTGATCATTGCTTGGTACGGAGATAGTGCCCATTGAACGCCCGGCTCGCACAAGACCTGCGACTCGACGCGTTTGGCACTACAAGTCAGCGGATTGGGATGGAATGCGATCCATTTTTGCATCCTACCCATGGGGGCCGATTTGTTTCCCTTCCAACGATCCTAGTGATTGCGCTGCGGCAGTAGCTGATGTGATACTTCAGGGCATGGAACTATTTGTACCAAGCTCTGTGGCACCACTTGGTGGCAGATCGCGATCTGCCTTGGTTTGATGCGTCTGTCAGGGTTACAGCAACTGGCAAACGGCAGGCTTTTCAAGCTTGGGTTAATGCGTTAGTTACTCAGGATCCGAACTCTAGAGTTCTGAAGAGGAAATATAATCGTGCCTCCATATTCTTCAAACGGAAAATTGCTAGAGCAAAGATCAAGCATATCGTCAATATTGGGGATCAGCTGGCAAAATACCTGCCTGACACGAGCAAGTTCTGGGCGCATTCCAAAGTCAGTCTGGGAAACTTTTGTTAACCATCCCTACCGCCATTGCACACTAGGAACGACTCTTTGGCCCACACGGCAAAAGAGAAAATGAAGATTGGAAATGAACAATATAGCGAGGTAGTATTTCAGGCCTGGCCAAAGACTTGTGTTCTACAAGGCAGGTCCGGCCACACATGAAGTTCATTCGCAACTCTGTTCCGGTTCACCCCAATATCGGTTTCTACAGTTTGACACACTACAGTATAGCGGAGAGCTGTTCGAATTGTCGGGAACCCGGGAACTGCGAACGGCTGAACTCTTTGGCATTGCGTAACGACGTTGCTTTTCTGTGCATCTTCTACTACATTTACCACGGCGAGTGTTCCGATGAGCTATTCGATCTGATGCCTGCTGTCGAATTTGATCAAAGCACAGCGCATCATCGCCTCCAACACCGTCCGTACCATCTGGATGCGAGGCGACCCTCCACTGTGCGATTCTTAAGGCCCTTTCTTCCACGTACCACTCGAATGTGGAACGAACTCATTTACGGTACGGTACGACATGGATACCTTCAAAAAAAGCGTTACTTCTACCTCCAAGGCCGGCAGCGCTGTTATGAATCCTCGGATGTTCGAGAGTTTGTGAGCAGAGGTGATCACGTATCATCTGTGACCCGAAAGCTTTTTTGCCCTCTTCTTACATAAAAAAAAATATTTTTATTTAAAAAAAGATATTCCTTATGAACGAAGTTGTGGACACAGCCAGTGTTATATAAATAAAAAAATATAAATATAAATATCTTGATAAAGTATATAAATATATAATATCCAGATTGCAAATTTTTAGAGAACATTCTAATTAGCATTCATTAGCGTACGTTATAAAGTATATTTTCATTAATTTATAATATATTATATATATTTTATTATCAAAAAACTTTACTCTTTTAAAAATATGGAGGAAGTCCTAATAGAATAAAAAATTATCTTCACTATATATACTTGTATAATCGCTTTATTTATCATTAATTAAGTGAGTTTCGAGACATTACGTGGGGTCAGACAACATTGTTTATTACCTTAAAATTGTATTCAAACCAGCCGTTATATATGCTGAATAAAAATCTGTACGTCTGTGTTCTTAGTGAGAAAAGATATTAAAAAGTGAGTTAACTTTCTATTATTTATTATTAAGTTTTATTGTTAATTTTTTCTTTATCATTTTTGTATCATTTAAATTTTGATTTCTATTTACCATATCACATATAACATAATCACTACATATTATAAAATAAAGTCCCCTGCCGCGTCTGTCTCTCTGTCTGTTCGCGATAAAGTCGAAAAGTACTGAACGAATTTTCATACTGTTTTCAACAACAGACAGAGTGATCCCTGAGGAAGGTTTTAGTGTATAATAAGTTTAGGTTTTGCGTAAACTGAAGATACTACGACGATATTAGTTCAACGTGTCGGAAAAAATTAAGCCATGAACTTTCCTAGAAAACGCTGCAAAAACCTTTTGAGTTATAACAAAATAATGTATGGTGGGATTGTACATTAATAAATCTACAAATAAAACCACGATGGTATATATATTTATATATATATCTTCCAAAGATAACCCACAATAACCATACTTGTTTTTACTAACCTATTTTTAGCAATGCAGTATTAATCTTTATTCAATTAAATAGGTTAGATACGTTATGCATTTAATGTAGATAAAAAAAAAAATAGAAAAAAAATTAGGGTACCTCCCCTAACCATGAAATTGGGGAAGATTTTTTCACATAGTAGAATATTGTACGAGGTATCATTAGAAAGGTAATTCAGAAAATATTATGAGGTTGTATAAACCACATTCACAAGTAATAATTTATGTTTGTGTAAATAGTCGTGAGTTCGGAAAACCAACTGATTGTCGGTAGATATGAATAAAAACACTTTTAAATGGTAACACATATAACAAAATTAACTAACTAACTATAGATTAACATCGGTTGGTAAAGGAAAACTCCATATTAATTTCATTTGAGACATGTCCAGTCTGAAATCGTAAGTGATAAGTGTGTATGACTGACTAACTAACGCACTGAATGTTTAAGTCTCAACAAAAGCCAGACGAAGTCGGGCCGGTTGCTAGTATAATATAATCATATAATATAATGAAAAATAGGCCGGTCTCCTGAGAAGTTCACATGAAAAAATATATATTAATACATCACTTTTTTGTCGGTTTATGTGTTTTTTGTGGAAGATTCAAGCAAAAACGAATAGCAATGAGCTACCAAAATATAATTATAAAGTGTATTACGTAACTGCCGACCTGTCCTTATAGCAAGCTAAATTTATAGTATAATATAATTAATATCATATTATATTATTTTTTGTATTGTAGTCGGTTTTTATAATATAATATTATTTTTAATTATACCACCCAATACACGATAGCTAGCCAGCTGCGCTAGGATACTGGACTGGACTAGGACTGTGCCAAATAGGATTGCAGAATCACAAAGTCTTGACGAAACGAACAGCTATCTCCAAGAAGGTTATGTTATATAAAGGTTTGGTGATAATGGCAGTGATTACACCTACAACCACTAATTTAATATATAACATAATATATAACATAAAAGTGGTTCCATCTTGGCATTTAAGAGGAAAACTGAATCATCAGAATTCAGAAATGATTCTTTAGTATATTTAACATGGGGTATAAGATTGAGAAAGCTTTGCCTACAATTGGTACATGTAAAAGTTAAGCCAATAGGATCCGAAAGTAACGTGAAGATACTGAAACAATATGTAAATTTGCAATATTATTGCCGACGTCTTCAATTGCATCCAATGTTACCACTGAGGTTAGAGCATGACCTCCATATGACCGAGATCAAAATGAATAGTTTCTTCCAAAATTTACGATATGATGGGTATTTTATATCTGTCAAAAAGACCATCATCACACTTTTTGATTAAAATAGCAATAATAACTATTAGACAATACTTTATTAAAATAATCTTTTCCAGCAAATCTAGATACAACATATTTTTTTTATAAAAGAATTTAAAAAATATGTGTACCTTACATTTTCAGAAAAGTTTTCCAATTATTTTTATTGAATAATTTAGTTTTGATTGCTCCAATTGACAATTGAATTTACCAGGTGATACACTTCCTTGTCCTTAAACAGAGCAAAACCTTATTGTACTATCGTCATTGACATTTTGGACAAAAATTATATACTAAACGTAATTAAAATTGATTAAAATATACACAATATATATATATTATATATAATATATATAATAAATACTTTTAATGTTTCTCTTGTTATAAAGTAATTAACAATAAAAAAAAAAGTAATTAAAACAATAATTAAATTCTATAAACATTTTCTTTTTCACTTCAAAGCATTTGAAACGTATTTAAAATTTAAATTGTAAATATAATTGTACAATGCTAATATTTTATTAAAATAAATCTGTTCTTGAAATAAATTAATAAAATAATATGATATGATATGTTTCAAAAAAGAGATACCCTTAACTAAACATAAAATAAAGTTTCAGTAAATGTAGTGTCGTCTGATTTTATAATATTGACGATTCTAATTCGCACATTTTGTTGACGCGATGTTTTTGTTTCTCGCCCCGGACCCTAAAAACTAGAATGAAGATCGTAATGTAAGCGTAATGTAAGCGTTCTCATAATTACGTTAAATCGAGATTTCCTTGATATTTTTACTTTTCCATATTCCGAACTGAATAAAGACCTGACATCGCCAAGGTCTTCAACAATCTCCTTTTGAGTGTGCCATGCTGTGGTATCTGTAAAACCTAGCTGTTCGTCATATGTGTTCTTACAGAACGTATCCTCAGGGCATATCCTCCCCAGGATGAGATCAATGTGTTAGAAGAGAGCAACATATTTTTGAGGTGTGACTAGAATTTTAACAAGTAAAAAAGTGTTGTCTTTCATTAGATGCAGTAACCACCTTGTTATACTCACAAGGAGATTAAAATCAAGAGGGATGGATCACAATTTATAATTTAAGTGATAGAGGTCTGGAAGTAATCAGTGATTACGTTAACCATAATATATAAGGTAAATATATATTGTCATGTTATTAATGTTTCATTATAGTACTTTACAATAATTATGTGTTTCCAAGCTGTAATATTTATTTAACAACCATATATTTACAATAAGAAGACCGTAATCATATTGTGTTTAGTACCAGTGGTCTTCGTAGCAGTCGGTGTAGAGCTGTTTATAAAACAATAAATATATTTAAATAAACATAAAATGAAAAGTTTTTTGACTATAGCAATCTTTAATGATTAATATATAATTTTGGTATATCTATATATATTATTTAAGAAGTATTTAATGCTTAAATTAATGTCACTGGAAAGAAGTGATGTACCGGTGAAAATTTTAATGTAGGAAGAATGAATGAAGGACATAAGATAATGCATGACAGGAAGTTGCTTTAGTATTCGCTCTGGCCATAATAAATACTTCTAAAAAAGACGACTAGCCTCCTGCATAAGATTAGGATACAATATTTTGTAACTGGGTGTGTTTAGCGTTGATAGTCAATAGTGCATATCAGATGCTTAACAAATGGTGTTAGCTAGGAATCTAGACAAGGGTTGAACAAATTAGAGAAGGATGAAAGGTATACTTTAGAAGGTGAAAGAAGTAATTGACTATCTGGATCCGCTGGAGGATGTAACTCGCTGACTTCCATTCTCATTGATATTTCAAGAGGAGGCTATCCAGCAAAAATGGTGTAGTGGTGCCTAACTTTTTAGGCGTGGATTCGTTTTGAATCGTACTATTTAGAGCATTGTTTCTGGATCATATTGTTAAATCAATTCGTCACCTGTTATGTTGTCATAAGCACATCAGCTGTAACCGGTTGCTTTGGAAGATGACTTGTCCATAAAAGTTCATTAATTAATTACGATTAAACGAGTCATTAGTTGGATAAAATAGTTGCACATTTAGGTTTTCTGACACACGATAGTTTTATAATTCTGTTAAATTGTGAAATTTTAATTTGCATAAAATATATTTATACTGAATTTTAAATAATCGAATAAATTATAACTCAGCGTCCCATGTATTATACTAGCAGGTTGCCCGTACTTCGCGACGGACGGCGAAAGTGATCAAACATTTTGTCTGAATCTCCACACCACCTAGGAGGTATCAAACAGGGGCGTTATATTTTTTGCAGTTTTTTAGCTGTAACTTTGGAACGGTTTGGACTTTTGCAAAATCCTTTCTTATTGCACCTATTCAATATGTCAGGAGTCTTGTGTCTAAATTTCAGCTTTCTAGGTATTACGGTTTGGGCTGTAGAGCGATGAATGTGTCAGTGAGTGTCTTTGTGTTTTATATATTAAGATATATAAACATTTTTTACAAAACTTTCTGAATAATCTACCTTTAACACCGAAAATAAGTCTAAATATGAGACCATTTTAAAACTAAAACTAAATATCTTATTTATTTTATAGTCTCCTTTAAACCACAAAACAGTAACTTATAAAAGTCGAAACAATAGTTTTTGAATTTTTTGCCTGTTTGTCAAAAACTACAATGAAGCAAATAATGTTAACAATATGATTTTAATAGCTATATAATAACATAACCACAAGTGGTATTTTATGGATATTGTTATCTAATGAATACTAGTTTTTATTACGTCCTAGGTTCTAAATGTTACTGAGGATTTCATTTCCACAGTGACTGTAAATAAGAAAACATCTCATTAAGAATATCCTGTAATACCTAATTTACTTACAGTTCTAGGTTTATACTAAGCCAGTTTATTCAGTTTTGCGAGGAAATGAGATCTTCACTGACTATTCATTTTGTTGAGACCTGGACAATAATCACCATCTATCACCACACCAAATTTAATAAAATCAGCTCAGCGCTAATAAACATACATAAATAAATAATTCGAAAAACAATTGTTTAAAAGTGAGTGTGCTAAAAAATATTGTGTACAGAATTACTTTCGTTAAAATTGTTTTAGATATGTTTTGATTGGATCCATTGTTGGTTTCAGGATGTGGGCTGTTTGGGTTTTCGTAAAAGTAAATATTCTTGTACCCTTGGTGCGGATCCTGCAGATGGCAGCGGTGACAGCGGCCTCGCTTTTATTAACGAACCCCAATTATCATGTTCACAATTTAAATATAACTGGTAATAAATTATTATTTCCAACTCAAACCTACTTCAAATCTAATCTATATGTCGTATAAATAGTTATTAACTGCCTGTTAACCAAATTTTACTTTCACAGATGGTCAAACTTTTGACTTTGTGATAGTGGGAGGTGGATCCGCGGGTTGTGTGCTGGCTAATCGACTTACTGAAGTAGAGAATTGGACCGTTCTTCTCATAGAGGCTGGGAGTGTCCCATCATTTATTTCTGAAGTTGGTATATTTATATTTCTGCAAGTTTCTTGATGACAATAATTAAAATTAATAAATCAGTTTGCTACTCTCGATAACACGTTGAATAATTTTACTCGCTATTTATGAATTCATTTGACTAATAGTAATAACACATTAGCATGTTTCATTGTTTTAGATACCTGGGCTATCAGTACTTTTGGGTGGAGTAGTTCCAGATTGGAATTTTTACACCAGCGATGATTCAAGTGGTAATGAAAGAAGAACTCGTAAAATTCACATGGTTCAAGGAAAAGCTTTAGGAGGTTCTAGCAACCTTAATTATATGTATTACGTAAGAGGAAACGAAGCTGATTATGCAGATTGGGTGGCTCAAGGAAACGAGGGATGGGACTGGAAGAACGTTTTAAATTATTTCAAGAAAAGTGAGCGTTTAAATGATGAAGCTATATTAAAAAGTGAATCTACGTCCTTACATGGCCTAGATGGTAACATAGGAGTAACCCGACCGGTGTTTGAAAAACAGACAAAAAAATACTTTGAAGCTCTTCGTGAGAATGGTCATGATATTTTGTTAGATACAAATGGATTTCAACAACTCGGATATTCTGCACCTACATTTAATATCGACATGTCACGACGTCAAAGCTCGGCTTTTGCTTATTTGAGACCTGTATTAAACCGACCAAATTTATACATCCTAAATAACACACTGGCTAGAAAAATAATCATAGATGAGAATAATGGAGCCGTAGGAGTAGAAATTAAGCAACTAGATGGCACTATTAGAACAGTAAGCGCAAGAAAAGAGGTTATTTTATCGGCAGGAGCTATAAAAAGTCCCCAGATTTTAATGATTTCGGGAATAGGTCCAAAAGAACAATTGGAAGAAATGAAAATTAAAGTTGTAGTGAGTAATTCCAAGGTGGGGTCTAATTTACAAGATCACATGCTTGTACCGATCCTTTTATCAGGAGATAATGATATACGTACGATTATTGATAATTTTGATTTTATTAAGAGATTAGACACATTTCCTTTTCCGACTATTATGGGTCACGTAGCTATCAATAGCAACCAGTCGTTTCCGGACTACCAAGTTACCGCGGTGCCTAACCCAGTGGGTAGCTTCTCGATAACTTGGGGTTGTAGCGATATATTTAAGTGGGATAATGAAATATGCACAGCCATGGCTAACGCGTCACGCAGAGAGATATTATTTGCATTGATATCTTTCCTTCATCCAAAGTCCAGAGGAAATATACGTTTAAAAAATAATAATCCAGACGAGAACCCTCTGATATACCCAAAATACTTTTCAAACGAAGAAGATATAAAGAAATTTGCCCAAAGCGTCCAACATTTTACAAGTTTGATAAATACAACATATTTTAAAGGGGTACAATCTGAAATAGTTAACTTGAACGTTAAACAATGCGAAGGAAAACCATTCGCCAGTATAGAATATTGGGAATGTTATGTTTATAATTTAGTATCAACCCAGTACCACCCTGTTGGGACATGCGCTATGGGACCGGATGGAGTCCTAGATGAGAGATTGAGAGTAAGAGGAGTTAAGGGACTGAGAGTAGTAGACGCAAGTATCATGCCCACCATAGTTAGTGGAAACACTTTCGCTCCCGTGGTGATGATCGCTGAGAAAGCATCTGACATGATTAAAATAGATAATGAAATGTAGAAATTATTATTTATTTACCCTTCATTATTTTATTTGCAAAGCCTAATGTCTTGTAACATTCTTTAGCAGTTAAAATAAGTGTATGATGAAAAAAATGTGGTAGGCGTATATATAAAAAATAAACAAATTGAAAAATAAAGAACAATTGACAATCATAACTATAATTAATATTATATATATATAACTTATACAATCATATATATATTACAATACCATATACTGTGTATAAAGATACATAAACTAATGTTACGATAAAATACTGTTTGTAGAATTATTGAAAATTGACAAATAAATTCAAGTTGGCACGTTGGAAATACTCTTGAAGCTGGTCTTTGACGGAGTCTTATCTTTTCGGACATTTGGTTCCATAACAGGGAAGTGTAAATTGTAAAAAAATTGTGCAAGAAGTCACTAGTATGTGATGGAGTAGCGGTTGTAAGATTCAAAGTTGAACGGAGAGTTCTGTCGTGTGGGGCGTGGAGGCATTGAATTTTTCCTTGAGATATGGAGGAGATTCCCAGAGCTACGTCTTTGACGGATACGGTCTTGAAAAATGTATTTTGTTACAATTATACTGTATAGATGGCATGTTTGTAAAATCCGTCCTGGCTAGTCTACAACTTCCTATGCCTGACACTTTTAGGGTTAACCGCTACACGAAATCTATATGACTTAATATACTAGAGATGGCATCTGTTCGGTTCGATCTGGTTTGAACATAGAACTGGACGTCGTCGGCACACAAACGATACGAATACTCGAAATTAGGGACCGTATTTATAATAAATAAAATATAATGGGAGAAAGACAGTATGCCGTCTTGTTGAGCACCAGATTCGGTGTTACCTCACATTTTACCCAAATCCAGAATTCTCATAAAAAATTAGGGTAATTCGTTTATTATTTCTATCGATTCTTTATCCAATCTTTTCAATTAAACCAACACGGGTGTTGAAGTCGCAAACGTTTTCTGTCGCAAAACGTCTATAGTCTTAGGGGTCGTCTAGTAATCTCAAAAGGGGGGGACGGGTTTAGAAAATGTCATAGGAGGAAAGTTGGCTTGCAGTGTATCTCACTGCAAGCCAACTTTCCTCCTATCACGTATATATTTTATCTGTTAACTAACGATTTGAATTATTATTTTGAACTCAAAAACTCAGCCAAAGTAACAAACTTCAATGTAACAGGATTTAATTAAAAATACCCATAATTTACAAATTTAAAAAAAATAAGGAGGGGTAATTTAAAACCCCACTTATTAACAAGGGGGAGTGGATACAAAATTGCTAAAAAACATCACGTCAGTGGACAACTCCCAAAAATATATTAAATGATATACTGATGTTAGTAAAACGGCATGTATGAAGAGGTTGATGTCTGTGGCCGAGGCGAAAGAGGTATGCAGGGACCGTAGCGTTTGGCGCTCCGTCTTTTTTTTTTTTTTTTTTTTTTTTTTTTTTTTTTTTTTTTTTTTTTGTCTCTGCTGTTAGCCCTACTGGCCATGACAGCGTCACCGGAGTACGGCGCTCCGTTGTCTCTGACTATCCCGCAAGGGATATGGCGTGAAGATAAGTTAAGTTATATTAGTAAAATATTATAAATAAAACAAACAGACAAAAGATTATTTATTTGTTAAGACATGTTATTTTTTGCCTCATCCATTAGATACAGAACCAACCAACCAACCACCCAAACTGGAACGAGATGGAAAAAATCACTCACCATCCAACATTAAACACATTTAAAACAGAGTTATAAGCAGAAATAATTATAATAATCAATTTTAGTGCTTTATTCTTATACCTGAGGCGGCACGTTACATAGATACAAATTAAGTAACATACATACATACATACATAAATACACTGTAATGTACAGTACACAAGATTGTAGACATTTTATCCACTGCCCTCACACAGTACGATATTTTACTATATTATAAAAAATGAATGAACGAGTGAATGAATGAAAAGATTACAATCTTTACAAGTTACATGGGCAGTGAATGTTTTAAAGAAAAGACAAAGTTATGAAATTCACATCCTATCTAGACACTTTAATATTAATACAAATTTACCTTCAGATCTAATATTTTCGTAATAGTTATATTAAATAAAGTATATATATAATAGAATGATGTTTTATAAATGCTTACATTATACATTCAACATCTATACACCGACTACAACCCTATTATACAATTATACAATCGGACTCTTGTTGTGTAACATATCTGTATAATTAATACATTTAAATAAATTTACTATAAGAAAATTATATCATTCTTTATCCAAAAAAATATTCAAATACTACATTCAAATGTAATAATATATGTAAATATTCAATTGAAATACAATTATAAAATATCTTACACAACAAAAACACGAAGAACGTTCAAAAATCATCCTTAAGTATCTAAAAAAAGTTTTTACACAAAATAACAATATATACAAACAAAAAAAAATTAATAAATTAAAAAAAAACTTAGAAAATAAGTAAATTATATTGTATAATACATTGCAATCCTAACATCCACCAATCAAATATACAATAAAATAGAAAAAGAAAATTTCTTCGAGATGATAATTCGATAACTCTTCTTATCGAGTATTTGACGACTTATCAGGGATGCCGGAGCTGCTATAAGATTTTACAATGTTATTTACTGTGTACCAAAGTATATATAGTCAGTCTTGGAAGACGATGAAGTTCCTTTCATTTGGTTTGACATAAAGTTATAACAGTATATAATATGTAAGATAATTTAGGTCAGTAGTTTCATTCAAATCCCTTCAGTGGTTTTGTGGTATTGTAATTATATAACAAATTAGTTTTTCTGGTTTTCAACTTAAAAATTCTTTTTACTCTAGAAACTATCTATCTTCCAGAGTAAAAACCAGTTAAAACTAGTAGAAACCAGTAAAAACCAACATATAACATGTTACCGATGGGAACAAACAGACAAGAAAATGCAAACGAATGAATTATTGATGTACAGATTTTGTAATTTCCATATATGTCCCCAGGAACGTCTCTTAAGTACATACTAGATGAAAACCCGACTTCGCTCTGAAATGTAACTGATAAAACACAATGTTTTACAACATGTATGTATATAGATATAGGTTTTCAAGGAATATTGATGAACTCAAGATGGCGTCCGGTGTCAGTGACGTTTCGCTTGAACTAATATGGCGACCGAGATTTTTCTATCAGCATTTTGTTGTTGTAATCCGTATGTAATTTGTTGTTATATGTATGTAATTTATTTTCTATGCTACATTGAACGTATATATGAAAGGAACTTCATAAATAAATAGAAGATAAATATATTTTCTTTTTATACAAATTGCTCTAAGTTATAATAATTTGTTTGTACAAATTGCGACTAGAGATCGGTCATTGAACGGTCACGTCACACTTAACCGTCAGTCATTACCCGAGAGACGACAGATTACATATAGACATTCAGAATTATTTTAACTCTTTAAATATACTACCTCATTATAAACATACTGTAGACTCAATTTCATATTATTTCACTTTAATGGAATGATCGGAGTCTTAATGTAAATTGAATTATCGTATAACATTTAAAAAAGTGTTGTAATGATAATCTGTGCGACCGCGACGACCACGCAATTAGTTCATGTCTTCGGAAAGTCTGCTTTTACATACGTTCAAGATTTCTGAGAGCTGCGAGAACTTGTCGTACGCCTCCTGGAGCATGTTCCTGAAATTAAATACAAGTCTCAATACTGCTAGAACACTATTAATAGTAGAGTGTTCAAAACTCAAAGACGATAGAGAGGATAAATTAGTATAAAGAGGGCGTGTTCTATAAAAGGGGCGTGTCCTATAGATAAGGCGAGTCCTCTCACCGGCAGTCCCCGCAGAAAGTGGCGAGTTCGTCGCGACGCACGGCGCCCCGCAGCCCACATCCCGCCAGTGCGCCGCACACCGCCCGCTGCAGCGCAGACACGCCACACGCCCCGCCCAAAGCACTACACACACACTCATTACCGTCATCACCACACGTGCACATACGCACGCACGCACGTACGCACGTATACACTCATTGCGTTCCAATTTTAAATAAAGAACGTTCAATTTTAAATAAAATAGATTGTCATACACTTACCCCTGCAGTGCATGTGTGAGTTCGGTGACGTGTCGGGTGACAGTGGGCCAGCGCCGCGTGAGTTCCTCCAGCGTGTCCCCGCCCGGCGCCGCGTCCTCTATGCCGTGCGGCACGCCCAGGGCCGACGACAGCTTGGCGCTGGGACAATCGTATTTTTATTATAGATATAATAATGTAGGCTACACCTGCAATGTATTCATATGCAGCGCTTTTTTTATTATGTTTGATAAATAAGCTATTACTATTAACACAAGCTCTTAGAATAGAATAATATTATTTCTAATACATTTACAGAAAAAAAATGTAACAAAGTTTTTTATGCAATCCCTTAACCAACTTCTAACTTTAAATATTATCAAAAATGTTGTTTAATAGATAGAAAATGAAAATTCATATTATGTTAGTAACCCAACGTAACCCTATAATGTTTTCGTACCGTATTAGTTTATTTGACAATAAATTACTATAACACCCCTTTTTTTTTTTTTTTTTTTTTTTATCGTTGGAAAAATCCGTTACGGATACCCGCCGACCAAGAAGGTGATGGCCGGAGGGTTATGTGGGACTACCCGGCAGCATAGAGGACGCTGCCATTTTTAAGGTTACCCACTAAAAAACCAACGGTTGCCCTCAACGCCTTAATGGGACGCCACGGGATCGCTTGCGCACTCACCGTGACGCTCCGGCGGTAACCCCCCGTGTAAGGGTGCTCCGAGCAACTAAGAGTACCCTCACGACGTAGGCCTGTAATAGGTGAGAGAGGTCACCCTCCCCTCCCACCAAGGCACTACAGCTGGGGAAGGAAGCGGCGGGCGTACTCCCGCCTCCTTCTTCCCAGCCTTCCTCTACGGAGTGGGTCAGCGGTGGAGGCCTGCTCCCTGACCCGCTCCGCGGCCTCCTTCGCGGCGATGACCTGCTCGCAGAAGGAGGCCATTGCGACCCAACACCTCTCGCTGCCGATCATTGTGCCTATAAGGCGCGGCAGCGAGAGGTCCCCGCCCACCACGGCCACCAGCTCAACACGCTGGTGGTCCCAGGCTGCGCACTCTGCCAAGGTGTGACGAGCCGTGTCTACGGCCTCGTCACAGTGGTGGCAGGATGGGGTCGCCTCCCTTCGTGCGATCTTGTGCAGATACTCCCCGAAGCACCCATGCCCAGTGAGCACCTGCACAAGACGGAACGTAAGCGTTCCATGCCGCCGGTTGATCCAACGATCGAGGTGGGGACGGATCGCCCCCACAGTCGTCAGTCCGGCGGCAGGGGACCCTAGGTCCCTCACCCACCGTCGAATGAGGGCTCGGCGAGCTAGAGCCCTGACCCGAGCCACCTCGGGCCTTACCCCCCTGGCCCTGGCTTCTGCCCGGTGCCAATACACCTCGGCGAGCACTTCCGCCTGTAGCTCCCAAGGCGGATCACTCGCCAAAAGCGTGGCCGCAGTGTACGACACCGTACGATACCCCCGAATATACTATAACACCCCTACCAGTAACTCGAGAGTGCGGTCCATAAGGCCTCAAAGGCGTCCACAGTATCAGTTGCCGGACCGTCTCGGGAGAGCTGCGCGAGCGTCGCCTTGGCGAGCTCCATGTACTCCGGTATGATCTGACACCGGCGCGCCACGTCCAGGCACAGCTCCCTGTACGTGGATACCTCCGACTGGGTCAGGGTACTCGGGTCTGGAATTTATAGGGTACATAATATATTTGTATAGTTGTATAGCTAATTAATTAATTAATTAATTAACTATATACCTATAATTAATTACATTAATTAATTTAGTTATAGGGTATATAATATAAGAGCCGGTCAGACTAACAGATCAGAATTATATCTTAATTGTTGGTGAAGTGTGGAAGACACTTTATGGCGATTTATGTATGCCAATTTGAAGAGGAACCTGTGATCACTTCTACATCAAATGGGAAATAAGCCCTTCTGTAAAGACACTCTCCAACTTAAAATAAGGCTATGAGTTCAAGACGCGTTGGTCTGAGAACCACACAACAAAATCAGTCATTTTTTTATTGTGATCACTTTCACAAACGTCGATATATATACCAGCTTATCACTTTATCAAATTTGGTGGGTAGATGCAAGTTGTATATTCTACAATTATTTACCTTTCTTCTCGATGGTTATCAGGCTGGTCCTCAGATCTGTTAACAATTGCTCAATCCGTGGGAACACCTCATTGAACACGGCAATCCAATGTTTCAGTAAACATTGGAGGACGTCGTTCAGAGTCCAGGGTGGAGGCTTGAATATCACGTGCTGCCACAGGTTGTCGTACTTGGCTCGCATTTCATTCTGTGAATAATAGTTAATTTAGAAACAAAACACGTAATCCTGTATGATACATAAGAACTTTATTGCACACAAAATTATTGTTATTAATTAACATTGAATAAAGCTTTAATTAGTAACATATGGATTATAATAAATTAATTAATTAAATGATTTTTAAATAAATATAAAATATATTGAATAATAAATAATTTCATTTATTTATTTACTATATATATATATATATATATATATATATATATATATATATATATATATAGAACCACGTAAAAAGCATGAAGACCCCCTGGAGGGCATGTATAAAGAGGTTGAAGTCTATGGCCGAGGCGAAAGAAGTATGCAGTGACCGTATCGTTTGGCGCTCCGTCGTCTCTGGCTACCCCGCAAGGGATATGGCGTGAAGGTAAGTAAGTATATATATATATACATAAATATATATATGTAATATAAAATATACAAATGTATAAATAGATATAACAAAATACATAACTATATGTAGATACACAAGATATACCTCCAGTATGTTAGCGAGCAGGTGGTAGACCCAGTCGGTGTATCTCTTGACACTGGCCCAGAGGTCGCTGCTGTGCGGCTGCGGCTTGTTCTCCACCAGCGCCTGCAGCCCGCTCACGTTGATGTGCTTCACGTTGTTGATTATCGCCTTGTTGCAGAGATTCTTATCGTTCGATAGAAGGATCTGGAATATAATGTTTTATAAATATTTCTATTTGTAGTATCTTTTTAATTAGTGTGATTTACTCACTACATTTCTACCCCTCTCGAGCAGTTGAAGACTGCAATTTAATATCTCGTCGTCTGGTACCTCACACGGATAGATGTGGGAGTTGGCATCCCTCAAGGATTGACCTGGAACCAGAAATGATTGACAGCAATGATGAATATATATAAATAATAAGTAAATAAATCGTTACATATCTGCTGAAAAATGTTGTAAGATGAGAAATTACAAGATACCATCCTACACACGCACACACACACACACGCACGCACGCACGCACGCACGATATTGAATCAGAAATAAAATCTTTTTATAACTAGAAAAAAATCATAAATAGTCACCTTTTATTCTAGTGTTCTCTGGTAACGATTTATACAAATAGTCCATAGCTGCCTTCGCCCGTTTGCAGAGGGAGCCGTTACCGTTGTTATTGTCTTTCAAACGATCCAATTCGTTTATCACCCGCCACGGCACCACGACTGTTGGTTGTTCATTATAACCTGGAAATACAGGAAATCTTTATATTATAGAATATCAATATTATTTGTTAAGCTTTCTCGCCTCACTCACTCAACCGATAATCATGGAACTTTGCATACACTTAACAGAAAATGATATATCAATCCAAAATGGACGACTGTTGCCGAAGAATATAAGAATAATTTTAAGACGACATTCTGACAAACGGGACTGTTTATTTGGACCTAAAGTAGCTCCCAAGCAAAAGTTGAAAAATTTACTAGTCTATCTATACATATAAAGAAAATCGAAGTGCTTTTCTAAATACAAATTAACAGTTTTTCACTAAATGTATATGGAACTTAATAAAAAAAAAGATTTCTAATATTTTTCTATATCTCTATCTGTTTTATTGTGCCGGCCTATCTCTGAAAAGGCTAGACAGATTTTAAAAGGGTTTTTCATTAGTAGATAGATGATCTTTTAAAGAGTAACTTGGGCTACTTTTATTTTTAAAAACAAAATACACACACACACACACATATCTGAATATTAAATCATTCAGAAAATGAAAGAATTTTAATACTCTCACTAGTAAAATATTATAATAATAACTTCCATATATGCCTCTAATAATACTTTAGTTTCAATATTGAGCAATAGATGCCATTATAACATCAGTGGGCAAGTCTTCTATCTCTTTCTCTCCTATACATTAATATGTTTGTATTTCTATCGTAACGCATTTTTCGTTACATCGAGTTTCAAATCACAACGATACTAACGCTTCACTAAAATAAATTTGGGCAAATTAGAAACTGAAAGCTGCAAAAACTAACTTTATTTTATAAGGGTTCATCTATACTGCAAGAAGTTGTAGAGAGATATTGAATTTATCGTCACGATTTTTATCATTATTTTATACTGGTCGGATACAACTTGCACTTTTGTTGAACAAAAATAATTTAAATAATAAAAATGAAGATAATTTGTATAAAAGGGGGTATCATCAGGGGGTTTAAAGACAATCCTTAAACAGATATTTACAACTATAACATGCTACTTTTCAAAATTTAAAGTATTACGTCAACACTAGACCAGAGTTACAGATAGACTGTGCAAGCTATAGGGCTATCAAACTGATAGCCCTATAGCTTGCAAGCTGGGCGGTAAAGTTTACGCTAAAATATTAGCGAGAAGAATGCAAGAGCGATCTGAATGGCTGTTATGGGAGGCCTAAGGAGGTTTTAGACCTGGAAGAGGGTGTATAGATCAGATCTTTTCCCTCCGCATGATCACGAAAAAGTTTTTGGCCCTAAAACAAAAGGTTTTCTGTGCTTTTGTGAATTTGGAAAAGGCGTTTGACATAGTTGTGAGAAAGAAATTATGAGAGATATTGCCCCGATACAATGTGAGCGGACCCTTGCTACAGGCTGTAAAGTCTCTTTACAGAGGTCACTCAGTCAGTGCGCGAGGAGAAGCTGACATGTCGCCCTGGTTTGACATCCAATCGGGTGTTAAGCAAGGTTGCACTAAGCTGGGTTGTTCAATTTGTCTTTGGATAATTGTCTCCAAAGCATGAAAGACAGTGACATGGGAGTGAAAGTAGTAAGTCAATTGCTTGCTATATGCAGGTGATGCAGAGCTCATTGCATCATCAGAATGCGATTTGCAGGCATTGGTCACCACTGTGAAAGATGGGTGTGAAAATAATGTTCTAAACCTGAATGAAAATAAAATGAAGGTTCTGATATTTGAAAGAAACGAAGAAAGAACAGAATGTAAGATCAACGTGAATGGTAAGATAATCGAACAAATGAATGAAGTGGTATATTTGGGAAGTATGTTTAGCAGAGACGGAAGATACGAAATGGATGTTGAAAAGCATATTGCTGCCGGTAACAGAGTTAACGGTGCTTTGGCTGCATTGTTGAGACGAAACGTCAGCATAGCTGCACGTTTGGCTATACACAATGCGGTTTGCTATCAACGCTGTTATACGGCAGCCAAACGTGGGTAACACAGAAGAAGAAAGTAAGAGAAATGAATGCTGTGGAGATGCGATCTCTTCGCAGAATATGCGGAGTCAGTTTAGCTGATCGAATCCGCGATCCACAGTATGGCAGGTACTAGCGAAGATGTCACGGTGAGAATGAAGAAGAACGTGCTCAGGTGGTTTGGGCACGTCGAAAGAATGAGTGATGAAAGAATAGTAAAAAAGATTTATATAGGAAAAGTGAGCGGTAAGAGAGGCAGGGGGAGGCCTCGAGTGATCTTCGAAAACACAGTATCTATGATACTGGAGGAAGGTCAAGTAAAAAGCATGAGAACCCCCCGGAGGGCATGTATGAAGAGACGTTGACGTCTGTGACCGAGGAGAAAGAGGTATGCACGGACCGTAGCGTTTGGCGCTCCGTCGTCTCTGGCTACCCCGCAAGGGATATGGCGTGAAGATTAATAAAAAAATAAATACTAGACCAGAGATGTTTGATCGTCTGGTGCAGAAAATTGTTAAGCCACTGCCACTTAATTGTATCAATAAAAATGTCCAACATGCAATTCTTGGTCAGCGCTCCTAACATTAAATATAATTTTATCAAAATCTGTACAGTACATAGTTTTATTATAATTAAAGTCTAGAGCATTTTTTTTTAATATCACCAGACAAAGTTTCATCAAAATGTAGACACAATGAAATAAGAAAATAATTTTACAAAAAAAAAAACATTTTAAATGTTAATTTATTTGCAATAATACATAACATCTATATGCGAATTTTTTTTCTTGTTACCATATTATTGTAATTTGGATTCATATTTTAGTAGGATCTAAGGGTACACCATTTTTTACAATAAATAATGAACAAAAAATGTATTGCAATGTTAAAAAAGGATGGGATGCTAAGTGATCTATTGAAACTGTGCATTTTAATTTGGATTTTATGGGAGGTTATTTTTTCATATTATTACATTCGTTTTGTCATTTTGAAATTCAAAATCGTGTTCAAAGTTTCCATTACAAAAAAACATACAACTGAAGCTAATAAAACTGTTAAAAATATTATTCCTTACACAGATTTATAACTTTAACTCTTAAGGATTCTTCCAACTTTAATGTGAAAAATACCTCACAATAAATAAAGTCTCAATTCTTCATAAGCTGAAAGATAAAAATAAACTAACCTTTGATATGTGAATTGAGAACAACCTTTATAAAATCCAGATCGTGTATAAATATGTTTGTATCGATCACCAAAACAAGATTATCTTCTATTGTGTTCTCCTTCAGAAATGTATTCTGTTTGATCTAAAACATTAAAAAGTAATATTATAATTGTCTTTAAAATTTATTTATAATTAAAGTGTACAAACCTCCTTTATCTCTTCAACTTCCATGGCTTCTGATAGTTCTTTCTGTTCTAGATCATTGCTTTTTTGTAAAAAATTATTCCTAAGTTCCTGTTCTGCCTCAATACTTAAATTAGTTCTTAACACTTCTAATCTAGTGTTTGCTGATGAAAAAGTTTTTATACCATCTTTTGAGGTGGACCCTTTGTATGCCAGTTTAGATTTTATAGCCGATACTAATTTACTTGCTTCTGAAAACTGTGGTGGGGTGGCCGGATGTTTGGAAAATGGGTATTCTGGTGTCTGACTACATATGCCCTTTTCGATATCAGCAAATGTGTCTTTCTGTTTCTCTTTATTGCAATATTCTTCAGGCAACTGTGCCTTCATTGATGATATAATCTTATTTGCAGCAAAGAACTGTGAAGGAGATGGCATTGATTGATAACTATCACTACTTGGGGATTGTGTGGACTTGGAATCATTTAAACTTGGACTTTTCCGGTCAGTCCTTTGACTTTTTTGTGGTGTATCAGTACTGGTTTTAGGACTGATCTTTTTATTAGGACTTGACTCTTCTTCATCTTTAACTTCCGCACTGAGCCTTGCTCTCAGTTGTGAAAGTCTAGTATTGGCTAGATTCTTTGCAGGTTTCTTCCGAGAATCTGAGCTATTAGATATGTACTTTGATGGGGTGGTTTTTGGAGTACTGTGTGATGATTCTTTTCTTTTTCTCTGTTGATACTGTTGCTGAGTTTCTTTTATCCTGGGTCTAGCACTACTGCTTGCATTTGGTGAATCTAAATAAACGATATATGAAATAAAATAATACATAATAATTACTAATATAACATATGAACAAAACAACTTACCTTGTTTAGATCTTTTCTTTGATTCACTTTCTTCATGTCCATCGCTTTTCCTCTTTGCTCCCTTTTTAGCGTGTTCCTCTCTTTTCTTCCTCTCTAACTTTCGTAGTTTCTCTTTTTTACACGTCTTCTTATCAGATTTGTTTCCAGCCTTAAAAAAAACTAAGCAATCAGGATACCCGATACGCCATCATTAATGTTTTTAACCTAATATATTCGTACATTACATTCAAGGCTAATGTAATCTCTATAAAATTTAGGAAACAGTATCATGAAATATGGTAAAATAGTTGCGAAATTTACCTGGGGTTGAGACCAAGAGGATTTTCCAGTTCTTTTATTAAAAAAATACTTCCTTCCTGGAATAGATTTAGATTGACATAAGACCCAACCATCTGGTAGCTTATTGTTATCAGTTTTAGTGGAATTCATTCCGACTAATAACAATAACTAAAAAGATATTCATAACACTTTTTAGGGATCGTTGGAGTGTTGATCTATCTGACAAATACAAATTAGAATGAGGCACAGTTAATAAAAAACAGTGTTGCTAGTAAAACTAGCACAATATATGTCGAGGTACTTAAAATTATACAAAATCATCAATCATTATACAAACCAAATAAACTGTATTTTAACTTTTCTTTTTACCTGGTAAAAGGAATCATAACGGTTATAAATAAAACTTATGTTCTCTTTTTAGTTGTATAAAAGATAGTTAAGATAGATAGATTTAATTTTTTTTCCTTATTTTTACAATTACTTTTTTTTGACAAAAGCTTAAACTATAAGAATCTTAAAAATCTTAAATATTATTCCAAATCTGATTTTGAACTACCAATTCTGGAGTCGAAAATATTTGATAATTTATATATTACTTGATATTTCTTTTCTTTACTTTGTAAGTTATTCCATGTACATTGTCAATAATGAACCTCTGTGGCTATTACCATAGATTACCAACAACTAGGTTAACTTTTTGACATTGACAAAAACAGCTGATATAACCTAAAATGAAATATCAAAATAAATGTTTTTGAAAAACTCTTTTTTTTGTTAATAGGTTGTACACGATCAGAAATTAGTACATAATGGAAAGAATAATTAAAATTGGTAAAACGTTACGAAATAATTGGAAAAAATCAATTTTCGGTGCCGTTGTTCTGTATTATGGTGCGGCTACTGCAAAAGAAAGATATGAGTAAGTAATAAATATATTTTAAATATTTTAATAGTTCAATAAATCCCTTAAAGGTTGGAAAGAATTTTATTAAGTCTATCTGGTCTTATCTAATAAAATATATCTTGGTCATTATTTTCGAAAATATATTCCTTTCCAGCAGTTAATAAGTGGGATTATTCCAGAATTACCAATAAAAAGTTTTAGTTTTAAGATGAAATAGTAGGTGACAATAATTCATATCGCTTCGTTAATTTATTCTTATTTACTTTTCCTTTGGGTCAATTTAACAATAAAATTTTTGCAACAGAATAAATATTGTAATGCGAGCAGCTTGCAAGGAAGCCGCCAAATATGGAGATTCTTTAATACCGATGGATAGAAATCCAACATTGATCACCATTATACTCAATCCAGTAGCCAATAAACGGAAAGCAAAAAAAGATTTCGAAAAATATTGTGAACCATTGCTTCATTTGGCTGGGTTGCAAGTAGATGTCATTCAGACAACATCCGAGGGACATGCTAAAGAAATTGTAGAAACTTTACATGGGACGGAAGCTATAATAGTAGCAGGTGGAGATGGTACTCTATCGGAGACAGTCACAGGTGTGGATTTTTTATGTTTAATAAACCACAGTTAGCATTATCTAATATATTAGTAGCGAGTGATAACAGACCAACTGAACGTAAATTATTAATATTGGCTATATTTTATTAAAATAAGATTTAAAAGCAGTCACATTATAAATACAACAGTATTCGCTATAATTGACTATTAGCATGTTAGCTACATTATACTTATTTATTATTTAAATAGTTATATCACTACATATAACAAATTTAAAAGATATTATATGTCATCTGTGAGTCCGTCCGTCCATAGACCCGTCGGACTGCGAATGGAGTTATTGTGTTGGAACTAACTGTGATAATTTTAGTATTATATATGCAATCGTCTTATTCTTCATCAGTGTATATTAATTTCGATATTAAATTCTTACATCATTGCTTTGTTTTTAGGTTTACTACGTAGAAACGACGAAGCCAATAGATTTCCCTTAGGAGTGTTGCCTTTGGGTCGTACAAATAGTCTGGGGAATACCCTTTTCCCGGGTGGAGATGGTGTGGCTAAAGTCAAACAACTGATCGAAGCATGTATGGCCATCATACAAAACAACACAACATGGAAAGATGTCATGAAAATTGAACCTTTAGAAGTAGAAGAAGCTCCCAGTAAACCTATATATGCTTTAACATCCATAGAGTGGGGAGCATTTCGGGATACTGTAGCAAGGCAGGACAAATACTGGATATATGGCCCACTTCGTCAATATGCATCCTTTATTTTTAACGGCTACAAGAGTTCCCTAAGTTGGGATTGCAAAGGCACAATAAAATATACACCACCTTGTTCCGGATGTAGCAATTGTTCAAAGAGAAGACCGGAAATAAAACGCAAATGGGCATTTTTCATACCGAGTAAGCAAGATACACCAGAGGTTGACATTGCCAGTAACATAAACCCTCAGTGTGCTGTGTGTAATGAGTTTTGTTTTAAAACAACCGATTTTATAATACAACCACAAATAAGTGAAGGACTGCCAGCCCTAACAGTAGGGTTGGCAAAGAATAACTATTCCTATGTAGAATTTGTTTCCGAGGGCTGGAGACGGCTTAAAGGAGTTCATAATAGACCGGAAGTCATCAAGGCCAGAACAATTGAATTACAACCTCTAGAACCGAGATCTGATGTAGTTATTGCAATAGATCAAGAAGAATTTGACGTCAAACCAGTTAAAGTGACTCTTCTCCCAAATATGGTAAAATTCTTCTGTAAATCCCAATAAATGTTGAGATGAATAAATTATTTATTACAATATTATAACTTCTTTTATACAGAACTTGTTAATTCCCCCCCTCTTCGCTGGGATTAGAACACTATTATTTCGGATGTGAATTTAGGTTGCCATGGTAACCTTTGTCGTTGTAACCGTTGTTATAGTAACTCTTACCACCGTGTTAAGTGTATAGCTCCTACAGGTTTAAAACTCGGCGAAATGCAAAAAGTTGAAATGAGTTGGGATAGGAATTCCATACAATCCGTTCTTAGTGGACGTCTAAATAGAAGTCACAAAAGAAGTAACTGTAAAATTTTAAGTTATTCGGACAGATAGTTTCGGAGGTTTCGTGATGAGTCAGTGAGTGGTAAATCACTTATATTTATATTATATTAAACATATATATATAGAGAGAAATATTGTCCTTGGTAAATCCTATGACTCATTGAAAGCACATTGAAAATAATTAGCATATGTTTGTGAGGGAAGATCTGAATTCCGGAACAGAAGCACGATTTTTGCAGTTACAAAAGAAAATTTCAACTTCTCAATACTTGTGCAAGTCTGGACTTGCGCAAGTAAATCGCTGCATGTGTGGCTACCACAGTTTGAACAGTTTCCATACTTTGCTATGGTTGATATTTGAATTTATATAAGTGTGAGGCCTCCATTTAAGTAGCAAGTTTTTCAAGATGAGTGCGTTGCTATTATCCAGTTTTTTACAAACACATGTTAGTTTTAACACATTCGTGACCGCTGACGTGAGTTCACGTCATTCAAATTATATTCCTGGTTGCCGCTGACGTGAATTCACGTACGTCATTTCAAATTATTTTCCTGGTTGCCGTTGACTTGAATTCACATCATTTCAAACTCTATTCCGGGTTGCCGCCGACTTGAATTCACGTCATTTCAAATTATATTCTTGATTGCCGCTGACGTGAATTCACGTCATTTCAAATTCTATACCTGGTTGCCGCAAAAAAAAAATGTATGCTTTTTATCCTTCCCTAGACGATACAAGTTTAAGGCAACCAGCTTCAAAACCTCATTATATTAGGCGGTATTCAGAATGTGTTTATTTAATAAAACAGTGTGAAATATATTTATTTCTATATTACAACATGTGTTGCCGGGTGTACTCCCATACGAATATAGCAGCGGTGACGTGCACGTTGAGAGACCGTATGACCCCTTGCTGTGGTATCTCTACACAGTAATCCATAAATGGCAGGAGATCACAGGATATTCCTTCTTTTTCATGTCTGGAATATATACCATTAATGATTTACTTATTTTACAATAATAAGTTAAATTTTAAATACCAATAAGTAAGAATAAATACCCAAGTAACAATAGAGTTTTTTTAGGAAATTTATAATCCTGGAGCTTGATGCTGGTTGAGGTTTGTTCAGCTGCCACGATGGTGTAGCCCTCAGTCCTCTTCATCATCAGGTACTCCTTAAGGGGTTCCCCGGGATGAACCTCTTCTACATTCACCCAACGTTCTGCTGATACACTTGAAAAACATTTTTATTAGTTTCACAGTTTATAATATAATTACCTATATATATATATAACGCTCCACATACCTCAAATCCTGAAAAACTTTACTCTGCAGATGTCTGAAACTGTCCACAACATAAGTATGGACCCCGAAGACCTCTCCAGTCCGGGCCATACCACCAAGGTTGGGCAACTTGTGTATCAGAGAAGCCACCAGGATCAGATCGCTCTTACTCCTCTGTAATATGATAGAATTAAAATCTGCACAACCATATAATATAAATATATAACATTATATATTTACTTCAGTATTGTAGATTTCGATATTGCTCATACTCTTCCAAGGGACATATTTCTTTTGAATAATTTCACATTCCTCAACATCATTAATTTCTCGTAATACCATTTCATTATCAATATTTTTTGGTAATGGCAATCCTTGTTCAAACATCTCCAAAAATTCGTCCTTCAAATCTACACTGACACCATCATTTATATCCTTGGCTACATCGCTCAGAAAATATTTTGTAAAAATATTATGATCGCTTCTATTATTTGCTGCACGACTTAACAATGGTAAATTATAATAAACACAAGAGAAATTCAAATCTTTAATTACATCAAATCCATGAAAAAAATAATCATCCAATAATATCATAAAACTTTTCTCTTTCATTTTAGATGCTTCAGATAAACAATTTTCTATAACTTTTCTAATAAATGCGTATTTTTGATTATTTTTATATACATCTAATATTTTCGTTGATAAATACTGTGCGTGTATCCGAACGCTATACGCCGGTCCCATGCTGTGCGATGTCAAAAACTCCATTACAAAATCAAATTCCGTTTGCGCGCATGTTGCTTTATTATTTTTTTTCATCACTAACCAATATAGAATCTTAAATTGTGATAACAGAGGGACGTTTCTAGATTTTAATTGGTGAAGCATTTCTTCATCAATCACAGAATTCTAAAACATATAACAATATATATTTTATCGAATAGTTTTACTCC
Source organism: Melinaea menophilus ssp. n. AW-2005 (assembly GCA_918358695.1). Lineage (NCBI taxonomy): Eukaryota > Metazoa > Arthropoda > Insecta > Lepidoptera > Nymphalidae > Melinaea > Melinaea menophilus. The sequence goes on along the minus strand of OU911039.1, from coordinate 28,578,023 downwards.
AGTCAATTTTGATGTCATATTTCAGTTTCTAATTTATTACCGATTACAATATAACTTACAATAAAAAGAAGTTTGTAAAGATGATGTCGATATTTACAAATTTTTTTGTATGTATTGTAACACTAAACCTACCAAGTTCCGGTCAAATTGACCGTTCTTAAACTTTTGTAAAACTTACACATTTTTAAACGTTATAATATCGTTATCAAACTACATGACAATTGTTAGAATATGTATATAAAAATTTCTTCACTCTTTACTTTTAGTTATTTCCATTATTACCTGCGTTATATAATAAAATAACTTTTAATTACCGGTCAATTTGACCACGTGCTGTAAGAACAGGGACACAACAATTGTCGGTAGGTTTAGTGTTAAAATCAATATAGTTAGGAGATCTAAATAAAAACGTAAAATCCAGATGCGAATGCAGTAAACCCCCTATAACACAGTAGATTCGTTCCGCGTTATAGGAAAGTGCGTGGTAAGAATATTCTTGTATAACGCGCTCTTATGACCGTATAATTCGTTATGTACAAATCATTCACATTTAACTTTTCTCCTTAATGGCGGTTTAAATGGAATATTAGGAAAGAAATTAATTAAATTTAATTTTTACTTCATTTTATTTATTTTTATAACGACACCATGTGCAAAAATAAGCGAAATTAATTATTAATTTTATAGTATACAAATATAACATAAGAAATGCCCGCGTTATATGGAAGAAAAATGTGTTATACGAGGGACTGAAATTGCATTATATGAAAACGCGTTATAAGAGTACCGTGTTATAGGGGGATTACTGTATTTCTAATCGACCTTCAAGACAGATTTAATAAAAAAAACAATATTAAACTGAAAAAACTTACCTCCAGATAATAATATAAAGATATATACCATTCCAGGCATATTTTGACATATGGCTGATGTGGCATCCTTCCAAGAAAATCCATACACCAAATAGCTGTACCACTGATATCAACATCTCTAGATTTTAGCACAATAATGAGTAAACTCTGCAAACCGGCTTCTATAGATCTCTCGAGATAAGAGTTCTCGTGGTAACGAAGTTTATTTTTTAACAAATCATCAATTCTTTCCTTTACATAACTCATTAAAGTATTAAGTAATTCATTATCTCGTATTTTACTTAGAATTGAAACCGCCATATATTGTATGTGGGCATTAAATTGAACCGATCTAAAATAAATATAACATGTGTCAAAAACGAAATAACGGCAAATCTATATTTCATAAATAATACCAACTTGTAATCGATCCCGTAATAATTTGGTTGTTCTAATATTTTTACTTCAATTTTATCAGCAATCCTGGAAAATTTTATTTATTAAAATTATATTTTTCGTAAACGGTTATAAAAGACAAATAATGACTACCTTTGCTCTTTGTTTGGAATATTTGCGTATAATAAAATTTCACTTAAAAAATTAACCATATGTTTATAAGACGCCATATTTATTACACTCAATTGTTTAACCAGGAAGTGTAGCGGCGAGTACTTAATACTGGCATAATTCAGAATTTTATTGAAATATAGAAGAACAAGATCATTGTACATCGGTCGCTTCAACAGTTCGTCCTGAGTAAGCAGAATCACAAATTGTTCCATGCAAGTCGAATATTGACTATTCGATTTAAGCTCTTCAATTTCCCGCCAAACTCTGTTCAAAAACTGTTCTAAATCAAATTTATCATTATCCAATATGGCGGAGACTATTTTATTAGTTATCTTTAAAATCCATTTTAAACATCCGTAACCACCACATTCTAGAACTATGTCTATAAAATATAACATATCTTTTGTATTTCCATCTGCCAAAATATATAAAAGTTCACATAATTTTTCATAGACAGCGTTTCTCAATCTACCGCCATTTTCTTTTTTGCATTCAATGATTTTCAAATTCTGTAGTATGTTTGCTAATGTTTCAGTTACTAAAAGTTCATCATACATTGAAGATTTTAGCAATATATTGATAGTACATAAGGCAAATAATTTTTTTTGTAGATCAGTCTTACTATCATTCAGTAATAGATTTGCGGTTTTGTATAATTGAATAATATTTTCTTTAAAATCTACAATATTTACATAATTTATTATATATCCAAAGCCTTCTAATAGTAGGTTTATTTTGTCAGTGTCATATTGAACATCACTTGATATTATACTAACAATGTACTGCATAACGGCAGTGAAAGACGTATATGAACTAATTTTATTAATAATTGTAGATTCTTTCTGAAATTTATACATGTGAGTAATAATTATTGCATCATTTAAGCAGTCTAGCTTGTTTGAGTACTGCCTACTGGCTATATTATGTATTTTATCAATCATATTGCCGATAATATCTAAAAATTTTGCATCATTATGACCATTGAAGTATATTAATGCAAATTGTATATTACAATATGAAGATGTCAAAAAGTCTACCATATCTTTAATATCATCTTTCGGTACAGTCATATTGTTTTGCACAAAATTAACAAAACTATTTATGTTGCTTGTATTTTCAATTTCAAATAATTGATATATACCAATATATTCTCTCCAAGATAATTCATTTAAGCTATTTACAATAAAATGTGATATGTTAACTTGTATGGCTTTCCTTATTACAATATTGTTGCATGGCATTTTCAATATTATCTTTAAAGTATTTAAAAGTATTTTTTGATCTGACTCTTTGATTAATATGTGAAGTTTGGCCAAGTATGACGTCAGGTAGTATAAGGGAACAGGTGACCACTTTACTGAGGTCATTCCTTGAAGAATATAAGTTAGTGTTTCTGAATCATTAAGAGCTGTATTCAGTCTTTCTATTATTGAGTTATTCATGTTAATGTATTCAAATAATGTTAAGTCATTAATAACATCTAAAATGGTAGCTGCCTCCAATTCATTAGAAATTTTATATTGAAACCTGTATTGTAAGCATTTGAGTCTAACTTGTGAGTTGTCGTGATTGAGGCCGATGTTAAATGCTGCAGCAACCCAACAATGACCAATATCCGCAATGTTTTCAAAGAGTTTTAGTGACGGCAAAACTATGTTGCTTTGTTTTTCTTCTAAACTATCTATTAGTAAAAAATAATTATCCCACAATTTTTTAAATTTATTTTCGTCTTTACAAGACCATATAAAACTGGCTTTTGATTCAATCTTTATATCTTTTTTATAAATTACAGCATAATCTATTGCTCTTTTTGCTAGATATATTGACTGTTTCCTTGATGTTAAACACTGCTCCATACACAACAATCCACTCAGGATAAAATCCCAAAATCCATGGTCTTCTATAATACCTGATTGCAGGAAAGAATTTCCAGATTTTCCAAGAACAGGTAAGTAATAGTTGGACAGACAGCAGATAACTTTTAAAGCGATACTGCTGTCATTATGTTGTTTCAAAATAATCCATATTCTATCTAAAATGTTAAACCCATTTATCATCTCAAAAAATTGGGGAACAGAATATCGTAGAAAGTATACTTGAAGTTCTTGATACTCAGTGCAAACAATGTGTTCTAAAGGAACAGTTAGGAATGGCAATGATAACTTTGCTCCAACTTTCTTTACAGCATCCAATATACTTCCACACATTTTGAGACAAATCAATGTTTGTAATTGTTCAAATTTTCTATCACCTTCGCTTTTCAATGGAGGTAAAAATATATCTGATAATATTTGTTGCAGTAGATGTTCTGCCTTATATATAATGCTGCCAGGGTTTAATGTTAGTACTAAATTTATTATTGCACATATTGACTCCACATTGTCATTGTTTGCATCAACGATCAACTTACCAAGGAAGTTATATTCTTCGTCATTTTCACACTCACTATCTTCACGGACATTAATGAGATGCTTATATTGAAATAGATGTATCAAATTTCGTAATTGTTTATTAGTATTCTTTTCTTTTTTCATTAAACTTTTTGCTTTTAAATCTATAACCTCTTCGTCCAAGTCAAGAAAATCCATAAAAGACAGTATTTCTCCATCGTTGTACAATTTATTATTCATTTTAATTTTTAAACATATACCGATGTATTTATAAAAAATAATTACGTTATTTAAAGTACAGGTATTATTATTCAACTACAATTAACAATATCCATATTGCTTCGTGTCTGTTCAATACTCACATTTACTAGTGTTTACTGTTTACTGAATACTGACATATGTCACTGCTTATTGACAGATGCCATTTATTAACTTCAAATCAAATTAAAAATAATAACCTATGAAGCATAATTTGTTGTTTATAAAAAATCATTGTTTTTCCATTCCGTTAACACTATTTATCTATATACACCAATTTTATTGAGTGAATAGCTAAATGTTAAAATCCAATAATCCCAAATATCTTTGTTATTAAATTAAATCAAATGTGGTAGCATTCAGGGAGTCAGTTACTTAAAATCTTAGATAAAATTTAAAATTAATAAGAATAGTATTTGTGTCTGTTCTTTTTTTTTTGTTTCATATTTAAATATTTATTTAGCTAGAAATGAAATACTAGGGGCGCCAACAGACCCTCAATTTCGATTCGCTGCGCTCGTGAAATCTTGGGTGCCGTTTGCATATTGAGCGAAGCGAGCTCAGAGTATTGACTCATCGTTTCCCATTAATTTCAATGGGATATACATTTTTTTGACATGATATTAAAAAAAAAAGTTTTTTTTTTTGAGGATATATATTTTTTTTTTTTTTTTTTTTATAAGAACCATCACCTAATGTGTGTCGTTTTGATTGCAAAGTTTCATAATTTTCCGTTAGGTAGTTTTCGAGCCAATTCGTGACAAAGGATGTAAAAAGTCTCCAGTAAAACGCTCCGCTCACTTCGTTCGCTTCGCTCAATAATATAAAGTTTCATAAAATATTATTATGTATATCATTATGCAAAGGATTTTACATTTTTAGATTTCTCGTATTCCTTAAATTACAATTATTATATTAACATAACTTAGGCTAAGCATTATTTGCGCATTATTGTGCTTAGAAATATATTTTAATATAACATTGTAAAAACTGAATGTAATTTGCGCTTCGGAGTCTATTATTATAATACTAGGGGCGCCAACAAACCCTCAATTTCGACTCGCTGCGCTCGCGAAATCTTGGGTGCCGTTTGCATATTGAGCGAAGCGAGTCCAGTGTATTGACTCATCGTTTTCTATTGACTTCAATGGGATATCAGTTTTTTGACATGATATTAAAAAAAAAATTTTTGTTTTTTGAGGACATTTTTCAATTTTTTTTTTATAAGAACCATCACCTAATGTGTGTCTTTTTGATTGCAAAGTTTCATAATTTTCCGTTTAGTAGTTTTCGAGCCAATTCGTGACAAAGAATGTAAAAAGTCTCCAGTAAAACGCTTCGCTCACTTCGTTCGCTTCGCTCAACAATGCAGTTCGAAAAACCATTACTTCTTGTTCCTTCTAAAATTTCTTTAAAATTGAGGTTTGTTGTAAAATATTTATATTCCATTTCCTTAATCTTTGCTTTACATTGATGAAACTTACATTATTTTTAACGTATCTAGCATACTTTAGCGACATATTTTTTTACTTTTAATAAGCTTTTAGAATTTTATCCATTTACTAAAATAAGTACATTTAGAAAAAGAAGAAGTTTATATTGACAATATTTTGTTAATGTTACGCTTACAGTTTCAAAATTTTGTCACTGTTAAATACTATTTAAATACAACTATGATACAAATCTCACGTGTAAATGTTATTGTAATTAAAAAATTGACACTTGAATCACAGAGTGCTTTAAAATTTTCATATAGAAAACCACAAACTAGTGTGTACTAGCCCCTATACGTCAAAATACGAAATAAAATAATTTCTCATTTTGTCATCAAAATAGGGGTAAAAAAATATTATTGAATCCATAAAACAATTTCAGTAATATTTCAATAAGTATTTAAATTTTTAATTGGTTTTTAATGTAAGTATGAAAATAATATGTTGTTTCTTGTTCGTTTTAAGGTCCATACCGTAAAATTATTGAAATGCAAGACAATTCTTCAAATGATGACGAAATTAAGGATTCTCCGTTGAGTCCTAAATTAGGTGGAAAAAAGCTGAAATTAAACGACGGCAGCTCACAAGATAGTAATAAAGATACTGGTTAGTACTTAATTTTTTTATAGATTTGCGTCTGACGTAAAATTGTATCCATTTTGTTTTATTCTCAGCCTCGGGCAGTAAAGTTGAAAAGGAAGAAAACGTGGACAGCGGAGTATCAGCAGATAAATCAGAGAGTGAGGCGGCGGCTCCAGAGGTGCCATTGAACGAAGTCGTTACCATCGCCCCATCGAGTAGTAATGTTCGGGCTATTCTCCTTAACATCCGACGTCCCAGGCGCTCGAGGAACTACAGAAAACGCAAAACCCCCGACAGAGAGTCTGGTAGTGATAACTCCTCAAGGGATTCAGATGACTTGTCTACTGAGGAGGCTGACAACATTCCCTTTTCACTGGATACAACAGATGGAGATGGAGCTACTGACTTTTCAAATGGGTCGGCTAGTGAGTAAGTATCATGTTGGTACAAACTCATTCATACTGCTTGAAAGCTATTCCGTAACTACCTTTGTGCCTATTTTAGTATGATCTATACTGCTTTAAATTGGGTAATTTAATACCTTTTACCTAAGTGAGTCTCAAGGTCTCCTGTCTGAGTTCCTATTTTCTCTCCCTCTCTACATACATAGACCATGTTGTACCATATGTTAGCGTTTGTTTAAAAGTAAATTTTTTTTTATCTGAACATTAAACTTATTTACGTTTTATTATAAAGTTCTTAAAACATTTGAGCACCTTTTACTAATATTTTTTTAAAATTTGTTCTGTCTCCTAGTGGCCTTGACACCATCACCGGTAGAGTAGTAAAATCCTATCATTGAAACCTTCATACCTTACACTTCTTAAAATACTTGGTATGTTTGATTAATTGATAGATTGATTGATTGAGGTGATTTGATCTAATCTGTAAGTTGTAATGTAATATTAGATAGAGGATGCAAATAGTGCATTGCCATGTTGTGCTAAAAATAAGTGTGAATATTTTGGCAAAATAGTATTAAATTATGATTAGATCAAAATGTGTGGAACTAAGGTTTACTCATTTGCAGGGTTGATGTTATAATTTATGCATCTAATATTTTTTAATTTCACTTAAATAGAACAGCTGTTAAGTTTTTTGCCGGCTCTTCTCAGCAGAGCAGCATTCCGAGCTGGTGTTATCTTACTGCATTGACCTTTTTTAATGTAATAGTTGACAACTCAAAAGTGCATCTTATATTGAATATATTTTGAATTTGAATAATTTTCACATAATAGAAGCAGCCTTGACACATCATCAAACAGTAGCTATCACAGTGGAGACTTGATGAATACTGCAGACACAGACAGCGATGACCAGCTCTGGCCGAGAAATAACGACACCGAGGGCGAAGAATTCACCGGCAAACCTCCCCCAGTGCTTTTGAAGACCCGCCCTAAACACACCTATTTGATTCTTAGAGGTAAATATTACCAATACATTAATTTTGTTGCATGATGATGGCAATTTGTATGAATCAGTATCTTTATTGATTGCTGCTAATATTAATGTGTGCTCAGAAAAAAAGTAAAAACTATTTATTTATTATTATTTTAACATTTTCAGAAATAATTAATAGAGAGATGGGTCTGACATTTCCCTGTGGCAAAACAACGCAGAATGATGTGATCTTTGAACAGAATTTCTATGGATCTCTACACGCGGTGCACAGATTAGAGAAATTGCACAATCTGTTGAAACATAAAGGCTGTGTTAATTCAATAAATTTTCATCCAGAAGGTAATACAAATATGCTTTGTAATGCTAACTCTTGAATGTAATGAAGAAGTAATCATTTAAATGCAAATTATGATTACATTCAATTATTATTATTTGTAAAGAATTAATTAGTTTATGTTATAAAGACATTTGATTTTACTCTTTACTTTTATTTATTGTCCAAATATTTTGACTTACTTCAAGTATTTTAGTAACTTTTTACATGTAAATTTTGTATTCATTTCCAAAATGTATTCAATAATTAAAATATTAATAGAAATACTAATGGTGTCTTTCAGGACGTCTACTAGCCTCGGGGTCGGACGATATGAATGTAGTCATATGGGATTGGGCTAAGAAAATATGTCTGCAGACAGTGAAGACGGGACACAAGTCAAATGTATTTCAGAGCAAATTTTTACATTTAAATGCACAAAGTCAATTGAATATCGCCACATGTGCCAGGGATGGTCAGGTTGGTGGATCACATACATATATTATACTATTTATCATAATTAGGGTTAAGTATATATATATATGTATATATATTGTATTATCTCTGCTGTTAGCCCTACTGGCTATGATAGGGTCACGGTTGGAGTTGAGTACAATGTGATACCTGTCGCAGGTGCGCCTGGTGCAGTGCGGGGGCGGCGGGTCGGCGCGGCGGCGGCTGGCGGCGCACGCTCGGGCCGCCCACAAGCTGGCGGTGTGGCCGTCCGACCCTCACCTCGTGCTATCGGCCGGCGAGGACGGTCTCGTGCTGTGCTCGGACGTGCGGGACGACCATCCCACCAAGTAAGTGAGCGGCCACGAAACAAATCCTTTATATATATATTTATATCTTTTCCACTTTGAATCAATAATAGTGATTCTTTGTGTATCATAATAAAATAAAAGTGACAAGAGGGAATATTTTGATACCGTACCTATCGAAATAAGTTCTTCTGTGAAGATCCTTTCCAACTTATAATAAGACTACGAGGGTTTCAAACGTGCTGTTATAAGGCGGCATACAAAAAACAGGCGGTTTTTTTTTATTGTGATCACCGTTTCACAGACGTCAAAACGTTCACAGTTCCAAACGCGCTGTTATAAGGAGAACCACACAAAAAACAGGCGGGTTTTTTTTTTGTGATCACCGTTTCTCATTTGTCAATATATTTAGCAAGTAATGTACAAACAACTAGAAGCATCAAATATATATATATATATTTGTAAATTCCAGAATGATCCACGCTAAGGGTCCCAACGGCGGCGCGGTGGCGCTGTACAGCGTGGCCGTGCACCCGCACTGGCGGCACGAGGTGCTGGTGGCGGGGCGGGACAAGTACCTCCGCGTGTACGATGCGCGACGCGCCCTCGAGCCGCTGGCCATGTACTGGCCGGGACACTTCAGGGACGAGACGGTCAGTGTACTCGGCTGGTGGCACGCCTATGATTATGCTATTAGGCAGTACTTTTAAATCATTAAGTAGAAGTGATTTCCACATTGCTTGAAAACTGAAGCCGCCGATAAAAAATAAAACATGATATATGGCGTGAATGTGTTAAGTTAAATAGTTTTAAAGTGTACCCGTCGCTATGTAATGTAATATATCTGGAATTTACTACGTATTTTAATCTTTACATATATTGTTAAAGGATAAGGAGACCCAGCGTAAGAGGAATTCGATGCACCTGACCTGCGCCGTCTACAACCACGACGGTACAGAGATACTCGGATCCTATAACGACGAGGATATATATTTATTTAACGCCAAAAAAGATATTTATGAGTGAGTATACATTTTTTATAAAATAATATTCGAATAAGTAAAATAATACCGTATTTTGTTATTTCAGAGGTACGTATGACACAAAGGACGGTTATACGCATCGGTACAGCGGGCACCGTAATAGTGCTACTTACAAGGTATTCTTTTTTACTATATATACTGTTTTTAAATTACTTTTTGTAATAGATTGCTGTCAAAAAAGTTTATATATTATTTTAGGGGGTTGCCTTCTTTGGACCAAAAAGCGAGTACATTGTCTCCGGGTCAGATTGTTCCAATATTTACATATGGGAGAAAGAGTCAGAGGCTATCGTTCAATGGATGAAGGGAGATTTTAACGGTGTTGTAAGTATTCTAACATTATTATCTTAATTTTATAAACAAAGTTTACATATGAGGGATGTTTATCATAAATCTATGAGAATCTGAAACAAAATAGGTATTATTGTACACATTTAATTAAGTTTATAAAATCATCTTCAGGTCAACTGTATAGAAACGCATCCACGTTTCCCCGTGATGGCTACGAGCGGTCTCGACAAGGATGTCAAAATATGGATACCGAAAAGAGCAACGGATCCCACATACGAAGGAATAGAAAAAGTATTCCATTATATATTGTACAATAACAAAAATATGTTTCAACAAAATGTACAATAAGGTTAGGTAATCAATATTTATTTCAATAGGTTGTACGTGAGAACAGCATGAGCCACCGCAGTCCGCTCTTCAATGACTTCCTCCCGACCCTATATAGTGCGTGGCGCCACGAGAACAGGATGTACTCAGACTACGAGGCCATGCCCACCTATGGGGGAGGGAACATTGAATTTGATGGCAACGTCTGCACACCCTTTTAAGATTACCGAAGATTACCTAGCGATGAGGATGGATTATTTAAGACTAAAGGATTACCGAAGATTGAGGAACCTAGCGATAAGGATGGATTAGTTTTGAAAAATTTTATGCTATTGTGATCAATATAATAGTTTATTGAAAGGATTTTTGTGTTGATCGGATAGCCCTTTGATTGTGGTATTAAATTATAGTGAAGAACTTAGTGGATTTTGTAATTATAACATATAAAGTTATAGGAATAATATATTCTCAATGGCCGATGAAATTATTCCCTGTAATAACGTAGTCAATAGCAAGTATTTAAATTTTTAAAACATGTCTTTGCATATTTTTTTTTATTATAGGAGAAAGTTATTTCATGCCATGTAAAATGACAATGTAACGTTAGATATATATATATATAATATTGTTTTAATATCTGTTATAATTCTCATAAACGTGTTTGTTAGTTATATTTATAATTCTGATGTAGAAAATAGTAACTTGTATATGTTTTACAAGCATATAGCAACGAAATAGTCTTTTGTTGGTAATATGTTTGGATAGATAGATAAAAAAAGTTATCCCAAGTTTGGCGAGGGTCTAGTTATTACCCAAGTGCAGGATATAATTTAAAGTGAGCCATAAATGTATGGTATTTTAATTTTTCATGTACATTAGTACCTGAAATTTCAGTTGTGATGATAAATTTGTAGAGTAAAATACTTGCAGTTACAATTTATGATGCTATTAATCTTGTACCACACATTGCTTACAACTGTGAAGTTTTAATTTGTGATATATTTTGTATGCTCAGACACTTGCATTCTACGCGGCAGTTAGTGGAAATGGACATGTATGTTTCTAGATAGTCTCACAAGCGGTTGGTGCAGCGTCTATAAAAAGCATATTTAAGTCTTTTTTCCAACCTGTAGTTATTTATTGTTCACATTTATTGTAATGTATGTAAATAAAAATAGCAAAAATATTTTGAAAATTTAATGTTGTTTTTAATGTCCTTAACATTAACACTATTAAATATATATCGTCTTTATTTTTGTAAGAAATTTTCATCAAATATCAGTTTTAGTACAAGAATAACTAGATTATGCATAATGAAACATGTTTTCATGATCAAAATATACAAAAATCGGTATTTTTTTTATCACATTGTCTACTGTATAATGTTATCAAATAGTTATTTTATATAACAACTGATTTATAAGGCCAAAGAAGACAGCACTTGGAATTAGTGATTGGAATTTTCTTTGATTTGTGATTTTGATTTGATCACTATATTTACAATAAGAATAACTATTGACAAATTATAAAACTCCCTAAAAATATTTTCAAAGACCCAACTTAAACAGCTTTTAAAAGATAGTAAGAAGGAAAATACTTTGTATGAGATATAACAGTGATAAACCTTTTATACGATGGGTTAGCATTAATTAATTTATTTTAAAATGCTGTTTCGGTTACGTTCAATAAACAGGAAGACACCTAAATGTAAAATAAATATTAAAATAATAATAAAAAATAAATTAAAATATGTCATATCATAAAAAAATATATAATAATAATAACTCGCAACTTGCTAATATGAGGAACCAATAATATAATGAAATAAATGTACGGATATATAAAGTGAAATAAGAAACTACGAAGTATGAAAACCGACTTTAGTTCCCGCTTTTTTTTGATGTTGGCAAATCGTTTAAATCCTGTTTTCCTCTTGTACAACAAAACAGTCATTACAAATACTCTTTTCGTTGATAAAAGGATAACTGACTTTTTAAATAATAATTATTACTACTATTTAAATTGTTTTTTTTAATACTATTTGTATTTATATGTTATCGTCAAAAATGTAGTATTATGAATTTAGTTTAAAAATATTAAAATACACGTTTCCTATTGTTTGTAATGGCGAACACAGTCAGCCAATCATATGCATTGGACGTAGAAGCCCGCGCCATCTTCGTTTTCAAACTCATCACCATTTTGCCCGCCCGCTCACTTGATCAGTCAGTCGCGCGTCGGTTTGGGGTAATCATATACCTAACTTAGTCGTTTCTAGTAATAATTATAAAAAAATCAGAACAATCATGAGCTCCAATGAAAACAGTGAAGTGGCAGTAGACAAGGTAGGAGATGAAAAGACCGGGGACGCAAAAAGTGACCTGAAAGGAGCCAAAAGGGCAGCAGAGGTGAGTGGCACATGTCAAATAGTACCTATGTATTCATTTCGCCATTTTATTGAACGTTGTTAAAAATGTGTAGAATATTCCTAGTTCTATAAATAATCAAATATTCAATTACACCACGTGCTCCGCACGAAGTCGGCAGGTTTAGTTTGCCGCTATAGTAATAAGAAACATTCAACCCGGCGTATTTTTGGCTTTCATAAGCTTTAGAGCAAATGAGGTAATCGATGAGTCGCGCTAAGTATACAATGTATCACCGTTAAACTGCTTCATAATATAGTTTTCCAAGTAGACTTTTGCTATTATTTGGCGGCTTTAAGTTTTGTTTACTCGTTTTCGACATAGCGGCATGACCTTGGCAGAAAAAAAAAACATGGCGCGAGAACGTACGCTTGTCTTTAAAGATATGGTCTTGGGTATATAAATCTTTAATATGGATTGTTTAATAGCTATAACAATTGTATAGTATTGATTTTATTGCGCACCGCAATCTACTTTTGACTTACTTTCTCAGCCTAGTAACTAGTAACATTCAAGCCAGCGTGACGCTAGATAGAGTAACATGGCCGGCGTGTGAATGTGTCAATGTGTAGTAGTGTAGTTACTGGAATGTCAAACTATTAATATTTTGATCCAAGCGTTTCAATACCGTTACTTTTCTATCTTGGTTATATAATAATTTATTAAATAAACGTATAAAATTGACTTGATCTAGTAATAATAATCGATGACCTGGCGTTATTGTTTTGGAACACATTTTAACAACCTTTGTTTAATCATAAATTCACAATAATCTTTTTGATCGATAAAAACATATTAATAAAGTTTTTTTTTTATATAAACGGTGTAAATGCGTTTCCATTAATTAATCAAGTTGGCCGTTGTAGTTTGCATTCTATCTCTCTCTAACTAAATACGCCGACGGACGCGTAGTATCAAACATAACCTCAACAAGTAGATAAATATGATTAGACACATTTTCATATTGCGATACCGCGACTCGATTGCGGTCGGTCACAAGTACGTCAAATATATAAAATATACTTAGCCTCGTTACCATTTTGGCCGTTTAAGATTTTCTACGTCATCGTTCTTTCAATACACGTTGACCGCTTATGATACCGTAAAATAGGCCGTGCGGTACAAACTTCCCTACAATCTAGCGTCTCTTTCCCTCGCACTAATAACCCACGCTACTTCATTGTTACGAATCCTTGTCACCTGCTTGCCTGCTTCATTATCTTGCACGTAAGCTGCGTCTGCCGCGCCGCTTTCATCGTTTAAATAAATCATGATTTTCATACTCGCAAATAACGAAATTTATTATTGGCTAATAGCCAGTTATATCCATTTCTATATTTTAAATATCAAGGCAATTTTGATATTGCGCTATTTAATACACGTACAAGAACCGTACACATTCAGGCGATGGTTGTTTATTTTACGTTAAAATTTTTCTTTGTGTAGGAAAAAACGACGGAAACGAAAAAGGCGCGAAAAGAAGAAAACGGAGGCGGCGGTGAAGATGAGGGTCACAGTGAAGATGACGATTTAGATGTTTACGAAGGAGAGGCTGAAGGGGAGGAAGACGATGACGAGGAAGTCGAGGGAGAGGAGGGGGAAGAAGATGAAGAGGAATTAGAGGGAGAGGACGACGATCTCGAAGGTAATAACAAAATAAATTTAAACTAATTAATGTCATACGGAAATGTATCACAATTATTGTAGCTGAGGAAAAAACCGTTTTATGTTTATATAAATGACAAAAGTTATTTTATATGTTTGATAAGATACTAAACATTAATCTCATTTAAACCTAACCTAAGCATTATTATTATAAATGGCGACAGCTAAGAAAAACCTATCTAATAAAGGTTTAAAAATCCATTTATAAATTTACACAGGGGAGGGTCAGTATTGTGTTAACGTGATTAATATTATTAATTTATTGCAGACGAAGAAGTAGAAGAGGAATTAATAGGTGAAGAGGAAGAAGATGACGCGTAATACGGCTCGTGCCTCTATTTTAAGGACAATGTCACAGTGAAGTAATATAGTGTTTGTGACGCCCCGGACTGGCGCGGCCGCGCTTCGCCCCAACTGACCGCGCTCCGCCCCAACTACCAGCCGGCGGTTGGGAACACGCGTGGCCGACATCACTCCCACCTAAAACGGGTGCACTTATATTTGAATGACAAACGTAATTAAGTCGTAATTCAATGCAGAATATTTTTTTTTTATCAAATAAGTTCGGTACTGATGCTGTATCAATTTTTTTTTTCAAACTGCAACAATATTTTAATTAAGACTCGGTAGAATACTGTTGAATTTTGTCATGAAATGTACAAATGTTTTTGAAAGTAAAATATTTCTAAGTGAAAATCCATTCTGTATTTAGGTTAACCTGTAAGCCCAAATGGTAAAGTTGTGATATTTTTCTATATACAATAGCATAATTTTTTCACATTGTAATGAAATATATAAATAACCCGGTACGGCTGTATTAATTAATAATTAATATAGAATAAGCAATTAAGTCACAAAGCTCAATTCTACATTTTCTTGTTGTCGATGAGAGTTTGTGTGTACATATTTAGCGTAAGGGAAGCCTGAGAGTTGTATAATCAGTGATGTAAAATAGTATGATTATTGCATTGCGTTCACATTGTTGTTGTCATTGAAACTTAATTGAATTATTTGTCACACCTTCACTACTTCGTCGGCCCTTAACTCCTTTTGCGAACCTAAATACAAATAAATGGGAATTTTCAAATAAAATTGACTCAATTTTTAATAAGCGTATTGGAGGAGTTCGGTCACGACGCAGAAGTGCCGCGGGTACTTGCAAACGCGTACAAAATACGCCGTTCTTTGCAAGTATTAGAAAAGCATCACAATTTTGCCATTATCTCGAGCAAATCGCGCGCCTTCCGCCCGCGCCTCCCCGGCGACTGATAAAGAGAGCGCGACGGTCGCAGCGCCGCGATAGAGACTCCTATCACATGAATTAAAAAACCTGCCTGTAATTTTGTCCATAACGTTAGTTAGGTTAGACCCCGCAGTTTCGATATTCCATCGTTTTTGATGTGGAATGAGAGATTCCTAGGTTAAAGGATTAGTATGTAGGTTTATACGTTGTAAGCCGAAAGGACGCGCCGGGCGTCGGCGGCGGGGCCTCCCCCCGCGGGGCGCGTGGCCTCGTTCGATTGCCGCGGCTGGGGTCCCCCCTCGCCCCCCTCCGCCCCGCCGCCCGCCGGCGTCCCCCGCACCACGCCACGGTAACGCGCCGACACGATGGAAAAACACCACCGCGCGCGTTACACTGCTCCGTTTGGAGCGGAGCGGCGATGTACGACGACCGCGTCCGCTCACGAAGACGCCGCTCACACTCCCTCGCCGGGCGCCGACCGATACAATAAAATACAAATCTTGAATGAATATATTTTTTTACTTTACCGGCGCTCGGACCGGTGACTTGCGGGAGCGATCGAGGCGGGAATTAGCAAAATTCTTAATTGAAATATCTGACCTTATTGATTATAACTGACATTGAAATAAAATAAAAATCATTCATCTATATCGTCTCGCCTTTCGTCTTTATTGTAAGAATGAAATGTCGCATATTGTGTACTATGTACGACTAATGTGAATACGAATACCTTAGTACGATTTTATTTATTTGTGATGTTGAACACTTATTGATTTTCTACGATGGACGAAATGTAAATACAACCGATTTTAAGTAAAACGTTATTTTGTTTTTAAGCCTATTTATTTTCCCTTTCAGATTGCATGTATCGTAGTTTCCATTAATTTCCTGTCCTATTTTCGTAAGAATTACGCAACCATATTTGAGATAGTGTTGACAAAAATAAATCGCGACCACTTATCGTGTGCAACATTATTGATAGTTGGCGGTTTTTGGATAAGATATGGGAGTTTGTGCTGTATGATGACTAGAAATCGATATAGGTACGCTAAATTATTTGTCTAAGAGCGGTAGGTAAATTAGATCGCACACAACCGTTACATCCGTTGCCTATATATCTAAAAATAATTGTGCCGAATAAAAAGATGTCCGACTCATCTGTAAGAGCGCAATTTATATTTTCATAATATAGCGACATCTAGTGAAAAAATTCTTACTGTTTAATATTTTTCAATAGATGGCGCTGTTTTAACGAATAATAAATTGATAGATACGTCGTTTTTCTTATAGACGTATCAATTTCAAAATATGCCGCGAGTTTTGATTAAAAATCTTTTGTATACGATATTGAATTACCAAGAATCGGCTACAAATAAATTTGCTCACAAGAGGTATGGAATTTACCTGAATTTTAATGGCATCATGTTGGGATTTTAGTTTGTTTTTAAAAAATCTTAATTGGTACCTTTTGGAATATTTACTATACTTCGAACAACAACCAATTCCAGACTTCACAATAATTACTTTTAAAAGGAGCTACGAGATGACGATTGCTAAAATGAGCACGGTAAAATCAGTTGCAAACAAAACGTGTTAGCAGGAGCGCGTGTTCGTCCAAGTTTTCCTTTGTTATTTAGTGGACGTAAATAATTACGCGTATTCAATATCCACTATTTATTGTTAACTTTCATACATTTTTAAATGATATTTATCTCAAATTAAGTAATTGCAGCGATGAAAATGTGAAAATTCAGTGATTGAAAACATTACATAGCAATTTTTTGTGACTGATTGGAAAAAGTTCAAGGTAAACAAACAATTTAATTTTAACAGTAATATATTTTTGTTAACAATATTATAAATAAATTGTAGATTGGGTTTATAATGCCGATATACAAACGAGTATTAGTTTGAAAATGCATTCCAGTTGAAGTTCTCAAATTTCTTACCTTTTTATTCGCTTTTTCGTAGTTAATAACAAAACATCACATAATTTACATTTACAACAATTTTAGTACATTTTTATTTTAATAATTATAATCATTTCATAAAACCAATGAAG